>CAWUFW010005848.1:0-1257971 GCA_963921515.1 Calotriton arnoldi
GGGGGCTGGATGCCTACCACTACTACCACCCTTAGCCAGGGGGGCTGGATGCCTACCACCACCCTTAGCCAGGGGGCTGGATGCCTACCACTACTACCACCCTTAGCCAGGGGGGCTGGATGCCTACCACCACTACCACCCTTAGCCAGGGGGCTGGATGCCTACCACTACTACCACCCTCAGCCAGGGGGCTGGATGCCTACCACTACTACCACCCTCAGCCAGGGGGCTGGATGCCTACCACTACTACCACCCACACCCAGGGGGGCTGGATGCCTACCACTACTACCACCCTCAGCCAGGGGGGCTGGATGCCAACCACTACTACCACCCCCACTCATAGGATGGACAATGCATGACACAACCAGCACACCACAACCTAGGGAATGCAAGAAGAAGACATCCCCCCAACACCATGACAAGCGTGTGTAGACTGTGTCAAATGCCTACAACACCGAACATGACTTTGAACATACAATGTGACCCCTAGCACATGTGCCACACATATATGTGTGTGGCACCCACAATGCAAGCAGGCCATGACCATTGTGGCAATGGGGTCCAAACCCCCATCACCACAGTGGCCAAAAGGTAAGTGTTGACAAAGAAAGAGGTGCAACTGCCAAACTGCATGGATGATTCCTGGTCACAGAACAACAAACACATCAGTGGCAAAGTAGTGTATGTGTCCCATTGCAACATAAATTGGGGGAGCCAAATACTGCAGTGCAAATAAGACATACCTTTGGCCATGTGCAGACAAACAACACCCATGGGGGCTGACACCGTCAACAATCATCAATGACACAATGACAGAAGTGACCATCAGAATGCAGACCCACATATTTGCACCAATGGGCACACAAATGCAGATACCCTGTGGAGACTGCAGATGTGAGGTGAACAGATACCATACCATTACAGCAATGGGACACACAAACCATGATCATTGTGCTGACCGATGACCTAGGAGTCCCAGGGACAGCAGGGGAAACCCACCAAACTACATACAGTCAATGGCACACCCAAGATATGCCAATGCAGTGGTGCAGATGCACAAACACAAACAGGCAGACCCACACTGCACATCATACACAACAGGTGAGGGGGGTGCCAGTGTCCCCAGGCAACCACACAACACATGAGGAGACCTGAATACCAATCATACAGATGTGCATACAGTGCCACACAAAGGTAACTCATGGATCCAAATCCCCTATGTGGGCAAGCAGGCATTGTCAGATGAGAGGGAGCACAAATCACACATGTCACACAGGCACGTAGGGACAGCAACTGACACAGCAAGACACAGACACACCACAGCACCACCCCCAGGGCCCCCACAATGTGGTGACCCTGGGCTGCATTACAATCCCACTGTGATGACAAAGCTAAATGTGGTTCACACTGTGAACCACAGTAATGTGTCCTGAGCAACTAACTACCATCACACCTACACAAGCACAAATCAAACAGCATGGCCAGTAAGCCAAGGCCAACATGGAGGCAGGGGCCTAGCCGGGCAACAACTCTCATCTGCACACACTCAACACCACACCCCTCGACCTCCAACAATGTGCAGCAGTGAAGTACACATGCACTGGTGACATTGCACATGCACCCATGACTATTCCAGGGTGGTGGGTGGGAACCAAGGTGCAGAAACACATCACACATGGCCACTCAACAAGACTCCTGAATGTATGACACACTGCACACTACGCTGTACATGGACATGACGGCAATACCACACCAACCAATGGGATCCCAGCCACAGTCACACACCAATGAAGAAGCCAAGGTCACCCACAAAGAACACACATAGACAACAACCAACATTGCAGCCCGGACCCTGAGGAGTGCCAGCAGTCACACACACAACGTGTCACAATCACTGAAAGATAACACAAACTGGAAATCACATGACAGGGGCAAACAACAAGTGCCAAGGGGAAACCTGACTGTGACCCTTCTGCGTCTGCACACAAACTCAGCCCTGACAGCAAACACACCTATGGGTGACACCCTGATGACCAGTAATGTGCCATGCACCCACATCACAGAGAACCCAGGAGAAGACTTTGGGGGAACATAGCTCAACTCAGCTAGCATCACAAACAGGTACAACACTAGGGATCACAGCATGCACAGCTAAACGGAAGTGAACACACAGACATGCACATACAACACACACCTTGGGCGCAGGCAATGTCACAGGAGTACACACTGCCATGAGGGGACTCCACTCCTGTGTGAGGAAAGCTGTGCCATATGTTGCCTCAGTAGGGCCCCATCAAGTCAGCTGAGCACTTGGTCACACAATCAACAATTAGCACCAAATGAGGGCTCCCGTAACATCAGCCTGGTCATGGAAGTGCCAACGGAATCATCAGCACAGATCCAACACACTTGTATAGCAATGTTGCACTGACAACACAGATGAGTCCTTCCACATTGATGCCCAAACCTGCATGTCCACTGGAGATGGCCACACGGTCAGGGAAGTAGACGAATTGAACAATGGCAGGCACAACAGATGTGCAGGGGTGGAAGCCACAGATGTGAAATAGGCAATCTAAGTAGGAAATCCCATTGCCAAATACTGAACACATGACACCCTCAGATGCTGCTATGGATGACATGGATACACCACAGGATAGGACACATTCCCCCTGGACCACATGGGTTCCTGCACAGTAACACTTCATTATCATGAGACCAAATATCACCATCACTGCAGCAAGGGCATGGTTAGCATCATCAACATCATGTACATCAGAAGCAAAAGCACTAGAGAACAGAAAGTTGCTTTATTCAGCATATGTGGCATTAAAAGTAGAAGTCCGGTAGAAAATAAACAAAGGCCAATGGCCAGTCCATCAACAAAGTCACAAGTGGGTGACAGTGGCAGATGCCACCCTACACATGCCTGCACAAAACCAGGGACAATCCACTAGGAGGGGCAACCGGGGGTAGGCCAGGCACCGCAGGGACAGGATCAGGGCTCACCAGGAGGAAGCAGGGAAGGGGTGGTGGGTGCTGGAGAGCCACTGACAACTGCAGTGGAGGTGTCTGACATGGTGTGTGCCGGCACAACTGGGGGCATGACTCAGATGTTGTGGGTGCCGGCACGACTGCAGTGGACCCTGCAGATGGAGTGGACAGGTCCGCCACTGCAGTGCCCAAGTCAGACATGGTGGTAGTGGACTCCACTGCAGTGCCTACCACCAGGGGAGGAGAATGGGGAACAGGCAAGGTGGGCTGGACAGAGGGGGAGGACACCCTCACCACATCAGTGGCACAGACAAGCGCAGCGGGGGGTGTGGTGCCGGGAGAGCAAGTGGCAGGGGGAGAAGGCCGGATCCTCTTGGGGATGGTATATCTGTGGGTGGGGGAACCTGGGGCAGGGTGTGGTGGGGGCACCTGTGGAGTGGGGGCTTGAGGGATGGAGGAAGGAGACCTGGTGCTTGAGCTGCAGGGCAGCAGCGGGGTCTTGCTCTTACCACTCCGGGGGACTTGCGGGTGGGGGCCTCAGTCTGTCTGCGCCTGGGGGAGGGTGTCCGGGGGCGAGGGGCACTCTGCTCCGTGTGGGGGGCTTCCTCTTCCCCCTGGATGCTGGAGCAGCTGGATCGGAGGGGAAGAGGCCGAGGTCACTGAGGAAGAGGCGCTGGGTCTTTGGGGTTGCAGGTGAAGCAAGGGAGGGTGAGGCAACTGAGGACTGCGCAGTGCCCGTGGATGCGTGTGTGTGTACCAGGGCCCCATCCCCTGTGAGTCTGGTTTCAGTCCCCTGACTGTGCGTGCGTGTGCGTTTTGTTTGTGGCGTGTGTGTCTGTGTGCTGGACGTGTGTGTGCTGGTGTGTGCCTGTGCCGGTGTGTGTGTGCTTGGGACGGGTAAGGTGCTGGGGAGTGTGGATGGAGCAGAGGCAGGAGGGGTGAGGGACTGTCTGAGGAGGGACACTGCTGCCGTCAGGGAGGAGTCCATGGACCTATTGCCCCTCTGTAGGTCAGACATGCCCGATGAGATGCCCTCCATGAACGACACCAGCTGAGTCAACAGAGCGGTGTGCGCATGGAGGACACTCAGCATGGCTGTCTGCCCTACATGGAGCTGGTGAAGGAGGTACACAGACTCCTCACTCAGGGCAGCAGGGGACACAGGGGCAGGGGGTGCGGTGCCTGGCCCAAAGGAGACACGCTCCCGAACATGGGAGCCTCCACGGACCTGGGGAATGGGAGCCGATGGGAGGGCGGTGGTGGTGCTGGTGGTGGCGGGGACAGCAACACTATCTGGGGTGTGGTGGCTGCTGACACCCGCCTCCATAAGGGAGTCATCCTCCGAGTTGCTCTGGTCCTCAGCTGAGGTGGATGGTGCTGAGGACTCCTCGGTGTGGCTCCCTCGCCCTCCGTGCCACTGGGTCCCTCCGACCACTCCTCGGCTGCTGACCCAGTCTGGCTCTCTGGCTCCTCCTGGTCCGTGGAGCTGTCCCCTTCCGTGGCCATGGATGTATCTGCAAACAATGGGGAAACAGACAGACATCAGTCACCTGCACCAAACGCACACACCACTGTGAGCACAGCACATTACAGAGCAAGCCCTGGCATCATTAGTTGTACATTGCTAAAAGTGCCCTAACTGAACAGGAGAAGCCAATTGTCAGTCTGTTGCCAAGCATGGCACTCACATCCCACATGGCCTTGCACCCATCTGTCTGGTGTCTGTTGGATTGCAACACCCCAGTGTGGACACATGCACCAAGTACACAGTAGTTGGACAGTGCAGAGGACACGGTGTGGCATGTGGACATGCACACATCACAGCTCTTGCCACTGAGTCAGTACAGGTTTCCGGATGAAAGGGATGCCCAGAGTCAAATAGGAAATGCATGTGATGCATACCAGCGACAGACACCATGATGCACCCATGTCCTGATAGCCATCGCCACAATGGTGTGCATGTAGCACATGTCACTCCCCTGCAAGACCACCAATAAGTAGACACATGCCATGGCAGAGGCATGACTGCTAAGTCATACATCACTGTCTCAGTGATGTATGACTTGGCAGCCAGACAACAACACTATGCACTGTGTCACAATAGTAGGTCATGGGGAATGCAAGTCCTGGAGCTGCACAAGTGCACATGTACATCCCCCACACAACACATCATCTTAACCCTCATCTGTCCAGGTCATACCTATTGGACATATGGGAGACCTGTGACACTACCCTCTGAACCTGAGCCCCTCACAATCTGCTGTGAATGGGGAACAGCTGCCTGAACTTCACATTCGCATACCCCAGTCTGCACGGGCAGCTGATCAAACACCTATGTGACACACAAGTATCGTCTCCTATGGTCACATCTCCAGGGGCATGCTGAGCCCCTACCAAGAAACACCCCAGCAGTCCTGGCAACTAATCCACAGCACACTGACACAGAGGCAGACACCTGAGGGGTCAAATCACTGCGCACAATGTGTCAGCTGATACACTGGAGTGGGAGTACAGAGTGCATTGCATGGCCTGGAGTAGGCATGACTGTCCTGCTCCACATGAATGAGGGATGAGCCCTGGACAGTGGATAGCTGGCTATGTATGTGTGACACACGTAATCTGCACACTCCTGGGGCCCAATCATTGTTCCCACCCGCTGCATGGGCGTGTGCCACATACCCCAGGCACATGTGGTGGCTCAGCACAGCAAGTGGACCGCATATCAAAGCAACACGCAGATTACATGTCCGAACACAGGCGTAGTGTGAACAATGGACCCACCCATGATGCCCACAACAGAGTTAGGGAAACAGATGCTGCCCCCCACCTTTAGTGAAGCAAACTGCAAGGACACAGTCCCAAGTGACACAATTCCCTGAATGTAAGGGCCACACCTGGGTATCAGATGAGCAGTGGGCAGTGCACAATAGAGGGACATGGCTCCTGGACAACATGACTGCTGCACTGTGGCAGTTGAACCAGGCCAGAGGAGGGCACACAGCATGTAATACAGAGTTCACAGTGCAGTCTTTGACTCACCCCCTCCTTGCTGCTGTCTGGCCTTCAGCTGCCCATCCAGGTCTGGAAACACCACCGCCAGGATCTGGAGCATGTGGGGGGTCAGGGTCCGTGTTCCGCCCCTCCAGCGAGGAGGCGACAGCTTCAGCTGGACCCGTGCAATCCTCCGGGTCCAGCCCCGAAGGTCCTGCCACCTCTTCTGGCAGTTGCGGATCCGGCGCTTGTAGACCCCCACGGACCGGACAGCCCGGACGATGTCCTTCCAGATCTCCTGCTTCTGATGGGCATTAACCTGTCAGGATGACAAAGTAAAAAGGCCATTACTACACATGCAACATATCCGTGCATGACACAGTTGTATATACATGTCTCAATCACAGGGGCACATGATGTACACAGGCAGTGCAAAGCTGCCCATGGACAGTTTGCCAGACGTCACTACATGGTATCATTGCATGGGAAGTAAAACCTTGTTCAAATGCACTGTCACTGCACCATACCTGTCCAGTGCATGTCACTACACACTATGGGGGTGACAACTACTCAGTGAGCCTGCTAGCCAGTGGCGTGCAGACTTTCAGCCTTGCTAGTCAGACAAAATGCACATTCAGGAAGGCAGTGCACAGAACACTCACCTGCTCCCCTGGTGTCCCATACAGCTTGCTGTACTGTGGAAGTAGGCTGTCCAGCAGGGCCTGGTTCTCCTCAAGGCTGAAGGCTGGGGCTCTCTCCACAGTACGTGCCATTGCAGGGTCCAGAGGGGCAGAGACAGCAGCAGTGCAGTGGCAGATGTTGTCCTGGAGCATGTAGTGCAGGCAAGTGAGCTCTCAGGGGAACAGCCAGCAATATATATGTGCTGGAGAGGCAGATACTGTCCCTTGTGTCCAAAGTGATAGGTCCAAGTCGTTTGCATCTTCTGAATCTGGCCAATCCATGGAATAGCAGCACCAAAACACGCCCACAGCATCCTTCAAATCTTCAACTTCATGACATACATGATTTTGCAACATTGTTGTGGGTGACCAACTGATTTTCCAGCAACCGACTCGTTCGAAATTCGAAAACGCGTCCGTTGCCAGGCAAGCCCATTGTCAATGGGTGCGCACCGATCGGTCCATTGCGGTACAACGTGTACAGGGGTACAACGCGTACCCGCACACATTGAATGCAATGGGCCGGCCGGGGGCACCGATCGGTCCATTGCGGTACAACGCGTACAGGGGTACAACGCGTACCCACACACATTGAATGCAATGGGCCGGCCGGGGGCACCGATCGGTCCATTGCGGTACAACGTGTACAGGGGTACAACGCGTACCCGCACACATTGAATGCAATGGGCCGGCCGGGGGCACCGATCGGTCCATTGCAGTTCAACGCGCACAGGGGTACAACGCGTACCCGCACACATTGAATGCAATGGGCCGGCCGGGGGCACCGATCGGTCCATTGCGGTACAACGCGTACAGGGGTATAACGCGTACCCGCACACATTGAATGCAATGGGCCGGCCGGGGGCACCGATCGGTCCATTGCAGTTCAACGCGTACAGGGGTACAACGCGTACCCGCACACATTGAATGCAATGGGCCGGCCGGGGCACCGATCGGTCCATTGCAGTTCAACGCGTACAGGGGTACAACGCGTACAGGGGTACAACGCGTACCCGCACACATTGAATGCAATGGGCCGGCCGGGGGCACCGATCGGTCCATTGCGGTACAACGCGTACAGGGGTACAACGCGTACCCGCACACATTGAATGCAATGGGCCGGCCGGGGGCACCGATCGGTCCATTGCGGTACAACGCGTACAGGGGTACAACGCGTACCCGCACACATTGAATGCAATGGGCCGGCCGGGGCACCGATCGGTCCATTGCAGTTCAACGCGTACAGGGGTACAACGCGTACCCGCACACATTGAATGCAATGGGCCGGCCGGGGGCACCGATCGGTCCATTGCTGTTCAACGCATCACTGTACATGTGACTGGCATATGTCAGCATGCCTGTCTCAGATGGACATATGCCAGCCACAGATAGCTCCCAGGGAGTGAGGGGCACACCTACATCACGACAGCCTGTCCAAACTTTATCATAAGGCATGTAAGGCTGCATTTCCTATTGTGTGTATGTTGGTGTACATGTTGTCCTGTGGGTGTCACCTGTGGGCAGCCACCCCCAGGCTGTGCACGTGTTAATGGGGACAGGATCCTGGGTGTTACGTGTACATGACCAGTGTGATGTGCAACTGTTCATATCTGTGCATGTGCCATGGTCACATTTCACGGTGGTGTATGTGTATGTCATGTCACATACCCCGTGAGTCCCATGTGGGACGGTATGTTTGAGCCAGGGTGTCCCAGTGGCACAATAGTGATGGTCCTCCACAGTCTTTGTGCATGTAGTGTTTACAATGTCTCTGATTTCATGTGCACAATGGGAGACAGTCTCCACATCCACGTTGTGTGTGCATGGACTTTGATGTTGTGCGTGTGTGTGTCACATACGTCCATGTCTGTCCTGCCGTGGCAAGTGGGACCACTACCTGTGGGGGTCATGGTTGTTTTGCTGTGGTGTATACATGATACTCCATGTAATGCCAGTGTCCATGTGGCAATACAGGGTCCCTGGGAATGTACCTGTCGTTGAGCTGTGGTGCCTGGGGCACATCTGTCCTCACATGTCACTGTGGGGGTGATTGTGACACGGCAGCAGGAGATGGGAACTGTGACACGGCCTCATGATATCCAATGGGCCAACCTGGGACTAATTGATGCCACCTGTTGGACCGTGTTGACAGATGTTGGCCATGTATGTACCATACATGTCCTTACGGAACTGCACACTTCATGTAGTTGTGCCTCATAATGATGTGTGTTGGGATATTGAGTGTGTTCAATGCCGCATATGTGGGGTGACTGACAATCTTGCTTACTTCTCCTCTGCACTGCAGGGCTCCTGCTGTCCATCAACCATTCCCAGACCTGGCAACGATGGTGGAACGGGACAGCATCCGACGGTACCACTTCACCAGGCAGCTGATTGAGGATTTGGCAGTGCAGTTGTCCCCACATTTGCAGCCTGGCCGGCCGTATCCTACAGCGCTGATCCCCAAGGTGAAGGTGATGGCAGCCCTACATTTCTTTGCCACCGGTACCTTCCAACATACTGTGGCGACTGCTGGTGGGATGTCACAGACCATGTTGAGCCGTGTGCTCTGCGATGTTTTGGCGGCAATGTTGCTATTCCTGAACCGGTACATCTATTTCCCTAGACTGCGATGACTCACTGACGTGAAGAGTGACTTTTATGCCCTGGGGATTATGCCGCATGTCATTGGCTCCATTGATGGGACACATGTGGCTTTGGTACCACCACAGGCCCAGGAGCAGGCCTACAGGAACCGCAAGCACTACCACTCGGTCAATGCACTGGTGGTGTGTCTTGCAGACATGACCATCACACACGTGTGTGCCCGTTTCCCTGGTTCAGCACACGATGCCTTTGTGATGAGGAGTAGTCGCATCCCCAGGATGATGGCACAGATGCAGAACCAGCGTGCCTGGCTTGTCGGTGTGTACTGACTTTGTGCCATTGTGTGTGATCTGATCTGTAGTATTCCGCCCACTTTTCCAAGTCAGCTAATGTGCACTTGTCTGTCCGTAGGTGACTCGGGATACCCCAACATGCCGTGGTTGCTGACACCCCTCAGGAACCCTGTGACACCAGCCCAGATGCGCTACAATGAGGCACATGGTCGGACCAGGAGAGTGATTGAGCGGACATTTGGTCTCCTGAAGAGCCGCTTCCGCTGCCTGGACAAGACCGGAGGGTCCCTCCCATATGCCCCTGCGAAAGTGTGCAAGATTATCATCGTCTGCTGCATGCTCCACAACCTGGCAGTGCGGAAGGAGTTGCCTCTCATCCAGGATGACAATGACCAACATCCGCCACCTGTGGAGGATCCTGGCCTGGACCACGATGCCAGTGACGATGATGATGATGATGATGAGGGTGAGGTCCGCACACAGCTCATCACCAACTTCTTTAGCTGAATGTGAGTATCCTGAGGTGTCATGTCAATGATGTGAGTTGGCATGATGTGTAGGTGGTGCTCTGGTGCTGTTGGAGTGTGTCCATGGGCTACTTGACTGGATGTGTGTTGCGATGTGTGCTTACAGGTGGGCTGTACTCCCCAACAGTGTTGACATGCTAACTTGGTTCTGGGTGGGTATCTTGTAACATGTATTGTGCATGAGTTTTGCTGTTCTGTCCTGTACTCCATTGCTTTTGACTGTGTGTCATTTCTGTCCTTCACAGGGTACTTTCAGATTCGTTTGGTCAACTGTGTCCACCGACGACGTGATTGCACTTCCAGGCTGGTAGCTGTTGTGTCCCTACAGGTGATGTGCGCCACACCCATGGACTTCCTTCCATCTACAGTTGTTGACTGTGTGCCCGCTGCCAGGTGGGATTACCTTGCATCTGTAGTGGTTACGACATGTTGCAACTGTGTAATAAACCTGTGCTTCACTTTGTGATGTGCGTTGTCTGTGGTCACACATTTGACTGCCATTTGCTTACTGCACCTGTGGGCTACTTGACTACAACTGGGAATGGGTGTGGTGTCTGTGCATTGCACCGTCTTCCCTGGCAACATCAGTGTAGGCAATGAGTCAGATGGCCTAGGTGTGTATGTGTTGTGTAGCCCTGGTGGTGTGTCTCCCTCATATGTGTCACGTTGCCTTTACTCACATGCCTGTGTTGTCCTTGCTGTTGCAGTTCGCATACACAGTGTAATTTTGCAGTTCATCATCCCCATAACAGCACCCACGTTGGAATCACAACAGAGGCAAGTATGGTGTATTAGTGTGTTTATTGTGATACATTTGTGTGAATAGTGCATGGGATGGGTACTGCTGTACATAAATCTTGCAATCAGAAGTTCCTAGGTGAATTGAAAGTCCTGGTAGACAGAATCCCCAGTATCGGGGCCACAGTTGTCTGACACATTGGTCCAACTTGTACTCCCCATGCAATGTGTGGGAGTAGTGTTGCCGTCAACAGGGTGAACAGTCTGTGCACAAAGGTGAACATCCAGAACAGGTTCAGGCTTCCTGGGAGTTGCGCTTGGCCATCGGCCTCTCACTTGCCCCTCCTCGGACGACCCCTCTTCTTGGGGGGGGCCCCCTCAAGTACAGGCTGCTGCGGTGCAGGGGACTCTCCGCCAGAGTCATCCTCCCTCCCTGTGGCAGTTGCAGTTTGTTCGGCACCAGATGTTGTTGGCACACAGGGAGGTGAGGACTGGTTGCTGTTCATCTGGCGGAGGCATTGTAAAATGTCCCTGTGCACCGCCGTCATCTCATGCAGTGCATCCCACTTGGACTCCACGCGGGACATGTGTGAGTCCACGCGGGACATGTGTGACTCCACGTGGGACATGTGAGAGTCCAAGCGGGCATGATGGGCAGCCTGCTGCTGTTTCATGTCTCTGAGGAGCCCCACTACCTGGCTGAGGTCTCCGGTGCTGGACTGGTACGCATCAGCTATGCGTACCAGTTGTGGGTCATCATGCACACCAGCAACCTCTGCAAGCAGCGACCTCTGTCTCCCACCCCTCCCACCACTCCTGCTGACATGTGCAGTGCGTGCAGTGGCACGCACAGATGACCCTGGTCCACCTTGGGGGTTGGTGGTGGTGGTGGTGTCCATGGCCCCAGGTTGGTCCAGGGTCCCTGTGCTGGTGTTGCTCCTTGTTCTGTCCATGTCGGCAGGGATGGTATTTGTGGTGACAGTCGTTGGAGGGGTGGGTGCAGGGGTGCAGCTGGTGGTCCTGCTGGTGCTGCAGCTGGTGGTCCTGCTGGTGCTGCATGTAGACTTGCACCGGATGTGCCAGGTTGGTCTTCTTCGTCCGAGGAGGACAGAGGCTGTACGACGCCAGTGAGCTCCGCATCCTCTTGAGCCTGGGACTGGGACTCCTCAGCGTCTGCTGCTGTGTCCCCATCATCACCTGTTTTTGGAAGACACACACAATGTATGTTATGTTTCTGCAGGCATCAATGGTTGACACACATGACAGTTGTGACTGTGCCTCTGGGTGCGGGCCTGTACATTGCATTGTCCTAAGTCGTCACAGT
Organism: Calotriton arnoldi; assembly: GCA_963921515.1. NCBI lineage: Eukaryota > Metazoa > Chordata > Amphibia > Caudata > Salamandridae > Calotriton > Calotriton arnoldi. Next base: position 12,155 of record CAWUFW010005848.1, read on the forward strand.
CAGGGGTTGATATTGGTGTGGCACATTGTCCTGCATTATTTGGGCATTTCTATGTATTTTTTGGGGTGTGAACATGGTCTGCATTGGTTGTGTTTGGTTGACAGCCGGCCCTCCTTCCCACCCACCCAGCCAGTCAGTTATCCCACCATGGACTGTGCTTGCATTGCAGGGAGTGGAAGTTGTCTCTCAGGATGTCAGTCAGTGGTGTCCTGCTGTTTGTTGGTGCACAGTTGCCAGCAGGGCCTTGTGCTCCCCACAGCAGTAGCCAGTGTCAGCCATCTTGTGAGTCCTTCTCCACTTCCTGTGATGTGAGCATGGTTCAGGGTGGTGTTGATGGGACAGTTGTGGGGGTGACCAATATCAGTGACTACGACTCCCATCATGCTATTGCCTCCACCCCCTTCCCAGCATGCCCATGCTTCCTTCCTTTTGACTCTGCTTCCCTGTGGGGTGGGCTGGCTGTGCTGACAGGATGGCTGGGAGTGTTGTCCTGGCAGTTGTTTGGCTAAAAGTCCCAAGAGTGTCCCTGTGCTTCACACAACATAACCCAGGGTGGTGGTTCTTTGTGGGATCTTGTGTTAGGATGGGGGGCATTGCATTCTCCCAGGTGGGTTCTGTGGAGTTTGTGTTGGGGGTGTGTGAGGGGAGGTGCTTGTGACTATGGTCAGTGCTGCAAGTCCTCCTTCCCACCCACCCAGCCAGCCAGTTATCCCACCATGGAACGTGCTTGCATTGCAGGGAGTGGAAGTTGTCTCTCAGGATGTCAGTCAGTGGTGTCCTGCTGTTTGTTGGTGCACAGTTGCCAGCAGGGCCTTGTGCTCCCCACAGCAGTAGCCAGTGTCAGCCATCTTGTGAGTCCTTCTCCACTCCCTGTGATGTGAGCATGGTTCAGGGTGGTGTTGATGGGACAGTTGTGGGGGTGAGCTATGTCTGTGACTATGACTCCCATCATGCTATTGCCTCCACCCCACTTCCCAGCATTCCCATACTTACTTGCTTTTGTGGGGAGTTCAGTGTGTGTGGGTGTGAGAGCAATGGCAAGATGGCTGACAGTGGTGTCCTGCTGTTGGTTGGTGTGCAGTTCCCAGCATGCCCTTGTGCTCCCCACGACACAGCAACAGTGTCAGACATCTTTGATGGGCCTTTCCACTCTCTGTGGGATGTGCATGCGTGAGTGTGAGCTTGCTGGGCCATGTGGTGGGGGATGTAGAGCTGTGACTACGACTCCCATCATGCTATTTCCTCCACCCCCCTTCCCAGCATGCCCATGCTTCCTTCCTTTTGACTCTGCTTCCCTGTGGGGTGGGCTGGCTGTGCTGACAGGATGGCTGGGAGTGTTGTCCTGGCAGTTGTTTGGCTAAGAGTCCCAAGAGTGTCCCTGTGCTTCACACAACATAACCCAGGGTGGTGGTTCTTTGTGGGATCTTGTGTTAAGATGGGGGGCATTGCATTCTACCAGGTGGGTTCTGTGGAGTTTGTGTTGGGGAGTGTGTGAGGGGAGGTGCTTGTGACTATGGTCAGTGCTGCAAGTCCTCCTTCCCACCCACCCAGCCAGCCAGTTATCCCACCATGGAACGTGCTTGCATTGCAGGGAGTGGAAGTTGTCTCTCAGGATGTCAGTCAGTGGTGTCCTGCTGTTTGTTGGTGCACAGTTGCCAGCAGGGCCTTGTGCTCCCCACAGCAGTAGCCAGTGTCAGCCATCTTGTGAGTCCTTCTCCACTCCCTGTGATGCGAGCATGGTTCAGGGTGGTGTTGATGGGACAGTTGTGGGGGTGACCAATATCAGTGACTACGACTCCCATCATGCTATTGCCTCCACCCCCTTCCCAGCATGCCCATGCTTCCTTCCTTTTGATTCTGCTTCCCTGTGGGGTGGGCTGGCTGTGCTGACAGGATGGCTGGGAGTGTTGTCCTGGCAGTTGTTTGGCTAAGAGTCCCAAGAGTGTCCCTGTGCTTCACACAACATAACCCAGGGTGATGGTTCTTTGTGGGATCTTGTGTTAGGATGGGGGGCATTGCATTCTACCAGGTGGGTTCTGTGGAGTTTGTGTTGGGGGGTGTGTGAGGGGAGGTGCTTGTGACTATGGTCAGTGCTGCAAGTCCTCCTCCCACCCAGCCAGCCAGATATCCCACCATGGAACGTGCTTGCATTGCAGGGAGTGGAAGTTGTCTCTCAGGATGTCAGTCAGTGGTGCCCTGCTGTTTGTTGGTGCACAGTTGCCAGCAGGGCCTTGTGCTCCCCACAGCAGTTGCCAGTGTCAGCCATCTTGTGAGTCCTTCTCCACTCCCTGTGATGTGAGCATGGTTCAGGGTGGTGTTGATGGGACAGTTGTGGGGGTGACCAATATCAGTGACTACGACTCCCATCATGCTATTGCCTCTACCCCCCTTCCCAGCATGCCCATGCTTCCTTCCTTTTGACTCTGCTTCCCTGTGGGGTGGGCTGGCTGTGCTGACAGGATGGCTGGGAGTGTTGTCCTGGCAGTTGTTTGGCTAACAGTCCCAAGAGTGTCCCTGTGCTTCACACAACATAACCCAGGGTGGTGGTTCTTTGTGGGATCTTGTGTTAGGATGGGGGGCATTGCATTCTACCAGGTGGGTTCTGTGGAGTTTGTGTTGAGGGGGTGTGAGGGGAGGTGCTTGTGACTATGGTCAGTGCTGCAAGTCCTCCTTCCCACCCAGCCAGCCAGATATCCCAACATGGTACGTGCTTGCATTGCAGGGAGTGGAAGTTGTCTCTCAGGATGTCAGTCAGTGGTGTCCTGCTGTTTGTTGGTGCACAGTTGCCAGCAGGGCCTTGTGCTCCCCACAGCAGTAGCCAGTGTCAGCCATCTTGTGAGTCCTTCTCCACTCCCTGTGATGTGCGCATGGTTCATGGTGGTGTTGATGGGACAGTTGTGGGGGGCAATATGTGTGACTGCGACTCCCATGATGCTATTGGCTACACTGACTTGGCCAGCATACACAGAATTCCTTCCTTTGAGTGGTCTTCACTGTGTGTTGGTATTGTTGTGGTGGCTACATGTCTGGATGTGTTTGTTAGTTCTATTTGTGCCACTGCCTAGCTGTAGTTGTAGTTGTGTTTGTACATGTGATGGCACAGTTGGATGTGACTTTTTTGATGGCATGTGTTGTGTTTCTCTGACTGACATACTCATTTTGGGATGATTCTGTTCTGGTTGCTGTGTAATTGCTATGAGTGCATGGTTTGACTCTCCCCTTGACAGTGATGTGTGTGTGTTTTGTGGCAGTATATTGTGTACATTTGTTGTGTACTCACCAGGCTCTGGGATGTCCTCTAGTCCATATACGCTCACTGGCGGAAGGATGGCCCGCACCTTCTCCTCCCAGGGCCTGAGGTATATTGGCTTGGCAGGAGGGCCACTGCCGGTGTATTGGCTGTTGATGTAGTCTTTCTTGAGCAGGTCCCGTACCCTCCTGCGCACGTCATACCACCTGTTCTGGATGTCGCTATTTGTGCGCCGACATGGTGATTGTGCGTTCACCCTGTTGATGATCCTCTCCCACATCTTGGTTTTCTGGGAGATGGGGGTCTGTTGGACCAGTGTGCCAAACAGCTGTGGCTCTACCCTGAGGATCTCGTCTACCATGACTTCCAATTCACAATCTAGGAACTTGGGATTCTTCTTGGGGGGCATGGTGATGGGTGGTGATGGTGAGTGATGTGTGTGTTGGTGTGCAGGTGAGGGTGTGTGAGTGTGTGTTTTGCTGGGTGGATGTGAGGTAGGTATTTGTTGGTGTGCTGATGGTGTGTGGCTTGTGTGAGGGATGAGCTGTGGGTGTGTGGTTGCTTTCTCTTGGGTGCTGGCAGTGGAATGGCATTTGCAAAGGATCATGGTTGTGATTTGTGTTCTTTATATGGGTGGAGTTGTGGGTGTGTCTTTGTTCTTGGTCCCCACCCCCCCCCCAGTATTTATTGGCTTAGTAATTGCTTGTTTGGCCTTTTTTTGTGTGATTTTTCCTTTGTACTGTCTGTGCATGTTGGAAACGTTCTTGTGACCGAGTCGGACCCTGCATTTGTCTCGTACGGTATTCTCCGTTTCGTTCACGCTGTGTTTGTGCAGTTTTCTATGCTGCGTACGCGTCGGTCGCGGTGTTTTGTGTTACTTCGGCTCGGTTTTGTATGCGTGTCGGTTGTACGGCTTGTCCTCCGTCCGACTCGCTCGTGGTTTTCGCGCCTTGCATCGTACTTTGCGGTTTGGAGTTCACGTGTACGTTTCGGTCGGTTGGATTCGCGTGTTTTTCCGACCGGATTGCTGTTTTCCGTGCGGCTCGGTCGTTCGACTTGGGTTCGGTACGTGTCGGTCGGATTTTGCACGCCTTGCATCGTACTTGGCGTGTCGGGCGCCACAGGTACGTGTCGGTCGGTATAATTTCCGGATCCGAGTCGGTCGGTGCTTTTTCCGGCCCGAATCGGAATCGACCCCCTGGGTGGGGAGATTACACAGATCAGGCTATAGACGACAACCTAAATTTCAAATTCCTTGGTGGAATGTGTACCTAACTACACTTAACCAAGAAGCTAAAACAAACAACGCAGTTGAGGGTTGGCATAATGCCTTCCTATCTTCTACAGGACGAAGCACTCCTACCCTACATAAACTATTACTAGCCATACAAAAAGAACAAAGCTTCCCAGAACTCAGAATGCAACAATCTGTTATCCAATTAAAACCAAAACTATCTAGACAAACTAATCAAATGTATCAGTATCTCCAACAGCAAGTTCAGCTATACCCTTCCACAAAAGGCCTAGAGTACTTAAATATGATAGCCAAAACTCTACTATAAAACACACAAACAATTTAATATTACAATTCTGAAGAAACAATTTTTGGAATAAAAGCAGTGCATTTTTTGTAAGTAATAAAATTAATTAATTTGTCTAATATTTTTTATAAATTAATTTAGACATAAATATAGACAAATTAATTAAACAGTAAAGCAAATAAACAGCAAGTGCAATTAAATTAAAATCATTTCCCTCCCACAAATAAATAATTTAAAAACACTTACCATTCCCGTTACTATAATACGAAAATTCCACATCTTCCAAACTAATCAAAGTAGACCACAATCCATAGATATTAAAAAGTAACCCCAATAAAATGTAAAAATACAACTGTTTTAAAAAATTAATCCTCCAGGTAAAAATCGACAATCCAGTAACCATAAAAAACCCGAAAAATATTTAAAAACTAAGAACAGCTCCGTGAAAACCAAAAAATGAAGGAAGTATGAAATAATTATTAGTTAATATAACTAACACAAACTACCTTAAAAAAAAAAATCACAATCTTCCGTAGTTCGAAACTTCTTCTCCATAAAACGTAGAAATAAAAAACAAACATTCTCACCCACACAAATGTACACATAATACACTTAGGGGCCCATTAGGATGGCGGGCGGATCGCCCCCGCCGGGCCGGCGGTAGTCACCGCTGGCCCGGCGGCGGCGATCCGCCTGCCATCTACACTACAAAGACCACCCGCCATATTATTATGGCTGGGGGGTCCGCGGCGGACGGAAAGACCGTCCGCCGCTTTTCCGCCGGTCAACTCGTCGACCGGCGGAAAACATGGTTAATATGCTGGCGGTGTCTGCAAGACACCGCCATCCATATTACGATGACTGCGGAGATCAGCCTTTCCATGGCGGCGTTGCAGCCATGGAAAGGCATGTGGTCTTTGCCTTTGGGGGCCCGTTGCGGGCCCCCATATAGTCGGGGGTGGGGGTGCACATGGGGGGTACCTATGGTACCCCCCTGCATTGGCATGGACAAAGTGGCAGGCACCGAGCGGTGCCTGTCACCTTGTGCATGCCAATGCACGATGTCTATTCCCAGCATTGTGGCGGGCGGTGCTGTGAGCACCGCCCGCCACAATGCTGGGAATAGGGCTTGCCACCGCCACGTTGGCGGTGGCATCCTAATATCAGGTGCGGGACCGCCGCACCCCTTGAGGACGGTTCCGCATTCCGTTGCGGTGGCGGGCGGACTTTGTCTGTCCGCCATCATAATGACCCCCTAAGTAACATGATTATAAACAGTATTCACACACTACTAACGTTATAACTACTTTAATGTAAAAATCTAACTAGGCCGCAAATACGGAACACAACGTTAACCATTAAAAACTAACTAAAACACTAAACACACCATATCTTCTTAAACTTAACTTAACGCACACTAATTACAACAGTACTACCTTCAAATTAAACTAAAAATAGTATAATATGTAAGAAAATTACTCTTACCTTCTCAGACGTGAAGCAGCTCCCAACCGCGAGCTTCTTTCTTCCCAAATGACACAAAACGACTGTGAGCGGTTACTAAATTAAAGCCCCAAACAAACATGGCAACTATAAATGTATTAAATAAATCGTTTTTTGTTTTTTTAAATATTGTACAATTGTTTATAAATTAATGTGACATTGTAATAAAATATTTAAAAATGTACCTGATTTGTTTATAGTTATTATATGTTTTTTATATATTATAAAATTATAATAATAAATATTATGAATTAATAATATTTTATATAATTATTAAAATGTATATATGTCAAACAACAAATACTGAAACATTATATATTTTTTGTGTTTTTTCTAAAAATATTTAATTTGTATATAACTTGTACAACTGTTAATAAATGTGATAATTATTAATATTAATAATTCAATATTAATATTAACAATTAAAATATATTATGTTTGTATAACAACATTAAACTATGTGATTTTTATCTCATATATATTGTACAAATATTTGCAATATAATGTTAATAAAAACTTACCAAAATTTGTAACAGTTGTAAAAATGTTAGAAATATCAAACAACAGTTTAGCACTTATTAAAAATATATAATAATGTATAAATTCATATGCATCATTTTACATTTCTAAAATATAAACAAATGTGAAGTACAATTTTTGTATTGCTGAAATTGTTTGTTTATTATTTACTTGTTGAAATATACATATTTGTAAACTGTTTTTTTCTGTAATAAATATACTCCACTGAATATATATATATTTTGTTATTATTTTTCTAATGTTTAATAAACAATTACATTTTGAATTTACCTGTCATTTTTTTGTTTTTTCTAATAAAAATAATTAATAAAATTGAGATATGTAATGTTTTGTCTACCTTTCCATTAATATTTACACTTAGGGCCCGATTCTGATGCGGGTTGGAAAAGCTTCCCGACTGAGGGCCTGATTCTGATGCGGTTAGGAAGGCCTCCTAATGGCATTTGCTCCTTCCAAATCGGATCGGGAACGTGTCTTCCCGACCCAGGGCCCAATTATGATGCGGTTAGGAACATATGCTCCCATTGAAGTCAATGGGAGTCAAACCAAATCGTATCTGGAAGCATCCGGATGCATCGTACTCTGTCGGTCGGACTCTCCCGATCCGAGTGGGTCGGAAACCATTTCCAAACCGATTCGGTCGGGAAGCTTTCCAACCCGCATCAGAATCAGGCCAATAATGTATATTCTTAATAATTTTTTAATAAATTGCTGATTATAAAATGCATTCTTTTCATTAAAAAACATATATTATATAGTTATATTTTTGATGTGTATTTACCTAATATATTAAAATTAATTTTAACTATAATAATATTTTTTTCTATATTTTAAAACTACTCATGTAATTTATACTTGCTACTCCACTCAACATAAATATCCAATACTAAATTAACATTAAAATATCTAACTTTACTATTACCACTCCAGTCAGTATTTAATTAAGTTAGGTGCTGGACACTAAGCTTAATTAATTTACTATTCCCACTCCAGTCTACATTTAATTGGGGTAGGTGCTGGACACTAAACTTAATTTAATTACTATTCCCACTCCAGTCAGTATTTAATTGGAGTAGGTGCTGGACACTAAACCTAATTTAATTACTATTCCCACTCCAGTCAGTATTTAATTGGGGTAGGTGCTGGACACTAAACCTAATTAATTTACTATTCCCACTCCAATCTACATTTAATTGAGGTAGGTGCTGGACACTAAACTTAATTAATTTACTATTCCCACTCCAGTCACTATTTAATTGAGGTAGGTGCTGGACACTAAACTTAATTAATTTACTATTCCGACTCCAGTCAGTATTTAATTGAGGTAGGTGCTGGACACTAAAACTAATTTAATTACTATTCCCATTCCAGTCTACATTTCATTGGGGTAGGTGCTGGACACTGATCTTAATAAATTTACTATTCCCACTCCAGTCAGTATTTTATTGTGGTAGGTGCTGGACACTAAACTTAATTATTTTACTATTCCCACTCCAGTCAGTATTTAATTGGGGTAAGTGCTGGAAACTAAACCTAATTTAATTACTATTCCCACTCCAATCAGTATTTAATTGGGGTAGGTGCTGGACACTAAACCTAATTTAATTACTATTCCCACTCCAGTCAGTATTTAATTGGAGTAGGTGCTGGACACTGAACCTTATTTAATTACTATTCCCACTCCAGTCAGTATTTAATTGGGGTAGGTGCTGGACACTAAACCTAATTAATTTACTATTCCCACTCCAATCTACATTTAATTGAGGTACGTGCTGGACACTAAACTTAATTAATTTACTATTCCCACTCCAGTCACTATTTAATTGAGGTAGGTGCTGGACACTAAACCTAATTAATTTACTATTCCCATTCCAATCTACATTTAATTGAGGTAGGTGCTGGACACTTAACCTAATTTAATTACTATTCCCACTCCAGTCAGTATTTAATTGGAGTAGGTGCTGGACACTAAACCTAATTTAATTACTATTCCCACTCCAGTCAGTATTTAATTGGGGTAGGTGCTGGACATTAAACCTAATTAATTTACTATTCCCACTCCAATATACATTTAATTGATGTAGGTGCTGGACACTAAACTTAATTAATTTACTATTCCCACTCCAGTCACTATTTAATTGAGGTAGGTGCTGGACACTAAACTTAATTAATTTACTATTCCCACTCCAGTCAGTATTTAATTGGGGTAGGTGCTGGACACTAAAACTAATTTAATTACTATTCCCATTCCAGTCTACATTTCATTGGGGTAGGTGCTGGACACTGATCTTAATAAATTTACTATTCCCCCTCCAGTCAGTATTTTATTGTGATAGGTGCTGGACACTAAACTTAATTAATTTACTATTCCCACTCCAGTCAGTATTTAATTTGGGTAGGGTGCTGGACAATAAACCTAATTTAATTACTATTCCCACTCCAGTCAGTATTTACTTGGCGTAGGTGCTGGACACTAAACCTAATTAATTTACTATTCCCACATTAGTCAGTATTTAATTGGGGTAGGTGCTGGACACTAAACTTAATTAATTTACTATTCCCACTCCAGTCAGTATTTAATTGGGGTAGATGCTGGACACTAAACTTAATTAATTTACTATTCCCACTCCAGTCAGTATTTAATTGGGGTAGGTGCGGGACACTAAACCTAATTTAATTACTATTCCCACTCCAGTCAGTATTTAATTGGGGTAGGTGCTGGACACTAAACTTAATGAATTTACTATTCCCACTCCAGTCTACATTTAATTGGGGTAGGTGCTGGACACTAAACTTAATTAATTTACTATTCCCACTCCAGTCAGTATTTAATTGTGGTAGCTGATGGACACTAAACCTAATTTAATTACTATTCCCCCTCCAGTCACTATTTAATTGGGGTAGGTGCTGGACACTAAACCTAATTTAATTATTATTCCCACTCCAGTCTACATTTAGGGGCCGATTCCGATTCGGGCCGGAAAACGTACCGACCGACTCGGTACGGGAATATTGTCCGACCGACACGTACCGGCACTGCCCGATCCGCGCAGTACGATGCAATGCATGTGAATCACGACCGACTCGCACGGAACACAAGCCGAACGACCGAACCGCACGGAAACCAGCTATCAGGCCAGAAAACCACGCGAATCGAACCGACCGACTCGCACCAGGAATGAACCCGACAGAAACGTACCCGTGAACTCCGACCCGCGCAGTACGATGCAATGCGTGGAAAACCAGACCGAGTCACACGGAGCCCAAGCCGCACGACCGACACGCATACAAAACCGAGCCAAAGCAACCCAATACTCCGCGACCGACGCGTACGCCGCACATGAAACACAGCAGAAACACAGCTTGAAAGACTCGGAGAAGCCTGCACGAGCCAACTTCAGCGTCCTTCTTGGTCAGAAGAACGTCTCCTACATGCCCAAAACCCACAAAGGAAAAATACAAAAAAAAAGGGCCAAACAAGCAATGACAAAGTCAATAAATACATGGGTGAAAAAACATGGAACAAAGACACACCCACAACCCCACCCATATAAAGGCCACAAATCACTACCATGATCCTTTGCAAATTCAACTGACCTGCCAGCACAGAACACCATCAGACAGCAAACACAGACACACTCACAACTCATCCATCACACAAGCCACACACCATTAGCACCTCCCAAATAGCACCCTCACATACACCCAGCAAAACCTACACCCACCCACCCTCACTTGCACACTCACACACACATCAACACCCACCACCACCACCCATCACCATGCCCCCAAAGAAGAATCCAAAGTTCCTAGACAGTGAATTGGAAGTCCTGGTAGATGAGATCCTAAGGGTAGAGCCACAGTTGTTTGGTACATTGGGCCAACAGACACCCATGTCGCAGAAAACCAAGATGTGGGAAAGGATCGTCGACAGGGTGAACGCACAATCACCATGTTTGCGCACAAAGGAAGACATCCAGAACAGGTGGTATGATGTGTGCAGGAGGGTCAAGGACCTACTAAAGAAGGATTACGCCTTGAGTCATCGCACCGGCAGTGGCCCTCCTGCCAAACCAGTATACCTCAGGCCCTGGGAGGAGAAGGTGCGGGCCATCCTACCACCAGTGAGCGTATATGGACTATCAAACATCCCAGAGCCTGGTGAGTACACAACCAATATACCCAATATTGTGTGACAATACACACACATCACTGTCAAGGGGATAGTCAAACCATGCACCCTTAGCAAATCCACAGCAACAAAAAGATAATCATCCCAAGATGTGTATGTTAGTTAGATAAATACAATACATGCCATCTCATAGTGATATGTAACTGTGTCATGACATGTACAAACCTAACAACAAATAGAGCAAGGCAGTGGCACAAATCTAACCAACAAACACTGTCAGACATTTTGCCACCACTAGAACACCACCTCACAGGGAAGCTCACTGAAAGGAAGGAATGCTGTGTATGCTGGTGAAGTCAGTGTAGCCAATAGCATGATGGGAGTTGTAGTCACAGATATCGGTCACCCTCACAATTGGCCCATCAACACCACTCTGAACCATGCTCACATCACAGGGAGTGGAAAAGAACTGACAAGATGGCGGACACCGGGTACTGCTGTGGGGAGCACAAGGCCCTGCTGGGAACTGTGCACCAACCAACAGCAGGACACCACTGTCAGCCATCTTGCCATTGCTGTCACACTCACACACAGTGAAGTCGACTCAAAAGGAAGGAAGTATGGGCATGCTGGGAAAGGGGGTGTAGGCAATAGCATGATGGGAGTGGTAGTCACAGCTCAACATCCCCCACCCACATGGCCCAACAAGCTCACACTGAAGCATGCACACCTCACAGGGAGTGAAAAGCCACTTCAAAGATGTTTGACAATGGTCCTCTGTTGTGGGGAGTACCAGGCCCTGCTGGGAACTGTGCACCAACCAACAGCAGGACACCACTGACTGACATCCTGAAAGACAACTTGCACTCCCTGCAATGGAAGCACGTTCCATGGTGGGATATCTGGCTGGGTGGGAAGGAGGACTGACAGCTCAGACCATAGTCACAAGCAGCTTTTCTCACACACCCCCTTAACACAAACTCCACACAACTCACCTGGGAGTATGCAATGCCTCACACTCTAATTAAATATCCCACAAAGAACCACCACCCTGGGTTATGCTGTGTGAAGCACAGGGACACTCTTGGGACTTGTAGCCAAACAAACGCCAGGACAACACTGTCAGCCATCCTGTCAGCACAGGCACACTACCCCACAGGGAAGCAGAGTCAAAAGGAAGGAAGTATGGGCATGCTGGGAAGGGGGGGTGTAGGCAATGCCATGATGGGAGTTGTAGTCACAGATATTGGTCACCCTCACAATTGGCCCATCAACACCACTCTGAACCATGCTTACATCACAGGGAGTGGAAAAGAACTGACAAGATGGCTGACACTGGGTACTGCTGTGGGGAGCACAAGGCCCTGCTGGGAACTGTGCACCAACCAACAGCAGGACACCACTGTCAGCCATCTTACCATTGCTGTCACACTCACACACAGTGAAGTCGACTCAAAAGGAAGGAAGTATTGGCATGCTGGGAAGGGGGGTGTAGGCAATAGCATGATGGGAGTGGTAGTCACAGATATTGGTCACCCTCACAATTGGCCCATCAACACCACTCTGAACCATGCTCACATCACAGGGAGTTGAAAAGAACTGACAAGATGGCTGACACTGGGTACTGCTGTGGGGAGCACAAGGCCCTGCTGGGAACTGTGCACCAACCAACAGCAGGACACCACTGACTGACATCCTGAAAGACAACTTGCACTCCCTGCAATGGAAGCACGTTCCATGGTGGGATATCTGGCTGGGTGGGAAGGAGGACTGACAGCTCTGACCATAGTCACAAGCAGCTTTTCTCACACACCCCCTTTACACAAAGTCCACACAACTCACCTGGGAGAATGCAATGCCTCACACTCTAATTAAATATCCCACAAAGAACCACCACCCTGGGTTATGCTGTGTGAAGCACAGGGACACTCTTGGGACTTGTAGCCAAACAAATGCCAGGACAACACTGTCAGCCATCCTGTCAGCACAGGCACACTACCCCACAGGGAAGCAGAGTCAAAAGAAAGGAAGTATGGGCATGCTGGGAAGGGGGGGTGGAGGCAATGGCATGATGGGAGTTGTAGTCACAGATATTGGTCACCCTCACAATTGGCCCATCAACACCACTCTGAACCATGCTCACATCACAGGGAGTGGAAAAGAACTGACAAGATGGCTGACACTGGGTACTGCTGTGGGGAGCACAAGGCCCTGCTGGGAACTGTGCACCAACCAACAGCAAGACAACACTGACTGACATCTTGCCATTGCTGTCACACTCACACACAGTGAAGTCGACTCAAAAGGAAGGAAGTATGGGCATGCTGGGAAGGGGGGTGTAGGCAATAGCATGATGGGAGTGGTAGTCACAGCTCAACATCCCCCACCCACATGGCCCAGCAAGCTCACACTGAAGCATGCACACCTCACAGGGAGTGAAAAGCCACTTCAAAGATGTCTGACAATGGTCCTCTGTTGTGGGGAGTACCAGGCCCTGCTGGGAACTGGGCACCAACCAACAGCAGGACACCACTGACTGACATCTTGAGAGTTAACCTGCACCCACTGCAAGGGTGGCATGCTTCATGGTGGGATAACTGGGCTGGGGGGAGAAGGAGGTCCGGATGTCAACCAAATACCACCAATGCAGGTCATGCACACACCTCAACATCCACATTGCAAAGCATCAGGTTGGCAGGACAATGAGCCACACCAATATCAACCTCTGACTGTGACAACTTAGGACAATGCAATGTACAGGGCCGCATCCAGAGGTACAGTCACAACTGCCATGTGTTTGAACCATTGAAGCCTGCAGAAACATAACATACATTGTGTGTCTCTTCCAAAAACAGGTGTTGATGGGGACACAGCAGCAGATGAGGAGGAGTCCCTGTCCCAGGCTCTGGTGGCCCATGAGCTCTCTGGTGTGGAACAGCCTCTGCCCTCATCGGATGGCGAAGACCAACCTGGCACCTCCGGTGTGAGTCATCATGCAGCACCTCTGCAGGACAGACATGGACATCTGTGACACACACACACACAACATCAAAGTAGATGCACAAACAACGTGGATGTGGAGACTGTCTCCCATTGTGCACATTGAATCAGAGACATCTGAAACACAACATGCACACAGACTGTGGAGGGCCATCACTATTGTGGCAATGGGTCACCCTGTGACGTACATACCTTCCCACATGGGACTCAGGGTGTATGTGACATGACATACACATACACAACCTGGAAATGTGACCATGCCACATGCCCTGAACTGAACAGTTGCACATCACAGTGGTCATGTGCACAACACACAAAGGATTCTGTCCCCATGAACACGTGCACAGCCTGGGAGTGGCTGCCCCCAAGTGCCACCAAAAAAACCACATGTTGACCCCCATACACACACAGGTAATGCAGCCTTACATGCCTTAGGATACAGTGTGGACAGGCTGTGGTGTTGTAGGTGTGCCCCTGAGTCCCTGGCAAGTAATTGTGGCTGGCATATGTTCATCAGTGACAACCATGGTGACATATGCAAGTGATTTGTACAGGGACGCGTTGTACAGCAATGGACCGATCGGTGCGCACGCATTGGCCATTGCATATGATGTGGACAGAAATACGCGTTGTACAGCAATGGACCAATCGGTGCGCACGCATTGGCCATTGCATATGATGTGGACGGAAGCGTGTTGTCATCCGATATACGCTTTGTACAGCAATGGACCGATCGGTGCGCACGCATTGGCCATTGCATATTATATGGACAGAAATACGCGTTGTACAGCAATGGACCGATCGGTGTGCACGCATTGGCCATTGCATTTGATGTGGACGGATGCGTGTTGGCATCCGATATACGCGTTGTACAGCAATGGACTGATCGATGCGCACGCATTGGCCATTGCATATGATGTGGACGGATGCGTGTTGTCATCCGATATACGCGTTGTACAGCAATGGACCGATCGGTGCGCACGCATTGGCCATTGCATATGATGTGGACAGAAATACGCGTTGTACAGCAATGGACGGATCGGTGCGCACGCATTGGCCATTGCATATGATGTGGACGGATGCGTGTTGTCATCCGATATACGCGTTGTACAGCAATGGACCGATCGGTGCGCACGCATTGGCCATTGCATATGATGTGGACAGAAATACGCGTTGTACAGCAATGGACCGATCGGTGCGCACGCATTGGCCATTGCATATGATGTGGACAGAAATACGCGTTGTACAGCAATGGACCGATCGGTGCGCACGCATTGGCCATTGCATATGATGTGGATGGAAATACGCGTTGTACATCAATGGACCGATCGGTGCGCACGCATTGGCCATTGCAGATGATGTGGACGGATGCGTGTTGTTTTTCGAAATACGCGTTGTACAGCAATGGTCCGATCGGTGCGCACGCATTGGCTATGGCCTGACATGGTAACGGACGCGTTTTCGAAGCTTTAACGAGTCTGATGCAGTGAATTCAGTTGGCCACTCACACAGGTTGATGCCCACCAGAAGCAGGATATCTGGCAAATTCATGGGTGTCATGAAGTTGAACTTTTGAAGGATGCTGTGGGCGTGTATAAGTGGTGCTATTCCATGGATTGGCCAGATTCAGAAGATGCAAACGACTTGGACCTATCACTTTGGACACATGGGACAGTATCTGCCTCTGCAGCACACATATAATGCTGGCTGTTCCCCTGAGAGCTCACTTGCCTGCACTACATGCTCCAGGACGACATCTGCCACCACCACTGCTGCTGTGTCTGCATCCTCTGGCTACTGCAATGGCACGTACTGTGGAGAGAGCCCCAGCCTTCAGCACTGAGGAGAACCAGGCCCTGCTGGACAGCCTCCTTCCACAGTACAGCAAGCTGTATGGGAAACCAGGGGAGCAGGTGAGTGTGCTGTCCACTGCCTTACTAATTGTGCATGTTGTCTGACTAGCAAGACTTACAGTGTGCACACCACTGGCTAGCATGCTCACTGAGTAGTTGTCAGCCCCCAAAGTGTGTAGTTACATGCACTGAACAGGTATAGTGCAGTAACAGTGCATTCCAACAAGGTTTGACTTCCCAGGCAATGATACCATGTGGTAACTGCTGGCAAACTGTCCATAGCCATAGTTGCACTGCCTGTGTACATCATATGCCCCTGTGATTGAGACATGTATATCCAACTGTGTGATGCACGGAAATGTTGCATGTGTAGTAATGGCCTTTTCACTTTGTCATCCTCACAGGTTGATGCCCACCAGAAGCAGGATATCTGGCTGACCATCGTCCGGGCAGTACGATCGGTGGGGGTCTACAGGCGCAGGATCCGCAACTGCCAGAAGAGGTGGCAGGACCTTCAGCGCTGGACCCGGAGGATCGCAAGGGTCCAGCTGAAGCTGTCGCCCCCCACATGCTCCGGATCCTGGCGGTGGTCTTCCCTGACCTGGATGGGCAGCTGAAGGCCAGACAGCAGCAAGGAGGGGGTAAGTGCTAACCTCATCTGTGTACTTTGACTGACATGCTCTATGCACTCCTTTAGCCTGGTTCCACTTCCACAGTACAACTGTCATGTCGTCCTGGACTCATGTCCCTCACTTGTGTCATGCCCCCTCCTCATCTGATACACAAGTGTGGCCCTTACAGTCTGTGACTTAGGTCACTTGGGTACTGTGTACTTGCAGTTACCTGTGGTTACGGTTGGGGACAGCATCAGTTACAGGAACTTTGTGGTGGGCTGCATGGGTGGTACAATTGCTCACAATGCCTGTGATCTGACATGAACTCTGGGTATGGCTTTAACATGTGTTCCAATTGCTGCTCTGACTCACCACATGTCTGGGGTATGTCCCACACACCCATGCTTCTGCAGGGACCAAGGTAGGAGCCTCAGTGGTATGTACATCATGTGTGTGACACATGCATAGCCACCTGCCTAGTGTTCAGGGTAATACCATGTTGCACATGGACCAGGACTGTAATGCCTACTCCGGACATCGAAGGCACTCTGTTCTCCCACCCCGTGTGTCAGCATACATATTGGGCATTGTGAAGAGGGCACTCAGGTGTATGCCTCTGTGTCACCGTGGTGTGGCCTTGCTATTTGGACTCCTGGAGTGTTTCACAATTTGGGGTGGCCAGCCATCAGAGTTATGACTATGGGATCTGCACATAGGTCAATGCATAGGTCTCTGGTCCCTTGACTGTGCACAATTTTGTATGAAACATTGGGGTGCAGGCAGCTTTGGTTCATTCTCATCAAACGTTGAAGTGCTCATGTGTATGGATTTGTGTTTGCAGTCACTCAAATGTCTCATTTGATTGACGTGGGATCATCTCAGTCCTCATGATGTGGCTGGCCAGGGGTGCACATGTGCACCTGTCAGCTACTGGGCTTACTTTTCAGGAACTTCCATGATTGTGACACAGTGCAGACTGGTGTTGTGTGTATGCACTGCCCCTGTGACAGGAGACAGTTATGACTGACTTGCCAGACAGGCCTGTGCCATGACATTCCAATTGCAAAGGGTGATCCAGCAGTGGTGTGACATGTCCTGCATGCACACCATTGTTGCATTGTCTATCAGGACATGAGGACATCATTGTGTCTGGTGATGGAACCAAAAGCCGCATATCAACAGAGACTTTGCCCATCACTTCTCCTGACACATGTACTGAGTCAGTGGTAGGAGATGGCATGTGTTTGGAGTGACACATTTCCATATGTTCTCTTGGATGTCCAACAACTGTGTATGTGGTGCATGTGTGCACATATGATTGGTCGCATACAACAGGCAGCAGACAGATGGGTGCATGGACAGGTAGGATATGTGTGGCATGACTGACTGTCAGGCAGACAATGGGCTTCTTCAAATCAGTGTCAGCACTTATTGCAATGTCTAGCAAATGATGGCAGGGCTTGCTCTGTGATGTGCTGTACTTACTGTGGTGTGTGTGGTCAGTACAGGTGACTAATGTTTCTCTGTTTATCCTGATTGTTTGCAGATACATCCACGGCCACAGGAGGAGACAGCTCCACGGACCAAGAGGAGCGGCAGAGCCAGACTGGGTCCATTGCAGGGGAGACCGAGGGACCCAGTGGCACGGAGGGTGAGGGGAGCCACACTGAGGAGACCTCAGCGACGACCACCTCGGCTGGGGAAAACAGCACTTCCAGTGAGGACTCCCTTGTGGAGGTGGGTGTCAGCAGACCAGAGGCGACGTCAAGCAAGTCTGTCCCCGCCACCACCACCATCTCCACCCTCCCATCTGCTCCCATCCCACATGTCCGTGGAGGCTCCCGTGTAGGGGAGCGTGTCTCCTTCATGCCAGGCACCACACCCCTGCCTCTGTCCCCCTGCTGCCCTGAGTGTGGAGTCTGTGGACTTGCTTAAACAGATCCATGTAGGGCAGACATCAATGCTGAGTGTCCTCCATGCACACACGGGTCTTTTGACACAACTGGTGTCATTCATGGAGGGCATGTCATCTGGCATGTCTGCCCTACATCGGACCAATCAGTCCATGGCCTCCTCACTGACGGCAGCTTTGTCCCTCCTATAACAGTCCCTCACCCCTCCTACCTCTGCCCCATCCACAAACCCCAGCACCCTACCTGTGCCAAGCACACACACACCAGCACTGTCACGCACCAGCACAGACACAAGCATCTCACAGACACACACGCCAAAATCCAGACGCACACGCACGCACAGTCAGGGGACTGATATCTCACCCACAGGGGATGGGGCCGAGACACACACACACGCATCCACGAGCACTGCGCAGTCCTCAAATGCCTCTCCCTCCAAAACCCCTTCCCTTCCTCACCTGCAACCACCCCCTCCCAGAAGCTCTTCCTCTGTGAGCTTGGCCTCTTCCCCACAGATACACCTGACACAAAGTCCAGGCGGAAGAGGTGACCACCACACACAGAGGGGAGTGCCCCTCACACCCGGACACCCTCCCCCAGGCACAGGCAGGCTGAGGACCCCATTAGAAAGTCCCCCCGGACCAGGAAGGGCAAGACCCCACCACCACCACCACGCAGCTCCACCACACAGTCTCTCTCCTCCGTCCCCAGGCCACCACTCCACAGGTTCCCCTGCCACACCCTGCCCCAGGTTCCTCCACACACCGATACTGCATCCCCAAACTGCTTAGGCCCTCCCCCCTACCACTTGCTCTTCCACCCCCAAACCAGACGCTCTGCCTGTTTGGCCCACTGGTGTGGAGACCGGGTCCCCCCCTCTGTCCTGCCCACCTCATCTGCCCCCCCTTCCACTCCCTTGGAGTCATGCACTGCAGTGGAGTCCACAACCTCCCCGTCTGACTCGGGCCCTGCAGTGGGGACCCAGTCCACTCCATCTGACCGGCCCACTGCAGTGGTTGCAGCACCCACACCATCTGACTTGTGCCCTACAGTGGTGCCGGCCCGCACTGAGTCAGACACCTCCACTGCAGTTGCCAGTGACACTCCTGCACCCACCACCCCTTCACTGCCTCCTTCTGGCATCCCCTGATCCTGTCCCTGCGGTGCCTGGCTTGGCCCTTGTATGCCCCTCCGAGGGGGATGTCCCCTGTCCGTACCAGTGCAGGCAAGCAATGGGTGACAAGTTGTCACATATCACCCTGTTGGGACTGTGTATTTGGACTGGCCATTGGCCCTAGTTTCTTTTGGACTTGAATTTTTAGTTTGACATTTGCTGAATAAAGCCTATTTTTGTTTACTTGTTGTTTTTCTTTGGATGTACATGATGTAGATGAGTATCATCATGCATTTGCAGTTGTAATAGTGTTCAGATCATGTAAATGAAGTGTTGCTGTGATGGACTCCATGTGGTCCATGGGATATGTGTCCTAATGTAGTCTGGATCTATTGCATCCTTTGCTGCAGTCTGAGGGTGTAATGTTCTGCATTTGACACAGGGATGTACGTTTTGCATTTGTAAATTAACATCTTTGGCTTACACTGATGCACATCTGGTGGGCTTACCACTGTTCAATGTTTCTGTTTCCCTGACTGTGTGCCCATCTCCACTGGACATGCAGTTTAGCACATCAATGTTGAAGGACTCATCTGTGTATACAGTGCAACTTGCTTGACACGTGTTTTGGGTGTATGCAGATGACGGACGTGACACTCCCGTACCCAGGCTGATGTGAGCAGAGCCTTCAGTGTGTTGTAGTCGTTGACTCACTGACCGAGTGTTCTGCTGACATGTTTGAGTGGTGCACAGACAAGGTTTGGCACAACGGACCGTCCACAGGAGTGGAGTGCCCTCATGGCAGTGTGTAATCCCGTGACATTGGCTGGGCCCGTGTTGTGGGTTGTGTGAGCATGTCTGTGTGTGTTCCCTTCCCTTTTCCTACACAGGCTGTGTCCCTAGGGATGTTCCTGTTTGTGATGCTTGCTGAGTTGTCCTGTGTTCATCCAGCATCTTGGACCTGGTTTCTCCGGGATGTGGGTGCATGGCAAACTAATGTTCATCAGGTTGTCATCCCTAGTTGTCTTTGTTGTCAGGTCTGGGGATGTGGGCAAACGCAGATGGGACACAGTCAGGATTCCCCTTGGCACTTGTTGGTTACACAAGTCATGTAATTTACAGTTTGTGGTAGCTTTCAGTGATTGTGACACGTTGTGTGTGTGACTGCTGCCACTCCTCAGGGTCAGAGCTGCAATGTTGGAACTTGTCTATGTGTGTTCTTTGTGGGTGACCTTGGCTTCTTCATTGGTGTGTGACTGTGGCCGGGATCCCATTGATTGGGATGGATTTGACGTCATGCCCATGTACGGCATACTGTGCAGTGTGTCAGACATTCACGAGTCTTGTTGACTGGCCATGTGTGATGGGTTTCTGCACATTAGTTCCCACCACCACCCCAGGGATTGTCATGGGTGCATGTGCAATGTCACCAGTCCATGTGAGCTTCACTGCTGCACATTGGTGGAGATCAAGGTGTGTGGTGTTGAGTGTGTGCAAATGAGAGTTGTTGCACGGCTAGACCCCTACCTCCATATTGGCCTTGGCTGACAGGCCGGGCTGATTGATTTGTGCTTGTGTAGGTGTGATGGTAGTTTGTTGCTCAGGACACATGACTGTGGTTCACAGTGTGAACGACATCTAGCTTTGTCATCACAGTGGGATTATCATGCAGGCCAGTGTCACCACAATGTGGGGTCCCTGGGGGTAGTGCTGTGGTGGGTCTGTCTCTTGCTGTGTTAGTTGCTGTTCCTACAAGCTTGTGTGACATGTGTAATTTGGGCTCCCTCTCATCTAACAATGCCTGATTGCCCACATAGGGGAATCAGATCCATGAGTTACTTTTGTGTGGCACTGTATACACATCTGTGTAATTGTGATTCAGGCCTCCTCATGTGTTGTGTGGTTGCCTGGGGACACTGGCACCCCCCCCACATCACCTGTTGTGTTTGATATGCAGTGTGAGGCTGCCTGTTTGTGTTTGTGCATCTGCACAACTGCATTGGCATATCTTTGGTGTGCCATTGGCTGTATGTTGTTTGGTGAGTTTCCCCTCCTGTCCCTGGAACTCCTAGGTCATCAGTCAGCACAATGATCATGGTTTGTATGTCCCATTGCTGCCATGGTACGGTATTTGTTCACCTCACATCTACAGTCTCCACAGGATATCTACATTTGTGTGTCCATTGGTGCAGATATGTGGGTCTGCATTATGATGGTCACTTCTGTCATTGTGTAATTGATGAATGTTGACAATGTCAGCCCCCATGGGTGATGTTTGTCTGCACATGGCCAAAGGTATGTCTTATTTGCACTCCACTGTTTGCCTCACCCAATCTATGTTGCTATGGGACACAAGCACTACTTTGCCACTGATGTGTTTGTTGTTCTGTGACCAGGAATCATCCATGCTGTTTGGCATTTGCAGCTTTTTCCATGACAACACTTACATTGTGGTCACTGTGATGATGGGGGTTTAGACCCCATTGCCACAATGTTCAAAATGTGCTTCAGCTATGGACCCCACACTTACATTTTGGTCACTGTGATGATGGGGTTTGGACCCCATTGCCACAATGTTCAAAATGTGCTTCAGCTATGGACCCCACACTTACATTTTGGTCACTGTGATGATGGGGGTTTAGACCCCATTGCCACAATATTCAAAATGTGCTTCAGCTATGGACCCCACACTTACCTTTTGGTCACTGTGATGATGGGGGGTTAGACCCCATTGCCACAGTAGCCATGGTCTGCTTGCATTGTGGAGGCCACACACATTTATGTGTGACACATGTGATAGGGGGTCACATTGTATGTTCAATGTCATGTTCAGTGTTGTAGGCATTTGACACAGACTACACACGCTTGTCATGGTGTTGGGGGATGTCTTTTTCTGACATTCCTTATGTTGGAGTATGCTGGTTGTGTCATGCATTACCCGTCCTATGAGTAGGGGTGGTGGTAGTGGTAGGCATCCAGCACCCATGAGTAGGGGTGGTGGTAGTGGTAGGCATCCAGCCCCCCGTGAGTAGGGGTGGTGGTTGTGGTAGGCATCCAGGCCCCCTGAGTAGGGGTGGTGGTAGTGGTAGGCATCCAGCCCCCCATGAGTAGGGGTGGTGGTAGTGGTAGGCATCCAGCCCCCCCTGAGTAGGGGTGGTGGTAGTGGTAGGCATCCAGGCCCCCTGAGTAGGGGTGGTGTTGGTGGTAGGCATCCATCCCCCTATGAGTGGGGATGGTAGTAGTGACAGGCATCCAGGCCCCCTGAGTAGGGGTGGTGGTAGTGGTAGGCATCCAGCCCCCATGAGTAGGGGTGGTGTTGGTGGTAGGCATCCATCCCCTATGAGTGGGGATGGTAGTAGTGACAGGCATCCAGGCCCCCTGAGTAGGGGTGGTGGTAGTGGTAGGCATCCAGCACCCATGAGTAGGGGTGGTGATAGTGGTAGGCATCCAGCCCCCTGAGTAGGGGTGGTGGTAGTGGTAGGCATCCAGCCCCCTGAGTAGGGGTGGTGGTAGTGGTAGGCATCCAGCACCCATGAGTAGGGGTGGTGGTAGTGGTAGGCATCCAGCCCCCATGAGTAGGGGTGGTGGTAGTGGTGGGCATCCAGCCCCCTGAGTAGGGGTGGTGGTAGTGGTAGGCATCCAGGCCCCTATGGGTGGCGATGGTAGTAGTAGGCATCCAGCCCCCCCTGAGTAGGGGTGGTGGTAGTGGTAGGCATCCAGCCCCCCATGAGTAGGGGTGGTGTTGGTGGTAGGCATCCATTCCCCCATGAGTAGGGGTGGTGGTAGTGGTAGGCATCCAGCCCCCCATGAGTAGGGGTGGTGTTGGTGGTAGGCATCCATCCCCCTATGAGTGGGGATGGTAGTAGTGACAGGCATCCAGGCCCCCCTGAGTAGGGGTGGTGGTAGTGGTAGGCATCCAGCACCCATGAGTAGGGGTGGTGGTAGTGGTAGGCATCCAGCCCCCCATGAGTAGGGGTGGTGTTGTCTGTAGTCATCCATCCCCCTATGAGTGGGGATGGTAGTAGTGACAGGCATCCAGGCCCCCCTGAGTAGGGGTGGTGATAGTGATAGGCATCCAGCACCCATGAGTAGGGGTGGTGGTAGTGGTAGGCATCCAGCCCCCAATGAGTAGGGGTGGTGTTGGTGGTAGGCATCCAGCCCCCCCTGAGTAGGGGTGGTGGTAGTGGTAGGCATCCAGCCCCCCATGAGTAGGGGTGGTGTTGGTGGTAGGCATCCATCCCCCCATGAGTAAGGGTGGTGGTAGTGGTAGGCATCCAGCCCCCCATGAGTAGGGGTGGTGGTAGTGACAGGCATCCAGCCCCCCATGAGTAGGGGTGGTGTTGGTGGTAGGCATCCATCCCCCTATGAGTAGGGATGGTAGTAGTGACAGGCATCCAGGCCCCCTGAGTAGGGGTGGTGGTAGTGGTAGGCATCCAGCACCCATGAGTAGGGGTGGTGGTAGTGGTAGGCATCCAGCCCCCCCTGAGTAGGGGTGGTGGTAGTGGTAGGCATCAAGCCCCCCATGAGTAGGGTTGGTGGTAGTGGTAGGCATCCAGCCCCCCCTGAGTAGGGGTGGTGGTACTGGTAGGCATCAAGGCCCCTATGGGTGGCGATGGTAGTAGTGGTAGGCATCCAGCCCCCCCTGAGTAGGGGTGGTGGTAGTGGTTAGCATCCAGCCCCCCTGAGTAGGGGTGGTGGTAGTGGTAGGCATCCAGGCCCCTATGGGTGTGTATGGCATTGGGGATAGCCATCCTGCCCCTATGGTTCTGCTGTTGCTGGTGTACGCCATTTCTGCATCCCTATGTGTGTGACATATGTCGGGTATGTGTCGTTTGTTTGTGTTGTGGGTGTTTGACTTACCGTCTGCGCCGTACGCATCCGTACCGGTTCCGGTAATAGATGTAGAGTATTGGTAGGACCTGCGGGATGGGATTCATGGTTGGTTCGTCTCGTTCGTGTTTCTCGTTGCTTCGACTCGTACTCGTATCTGGCTTGTTCGTCTCGTAGCCGTGGATCGTCTTGTGGCGCGAATAGGAGCTTATGTGCAGCTCTTCCGGATGCTCTGACGTGCCGGACGTAGCGACGGGTTCGGCGCGTACGGAAGGCGCATCGTACTAGTCTGGCCGGAAGGTGCTGTATATTTGCTTCCGTGCGACTAGATTCGGCGTTTACGGATCCGGCTCGGGCGGGGAACAGGAGCTGGAATGGGTACGTACGGCTGGGTCTGGATCTGGGCAGTTATGCGCATCGTACTTGCTCGTTCGAACGAATGTTCGAATCGGTCGGGAAACACGCGTTGGGCTTGGTTTTTTTCCGGACAAATAGTGTTAGGTGCGCTTCCGGACGAGATCGGAATCGACCCCTTAATTGGGGTAGATGCTGGACACTAAACCTAATTAATTTACTATTCCCACTACAGTCTGTATTTAATTGGGGTATGTGCTGGACACTAAAGTAAATTAATTTATTATTCCCACTGCACTTATATTTAATTTGGGTAGGTGCTGGACACTAAACTTAATTAATTTACTATTTCCACTCCAGTCAGTATTAAATTGGGGTAAATGCTGGACACTAAACCTAATTTACTTACTATTCCTACTCCAATCTATATTAAAATTGGGTAGGTGCAGGACACTATATTTAATTAATTTACTATTTCCACTCCAGTCAATGTTTTTTAGGACATGTTTACACTACCACATATATTTTCATACTTTATAATTTATTTTAAAAATTTAAACTTTATAATTTCTATTTTGTTATAAATTTGACAATATTTTTAGAAAAGTTCCCCACACTTTTTAAATTTGTGAAATGTATTTGTACTTTAAATAAAAATATATTTTTAATCTTTAAAATAAAAAGTTTCATTTTTTCTCAAATCACCACCCTTATCCTCTTTAAACACAACATCCTACTCCTAAATTGATTTTTTAAATTGGAAATGAAATCTTAAATTAATATTTTAACTTTTACATTTTTTACAAATTCATATAATATATTTTAAAACACTCCCCACCCTTATCCCCTATAAACCCAACATCCCACTCCTAAATTGTTATTTGAAATTCGAAAATAAATTTAAAATTGATATTATTTTTTTTTAAATTAATACAAATTAAATTAATATTTTTTAAAACACTCCCCACCCTTATCCCCTATAAACCCAACATCCCGCTCCTAAATTTTTATTTGAAATTGGAAATTAAATTTTAAATTATAATTTGAAAATTCGAAATTAATACAAATTAAAATAATATTTTTTAAAACACTCCCCACCCTTATCCCCTATAAACCCAACATCCCACTCCTAAATTTTAATTTCTAATTCGAAATTAATTTATAAACTCATATTAAAAATATTAAAATTTATACAAAGTAAATACATTTTTTTTAAAACACTCCCCACCCTTATCCCCTATAAACCCAACATCCCGCTCCTAAAACAATATAAAATAATCATTTTATTTTATACCATTTAAAACATTTTACTACTTAACAATAACTCTAAAAAAAATCTAAATAAATACAAAAACGATATTTTAACATGTCGATATTTTTACAATAGATATTACTTACATCGATATTTCACAACACACTTCAAAACGATATTTACTACATCGATATACAAAACATCGATATTTAATACTATTGATATTACAGACTCGATATTTTTGTACATTGATATTAAAAAATCGATATTTAGACTCCCCACCGTGGGGGATTTTAACATCCACCTCAGGATTTCTCGAGATGGTGGGTGGCAGTATAACGGGAGGAAACCACAGGTCTATCGGGCACTTAACACTGTTAAGGATAGTCATGGGCTGTCGGATGTCTGGGCATATAAGAATTCTACAGACCCCCGGATATACCCATTTCTCACACCCCCATCAAAAATATGTTCGTTTAGATTATTTTATGGTTTCTACTAGGATACTCCACGAGTGGAGATAACTAAACCGCCCCAACTCTTTTCGGATCACAACCCACTCATGTTGGAAATAACACGTCAGGGAATAGAGGGGAAACAACGTTGCTGGTCTTTCGATAGAAGACTACTAGCAGATGAAGAATTCATTTGCTATATTAAAAAGTGGGTAAGAGAGTTTCTTAATATGAATCGTTATAGTGCCCCACGTATTAGAGTGTGGGACGCTTTTAAAGCTGGTTTGAGGGGGGGAAGTGATAAGCTATGTTTGCCAGCAGCGCAAGGTGTGAAGAAACGAGGTCAACTCCCTAATTACACGGCTGACACAACTGGAGCTAGAACATACTAAACTGATCTGTCAGGGGGGGCAGGAGATATCAAATGAGGTTATGGTCAAAATAGCTATCGCTAAATCTGAAATATATAGCTATTTTCAGGTGCAAGTGGCTCAGACATATCAGATACATCAAAGGGAGATGTATGAATATGGGGAAGCGGCTGGCCAATGATTGGTCCTTCGGACTAGGCAGAAGGTATCTAGAAACAATATAATTAAAATCAAGAATTGCGAAGGGCAGTATAAAACCAGTTCTGCGAAGATCATGGGGGTTTTTGAACAATTTTATCACAAACTATATCAAGAAGGCTCCACTGACTCTGCCCAAATGGTTATTGGAAATAGATATTCCACGGTGAGTAAAATCGATGAAGCCACACGCCTAGAAATGGAAGCAGAATTTGCGCTCGAGGAGATAGTGACCGCCATTAGCTCCTTATCCTCTGGGAAGGCATCTGGGCTGGACAAAATTCCAATTGAGCTGTATAAGATACTTCAACACGATTTGGCCCCACTATTGCATGATCTCTTTCTAGATGTACAGTACCGAGGAATCCCACCCACTTCATGGCAGGAAACAGATATAATAATATTCGCCAAGAAGGGGAAACCACCTGAGCTGCCCGGCTCGTATCGCCCTATCTCTGTGATAAATTCTGATGCCAAAATCTATTCAAAAGCTTAGCTAATCGGCTGCAGAGGGTCATAGCCAAATTAGTCTCGCCATGGCAACATGGCCTTATTCCTGGCAGGGGAACTACAGATCATATAAGACGGGTGATCTCGCTATTGGATATAGATCAGGCAACTGGAGACGAAATGGCTGTGATCCTCTTGGACGCAGAGAAAGCTTTCGACCGAGTGGCATGGCAATATCTTTGGGAATCTCTAACAGAGAGGGGGTTTGGACCACAACTAATTACAGCTATTCGGGCGATGTATTATAGACCTTATGCAAGGCTGCAGGTGATGGGGGACACATCGGGGGCAATCGAGGTGGCCAGGGGGACAAGGCAGGGATGTCCATGCTCCCCAATTCTCTTCACCATATACTTAGATCCTTTTATTAACCAGATAACTCTGAATCCCGTGATCAAACCAATAACAACTAGTGGCACGAGACCAAGGTGTTGGCCTATGCGGAGGACATCGTCATTAATTACATCCAAACCAGAGACGGCAATCAAAGAAATTGAGAGGATGGCGGAGGAATTTGGGAGCAGGGCGGGATACCTGTTGAACAAGGGTAAAACACAGATAATCTGTACACGACATTGCACTTTACAAGACCAGCGTCAGACTGAATCGGCAATGTACCTGGGGGTCAGGATAGGATCCGAGATGGATGCGCTATGGCAAATTAACCTTGACCCAGTGGTGGATGAAATAGGCACAGAGTTAAGGTGGCTGGACAAGCTGCATTTAACAATAGTAGGCAGGGTCAATGTATTGAAAATGAAAGTTTTTCCTAGAGTATTATATTTATTTCGCTCTATCCCCTTAGAATTGACTGCTACCGCAATACAGAAAATGAACTCAATGTTCTCAAATTTTATATGGCACAATCAAAAATCTAGGCCGGAAATCTCTCCGACCGAGCCGGACCCGGAGAGAATTCCGACCGAATCGGACCCTAGCAGTCCGACCGAGCGAGTACGATGTGCACGCATGCTATCGGACTCGAGTCGGTCGGACTCCCATTGAAGTCAATGGGAGCCTGTCGTACAACGCGTACGCGGGCTCCCATTGACTCAATGGGTGCGAGGCGGACAAGGGCGCCCCCTACAGCGTGTACGCGTCCATGCGCATCACGGCGTACATGCACAGGTAGGGGGACCCATGGGTCCCCCAGTGTGCGACTCGCGCGCCTACGCGTACAGGGGGTCCGACGCGGACCCCCAAAGTCTGGCTCCGACAGCTTTTTCGAGCCGGACGGCGCGAGTCGGTCGGACTGCTCGCGGCACACATCGTACTTACCCGGCCGGGAAACGTCTCCATAGCGCGGTGCGAGTCGTGTCCATTCGAGTCGGTCGGAGCGTGTTGTAGCCGCGTTCGAGTCGGTCGGCGATTTCGCGGGTGCTTGCATCGTACTCGCTCGGCCGGACCCGCGTACGATTCGGTCGGGAAACAGGGCTCCGAATCGGATCCGGTGAATCCGAATCCGATTCGGAGCACTACCGGCCGAGATCGGAATCGGCCCCCTAGACGTGCCTTGAAAACGAGGACACTTCCGCAGGATAGGGGAGGGTGGGCCGCCCTCAATTTGCTGTTTTATTACTGGGCAGCTGCCTTACAGCAGATGGGTGCCCTGCTGACAACAGATAGCTCTAGAGGGAGGAGGATTTACCTTATATTTACCATCTAGCTGTTGGTGAGGAAGCTACGGGGCTCTTTCTCAGACAGCCGGAGCCCAGTTATTATAAAAAAAAACGATTTAAATGCATAAAAGCAGCCCGAAAGATCTGGTGCAAAGTCAGCAGAACATTGAAAATCCCCAAATATAATGGATATACACCTTTATGGGGCTCCTCATTCCTTCCAGAAGAGATATATGATGGTATGGCTAGAGGGTGGGAACGAGCTGGTATAGAAAGGATTGCGAGCTTATATAATAGCAATTTAAAGATCATATCCTTTCCGGAACTAGTTCAAAAACAGGGGATAGACGATAGGACGCAATAAAAGTACA
Source organism: Calotriton arnoldi (assembly GCA_963921515.1). Taxonomy (NCBI): domain Eukaryota; kingdom Metazoa; phylum Chordata; class Amphibia; order Caudata; family Salamandridae; genus Calotriton; species Calotriton arnoldi. The sequence continues at coordinate 41,575 of CAWUFW010005848.1, forward strand.
TGCAAATTAGGGGCTGCTTAAAAAATGTGACTAAAGGGTCTTTTAATCTTGGGGCAATACCGCTATTGGATATGGTATATCGAGGTGATGGGAGTATTGGGACTACTGTAACATACTGATGGAAACCCTCCCTGATGACCTGGAAAAAATGGAAACGAAATGGGCAGAAAAAATGGGGGATGAGGAGATCGACCTAGACATGTCACTGGAACTGGGAAAGAAAATCTTTTTATCGGCAAATTTGAAGGCTCAACATTATAAGACCCTGTTTAATTTGTACTATACCCCCGCGAAACTTTTTGAATGGGGAAAACAAGAAAATGATAAATGCCCAAGGTGCCAAAATAGCCCTGTGGATAGTATACATATGTTTTACGCATGCAGCAAACTGATGCCCCTAAAAAATGGCATAGAAAAATTCTGGCAACAAACAACCAACCGCTCAGCCCACCGCTGATGCTACTTGGGTATGACAGCCGAGCTGGGCTATCAATATCACAAAGAGATTTTGTATTTATTACAATAGCTGTAGCTAGGTTATTGATAGCCACGGCATGGAAAGATTCTGAACCTCCAATGTACACAGCATGGCTTCATCGCTTGTTAAACATTTATACTCAGGAAATGACATTGTATAAGAACAAGGGCTGGCGAGCCAGGGAGAAAGGTTGTAAGATCTGGGCACCTATGGTCACGTGGCTTAATAAAAGACAGGAGAAGCGCTCGACTTAATTATAAGATGCTATAGTATAATAAGAGAAATATTGGCTTTTCCACAGAGGATTGACATAATCTTTTGAAGGAAGCATTGTAACTAGCTTGCATTTTGTGTTGTGCCTTTTGCTCTCTTTCTTTTTTTTTTCCTTTTTCCTTTTTCATCATTGCATCTCTCATGAAATTGGATAGCATGACTAGAAGGCTTTAGGTAAAGCTACAACCTGTTCTCAATGAATTTATTGATGAGAATAATGGAACTGTGATGTATTTATATTTTTGTACCTTGAGGCTAAATAAAATATTTTTTAAAAAAAAAGGATTATTCCAACTTCCATTGCAGAATCAGTGAGGGAATCTCACAATGGGACATCATTGGCGATATGTTTGAGTAACATACTACCACTATGTGCACATGACACAAGGTCCAGACACAAGCACAGAGATGACTATTATCATACCTTATAATTTAGTTGGTATATGGAAAAATTCTCCTTTCCTTACCAATGAGTAGGCCATTCCCATACTGCTCATTGATGATACTGTTGCAAAATATGTATGCATTATGGGCACTTCCTGGATATTTGGCTAGGACAGTGGTGAACAGTCCATTATGACCCCTTATTGCTTGGACATTGATTAATTGTGCTTGTGGTTTCTGTACAGATGAGAAGTGGCTGCAGGAGGCTCAAATTGCACATTTGTGCAATCAATAGCACCAAGCACATGAGGGAATCCAGCAATGTTGTAGAAGCCTTGCTTGGTATCTAATTGTTGTTGGGTAATTTTTGGGAAGAGCAGGTACTGTGGTGTGAGTTTTATGATGGCATCGAACATAGGGGGTCATTATTATGGCGGGCGGATCGCCCCGCGGGTCCGGCGGTAGTCACCGCCGGCCCGGCGGGGCGATCTGCCCGCCATCCACACAGCAAAGACCCCCCGCCATATTATGATGCCTGGGGGGTCCGCGGCGGATGAAAAGACTGTCTGCCGCTTTTCTGCCGGTCGACTTGTCGACCGGCGGAAAACCAGGTTAATTTGGTGGCGGTGTCTGCAAGACACCGCCATCCATATCACGATGCCTGCGGAGATCAGCCTTTCCATGGCGGCGGTGCCGTCATGGAAAGGCATACGGTCTTCGATGTTGGGGGCCCGTAGCGGGCCTCCAGGAGGTTGGGGGGATGGAGGGTGCACATGGGGGGTACCTGTGGTACCCCCCTGCATTTGTATGCACAAGTTGGCAGGCACCGCGCGGTGCCTGTCACGTTGTGCATGCATATGCACGACGTGCTTTCACAGCATTGTGGCGGGCGGTGCGGTGAGCACCGCCCGCCACAATGATGTGAATAGGGCTTGCCACCGCCACGGTGGCGGTGGCATCGTAATATCATGTGCGGGACCGCCGCACCCCTTGCGGACGATCGCGCTTTCCGCTGCGGTGGCGGGCGGACTTTCTCCGCCCGCCATCGTAATGATGCCCATAGATGGGAGAAAGGCTGAAAATGTTCCCTGAGAAATGCCACTCAATCTTGCTGATGTGATTTGGAAGGATCCTGAGGCCAACATGTCTTACACAGAAATTAATTTGACATGTGGTGGGATGGCGTTGGTCCTTGAAGTTGCTGACTGAAGACTTTGCGCTAGCTTCTCCAACAATTCCATGATGAAACTGTATGACCTCCTCCTCCCTAAGGTCAATGAGGGGTATGTGCTGATGGAAAACACGTTCCTTCCTCCTTCTCTGCCTACATGGTTGTCCTGCTACCTTCTCCCAATTGCAATGTGACGACTTCCATGGTGTAGATGAGCGTGCCAAAGTGTACTATGATGGTCTGACTTTTGACTAAAGCCACTGCGTAATTTCCTATGCCTGTGTTGCCAATGCGCAGCAATCTGACACATTTCTTTTGTTGTGTTACACTATGCCACAATGCGTGCAGTGATATGGTGAAAAATACCACTGCGCTATGTTTACGTTGGAATTTACATGGGAATGCATACATTGCATAAATTAATTCCTGTGAGACGCAGCTAAATTCAGCAAAGCAGTTACACCACCCATTTGCCACAAAATGAACCATTTGGGCTCTTGTGTTGCTTGTAAGATTTGACTTACTGCTTGCATTGCCCTTGCGTCACACTACGTGACATAAGCCCTTGATAAATATGCCCCGTAATTACATAGAAAGGTATACCTGTATATGGAAAATAATAAAGAAATGTCAAATTGTATTATAGAAAGTCCCATATGTACATGTATGGATAAATAGTTAGAAACTTAGGGGCCCATTACGATGCCGGGCGGAAGCAGTACCGCTGTGCTGTCGGAGGCAAAAACTGCTAGTTACCGTCCGCCAGCAACGGCCCACACGCCCGCCAAATTAGGATGTGAAAACTCAGCCAAACACCGCCCGTAATCCTGCGACGCCGCCCGCCATCAAAGTGCGCCCGTCTACGTTGCGGCGCGAGCCAATGGAAACACACCGTCCGACGAAATGACGTACCTCCCGGCGTCAAAATTACGATGCCACAACCAAACAGCCTCAGCGGCAAAGAGACACCGCACAAGATACCAAGGCGGAAACCCGACTGTTGAGTTCGGAGACCAAAAAGGCGGCCCACCCCAAAATGAATCCTGCTCTCCAGGCCATCCCCATGCTGTACCTGATGCACCACCTAGGAGTGAACGCGGCACGACGACGCAGGTAGGCAGACACACAACAAGGGCACGCAAACACTGCACACAATGCAAGGGCGGAAAAACTGTACATGGCCCCCCCAGGCACCCCTGTGTGGACAGGACACATCCACCTCTGTACCCACACATGTCCCACCTGTTAAAATAAAACAACTCGCAAAATCCTGGGCACCCACTACCCGGGACCAGGAAGTGACGTCCCCGTTACGGCACTGCAGCGCAGCGGCGATGATGCAGGTACACATGCGCACAACGCAGAGGCCAACGACAGCGCCACGCATGGGCTGCACACAAAGACCACAGGGTCACAACTACACACCCCACACACCAGCCCCACCCTGAAGGCACATGTCACGTGGCCTTCCTGCATCAATCATGTCCCCAACCGACAACTCACAGTTGTCAACTGGATGTCACACAAGTGTCCCGAACAGGGGAGTAATGTGATGGCAAAATAGGACACACCCTTGTGTGCAAAACATGGAGAAGCACACGGCGGCTGCTACAAAACAGCGCAGAAAATGGACATTGCCCGCAAAGGCACGCCAGTCTCATCCAAAAATACCTATTCCATCATGCTCGCAATATAAAGCCATGCAATGTACAAGATAGAAAGCGCCTGCTGCCTGAGAACAGGTGTTCTCAATTACTACACCCACACAGAAACCTCAATGTACAGCGGCAACGGAGTGTCCCGCCCACACACGGGAGAGCAGATAGCACAGAATGGCCTTCCATTCCTACTCTGAAATCACATTGCAACAAAGTTTGCAGGAGAATGGAGCCATTGTACCAACAAGAAGCCAAACATAGCCATGCAGAGTAAACCTTCCACTGGCAGATAGCGCCTAACATGAAAGAAAGATAATACCACAAAATACAATTATACCACTCCCCCTTGTGGGTCAAATGCAAGTAATCAGGAAAGAGTCAGACACCACTGGCCTTGACCATTCATTGAAGCATGTGGGATGAGGGCCTGTGTCCTCCGCCCAAGCTATAGCTCAAGACCTGCCGCCGTACATCCATTCCAGAATTCCCAGCATCGTCGGAGGTTGCACCCTGCCGACAGCTCAGGCAGGCGGAGCACGCAATCACATCACCCTGTAGCAAAATGGCTGTTGCACCAGTGCCTCCCAACTACACCGGACAGATGCAGCTGTACAGTGACAGCTTGCTACAGATAGTGGGCTGTGCAAACCTGGCTATGCTGAATGTAAGTTACCGAATAACTTACCGCATTGCAATGTTCAGCTGCGTCATCCCCGTTTTCTACTGTCGGAGGTGTCCGTTCCACTGGCCTGTGGATTTATGTCTCTCCAACCCGGCATGTCCAAAGGCGGACTTGGTACACTTGTTTGCACCCCTGGACGCCCACAACAGGATCTGTTCAGTGTATGTGGGCATGGCGTATGTGGCTGCAATCGGACACACACTGCAATGGGACCAGTGTGCCTCCACACAACGTATGCTGGATCACGGTTTCATCGAATGTCATCCAACATGTCCCATCATGCTTCTACAAGAGACAACTTACGATGAACACGTTGCTACCCACCATCCGCTTCATTGGATGTCATCAATGTTTACCACCAATGCGAGGGATGCTCTGCTGGAAGGTATCGCATACCTAACAACTTGTGGGTCCCCGACTCAATACCCCCAATTGAACATTGATGTTCAACACCGTACCTATGCTTGGCTTTCGCACGGAGTGGGCAGTTAGCTGTACAACAACTACACCATACAATCTGCAACAAACACCTTACCATCAACTCCACTGCCATGACATTTGACATTTTCGGGACATGCACTCTGTTCCTCACCATATCCCGTGTCACTGCATGAACAGTGGAAGGCAGAGGTATGGGACTTGTGTACAGTAACCACATGGCCAATACTGCATGAACAACTATGCTATAATATGTATTCTGCGCACCTGAACACATGCACCTGTCAGTGCACACTTATCTGTCTGCTGTATTACGTGAGAACTGTCACCTCACCTTTGTCTGTACTTCCGTGCCAGGACTTTTGCATGGACAACAAATGCAACCCCCTACAACATGGTCCTAGTTATAGTGTCATGTTCATTAGCCACCACATTGCAACAACTTGTGAGAAGCTGCTGCATGCATGTAGGCTCATGCTCTGATGTCACCTCTGACGCAGGTGTGTCGGAGTCACTATTGTAGTAATCCTGTACCATGGAACTGAGATGTACTGTGCCTATAATGTCAAGCTGTCTGGTAGGCAAGATGAATACTGTCTGTGTCAAAGTCTAGAGCTCTTCAGTAATGAGCAAATGTACTGTAGCATAGCAAGGGCAATGCAGTTGTAACTCTGAAGCTTTAATTCCACAATCAACAACTAATCACATCTACCTGTACCCCCTATTGTATGTGTAATCATGCTAAGTATATCCTCCACATGCATTTCGCTGCCAGTCGTGTCCACTATACTGCATCACAGAGGAAGTAGGTTCAAATACATGCCTTGAAGCAGATATGTGTCTCTGTAGAATCATTTATTGAAGACAAGTACGAATGAGAGAGGATGAGAGTGTGTGAAGTACACGAGAGTCGTGAGATGACCATGTAGTCTAGTGTCATTGGATGTCAATGCATATGAGTTGCCACCACAGTGGACATAGTGAAATACCAGAGGTTGTGTGCCTTGGCTTGTCAGACTCTGACATGGCCCAACAGATCATCACATTAACACTGACGGCCTGATCACTACAAAGCACAGTCCTACATATGTGTACAATTACCTTCACAGTCTGACATCACACTCATCAAGCAAAATTAGGAGCCACGCAAGAAGCATGCTACAGCAATGCATGACAAAACACACACACGATATCAGTGTGGGTGGGCAGGTCTGCACAGTGAGTATGAACTGCAGAAATTCACATACATGCTTAATTAAACAAGGCACAATCTTGACAGTCACACACCCTGCAGACCCACAATGGCCAAAACATATTTAAGTAGTAGTCATCCTGAACTGCAAGGACACACCCACACACTGCACACTGTGCAACATACAATACACACATGTGCTCACATTCACAGACCTTAACACGGATACAAACACCCACCATGCCCCTGGGTAACACATGTGTGTAGTCGACATTGCCAGAGCGCATACACACACACCAACACTACCCCAAAGTCACACCCTTCACACCACACACACCTACACCTCCCAAATGCACACATTGAAAGTAAGCCATGTGGCCAGGCTCAATGTTCATCACAAGATTAACATACACCTACACTGCTGGCCACCCAGAAAGTAAGCTCACACATACCCGCACACTCTGCACATGCTACCTGTCATCCTGTGGCTAGACTCACACCCTGTGCTTTGCCTGCACGCAAACATGACACGTATACATTTTCCCAGAAATACCACCAAATACATGCAGACAATCCGTGTCACATAAATACTTCTTCATCACACACACAAGTAGCAGAGTCTGAAAGAAGTGAAGTCCCAGCCACGTGTAAAACACATTGGAATGTGAGACCAGACATTGCAATTGTTGAGGTACCATACACAGCATGTGCCTCACTTAACTATGCACACACAGTAACAACTGCAATCAGCAACTACACAGACACAACCGACTACAGGAACAACAGCATCCAGTCACAGATTACATAGACAGGCGGCAATATTGTTCAACACCAGGGACAGTGGCCAGTCCGATGTGCAGAGTAGTGATATGAAAAGCTGCGTATTCATTGTGTGTGAGTGTACCCTGCCATGGCCAGCAACACTGCCATTACAGCCACCACTGTGTCACAGGTAGTTGTGTGAGGGTGCCTACCATTCAAACAGGATGCCAGTCCGACTCGGTGCTGTCTGTGTGCTACGGGACAGTTGAAGTTCCGCCCCTGAGAGAGAAGCACAACTGTGGAAGACACACATGTGGCATGTGAAGCGGGAGGGCTGCTTGGCCCAGGTGGGTGGGTGGCATGGGTAGGTGCACACATGCATTGTTGAAACAGACTGTGTGGGGAGGATCCCGGAGGGGTAGATTTCCACTGTGTTGGGTATTTGGAAAGCCTACCTGTCTGGGGATGAATGTGAACTCGTGTGGGCACAACAGGCGGGCACACGATCAATGCTGCATCAGGTGTAGACGTTAGCCCTCCCTCTGGGGACATGCTGGATACTGCTGTGCATCTGCCAGGCCCTTGCCAAGGCACCTACATCCCCTGTCCTCCAGGTGTACCCCCTACATTGTCCACCTACACAGGCTATCCAGGGCACGGGATGGCAGTGGAGCTTGGTGGGTGGGAGGTCATGGCGCCCTTCTCCTGATCACATCTCACAGGCAACACATTCTCAGTGTGCAGCAGGGCACAAGTCCTAAATAAGAAGTGGGGGGACGCTGACGTCACGACAGGAAGTGACGTCACGAAAGATGGCTTGCACCATCAGACTCATTGCTGCCCCTCGCTCACCCCTTAGATGCGATTGCATCAGAGAAGCCAGCGCATGCACCAGCAGCTCCCAGGCTCTGATGGCATTGGCCTGACCCTGCTCCTCCCACCTGGACTGCTGCCACCGACCTGCCCACTCGCTACATTGGTCACCCGGGGCCTCGTTCTGGCTCCCAGGGTCGATGTCGATGTGCGTAACACCCCTTGCGCAGGGTGAGTGGTCAGGGAGGCCCTGGTGGTGGTGGTGGTGGTGGTTGCGGCGGTGGTGGTGGCCGCAATGACCGTGGCAGCAGGGGCCTTTGACTGGTCACCAGCCCTGGGAGATGGGTTGGTGGGTAGGAGGGGTCCTGGTGAGCGGTTGCGCCCTGCCACACCAGATGTGCCTGGTCGGGAGTCCTCGTCCGAAGAGGTGTCCAGGTCTTCCACATCCGTGAGTCCGGGTGGAGGGCTTGTGGACTGGCTGTGATGGCTGCTGTCTCCCTCTCCAGCATCATGCTGTTCGTCACCTGTGGGACGGAGACGAAAGGTTATTGTGTTGCACCTTGCAAGGTTTGTGTTAGATGTCTGACATTCACAGTTTGTGCACAGTTGTGCACTGATTTCCCAGATGGGTGTGTATGGCTCTACAATGTGTGTGCGTGATCAAGGCAATGGAATAGTGTGATGGGTGCATATGGTATGGGACGGATTTGGAATGTCAATCGGTGTGTGTTGCAGTACCCCTACATTTTGTGGCTTTGGTGGAAATGGGGTACAGCCCCATGAACGCTTTTGAGATGAAATATGGTTTTGGGGTTCAAATGAAACGCTTAGAAACGCAGATGGGAAAAGGAGTACAGCTCCATCAACGCTTTTGATATGAAATATGGTTTTGGGGTTCAAATGAAATGCTTAGAAACGCAGATGGCAAAAGGGATACAGCCCCATCAACGCATTTGAGGTGAAATATGGTTTTGGGGTTCAAATGAAACGCTTAGAAACGCAGATGGAAAAAGGGGTACAGCCCCATCAACGCTTTTGATATGAAATATGGTTTGGTGGTACATACTGTGACATATGGGTGCAGAAGGGGAGATGTCTTTTGGCCACACGACATTACAGAGACAAAGGTGTGTGTATGTTTGACATACCCAGCATATCTGCTCACTGTTGTCATTTAGGGACATTACACTGTTAGCATTGTAGTGAGTGAGTAATGGTTGTGTGCCACACAACGTATTGCAGATGGGACAATTCCTTGGTGTGTGTGCTACCCTCAGCCATGTGCAGCAATGCAGTGCTCTTGGGGTGTTGACTATATTAGGTATGTTGTAAATCACAGTGTGACGTTCGCTTCAGACACTGCAGACACATTTTTGGTCATCTGCAGGAATCTTTGCAGAACTACTGTATATGGGACAACTGTTTAGATGATATACCTTTCATGACACTGGGGCTGAAAGATGAGATGGATGAGATTTTGAATGTGCATTGTGTAGCTGTGTGGTTCATGGGTCCAGTGGTGTATGTGACATTACTGGGTTCCACTCTGTTACATTGAGACAAGATAGACTTACATGGGTGATGTTGTTTTTTAATGTCAACGGAACAAGCAGACACGACTACATGGACAAGACTTTGATGGTGTTGCTGATGTGTGTGATGACTGGCACAGTGCACGCCATGTGGGTCAGTACTCCAGTGAGACTTGTGCATGCAGACGTGACTCCTTACGTGTTACTGTATTTGAGATGGCTCATGTGGGCTATGACTCTGTAATTCATGTCCGTGTGCACATTAGTCACATGATTATGACAGGGAGCAGTGCTACCTGTTCCTCTGCTACGTGACATGTCCCAAATGTTAGTCGTAGTACAGTCCTCATGCCTACAGACACCCCGCCCTGTACAGTAGTCTACCTACTTGTTGGTTTGGAGGGAGCAATGCAATGGCTACCACATGGTTATGAGAGGGAGGAGTGCTCCATCTTGCTGGTCTGTGGGAGTGGGGGCCGTGTTGTGAGTTGTGGTGATGGCTTACCACCCACAGACACCCCTCCATGTAGGGAAACATATCAACCTGTCGGGTGAAGGTGTGCACTGCACTGGCTGACACATGGGTGTGGGGTGTGCTCCATCTTGCTGCGCTGTAGGACTAGGGCCTGGTGGGGGTTGTACTTCTGCAGTCCGCCCTCCGATACACGGACTTTGTGGTAAGGCTACTTACCTGTTACTTGTTGGTTAGTGCAGCTATGGCTGACACATGAGTGTGGGTGTGGGGAGTGCTCCTTCCGGCGCATCTAGGGTACAAGGGGACCTGGTGGGAGTGTGGTGCTGGCTGACTGTACACATGCCTCCATGGTTTTGTTTGTTGGTACCTTTGGGCTGAGTGTGTGGGAGTGTCTGTTGCATGTGTGAGAGATGTCTTGTGGATTGTGTACTGGACATGGGGGTGTTTGGCCCTTGGAGCTATGGCATTCTGGTAGTGCATGACAGTACATAGCGGTGTGCTGGTATACATTTGTTTGTACTTACCAGCCTCTACTCCCCCTGGTATTCCGGTGAGACTCTCCGGATGTAGAATGCCTTGCACCTTCTCCTCCCACGCCTTGAAGGTCTTGAATGGCGCGGGATTTCCGCCGCCAGTCCTGTCAGCCAGCTCACGATTCTTGGCCTCCTTCTTCCTGACCACGCTTTTCAGGTCGTGCCACCTCTTTGTAATTTCACCCCGGTTGCGTGGCACGTTCCCAACTGCATTCACCTGGTCTACAATCCTGCTCCACATTCTGTTTCTGGTGGCTACTGGTGTCTGTTGGACCTGGTTCCCATAGATTTGTGGGTGCACCTTGATGATCTCGTCGACCATGACCGTCAACTCAGTGGCAGTGTACTTAGGCATTCTTTGTGTTGCCATGGTGTGTGGTTTGGTATTTGTGGTGCTGGTGTGGTGGGTGTGTGGTGTGTGATGTGCAGGGGGTTAGTGGTGCCGGTGTTTCAGTGGTGATGGTGGTGGTGGTGGTGGTGGTGGTGATGTGTGCGTGCGTGTGGTATGCTGCTTTCCTTTGTGGCTCTCTGGGTTCTCTGCTGTCGTCTTCGCTTTGTAGTAGTGCAAGGGATTGTGGTCTATGAAGGGGCTGCTTTTGTACTCACCTATGTGGGTGTGTCATGATGAGCTGTCATTTTCAGGTGTGTTGTGCCTGGTGTCCTCGGATTAGTAGTTTTTTTGTTTTGCCAGGGGGGATGTGTATTTGGAATGTGTTCTGTGTTTGGGTATTGTGGCGTAGTTTGCTGTGTGGACTTGTTGGCCATGTTGTGTGTATTTGTTTGGTCTGCCAATGATTTCCGTGCACGGACGTGGCCGCCAGGCCTTCCGCCGTGTCAGTTATTCGTCTCTGTTGTTCACGGTGGCGGGCGGAATATATGTAGATTTTCCGCGCTCATGTCGGGAAGATCATAATTTCTCGGCCGGTGTCTCGGTCGTCAGAGCGGGTGGATTTGGGTTGTCGGGCGGGATTGCGTCCGTGGCGGACGGATAATCTTCTGCTCTGACATGGACGGGCGGACTTTTTTGTGTTTTTACCGCCGCGGGCGGAGGTTGCTTCGCGACATCATAATTGCTCGGTCGGTATTCCCATGGTGCAGGCGGGCGGTTTTTTCAGGCTATAGTGGATGGCGGATTTTTTTCCGCCGGTTATCGTAATGTGCCCCTAAGACTTTCAAGTGTTGCTGCTCATAAAGCTAATTTCTTATATATAATTGTTTTTCCTTTTTAATTTGTTTCCTTATTTATTTATATTTGTTTACTTTTATTTTATATTTTCCCAATATTTCAATAGTGAAGCACCTATCGATACAATTGTTATGATCATATTTACACACTGTGATTGAGAAAATAAAAATAAAACAGAGACCCACAAGCCTATAGTCAAATAACTTATACGACTTACCACATATTATGATAGATAAAATAAACTAAAATGGAGACCCATAAGCATATCCTCAAATAACTTATTTGTAAACTATGCAGTGACCTATATACATGTTAAGCATAAAATAATATGTATAGTTTACCCATTTTGACCACTATTTATGTTTGTACAAGCGGATACCACGGACCACAGACTATCATCTTTGATAATTGTTAGTGTTAATAAAGATTCTCTATTAATACAAATAAAAATAAGTATTCCTGTGCAATATAAAGTCACAAGTTTCAGCAGTTAGTCCTGCAAAGCTATGGGATACAGAGGAACATTTCAAGAAAAGAAATCATTCGATATTTAAAGGACTACACGCTTTTTGTGTGCAATTTCTCTTGTTGAAGAGGAAAATAAAAAATAATACGTCTGTTGATGTGGTCAATGAGCAACATAATGTTGCTCTTTATAAACATGCATTCTATTCGAATTAAGCATACAAGCAGGAGCTGTAGAGTGACAGTTGCTAAAATATATCCTAAAATGTGTTCAGATAAAAGGTATATAACGCTGTGAGAGAAAAGACCGAACTGGAGATCTAATATGAAGCGGTCTTTAAAGGGGTGATAATGCTGCGTTAGCACACACAGCATACTGCAGAGAAAATAGTAACTCCCAAATATCAGTTGACAGGTGGCAAATCAACCACCCCTCTACCATAGCAGCCACCATTGCTTCCATGATGCATATTGCGCAACCAAGCCCCTCAAAATGGAAAAAAGACTTCATTGAGAAATGTTATGTGAATCCCCACCACTGATCTACATTCCACAGCTGCAAATTAGAAGGCTGTACTAGTGATTGAGTAAGATGATGATGGCAGGCTGGCAAATGTGGTGTAAGTGATATCTGATGACAGAGATGTCAACTACAGGTTATTGAATTGCTGTTAACAAATTATTTGGTTTGGCATTATCCTGTCACAGGCGCGTAACGGCCATTGGGTTGAAAGGGTTTCAGCCCCTCTGTCAGGTGTCGAAGCCCACCCTGAAGCTATGTGGGTGCCTGTCCCAGGTGTAGCGCGCCAACCAGGTACCAAGCTAGGCCTCGCAGAGCGCAGAAAGAAAGGCACACGAGTCACAGGCTTGCACTTTCGGCCGAAGGTCACGTGGGACCCCAGACCCCTTTATTTATACCCTCGGACCGAGCCCGGTCACGAGGGGTGGTGCACAGTAACATTGTAGGGTACCGGCCAGGAGGCCCCTCTACATCCCTGCTTTCCTTTAGAAGACAGTCAGCAGGAGAGGAAACTAGAAACGAGAGGATAGGAACATAAGAACAAAAGTAAATCGCACATTAGACTACTGTTGTGCTGCAGTCCGTAGCAACAGGGAGCGGGCAGGTGCACAGCTCATTCAGCACACATAGTCCTTCAGCCTTTGGCTGGGCGCCGGGTTGGGTCTGAGCTGGTACCGATGACTTCGGGAGAGATCTGGCTGTGAGTTCCCAGCCGTGTTCTCCGAGGACCTCAGCGACGCCCCTTTCATGGAGTTACCCTCAGGGCACTCCGGGCTTGCACCCCCTTCGCATGGCACAGGCACGTGGCCTGTGGGGATGTCTGCAGTGTCTTCTTCCTGCATGCCTGCCGGGTCGGTGCCTTCGTCCTGAGACGGGTGCTCGGCAGTCGGGATACCTTGGGCTGCTTTGAACCAGGATATGTTCCTCACCACCGTGTGGCAGCCTCTTTGCGCCATGATCATGGTGCCGTCCACTCGAGTGACTGTCCACACCTCTGGTTCATAAGGCGTCCGAAACTTCCAGCCTGGATAACGATCCTTGAGGACTACCTTTGATTCTATGCCCAAGGTGGAGGTTTTGCCCACCCCGGCTTTCGGTCGCCTTTTCGTTGGTCATTTTCCACTTCTGTTGCGTTCTTTCGGCATCCAGACCAGGCGGCGTCCAGTCGGCGTCTTCCGGGATTAGATCTTGTGGCGAGCGCTTTAGCAGGAGCGAGGCTAGGGCGCATCCAGTTGTCGAGTGTGGTGTTTGCCGGTATGCGAGCAAGAATTGTTGCAGACATGCCTCGAAATCTTGGTGCTGGTCCACGCCGATTCGAAGAGCCCTGTTGAGGGTTCTCATGAACCGCTCTACCTCGCCGTTGGCTTGAAGCCACTGCAGGGTGATGCGGCGGTGTCGAATGGCTCTCCTCTCTAGGAAATCATGGAATTCCTGCCCCTGGAATGGTGGTCCGTTATCTGATTTTATTTCGTCGGGCAGTCCGAACATGGCGAGAATCCTTTCCAGAGCAGGTCGAACATGGGTGAATGCCGTGGAGGGCACCAGTTCTACCACTGGGAATTTTGAGGATGAGTCCATGACGACCATGGTGTGTCTCCAGTCGGGAAAACTCCCAAAATCGACACTTATCTTCATTAAGGGCAAACAGCACGGTACTTCAGTGATTACTGGTGCTGCAGCGGAGTCACCTCTGGTGATGGTGCACGGGTGGCAGCGTCGAACTTCCTCGCCCACCATGTCGTCCATGCTGTGGAACCACACCTTCCCCCTCAGCCTGGCCTTAGTTTTGGCGGTGCCTTTATGTCCTTGATGGGCAAGTACGACCATCTGCTGGCAGAGGTTCTTCGGTATGACAATTTGCTGTCCCCTTAGGACTAATCCAGATCTGCTGATGCTGAGCTCATGTCGCACCTTCCAGAGTTGGCATTGGGAATGCTGGTCCTCAGCCGTTAGCAGGGAGATCCCGTCCAGGAACCGATGCCACTGTCCCCTCTCTAGGATCTTCTTCACCCTTTTCAAAGTGTCATCCTCGTCCGTGGCCCTGCGAAGATCTTCCTTGGTCACTGCTATGGGGCAGGCACTGTCTTCCACCATGTTTATGAAGGCCTCATCGTCCCGCGGCGACTCACAAGACTCTGCCCGGGGGTGCCGAGACAGAAAATCAGCAGGGTTGTCTGCCCCGGGTCGGTAGAGCAATTGAAAAGAGTATGCCTGCAGCTGAACCGCCCATCTCTTGATCCACAGGGGCGCCAGGCGTGCCGACCCGCTGAATAGCGGTAGAAGAGGTTTGTGGTCAGTTACCACCCTGAAGGGATGACCACATAAGTACAGATGGAAGTGTTGGCATGCCCACCTTATGGCCAAGGCCTCCTGTTCGATCTGAGCGTACCTGGTCTCCGTCTGTGATAGTGCCCGACTGGCGTAGGCCACAGGGGTGCAATACTCCTTTTGTGTCTTCTTGCATGAGGACCGCCCCTAGCCCGACAGGGCTGGCGTCAACCACAAGCTCAGTCTTCCTTTTGGTGTGAAAGTATGCCATGGTCGTCTGATCTAGCAGGGCTCTCTTGATGTCCTGGAACGCCGCTTCCTCTCTGGGCGTTCACTCCCAAGGTGTGCCGGTCTTCGTCAGCTGTCTGAGCGGCTCCGAGTTGGTAGCGAGATTCGGGATGAACCTCCCGCAATACGTCGCCATCCCAAGAAAACTCCTTATTTCCATCAGGTTCTGCGGGACAGGGGCGTCTGCTTTGCGTGGGTCGACATGGAGTCCGTCTCGCGAGAAGACATACCTGAAGAAGTCTATCGACCCTTGGTAGAACGCGCATTTCTTCTTATGGAGCGTGAGTCCGCAATCAGCCAACCTCTGTAGGGTCGCCCTCAGCCGGACATGGTGGTCCTCTAGGCTTTGCGAGTATATCAGGATGTCATCACTTAGATTGATTACTCCTACTAGGCCAGACAGGGCTTCCTTGATGGCGTTCTGAAACACCTCGGCGGCGGATGACATGCCAAAGCTGAGCCGTGTATACCTTCGAAAACCAACGTGTGTGGAGAACGTGGTGATATACCGGCTTTCTAGCGCCAGCTCCAACTGGTGGTATCCGGAGATCAGGTCGAGTTTGGAGAACCACTGTGCCCCATTCATATCTGCCATGATGTCGTCCATCGTCGGGGTCACATGCCTCTCTCTCCAGGTGGCTTGATTGGGAAGCCTCATGTCCACACATAGCCGAATGGTGCCAGGTTGCTTCGGCTTCGGTGCCACCACGAGCGGGGACACCCATGGGGTGGGTCCGGACACCTTCTCTATGACTCCCAGGTCCTCGAGGTCTTGCAGTTCTTTTTCCACTGCCGGGCGAAGATGAAAGGGAATGCGCCTGTGTCGGAGTGCCCTTGGCTGGACCGCTTTGTCGATGTGTAACTTTACCTGGCATCCTCGGAGCTTGCCTAGCCCTCGGAAGAGCTGGGGAAACTCGCTCAGCATGTCTTCAGCATGTGTTTTGTGAACTTGCTTGGAAAGAACACCAGCTCCAGATCTTCGGCGGTGTGGCACCCCAAGAGCGTTCCTTTCTTCCCTTCTGTCACATGGAACTTGGTCTTCACGGAGCACTTGGAGCTTGAGACTTCGACCTCCATCATCCCTCGTAGTGGCAGGGGTTCTGTGCCACCAGACATGTAGATCTTGGCTGTGCTCGGTATTAGGTGTGGTTTGGGCGACAATTGTCCGTACTGGTCGGAGTCCATCACGTTAACCGATGTGCCCGTGTCTATGAGGGCTTGCACCGATGTTCCGTCAACCTTGATGAAACACATCGGGCGGGCGCCTCTTTCGTCCGGGCCTTCCTGCAACGGATATGACAAACGTGTCATCGTCGTCTTTGTAGTAAGCGACTGCTCCTTGGTCTGGGGTGCTCCGGTGTTGTAGTGTTCTTCGAGTGTGAAGTATCGTAGGGTGGTTGATCACCCTCTGGATGCGCCTCCTCATGGGCGGCCACCGCGGCATACGCTGGCATAGTGATTGGCCTTGCCACATTTTAAGCAGGTTTGCCCTCTCGCTGGGCACTTGTCTTGTTACCTGTGGTCGGCTTCCAGTGCCTCGCTTCTGGCTTAAGGCGGGTTGCCTCTGCACAACTTCCACTGTCTCCTCTTTGACCCAGACTACCTTCTGCATCAGCGCCTCCTGCGTGTTCCGAAGTCGGACGGCTACCATTTCATCGGCCCGCTTGTCTGACAGTTTGTGAGAGCGGTCTAGGACCAGGATTTCATCCAGAGATATTCCTGGTTGCCGGAGCATTTGGTGCCGCAGAGCGACGGACTTGCATCCCTGAATGATCTGCGCCCTTATCTCTTCGGTCTGGTTGATGCCGGTGCACGTGCGCGCCAACTTCCGGAGGCGGGCGTAGAACATATCTACTGTTTCTGCCTAGATTTGCCTGGCCTGGCGCAGTTTGAAACGCTCGTAATCTGGGTTCTTCTTGGGGTCGAAGTATCTGTTGAGGGCCGCAATGGCAGCGTTACACTCGTGGGTCGCTCCTGTGTCGGGCAGCGTCTCAAACAGCTCATAGAGCAAGTCTCCTCCGAAGTGAATTTGCAGGGAGTGCTTCACCGTCCCGTCTGTTTCTCTGGTCCCTGTAAAAAAGTGATTGAGGCGACCCACCCAAAGCTTCCCTCTGGGCGCAGCTGTGGCAGGCTTAGCGAGCTGGCTGAAAGGGGGTATGGGCGTCACTGACGCATGTGAGTGTGGCGCCGTTGGTGCTGGGGCCTGTGGTTGTGGAGGGTCTCCCATGATGCATTGGGTCTGTGCCTCTCTGGATGTGATGGCACCATGCAGCGCAGATGGTGGGGTGGCCTTGTAATTCTCCTCCCTTGGGATGGTGTACCCTCTCCCTTCGTGTGCCCGGGGTGAGCCCCTTGTGAGCCTTGAGACGGTGCACAGACATAATATCGAGTTTTATTTTTGGAGTACAAAAATATCGTGTTGGAAATATCGAAGGCACTGAATATCGACATCAAGAATATCGGTGACCAGAATATCGACATGAAGGTAAGAAATATTGTTTTTGTTAATAACGAAGTCAGTAATATCGTTTGTAAAAATATCGTTGTTAATAATATCGATGTTTATATTAGTGTTATGTATTTTAGTATGTATTTTAAATGTATGTGTTCTATATTTTTTGTTAAGTATTGTATGTTTTTAAAATATATGTATTACATTTTTAGAAATTATTAATGTTTTTAAAAGTAAATTTTGCGTTTTAGTTCCGTAGCGGGTTGTGGGTTTATAGGGGAATAGGGTGGGAAGTAATTTAATTATAGTAAATTTAATAATAATTTTTAGAAAATATTAATTATTTTTAATTAAATTTTGTGTTTTTATTCCGTAGCGGGTTGTGGGTTTATAGGTGAATAGGGCGGGAAGTAATTTAATTATAATAAAGTAATTATTAATTTTTATTTATTGGGATTGATAATTAATTTATTGTTAATTAATTATTAATTGGTAATTAATTTTTATTAATTGATTAATTGATAATTATTTTAGGAGCGGGTTGTGGGTTTATAGGGAATAGGGTGGGAAGTAATTTAATTTTAATAAAGTAATTATTAATTTTTATTTATTGGTATTGATAATTAATGTATTGTTAATTAATTATTAATTGGTAATTAAGTTTTATTAATTGATTAATTGATCATTATATTAATTGTGTTATTTTTAGTAGCGGGTTGTGGGTTTATAGGGGAATAGAGTGGGAAGTAATTTAATTATAATGAAGTAATTTTTAATTTTTTTTGTTACTATTTATAAATAATTTATTATTAATTAATTATTAATTGGATATTTAATTAAAAAAATTTTTTTATTGATAAGTATGTTAATTTTAACCCTCTGCTATCCAACACTTTCCCTACTGTTGCACTCTCTGGAGTTGGAATAGTAATTTTAACCTCTTCGCTATCCAACACTTTCCCTACTGTTGCACTCTCTAGAGTGGGAATAGTAATTTTTACCACTACGCTATCCAACACTTTCCCTACTGTTGCACTCTCTGGAGTGGGAATAGTAATTTTTACCCCTACGCTACCCAACACTTTCCCTACTGTTGCACTCACTGGAGTGGGAATAGTCATTTTTACCCCTTCGCTAGCCAACACTTTCCCTACTGTTGCACTCTCTGGAGTAGGAATAGTAATTTTTACCCCTACGCTATCCAACACTTTCCCTACTGTTGCACTCTCTGGAGTGGGAATAGTAATTTTTACCCCTACACTATCCAACACTTTCCCTACTGATGCACTCTCTGGAGTGGGAATAGTAATTTTTACCCCTACGCTATCCAACACTTTCCCTACTGTTGCACTCTCTGGAGTGGGAATAGTAATTTTAACCCCTTCGCTATCCAACACTTTCCCTACTGTTGCACTCTCTGGAGTGGGAATAGTAATGTTTACCCCTACGCTACCCAACACTTTCCCTACTGTTGCACTCACTGGAGTGGGAATAGTCATTTTTACCCCTTCGCTAGCCAACACTTTCCCTACTGTTGCACTCTCTGGAGTAGGAATAGTAATTTTTACCCCTACGCTATCCAACACTTTCCCTACTGTTTCACTCTCTGGAGTGGGAATAGTAATTTTTACCCCTACGCTATCCAACACTTTCCCTACTGATGCACTCTCTGGAGTGGGAATAGTAATTTTTACCCCTACGCTATCCAACAGTTTCCCTACTGTTGAACTCTCTGGAGTGGGAATAGTAATTTTACCCCTTTGCTATCCAACACTTTCCCTACTGTTGCACTCTCTGGAGTGGGAATAGTAATTTTTACCCCTATGCTATCCAACACTTTCCCTACTGTTGCACTCTCTGGAGTGGGAATAGTAATTTTTACCCCTACGCTATCCAACACTTTCCCTACTGTTGAACTCTCTGGAGTGGGAATAGTAATTTTTACCCCTACGCTATCCAACACTTTCCCTACTGTTGCACTCACTGGAGTGGGAATAGTAATGTTTACCCCTTCGCCATCCAACACTTTCCCTACTGTTGCACTCACTGGAGTGGGAATAGTAATTTTTACCCCTACGCCATCCAACACTTTCCCACCTGTTGCACTCACTGGAGTGGGAATAGTAATTTTTACCCCTATACTATCCAACACTTTCCCTACTGTTGCACTCTCTGGAGTAGGAATAGTAATTGTATCCTCTCCGCTATCCAATATTTTCTCTACTGTTTTAGTTAATGTAGTGTATATTGTATTTTAAAAAGATTAAAAATATTCTAATTTTTTAATTTGTTATATATATTTTTATTTATATTATTGGTTTATGTGTATATATGTATTTATAATTTTTAATATGTTTTTTAACAATTTATAAGTTATTAAAATAATTATTTATAAATCTTAAGTGAGTATATATAATATATTTTATACATATATATGTTTAATTTATTTGTACATTATATGTATTAGTTATAATTTTAAACATTTTAAAATAATTTTAACTATGTTTCTTTTAATTATATGTATTTATTTACCTTATTTTACATTATTTTTTAAACATTTAAAAAACGATTTTTTTAACAACAATATTTTTTTTCTAGATATTTTTGTACTTACCATTATGTAGATAGGACTTCGATATTCTTGACATCGATATTTTTGTGTCGATATTTTTGTACCTCGATATTCTTACTGTCGATATTCTGTCAGTGATCCCCTTGAGACTGACCTTGCTCGTCTTCTTTCTGGTGAAGGCTCTTTGCAGATGGCTGGGCTCTCCTGCAATTGATCCTTCCTTTATTGCCCTCTTTATCTGTGCTTTGCTTGGGTTTTTTTTTCTCTCTATTTCCTTTTCTTTTTGTTTTTCTTTCTCCTCTTTGTTTTTCTTTTATTATTATTTTTTTCTCTGTTCACGCTCTTGCGTTCCCAGCGCGGTGACTCCCGCTCTAACAGAGCGTCCTTCAGGCCTCCTGTCCCGGTCTGTGGGGAATTTCTCCTTCCCAGGCCCTGGAGCCCGCCCTCGTGTTGCGAGTCAGACGCGGGCGGGCTCTTTAGCAGCAGGAGCAGGCGGGGATTCCTTCCGCTCGGGCGCCGATCCCGGTCACACCGCTGCAGGCGCCCTCGCAGGCGGTCGCTCGTGGAGCGTGCGGGCGCCCCAGATTACTGTCGTGACGAGCGGGTCAGGAGAGGGCACAGGCTGTGCAGGACCTCCGGCCAGATGCGGCTACACGCCGGTAGCCGCGGCAGCACTTCACCGTGGCAGGGGAAAAGACGCAAGGGTCCGTTCACCCCTCGTCGCCAGTGTGGCGCGCCGACCAGGTACCAAGCTAGGCCTCGCAGCAAGAAAGACACATGAGTCACAGGCTTGCACTCTCGGCCGAAGGTCACGTGCGACCTCAGACCCATTTATTTATACCCTCAGACCGAGCCCGGTCACGAGGGGTGGTGCACAGTAACATTGTAGGGTACCGGCCGGGTGGCCCCTCTACACCAGGGAAAGCCTGGGCTAAGTACATCTCAGGAGAGCCAGAACAAACATGTTCTTGTCTCTGAGACACGTTCAGCTTCTTCTGCTGCTGCAATGTCCTTACAGGAGGGGGTCATGGGTGATTCGCAACATCCTAGGAGAAAAACCCCTTCATGGGGCTCCAACTGTGCAATCCAATGTGTTTTACCATTCGCTATTGTTTTAAAGCAGGCAGAAACAATGTTTGCCGATTAGCACTGATATGCGAGGGAGTATCTGCACTTGAAAGGTGCTGGGTGCTTCCAAACAAACAGGGCAAAAATCACAACTTGCCTGGATTTGTAAATGCATTTATTTAGTGCTCACTATCCATGTGAGGGTTAATAAATGCTATGTAAATTCAAAAAAAGAAAGAAGTTTTTTTCCTTTTGTAAATTGTGTTACAGTGATTCAGAGACTACCCAGCAGCCCAGACTTTTCTGCCAACAGCATCTTGCTTGGTTCTAAAAATTTCAAGTACTAAATAAATAAGCACTGCATAGCAAATAGATCCCACCTATTTGTTTATGGCAGTTTGGATTACCGTTCTTCAGCTACGAAAACAGTAAGTAATATTAATTAAAATATTTGACAAAATAATTATAATTATATTTTTGGAGTTAAAAAAAAATATTTATTTGACTGTTTGTTTTTAGATTACTTATTTTGGGGGTTTTGAGGTACATTTATTTTGAAGTAGGCTTTTAGCTATTGTTTCAAGATACTCTAGTCCTTTAGTTGTTGGGTAGAGTCTTACTTTGTATTGTAAGTACTCAAACATTTGTTTAGTTTGCTTTGTTAGTTTTGGGCCTAGTTGTTTTATAGACTGTTCCATTCTTAGGGGCCGATTCCGATCTCGGCCGGTAGTGCTCCGAATCGGATTCACCGGATCCGATTCGGAGCCCTGTTTCCCGACCGAATCGTACGCGGGTCCGGCCCGGCGAGTACGATGCAAGCACCCGCGAAATCGCCGACCGACTCGAACGCAGCTTCAACACGCTCCGACCGACTCGCATGGACACGACTCGCACCGCGCTATGGAGATGTTTCCCGGCCGGGTAAGTACGATGCGCACCGCGAGCAGTCCGACCGACTCGCGCCGTCCCGCTCGAAAAAGCTGTCGGAGCCGGACTTTGGGGATCCGCGTCGGAGCCCCCTGTACGCGTAGGCGCGCGAGTCGCACACAGGGGGGACCCATGGGTCCCCCCTACCTGTGCATGTACGCCACGATGCGCATGGACGCGTACACGCTGTAGGGGGTGCCCTTGTCCGCCTCGCACCCATTGAGTCAATGGGAGCCCGCGTACGCGTTGTACGACCGGCTCCCATTGACTTCAATGGGAGTCCGACCGACTTGAGTCCGATAGCATGCGAATGCATCGTACTCGTCCGGTCGGACTGCTAGGGTCCGATTCGGTCGGAATTCTCTCCGGGTCCGGCTCGGTCGGAGAGATTTCTGGCCGGAATCGGAATCGGCCCCTTAGTTGTTGGCAGCTTTGTTCTTTTTGGATAGGTTGTAATAGTTTATGTAGAGTGGGTGTAGTTCTTCCTGTTGTGGCTTGGAAGGCGTTATGCCATCCTTCCACCACATTATTAGTTTTGGCTTCTTTGTTTAGGGTACTGTTATATACATTCCACCATGGAATGTGGTAATTAGGCTGTCTTCTGTGTCCAGATCTGTGTAGCCTTCCTACCCAGGTATACTCAAGTAGTCAAGTAGGGGACTTAGTTTTTGCTCATTTTGTTGGTAGTAGGGACTTTCAATTAATAAATTGTAGTGCTCGGCTACGTCAGTAATTGGTACGTATGCTATTGCTATTAGTTTTTTAATTTGATATGCAAAGCAGCTATTTGTTGCATATTTTACACTTAGGGGCCGATTACGATGGCGTCCGTCCGCCATTGTGGTGTTGATTGGGACCGTCCGCAATGCATGCGGTGGTTCCGCACAACAAATTAGGATGCAACCGCCACCATGGTGGTCGCATCTTGCATTTTAACATTGCGGCGGGTGCTGCTGACAGCAGCACCCGCCACAATGTTGAAAATGCATGCTGTGCATTTCACTGCACTACGTGGCAGGCACCACATGGTGCCTTCCACTTAGTGCACTGAAATGTAGGGGGCTACCATGGGTACCCCCCAGTGCACAAACACCTCCCCCCAACACATTGGGGGCCCACAACGGGCCCCTGAAACCAATCTCCGCCAGCCTTTCCATGACAGTTTTGCCATCATGGAAAGGCTGGATCAAGCCTGCATTGTAATATGGTGGAAGGTGCCTAGCCACCATTTTATGGATGCAGACCGCTCAGCCAGGCAAACGGTACGATTGCCTGTGGCGGTTCCGTGGCGGATGGTCTTTGCGTCCACCACGGTTGCAGTCTGGATCCGCCCGCCATCCTAATCTGGCGGGCGGTAAATCCACGTTTCATGGCGGACAGATCGCCACCGCATGGCTGGCGGTGGCGGTTCTTCCGCCATCATAATGTCCCCCTTAGTGTAGATTTTTGGAGGTGCCTCCAAATGCATTGGTTAAAGTGATAATAGCAACCTTGGATTGCTGTGTGAGGGTACTTTTTTAGTATAGCTTGTATCATTGACTGTTCAAAGTCAACGATTACTTTTTGGGGAAAGTAATTATTGGTTTCTTGTTTTACTTTGGTTAAAAGTTCAACATAGGTGGTGGTTTGCTTGTTTGGTAATAGAGCATATATGAAGGGGATGTTTGTATGTTGATAAAGTCCATGTATTGTATATAACTGGTAAAATGGTTTGGGACATATTTTATAAGTCCCATCCATCATCCATGTGTCAGAGTACCAAACATTATTATTCTTGTGTCAGCTGATTTATTGTCATCAAGAAGAAATTGTTCTTCGGTATGAGTAACTGTGAGTTCAGGTGGTATTTCTACTTCAGCAAAAGTTTTGGGGATAGGTGTGGTGGTAGCTGTAGCTTTTTTAGTTCTAGCTATTGTTCTTTTTAGTGAGGATATTGAGGGCATTTTGGCCAGTTGCATGCTCTGGGACTCTGGTGAGCATGTGTTTAAGTATTTCAGTTGTGGGCCTTTGAGATGCAGTGCTAATTTCTTTTATATTTTCTAAAGCATTTCTAACTTCAATTTCAGCTACGTTAGGGGGGTGGTTATGCTCTCTAACATATAATACAGTTGTTTCCTTTGTAGCAGCTCTTCCATAACATTTGTTAGAATAATATTTACTACATTTCCAGTTAACTTTGTCCCCTGTTTGCTTTTCTTGGGTGTACACATACCCCATTAAACATAATAAGAATTTGCCTTTCTGGGAAGTAGTAAATTGGGCCGCTTCAGTCATGGGGATGCTTCAAATGCTAAGAGAAATGTATATAAAAATTAATAAAAGTATTCCTGTTCTGTTTTATTTTCTAAAACTTGTACATTGTCAATTTTATACTTACAAAGTTGAATTTTGAAGATTTTTTTCAATCCTGATGCTTTTTCTTTGCTGTTTGCTTTTGGTATTTCTTTAGAAATTACTGTAGAAAAAAAGAGTAATATTAATTAATTTGTTTAATTGCGTTTTTAGGGGGGGTGGGAGTTGTGGTTAGCTAGTACTTCTGTTTGGCATTTTAAAAAATTGTTTAATTAATTTGAGAGTAACACTTGCCTTATTTGCCAATTGACTTTTCACACTGTTCTGCAGTTCTTTGACTCTGTTCAGAATTATCTGTAGAGGAGATATAATTTAAAAAATACATATTAATTATTTGGTTCTTACTAAATTGTTTTAAGAACATTTTTAGTAGCAGTAGTTTTAAAATGCTATTTTACTTACTTTGTGGAGCTGTAATCAGAGTTTTCTATAATGCAGTTCAATGTTGTGTCAGCAATCCGGCAGAGTTTCTCCTTATTGTTGCTTTTTTGGTTGCAAGGTAAAATAATGTTGATTTTGCGTGTTTATATAGTGTTTTATTAATTGTTGGTTCAATCTTATTGGGTAATTTCAATTGTTTGCGTATTTCATTGGTTGTTACTCCTTGTTTTAATTAATTTGGTAGTTGTTTTCTATATATGGAAAACTCTAATTAAGGGGCCCATTACGATGCCGGGTGGAAGCAGTACCGCCGTGCTGTCGGAGGCAAAAACCGCTAGTTACCGTCCGCCAGCAACGGCCCACACGCCCGTCAAATTAGGATGTGAAAACTCAGTCAAACACCGCCCGTAATCCTGCGACGCCGCACGCCATCAAAGTGCGCCCGTCTACGTTGCGGCGCGAGCCAATGGAGTCACACCGTCCGATGAAATGACGTACCGCCCGGCGTCCAAATTACGATGCCACAACCAAACAGCCTCACCGGCAAAGAGACACTGCACGAGATACCAAGGCGGAAATCCGACTGTTGAGTTCGGAGACCAAAAAGGCGGCCCACCCCGAAATGAATCCTGCTCTCCAGGCCATCCCCATGCTGTACCTGATGCACCACCTAGGAGTGAACGCGCCACGACGACGCTGGTTGGCAGACACACAACAAGGGCACGCAAACACTGCACACAATGCAAGTGTGGAAAAACTGTACATGGCCCCCCCAGGCACCCCTGTGTGGACAGGACACATCCACCACTGTACCCACACATGTCCCACCTGTTAAAATAAAACAACTCGCAACATCCTGGGCACCCAGTACCCGGGACCAGGAAGTGACGTCCCCGTCACGGCACTGCAGCGGCGATGATGCAGGTACACATGCGCACAACGCAGAGGCCAACGACAGCGCCACGCATGGGCTGCACACAAACACCACAGGGTCACAACTACACACCCCACACACCAGCCCCACCCTAAAGGCACATGGCATGTGGCCTTCCTGCATCAATCATGTCCCCAACCGACAACTCACAGTTGTCAACTGGATGTCACACAAGTGTCCCGAACAGGGGAGTAATGTGATGGCAAAATAGGACACACCCTTGTGTGCAAAACATGGAGAAGCACACGGCGGCTGCTACATAACAGCGCAGAATATGGACATTGCCCGCAAAAGGCACGCCAGTCTCATCCAAAAATACCTATTCCATCTTGGTCGCAATATCAAGCCATGCAATGTACAAGATAGAAAAACCCTGCTGCCTGAGAACAGGTGTTCTCAATTACTACACCCACACAGAAGCCTCAATGTACAGCGGCAACGGAGTGTCCTGCCCACACACGGGAGAGCAGATAGCACATAATGGCCTTCCATTCCTACTCTGAAATCACATTGCAACAAAGTTTGCAGGAGAATGGAGTCATTGTACCAACAAGAAGCCAAACATAGCCATGCAGAGTAAACCTTCCACTGGCAGATAGCGCCTAACATGAAAGAAAGATAATACTACAAAATACAATTATACCACTCCCCCTTGTGGGTCAAATGCAAGTAATCTGGAAAGAGTCAGACACAGACACCACTGGCCTTGACCATTCATTGAAGCATGTGGGATGAGGGCCTGTGTCCTCCGCCCAAGCTATACCCCAAGTCCTGCCGCCGTACATCCATTCCAGAATTCCCAGCATCGTCGGAGGTTGCACCCTGCTGACTGCTCAGGCAGACGGAGCACGCCATCACATCACCCTGTAGCAAAATGGCTGTTGCACCAGTGCCTCCCAACTACACCGGACAGATGCAGCTGTACAGTGACAGCTTGCTACAGATAGTGGGCTGTGCAAACCTGGCTATGCTGAATGTAAGTTACCAAGTAACTTACCGCATTGCAATGTTCAGCTGCGTCATCCCCGTTTTCTACTGTCGGAGGTGTCCGTTCCACTGGCCTGTGGATTTATGTCTCTCCAACCCGGCATGTCCAAAGGCGGACTTGGTACACTTGTTTGCACCCCTGGACGCCCACGACAGGATCTGTTCAGTGTATGTGGGCATGGCGTATGTGTCTGCAATCGGACACACACTGCAATGGGACCAGTGTGCCTCCACACAACGTATGCTGGATCACAGTTTCATCGAATGTCATCCAACATGTCCCATCATGCTTCTACAAGGGACAACTTACGATGAACACGTTACTACCCACCATCTGCTTCATTGGATGTCATCCATGTTTACCACCAATGCGAGGGATGCTCTGCTGGAAGGTATCGCATACCTGACAACTTGTCAATTCATGGGTCCCCGACTCAATACCCCCAATTGAACATTGATGTTCAACACCGTACCTATGCTTGGCTTTCGCACGGAGTGGGCAGTTAGCTGTACAACAACTATACCATACAATCTGCAACAAACACCTTACCATCAACTCCACTGCCATGACATTTGACATTTTCGGGACATGCACTCTGTTCCTCACCATATCCCGTGTCTCTGCATGAACAGGGGGAGGCAGAGGTATGGGACTTGTGTACAGTAACCACATGGCCAATACTGCACGAACAACTATGCTATAATATGTATTCTGCGCACCTGAACACATGCACCTGTCAGTGCACACTTATCTGTCTGATGTATTACGTGAGAACTGTCACCTCACCTTTGTCTGTACTTCCGTGCCAGGACTTTTGCATGGACAACAAATGCAACCCCCTACAACATGGTCCTAGTTATTGTGTCATGTTCATTAGCCACCACATTGCAACAACTTGTGAGACGCTGCTGCATGCATGTAGGTTCATGCTCTGATGTCACCTCTGACGCAGGTGTGTCGGAGTCACTATTGTAGTAATCCTGTACCATGGAACTGAGATGTACTGTGCCTATGATGTCAAGCTGTCTGGTAGGCAAAATGAATACTGTCTGTGTCAAAGTCTAGAGCTCTTCAGTAATGAGCAAATGTACTGTAGCATAGCAAGGGCAATGCAGTTGTAACTCTGAAGCCTTAATTCCACAATCAACAACTAATCACATCTACCTGTACCCCCTATTGTATGTGTAATCATGCTAAGTATATCCTCCACATGCATTTCGTTGCCAGTCGTGTCCACTATACTGCATCACAGAGGAAGTAGGTTCAAATACATGCCTTGAAGCAGATATGTGTCTCTGTAGAATCATTTATCGAAGACAAGTACGAGTGAGAGAGGATGAGAGTGTGTGAAGTACACGAGAGTCGTGAGATGACCATGTAGTCTAGTGTCATTGGATGTCAATGCATATGAGTTGCCGCCACAGTGGACCTAGTGAAATACCAGAGGTTGTGGGCCTTGGCTTGTCAGACACTGACGTGGCCCAACAGATCATCACATTAACACGGACGGCCTGGTCACTACAAAGCACAGTCCTACATATGTGTACAATTACCGTCACAGTCTGACATCACACTCATCAAGCAAAATTAGGAGCCACGCAAGAAGCATGCTACAGCAATGCTTGACAAAACACACACACGATATCAGTGTGGGTGGGCAGGTCTGCACAGTGAGTACGAACTGCAGAAATTCACATACTTGCTTAATTAAACAAGGCACAATCTTGACAGTCACACACCCTGCAGACCCACAATGGCCAAAACATATTTAAGTAGGAGTCATCCTGAACTGCAAGGACACACCCACACACTGCACACTGTGCAACATACAATACACACATGCTCACATTCACAGACCTGAACACGGATACAAACACCCACCATGCCCCTGGGTAACACATGTGTGTAGTCGACATTGCCAGAGTGCACACACACACACACCAACACTACCCCAAAGTCACACCCTTCACACCACACACACCTACACCTCCCAAATGCACACATTGAAAGTAAGCCATGTGGCCAGGCTCAATGTTCATCACAAGATTAACAAACACCTATACTGCTGGCCACCCAGAAAGTAAGCTCACACATACCCGCACACTCTGCACATGCTACCTGTCATCCTGTGGCTAGACTCACACCCTGTGCTTTGCCTGCACGCAAACATGACACGTATACATTTTCCCAGAAATACCACCAAATACATGCAGACAATCCGTGTCACATAAATACTTCTTCATCACACACACAAGTAGCAGAGTCTGAAAGAAGTGAAGTCCCAGCCACGTGTAAAACACATTGGAATGTGAGACCAGACATTGCAATTGTTGAGGTACCATACACGGCATGTGCCTCACTTAACTATGCACACACAGTAACAACTGCAATCAGCAACTACACAGACACAACCGACTACAGGAACAACAGCATCCAGTCACAGATTACATAGACAGGCGTCAATATTGTTCAACACCAGGGACAGTGGCCAGTCCGATGTGCAGAGTAGTGATACGAAAAGCTGCGTATGCATTGTGTGTGAGTGTACCCTGCCATGGCCAGCAACACTGCCATGGCAGTCACAATAGCCATTACAGCCACCACTGTGTCACAGGTAGTTGTGTGAGGGTGCCTACCATTCAAACAGGATGCCAGTCCGACTCGGTGCTGTCTGTGTGCTACGGGACAGTTGAAGGTCCGCCCCTGAGAGAGAAGCACAACTGTGGAAGACACACATGTGGCATGTGAAGCGGGAGGGCTGCTTGGCCCAGGTGGGTGGGTGGCACGGGTAGGTGCACTCATGCATTGTTGAAACAGACTGTGTGGGGAGGATCCCGAAGGGGTAGATTTCCACTGTGTTGGGTATTTGGAAAGCCTACCTGTCTGGGGATGAATGTGAACTCGTGTGGGCACAACAGGCAGGCACACGATCAATGCTGCATCAGGTGTAGACGTTAGCCCTCCCTCTGGGGACATGCTGGATACTGCTGTGCGTCTGCCAGGCCCTTGCCAAGGCACCTACATCCCCTGTCCTCCAGGTGTACCCCCTACATTGTCCACCTGCACAGGCTATCCAGGGCACGGGATGGCAGTGGAGCTTGGTGGGTGGGAGGTCATGGCGCCCTTCTCCTGATCACATCTCGCAGGCAACACATTCTCAGTGTGCAGCAGGGCACAAGTCCTAAATAAGAAGTGGGGGGACGCTGATGTCATGACAGGAAGTGACGTCACGAAAGGTGGCTTGCACCATTAGGCTCATTGCCGCCCCTCGCTCACCCCTTAGATGCGATTGCATCAGAGAAGCCAGCGCGTGCACCAGCAGCTCCAATCTCGCCCCAGAGAGGCCAAAGAGTGAATGTGTGGCTCCATTTGCTCCAGTTATCGAGCTCACGGTAAAATAAGTGTGGGGACGCCATCCACCCGCGTGGTAACCCGACTCGAGCCCTGGTGTGCAGGCAAAGTGTCCTCTTGGCTTTGCGAAATGTGTGAGTTGCATGACACTCGTTGGCGGGGGATGGCTCGGAGGCCCGTCACCCTGAGGCTCATATCTCACTCTATGGGTCCCTTGTCAATGGCAGCGGATGTAATGACTATGTGCGCCGCGGTGGGTCTACCTTTCGTCCGGGATGGTGTTAGCGGCCTGGCCTGCTAGGGCAGCTACAGCTTCTGTGTGTTGCATGTGGTGTATCCGGAATCCGGAGACTATCATGCATTGTCACTGTTGTCCAGGGCTCGAGTCGGGGTACCACGCGGGTGGACGGCGTCCCCACACTTATTTTACTGCGAGCCCGATAACTGGAGCAAATGGAGCCACACATTCACTCTTTGGCCTCTCTGGGGCGAGATCGGAGCTGCTGGTGCACGCGCTGGCTTCTCTGATGCAATCGCATATAAGTGGTGAGCGAGGGGCGGCAATGAGTCTGATGGTGCAAGCCACCATTCGTGATGTCACTTCCTGTCGTGACGTCAGCGTCCCCCCACTTCTATTTTTTAGGACTCATGCCCTGCTGTTGTCAGATGTGCCACTTTCCAGGGGTGTGGAGAAACGGTCAGGAATGTCAGCCTGAGATTGGCCCAGTTGAAGGCCCACCTTGACTGGGGAGGACAACCATTGGACAGTCTGGTGTAGCACACCCATGCGTACATGTAGGCCCTCCATGAACTATGTCACCTGCGGCAAGGTGATGTCATGGGCAATGAAGTAATTGAGGAGAGCTGTCTGCCCCACGCAGAGATGCCGCAAAAGCTCAACAGACCCAGCACTGAGGGCAGCAGGGGTCACATGTGCAGGGGCAGCTGTGCCTGGTGTGAAGGACACTCTATCCTTCATCCTTGTGCCGACACGTGTTGCACCAGTGGAAGTAGATGGGAGGGCGGGCATTGGCCTCCGCGTGGCTGAAGAGGAGCCAGAGCCCACGTCCCCTGTGCTAGCAAACATGGATGCATCACCTCTGTCCTCAGATGACGCAGAAATTGCCGTCTCGGCCTGTGATTCATCCAGCACACGTCTGGCCCCTCCAAGGCGCTGGTCACATCTGTCTTACTCAGCTCCTGTGCAGCTGCTTCATCCGATGCCTCACAACTGTTGACCGTCCCCTGTCCCTCAGCACCCACGGGAGATGCTACATGAGAGAGAGCGAGGTGGCCCCACTCATTTGGCATCAATTAAACAGACATGTGCAAGGGAAGCAGCACAGAACATTCCCAAATCCACATGTTGCACGATACCTGTGCAATTGTATACAGCCACCACAATCAACACGTAATGGCTGGCGTACAGGAAATGAAGCCGCTAATAAGTGGCACATGTGTTGTGCACATAGCACAACACCCGGCCTGTGTCACCCTGCGGCCATAGCCACAAATCGCTGTGTGCACACCCACTGTCCTGATGGTGGCAAGGATGACCACTACGTTATTAGGCCAAGGACATAACTGCATGGAGCAGAATGGGACACCACTCACACAGACTGCAACATGACAGTCCACAATGGTCATGAGCCCATGCCATCCACCTGTCGTTCGCACGAGCACAACTACTGTTGCACAGTGTGCCGGATGTGTAAGTACCAGGAATATGAGGTGAGGCATCGCACACATATGTCCGAACGGAATCAGAGTAGGCACAGTGCCTCAAACATACATGTTAATTGCCACTCCAGCCTACTACAGGTTGTTCCTGAGGGCTACGACTCTGAATGCATTGACAATGCAGAGTGCTCAAATTACATCTTGACCCTCAGGAATCGCATATGCATGTCAGATGCACCCAGCACAGAGTACACTTACAACCCACTGCATCACACAACATACATCACATTACCCAGATTATGGGTAGGCTGTGGACACATGCTGCCTCTCACAGCAAAAGACACCATCCCACAATACTGTACACTTGCTTGCTGCTGATGCCCCTACAAACGTGCATCCGGCACAGGCTGTGTGACTGTCAAGATGCAGACCATTAGTGGTGAAATGCAGCGCCGTGCTAACGTGACAATACGAGGCGGCATCCCCCGATTCGTCTCCGCCACGTAGTCGCTCATCCGGCAGATGACGTCACACCCTTTGTGGAATTGGCTGCACTGTCGGTTACACATACACAGAGGCATCAACTTGGATGCAATGGCTCATCACAAGGCCTTGGGCTGGAGGACTTCCAACTGCAGGGATGGTACACAAGAGGGTTGAAATATCACTCATACACTTCTCATCATCACCCACATCCACCAATCACAGTGGCATGATGCTGAGCCATCCAAAATACTCAGAGATGTGTAACAGAGCCAAGAAGTAATCGGACATGGCATAACAGCATGTGTACACCACACGTGAATGCATGCTGGTGGGAGTGTGTACACAGTACCTGTCCATCCCATTCACATGCAGGATGCCAGCACATTGAGCAATGTGTAGTCTGCCCACATCTACTGTCCATTGTCAGGTAGACCAACACATAGATCACAAGGAAACACATCTTTGTGGGTGGACTCACTGTGTCCAACACTGCGCAGCCCTCAACGTACTCGCCCTGTGAATGGCTCAACCCGCAATGGAGGTCACATTCAGTGCCACTATCTCTCAAACACATCCCTATCACAAGGCCTGGAGTGTTCAATCAACAGGGCTGGGTTTGCGCATTTCCGGAGAGTTGTGAACAAAAGACACATGTAACCCACTGTACAGTCAGTGTTGTTTCCTTCTAGGATTGGGCGGTCAATGTGCAGCCCTGGTCTGCTGAGACTGAGAAGGCCAGCAGGGACCCAGCCAGCCATTCACACAAGCAATAACTGCCCTGAGTCCTGCATTGCCAAGTGGCTGCGTCACTGGATGTCTGACATGAAAATGCCATGTACCACCACTCGGGACGGACATGCATGGGAAAGCGCCAGAGAGCCTACATACCCCTACCACCTGTAGTAAGCATGGTAAGCAGTGCATGTTGGAACCCCACAGGCTCTGACTCATAGTGCTGCGGATCAACGACATGTGTGTCCCCCACATGCACTCCCACACACACTGTAGTTGTCTTACACACACAACTTTTGCAAGAAATAGCCTTGGGCAGTGTGCGTGGAGCTCGGAATCCAGGATCTCCAGCTCCTCGCTGGTGAGTGGACCTGGACATATCTTCAGAGTCGTCGACATGAAGGTGGACAGGTGGCGGCAGCAGCAGCATGTGTTGTTGAGGGATGCCAGGCAGCAGTCCCCGGAAGCTGTGGTAATGCCGGTCTCCCTCCCACACTCATATAGCCCCCTGGGGTTGTTTCAGTGGGTCCATGCTGCTGCAATTGGTGTACCATGTCTGCCTACTTCAAATGCAGACAAAGGCCTGCTCCGAGCTGTCCCGGTACGCTTACCTCTATAGTCGAACACGCAGGATGCAACCGCGAGGGCCAGTAGAGTTGGCCTCAAGGGCCTGGTCCATGGCGGGTACAGTCCGCTGGTGCCATGTGGAATCCACAGTTTAATGTGCGCCATGCATTTGCAGGTGTGGCCATGATTTGTGTGTGGGAGCATGTCCACACTAGACAGGGCCACTTCATGCTGTGTGCATAGGCATTGTCGGACAGTGCTCAGCCTCCACATGTCTGTTGGCACATCATCATGTACACATTAGCATGGGAGCATGGGATGTGCATATGCACACACATGCCATATTTCTCAATGTACATCTGCCACTTGGCACGTGCAATGTTACGTGTCACTTGTGATGTGTATTTGCATTCACACGGCTGTGTTGTCATGGAGTTGTCAATGTGTACACCTGTCAATGTGTGTTGGAGGTGTGATACGTACAGTGCTGTACATTGGGTGAACTAGGGACATCATTGACTGTCTCATAACCCGTTGTGCAACAGGACCCACTTGTTTGGGCCGCTCAGCCTGTGTACATTGTGTTGTTGGTGTGTGCCATACTCACCCAGCCTCGGAAGCTGTGTCAGGCACAGCAGCTAGGTATATTGCCGTGGTGTTGCCGCTTCCGTCATATGCAGTCTGAATTCATCATCATTCCTTTCAAGCTATTATGGCCTAAATCCCCATGTGCATGCTCATAGCAATGGTTTGTGTCAGTGGTCATTGCTATTGGTAAGGGGACCTGTGTAAGAGTATTGTAGCTGTGCTGTCCCTACTTGTCAGCTGTTCTGTGATTCTATTGCTTTGTCAGTAAATTTAGTTTTGTGTATGTGAAAATGCCATGTGGTGTGTTGCATTGACATGTGTCCACTTCCATCTGTCCTAGGAGGAGACCAAACATACATCGCCCCTACCAATTGCTGGCAGATATGGAGGATGTGGAGGTTATATGGAAATTCCGTCTGGACCGACCACCCTGCATGACCTATGTGAAATGTTGGAACCCCACCTTCGTCCTCGCAGGGCGTATCCTACAGCATTTACCCCCACGGCTAAGGTGATGGCTGCACTGCATTTTTTCGCAACCGGATCTTTCCAACACACGGTGGGCAGTGGAGGTGGGATGTCCCAGCCCATGTTCAGCATGGTGTTACGGGATGTCCTGTCAGCTATGATGCTCTACAGGAACCGGTACATCCGATTCCCCAGGGCTCGTGATTTGGCGGCAGTGAAGGGTGCTTTCTATGCCCTTGGACACATCCCCCACATTGTTGGTGCAATTGATTGCACCCATGTTGGCCTTGTTGCACCACAGGCCATGGAGCACATCTATAGGAACCGGAAACATTTCCACTCCCTGAATGTGCAAGTGGTGTGCCTGGCGGACATGATTATCACACACGTGTGTGCGAAGTTTCCCGGATCCGCCCATGACTCGCACATCATGCGCCAGAGCATCCTCCCACGAATGATGACCAATCTTCAACCGGACCGTGCATGGATTGTTGGTGAGTATGCATACTCGTGTCGCTTGCTGGGTGTGACATGCTGTCTTGTATCCTGTTGGAATTGCAACGTTTCTCTGTGTTTCTCACACCCAGGTGACTCTGCATATCCTAACGGGCCTTGGCTGCTGAGCCCACTACGTAATCCTAGGACACCAGCTGATGTCAGATACAATGAGGCACATGGGAGGACCAGACGTGTGGTCGAGCGGACTTTTGGACTCCTGAAGTCCAGATTCAGATGCCTGGACCGCACCGGGGGTGCACTGGCATACTCCCCACAGAAGGTGTGCCAGATAGTTGTGGCATGCTGCATGCTGCACAATCTCGCGATTCGCAGGCAGATCCCCCTGATAGTGGATGTCGGTGA
Source organism: Calotriton arnoldi (assembly GCA_963921515.1). Lineage (NCBI taxonomy): Eukaryota > Metazoa > Chordata > Amphibia > Caudata > Salamandridae > Calotriton > Calotriton arnoldi. The sequence continues at coordinate 77,100 of CAWUFW010005848.1, forward strand.
TCAGCCAGGGCCCCCGCCTGCAGACCAAGCCGTGTCCAGTGACGAGGACAGTGGAGAGGAGGAAGCAGTGAATGAGCATCAGCAGCTCATCGCCCGCTACTTCACTTGACGGTGAGTGACCATGTACGACGGCTGATGTTGCTGTAGTTGTGTAGGTGTATGTGTGCATTGTCACGGCGGCCTATTGTTCACTGAGTGCTGTGTGGCAATGGTCCATGTCCAGGGTAGTATGCCACTGACAGTGGCTGTAGCATTGTGCCCTGTTGCTCTGTGAGATGTGTGTGCATTGCTTAAACTTGATGACAAGTACTGTGGGATGACTGTGTGACACACACATTCAATGGACTCTTGTTCTGTTTTTCACCCCTAGGTCCCTACAGCCTCTCCTGGCCTATCAACATACCACACTCCAGATGCGTTTCTGATCATGGTGACGGTTGCACATCCTTGCTTAAACACAGAGCAGATAAAACAGAATGTGATCCAGGTGTATTTATTTTAAGCAGTGACGTAATTGTGGGCAAGGTGATCACAAAAGTGGTGCATGCTGAAACAATGAGTTGACGGTCATGTCCGCGTGATGGTCAAGGTGTACCCATGTTGTTCTGGGTCCACAGTCCGACAGACACATGCCATTCACATGGCAGTGTGGGGTAGGATAGTAGTCCAAGTGAATGAAGTAGATGGCCACCGTGGCTGGCTGACTCAATGGCGTTTGGAGCGTGTGAAGTCATCTCTGGACACCTGTTTCCTCACCGGACGACCCCTTCCACGTTTGAGAGGGGGGGTTGTGTTTGTGGGCTGCTGGTGGTGGCTGAGGATTGCCCACTCGCTGTGGACGCTGGGGAACTGGATGTTGCATGACCCTGTGCCCCAGCAGGTGGTGGCGGAGGTGGTGTGGTTGGCCTTGATTGGGCCCTCACCACCACCACTAGCTGGCCCATGAGGTCGACAAGTTAGCCCATACGGGTCACGAATTGGCCCATATGGGCGTCCATGGACCTCAACACCCCAAGGACTTCCCGCGTATCGGCAGCTGACCGGGCCCATTGTCCCTGGGCCTCTTAATAGGCCCCAAGGACTCTGGCGATTTGCGGCAGGGCTTGGCTCCCAGGCTCTGATGGTGTTGGCCTGACCCTGCTCCTCCCACCTGAACTGCTGCCACCGACCTGCCCACTCACCACATTGGTCACCCAGGGCCTCGTTCTGGCTCCCAGGGTCGATGTCGACGTGCGTACCACCCCTTGCGCAGGGTGAGTGGTCAGGGAGGCCCTGGTGGTGGTGGTGGTGGTTGCGGAGGTGGTGGTGGCCGCAATGACCGTGGCAGCAGGGGCCTGGGACTGGTCACCAGCCCTGGGAGATGGGTTGGTGGGTAGGAGGGGTCCTGGGGAGCGGTTGCGCCCTGCCACACCAGATGTGCCTGGTCGGGAGTCCTCGTCCGAAGAGGTGTCCAGGTCTTCCACATCCGTGAGTTCGGGTGGAAGGCTTGTGGACTGGCTGTGATGGCTGCTGTCTCCCTCTCCAGCATCATGCTGTTCGTCACCTGTGGGGCGGAGATGAAAGGTTATTGTGTTGCACCTTGCAAGGTTTGTGTTAGATGTCTGACATTCACAGTTTGTGCACAGTTGTGCACTGATTTCCCAGATGCGTGTGTATGGCTCTACAATGTGTGTGCGTGATCAAGGCAATGGAATAGTGTGATGGGTGCATATGGCATGGGACGGATTTGGAATGCCAATCGTGTGTGTTGCAGTACCCCTTCATTTTGTGGCTTTGGTGGAAACGGGGTACAGCCCCATGAATGCTTTTGAGATGAAATATGGTTTTGGGGTTCAAATGAAACGCTTAGAAACGCAGATGGGAAAAGGAGTACAGCTCCATCAACGCTTTTGATATGAAATATGGTTTTGGGGTTCAAATGAAATGCTTAGAAACGCAGATGGAAAAAGGGGTACAGCCCCATCAGCGCTTTTGAGGTGAAATATGGTTTGGTGGTACATACTGTGACATATGGGTGCAGAAGGGGAGATGTGTTTTGGCCACACGACACTACAGAGACAAAGGTGTGTGTATGTCTGACATACCCAGCATATCTGCTCACTGTTGTCATTTAGGGACATTACACTGCAAGCATTGTAGTGAGTGAGTAATGGTTGTGTGCCACACAACGTATTGAAGATGGGACAATTCCTTGGTGTGCGTGCTACCCTCAGCCATGTGCAGCAATGCAGTGCTCTTGGGGTGTTGACTATATTAGGTATGTTGTAAATCACAGTGTGACGTGCGCTTCAGACACTGCAGACACATTTGTGGTCATCGGCAGGAATCATTGCTGAACTACTGTATATGGGACAACTGTTTAGATGATATACCTTTCATGACACTGGGGCTGAAAGATGAGATGGATGAGATTTTGAATGTGCATTGTGTAGCTGTGTGGTTCATGGGTCCAGTGGTGTATGTGACATTACTGTGGTTCCACTCTGTTACATTGAGACAAGATAGACTTACATGGGTGATGTTGTACAATGTCAACGGAACAAGCAGACACGACTACATGGACAAGACTTCGATGGTGTTGCTGATGTGTGTGATGTCTGGCACAGTGCACGCCATGTGGGTCAGTACTCCAGTGAGACTTGTGCATGCAGACGTGACTCCTTACGTGTTACTGTATTTGAGATGGCTCATGTGGGCTATGACTCTGTAATTCATGTCTGTGTGCACATTAGTCACATGATTATGACAGGGAGCAGTGCTACCTGTTCCTCTGCTATGTGACATGTCCCAAATGTTAGTCGTAGTACAGTCCTCATGCCTACAGACACCCCGCCCTGTACAGTAGTCTACCTACTTGTTGGTTTGGAGGGAGCAATGCAATGGCTACCACATGGTTATGAGAGGGAGGGTGCTCCATCTTGCTGGTCTGTGGGAGTGGGGGCCGTGTTGTGAGTTGTGGTGATGGCTTACCACCCACAGACACCCCTCCATGTAGGGAAACATATCAACCTGTCGGGTGAAGGTGTGCACTGCAATGGCTGACACATGGGTGTGGGGAGTGCTCCATCTTGCTGCGCTGTAGGACTAGGGGCCTGGTGGGGGTTGTACTTCTGCAGTCCCGCCTCCGATACACGGACTTTGTGGTAAGGCTACTTACCTGTTACTTGTTGGTTAGTGCAGCTATGGCTGACACATGAGTGTGGGGAGTGCTCCTTCCGGCGCATCTGGGGTACAATGGGACCTGGTGGGAGTTGTGGTGCTGGCTGAGTGTACACATGCCCCCATGGTTTTGTTTGTTGGTACCTTTGGGCTGAGTGTGTGGGAGTGTCTGTTGCATGTGTGAGAGATGTCTTGTGGATTGTGTACTGGACATGGGGGTGTTTGGCCCTCGGAGCTTTGGCATTCTGGTAGTGCATGACAGTACATAGCGGTGTGCTGGTATACATTTGTTTGTACTTACCAGCCTCCACTCCCCCTGGTATTCCAGTGAGACTCTCCGGATGTAGAATGCCTCGCACCTTCTCCTCCCACGCCTTGAAGGTCTTGAATGGCGCAGGATTTCCGCCGCCAGTCCTGTCAGCCAGCTCACGATTCTTGGCCTCCTTCTTCCTGACCACGCTTTTCAGGTCGTGCCACCTCTTTGTAATTTCACCCCGGTTGCGTGGCACATTCCCAACTGCATTCACCTGGTCTACGATCCTGCTCCACATTCAGTTTCTGGTGGCTACTGGTGTCTGTTGGACCTGGTTCCCATAGATTTGTGGGTGCACCTTGATGATCTCGTCGACCATGACCGTCAACTCAGTGGCAGTGTACTTAGGCATTCTTTGTGTTGGCATGGTGTGTGGTTTGGTATTTGTGGTGCTGGTGTGGTGGGTGTGTGGTGTGTGGTGTGTGATGTGCAGGGGTTAGTGGTGCCGGTGTTTCAGTGGTGATGGTGGTGTTGGTGATGGGTGTGATGTGTGCGTGCGTGTGGTATGCTGCTTTCCTTTGTGGCTCTCTGGGTTCTCTGCTGTCGTCTTCGCTTAGTAGTAGTGCAAGGGATTGTGGTCTGTGAAGGGGCTGCTTTTGTACTCACCTATGTGGGTGTGTCATGATGAGCTGTCGTTTTCAGGTGTGTTGTGCCTGGTGTCCTCGGATTAGTAGTTTTTTGGTTTTGCCAGGGGGGATGTGTATTTGGGATGTGTTCTGTGTTTGGGTATTTTGGCGTAGTTTGCTGTGTGGACTTGTTCGCCATGTTGTGTGTATTTGTTTGATCCGCCAATGATTTCCGTGCACGGACGTGGCTGCCAGGCCTTCCGCCGTGTCAGTTATTCATCTCGGTTGTTCACGGTGGCGGGCGGAATATATGTAGATTTCCGCGCTCATGTCGGGGAGATCATAATTTCACGGCCGGTGTCTCGGTCGTCAGAGCGGGCGGATTTGGGTTGTCAGGCGGGATTGCGTCCGTGGCGGACGGATACTCTTCTGCTCTGACATGGACGGGCGGAATTGTTTGTGTTTTTGCCGCCAAGGGCGGAGTTTGCTTCGCGACATCATAATTGCTCGGTCGGTATTCCCATGGTGCAGGCGGGCGGTTTTTTCAGGCTATAGTGGATGGCGGATTTTTTACCGCCGGTTATCGTAATGTGCCCCTAAGTTTGTTACTTTTTTTTTTTAAAGTGGTGTAGTATATTATTTTTTATTTATAATCTTTCAAATGTTAAATAATTATATTTTATTTTAAATATGATGTTTGAAGTAGTAAATAATATTTGTGTATTTATAAATGTATATGACAGTGTTTTGATTTTTTTTTTAAATATGTGTTAAGTGTAACCCTGGGCATAATAATTCGCTACGCTCACGGAGCATGCAAAGTTTGTGCTACTACACAAATTGCACGTAGCAGAGTGAATAACTGTGCTAATTGACGTAGCGTAGCAACAGTAAAATAAACACCTTCAAATGCTTTGATAAAGCAATTTTCTATGCTAAAAAGCATATAACCAATTCACAAAAATGAATTTGACAATAAAATATCAAGCAATGAGAGAGGTGATGATTTTGGAGTCCCCCTAACCTAGGGGAGGACCCAGCAGATGCCTTGAACACAAAAAGCATATCATGTGAACGATTCAATGGTGGTCCCTTCCTCCTAGGACCACCCCAAGCACAGTTATGGGCAAAAATACAATCCCAACCAAAGGCCCTGCAAAGCATTATGGGACGAGATTAGCAGTGGGCAGTGAATATTATAGTGTCCAATATCAAAATAATTCTACAAAGAGCTGCAGTTCAACTAGTCGTTACTAGATGTCCCTCACGAGTCAAATGCAAAAGCATTGAAATTATTAATACATCAAGCTGCAGTTCCACTAGTCGTTACAAGATGTCCCTCACGAGTCAAATGCAAAAGCATTGAAAACCTTTCATGAAGCTTTTGCATTTGACTCGTGAGGACATCTAGTAATGACTAGTGGAACTGCAGCTCTTTGTAGAATTATTTTGATATTGGATACTATAATATTCACTGCCCACTGCTAATCTCGTCCCATAATGCTTTGCAGGGCCTTTGGTTGGGATTGTATTTTTGCCAATAACTGTGCTTGGGGTGGTTCTAAGAGGATGGGACCACCACTGAATGGTTCAAAAGATGTGTTTTTTGTTTTCAAGGCATCTGCTTGGTTTTCCCCCTAGGTTAGGGAGGATCCTAAAATCATCACCTCTCTCACTGCTTGTTAATTTATCGTTTTCACTTTTGTGTAGTAACTATATGCATTTTTGCATATAAAGACAGAGATATTTATTTTATTTTAACTTGCATTGTACAAGATGCTTTTGGCAATTATTGTACAGTGCAGTCAAGCACACAGCTACGCACTACGCAATGTACATAGCTACGTGTAGTTAAAAATGTACTTCACGTAGCTACGTGAAGTGCTACTACGCAAACTACGCCCAGGCTTAGTTAAGTGATGTATAATGTATGTTGTGTGTGTTATTGCTATTTTTATATTTTTGGGGTTATGTTTTGAGTTATTATAAATAATTTTTACATGCCGATATATTTGTTGTTCGATAATTTTGTTGTCTATATTTTTGTAATCGATATTTTTGTCAGTTTGTATGCTTTTTTAATGTGTTCGATATTATTTATCACAATATTTTTGACTTCGATAATGTTGAAATCGATGTAAATGTTTTACGATATTTTGAAGTCGATATTTGTGTCTTTTTTTAAATAAGTATAGGATGTCGATATTAGTGTAATAGATATTTTTGTCCCGATATTTTGGTAGGTCGATATTGTGTCTGTCAATATTATGTCAGTGATCCACATGGGCGTACCCATAGAAGAAGCACACTGGGTAAAAGTGCTGGATACAATCATGCTAGGTTTAAACTAATTAATTTCTATTATCTCCACAGAGGATTCCTCACCGCTGGCAAAATAAATACCTTCTTCCCAGATACACGAACTGGGTGCCCCAGATGCAGAATTGAAGGGGAAGAAATGTTTCACATGAAGTGGAGCTGTGCACACCTCAGTAGTTATTCAAACAACGTGATTGGGACTATTAATGATGTCACAGGCCGTAAAATCCTTTGGTGTGTTTAATGGGACTCTTTTCCCGCCCAACCAATTTTAAAATCACATGTAAGTTCACTGACCTGGCTCTGATCCTTTCAAAACGCCAATTTACACTTTACTGGAGAGCTTCCAATAACCCAAGAGTGGATAAATGGAAAAACAAACTTATTAGATAGGCAGATTAAGAAAGTATTCATATCTGTAGGGTTGCTAAAAGGAATGCTGAAAACGGGTTATATGGTGTTATTACTATCTCATAACATCAACAAAAACTCAGATAAAGGCATGAATAAACAACGCAACACTGCTGTAAACAAGTACTTAGCAGCCCATGCATGTGATATGTATATAGACACCATTCGTACTATATGGAAAGTATGTATTTTGAATGCACAACCAATAGCCGAAATAAAATATGTTCACAAAAAAATATGGAGGCTTGGTTACACCAGGTATTGCCAGATATATTCTAGCTACAGAAATAGCTCCAGTGCTTACCTTGGTGATCCCAGATAAAGACAAGCCCTAGTATTGTATGAAACAAGATGTGCTCTGCAGCACTTGCATTGTCTGCCCCCAATAACTCATAGACTCCAAGATCCCCTAAAATGTTCCACCAAAATGACTTAGAATTATGGGAACAAGGCTTCCCAGGCTAAGAAAATTACAACTTACTTATTACCTCTCCACCTAGTTATAGTGAATCCAGACTTTGAACCAAGCATGTCAGATAGAGGCTACCAGAGCTGAATGTAGAATGCAGAACTGCAACTTGGTTCTCTGTTTGAAGGTGGTAGCCTTAAAAAGAGAGCAGTGTGTAAATGACTTCTTCCACAGACTGTGGGCCTAATTACGAGTTTGGGGGTCTAAGGACCGCCAGACTCATGGTGACGCAGCAGTGGCAGTCCAGCCACCTCCGCACCGGCGGTCCGACTGCCCCATTACACCTTGGGTAGTCGGACCGCCGACGCTGCCAGGGAACCGCATGTTCCCTGCCGCAGGCGCAAGCGGTCCTGAGGTCCCAATATGCTTGGCAGGACCTCTGTGGTCCTGCCAAGCATATTATGAGCTTCCTCTCTGCCATGGTTTTCATGGCGGTTCCACTGCCATGAAAACCATGACAGAGAGGAAACAAAGTGGGCACTGCCATGGGAACGCCAAAAAAAGGCCCGCCAGATAGCAGGAAACTCCTAATCTGACCAGCGGCCCAACCACGTCTTTGGCGCAGTGGGAGCATGGCGGTAGCGTACCACCCTCTCCCGCTGCACCAGAAGTCATAATCGGGCCCTGAATGATGTCTACCAACTAACACAACTCTTGCACTGGGCATGACAGCCATCAGTGAGTGAGGGTGGAGGGAGAGATAATCTAATGTATAGGATATGTATCTGGAGGAGATGGCAGCATGGGTGGCATCTCTGCTATACAGGGCACTAGACAAAATCATTTTCTTAATCATCTAAAATGCACAGAAAATGGTCAGAAGGCCTTGAACATGATACACTGGAAAGTACATGGATGCCAATATGGCGGACAGCAGTAAAGTTCTCTATATGCACTAAGTATAAAGCAAGTACATACAAAATTATGCTAAATTGGTACTTGACACTGGAGCACCTAAAGGCAAATTATATGGTTCAGTCATGTGCTGGAAAGGCTGTGGAGTAAGGGGTTCCTACATGAACATGTCGTAGTAATGTGATTGAATGAATAGTTTTTTGGCTGGTACCCTGTCATCTATTAAAGATATTACTAACACCCAGTTGTAAATGAATCCCCTGAGCCCCTTACTGGGCCATGTGCATGAGGAGGGATTTTATACTCTATTGGTGTCCCCTGGAAAACTTCTAACGCTAATACTGTTGGCAGTTTGATTGTTTGTGTTGCAGAAATGGAAAACATCTGACCCTCCTACAGTAATCTTGTGGTGGTCAAAAGAGTGGAACCTGTAAGCAATGGAAACACTAATGGTGACCTTTGAGGATAAAATGGATACATTTTTTCGGATGTATATGAAGAGAGATGCTGCAGAGGGGCAATTGCCCAGGCTGACCGATTTAGTGTGGGTGGGGGGGATCAATTCTGTCTCCAGAAGAATTGTTGGATTGAAGTCCTGTGGTCAGTAATACTAACTAGAAAATTGTCATAGAAAATATTACTGGCAAAACGTTTACAGCAATGATGTATAAGGGTGTAATTATTATGATGACTCTGTTATGATCCTACTGTGCGTTGAGAGATTTTGCTTCTTTTCAAACTTGGATTATGAATTTTTTAAGTGCATATGTCTATTCCCAACAAAACTTTAAATAGTGCAACTCAAAAAAACCTCTTTCGTCAGACAGTTTTACTTTCTCACTATGAATTAGGATCGATGTATGAAAGTGGGGTCGGAAAGCAGTCAGTGAGTTTTGCACACCAGCTGCTGTGACCTTACCTGAGTTTCAAGCTGTGACTGATTTGTACATCAGTCACAACGCAAAACCACCATTAGCAAAGAATCGCAAGAGCTTGCACCTCATTAATATGTATCAGTCAGAACTTTTTTGTGAGTCTTTGTGAACTGATACAAATGCTCGGGTGGAGGCATGCAGGAGACGGCCTATTCTTGCATTCATATTCACAGAATGCTAACATTTCTTCTCTAAGCAGCCTTTGTCCCTTAACAAGAGAGAGGAGGTGTTGGACTTGGCCCTTTTGCCCTGAATTTTTTCGCATGTGTAATAATAAAACATGGTGTGTCTGAACAGAAAATAATAAATGCTGTGCAATGTTGTACACACTGTTAGTTCCACCATTTTAGAAGTGCACTTGGATAAAATGTCACTGTTAAAATGGACGCCATGCCTGCCTGCCCATGTGACGCCTGACTGAGGTGGGGTGGCAGGCTAGTTGTTCGTTTCCCAGCACCCCTGCTGTTGGAGGGAAACTTCGCACCCAGGGTGCTCTACTCCTCCCCCTAAACCAGTTTAGACCGGTTTCCCAGGGAACCTTCTGGAAGCTTCCAGCCCTTTCTGGGAGGTGGGGTGAGGAGGATATATAGGGGGGCTGGGCTGCCATGTGCTCAGACAGTGCAGAGCGTGGACTGATTGAGAGGGGACACTCCGCCAGGAGGTACCGCCACATTGGGCCTGTGTGCTGGCCCCTGTGCCCATCTGCACCCCTCCACCGTCCACAGGGCCAATGAGAGCCCCTTACTGGAGTGTAGACTGCCATGACAGGAGGAGTACCACGTTATGGGGGGTGACTGCTTCTAGGAGCTGCGGTCCTGTTCCGATGAGTACCCACTGCCCGTTGATCTGACCCAGTATTGCTGTCCTGCTCTCCTACCGCCCGGAATCCAGCACCTGGGGAGTGCTATCCCTTATTGCCAGCTTCCTGCTGTCTAGCACCCTGCGAGCATGGGGACTGCTCAGGAGAGAAAAGGAGCTGTGATCTTCAAGCGCTGGGACCTGAAAGCGCTATATGCTGCCCCAGCGCTGTGCCACCCTGAAGTGCTGCGGCCCTGAAGAAGCGCTGTGAGTCCCTATCGCCGCTGCGACCGCAGCGCTGTGCTGCCACGTGTCCCGAGGAGATCCCGGAGTGGGGGATCCCCCCTGAGACTTGCCTGCATGCGGGTGCCCACCCCGCGTGTGTGTCGCCACGTGGTGCTAATTCAACCAGCGGGAGCCCAGCCCGTTGTTTTTATACTCATTCCACGGGAGCCTACCCCGTATTGTGCCCGCACGAAGAGAGGCGCCCAAGATCACCGCCGCGGCCACGAGGGGAAGCGCTATCGCGCGCTGACAAGGAGACGCACGTGTGACCAGGAAAGGGAGAGCGGCTGATGTGGAAGTGCAGCGGGAGCCTACCCCGAGCCTTCCTGCCTCGCTAAACCAAGAGCGGGAGCCCACCCCGCTAATCACCGCCGCAGCCCGGGCCAAGGACGAGCAGAGGGCCGCCGCGCTGCCCGCGGCGCCCCGGAAGAGGAGGAGTGACCCGGTAGGCAGCGGAAGCGAGGCCAGCCGCCTGATTGTGGGCGGGACCTCGACGACGTCAGGGGACCGGAGGACGGGAGCCTACCCCGCCTCCACAAGTCAAGCCCGAAGTCCCGGGCCCCCGAGGGGTGGCCCGGGTGAAGCGGACCCCAGAGCACTGGAAGACCGGAGCGGGAGCCCACCCCGCCGGTCAGCGCCCCGCGAGTGACGTGGCACCAGTGGTGGGAGGAGGGAGGCCCCGGAAGCCGTCCGGAGCCTCGCGGACTTCGCGCCAAAGTCCTGGGTCCCAGGAGGGGACCCGGGTGAAGCCAGCAGAGGCGCTGTCGTTGGCGGGGCTCCCATGGTGAAGAGGAGAGCCCCTCATGAGGAGAGAGGCCGGCGGCTGCGTGGAGAGTCAGCCGCCTACTGAGGGAAGCCGGAGGAGCAGAAAGAGGAGTCCTCCAGTGAGCCCGGTGAGTGAGGGGCTCTGGGAGCATCGCGGGTGAGTGGGGGCTCAGCCTTGCCTTGGAAGGGGGGAGATCTCGGGGCACATTGTCGGTGCCCGCCCCCTGCGCTGGTGCAATTTCTCCAGCTGCCCCACTTGATAGCAGGCAGCTGCAACGTTGGGCCTCCTTTGCTTGGGGGGTCCGCATGGGGGCCCCAACCGAAAAAGGGGACACAGTGTCCCGTGAGGTACCCAGCGGCGCCGCAGTTGCGGGCCGCTGCCACGTTTTTGGGGGTAGCATCCCTTTGTGGAGTTCGAGAGTCCCAGAAGAGGGGCTCCCACGTCCCCAGGACTGCCCAGTACCGACAGTATTGCCCACAACTGCCCCGCTGGACAGTGGGCAGTTGCCACGTGTTGGGGCATTCGTGACTCTAGAGTCCAAGAGAAGGGGCTCCAACGGGAACGGCGTTGACTGGCCCGAGTCACTCTACTCAGCTGCCCCGCAGGACAGTGGGCAGCGGCAACGTCCTTGGACAGGGTTAGGTGGAAGGCCATGATGTTCCGGGGGTATATCCCCTGTGTTATGCCAATGTGTTTATGCCTCCATTCTCAGATGTTTTACGCCCCAATCTGATGTGGTTAGGCTGTTGGTGTTCTGACGAATACGCATGCTCCTATGCATCTAATTTCCTGCCCCTAATTGTTAATCCTGGGGTGTTGAGAAATGTGTGTTTATGCAAACTAGCTTACCTTGATGTTGAATGCCCACCAGGGATGTTGCCCTAATGAAAGGAAATAAGAAATGTTTCCCCTGCTCATTGCTTTCCTGTAGCCAGGTCTATACTGAATTGAATCTGCCTAAATGTATTGAGCCTCAGTGTTAACCTGCTCTGCGTTATCTACAGGGTTGAAGGCCTACCTGCTTTAAAGGTCGCTATAGGATTGAATGTACCTACATGCATTGAGCCTCATTGAAGCACTTGCTCTGAGTTAAATGTACCTATGTTGAATGCTACTTGCACTAGGTCACCCACTGGGCTGAATGTGGTTACGCCTAGGCTGACACAGGTTCCTCATTACCTATAGTGTTTTATGCCTACCTGCATCTGCTTTCTGATTAACTGAATGTGCCTGAATAGGATGTTGTTTATGCTCGCTACTGCCCTGTAAATAGTCCCCTTGTATATGACTGTCTGGTGCCAGTTGGCGCCGTGTACACCACTGTGATTATTGGTGCTGAGTTCTGCATAATACATATGCTGTTTTTCACCTAAACTGGTGTGGTCTCCGTTTGTAGTGTGCCTGGTGTGTCGCCTGTGTGTGCTTCGTGGATGCTTTAAACAATTCCTCCGGAGTTTGGCCTGCCCGCTCTGCACCACGCTACCCCGTTTCCAACATTGGTGCTCAGCGGTGGGATAGGACTTGTGTTTGCGCAGTACCACAGCGACAACTGGTTGCACTGCAAAAGTGAGCACTTAGAAAATCACAGATTTGGGGACTGTTTTGCTGACTGTATTTCCTCCTGGAAGTGTTGTGTTGGGGATTGTGTCTCCCTGTTGCACTGTGGGTGGTGTATCCCGAGGGTATCTCACCAGGATGGGGTTAACCTACGACGAGGATTGCCTGGGGGAGTACACTGAGCAGGAGGTGATAGACCTCTGCCGAGAGAGAGGGATACCCACAGTAGGCAACACCCGCAGGAAGTTGTTCCTCTATGAGGCCCTGAGAAGGGGGGAACCCTTAGAGCCCTGCGGGGACCTTTCCGATTACCCCTCCGCATGTTTAAGGGATGGATTTGGTAGAGACCGTGGGGAGGACTCTGAGAGTGAGGGGTCCCAGTCCATAACCCTGGAGGGGGGTGACTTTGAAGAGGAAGAGGATGTTAGGGCAGAGACACCGGTAGCGAATGAGGACACCATAGAGAGGGAGTCCCGTGCTGGGTCCAGCCCCGGGGGCACTGCCCCACCCCTTTCCCTGGCCCCAGAAGAGTGGGTAGATAGGAGGGAAGAAAGGGAGTATCAGCTGGCGCTGGAAAGGCTCAGAGTGGAGCTAGCGCAGCTGAGGGTTGAGGAAAAAAGGCTAGAGACCGAGAGGGTCCTAGCGCAGGAGAGGATGGCGGAGGCGGAGAGGGCCTTCACCAGGGAGAGACTAGCTCAAGGGGGTAGGTTGTCCCCTGAGAGTGGTGTCTGTGGTCTGGATTCACCGGTGAGGGTGGGATCCAGTGGTGGCAGCAAGAGTGAAGCCAGTGCAGGAAGTCCCACTCCCAGAGCCCGGAAGTTGGTGCCTGACCCCCAGGAGGAGGGGGGCAGGTTGGAATTTAGGGGTGGCAAGAAACTGTCCCATCAGTCTTGGGGGGAGTATGTGGACGTGTGTTGGACTGCACTGGAGGAGTGGATGGTGGGTGGCGCGGTGACAGATGGGGAAGAGCTGTTCCGCCTGATTATCAGGGAGCATGTGCTCAAGAGTTGTCTTCCCAGGTTGCACCACCACCTGTTGCGGTGTGGGCTCTCCGACCCCAGGGAGCTTGCACGGGAGGCAGACCTTTGGGTGAGTGCCAGAGAGTCTGAGAGGGCAGTGGGGAGTGATCCGGAAGGGAGTGGTGCAGGGATCTCCCAACTCAGCGAGGTGGGAGAGGTGGAGAATAGCCCAGCTAGGTCCCAGGAAGGTGAGAGGGTTGTAGGGCCTCACATCCTATCTATAGGAAGGAGTGAGACGGGGAGGTGTCCCGAGGTGCCCCAACCGCAGTCTCAGGGCCTGGAGAGTTCCATAAGGGAACCCCAGGTTGGGAGCCTAGGCTGTCCCGATGGGCCGTCCATGGAAGGGGATCCCCCAGTGTCAGGAGAACCCGGGGCGTCTGTATTCAGAGCTCCAGGGGTTCTGGGGTCTGCCCAGCCACAGGGTTTAGATCCTGGGCTGGGGTGCCAGGTTCAGGGGCTGCCTGACCTGGAGGGAGGGGCACTTGTAGTCAAGGTCCCTACCGGTTTGACTTCCAGGGGTACTTCTCCAGGTGGGAGGGTGCGGAACTCTGGAAGGGGGTGCAGAGGGAGGAAGGACTCGCCTCTGGCACCGGCTCAGCCACAGGGCTTAGATCCTGGGTTGGGAGGCCAGGGACAGGTACTGCCTGACCTGGCGGGAGGGACGTCTGCAAGCAGTGTCCCCCCGGAGTTGTCTCCCAGGGGTGCTTCTCCAGTTGGGAGGGTGCGGAACTCTGGGAGGGGGTGCAGAGGGAGGAAGGACTCGCCTCTGGCACCGGGGCAACCTAAGGGTTTAGACCCTGGGTTGGTGGATCGGATGCAGGGTCACGGCCCTGGAAGAGTGAGGGAGTGGTGTTCTGAGGGTGCCCCGCATAGGAGGAGAGGGCGGAACCCCAGAAGGAGAGGTAGGGGGAGGAGGGCCTCGCCCCTACCTGGTGGACAGTGTGAGAGTGTGGTCCCTAGGTGGGAAGACCGTTGGCAGTTTGGGACTGCACGGAGGAGAGGGAGAGTGGTCAAAGGGTACTACGGGCCTGGGGCTACTGCCCCCCACTCTGTGAGACAGCCAGGGCCAGAGACATCTGGATGGCCTAGGGCCCGGTCCTGGCTGCAGCCAACTAGGGAGCACCAGTGGGGTGGCCTAGTTGGGTCAGGAGGAGTTGAGAGAAGGAACCATCGGGTTCCAGAGTGGAGAAGAACCTGCGGGTGTTCCTGCAGTTGTGGGCCCGCGTCCAAGTCTTTTCGCCCTAAGCAGGGAAGCCCATCAAGGCATTGATCGGTCTACCCTGGCTTTTGGCTGGGAGGGGGTCGTGTTGGACTTGGCCCTTTTGCCCTGAATTTTTTCGCTTGTGTAATAATAAAAAATGGTGTGTCTGAACAGAAAATAATAAATGCTGTGCAATGTTGTACACACTGTTAGTTCCACCATTTTAGAAGTGCACTTGGATAAAATGTCACTGTTAAAATGGACGCCATGCTTGCCTGCCCATGTGACGCCTGACTGAGGTGGGGTGGCAGGCTAGTTGTTCGTTTCCCAGCACCCCTGCTGTTGGAGGGAAACTTCGCACCCAGGGTGAACTACTCCTCCCCCTAAACCAGTTTAGACCGGTTTCCCAAGGAACCTTCTGGAAGCTTCCAGCCCTTTCTGGGAGGTGGGGTGAGGAGGATATATAGGGGGGCTGGGCTGCCATGTGCTCAGACAGGGACAGTGCGGAGCGTGGACTGATTGAGAGGGGACACTCCGCCAGGAGGTACCTCCACATTGGGCCTGTGTGCTGGCCCCTGTGCCCATCTGCACCCCTCCACCGTCCACAGGGCCAGTGAGAGCCCCTTACTGGAGTGTAGACTGCCATGACAGGAGGAGTACCACGTTATGGGGGGTGACTGCTTCTAGGAGCTGCGGTCCTGTTCCGATGAGTACCCACTGCCCGTTGATCTGACCCAGTATTGCTGTCCTGCTCTCCTACCGCCCGGAATCCAGCACCTGGGGAGTGCTATCCCTTATTGCCAGCTTCCTGCTGTCTAGCACCCTGCGAGCATGGGGACTGCCCAGGAGAGAAAAGGAGCTGTGATCTTCAAGCGCTGGGACCTGAAAGCGCTATATGCTGCCCCAGCGCTGTGCCACCCTGAAGTGCTGTGGCCCTGAAGAAGCGCTGTGAGTCCCTATCGCCGCTGCGACCACAGCGCTGTGCTGCCACGTGTCCCGAGGAGATCCCGGAGTGGGGGATCCCCCCTGAGACTTGCCTGCATGCGGGTGCCCACCCCGCGTGTGTGTCGCCACGTGGTGCTAATTCAACCAGCGGGAGCCCATCCCGTGGTTTTTATACTCATTCCACGGGAGCCTACCCCGTATTGTGCCCGCACGAAGAGAGGCGCCCAAGATCACCACCGCGGCCGCGAGGGGAAGCGCTATTGCGTGCTGACAAGGAGACGCGTGTGTGGCCAGGAAAGGGAGAGCGGCTGATGTGGAAGTGCAGCGGGAGCCTACCCCGAGCCTTCCTGCCTCGCTAAACCAAGAGCGGGAGCCCACCCCGCTAATCACCGCCGCAGCCCGGGCCAAGGACAAGCAGAGGGCCGCCGCGCTGCCCGCGGCGCCCCGGAAGAGGAGGAGTGACCCGGGAGGCAGCGGAAGCGAGGCCAGCCGCCTGATTGTGGGCGGGACCTCGACGACGTCAGGGGACCAGAGGACGGGAGCCTACCCCGCCTCCACAAGTCAAGCCCGAAGTCCCGGGCCCCCGAGGGGTGGCCCGGGTGAAGCGGACCCCAGAGCACTGGAAGACCGGAGCGGGAGCCCACCCCGCCGGTCAGCGCCCCGCGAGTGACGTGGCACCAGTGGCGGGAGGAGGGAGGCCCCGGAAGCCGTCCGGAGCCGCGCAGACTTCGCGCCAAAGTCCTGGGTCCCAGGAGGGGGCCCAGGTGAAGCCAGCAGAGGCGCTGTCGTTGGCGGGGCTCCCGTGGTGAAGAGGAGAGCCCCGCGTGAGGAGAGAGGCCGGCGGCTGCGGGGAGAGTCAGCCGCCTACTGAGGGAAGCCGGAGGAGCAGAAAGAGGAGTCCTCCAGTGAGCCCGGTGAGTGAGGGGCTCTGGGAGCATCGCGGGTGAGTGGGGGCTCAGCCTTGCCTTGGAAGGGGGGAGATCTCGGGGCACATTGTCGGTGCCCGCCCCCTGCGCTGGTGCGATTTCTCCAGCTGCCCCACTTGATAGCGGGCAGCTGTAACGTTGGGCCTCCTTTGCTTGGGGGGTCCGCGTGGGGGCCCCAACCGAAAAAGGGGACACAGTGTCCTGTGAGGTACCCAGCGGCGCCGCAGTTGCGGGCCGCTGCCACGTTTTTGGGGGTAGCATCCCTTTGTGGAGTTCGAGAGTCCCAGAAGAGGGGCTCCCACGT
Organism: Calotriton arnoldi; assembly: GCA_963921515.1. Taxonomy (NCBI): domain Eukaryota; kingdom Metazoa; phylum Chordata; class Amphibia; order Caudata; family Salamandridae; genus Calotriton; species Calotriton arnoldi. The sequence goes on from CAWUFW010005848.1 coordinate 93,928, forward strand.
CCCCAGGACTGCCCAGTACCGACAGTATTGCCCACAACTGCCCCGCTGGACAGTGGGCAGTTGCCACGTGTTGGGGCATTCGTGACTCTAGAGTCCAAGAGAAGGGGCTCCAACGGGAACGGCGTTGACTGGCCCGAGTCACTCTACTCAGCTGCCCCGCAGGACAGTGGGCAGCGGCAACGTCCTTGGACAGGGTTAGGTGGAAGGCCATGATGTTCCGGGGTATATCCCCCTGTGTTATGCCAATGTGTTTATGCCTCCATTCTCAGATGTTTTACGCCCCAATCTGATGTGGTTAGGCTGTTGGTGTTCTGACGAATACGCATGCTCCTATGCATCTAATTTCCTGCCCCTAATTGTTAATCCTGGGGTGTTGAGAAATGTGGGTTTATGCAAACTAGCTTACCTTGATGTTGAATGCCCACCTGGGATGTTGCCCAAATGAAAGGAAATAAGAAATGTTTCCCCTGCTCATTGCTTTCCTGTAGCCAGGTCTATACTGAATTGAATCTGCCTAAATGTATTGAGCCTCAGTGTTAACCTGCTCTGCGTTATCTACAGGGTTGAAGGCCTACCTGCTTTAAAGGTCGCTATAGGATTGAATGTACCTACATGCATTGAGCCTCATTGAAGCACTTGCTCTGAGTTAAATGTACCTATGTTGAATGCTACTTGCACTAGGTCACCCACTGGGCTGAATGTGGTTACGCCTAGGCTGACACAGGTTCCTCATTACCTATAGTGTTTTATGCCTACCTGCATCTGCTTTCTGATTAACTGAATGTGCCTGAATAGGATGTTGTTTATGCTCGTTACTGCCCTGTAAATAGTCCCCTTGTATATGACTGTCTGGTGCCAGTTGGCGCCGTGTACACCACTGTGATTATTGGTGCTGAGTTCTGCATAATACATATGCTGTTTTTCACCTAAACTGGTGTGGTCTCCGTTTGTAGTGTGCCTGGTGTGTCGCCTGTGTGTGCTGCGCGGATGCTTTACACAATTCCTCCGGAGTTTGGCCTGCCCGCTCTGCACCACGCTACCCCGTTTCCAACAGGAGGTTTTGGAAAAAAAATAATGTGAATGAGTTGTATGTCAGAATATTGTGATATAAATATAATTTTCAACATATTGTTTACAGATTTATCAGCCTATGGGGTATTAAATTTCTTCTATTATCTACCGTGGGTGATATTTTTGTAGACGATATTTAGGACACAATACTTCTGTCAGATGATATTCTGACAACAATATTCTGTACTAACACTCACAGGTGAAGAAGCTGTCCCAAGGGAACCACTTCCAGTTTGTGAAGGAATAAGAACATCTTCAGGAAGTCAGTATCTGCACAATGGTTTGTGGTGGTAAAACCATTGATATACTCCATCTAGATTTACAAAGCAAGGGGGGCACTTTTAAGACAACTTTCATTTGCAGTTCACCATGGGTTGCAAAGCGCACTTTGTGAGTTGGAAAGAACTTTTCATCTCGAAGTGCTCTTTCAGTATGTGTGACTTGCCTTTTTGTGGTCGCAGAGCCTGTGGTTTTGTGAATCACAGTCTGTGCAACCACAGACGAGGCTTAATACTTCAGGTCCTAGATACCGTCGAAATCATCTTTCTTGCATTTTACACAACTCTAATCTTATTTAGATGGCCAGAAGCAGGTATGACTCCCTCATAGTTCTATCCTATAGTTTCCATAGTTCAGTCGTATTTTACCGTTCTTATAGAATGGTTTTGATAAACAATTAAATAGAAAAGACAAACTGGATAGATGAACTCACTGATTTCTTTTCTTTACTAGATTTTACTAACGCTCCACTTTAATTGTTTTGAATTGTGTGACCCAGGAACTTTAACTTCTTTGATGTTAATTATAAATAAACACATGCAATAAAAAAATGTTTAAAGAAAATAAATGATAACTGTTGGTGCTCTTAGGAAGAGCTTTAAAGCACAGGAAATAAAACATTATTACTGGTAGACTTGTGTTTACTGGTGAACTTTTCACCTTCAAATATTTTAGTGAAGTTTTTGTAAAACACTTTTAAGATTCGAAATTCACAAATGTTGGCGAGCCAGACTCTTCAATGTCACAAACACTCAAGTTCTTGACAGTTGTAGTATTTTGTATTTTTTGCTCTGGTTTAATAATATGTTCGGATATTTAAACATTGCTTTTGAACCTGACCGTTCCTATCTAAATTAGTGCTATACAAACTGAGAGTCTTCACTTTGAATTGCGCCCCCGTCCCATTTTGATATGCATCCCCACAGTTTATCTGGTTGCGGAAGGACTGGCCGATCTGAAAATCATGTGGCATGTCATATGGCAAATGGGCAAGGTGGTCAGTGGCCTTAGTTCACAGGCATTTAGGAACTTGACTAGGAGCACTGGCCGTGGCGGTTTGGCCTGGGGGAACTTGCTTTGGGCACAGGAACTTGGCCTTGACATTAGGTGTCTGGCCTTTTAGTGCTGGCCGTTTGGGGTAGCAAACATTTCCCACCTTAAATCCCAATCCTTTACCAAGCCTATACCTGCACCATTATAGCAGTGCTACAGCCATGCATCATTCATGGTATCCCCACCACTTCTGGCCTTAGTTTCTTTTTCCATGGTGAATCTTAACTAATCTGAATGATTTTTACGTCTTGTCTAATTGGTTTGCAAAAAGTGTGTTCATTTAGATATTTTCCTCACTTGCTGTTCCATTTCTCACTGTAGCCCTTTAAGTGTTATTTAAAAGCGTCTCACATGTATTTTGTCTTCGCCAGCAGCTACATTTAATAAGATGCACAGATTCAACTTTCAACTAACTCAAAGACGAACCAATTTTAACACTACTTTATATCAGTTAATTCTGTCCTTTCATAGTTTATTACTTTGAATTCTATTCATTTACATTTAAGAAACACACACACACACACGAAGGCTCTGGTACATTCATTATAGCAGATGTCATAGCTAAGCGCGTGTGGGAGTTTTGATACCTATGTCACACTGTATTACGGAATCTTGTGCAGCTTTGTCTGCTTTGATCAATTATTTATGCTTTACACCTTTTAATTTATCAGATGTTTTGACTGCTGGATTTGGGTCGATCCTTTCCCGATTTGGCCCCGATCTTTACTGCTGCCTTTCTTCTCCTGATTTTCATTGCTTTCTTTAACCCCCTTTTTTCATCTTCTCTCAGAGCCATATACTTGCTCACTCCTAGGGGAGTCCTTTGGCAGTCATGGTGTGCGTTCCTCCAATGATAATCTGACCACCACCCTCTTCCTGGGTTTATCTGGCTCAATCCTGACACGCACCGCCATTTTAGACCGGTATCCAAGAGAACATACATGGTGACCCTCATAAACAAGAGTGGATGTTTGCCCTCTGAAGGAAGTCTGCCTTTTCTATGTGGTCATCCCAGATTTTTCACCTTTTGCTGGATCCTATATTGTTTTTGGCTTTATAAAACTCTGTGCACCTTACCCTTGCTAACCAGTAGTAGAGTGCCTATGCTCTCCATTTAAACATGGTTGAATTGTCATAATCCAAATTGGTATGCTTAACTTGTCTACAAGTCCCTAGTATATTGTACAAAATGCACCCAGGGCCAGGAAGTTAAATGCCAAAAGTGGACTGTATCACCTATTGTGCCATTCACTATAGTAGCAGTGCAAACGTTGCTTAAGTCCTACCACTACAACAATAAATCCTTAGGACAGGTAAAATCTTCCTTTTAAATATGCCTTTGAAGTGCACATGTTTCCTGCCTTCCTGATCCTGGCTTGGGACTAACTATAGGGGGTATGCAGCCCTTTGTGTGGAGACATGAACCAGCCTATTCAAGTGTAACTGGGACTGGGTCCTGCTCCTCCCTCCCATCCTGTCAGTGATGGCCCATCCAGTCACACCTAAGCTCCCCAGTGTGTGTGGCTGTTTAGGAGGAATACACAAAGCCCAACTGTCACCCACACCCAGCCAGGTGACCCAGAGACAGGCTGCAGGCACAAAATGACTAAGGCAAGAAAATGTCAACTTTCTAAAAGTGGCATTTTAAGAATTGTAATTTAAAATCCAACTTCACCATGACTTAGGATTTTAAATTACGATTCTAGAGAAACTAAACATGAACTGGGTACCTGTTCCTATTTGGAAATTACACTCAAAAAATGCAATAAGGTAACTCCAATTGTATCCTTTTGGAGAGGAATGCCTTGCAGTTTTGAAAAACGAATTTAAGGGTTTTTCATTTCTAGGACATGTAAAGCTTAAAAGTGCATGTTCTACCTTTTAAATACATTGCACCTCGCCCTCTGGGCTGTCCAGGGCCTACCCTAGGGATTACCTATATGTGTTAAAAAGAAAGATTTTGGCCTAGCAAAAGGTTTTACTTTGCCAGGCCAAAATGGCAATTTAAAACTGCAGGCCCACTAATAGCAGTTAATTTATAGGACCTGGGCACAGGTAGGGCCACTTTCCTAGGGACTTACAAGTACATTAAATATTAAATATACCAATTGAGTATAAACCAATCTAACATGTTTTAAGGAGAGAGCGCAAGCACATAATGCACCTTCAGAAACCGACTTCAGAACACATTCTGGACCTACGGAAGATCAGAAGAAGACTGTACCTTCTGTCTGTGGCCCAACAGGAGCCTTGAAGGACTGGACCTGCTCCATCGTATACCTCGGACAAAGATGTGGACTACAAGGGTAACCTCCTGTGTGGCTAAAAGCAGACAACAAGCTTCAAGAGGCAACTGGATGTGGACTGGACCCTGTATGTTGGCCTTTGCCTGCCACCCTGTGAGTTTCTAAGTGCCTCTCCTGAGTTCGTGAGAGGCTTGAGAAGTGTATTGCTGTGGTGGATTAGGACTTAAAAGACTATGGGCCCGATTCTGATGCGGGTTGGAAAAGCTTCCCGACCGAGGGCCTGATTCTGATGCGGTTAGGAAGGCCTCCTAACGGCATTTGCTCCTTTCAAATCGGATCGGGAACGTGTCTTCCCGACCGAGGGCCCAATTCTGATGCGGTTAGGAACAAATGTTCCCATTGAAGTCAATGGGAGTTCAACCAAATCGTATCTGGAAGCATCCGGATGCATCCTACTCCGCCGGTCGGACTTTCCCGATCCGAGTGGGTCGGACACCATTTCCCAACCGATTCGGTCGGGAAGCTTTTCCAACCCGCATCAGAATTGGCCCCTATGTCAGAAGGTAAATTCTTTGACTGGGACAAACATGGTTGGTGTATCCAACCCATGCTTCATTGAGGGTCACCTCAAATTGTGCCTAGATCCCAGTCTGCCATGACCATTGACTATCATTGGAGCTTCGTGTTTTTTGGCGCTATTTCTGCTTAAAACTTTTAAAAGTCATATCGTCGGTTCCCCAATTTGGATTTTCGGCATTTGGGCAAGTTTGGTTTATTCAATTTTACTCTATTTTTGAAATTCAGTTTTGGATTTTTATTGTTTTGCATTTTGGCTTATTACTGTTTTGGTACTGCATAAATACTTTGCACATTGCCTTAAATTAGGCCTGTTTGTTCTGTGAAATGGCTACCAGTGGGCTGAGCTCAGAATAATTTAGAGACTTGACCTGACAAGGGTTATGATTATTTCTTGAGGTGGGCAGCCACCCACCCCAAATAATAATCTCATTTTTTGAGGCTTTTTTCTATGCTAATTTTGGTGCTTTTGGCACTGGACTCATGTGTACAGTATTGTGGGATACTGAGCACCTCTGCTTGCTTTGAACCATGATGTATGCACTACATGCCATGAATTTTAGTGAGATGATTGAGACCAAGCCGCTTTTTGTTTCCCAGCTAATTTACCCCTTCTTTCAATGCAAACCTTTCTTTTAAGAGCAGGTTTCTCTGGCATCATTGATGTCTGGGCCTGTTAGGAGCAGTTTGAGCCAAGGCCTAGAACCTGCATCTTAACTCCCCATTCATATTCAGCTATTTTAAATTCCATGCATCCATCTTAACTACCTATATCTACCACTGTTATTTTAAAAGGATTACTGATTGATGACTACTTATTCTGGCTCCCAAGAATATTTACTACAATGGATCACACCCTCATTGATCCTGGTTGGACCACGTAGACAAATGGGGCCTGTTCACAGCCTGCAATTTGTAGTATGTTTAGTAATAGTAAAATGGTACAACTCACAAACTACAAAATGCTATTCACAATCCTCTGTATGGAGGTCTCCACCTCTACCACGCCTATGTTTTATGTGTAACACATGTACGCATACATTTTTGTTGTAAAGGTGGAAGGAACTGGGTAAGTGGCAGGAAAATGAGGAATACTTACTACTAAATGGGAGGATTTAGTGAGGAGTGAGGAGGGGTTTAGTGAAGGTAAAGGCCCACCAAGAAATGAATAAGACCATTGCTTTTCACAAGCTGGACTTCTCTAGCAGCCAAAAAGGAAGCAAAACAGTAGGAAATGTACTTCATCTAAGCCATGGAGTAAATACAGAATGACACATGGCCAACCACTGGTACTGCAACATACTCCTGTAGAATTAACAAAGGTTAAAAATAACTTTAGATATATATAATAAAATATTTATGTTTTTTGATTATCCATTTTAAGGAAACGTTTAATGAAATCCTGTGTAAAGTAAAGATTATTTTGTTTTATTTTCATCATCCAATATAACCCTGTAACCCTTTCGGTGCTTATGATGGAATAGTTCCATCATGAGCACCAGTGCTCCTGTGCTCATGACCGAACCATTCCGTCATGAGAACACTTGCACAAAATCCTTCTGCTGTAAACAGCAGAGGGATTTCCTTTTTTTCTTTTTTGCCTTGGGATGTGGGGAAGAGCTTCCCCAACCTCATAAGCCTTTTTTTTTTCTTTTAATGTAATGACGATCGCGCGCATGGAGCGCTGTCGTCATTACATTGAAAACGAAACTGCAACTTAGTTTCAGTTTCACTGTTTGGGTGTTCTTCGGGCTATCTCATCCCCCTGAGCACCGAAACACATGGGAGAGGTATCGTTGGAAAGGGTAGACTCTCCCCTTTCCAATGGTACCCCTCCCTAGTGGATCACTGAGGGTAATCCTCAAGCAGGGATCCACTCACTAGCCGTCAGGGAGGGGGGAGCGGCCCCTTGGGCACGTGCCTTTGCTCCCCCCAATAAATTCTGGCATAACCAGTCTTTCTGCCCCCCGTGGGGCTGATGGGGCAGTAGCCCCCAATATGCCCCCGGGGGGGCAGAAAGCACCCTAGACACCAGGGATTATTTTTTGATAGGCCTGGGGTGGGGGCTGTCCACAACGGGCATGCTAATGCCCCCACCCCAAAAATATGTGCTACAGTCTTTCTGCCCCCCCCCGGGAGGCAGATGGAGGCAATAGCCCCTTATCTGCCCCCCCCGGTGGGCAGAAAGCACCCTAGACACCAGGGATTATTTTCTTATAGGCCAGGGGTAGGGCTGCCCAGAATGGGCATGTCAATGCTCCCACCCTTCCCCCCAAAAAGGCAAAAGTCTTTATGCCCCCCCAGGAGGCTGATGGGGGCAATGGCCCCTGATCTGCCTCCCGTGGGGGGCAGAAAGCCCACTAGGCACCAGGGATTCTTTTTTTCTTTGTCTGTAGGGGTGGGGGATGCCCAGAACGAGCATGCCAATGCCCCAATCTAAAAAAATTGCTACAGTATTTCTGCCCCCCCCCGGGAGGCATATGGTGGCAATAGCCCTGTATCTGCCCCCTGGGGGGGCAGAAAGCTAAAATGGCACCAGGGAATCTTTTTTTCAAAGTTCGGGGATGGGGGCTGCCCAGAATGGGCATGCCAATGCCCCCACCCCCCCAAAAAAATTGCCACAGTCCTTCTGCCCCCCCCAGGAGGCAGATGGGGGAAGTAGCCCCTGATCTGCTCCCTTGGGGAGGCATAAAGCCCACTAGGCACCAGGGATTATTTATTTTTTATACGTAGAGACTGCCCAGAATGGGAATGCCAATGGCCCCTCCCCCCCAAAAATTGCCACAGTCTTTCTGCCCCCCCGGGGGGGCAGAAAGCCCACTAGGCACCAGGGAATATTTTCTTTCAAAGTTCAGGGGAGGGGGCTGCCCAGAATGAGCATGCCAATGCCCCCACCCCCCCAAAAAAATGGCACCAGGGAATATTTTCTTTCAAAGTTCAGGGGTGGGGGCTGCCCAGAATGAGCATGCCAATGCCCCCAACCCCCAAAAAAATGCCACTGCCTTTCTGCCCCCCCCAGGAGGCAGGAGGCAGAGCCCACTAGGCGCCAGCGATTAATCTAACTTTTTTATACGTAGGGGTGGGGGCTGCCCAGAATGGGCATACCAATGCCCCCACCCCCTAAACAAATAGCCACAGTCTTTCTGCCCCCCTTGGGGCATTTCGGGGCTATAGCCCTCCCCCCACCTCCCAGGGCAGCAGAAAGCCCACTAGGCAATGACTTTTTTTCGTAATGTGCCTACCTGTGGATTTTGGGTCCTAGTGCAGCCGGCACCTAGGTAAATCTAGCAAACCTGTACATTTTTTATAACTGGACACCAAGGAGAATCCAGGATGGGGTGACTTGTGTGCCTCTCACCAGGTTCTGTTACCCAGAATTCTTTGCAAATCTCAAACTTAGTTAAAAAAAAACACATTTTCCTCACATTTCTGTGATGGTAAGTTCCGGAATCTAAGGGGAGCAACAAACTTCCACCAACCAAGCATTCCCTCAAGACTCCCGATAAAAATGGTACTGCACTTGTGTGGGTAGGCCTAGTGCCAGAAAAAGGAAATGGCCCAAAACGCAACGTGGATACATCACATCTTTCCAGTGAAAACTGACCCTTTTCTGGCAATGTGCCTAGCTGTGGATTTTGGACGCTAGCTCTGGCGGCACCTAAGGAAACCTATCAAACCTACACATTTTTGAAAACTAGACACCCAGGGGAATCAAGGATGTGGTGACTTGTGTGGCTCTCACCAGGTTCTGTTACCCAGAATACCTTGCAAACCTCATCCATTGTAAAAAACAAAAACAAAAAAAACATTTTCCTTACATTTCTGTGATGGAAAGTTCTGGAATCTGCGAGGAGGCACTAACTTACACCCACCCCGCATTCACCAAAGTCTCCTGATAACAATGGTACCTCACTTGTGTGGGTAGGCCTAGTACCCGTTGCAGGAAACACCCCAAAACACAACGTGGACACATCACATTTTTCCAGTCAAAACGTAACCTTTTTTTGCAATGTGCCTAGATGTGGATTTTGGGCTCTAGCTCAGCCGGCACAGAGGGGAACTTAGCAAAACTGTACATTTTTGAAAACTGAACACCCTGGGGAATCCAGTATGGGGTGACTTGTGTGGCTCTCATCAGGTTCTGTTACCCAGAATCCCCTGCAAACCTCAAACTTAGGGAAAAAAAAAGAATTCACATTTCTGTGATGGAAAGTTCTGGAATCTAAGGGGAGCAACAAACTTCCACCCACTCAGCATTCCCCCAAGTTTCCCGATAAAAATGGTACCTCACTTGTGTGGGTATGCCTAGTGCCCATGACATGAAACGGCCCAAAATTTACTGTGGAGACTTCAAAATTATCGATTAGAAAAATACCTTGTTTTGCGAGGGAGTCATCTGCGTATTTGATCTTGGGTTCGGCAGCCATCTATGGAAACCTACCAATCCCAGACATTTTTGAAATCAAGACACCTGGGTGAGTCCAGGGAGGTGTTACTTGCGTGGATTCCCAATGTTTTCCTACCCAGAATCCCATGCAAACCTCAAATTTAACTGGAAAAAAACTATTTTTTTCTCACATTTCTGGGTAGGAAAGTGATAGGCTCACTGGGCTGACACAAATTTCCTACCACCCCATGTTCCCCTAGGTCTCCTGATAAAAATGGTACCTCACTTGTGTGGGTAGGCCAAGTGCCCGTGACATGAAACGGCACAAAATATACTGTGGAGACCTCAAAATTATCGATCACAAAATGACCTGTTTTTGCTAGGGGGTCATTTCTGAAAACTAGAGACACAGGGGAGTCCAGGGAGGTATGGCTTGCATGGATCCCCCAACGTTTCCCTACCCAGAATCCCCTGCAAACCTCAAATTTAGCTAAAAATTCACATTTACCTGTGAGGTATCATTTTACTCAGAAGAACAAGGGAAATGCTGGGTGGTAGGACATTTGTGCTAGCACGGTGATCTCACACAAAATGTGTGGAAAAAGTGGTTTTTTCTGCTAAATTTGAGGTTTACAGGGGATTCTGGGTAGGGAAACGTTGGGGGATCCATGAAAGCCATACCTCCCTGGACTCCCCCTGGTCTCTAGTTTTCAGAAATGTGTGGGTTTGGTAGGTTTCCCCACATGGCCGCTGATTCCGGGGCCAAAAACTCAGGTTACCCCTTTGCAAAAACAGGTTGTTTTGTGATAGGTAATTTTGATGTCTCCACAATAGGTTTTGGGCCCTTGCCTGTTGTTGGAACTTGGCCCACCCACACGAGTGAGGTACCATTTTTATCGGGAGACCTGGGGCAATGCTGGGTGGTAGGAAATTTGTGTCAGCCCGGTGATACCACAACTTTCCCACACAGAAATTAGAGAATAATGTGATTTTTTCCGCTAAATTTGAGGTTTGCAGGGGATTCTGGGTAAGAAAACATTGGGGGATCCATGCAAGTCATACCTCACTGGACTCCCCCGGGTCTCTAGTTTTCAGAAATGTGTGGGTTTGGTAGGTTTCCTTGGATGGCTGCCGAGCCCGGGGCCAAAAACCCAGGTAACCCCCCATGCAAAAACAGGTCGTTTTGTGATAGGTAATTTTGATGTCTCGACGATACGTTTTGGGCCCTTGCCTGTCGCAGGTACTTGGCCTACCCACACGAGTGAGGTACCGTTTTTATTTGGAGACCTGGGGGACTGCTAGGTGGTAGGAAATTTGTGTCAGCCCAGTAATCCCACAACTTTCCCACACAGAAATTAGAGAAAAATTGGATTTTTTCAGCTAAATTTGAGGTTTACAGGGGATCTTGGATAGGAAAACATTGAGGGATCCATGCAAGCCATACCTTGCTGGACTCCCTCGGGTTTCTAGTTTTCAGAAATGTGTGGGTTTGGTAGGTTTCCCTAGATGGCCGCCGAGCCCGGGGCCAAAAACCCAGGTGACCCCCCTTTCAAGAACAGGTCGTTTTGTGATAGGTAATTTTGATGTCTCCACAAAAAGTTTTAGGCCCTTGCCTGTCGCAGGTACTTGGCCCACCCACATGAGTGAGGTATCATTTTTATTGGGAGACTTTGGAGAATGCGGTGTGGGTGAAAGTTTGTGGACCCACGCAGATTCCAGAACTTTCCATCACAGAAATGTGGAGAAAATGTGGGTTTTTTTACAAAGTTTGAGGTTTGTTAAGGATTCTGGGTAACAGAACCTGGTGAGAGCCAGACAAGTCAATCCCTCTTAGATTCCCCTATGTGTCTAGTTTTCTAAAATGTATAGGTTTGCTGGTTTTCCCCAGATGCCGGCAGAGCTAAGGTTCAAAATCCACAGCTAGGCACTTTGAAAAAAAAGGGTCAGTTTTCACTGTAAAAATGTTGTGTGTCCACGTAGCGTTTTGGCCCGTTTCCTGTTGCGGGCACTAGGCCTACCCCCACAAGTGAGGTACCATTTTTATCAGGAGGCTTTGGGGAATTTGGGGTGGGTGGAAGTTTGTGGAACCACGCAGATTCCAGAACTTTCTATCACAGAAATGTGAGGAAAATGTGTTTTTTTTTCAAAGTTTGAGGTTTGCAAGGGATTCTGGATAACAGAGCCACACAAGTCACCCCATCCTGGATTCCCCTGGGGGTCTTGTTTTCAAAAATGTATAGGTTTGCTAGGTTTCCCTAGGTGCCGGCAGAGCTAGGGTTCAAAATCCACAGCTAGGCACTTTGAAAAAAAGGGTCAGTTTTCACTGTAAAAATGTGGTGTGTCCACATTTTATCCCGTTTCCTGACACGGGCACTAGGCCTACCCAAACAAGTGAGGTATCATTTTTATTGGAACACTTTGGGGAATACGGGCTGGGTAGAATTTTGTGGATCCACACAGATTCCAGAACTTTACATTACAGAAATGTGAGGAAAATTTATTTTTGTTTTTTTCACAACGTTTGCAAGGGTTTCTGGGTAACAGAACCTGGTGAAAGCCACTCAAGTCACCCCATCCTGGATTCCGCTAGGTGTCTAGTTTTCAAAAATATATAGGTTTGCTAGGTTTCCCTATGTGTCGGGTGAGCTAGGGTTCAAAATCCACAACTAGGCACTTTGCAAAAACTTCACTGTAAAAATGTGGTGTGTCCACGTTGCGTTTTGGGCTGTTTCCTTTCGCGGGCACTAGGCCTACCCGCACAAGTGAGGTACCATTTGTATTGGGAGACCTAGGGGAACACAGAATTGTAGAGCAACTGTTATTACCTATTGACTTTCTATCCATTTCTGCCTTCCAAACGTAAGACAATGTGTAAAAAAAAAGTAACTTTGAAAAATGTCCTACAATTCACATGTTAGTATGGGTACCCACAATTTCAGCGATGTGCAAATAGCTACTGTTTCTAAACTCTATATTTTGTTCCCATTTCAGAAATACATAGGTGTCTTTGATACCTATTTTTCACTATTTATATTTTACTAAATGAACTGCTATTTACCCGGTACCCAATGAAAAACCATTGCAAGACGCAGCTCAGTTATTGGCTCTGGGTTCCTCAGGTTCTTGGTAAACCTAGTCCTATATATCTCCACAACCAGAAGCGTTCAGTGGATGTAATGGTATATTGCTTTAAAAAATCTGTCATACTTAGATGAAGTTACAGGTGAAAACGTTGGCACAAATGGCTGTTTTTTTCAACTCATTTTCAATTTTTCTTATTTTCAACTGCTGGTTTCTATAAAAAGCCTTGAAGGATCTACACAAATGACCCATTGATGAATTCAGAATTTTGTCTACTTTTCAGAAATGAATAGCTTTCTGGGGACCATTATTGCTTTCACACCCATTTCTACCACTAACTGGAAGGAGGTTGAAAGCACAAAAAGTAGCAAAAATAGGCTTTGTCCCAGTAAAATGCCAAACCTGTGTAAACAATTTTGGTTTTCTGACAAAAGTCTGCCTGTCCCTGAAAGCTGGGAAGATGGTGATTTCAGCACCACAAACTCTTTGTTGATACCATTTGCAGGGGAAAAAACAGATACTTTCTTCTGCAGCACTTTTTCCCCTTTTTTTAAAAAAACAAAAACACACAATTTAGAGGTATTTTGGTTAATTTCTGGGTCCCCTCCAGGGGAATCCACAAACCCTGGGTACTTTTAGAATCCTTAGGGTGTTGAAAAAAGGGTGCAAATTTGGCGTGGATACCTTATGTGGACAAAAGGTTACAGGGGCCTAAGCGCGAACTACCCCAAATAGCTCAAAAAAGGCTTAGCACATGGGGGAAAAGGCATAGCAACGAAGGGGTTAAAGCAAATCCTGTAAACTTTTATATTACGTAGAATATATTTTTTCAAGATTTATTTTCCCTAAATTAAATCCTGTTTAATGTTAGAACACGAGAAAAAAGATTTTTTTGTTTCATGTTTTTATTTTTTGTTTAAAAGCAAATGTTATAGATTTACATAACACAGGTTACAACACTTGCAACACACCTGGTAATGATATGTAATCTATAGTTGAAACACATTTCAACACCAACCAATCACAGCCAGTCTGCAAACGTGTTTGCCTCTTTTAAAAAAATTAAAAATAGAGAGAAAGAATGGCTTCTGAATGCAACCACCTAGAAAAAGGTTGATCAACTCCATGGAGATAGTTTGCTAGTTCTATTAAAGGATTTAAAATGACATTATTGGGCCACAATCATTGAGGGTCAGGGAGCCCCTCTTTGTTATCTTAAGAGATGTACTTACTAGTGGTCTGTTTATGGCTAAAAAGGATCTTCCACAGCAGGTCTGCCAACTCCCTGATTGTTCTTCAAGATGGACCATCTGCATCACTGTTGGAGTAATTAAACTGATCTGTGTACTTGAAGGAATTTGCATAGACTTTTGAAGCAGTACCTGACAAATGAAGCCCACAAGATACTTCATTAAAGAGCAAAGGAAGACTTCTTCATAGAACTAGCTGAAGAGCTGCAGGAATCCCTGAGTCACTGGTTCAAGGAACTGTGGCAAAAAATATGAAAGAACAGAAAGAGTGCATCAATTGTGTTGGCACTAATATGTGTACTATACAACATTGTACAGAAGTGTTTCATTTGGTTGGTGACTGGCCACATCTCAAATGAGAAAATGCTTTGAGACACCTTAATTAATCCAGATTCTAAGCAACAGCTCCTCTAGCCATGATTCAAAAGCATCGAGGCCATCTTCATCACAAAAGTCCACCATTGGGCAATCTGTTGATTCAACATAAGGACCTTGATTATTCCCTCAGCTTAGAACACTTCCTTCTCAAACATGCGGATACCTCCTCATGTGGAACATGTACATGTTGAATCACCTCTGGCCTACTCTGATTTCAGTGAACTCAGTTTCAGAAAGTAAGAAGTTAACTTTTTGATTGAAGCTGACGTCCAAGAAATACCTGACCCATATACAAAGTCGGACATATATCTCCCATTGGCTAACACTGGATAAACGTATTACATTTATAAATGCTAACTTTAGATTGGGAGCAGACATAGATATGCTGCTCACACTCCAATGGATTGCAATTTACAATCATCATTAACAGTAAAGTCTGCATTTAAGTACCAATTATGAAAATGCCACTTGCCCCGAGTTAGCTTCGTTCTCCAAGACTTGACGGAAAATTCAATCTCTGCGGTCCTTTCTGACCCATCTAAACCACACACCAGTTCTCTTTCTCCCTCGTATTAACTCAGCGCTGATCTCCGATTTCAACAGCGCATCTCTTGAGCACTTCTACAACCCTGGCCTGGTTGGGCATCATGAACGCCGTACCTGCAATATGCACATCGATATCACTCAATTTGATAGTGTAGCCATCTGGCACTCTACCTTAACCCATTGGGACATCGGTACACCATGTCCTACTTTTATTCATGCTCTAAGACTTCCTTCAGATAGCAATCTATCCATTTTGTGCAATTTTTGTCCTGATGATGACCTGAGGTAACAAAGGTCGAAATGCTGTCTACATGATTCAGCAGATTCACGGCCCCTGACACCTAACATGATGAAAAATTGTCTTACTCCTTATTCATGTTTTGTATCAGTTTAAATCAATGCCTGTTCACTGTTAAATTCCCTCTTACACGTCTTTCACATGTGCAGTTCATGTTTTTTTCATGAGCGCTATGTGTTCACTATATATTAATTGCACATTATCAAAGTAGCATTGATGCTGTCTCCAAGCTTTCTTTATTCCTTCTTTGAAAATACAAACTGCAGTATTTAACCCTGGCGCTTCTCATCATGCTTTATAATCCACTTATTTTTTGTGAATCAATTGTTTAACTATTACCTGTTGAAACATTGTTGTACGTTACTATAATTCACCCAGGACTCAACTGGGTTTATGGGTTTTCTCCTGTTATCATTAGTTATTACTTTAAGAATGTTGATATTTTCCTTGTCCCAACCAAATGTGCCTTCTGCTAGTGTCCTGTGTCACATAAGTATGAATGGCTCTGTTGTTAGGGTTTTTGTATTGCTTCCAGACAGTGTCACAAAGGGGGCTTAGGTGTGGACAGGGTGCACCATCCCAACAGGATGACTGGGGAGGAGCAGTGTTGGACTGTCCCATAGAGCAATCAGGAAGTGCCTGCAATACATACTAAGGAACCTGACACCAGGCCTGCACTATATTCTGTCACCACAGACAGTTTGAGGCCTTGACCAAGGAAAGGGAAAAACTTTCCAGAACCAGAGTTGGGGTAGGTGAGGGAATCCTCCGCACAAAGGCTTGCACCAGGTATAAATACTGGGCCTCCAGAGCCACTGATTTAAACCCAACTGGACCTGTGTAAGATTCAGAATAAGGACTGCCCTGCTGACAGAAGACTGCCCTTCTGCTTGAAAAACTGCCTTGCTGTTTGAAGAAAGAAGACTGGACTTGCTTGCCTTGATCCCAGGCTACCCAGAGTGACTTCAAGTGTCAGGGGTTGACCTCAAGTGTAAGCTACAGGGACACAACCAGCTTCAGAGACCTCCTTGCAACTTCCCAGCTGACCAGCTGCAACTGGACCTGCCTACACCTGGGTGAGCCCTGCTGCTGACCTCTGCTGGAGTAAGTCCTGATCTCTAAGAGGATCCTCCCATGTCCTGGACCCTTGGCTGGCATCAATGGAAGCTCCTTCAAGAACAAGTGGAAAGCTTGAAGTTTGGGCTCCTTGTGGATGCGAACTGTCCCGTTCATGCAGAAACTCTGCCACCTATGACAACCAACAACAACAAAGCTCTGCTGAGACCCACTCTTCGCGGCAATAGTGACAGTCCACGCCGGCTCGCAATGCTCGACCTGCACTGCGCACTACAGGAATGACAGTTAATAAGAACCACCACTGCGAAGCTCCAGCGACCACTGAATCTTGATGCTACAGCTATGACAGACTGTGACGCTCGACCTGCTGTTCGCCCAAAACCCTCCTCCTCCTAGCGGCTCCCTCCAACGTGAACAAAACTCTTTACACTGGACTTGAGAAGGTAACTTTTCAGTGGGACTAACCTGGTCCCTGTGTCTGACCTCCCCTCCATTTCAGTTGGCCTGAACTTGTGACTTTTCCCCTGGTACAGCATGACCAGATGACCGCAAGTGATGCTTTGCACTTTTAGATGCTATTTTCACTTAAACATTTCTAATTGAATGTCTCCAGTTCTACAGATTGGATTTTTGTCATTGTGGTATCATTTTATTTATAAAAATGTACTCCTTTATCTAAATTGGTTTGAGATTTTTCTTGTGGTGTGTTTTCACTTTATTATTGTTTGTGTGCCTAATAAATACTTTAAACATTGCTTCTAAGTTAAGCCTGACTGCTTTTGTGCCAAGCTACCAGTGGGTTAAGCACAGGTTAATTTATTGTCTTTTGTGGTTAACCCTGACAAAGATTGTGGTTGTTGCCTGAGTAGGGCTTCCATCTCCCTCAACCAATAAGCCTATTTTTTACAGTATTAATTTTAATAACATCAAAAGTATGTCTGAGTTGACCGTGCTGGTATGAAAAACAAAGATTTCTCCATCAGGAGCTCAACACATGAGCTGGCCTGCCAGCATATTTGCAGTTATTTAAGAAACATCTATGGAAGTCTTCTGGTGTAAGTATGGAACAAGGAAAATCAATAAGAAATAAGACATAGACACATAATTGAAACATGCAAGTAGAATAATCAGGGACAGGGATGCAAAGATTTGCAAATCAGAGAAACAAGCATTGACAAGTTTGTTGTGTTGCGTCTTCAAAATATTTGTTGTACTGTGTAGACACTTTTTAAGTAGCCTCTAGAGCTTAAGCAGCATGTTCATTTTGGTCAAAGACTGGCAAAATAAGAGTGAGCAGGCTGATGTTTCTTGAATACAACATTACATACTTGGGCCCAGATTTATCAATCCTGTGCATTGTCCTTGTGTCAAGCCACGTTAGGACAATGCAAAGGCTTCAGTAATATTTACAAAGCCATACAAAGAGCAATTTGCACTGCTTTGCATGGCTTTGTAAAGAAATGTAACACAACACAGCGGCTTGCGATGTGCTCTATTACATTTCAAGCTGAGAGGCTTTGCACGGGTGGAGCATGGGCATTTCCCATGCATCCACTCACGGATGTTGGCACATTTCCTCATTTACTAAAGCTAGTAAACCAGGGAGGGTGTCATAATATCTTCCTAACTCCTCCCACGTCTGCTGATTTTAACATTGTATAGGCTCCAATAATTCATATAATAAAGGATTTGCATATTACATATCCTAAATACATTTTAACAGCCTATACATAGACCCTAGTTATCTCCATGTCCACCTAAAAGAATCAGAGAGCTCTGGGTGAGACTGCTGAGCACTAAGATGGTGCCAGTGAAGGAGCAAACCTTATGATGAAGCGTCCCACCTATATTGGGTGAGAGGTCTCATCTTTTTTTTTTAAATAGTTCAATTTAAACAATTTAATGTATACATTTTTAACACAAAAAAAACCCACACAGTATTAAATGCACATGAGGGTTCATTGTAGGCATAGTGTGCTTCAATTGAGCCAGAACCTCAAGTCCTTTAGATATTTTAATATAGTATTGGATAGGGAAGTGGTACTTGGTTAGGCTCTTACAGCCTTCCTCTCAGCCTTCCATTTATAATCATATTATTTCTTACCTGCCAGTAGCACATGGGATCTGCATGTGGATGAACCCTGTAATGTTTGGTCCCCTCCCACAAAGGTGGAATATTGTGTTTGAATCACAGACTCAGAAGATGCAGCTGTTAGTGGAAAGAAGGATGAAATGCACCTTACTGGGCGCACAAAACATGATTTCCACTCAGAGTCATGGTAATGTCTATAATGTTAAATGAAAGCCCCGCCAATAAGTAAAAGTGGTATCGATGATTCTACTGCATGAGGTCACAGAGTGTCGCCATGGTCCTGTAGATTGAGAACTACCTGACTGACAAATGATAGTAGTATGATGTCCTACTTGCAGAGGGACACCTGAGCCACCAGGGTGTGTGGGCCTTAGTGATATCACTATGAAGCACTGAGTCATTGCAGCTGTGAATGCATGATGGACATATATACACAGGATTGAAGCCATCTGAAGTTATCATGTACTGCTTCGCCTGACTGGTGTTGGCACAACAAAGCCATTTCCTTTAGTTGTTAGGTATAATATGGTTTATTTGCTGATGGAACATTGCCTGGTTCAAGAGCAAGTACAGTGAAATCACATGACTTGACAGATGCACAGATGATGATTAGGCCTGGGTAACATTTTAATTATGAAGGAGTAATTGGAGTAATTTCAGTAATTACATATTACTCGTGTTGCAAAATTACACAAATTGCGCGATTATTCCACATGAGTAATTTGGAGTAATTTGGGACAAAAATCCTACTGCAGAAGCACAGGAACAAGAAAGTAAGAGAGAGCGAGCAGCCGCTGGCTACTGCAGTTCATGTCCTGTAGCACTTCGTGCTATTTTCTTAGCGCAAAATGCATCCTCTGGCCCATTTCGGATGTGAGGGTGCCTTTTGCGCTAAATGCTGGATAACGCTTCTCATCCAATAACGCATTATTAGGAGTAATTTTGTGGTAATTACTCAAGAAAAAATTACACCACTTACGACCACTACTAATGATGCTTACATTTACTCACTTGTCATTCTCATTCTGTGATGAAACATTTGAACAATGCTGACATCTACATGATTGGCATAATTATTTTCTTAAATAAAACACATAGCTTGAATGTTACAACGTTCACTATTATTGCATCTTGACACAGGCACAATTGTTGTGTATGCAGCTAGAGGTTAGTGACACCAGTAGTAGATGGTACAAAAATGTGAAATGTGTGAGGAAAATGCGAACATAGGTCTTGTGAGTATACCTATTACATGGCTGTGTGAAAAATGCAGCACCCGTAGAGGTGTGTTTATGAGGAATATTGTGGAGCACATATAGGTGATACTGCACTATACTGGATTTGCAGTGAAACAGTTTCAGACATGATGATGTGAGAAATTGAGTTGTTGGTTGACTGGAGTGTGAGCCCTGGTCAAGCAACAGCCACAATCCCTGACAGGGTGAATCACAAAAAGTCACTAAATTAACCTGTGCTTAACCCTGGGCAGCTTGGCACAAAAAGCCGTCAGGCCTAACTTAGAGGCAATGTGTAACGTATTTACGCAGCACACAAACAGTAATAGAGTGAAAACACAACACATGAATAACCCTACACCAATTTAAACAAATAGAGTATATTTTAATAAATTATTTGTTACCAAAATGACAAAAATCCAATCAGTAAAACCGGAGTTATGAATTTTTAACATTTTTTGTAAAAACTAGCACCTAAAAGATCAAATCGCCAACAGCGGACATCTATTTGCGCGAGACCGGGTCAAAGATGAAAAATATGGCTGACCGCGATGGAGCGCAGGTCAGATACAAGAAGTGGATTGGGCTCGGTCAGCGCTTGCCTTCGGACTTTCTGGTGAAAAAGTTCTGAAAAGGTAAAGTTCATTGGGGCAAGCCTGCAGGTGGTGTCCGAGGAGGGAGAATCATTGTCGGAGAGCCACTGGACGAAGTTGCAGTGAAAGTTTCTACGTTCAGCGGTAGTCACTTTTATGGAAGTCTAAAATCTCCAGCGGTACGAGGTAAGAGGCTGTAGCCAATGAGAGTTCCAGGAATCTAAATACCCCTTTGGCAATTGACCGTTTAACAGGATTTGCTGCTGCGGAGAAGAACGCAGCGGCACAGTTAGGCCGACTGGCAATGCACCCTGGGCGGATCAACAAGCAGGTTGGTCCCATCTTCCCTTAGTTCTTAAAGCAGTTTTAGCCAAAAATGTTCCACAAGTTTTGGATTTTAGCTATCTAGGCACCTTTAGCATTACCACCAAGGGTCCAGGACTGGAGGGACACTTCATGGGGGGTTAGGACTCACTTAGTCTGGGTCCAGGTGTGTGTTCAAGATGATGGGATCCTGGTATGTCTCTTGCTCTGAACAGGAAGCCAGCAAACCTGTCCTTGGAGTCACTCTGGTAGTCCTGGTTTCAAGTAGAGAAGTAGCGCTTAACAGCAGGGCGGGTCTCTGATGGTTCAAGGCAGGCTCCAGGCAGCAAAGCAGTCCTTCCAGGTGCAGCAAAATAGTCTTGTGAAGTACACAGAAGGCCCCAGCAGCAGGCAGTCCTCTGAGAGTCCTTCTGCAGGTCCAAAAAGTGAACTGAAGAGTGGATCTGAGGGACCTATTTTTATACCTGGCGCCTTCTTTGAAGTTCGTAGAAGTTTCTAGAGGTTTCTGGTTGAAGTGCTTGGAATTTTCTAACTCCCCCACCCTGCCTCCAAGCTGGCTGCAGGAAGAATGCAATGGTGGCAAGTCATTTGTGTGAAGGCAGAGCACAGCCTATTCAATTGCAAGTAGGGCTGTGTCCAACTCCGCCCCCTATCTTGCCAGCTGATGGCCCATTCAGGTACATCTAATCCCTCAATTGTGTCACAGTCTGGGAGGAATTCACAAAGTCAAACTGCCAGTTACACCAAGTCATGTGACCTAAGGCAGGCTTCAGGCACCAAAAGGCAAAGGTCACTAAAAGTAACAGCTTATGATTAATGTCGCAAAGCTAAAGGCACACGCTAGGACGCACAGAGAGACAAAAATTACATCAAATAGAAAAATATACTCTTCTTTATTATTAAGATAAAAATAAAAATACCAATGTTTCTATAGTGGGTTCTTTTTGTACAAATCCATGATCATTGTTATTAATTGCAAATAAATAGTGAATCATACATACATCATGCTTTCCTAACCTCACTCATTCTGACTGTTGCACATCTCCCTTGCATACTGGTGGAAACAACAATTATTATAATTATACATTATATGAGTTGAACTATGAATAAAATATTAGGCCACTATTATGTAATTATGATTCCAACAATCAGTTTGTCATATAATGTAATGTATAATATATACAGTTGCCGGAATCTTTCTTATATGTTGATTTCTATCCCTGCCTTGGGCAAATATATCTGTAGCAGGGGACCCTTTTTCTCTAAATATAAAGGTCAAGAAAGTGGATTACAGTTTTAAAAATGTATTTTCTAAAAGTGACATTTTTAAAACTGTAATCCAAAACCTGACTTTACCAATAAAGAGGATTTTTAATTACGACTTCATAGATACTAATCTTGAAATGCTTATCCCCAATTAAAAATTTGCACTAATTAAATGTAATAAGGCAACCCAATGATATCCTATTGGACAGATGTAAAATTTAAAAGTACATGTCCAACCTTTTAATAGCAATACACGGTGCCTTATGGGCTACCTCGGTCCTACCTTTGAGGTGACCTATAAGTAATAAAAGGGAATTTAAGGCTTGGCAAAGGGGTTATGTTGGCAAGTCAAATTAGCAGTTCAAAACTGCATTCAGGCTGCAATTGCAGTCCTGCTGCATGTTTCAAGGGGCTACTTAACTGGATGGCAGAGTATGTGCTGCAGGACCACTAGCAGCATTTAATTTCCTCACCCTGGGTATATTGTATAGCACTCTACAAGGGACTTATAAATAAATTAAATATGCCAATCGAGTGGAGACCAATTTAACCATGTTTAGGGGAGTGAACATAAAGACTTTATTACTGGTTAGCAGTGGTAAAGAGTCCTAAGGCCAACAAAAAAGAATTTCAGCAGGAAAATGGAGGGAAATAGGTAAATGGTTTGGTGGAAGACCACCGTAAGGCTGACAGGTCTAACAATGGACCACACCTACCATGCTCTGTCATTAATCTAGTCTGTCTGGTCAGTCCAAACAGCACAACAAACAGAAGGATAAAGCCAGTGGAGGTGATGGAAGATATTAGTATGACTAGCAACATAGGCCTTTCAATGGTGATATCAATGGACAATGTATGAATGAAACAGGGCATCAATTTGTGTAGTGTTTCCCAATGTGAGATAGTGTATGATGTCCACAGGCAGACATGAGTTGGGGGTAGGCCAATTCATTACAGAGGACATATAGACAGATGATACTAACAAATGAGTGGTTATGAATTACTTGTACATCTACCTGGCTATGGCAGGGATGGGCAGAGAGGCGGGAAATGACTGAGCCCTTGCCACACCAAGGATGTGTGCTGGTGTTGGGCTTTCATACAGTGCACACAAAGGTATTGGGAAGAACAATTAAGAATATTTGTGTTAGTATCTATTTGTGCCTCTGGGTGTAGATGTGGCTTCACACACAGATTATTCCATTGATCGTGATTGACTCCCACTTATACGGTCTATTTCTCTGCTCCACTAAGTGTGTAGAGGCAAATCATGCAGTTCGCCAAAGAGGCTTATTACTATGCCTGACTTCTCCTAGTAAAGCATGTCTTCTTCTTGAATAGGATGGCCTTTATCTTGACTGGGATTTAAGCACTCTGGATCCAAACTGATGCGATATACAAGGGGCATTATGTCTCTAGGACTAACTTCTACGTATGTGCATCTGTATGTTTTTGCGACCCGATGTGTTTAATTGTAGTCAGATGTGGCTATTTTCTTATTCCTTCAATGTGGAAAATCATGCTGTTTACTTCTGCAGTGTGGAGCATTGCAAATGTTTGCAGGATCTACAAAAGCACTGTTATGAACTCGGACTCTACTTTTGTGCTTTCCAGCACATGGCAATCAACCACTGAGTTACCTAACCAAATATGGATGAAGAAGAATAGACACTCACACAGAACATTATGAACACAATTTTAGATCTGTGTTAGCCAAGACTTTATGATTTTACTAAAATTATATGTTTAATATACTTCTTTAAAGGGGCTTTGAGCTACCTCTCTTCATCTATTGGTTTGTCAAAGGTAAGAGGCTGGCAGCCAATGCCAGACAGATCGACTTTTATAAGTCTGTTTTGCCATGACCTTTTGATTTCACTAAGATTATGTGCATAAGATAGTTACTGGTAGGGGTTCTAAGCCAAACTTCATCCATTAGTCTGTGGTTATGTCATTCATATTTTTCTTCCACCCACTCCAGCATGCATCAAGGGACAATATGTCAGTCCACTACATCCATTGGCTGACTTCACTATGAGTTAGGGCTTACTGCCCTTTCACAAGGAGCACATCCACACACAAAGTATTCCTTCAGTGCCAGGCAGTACTATGGCAATGTGTGTTTTTTTGAGGCTGAAACAACATTTTTCCTTTTAGCCAATTTTTTATTTCTTCGAATTGATGAGGGCTCGGTAGCTTCCGAAAAATAACATTTTGGAAAAACCATGACCAAACAAACCAAGAATTGCTAAAATGCCAGACCTGTTGGTTTTGCCAATGCTTGTTTTATTACCATTAACACATGATTTTATGCACGTTTTAGACGCTTGGCTCCAGTTGTACAATATTATTAGCATTCTATGGTAGGGAGAGGTGTACTTTTCCGAAGACGGTAGTGTGTACTATCCATGTCACAAATATTTAGTAGCAGAGACAACATGTGCATGTTCAGTAACTGAACTGTAGGATTTTCTGACCGACAGTAGTAAATGAAATTTGATGCCACCTTACTCACGAATTTTTCTTGTCAACTGTATCAAGAGTACCCCATGAAATAAAGTGAAGGCCTCATTCGAGCTAAATTCTGGAAGAAGAAATTTCAGAATGCCTTTAGAACTATACGTTTTCATAAAAGTTTTTACATTTTTATGAACAGGAAATGAATGCTTACCGAGGAAGGGATGACTACAGAGACTGTTGTGTAGGTGGCACATATTAAAGTAAAGGAAGTTATTGTATGCGTATAAAAAATATCAGCTCAAGCTAATGTTTCAAATAACATGCGTTGTCTTTTTTACATAGTACTTGCTGTTTCAACTCTCCTCGGTGGTCTACGTTTCTGGTTTAGTGATGTGGCAAACACATTATCCTTGGTGGTTTCAAATTGCTATTAAATATATGTCTGGCAATAGGCTTTTGGTGCTTAAAAGCTATATAAATATAAAGAATATAATAGACGGAAGAATACACAAGCAGAACTCTGGCTACTGTGGCCAAGAAACAAAATGGATTGATTTTCCACATAAGAGGAGAGGGAAAAACACTACAAATAATGGGGAGTAGAAGTAATTCCTGTTAGTTTGAAATGGAGTGCTTTGCCTAGTGTTATTGGCTTCCTTGAACTATTAGACATTAACTAACGTTTGAGATCTTGATACATTGCTTCTTGTGGTGTTGTCTTTCACTATCGGGCCATTGGTCTGGAGTTTTTCTGCTAATAGTTTGAATCTAATATGGTATGGGGACAATTCACAGGAGTCTTTGGGGCTTATTCGACAAAAATATTTCCATAGGCTTTACCCAAGAATGTAAAATGATGGCCCCGCCCCTAAATAGACATTATGATTTCCGGACACCTATTCTAATAGAAAAGTGTGCCTACCCTGCAGTCTTTTCTGTTTGTCGGATCACAAACAAGTTTTATGAGGCAGGGTCAGTGAAGAGGTTCATCCACAAGGAAAAATGATTTGGGCTATGGTGAAAAAGTGGGGCTAAATACAATGTATAGACATTGTTCTACTTAACCTTAAACAGGCCCTTTTATCAGTGGCGCCGACAAAGGTAAAGAGTGGTGGGAGGGTGGAGGGATCGCGGGGAGAAAGGGGACACGAGTGGAGCACACAGCAGTAGGGGTTTAATAATAAAAATAAATAATAAAAAATAATTACCTGGTACTGCTGGCCACCTCGCGCTCCTCTCGATCCAGTTCCTGGTCCCAGCAATCCCTGGGACAGCTTCACAGACTACACATCCAATCCTCACGCTGCTCTCAAGCATGAGAGCAGCGTGGGGATTGGCCTGTGTGGGCTGGATTAACGCTCGCTCAGGTACAGGGAGTCTGTGCATGTTTCTCCAACCTGGCTGTGCGATACAGCTGTGTTGGAGAAACCTAAGTGTGCATGTCAGTTTGGCCAGCCTAAAACAGCTGGCCAAACTGACTTGTGCACTTATAAGTGCACCAACTACTCCTCCTCCCCCCTCCCATGGCCCGGCCAATCCTGCACATACTGTCTCAGAGCCAGCAGCTGAAAAATAAAAGAACAATAAAACATTGTTTTATTTTTTAGCTGCTGGCTCTGAGCCAGTGGGGCGATGCTCATCTGCCATTGTGGAAGAGCCGTCGCTGAGTTTTATAATGACAGAAAAT
The DNA here is from genome assembly GCA_963921515.1 of Calotriton arnoldi. Taxonomy (NCBI): domain Eukaryota; kingdom Metazoa; phylum Chordata; class Amphibia; order Caudata; family Salamandridae; genus Calotriton; species Calotriton arnoldi. The sequence goes on from CAWUFW010005848.1 coordinate 119,827, forward strand.
CCACATAGTATAAGGTTATAGGTTACACGTGTACTCCTGGAACTTTCTGGAAATCACGTATTTTCAGAAACTGTTCATGGACACAAAAATATTGCAGGTCATTGCATGTTGAGATAGTTTGTCTAAATCTCTTATTTTTGGTTTTGCCTTTATAGCCTTTATTAAGGTTCCATTTCTCCCTAATGCAATGATTTTAGTATTTTGATAAGGCATTGTCATTGAAATGTCTTTAGAGCAATCAAATCTTTCCAGTCCAGTTTAAGTTGACAACCAGGACAGTACTACGAACGTTTAGGAAATGTAGTGGATAAAGAGTTTCTGTTTTCTTTTATTTAGATCTGCATTTTTTTCTTCCTTATTTCAGTGTATGAATGCTGTGAAAATATTATGACTGAAGTCCAATAGGTAGTTGCTATTTGTTTGGAGTTACACTATGGTGCAGTGGTCCTTGCCTGTGGTCCAAGGACCCCCAGTGGGTCTGCAAGGCCTACTCAGGGCGTTTGCGCCTTTGTTACCAACTTAAGTAATATTAAACTTAATACATTAAAATTAAGTATATATAAAAAGAAAATTGAAAATGTGAAAGCGTTTTTTAAATTTGAATGTGAATTAAACAAAATATTTCAATATTTCAGCATTTGTTTGGTGTATACATTTTTTTTAATTTTGTGTACTGTTTTAAGTTCAAATCATAAAACATGCTTAGGGCAGGGGTTCCCAGCTTCTAATAATGACTTAGTAGGGGTCCCTGGATTCCTGTAATGATTCAGTGGAGGTCCACAGAAGCCAAAAGATTAAGAACCACTGCCATAGTGTTATTGTATATGTGGAATGTAAATAAGTTACGAATGAAAGTAGGAGAGATTATGCCCTGGTCTGAATCAGAAAGGTCTCTCTTTCTGTACCCAACATTTGATTGACCTTTCCCCCCGCCCAGGTTCAATGCTCTATTGACTGTCAGCTATATTCATGTATTCCTAGCCCAAATCCAGCTGTACGTGCATACACGTGCATCTTATAGAATTGATTGTTTCTTGCACTGCACTCCAACAGCGTAAAGTTAATTGTCTCAAGGACAACTTCATTGAGAGTATCATGATGGTCACTGGCACAATGCTCCTCTAATGGTCCAGTTCTGCCATCTGGGATGCCTTGCTGTGGTGCGATGACTGAGAACTTTACTTGTGTTCCCTATTTGTATGTTTGTGAAGTTCAAGGCTACTACCTGAGGGATTCACAGCAATAGGCCAGGCTCACAATTAACAGACACACATATAATGGAATAGAATCATACCAAAAGGGCTTTATCGGAAAAGATATTTGTAATGTTTTACTAAGCAGGGAGTAGTCCGAGATCTGTCACAACCGGCAGGGAGAATGTTCTTAGCTGTGGGTCAAGCCTCTCTCCTCCAGAGGAGTGGAACTTTCAGTAGGAATAAAGAACAAATCGGCACGTTGTGAATTTTCTGGAATTTCCTCAACTGTGCTTCAGGGAGGCCAATATAGACATTATTTACATAGTCCAAATTATTACGGAAATTATTATGCCAACTAATGGTGCTCAGACAGGATATTCAAACTTCCAGAATCCTGTAGACAAAGGAAGTTCTTGCTCCAACCACACTCAAAGGTCTATTTACAGTACAATGGCAGAGCGCGGAATTATGCCAAAATTACTAATGGCGTCACCATTCTGAAAACGCAGGGATGCGCCGTATTTACAAGAAAGCGGTGCACCCCTGCATTTCCCCTAGTGATGGTGCTAAATTTAGCTGCCTTGTGCCAACGCAGGCACCCTTGCACCATAGTTGCAGGGAATGATTGTTCATGTGCAGGAAGGTGTCCCTTCCTGCACATGAGCAATCAGTAATGGCGATTTTGTAACTTTTATTTGTGCTGCTTTATGCAGCACACATAGAAGTTGCAACTCGTAATTTTTTAATGATTGTTCATGTGCAGGAAGGTGTCCCTTCCTGCACATAAACAATCACTAGTGGCAATTTGCTGTTTCGAAACAGAAACAGCAAAAATTGATAATTTCTCCTCATTTTGCCAGGTTAAGACCAGGTTTTCCCTGGTCTTATTTTTGGCGCTACCTCCTATTTATGCCACCATTGTGAATAGGGGCAACTTCAAAAAGCGGAACGCCCACCGCAACACCAATTGCCCGCCCCTTTCACGCTAAGTGCTGTGTGAAATGGGGCCTTATTCACAGGGTGGCGTTAAGCCACGTTAAGAGGCTTAACACCGGTGGCCTTGTAAATAAAGCAAATGGCTTATTGCCACCAGAACGTCATAAAAAGTGATGTTCTGGTGGCGATAAGCTCTTGTAAGTATGCCCCTGAGATTTTTGACTGTGGTGGCTGTAAGATCTCCTACCGACAAAGGTCACCTCCTCTCTGACCACACAGAAGGGTCTCCACTAATCAAAATAATCCCTGGTTTGTTCCCATTTACTTTTAAGAAGTTCAATTTGATCCACTCCTGCACTGCTTTTAGGAGCCTGATACTACCTGAGGTGAGGTGGTTTCCTCATCATGGTCTGTTGGACTGACTCTTCATACTCTGTGAACTGCCTGCATTGCCTTCATCAGTCTTCACAAACTCCATTGGGAATTCATACTTAAACTTGGAGCCCTCTGAAAAGGTTTTAATATTGTGTTCACAGTTCCTGGACTTTTCTATTGTATCAATTTATTAAGTGGTGTATGTAGGTGTGGTGCTGTTTCTGATGTTTGTGGTGCTATTGGGTGGGCAGTGTCTACCTTCATTCCTAGCTTCACACACATTTACAATGATGTGTTTCTTTTGTTTAAAACTATTCATTGTGCAAGTCAGTAGTGGTACCTCCCAGGGGGCTGGGAAGTAAATTGATGGGTGAAATGTCAGTAAAAGTTCCACTTGGTCAACATCATTAGAAATGCCACTATGTTCCCTATGGGAAGGATGCAGGTGGTAGCTGTGGGCTCCCATCCATCAACTGATGTGCACGCCACATCTTAGGCATCCCCGAAGAAGTGTGGTTGTCCCTATCGTGAGGTAGCCTGGTATAAGATGTACTATTATGCTAAGCTCTGCCTGCTCTTAAATAGGGTAGGATTGCCGGCCCAATCTACGACTAAAGAGGAGCAGGGATGGACCTTAAGAAGAGGTGCTTGAGTTCAGAGGGAGAACCTATAACATCTAATCTTCAAAGTGGAAAATTAATGCGATAGTGAAGAAGGAGGACACGTGAGGGTGGGTTAACGGTGGTACAGTCAAGTCATGTACATATTGGACATCAAATGCGTAGCGCTGAATTCTTGGCTTCATAGTCTTGAACTCTGTCACTTAGGTACAGGAACTGAACTCAGGTCTAAGAAGGACAGTCGCAATGTTTGAAGCACTCGGAGGAATGAAGCATGCCAGATGGATGGCAGTCTGCCTCGGCAAATCACATTGGACACCAGCGAACAACTAGAGTAACTGTTCTCCAAGACTTGTAGCACACGAAGACATCTCAGAGAGAGATGTATCTATTAAATGGATATCAGCACTTAAACGTCACTGTTAGGCAGGATAAGGTGCAATGCAGCTATAAATATACTGCAGACTCGGTTGCGTAAGGCAGCACACAAAACCGTGCAACGAAGATAGCATGAAGCATAACCTTGCCTGGGAATGTACGTGGTGTCATATTTTTTAAATACAATGGCAGAAAGGTTTTCTCAATTTGTGCAATTTCATCATAGCTTAGACTATTGCATGCACATTGCGTGACTCTGGTTTCACTAATAAAAAATGCAGTGTTGTGTCACTATTACTGCATCGCAGACACAAAACGAGACAGGCGTTGATAATAAACCAGGCACAAATAGATTCCCAGTCTCAAGAACATTAAATGGCCAAAATAGCTGCACTGGACACGCGGATAACTCCGGGCAGGCTGGTGGTGGACGGGTGCGGTTCGTGATGCACTGGCTGGGGGGCCGTCATCCCATTCTGCCTTTAAGGCAGCCCGAGGAGGCAGGACACCGTCGTCTTACTGACACGTGCATGGCTTGCTGCTGTAGAGAAATGATACTCCAGGGCATTGTGACTTCCATCAATGCTTCAGCACTGTCGTAAGAGCACACTCTTCCAAGTATGCACAAGTACGTGATAAAAGTGTGCTATGAAAAAATGATTGGGACTGGGGTGTTTAGATACGGGGGGAGGGGGAGAGTGGAGAAAGTCATCCCCCTATTCCTCCTGGAAATGGTCATTCATTGCCCTCGCTCTGGATAGTGTGAAGTTTAAGCATTTCTCAGCCCATGGGGACACTCTTCATAATAGACAATCGCCAACGACTCACTCTCGGTCGGTGTGCTCACATTGCTTTTAAATGGCAAGGGAGGACTGAGGCGTCTCATGAGGAATGGAAAAACCCACTTGTTAATGTTTACAGAGTGGGCGCGCGCAGGCCCTGAATTGTGCTCCACTGTGCGCGTCGTGACTTGCATAGTGCTGGACTCATCCATAAGCTCTCTGGTATATTCCGTTCTGCAGGGAAGTGATCCTCAACAGATGTTTGTTCAAAGAGAGATCTTAGCTTGCGGTATTATCAGGGGAGTGCAGGGCAGAGGGTAATTAGAAAGGCTTCCAACAGAATGCAACGAACCACTGGAAAGAAAGACTTGATCCCCGACCCTGACGGCATCAGGCTCCAAGTCTTACATTCCAGCCCAGTGATTCACAGATAACCAAGAACATAGCACCAGCTCTAAAGAAACACAGGTCGGGCTGTAAAAACTGGCAGAATGTGATAGCTGGAGAACCTCTTTTGAACTTCTCAGCAGCTGTAACAGGTATGCTCTTTACATACCATACGACTTTGCAGGCCATGCATATTTCTATGGGACGAGTGCATGTGCCAAGCCTACGCTTGCTCGACAGTGCACAGTTACTGCTAAATGGGAATCAAAAAAGAATTGGTATTTATATCCACCCATGTTGTCTATCTCTTTTGTTGGTCTGTTTACTCTCTACAGACACCTATCGTTATTGTTTTTTTATGGTGGTTATGGATCAGAATTTCAGACTATGGTCTCTCTCTCGCTCTCTTTCTCTCTCTCTATCTATACATATAGTTAGTTGCCACTAGGTAGTTATACTTAGCTCTGCTTTTTCATAGGAAGGGCGTTTTTTGACGAATCTTCACCAAACTTTCCCAAAAAAAAGTTCTTTCACCTCAGCTCCTTCCTGGAAAGTTTTGGGGTGATCTGTGAAAATCAGCAAAAAATGCTGCAATCACACAAGAATCTCACGAGATCGCAAAAAAATAAATAACGTCCGGCCCGCATTTATTATGTTTATACCCCTGGGAGCACACCCATGGGGCTGTATTCATGAAGGGGGGGGGCTACAAGGGCCCCCCTTCCTGAGCCCGTAGATGCCCCGGGAGCCCACTCCAGGGGCTAAAAATTGTTTATGTGGGGAGGGGACCACTCAGCCCCCCTCTTGGACCCTTGAGGGGCCCCAGGGAGCCTACCCCGGGGCCAAAAATACCTTATATGGGAAGGGGGCCCTGCGTCTCCCCTTCCCAAGCCTCAAAAGGCCCGGGATCCCACCCCGGGGCCAATTACATTAAAATGAGGGGGGCATGTGGCCCCCCTCCTTGAGACATTAATGGTTCGGGGGATCCCATCCCTAGAGGCCAGTCAGTAGCTATGTCCCGGGGAGCCTACCCCTGGGACATAGCAGTTTCCTTGCCCGCAGCAGCACAGCCAGGGAAAGCTGTGTTTGCTCTCGCTCGGCAGGAGCATTTTTGAAATTCCTGCCAAGCGGGAGTAAACACCAAGTCCACTCCTGGCTGGCGGGTGCTTTGAAAATGCTCCCTCCCACTGGTAACAGACTTTTGATCTGTTTACCTGCCCGCAATGAAACGGGCAGGGAAACAGATCAAAATATTGCTCCCGCGTGGAGGGAGTAGCATTAGGAGCTGCTCCCTCCCGGCGGGAGCAATGCAAACTCCTGCTGTATGCGGGGAGCTGGCTGAGGCCACAAGGGACTTGGGGGTCCCCCTACAGCACTCAACAAGAGTACAGTGGGTGCCCTGGGTAGGCACCAGGAAATCCACTTGTAAGTGTAAGGGCCCTGGGGTATGGGGTGCCCGGGTCCACAATCGGCCCAGGGAGGGGGGTTACATACCCCCTTCCCCCTGAACAGCATGCCAATCCACAGGGGATTGGGTCCCTAGGGCCGAAATAGGCCTGGGGATGGGGGCTGTGCACCCCCACCCCCTACAAATCATGCTGGGACATGGGGGATGGGGTCCCCGAGGCCAAAAGCTGCCTAGGGAGGGTGGTCTGCTTTTTTTATAGAAAGAGCGTTTTTTGATGAATCTTCACAAAACTTTCCCAAAAAACGTTCATTCACCTCAGCTCTCTCCTGCAAAGTTTTGGGGTGATCTGTGAAAATCAGCAAAAATGCTGCAATCCCACAAGACTCTTGCGGGATCGCAAAAAAAAAAGAAATGACGTCCGGGCCGCATTCATTATGTTTATGCCCCGGGAGGCACACCCATGGGGCTGTATTCATGAACGGGAGGGGGGCTGCCCCTCCCCTTCTATTTAGAGGAATGGCCCCAGGGGATGGGGTCCCAAGGTCCTAATAAGACTCAGTAAGGGTGGGCCACACAGCACCCCCTCCCCTTTAATGAAAAATAGAGTTTTATAAAGTGGAGTTATAGAGAGCAGAGGAGAGTGTCATACAGTGTAGTGGTGTGGAGTGGAGTACCGTACAGTGGAGTAGCATACAGCTAAGTTTAGAAGAGCAGAGTGGCATACAGTGTAGTAGCGTAAAGCAGAGTGACGGAGAGTGAAGTAGGGTATATTGGAGTAGTGTTGAGTAGAGCTGCATACATTGAAGTAGCATAGAGTCAAGTATCAATCAATCAATCAATCAGGATTTGTAAAGCACTGCAAATCACCTGTGAGGGTCTCAAGGCCCTAATGTTGCTAGCTGCATCGTGGTGCTCTGTTCATTCGAACAGCCAGGCCTTGAGTCCTTTCCTGAATTCCCAGAGCAATGAGGCAGTCCTAAGCTGCAGGGGAAGGTTGTTCCACGTTTTGGGGGAGTAAGGTGTTACAAATTGGAGTGGCATGTCGTACAGCAGAGTGGAGTGCTGTGTCGTACAGTTTTGGAAAGTGTTATAAAGTGGAGTAGAGTGTAGGATGACAGAGTGGAGTAGAGTCTAGTAGAGTGGCATACAGTGTAGTAGAGTTTTCCAGAGTGGACTTATATAGAGTGGAGGAGAATATACTGGAGTGGTGTAGACTGGAGTGGCATACAGTGAAATAGCATACACTGCAGTGTCTTAGAGTGGCATGGCATACAGTGAAATAGCGGAGAGTGGAATACCGTATAGTGGAGTAGCATACAGTGGAGATGGGTAGGTTAGAGTGGCTACTATGAAGTAGGGTAGATTGGAATACCATACAGTAGATTGGCAAAGAGTGGAGTTGCGTGCAGTATAATTGTGCAGAGTGGAGTGGCGTACAGTGGAGTAGTGTACAGTGGAATTGCGTATACAGGAGTACAGTGGAGTGGCGTACCCTGGAATAGGGTAAAGTGCAATAGCGTATAATAGAGTAGCATACAGTGGAGTGGCATACAGTGGAGTGAGGTAGAGCTGAATACCAATCAATCAAACTTTATTCGGTTGAAACAACCATAAAAGATAAAAACCAATACATCAGATCATTAAAAAAAAAGTTAAAATGTGTGCAGTATTAGGACACTAAACAGTTAAAATCCAGGTAATTTTCTTAAAACTAATGCTTCTCATCAAAACAGTAACTTACAGTTCATCCATGGCTTTCCTATATCTTACCGCTTATTTAAACAAGCATTGGCATAGCCAATAGGTCTCGCTTTTGGGACCTTATAAGTATTTAGTTATGCAGCACAATATCCTTGGTGCAACAACATCAACTGTTGCATGGCTAAACACTTATAAAGTCCCAAAGGCGAGACCTATTGGCTATGCCAATACTTGTTTTCTTTGCCTCGTAACACTCCATACAGTGCTCGTGGTTTCAGTTCACTCGCTCCGTTCTCCTCTCTTTTTTTTTTTAATGCAGTTTTATATAGCGTGAACCCCACCCCAATGTATTATTAAAGCACTTTATATGAGCGCCAGTTACTCTGCACAAGACCATGTTCTTTTTTGTAGGAGAAGGAGATTAAGTAACTTGCTGAGTTGCCCAAGATCACAGGATGTTGCTCCAATGCCGAAAGAATGCTTTACGTGAGTGCCAGTTTCTTTATGCAAAGGACACATTCTTTTTGTATAAACAGGGAGATTAAATCATTTGCCCAAGATCACAGGATGTTGTGCCGACGTCAAGACTTGAACTGGTTTTCTAGCTCTGTAGTCGCCAGATCTGCGCGTGCAAGCCACAGAGCATCCTCTGGTGCCATCTGTTGTCTGTGAGATAAGGCTCCCAGGCTTGCAAATTAAAAATCGTCTGTCCCCCATTGCATCCCAGCAACGAGTTTTAAAGCTCCACCTCGTGTGTGTGTGACTACATCGTGCAGACTGTGAGGCTGCCACACCTTGTGGATTCAGTTCTGTACTTCCGTCAGCCGAAAAGCTCACGGATTTGTGGTCCGTGCTTCCACATCCCAAGTGATGCGACCCTCTTTTACTCAGCAATACCACACATGCTATAAACAAAACATTTTCTCCAGCATAACGATAGACTTCGATGGCTTAATAAATGGCTGCTGGGTGCACTGCAAGGTGAGAAGGAGCGCTCCCTTAAGCAAGAGGTGGCTGAATGAAAGCTGTAAATGATGCACTCTCTCCCGCAACTGTAAATATCAAGTTGTGACTGAGATGTGCGCTACTAGTAGCATTGGAAAACAAGACGGGGTGACGTTGAAGAGCGAGAGGAAATGAGAGATGTACACATGGGATGGCGAGGAGGGAGAAACAGACAGGATGGATTGGGTGAGAAGAGAACACTGGATAGACGAGGCATGCGGAGGAGCAGGAGACACGTGGATAGGGGTGGGGGAGACTGGATCTGGGGGCAGAATGAAACGGGAGAGACAGACATAGGAGGGGAAGAAGATGGATACGCAGAAGACTTAAGAAAACAGAGGGGAAACTATGGGGAAACGGTAAAACTGGAGAGGCTGGAGGTGGGCACGGAAGACACAAATATACGGATGGAGGTGAGGCGAGAGGAAGAAACCCTAGGAAGCTGGGGATGCAGACATTTAGAAGGACAGGCCACGCGCGGGAGAGAAGGCAAAGTGATCGATAAGGGGACACTGGAGAGACACATGGGGAGGGCTGAGAGAAATAGGGGCGGGGAAAGAAGGAGAGAATACACGTGGGGAAACGAGCTTTGAAGAGACACACGAAAGAGAAAAAGACGCGCAGCCGCGAGACGTGCTCTGTGGTGGGGGAGGGGCGAGCAAGACAGAGAGGCAGAGCGAGGTGCGCGCGCGGGGGGTGGAGGAGCATGCTGTAAGGCTTAATGAACCATGAAAGAAAGGCAGATGGCGGCTGCGCACGTGCACGCGCGCGTAACCGCAAGCTTGAGGCCAGCAAAAGCCTCTGGTAGCACTTTGAAAACCCACTAACTAAATGTCTCGCAGAGCAGCGCATGCGCTGGCTCAGGCGAGACCTAAAAAGGAGCTGTTAGACCTGGCATATCTTGGCGTGATTACCCCTGACTCTTTGCCTCTACCTCCATTGCTTTTAGATGCTTTGGGTACTTTGCCACTGCTGATCAGTGTACAGTGTAATGGTAATTGGTTGGCCATGATTGGTATGTTGCCTTACTAGTAAAGTTACTAGTAAAGTCACTAGTGATGTGCACTGTGTGTGCCAGGGCTAGTAATGCAAAGGTGCGCGGAGAAGGGAACTCCGGGCTGCAGTGTAGGGCCTGCGCGCAGTTTGTTAAGTTAGCATGTTGTCCTGACAAGTGCAACCACTTGTCAGGCCTTACTTTCCCTTTTGCGCACACAGTGGGCACCCCTGTGGTAGGTCCCGGGTAACCCCTGGGCAGGGTGCAGTGTAAGTAAAGGGCAGTACATATACTGAGGTGTGTGTTATGTCCTGACAGTGAAAAACACTCCATTTCGTTTTTCACTGGTGAAAGGCCATCCTGCCCATAGGACAGAATGGGGGAGGCTGGGTATTGTGTTTGTTAGCCTAGTTTCCCATAAGTTTAAAATGGAGAGGTGAACTTTAGTATCTATGAACTCACAGCGTCATAACACATCTTTCTATGAAAGTGGTTTTGTCACTGTGTGTTCAGAAGCCACTCTTTAAGAAGTGGCTGAGTTTTGTGCTTTAAGCATTTCTGTGTGTCTCTGCTGAATGTGGATTGACTGTCTGGATCTGAGAAGGGAGAGGAGCTGGGGGAGGTCTTGACCCAGGGAGGGGTTAAGATGGCACCAGGCTGACCTGCATCTGGAGAGTAGGCGAGGAAAAGCACCGGGAGGTGAAGAGGCCCGGGTTGTGGCTATAAAACAATTGACCCATCTCCTGCTGAGTGATTAAGGATCCAGACCCCCAGTATCAAAGGGAGACAGGTGACACTGGGAGGGGGACACCCAGAACTGATTTAGGCAGGGGTCAGGGACCCCTGAAACAACGAACTTCAAAGACATTTAGGGGTATAACTATGAGAGCTGAGACCCCTGAACGCTGGAATAGAAATGGATTGAGACTGAAAAGGCTTGGACCCATTTCATGGTCAAGAGGAACCTCTGCTAAGGAAGGAACAACTGAAGAGACTGCTGGGAAGGACCAACCCTTGCTTCGTGATCTGGGGCTGGTCTGCAGTTTGCTGTTTTAACCAAGGAAGAGGCTGTTGGGACTGTGCTTTGTGTGCTGGGTCCCCCTGCTTGAAGAAGACTGTGCTTTGCGCTGTGTCTTGTTACCCCAAGGGCCCGAGGTGAGCTGGCTCCCTGTTTGGAAACACAGGAACATAAAAGTTTCCGGAGAAGTTTCAAGCGACGCGGTGGGCGCGTGTTGTGGCAGCTTGAGACCCTCGGAAGGTGTGCCCTGTGATCTTGGACACACGGAGGAGAAATGAGACTCGGACGTGCTGGGTGCGTGTCGTGGTGCACAGGAGGCGTTGGTGAAGAGCGCCTGGTCAACGTGTGCATCGAAGGTGAAGTGAGTCTCGGATGCGCTGGGTGCATGTTGTGGTGCACAGCAGGTGTTGGTGAAGAGTGCCTGGTCAGCTTGTGCATCGGAGGTGACGTGAGACTCGGACGCGCAGGGTGCGTGTCATGGTGCACCGCAGGCACTGGTGAAGAGCGCCTGGGCTGCGGGTGCATCGGAGGTGAAGGGAGTCTCGGACGCGCAGGGTGCGTGTCGTGGTGCACAGGAGGCGTCGGTGAGGAGCGCCTGGTCAACGTGTGCATCGGAAGTGGAGTGAGTCTTGGACGTGCAGGGTGCGTGTCGGGGTGCACCGGAGGCGCTGGTGAAGAGCGCCTGGTCATCGAGTGCACCGGAGGAGAAGTGAGGCTCGGACACGGTGAGCGTGTCGGGGTGCGGCTGAAGGCATTGGTGAAGAGCGCCTGGACATTGGGGCACCGGAGTTGGAGTAAGTCTCAGTGAAGCAGTGTGCGTGCTTTGGTGCAACCTGGGACTGTGGAGGTGATCGGCTGATCATCGTGTGCACCGGAAGAAAGTGAGTCTCTGCAGCGCGGTGTGCGGGTCTTGGTGCCAAATGAGACCGCAGGAAGGAGTGCCTGGTGAACGTGCACTCTGAGTCGACGTGAAGTCCCATCAGCGTTGTGTGTGTGGCTTCGAGCCAGAGGAGACCCGGAGGGTGCTGTGGTGAACGTGCACCCGGAGTAACGTAATCTCAGGGGCGCGGGGTACGTGTGCCCTGCGGCCGCCTGAGACCTTCCTAACAGTCGCGGCCCAGACCGGCAGCCCCGGAGGAGCTGAGCTGCCAGGCCGAGCCGCTGAGGCCCATTGAGAAAGTTCTACACCGAAGGCCCAGTTCGCTGAAGGAGGAGAGTGGGGTCGCGCCCCCCAGGTAACGTGGATCACTGTCTGGGCGGGGCGCGGGCTCGGAGGGACACTCTCTCGGCCTCTCAGTCCTTCTGGCAACGTGAGCCTTTGCTTCAGCTCAGATTGGGGCCCGTACTGTGTTCAGGAGTGGCAGTACTGGGGCCAGAGTGAGAACCTGTACTTTATGTCATCGTTGATACGTGTGGGGCCAACTGTTATCGAAGAGGCTGATTGTCGTAATACACATTGCCAATATCGCTGCTAACGAACTGCCGGACTGTCTTATGACGTCTGACATTATTTCTGCATAACGAAGTACACGATTGTAGCGCTACGCATTGCATTATTTCTCCATTGCAAAGTACAGGATTGTAGCGGCCCGCATTGCATTATTTCTTCATTGCAAAGTACATGATTGTAGCTACGCATTGCATTATTCCTTCATTGCAAAGTACATGATTGTAGCGGCGCGCAGGGCATTATTTCTTCATGGTAAAGTATGTGATTGGGGTGTGACGCATTGCATTATTCCTTCATTGCGCAGTACATGATTGTAGAGGTACGCATTGCATTATTTCTCCCATTGCAAGGTACCAGGGTGTATCGTTACGCATTGTATTATTTCTCCTTTGCCCAGCACAGGATTGTATCGTTACACAGTGCACTATTGTTTGTCCATTGCAACGTGTGTGATTCTAGCATTGCGAACAGCATAGCATTTTGAAAGTGGTGGTTGGGATTTGAATCTACCAGCCAGCCAGAACGAATATTACCCTTTATTACATGTTGGCTTATGTATTGTGTGGTCTGATCGTATATCTTTTTTACATAAAGATTATACTCGTTTTATCAAACTCGTGTGGAGTCCATTTGTGGTGTCACCAGTGGGTTGTTGTGAGTGTGGTTGCACATACTGTATACTCGTGCCTTGGAGATAGGCCTGGCTGCTCGTGCCAAGCTACTAAGTGGGTGAGCAGGGCTATCTCAAACGGTGTCCTTACTTGGCCTAGCGTTGAGTGAGGAGTCCCGGGTCTCGCATTTGGTGACAGTGGTCCGGGACAGGGACTCCGGCTTCCAACATTTGGCGGCAGAGTGGTGGGATACGATCCTAACGTAATTGAAACGCGTGTGTGCAAAACCACTCACAGTAATTGGTGTACATCATAAATTGATCGCAGACCACGACGCAACAACATATTGTTTTGAATTGTTGGTTCTATTGTTGAGTAACCTTTAGACCACACATCATGTCTCAGGAGGGGAGCCAGATAGCCGGTGAGGCTGTGGCTGCAGAATTAGAGTTTAACATTGAGGCATTGTTTACCTACAAGGTTGATCAGTTGAGGAAATTCTGCAGAGCTTTGGAATGTCCCATGAAGGGTAGCGCCAAGAAGGAGGAGCTGCAAGTGGCCTTGAGGGCCTGGTGGGAAGCCAAAGAGGCTCAGGAGACGGGTGATGTTGAGGTGGATGAGGATGACCCAGGGAATGGATTTGGTCCACAGGATTTGCCAGTGGAGGGACCAGCCGCAGGGGCTGGTAGTAGCCATTCAGGGAGGAGGGAGGAGTTTTTCACCAGAGGAGTTGGAGGAAAACCAAAGGGTCAGACTGCATGAGATGGAGGTGTTAAAACTTAAAACTCAAGCAGAGGAGAGCAGGAATGCTCTCGTGTTGGAAGAGAAGCGGATTCTCTTCGCTCATGAGTTAAGCATGAGGGAACTGGACATTAAGGGTAGACAAGCCGAGCCCAGTTTGAATGGTGGCAGCGCACCACCAGTGCCAGTAGGGAAGGTGTACATTCCCAAGGATTTAGTGCGAGATTACCAGAGGGGTGATGACATTTATGCATGGTTCACGGCATATGAGATCACACTAAGGATGAATGAGGTGCCTGAAAAGCATTGGGGGGCGGGTCTATGAAAACACTTTGAGGCTTCGGGGAGGGACGTTCTATCACCTTTAGAGAGGGCGGGAACCCTGACCTATGCCAACATGAGGGAGGCTTTATGCCTCCGATATGGGCTCACTCCTGAACAATACCGGCAGAAGTTCAGGACCTCCAAGAAACTAGAATCCCGTACTTGGGTAGAATGTGTGAATGAGTACACACGGGCACTGGATGGTTGGATGCTGGGCAGCAAAGTCAATGATTTTAAGGGCTTATGCAATTTAATCAGTTGGGAGCACTTAAGTAGTCTGTGTGTTCCAGAGCTGCATCAGCATCTATTGGATAGTAAGCTGACTGATCCCAGTAAGCTTGCTGAGGAGGCGGACCGCTGGACTAGTACCTGGGTCCACAAGGGGATTGGGAGCACTACTGCCAAGAGTATGCAGGGTCCCCCGCCGAAGGTGGGGGAGGACAAGGGTAACCACAAGGAGTCCTCTAAAGGGCCCCAAGGTAGTTCCCCCAAGAAAGGGTTCCAGTCCCCCAAGGCCAAGAGGGCCTGGGCCTTCAAGGGCAAGAAGGAGCCCCGAGATCCTCCTACGTGTTACTTCTGTAAAGAAGTGGATCATATTTCCCCTAAATGCCCCAAAAAGTCATCTGCACCCACTGGTGCTCCAACACCTGGTTTAGTGAGTGTAGCGTTGGGGGACGAATTGAGTCCTTGGAATGGGGAGGAGCAAGCAGTTATGACCCTGGTCTCCTTAGGAGATTGAGATATGGTCCAGGAAATCCCTCTGCCTGAGAACACTAAAAAGTACAGGCAGTGGGTGACCATCAATGGACGGAGGGTGGAGGCTCTGAGAGACACCGGAGCCAGTTTGACATCTGTCAGGTGTCAGTGGGTGTCTGAAGAGCAAGTAATTCCCGATGTGCTTCACCCGGTAATGTCAGCAGACAATTCAGTGCGCCTCTGCAAGGTGGCGCTGGTTCCCTTTGAATGGGGAGGGGTCTCAGGTTCCTTGAAGGTTGTTGTAAGTCCGTCCATGCCTGTAGACTGTCTGCTAGGGAATGACCTGGAGAGTTCCCCTGGAAGGAGGTGGAGCGCCAGGCGCATTTGGAGATGTTGGGTCTACCTGAGTGGGCGTGTGTGACCACTCGGTCTATGGTAGCCAGTAAAGGTATTCAAGAGAACCTGGGGCCTGAAACAGTGGCCCAGGTGCCTGCCAGGAAGAGAAGAGGCAGGGGGCGTGGGAAACCGGCCCCCACAGTTCCCATGGTCCAGGAGGAGGCACCCTTTGAGGGGGATGCCCTGGAGCCTACGGGGGAACAAGTGGCTGAACTGGGGGACCTACCCGGGCTGACCGAATGGCAGCAGGAAGGGAGGCCCTCCAGGGAGGAATTCTGTGAAGAACAGAAGAAGTGCCCTTCTCTTGTAGGTTTGCGGCAGCAGGCAGCAAACCAGGCAGCAGGTGATCAGTCGGGATCACACTTGATTAACTGGGAGAACGATCTCCTGTATAGTGAGCCAAAGGTGGCTGAGCCTGGGTCAGCCCGGGCGCTGGTGGTACCCCAGCGCTTCAGAGCCTTCCTATTGGGGTTGGCTCATGATGTACCTTTGGTGGGACATTTGGGGCAGGACAAGACCTTTGAGTGACTTGTCACCCACTTCTACTGGCCCCAGATGCGTAAGAGTTCTGATACTCATTGCAGGACCTGTCAGACTTGTCAGGCGAGTGGTAAGAGTGGAAGGAAGCGAAAGGCTCCCCTCCACCCTTTCCCTGTAGTCAGCACACCCTTTGAGAGGGTGGGCATTGACATTGTGGGGCCTCTGGATCCCAAGACGGCCATGGGCAACAGGTTCATCCTGGTCTTGGTGGACCATGCCAACCGGTACCCGGAAGCCATCCTTCTCTGGACAGTGACAGCCCCCGTGGTGAGCCGTGCCTTGATGGGGATTTTCTCCCATGTGGGGTTCCCCAGAGAGGTGGTGTCCGACAGTAGTACTAATTTCATATTGAGGTATATGAAATCTCTGTGGAAGGAGTGCGGTGTAACTTATAAGTTCACCACACCTTACCACCCCCAGGGTAATGGTCTGGTTGAGAGGTTTAACCGGACCTTGAAGGGCATGATTATGGGTCTGGAGGAACCCATGAGGCGTAAGTGGGACGTCCTCTTGCCATGCCTGCTGTTTGCATATAGGGAGGTGCCACAGAAGTCATTGGGGTTCAGTCCCTTTGAGCTCCTGTATGGGCACCCGGTCAGAGGACCCTTGAGTTTGGTGAAGGAGGGCTGGGAGAAGGCTCCTAGTAAACCCCCCCAGGATGTATACAGCTACATGCTGGCCTTCAGGAACCAAACTAGGCGTTTCAGGCAGCTCGCTCAGGCGACCCTGGAAGCCAGCCAGGAGGAAATGAAATGGTGGTACGACCAGAATGCCACTCTGGTCGAGTTTCAACCTGGGCAGACTCTGTGGGGGATGGCGCCAGTGGAGCCTTGTGCGCTCCAGGACAAGTGAACTGGGCCTTTGAGGTGGTGGAGCGCAGGAGCGAAGTGACCTACCTGGTGGACTTACGGTCTCCTAGGAATCCTTTGAGGGTTCTCCATGTGAACCGCCTCAAACCACACTTTGAGAGGTCTGAGGTGACCATGCTCTTGGCTACAGATGACGGGAGCGGAAGAGGAGAGTGAACCTCTTCCTGACCTCCTGTCAGCCAAGGAGAAGGATAGGTCAGTGGATGGGGTGTACCTCTCGCCTACCCTGACCCCGGAACAGCGGAGGGACTGTCGCCAGGTATTGGGTCAGTTCGCCTCCCTGTTCTCCCTAACCCCAGGAGTCACCCATTGGTGCGTCCATGATGTGGACACTGGAGACAGTCTGCCTGTAAAACAAAAATTTTACAGGGTAGCTCATAAGGTCAGGGCCAGCATCAAGGAGGAGGTTTCCAAGATGCTGGCGCTAGGGGTGATTGAGCCATCCAGCAGCCCCTGGGCCAGCCCAGTGGTCCTTGTGCCAAAAGCTGCTGCGCCGGGTGCCACTCCCGAACTTCGGTTCTGTGTGGATTACCGTGGGCTCAATGCGGTCACTAAGACTGACGCGCACCCCATCCCCAGAGCTGATGAGCTCGTGGATCAGCTGGGAGCTGCCCGGTACCTCAGTACATTTGATTTGACATCTGGGTACTGGCAGATTGCCTTGACCAAGGGGGCCAAGGAGAGGTCAGCGTTCTCAACGCCAGAGGGGCACTACCAGTTCAGGGTTATGCCCTTTGGGTTGAAGAACGCCCCTGCCACCTTCCAGAGACTGGTTAACCAGGTGCTGAGTGGGCTAGAAGAGTTCAGCGCCGCTTACCTGGACGACATTGCTGTGTTCATCTCCGGTTGGGAGGAACATTTGCAACACCTCTGTGAAGTATTGAAGGCCTTGCAGAGGGCGGGCCTAACTAGCAAGGCAAGTAAGTGCCAGATAGGGCAGGGTTCCGTGGTGTACTTGGGACACCTGGTAGGAAGCGGCCAGGTGGCGCCCCTACAGGCAAAGATTGATACCAAAGCGATACCAAAGGGGATGATGGACGGAGCGTTTGAGCAAATCAAACACTCACCCCCAGTCAAGTGATCTGGGTTTAATCCATCATCATTCTTTAGCTCACTCCACCACCCCAGTTCAGACATGGCCATATGCAAATCAGTCTGACCCTGTGCCTCATGGGAACAGTCCAGCCCGAACTGCCAAGCCATGTCTTCCCTGGACCGGAAACAAGCATCCTGGGACCGGTTTCTGGCTATTCAGCTGTCATCAGCCAGGCTAGCTTGAATCCAGTGGCAAAGTGAGCAAGGGACCCACGTCTGGGCATACCCTGCCAACTTAGGGCGAACAAAGCGATACCAAAGGGGATGATGGACGGAGCGTTTGAGCAAATCAAACACTCACCCCAAGTCAAGTGATCTGGGTTTAATCCATCATCATTCTTTAGCTCACTCCACCACCCCAGTTCAGACATGGCCATATGCAAATCAGTCTGACCCTGTGCCTCATGGGAACAGTCCAGCCCGAACTGCCAAGCCATGTCTTCCCTGGACCGGAAACAAGCATCCTGGGACCGGTTTCTGGCTATTCAGCTGTCATCAGCCAGGCTAGCTTGAATCCAGTGGCAAAGTGAGCAAGGGACCCAAGTCTGGGCATACCCTGCCAACTTAAGGCGAACAAAGCGATACCAAAGGGGATGATGGACAGAGCGTTTGAGCAAATCAAACACTCACCCCCAGTCAAGTGATCTGGGTTTAATCCATCATCATTCTTTAGCTCACTCCAACACCCCAGTTCAGACATGGCCATATGCAAATCAGTCTGACCCTGTGCCTCATGGGAACAGTCCAGCCCGAACTGCCAAGCCATGTCTTCCCTGGACCGGAAACAAGCATCCTGGGACCGGTTTCTGGCTATTCAGCTGTCATCAGCCAGGCAAGCTTGAATCCAGTGGCAAAGTGAGCAAGGGACCCACGTCTGGGCATACCCTGCCAACTTAGGGCGAACAAAGCGATACCAAAGGGGATGATGGACGGAGCGTTTGAGCAAATCAAACACTCACCCCCAGTCAAGTGATCTGGGTTTAATCCATCATCATTCTTTAGCTCACTCCACCACCCCAGTTCAGACATGGCCATATGCAAATCAGTCTGACCCTGTGCCTCATGGGAACAGTCCAGCCTGAACTGCCAAGCCATGTCTTCCCTGGACCGGAAACAAGCATCCTGGGACCGGTTTCTGGCTATTCAGCTGTCATCAGCCAGGCTAGCTTGAATCCAGTGGCAAAGTGAGCAAGGGACCCACGTCTGGGCATACCCTGCCAACTTAGGGCGAACAAAGCGATACCAAAGGGATGATGGACGGAGCGTTTGAGCAAATCAAACACTCACCCCCAGTCAAGTGATCTGGGTTTAATCCATCATCATTCTTTAGCTCACTCCACCACCCCAGTTCAGACATGGCCATATGCAAATCAGTCTGACCCTGTGCCTCATGGGAACAGTCCAGCCCGAACTGCCAAGCCATGTCTTCCCTGGACCGGAAACAAGCATCCTGGGACCGGTTTCTGGCTATTCAGCTGTCATCAGCCAGGCTAGCTTGAATCCAGTGGCAAAGTGAGCAAGGGACCCACGTCTGGGCATACCCTGCCAACTTAGGGCGAACAAGCGATACCAAAGGGGATGATGGACGGAGCGTTTGAGCAAATCAAACACTCACCCCCAGTCAAGTGATCTGGGTTTAATCCATCATCATTGTTTAGCTCACTCCACCACCCCAGTTCAGACATGGCCATATGCAAATCAGTCTGACCCTATGCCTCATGGGAACAGTCCAGCCCGAACTGCCAAGCCATGTCTTCCCTGGACCGGAAACAAGCATCCTGGGACCGGTTTCTGGCTATTCAGCTGTCATCAGCCAGGCTAGCTTGAATCCAGTGGCAAAGTGAGCAAGGGACCCACGTCTGGGCATACCCTGCCAACTTAGGGCGAACAAAGCGATACCAAAGGGGATGATGGACGGAGCGTTTGAGCAAATCAAACACTCACCCTCAGTCAAGTGATTTGGGTTTAATCCATCATCATTCTTTAGCTCACTCCACCACCCCAGTTCAGACATGGCCATATGCAAATCAGTCTGACCCTGTGCCTCATGGGAACAGTCCAGCCCGAACTGCCAAGCCATGTCTTCCCTGGACCGGAATGCCCAGACGTGGGTCCCGTGCTCACTACGCCACTGGAGTCAAGCTATCCTGGCTGATGAAGGCTGATAGCCTGAAACCGGTCCTAGGATGCTTGATTCCGGTCCAGGGAAGACATGGCTTGGCAGTTCGGTCTGGACTGTTCCCATGAGGCACAGGGTCAAGACTGATTTGCATATGGCTATGTCTGAACTGGGGTGGCGTGGTGAAGCAAAATAACGATGGATTAAACCCAGATCTGTGACTGGGGGTGAATGTTTGCCAATGTGCAGCATTCCGTCCATCATCTTGTGTGTTTTGCATTTCGCCCTAAGTGGGAAGGGTATGCCCAGACGTGGGTCCCGTGCTCACTACGCCACTGGAGTCAAGCTATCCTGGCTGATGAAGGCTGATAGCCTGAAACCGGTCCTAGGATGCTTGATTCCGGTCCAGGGAAGACATGGCTTGGCAGTTCGGTCTGGACTGTTCCCATGAGGCACAGGGTCAAGACTGATTTGCATATGGCTATGTCTGAACTGGGGTGGCGTGGTGAAGCAAAATAACGATGGATTAAACCCAGATCTGTGACTGGGGGTGAATGTTTGCCAATGTGCAGCATTCCGTCCATCATCTTGTGTGTTTTGCATTTCGCCCTAAGTGGGAAGGGTATGCCCAGACGTGGGTCCCGTGCTCACTACGCCACTGGAGTCAAGCTATCCTGGCTGATGAAGGCTGATAGCCTGAAACCGGTCCTAGGATGCTTGATTCCGGTCCAGGGAAGACATGGCTTGGCAGTTCGGTTTGGACTGTTCCCATGAGGCACAGGGGTCAAGACTGATTTGCATATGGCTATGTCTGAACTGGGGTGGCGTGGTGAAGCAAAATAACGATGGATTAAACCCAGATCTGTGACTGGGGGTGAATGTTTGCCAATGTGCAGCATTCCGTCCATCATCTTGTGTGTTTTGCATTTCGCCCTAAGTGGGAAGGGTATGCCCAGACGTGGGTCCCGTGCTCACTACGCCACTGGAGTCAAGCTATCCTGGCTGATGAAGGCTGATAGCCTGAAACCGGTCCTAGGATGCTTGATTCCGGTCCAGGGAAGACATGGCTTGGCAGTTCGGTCTGGACTGTTCCCATGAGGCACAGGGTCAAGACTGATTTGCATATGGCTATGTCTGAACTGGGGTGGCGTGGTGAAGCAAAATA
Source organism: Calotriton arnoldi (assembly GCA_963921515.1). Lineage (NCBI taxonomy): Eukaryota > Metazoa > Chordata > Amphibia > Caudata > Salamandridae > Calotriton > Calotriton arnoldi. The sequence goes on from CAWUFW010005848.1 coordinate 140,633, forward strand.
ACGATGGATTAAACCCAGATCTGTGACTGGGGGTGAATGTTTGCCAATGTGCAGCATTCCGTCCATCATCTTGTGTGTTTTGCATTTCGCCCTAAGTGGGAAGGGTATGCCCAGACGTGGGTCCCGTGCTCACTACGCCACTGGAGTCAAGCTATCCTGGCTGATGAAGGCTGATAGCCTGAAACCGGTCCTAGGATGCTTGATTCTGGTCCAGGGAAGACATGGCTTGGCAGTTCGGTCTGGACTGTTCCCATGAGGCACAGGGTCAAGACTGATTTGCATATGGCTATGTCTGAACTGGGGTGGCGTGGTGAAGCAAAATAACGATGGATTAAACCCAGATCTGTGACTGGGGGTGAATGTTTGCCAATGTGCAGCATTCCGTCCATCATCTTGTGTGTTTGCATTTCGCCCTAAGTGGGAAGGGTATGGCCAGACGTGGGTCCCGTGCTCACTACGCCACTGGAGTCAAGCTATCCTGGCTGATGAAGGCTGATAGCCTGAAACCGGTCCTAGGATGCTTGATTCCGGTCCAGGGAAGACATGGCTTGGCAGTTCGGTCTGGACTGTTCCCATGAGGCACAGGGTCAAGACTGATTTGCATATGGCTATGTCTGAACTGGGGTGGCGTGGTGAAGCAAAATAACGATGGATTAAACCCAGATCTGTGACTGGGGGTGAATGTTTGCCAATGTGCAGCATTCCGTCCATCATCTTGTGTGTTTTGCATTTCGCCCTAAGTGGGAAGGGTATGCCCAGACGTGGGTCCCGTGCTCACTACGCCACTGGAGTCAAGCTATCCTGGCTGATGAAGGCTGATAGCCTGAAACCAATCCTAGGATGCTTGATTCCGGTCCAGGGAAGACATGGCTTGGCAGTTCGGTCTGGACTGTTGCCATGAGGCACAGGGTCAAGACTGATTTGCATATGGCTATGTCTGAACTGGGGTGGCGTGGTGAAGCAAAATAACGATGGATTAAACCCAGATCTGTGACTGGGGGTGAATGTTTGCCAATGTGCAGCATTCCGTCCATCATCTTGTGTGTTTTGCATTTCGCCCCTAAGTGGGAAGGGTATGCCCAGACGTGGGTCCCGTGCTCACTACGCCACTGGAGTCAAGCTATCCTGGCTGATGAAGGCTGATAGCCTGAAACCGGTCCTAGGATGCTTGATTCCGGTCCAGGAAGACATGGCTTGGCAGTTCGGTCTGGACTGTTCCCATGAGGCACAGGGTCAAGACTGATTTGCATATGGCTATGTCTGAACTGGGGTGGCGTGGTGAAGCAAAATAACGATGGATTAAACCCAGATCTGTGACTGGGGGTGAATGTTTGCCAATGTGCAGCATTCCGTCCATCATCTTGTGTGTTTTGCATTTCGCCCTAAGTGGGAAGGGTATGCCCAGACGTGGGTCCCGTGCTCACTACGCCACTGGAGTCAAGCAATCCTGGCTGATGAAGGCTGATAGCCTGAAACCGGTCCTAGGATGCTTGATTCCGGTCCAGGGAAGACATGGCTTGGCAGTTCGGTCTGGACTGTTCCCATGAGGCTCAGGGTCAAGACTGATTTGCATATGGCTATGTCTGAACTGGGGTGGCGTGGTGAAGCAAAATAACGATGGATTAAACCCAGATCTGTGACTGGGGGTGAATGTTTGCCAATGTGCAGCATTCCGTCCATCATCTTGTGTGTTTTGCATTTCGCCCTAAGTGGGAAGGGTATGCCCAGACGTGGGTCCCGTGCTCACAACGCCACTGGAGTCAAGCTATCCTGGCTGATGAAGGCTGATATCCTGAAACCGGTCCTAGGATGCTTGATTCCGGTCCAGGGAAGACATGGCTTGGCAGTTCGGTCTGGACTGTTCCCATGAGGCACAGGGTCAAGACTGATTTGCATATGGCTATGTCTGAACTGGGGTGGCGTGGTGAAGCAAAATAACGATGGATTAAACCCAGATCTGTGACTGGGGGTGAATGTTTGCCAATGTGCAGCATTCCGTCCATCATCTTGTGTGTTTTGCATTTCGCCCTAAGTGGGAAGGGTATGCCCAGACGTGGGTCCCGTGCTCACTACGCCACTGGAGTCAAGCTATCCTGGCTGCAGAAGGCTGATAGCCTGAAACCGGTCCTAGGATGCTTGATTCCGGTCCAGGGAAGACATGGCTTGGCAGTTCGGTCTGGACTGTTCCCATGAGGCACAGGGTCAAGACTGATTTGCATATGGCTATGTCTGAACTGGGGTGGCGTGGTGAAGCAAAATAACGATGGATTAAACCCAGATCTGTGACTGGGGGTGAATGTTTGCCAATGTGCAGCATTCCGTCCATCATCTTGTGTGTTTTGCATTTCGCCCTAAGTGGGAAGGGTATGCCCAGACGTGGGTCCCGTGCTCACTACGCCACTGGAGTCAAGCTATCCTGGCAGATGAAGGCTGATAGCCTGAAACCGGTCCTAGGATGCTTGATTCCGGTCCAGGGAAGACATGGCTTGGCAGTTCGGTCTGGACTGTTCCCATGAGGCACAGGGTCAAGACTGATTTGCATATGGCTATGTCTGAACTGGGAGTGGCGTGGTGAAGCAAAATAACGATGGATTAAACCCAGATCTGTGACTGGGGGTGAATGTTTGCCAATGTGCAGCATTCCGTCCATCATCTTGTGTGTTTTGCATTTCGCCCTAAGTGGGAAGGGTATGCCCAGACGTGGGTCCCGTGCTCACTACGCCACTGGAGTCAAGCTATCCTGGCTGATGAAGGCTGATATCCTGAAAACGGTCCTAGGATGCTTGATTCCGGTCCAGGGAAGACATGGCTTGGCAGTTCGGTCTGGACTGTTCCCAAGAGGCACAGGGTCAAGACTGATTTGCATATGGCTATGTCTGAACTGGGGTGGCGTGGTGAAGCAAAATAACGATGGATTAAACCCAGATCTGTGACTGGGGGTGAATGTTTGCCAATGTGCAGCATTCCGTCCATCATCTTGTGTGTTTTGCATTTCGCCCTAAGTGGGAAGGGTATGCCCAGACGTGGGTCCCGTGCTCACTACGTCACTGGAGTCAAGCTATCCTGGCTGATGAAGGCTGATAGCCTGAAACCGGTCCTAGGATGCTTGATTCCGGTCCAGGGAAGACATGGCTTGGCAGTTCGGTCTGGACTGTTCCCAAGAGGCACAGGGTCAAGACTGATTTGCATATGGCTATGTCTGAACTGGGGTGGCGTGGTGAAGCAAAAATAACGATGGATTAAACCCAGATCTGTGACTGGGGGTGAATGTTTGCCAATGTGCAGCATTCCGTCCATCATCTTGTGTATTTTGCATTTCGCCCTAAGTGGGAAGGGTATGCCCAGACGTGGGTCCCGTGCTCACTACGCCACTGGAGTCAAGCTATCCTGGCTGATGAAGGCTGATAGCCTGAAACCGGTCCTAGGATGCTTGATTCCGGTCCAGGGAAGACATGGCTTGGCAGTTTGGTCTGGACTGTTCCCATGAGGCACAGGGTCAAGACTGATTTGCATATGGCTATGTCTGAACTGGGGTGGCGTGGTGAAGCAAAATAACGATGGATTAAACCCAGATCTGTGACTGGGGGTGAATGTTTGCCAATGTGCAGCATTCCGTCCATCATCTTGTGTGTTTTGCATTTCGCCCTAAGTGGGAAGGGTATGCCCAGAAGTGGGTCCCGTGCTCACTACGCCACTGGAGTCAAGCTATCCTCGCTGATGAAGGCTGATAGCCTGAAACCGGTCCTAGGATGCTTGATTCCGGTCCAGGGAAGACATGGCTTGGCAGTTCGGTCTGGACTGTTCCCATGAGGCACAGGGTCAAGACTGATTTGCATATGGCTATGTCTGAACTGGGGTGGCGTGGTGAAGCAAAATAACGATGGATTAAACCCAGATCTGTGACTGGGGGTGAATGTTTGCCAATGTGCAGCATTCCGTCCATCATCTTGTGTGTTTTGCATTTCGCCCTAAGTGGGAAGGGTATGCCCAGACGTGGGTCCCGTGCTCACTACGCCACTGGAGTCAAGCTATCCTGGCTGATGAAGGCTGATAGCCTGAAACCGGTCCTAGGATGCTTGATTCCGGTCCAGGAAGACATGGCTTGGCAGTTCGGTCTGGACTGTTCCCATGAGGCACAGGGTCAAGACTGATTTGCATATGGCTATGACTGAACTGGGGTGGCGTGGTAAAGCAAAATAACGATGGATTAAACCCAGATCTGTGACTGGGGGTGAATGTTTGCCAATGTGCAGCATTCCGTCCATCATCTTGTGTGTTTTGAAAGATTGATACCATCCTGGCTTGGGAACCCCCCAAGACACAGACAGGAGTGAAGGCCTTTCTAGGACTCACTGGGTATTACAGACGGTTTGTGAAGGGGTATGGCACCCTCGTTGCCCCCTTGACAGAACTGACATCCAAGAAACAGCCCAAGAAGGTGGTCTGGACTGATGCCTGCCAGACCGCCTTTGATGCCCTGAAAACTGCCATGTGCACCGCACCCGTGTTATGGGCGACGGATTTCTCCAGAGAGTTTATAGTGCAGACAGATGCTTCAGAGCATGGGGTGGGAGCAGTACTCTCCCAATTGAACAACGAGGGCTTGGACCAACCCGTAGCTTTAATTAGCAGAAGGCTACTTCCCAGGGAACAGAGGTGGAGTGCAATTGAAAGGGAGGCTTTTGCTGTGGTCTGGGCACTGAAGAAGCTGAGGCCCTACTTGTTTGGGACCCACTTCTTGGTTCAGACCGACCCCCCGCCCCTCAGATGGTTGATGCAGATGAGGGGTGAGAACCCGAAGCTGTTGAGGTGGTCCATTTCCCTACAGGGGATGGACTTCACGGTGGAACACCGCCGTGGAACAGAACACGCCACTGCTGATGGTCTGTCCAGATTTGTCCGCCTTAGTGATGAGAACTCCCAGGAGGGTGGGTAGTTCCCCCCACTTTTCGGCTGGAGGGGACGCGTGTTAGACCTGGCATATCGTGGCGTGATTACCCCAGACTTTTTGCCTCTACCTCCGTTGCTTTTAGATGCTTTGGGTACTTTGCCACTGCTGATCAGTGTCAAAGTACAAGGGTTCCCTGTGTACAGTGTAATGGTAATTGGTTGTCCATGATTGGTATGTTGCCTTACTAGTAAATTCCCTAGTGATGTGCACTGTGTGTGCCAGGGCTAGTAATGCAAAGGTGCGCAGAGAAGGGAACTCAGGCCTGCAGTGTAGGGCCTGCGCGCAGTTTGCTAAGTTAGCATGGTGTCCTGACAAGTGCAACCACTTGTCAGGCCTTACTTTCCCTTTTGCGTACACAGTGGGCACCCCTGTGGTAGGTCCCGGGTAACCCCTGGGCAGGGTGCAGTGTATGTAAAAGGCAGGACATATACTGAGGTGTGTGTTATGTCCTGACAGTGAAAAACACTCCATTTCGTTTTTCACTGGTGAAAGGCCATCCTGCTCATAGGACAGAATGGGGGAGGCTGGGTATTGTGTTTGTTAGCCTAGTTTCCCATAAGTTTAAAATGGAGAGGTGAAGTTTAGTATGTATGAACTCACAGCGTCATAACACATCTTTCTATGAAAGTGGTTTTGTCACTGTGTGTTCAGAAGCCACTCTTTTACAATTGGCTGAGTTTTGTGCTTTAAGCATTTCTGTGTGTCTCTGCTGAATGTGGATTGACTGTCTGGATCTGAGAGGGGAGAGGAGCTGGGGGAGGTCTTGACCCAGGGAGGGGTTAAGATGGCACCAGGCTGACCTGCATCTGGAGAGTAGGTGAGGAAAAGCACCGGGAGGTGAAGAGGCTTGGGTTGCAGCTATAAAACAATTGACCCATCTCCTGCTGAGTGATTAAGGATCCAGACCCCCAGTATCAAAGAAAGAAAGGTGACACTGGGAGGGAGACACCCATAACTGATTTAGGCAGGGTTCAGGGACCTCTGAGCACAACGAACTTCAAAGACATTTAGGGGTATAACTATGAGAGCTGAGACCCCTGAACGTTGGAATAGAAATGGATTGAGACTGAAAAGGCTTGGACCCATTTCGTGGTCAAGAGGAACCTCTGCTAAGGAAGGAACAATTGAAGAGACTGCTGGGAAGGACCAACCCTTGCTTCGTGATCTGGGGCTGGTCTGCAGTTTGCTGTTTTAACCAAGGAAGAGGCTGTTGGGACTGTGCTTTGTGCGCAGGGTCCCCCTGCTTGAAGAAGACTGTGCTTTGTGCTGTGTCTTGTTACCCCAAGGGACCGAGGTGAGCTGGCTCCCTGTTTGGAAACACAGGAACATAAAAGTTTCCGGAGAAGTTTCAAGCGACGCGGTGGGCGCGTATTGTGGCAGCTTGAGAACCTCGGAAGGTGTGCCCTGTGATCTTGGACACACGGAGGAGAAGTGAGACTCGGACGCGCTGGGTGCGTGTCATGGTGCACAGGAGGTGTTGGTGAAGAGCGCCTGGTCAACGTGTGCATCGAAGGTGAAGTGAGTCTCGGATGCGCTGGGTGCGTGTCGTGGTGCACAGCAGGCGTTGGTGAAGAGCGCCTGGTCCGCGGGTGCATCGGAGGTGAAGGGAGTCTCGGACGCGCAGGGTGCATGTCGTGGTGCACAGGAGGCGTCGGTGAGGAGCGCCTGGTCAACGTGTGCATCGGAAGTGGAGTGAGTGTCGGACGCGCAGGGTGCGTGTCGGGGTGCACCTGAGGCACTGGTGAAGAGCGCCTGGTCATCTAGTGCACCGGAGGAGAAGTGAGGCTTGGATACGGTGAGCGTGTCGGGGTGCGGCCGAAGGCGTTGGTGAAGAGCGCCTGGATATCGGGGCACCGGAGTTGGAGTAAGTCTCAGTGAAGCAGTGTCGGTGCTTTGGTGCAACCTGGGACTGTGGAGGTGATCGGCTGATCATCGTGTGCACCGGAAGAAAGTGAGTCTCTGCAGCGCGGTGTGCGGGTCTTGGTGCCAACTGAGACCGCAGGAAGGAGTGCTTAGTGAACGTGCACTCGGAGTCGACGTGAAGTGCCATCAGCGTTGTGTGTGTGGCTTCATGCCAGAGGAGACCCGGAGGGTGCTGTGGTGAACGTGCACCCGGAGTAACGTAATCTCAGGGGCGCGGGGTACGTGTGCCCTGCGGCCGCCTGAGACCTTCCTAACAGTCGCGACCCGGACCGGCAGCCCCGGAGGAGCTGAGCTGCGAGGCCGAGCCGCTGAGGCCCATTGAGAAAGTTCTACACGGAAGGCCCAGTTCGCTGAAGGAGGAGAGGAGAGTGGGGTCGTGCCCCCCAGGTAACGTGGATCACTGCCTGGGCGGGGCGCGGGCTCGGAGGGACACTCTCTTGGCCTCGCAGTCCTTCTGGTGACGTGAGCCTTTGCTTCGGCTCAGATTGGGGCCCGTACTGCGTTCAGGAGTGGCAGTACTGGGGCCAGAGTGAGAAGTTGTACTTTATGTCATCGCTGATATGTGTGGGGGCAACTGTTATCGAAGAGGCTGACTGTCGTAATACACATTGCCAATATCGCTGCTGACGAACTGCCGGACTGTCTTATGACGCCTGACATTATTTCTGCATAACAAAGTACACGATTGTAGCGCTACGCATTGCATTATTTCTCCATTGCAAAGTACAGGATTGTAGCGGCCCGCATTGCATTATTTCTTCACTGCAAAGTACATGATTGTAGCTACGCATTGCATTATTCCTTCATTGCAAAGTACATGATTGTAGCGGCGCGCATGGCATTATTTCTTCATGGCAAGGTAGGTGATTGGGGTGTGACGCAGTGCATTATTCCTTCATTGCGCAGTACATGATTGTAGCATTACACATTGCATTATTTCTCCCATTGCAAGGTACCGGGGTGTATCGTTACGCATTGTATTATTTCTCCTCTGCCCAGCACAGGATTGTATCGTTACGCAGTGCACTATTGTTTGTCCATTGCAACGTGTGTGATTCTAGCATTGCGACCAGCATAGCATTTTGAAAGCGGTGGTTGGGATTTGAACCTACCAGCCAGCCGGAATGAATATTACCCTTTATTACATGTTGTCTTATGTATCGTGTGGTCTGATAGTATATCTTTTTTACATAAAGTTTATACTCGTTTTATCAAACTTGTGTGGAGTCCATTTGTGGTGTCATCAGTGGGTTGTTGTGAGTGTGGTTGCACATACTGTACACTCGTGCCTTGGAGATAGGCCTGGCTGCTCGTGCCAAGCTACTAAGGGGGTGAGCAGGGCTATCTCAAACGGTGTCCTTACTTGGCCTAGCGTTGAGTGAGGAGTCCCGGGTCTCGCATTTGGTGACAGTGGTGCGGGACGGGGACTCCGGCTTCCAACAGGAGCAGTCAATCAATCAATCAATCAGGTTTCTTATAAAGTGCGACTACTCACCCGCGAGGTTCTAAAGGTGCAGAGTGGTCGGGGTGGATCGGCAGTTCAGTCGAAGAGCCAGGTCTTGAGGTCCTTCCTAAATTGAGGCAGCGATGGTGCTTACCTGAGGTGCAGAGGCAGGGAGTTCCAGGTCTTTGCAATGAGGTAGGAGAAGGAGCTTCCTCCAACCGTGGTCTTGCGGATCCGTGTGATGGTGGCCAGAGACAGTTGAGCGGATCGGAGATGTCTGGTGGGAGTGTAGAAGGGGAGGCGGTGGTTACAGTATGCAGGTCCAGGGTTGTGGAGGGCTTTGTAGGCATGTGTGAGGAGCTTGGAGGTAATTCTTTTGTTGATAGGTAGCCAGTGCAGGCCTCTCAGGTGGCTGGTGATGTGGCTGCGTCATGGGATATTCAGGATGAGTCTTGTGTAGGCATTCTGGATGTTCTGCAGTTTCTTTTGGAGTTTCTGGGTGGTGCCAGCATAGAGTGCGTTGCCATAGTCGAGTTTGCTGCTGAGGAGCGCATGGTTGACCATTTTCCTGGACTTGGTGGGGATCCACATAAAGATCTTATGATGCAGGTGGAGCGTATGGAAGCAGGAGGACGAAACAGCATCGATTTGGCCGTTCATGGAGAGCGAGGAGCCCAGGATGATGCAGAGGTTTTGTGCATGGTCCGTGGGTGTGGGGGCTTCAGAGTGCTGCGGGCCACCAGGAGTCGTCCCAGGCAGAGGGGGTGGAGCCCAGGATGAGGACTTTGGTCTTGTCTGAGTTAAGCTTGAGGCAGCTGTCCTTCATCCAGATGATGACTGCTTTTATTCCGTTGTGGAAGTTGCTCTTGGCGGCTGTGGGTTTGTCTGTGAGGGATAGAATCAGCTGGGTGGCATCTGCGTTGAGTCAGTGGCTTCTGATGATGGCTGCAAGCGGGGCCTTGTATATGTTGAAGAGGGTGGGGTTCAGGGAGGATCCCTGAGGCACTCCACAGCTGATCTCTGTGGGTTCTGAGTTGAACGGTGGAAGTCGGAATCTCTGTGTTCAGCCGGTGAGGAAGGAGTGGATCCATTCTAGGGCTTTGTCGCTGATTCCGACGTTGTGGAGTCTTGCGCAGAGGGTGTGATGGGAGACGGTGTCGAAGCCGGCTCAGAGGTCCAGGAGGATGAGGGCAGCAGTTTTGCCTTGGTCGAGGAGGTTACGGATGTCGTCTCTAGCGGCGAGGAGAGCGGTCTCAGTGCTGTGGTTGCTTCTGAAGCCTGATTGAAAGAGGTCCAGGATGTGGTTCATTTCAATGAACTTGGAGAGTTGGGCGTTGATGGCTTTCTCAATGACTTTGGCTGGGAAGGGGGGCTATGAGATGGGTCTGTAGTTCTTGAGGTCCGTCCGGTCTTAAGAGGGATTCTTCAGCAGGGTGTTGATCTCTGCGTGCTTCCAGTCTTTTGGGAGGTGGCAGACTCGATTGAGCAGTTGATGGTGTGGCAGAGTTTGGGTGCGATGTAGGTGCTAGCTCTGTTGAAGATGTGGTGAGGGCAGGGATCCGAAGGGGCTCTGGACTGGATGCTATTCATGATCCCGAGGGTATCATTCAGAGGTGAAACAAACATCAGGGCTGCCAACTGGCTGCAGGTACTCTAAGGCTGCAGCGTACATCATAAAAGATAAACCTTTTAAAATTGGTTTAAGGAACAGTATAAAATAATCCCTACAAAATTTACAAAAGAATACAAAGTGCATTAATGATTGTGCAGAGGCCCCATCACAGGGCCAAGAAGAAACATAGGATCCCCATTGAGAGAGATATATATATATATATATCTCCCCTGGAAGCATAGCAGCCTCCACACAGTGCCTGCCCTGAATCAGAACAAAAGGGATCTTTCACACCTGCTTAGTCTCAGGGCTAGATAAATTGCTAGTTCTGGCATTGCCAGGCTTACTGTGTAAGCCTTCACTGAACATTTGGTAAGTTCCTGATCCAATCGTAGCTTCAGGCACAAGTCCTTAAACTTATCTTTAACCAATGCTTTGTCAGAACCAACTTTGGTATGAGGTGCGGAAAATAAATTAGGCAAGCCTAACTCATGGAAAGTCCTACTGACATAATACAGCCAAGGGATAGAGGTACCCCTGTCGTGCTTAAGACAGTCTAAGATTGCATCCCTATTAAGAACGGCCTCAATATTGGCCCAAACACTAGCCCATAGCAGTAAAGGGGCCAACATAATCCTGTCTCAGAGATAAGGTAGGGTCAGCTCCAAATGAAGAATGTAGTGAGAGCTTCCAGATGGGAGATTGAAAAAATGTATGCAGATCTAATTTTCCTTGGTTTGCACAACAGAAGAATTATGATACCTCCAAATCTCAGCTCCAAGCAGGGCTGCTGAGACACACTGCTGATTATAAATTTTTATAAAAGGGGAGATTGAATCCACAATACCAGACAGTAAAATGTTCAGGAAGGCCCCCGCTACCCTGGTAAATTTTATTAATGAGATGTTAGTTTGGGGCTGCCACGAACCTCCCGAATTAAAGGTGGCCCTCAGATAGCAAAAATTATTTACACAGCTCAGGGACTGACCACTAACTGTCCTGGAAGCCATGGTTCTCTTCCCTGAGCCGCACACCATAATTTGAGATTTCCCAAAGTTAGTCATTAAATTAAGGGTGCCCATGAAAGAAACACGATTCAACTAAGCTACGTAATGCTTTTGGAGTCCTAGCCAACAAAACGGCATCATTGGCTTAAAGTAATGCCGGTACTGAATTCTTGGCAATTTTTGGGATGTCGTCAGTGGTGTCACCCAGATAAGAATATAAATTGTTAATACATAAAATAAACAAAAGCGGCACAAAGATACACCCATGGGGCACACCCGGGCCAAAGAAAAGGTGTCTGTGACGTTACCCAGTAGGCCATACCGTACTTTGGCTCTTAGGTTCTCATGTAAAATATATAGAAAATGTACAAGGGTCTCCTCAACACCCATCTCCAATAGCTTCAGGAAAAGCTTGGTCCTGTTAACGTAATCAAAGGCGGTAGACAGGTCCATAAATGCTAAGTAAAAGGAGCAGTGCTCAGCAATCGTGCATTTGCCCAAAATCAACTGCAAGTTTAAACGTTGCTCCGTAGTGCTCAATTCATACTGAAAACCATATTGAAACGGGCACAGAATGTTATTTTGACTTGTCTAGTCTCTAATTCACTGGAATATTACCCTTCCAATAACATTTACAGTGCTATCAATGAGAACCTTTACAGTGCTATCAATGAGGGAGATAGGACGATAGCATTTGGGCAGGTTCCCGTCACCTTTTTTAAAAATTGGGACAATAACCGAGAGTACCCATGACCTCCAGATCTTGCCGCAAAAGGAGGTATTAAATACGTTTACAAATAAAGGGATCCAGAGGTTGGGGTTGCATTTGAACAGAACCATTGTGACCCCTTCCTGCCCTGGAGCCTTGCCACTGGGACTTTGTTTGATCGTTTCAACTACCTCGGAAAGTGTAAATTGCACGGGTTGAATGTCACCCAACCTATCTCTCTGCAAACGTTTTAGAGATGCGTCATCAGCAATCTGATAGAGTAGAAATGAGCAACCCAAGTTGGGCCAGTAATATTACAGGTTAAAAGGGCATTAATAGGGGGATCTCTTAGTCAAATGTTATTGCCTGTGGCCCAGAACACTTTGTTACCCTTACCCGATGCTGTCGACTCAAGTAATTCCCAATCCTTGGTGAGAAAGGAATGCTTCCTGCAGCTATGGGTTTATTTATAAAAAAGCCTAGCTTCCCTTAATTTCATGGGGTCCCTAGGGTTTTAGACAAGAGCCATCTCAGATGACGGTTGATGCAGAGCAAGAACTGTCAAACCACCTTGGGCATTTGGAGTCAGTTTAATTGGTTTCATCAAATGACTCCTAATTCCGGCACATAAGAGGCTATAATGATTTATGTGTTCTTCTCCACTCCCCTCTGCTAGACAACCTAGGAAAGATGGCAGGTATTTCTTCACCAAGAGGCTCAGAGTGGCACCTGGATCCTTAAGAGACCATGCCAATTTTAAACCATTGTTGGAGTGCTAAGTGATATCGATAGCAGCTGGTGGGGAACTGCCCTTCTAGCCAGAAAGTGGCCTGTGGTCAGAAGAGCATTATGAACCCCCTCCATGGGGTCTCAACCACTGTGCACTGGGAAAACCATGGTAGAAAATTCCTGGTTACAAAAAGGTAGTCTATAGTGGAAGCCCGCCCGTTCCCTCTAAAAGTAGGTAAAGAAGGGCTGCCTCCATTCATATATCAGGCCAAGTCCTCCAAGTCATGTTCCACGAAATAAAACCCAGCTCTGCCCCTCTATCCCCAATGACATCCTCTGAAATAACGTGGCCCTTACAACCCAGGTCCTCTGAAAAAACATTAAGTTTGGTGTTAAAATCTCAACATAAAATATATTTGGACTGCACTACGGTCGCTAAATGCAAATTGCCTAAATAATTCCTTGAAAAATACACAAGCTGTTCTAGTAAAATCATTGTTATAGAAATGTATCAAGTAAAAATGAAACATGCACAAATTATCTTCAACACACAAAAATTGGAAGGCCAAAAAGCCTAAATCCATCAAAGTTACATTTAAATTAAGATTTAGTTGGAAACAGACTGAAAAACCACCTCTCAATCAATCATGTCACTTATCAATCATGTCACTTATAAAGCGCACTACATACCCGCGAGGGTCTCAAGGCGCTGGGGGAAGAGGGGGGTGGTGCTGCTACTGATCGAAGAGCCAGGTCTTGAGGAGTCTTCTGAAGGCCAGTAGGTCTTGGGTCTGTCGGAGGTTGGTGGGGAGGGTGTTCCAGGTCTTGGCGGCGAGGTGGGAGAAGGAGCTGCCGCCGGCGGTCGTTTTCCGGATGCGGGGGACTGTGGCGAGGGCGAGGCTGGTCGAGCGGAGCTGGCGGGAGGGGGTGTAGAAGCTGAGTCGTCTGTTGAGGTAGGCTGGTCCGGAGTTGTGGAGTGCTTTGTGTGCGTGGGTGAGGAGCTTGAAGGTTATCCTCTTGTTGACAGGGAGCCAGTGCAGGTCTCTCAGGTGGGGTGTGATGTGGCTGCGTCGGAGGATGTCGAGGATAAGACGTGCAGAGGCGTTCTGGATGCGTTGCAGCCGTCTCAGGAGCTTAGCCGTCGTTCCTGCGTAGAGGGCGTTTCCGTAGTCCAGCCTGCTGGTGACGAGGGCCTGGGTGGCCTCTAGCTCTACCCCGAGTAGATGGAACAGTGGGGAGGAATTAAAAGGCAAAACTAGAGCAGGAGGGTGTTAAGATAGCCCACATCTACTGAAAAGCAATAATGTCGAAGGTAGATATAAAATTAAGCCAGTCAGGATTTGTTGTCTTCCCCTTGAGTCCAGCTACGTTCCAAATCAAAAGGGAAAGAGGGCCCCTGGTTATATTAATGTCCTAGCCACCGGTCCAGGATGGATAATGAGCTGAATATCATTCAGTGCAGTGGTGTAGAGTGGCGTTGCATCCAATGGACTAACGTAGTGGTGTAGAGTGGAGTGGCGCACATTGGAGTGGCGTAGAGTGAGGTAGCATATAGTGGAGTGGCATACAGTGAAATAGCGCACGCTGCAGTCTTGTGAAATGCAGTGGCATACAGTGTAATAGCATAGAGTGAAGTGGCATACAGTGTAGTGGCGTAGAGTGGAATGGTGGATAGTGGAGTAGCTACAGTGGAGTGGGGTACAGTGCAGTGGTGTAGAGTGGAGTAGACTGTAATAGCATACAGTGGAGTGTCTCAGAGTGGAATGGCGCCCAATGGAATAGTGTAGAATAGAGTGGAGTAGCTTACAATGGGGTGGCGTAGAGTGGAGTATTGTGTAATGGAGTGGCATACAGTGAAATAGTGTACACTGCAGTGTCAAACAGTGGAGTGGCATACAGTGGAATAGTGGAGAGTGGAGTGGCGTACAGTGGGATGGCGTACAGTGGAATAGCGAATAGCAGAGCAGCATACAGTGGAGTGGCATCCAATGGATTGGCATTGAATATAGTGGCATAGAGAAGAATTGCATACACTGGAGTCACGTAGAGTGGAGTAGCGTACAGTGTAGCAGCATACAGCGGAATAGCGTGCATTGAACTGCCGTATAGTGAAGTGGCATACAGTGGAATACCATAGAGTGGAATGCAGTACTGTGGAGGATGTAGAGTGGACTAAAGTATAGTAGAGTAGCGTACAGTGCAGATGCGTACAGTGTAGTGCTGCAGACTGGAGTAGCATACAGTGTAGAGGGGTGAAGTGGAATAGTATACAGTGCAGTGTCGTAGACTGTAGTGGCACCTAATGCAATAGCATAGAATTCAGTGGCATACAGTGCAGTGACATACAGTGGAGTGCATACAATGGAATAGCGTACAATGTAGTGGGGAAGAGTAGAGTAGCATGAACTGGATTGGCGTACAGTGGAGTAGCGTATAGTGGAGTGGCATACTGTGGAATAGCATACAGTGGACTATCGTAGAGTGCAGTGGCATATAGTGGAATAGTGTACAGTGCAGTGGCATAGAGTGGAATAGCCTATAGTGCAGAAGCATACAGTGGAGCAGCATACAGTGAAGTAGCATACACTGGTGGGCATACAATGAAGTGGGGTAGAGTGGAAAATAATACATTAGAGTGGTGTATAGTGGAGTGTTGTCCAATGGGGAGTAGGGTACAGTGGAGTGGCATACACTGGAGTGGTGCAGAGTGGACACCTGTCCAGTGGAGTGGTATACAGTGGAATAAGGAATAGTGGAGTGTCGTGGAGTGGCATACACTGGAATAGTGTAGAGGCTTTCAGTGCAGTGGAGTAGAGTGGAACAGCATATATTGGAGTTGCATACAGTGTAATATTGTAGAGTGGAGTGGCGTAGACTGCAGTAGCATAGAGTGGAGTGGGGTAGAGTGGAATAACATACAGTGAAGTGGCATAGAGTTGAGTTGCATACAGTGTAACAGAGTAAAGTGGTGTGGTGTAAAGTGTACTGGGGTACAGTGGAATTGCGTAGAGTGTAGTACAGCAGAGTGGTGTACAGGGGAATGGCTTAGACTGAAGTGGTGTACAGTACGGTAGAGTTGAGTATCAGAGTGTAGTGGCATAGAGTGGAATGGTGTCCAATGCAATAGCGTACAATAGAGTGGAATAGAGTGGAGTGGCGTATACTGCAGTGGCGTACAGAAGAGTAGCGTCAAGTGGAGTGGCATACAGTGGAATATCATACAGTGGAGTGTGCTACAGTGGATTGGCATGTAGTAGAATAGGCTGTGCAGTGGAGTGGAATAGCATATACTGGAGTGGCGTACAGTTGAGTGGCTTACAGTGCAGTGGCGTAGACTGGAGTGGTGTACAGTGGAACTGGGTAGTGTGGAACACCATACAATGGAGTGGCATAGAGTGGAGTTGCATGCAGTGTAATAGCATAGAGTGGAGTGGTGTACACTGTAGTAGCATGCAGTTTGCACTGGAGTGGCATATAGTGTAGGGATGTAGATGAAACTAGGTAGGAATGCAGCATATGGTGTGAAAAGTAATGCAAGACAGTGCTTTGTGCTGCCTTGTGCTAATCCACATTTAGCAAGCATCGTAGGGCCATGCATGGTGCCATGTGTTGCTTTGTAAATTCCTCTTAAGTATTGTGTTGGCCATGCACGATGCAAGAGGAACACAATAATAAATCTGGGTTTTAGTGACACATTGTGCCATGGTATATCGCTGTACTTTTGCGGTATACCTTGGTGCACACCGATGGGAAGGCAGTATATAATTTTTTCCACCCTTTGGCTGTATTTTAGGTTAGAGCCCTACATATAGGTAACTAGGAGGTTTTCTTCATTTGCCCTACCTGTTACAACTTTATTAAAGTGTTAATAGGTATAGAAAATAATTTTTGTTTTTCTATATATTCTTACAAAGTTTATGGTGTAGCGTGCTAGTAGGTAGCAAGTACCAGTTTGGTTTTTAACAAATTTACCTTTTTTCCTTCATTTTCTTAACTTGTGCAGTATTTTTTGCACAATTTGCGAGCTACACCGTAAATGTTTTTAGATTTTCTTGATATGTAAAAATTAGATAATACAATGCAGTACACTATATTAGTAAAATATAGTGTATTACAGTGTTTTCTTATTTTTCAAACATATTTAATTTTTTCCATTTTTTTCTTGGTACTGCAGTACTCCCAAGGTATTAACACAGTACCCATAATATGTTTTTAAAAAGTACCAAACATTACAATATTTTTTCCCTACCAATTACCACTTTGAATAAGTGATAATAGGTAGGGAAAAATTCTTAAACCTACTCCTTACCTGTATTTTACGCCCTAACCCAGAACACAGCCAAATTGCACCAAAAACAACATGGCTGCCTTTAACTTTTGTAAAGGCAGTCATTAGTCAATCATATAATGCCTTGTCATAGGCAAGTACCGCAGTAGTTTCGTGAAATTTCTGCGAAACTACCACAACAACAAATTTCCCTAAGTTTTACACCCTTATAACTTAAAAAATACTTACTCTACGTACCTCTAGCCCCAAAAAGGATCATCTGCTCACTACAATCTATCATCCTACAAAACGACATCCACATCCAACTTGCTGTTTGGCCGCTATGTCCAATATTAAAAATCCATGGAAAATGCATTGAGGACAAAACGTGTTTTGGACCTCCTCTTTTCTTTGCAGACCCTTGGCCAATCACTGTGAAACTTTCTATTGTCTGCCAATGTAGAAGGAAAAATAGGTCTGGAAAGTTTTGTGGAGATTTTCATGGGGTCATTAACTATAACTACAGAGTGGCAACAGCCATTCTGTTATATATATATGTAAAAAAAGAAGCAGAGAACTCTGGGTATTTCCCCAGTTTAGTTGGAGAGCAGTGCCTGTATAGAGCACCCTACAACACCAGCGATATTCTGAACTTGCTCACCTCAAATGTGTGCTTTTCTATCAACGTTTGTAAGCATAGGATTAGCACATTGCCAACCACGCTGAGATAGAAAGGGACAAAGACTTTTGTAACTTCTACAGCAAAGTCTTTAAGCATAGGATTAGTACAGTGCCATCCACGCTGAACTGTAAAATGACAAAAGCCTTTTTATCACTCCAGGCACAGTATTACAGGTTTGGATTGGTAAAATACCATCCAAGCCAACCTAGAATGAATAAAAGCAACCCCTGACACGTGTTTCACTATCATTATAGCTCTTCAGAGAGGTTTAGCATTGCCCAGACACAAGGGAGCACCCAGTATAAGTCAAAACAATACCCTTTCAGGCATAGCGTGCCGTATAATTATGCAAAAAAGAGGCAGAGAACTCTGGTCAGTTTCCAGGTTTAGGTGGAGAGCAGCTCCTTTATAGAGCACCCTACAACACCAGCGACATTCTGAATTTGCCCACCTCAAATGTCTGCTTTTCTATCAAAGGTTTTAAGCATAGGATTAGCACATTGCCATCCATGCTGAGATAGACAGGGACAAAGTATTTTTCCATTTCTACAGCAAAGTCTTTAAGCATAGGATTAGCACAGTGCCATTCACGCTTAGCTGTGAAATGACAAAAGCCTTTTACCACTCCAGGAACAGTATTACGGCTTTGGATTGGTAAAATGCCATCCAAGCCAACCTGGAACGAATAAAAACGTGTTTTGCTATCATTATACCTCTTCAAAGAGGTTTAGCTTTGTCTAAACACAAGCGAGCACCTAGTCAAAACAAATTGTTTTGACATATATATATGGCTGGAGGCTGTGTGCAGCGGGGGTTGGATTAACTAATGGTAATTAAAAATTACATCACATTAAAAAAAACTAGAAGTTCACTGAAAGAAACAAAGGTTAAAGTAACTTTATAGTTGGGTGAAATGCTAAGTTTTAAACTCTAAAAACCACTGAAATTTACCAGTTATAGTTATAGCTATCTCAAGTAAGTATAACTTGTGTCCTAAGGTAACTATAACTCGTGCCCCCGCCATGCACAGTGATATTATCAATGATGTCAAAGAAGATGTCATGAGTGGTGTAATAAGTAGGGTAATTAGCAGTGCATGGCAAGGGCGCAAGTTATAATTACCTTAAGCAGGAGTGTGCTTAGGTGTGCCTGGATGTGTAATGAGTGGCAGGATGGGAGGGAGGAGCTGGGCACAGCCCCACTTACACCTGAATAGGCTGTGCCCTGCTTCCACACAAAGGGCTGCGTACCCCCTGTAGTTAGTCTGAAGTATGTACAGGGAAGGCAGAATGCCTGTGGACTTCAAAGGGAAAACTCTAGAAGCTTGTTGTGATTATGTCTATGACTCATTGTTTAAGTCCTCCTGTCACTATGAAACTACCTCTTTTAGTCTATCTATCCTTTTCTACTGAGCTATGTGTGAGTGAAGTCTAGATATCACACTTGATATATAGTTGGATTAGAAAAAAGAGAGAGTTGTAACGGAAAAGAAATCGCACCTCGTAATCGCGAAATACAATACACCGAAAAATGGACGGATGTAACCTGTTCATCACTATATTGAGGCTGTCATCACTGTTTTCAAAACTGGATGGATTTAACCTGTTTATCAACGTATTGAAAATTCGAAAAAAAGAACTTGTGAAAAGAGACCTTAATTGAGAATCTTTGAACCACGTTTCATTTGTATTAAAGAACATTTCTTGCTCCCCGACATCACATTTTTGGAAAGTTATTACCTATTTGCTTTATACTTTAAAGTGGAGTGCCGGGTATTCTTTTTGGACATATAATTGGATTCATGGCTCTCTAGGAGCATACATTGCTCTGTTACCCTGCGTGCACATGCATCAGTAAATTTCTAAAACTGAAAACAACAATTCTCACTTTTTCAAAGCACAAAACCTTTTCTTAATGGCATACCTACATCATTTCTCAAATATTTCTTGTTTCTTTAAAACATATATTAAATATTTCTCAAGGAAAAGTTACACACCTAGTGAAGCTAGCACAAGAACTCTCAAGAGATATTCTGTACTATTAACCACCCGAATTTTAAACAGAGCATGTTTAAAGAAATGCACCACCTTCACCATATACATGAAATTTTCAATAGCCTTAACCCCTTCCATGCTTATGACGAGCTGGACTCGTCATGGCACACAGTGCTCGTGTGCTCATGACGAGTCCAGCTCGTCATAAGATCACCCACGGGGAAGCGCTGGCGCTCCCCCGTGGGAATCCGATCGTCGGGGTTTTTTAGGAGGCAGGGGAAGGACTTCCCTGCCTCCCCCGCCCCCGCCCTCCCATCAATGACGTCAGCGCGCGAGCGCGCTGACATCATTGAGGGTTTCCTTTCTTCCCGACGCGCTGGAAGCCATTTGCTTCCAGCGCGTCGGGAAATAAGGTGAGTTTTGGCTCGGGGAGGGGGGTTTGATTCTGAAAGAGACATCGAGGAAAGGAAAGGGTTTTCCTTTCCCCGATGCCTCTTTTGTGCATTCCTGCTGCACGATCATGTGATCGTGCAGCAGGAATGACTCACGAGGGCGCCATTGTTAGCGTGGAGATGTGCCTTCTCTCCATTGCCACCCTGTAAAGTTAGCTGTAATCCTTGATGGAGGTCTCTGCACCCTTGATTTTCTCGAGCGCAATCCTCGTGTAGTTCCTGTGACCAGGAGGTTCCTTCTCCTCGCCTGCCGCTGCGATCCTGCTCTGACCCTTTATAAACAAGAGGCATGTGAACGGGCCTAGAAGCCCCGCTCGTTTGGCCCCGCCACACATACACTAGCGGTATGCAACGTATGCCCGCCCTTTCCCTACTATGATGGACAGCTTACTCAAAGGATCCCGGCGCTTTCGGCGCGGTGGCAAAGTTACAGACACACAGGTCACTGGAGACAATTCTTCTGGTCCTTTACGCAGCTGTAGTGTAGGAAAGGCATTATACATTTACCCAACGAGGTAGCACTTACTGATTAGCCAGTAGAAAGTACTCCAGTTGAGTAGAGGTATTGCACAAAACGGTGGCATCTTCGTGGATAAATATGCAGGGCAGATGTGCCTTCTCTCCATTTACACCCTGACAAGTTAGCTGTAATCCTTGATGGAGGTCTTTGCATCCTTCATTTTCTCGAGCGCAATTCTCGTGTAGAATTCGTGAGCGTGGAGATGTGCCTTCTCTCCATTTACACCCTGAAAAGTTAGCTGTAATCCTTGATGGAGGTCTTTGCATCCTTGAATTTGTCGAGCGCAATGCTCGTGTAGTTCCTGTGACCATGAGGTTCCTTCTCCTCGTCTGCCGCTGAGATCCTGCTCTGACCCTTTATAAACAAGAGGCATGTGAACGGGCCTAGAAGCCCCGCCACACATACACTAGCGGTATGCAACGTATGCCCGCCCTTTCCCCACTATGATGGAGAGCTTACTCAAAGGACCCCGGCGCTTTCGGCGCGGTGGCAAAGTTACAGACACACAGGTCACTGGAGACAATTCTTCTGGTCCTTTACGCAGCTGTAGTGTAGGAAAGGCACTATACATTTACCCAACGAGGTAGCACTTACTGATTAGCCAGTAGAAAGCACTCCAGTTGAGTAGAGGTATTGCACAAAACGGTGGCATCTTCGTGGATAAATATGCAGGGCAGATGTGCCTTCTCTCCATTTACACCCTGACAAGTTAGCTGTAATCCTTGATGGAGGTCTTTGCATCCTTCATTTTCTCGAGCGCAATTCTCGTGTAGAATTCGTGAGCGTGGAGATGTGCCTTCTCTCCATTTACACCCTGAAAAGTTAGCTGTAATCCTTGATGGAGGTCTTTGCATCCTTGAATTTCTCGAGCGCAATGCTCGTGGTAGTTCCTGTGACCATGAGGTTCCTTCTCCTCGTCTGCCGCTGAGATCCTGCTCTGACCCTTTATAAACAAGAGGCATGTGAACGGGCCTAGAAGCCCCGCCACACATACACTAGCGGTATGCAACGTATGCCCGCCCTTTCCCCACTATGATGGACAGCTTACTCAAAGGACCCCGGCGCTTTCGGCGCGGTGGCAAAGTTACAGACACACAGGTCACTGGAGACAATTCTTCTGGTCCTTTACGCAGCTGTAGTGTAGGAAAGGCACTATACATTTACCCAACGAGGTAGCACTTACTGATTAGCCAGTAGAAAGCACTCCAGTTGAGTAGAGGTATTGCACAAAACGGTGGCATCTTCGTGGATAAATATGCAGGGCAGATGTGCCTTCTCTCCATTTACACCCTGACAAGTTAGCTGTAATCCTTGATGGAGGTCTTTGCATCCTTCATTTTCTCGAGCGCAATTCTCGTGTAGAATTCGTGAGCGTGGAGATGTGCCTTCTCTCCATTTACACCCTGAAAAGTTAGCTGTAATCCTTGATGGAGGTCTTTGCATCCTTGAATTTCTCGAGCGCAATGCTCGTGTAGTTCCTGTGACCATGAGGTTCCTTCTCATTCGTCTGCCGCTGAGATCATGCTCTGACCCTTTATAAACAAGAGGCATGTGAACGGGCCTAGAAGCCCCGCCACACATACACTAGCGGTATGCAATGTATGCCCGCCCTTTCCCCACTATGATGGACAGCTTACTCAAAGGACCCCGGCACTTTCGGCGCGGTGGCAAAGTTACAGACACACAGGTCACTGGAGACAATTCTTCTGGTCCTTTACGCAGCTGTAGTGTAGGAAAGGCACTATACATTTACCCAACGAGGTAGCACTTACTGATTAGCCAGTAGAAAGCACTCCAGTTGAGTAGAGGTATTGCACAAAACGGTGGCATCTTCGTGGATAAATATGCAGGGCAGATGTGCCTTCTCTCCATTTACACCCTGACAAGTTAGCTGTAATCCTTGATGGAGGTCTTTGCATCCTTCATTTTCTCGAGCGCAATTCTCGTGTAGAATTCGTGAGCGTGGAGATGTGCCTTCTCTCCATTTACACCCTGAAAAGTTAGCTGTAATCCTTGATGGAGGTCTTTGCATCCTTGAATTTCTCGAGCGCAATGCTCGTGTAGTTCCTGTGACCATGAGGTTCCTTCTCCTCGTCTGCCGCTGAGATCCTGCTCTGACCCTTTATAAACAAGAGGCATGTGAACGGGCCTAGAAGCCCCGCTCGTTTGGCCCCGCCACACATACACTAGCGGTATGCAACGTATGCCCGCCCTTTCCCCACTATGATGGACAGCTTACTCAAAGGATCCTGGCGCTTTCGGCGCGGTGGCAAAGTTACAGACACACAGGTCACTGGAGACAATTCTTCTGGTCCTTTACGCAGCTGTAGTGTAGGAAAGGCACTATACATTTACCCAACGAGGTAGCACTTACTGATTAGCCAGTAGAAAGTACTCCAGTTGAGTAGAGGTATTGCACAAAACGGTGGCATCTTCGTGGATAAATATGCAGGGCAGATGTGCCTTCTCTCCATTTACACCCTGAAAAGTTAGCTGTAATCCTTGATGGAGGTCTTTGCATCCTTGAATTTCTCGAGCGCAATGCTCGTGTAGTTCCTGTGACCAGGAGGTTCCTTCTCCTCGTCTGCCGCTGAGATCCTGCTCTGACCCTTTATCCCCTTCGGTGCTTATGACGAGCTGGACTCGTCATGGCACACAGTGCTCGTGACGAGTCCAGCTCGTCATAAGACCACCCACGGGGAAGCGCTGGCGCTCCCCCGTGAGAATCTGATCGTTAGGTTTTTTTTGGGGGAGGCAGGGGAAGGGCTTCCCTGCCTCCCCCGCCCCATCAATGACGTCAGCGCGCTGACATCATTGAGGGTTTCCTTTCTTCCCCGACGCGCTGGAAGCCATTTGCTTCCAGCGCGTCGGGGAAATCAGGTGAGGTTTGGCTCGGGGAGGGGGGTTTGTATCAAAAGAGGCATCGAGGGAAAGGAAATGGTTTTCCTTTCCCCGATGCCTCTTTTGTGCATTCCTGCTGCACGATCATGTGATCGTGCAGCAGGAATGCCCACTAGGCACCAGGGTTTTTTTTAATTTTTGTGTTGGGGAGTGGCCAAAAGGGCAAGGGTTGCTCCCCTTTTACGGGTGTGAATATTTTATTTATACTGTTAGGCCCACCTACCCCTTAGCTTGGCTGGTGGATTGTGTGTGGACTGGTGCATTATTTGCATATGTGATTGTAATGTTTTTTTCCTCCTTTTTATTCTAGTGTAAAGCTTTTGATTCCTGTTTGCGGTTTCGGCAGTTGTGGTTCTGCAGTTTTGCGTAATTGCATTTATTTGGTAAGAAAAATATTTTTGTTGTGTGTACTCCAAATGAGTATTATTGTCATGCATGAATGAATTTTTTTGTAAGTGGTGCCATAATGGCAGCATATTTGTTAGTGTTCAGAGCATGAAATTCTTTGCGATGTTTTGCATTGTCTTATGTGTAATTTTTTTCTTCTTCTTTTTAGTGGGATATTGTTGATCCTTACTGTGTCTGTGCAGAGTAGGTGGTGGTGAGTCTAGCTGCTTCTGTCACGTGAGTGGTATAGTGTTGGAGTATATAGGTCTTTGTGATAAAGCTACATTTTGTTTATTTCTTTTTTTTTTACAAAGGGTTTGTTGTTGTTGACTTGTTTGACAAGTAACCTTTATTAGTAAGCATTATGGCTAGCCGTAGAATTACTGCTCAGCAGGTGGTTGGTTTGCTTCTTGAATCTTCCTCTGAGCAGGATTATGAGACTGACAGTGCGTCTGAGGGAGAGGAGGGAGGGGAAGATTCAGGCAGTGAGTTTTCTCTCCACATGGAATCATCGGATGATGAAGGTACTCTCAGTGCAGATGAAGTGCCTGATTTAGAGGAGGATACTACTGTGCCGATGGTGCAAGAGGCATCTGGATTGCAGCCTGGGGCTGCTAGGCTTCCTACTGGAAGTGCTGGACTCTGGGTTGATCCAAACATGGTGCAGCCGGTGTTGCCTGCCTTTAGTGGTTATGCAGGGTGTAGAGTGGATTGTGAACATTATTTGCCTATACAGTATTTTCAGTTGTTTATGGATGATGTATTTTTGGGTGAGATTGTTGAGCAGACTAATTTGTATGCTGAACAGTTTTTGAGGGACAACAGTGCCAGACTTAGGCCCCATTCTAGAGCTACCCGGTGGAGTCCCACAAATCTGGAAGAGATGAAGAAGTTTTTGGGTTTGACTTTTTGATGGGTTTGATAAGGAAGCCGTCCATGAGTTCATATTGGTCTACCAGTCCCTTGATGGCAACGGCCATATTTCCTGCAGTTATGACTCGTGATCGGTATTTACTTTTGCTTCGGATGCTGCATTTTGTTGATAATGGTTTGGCGTTGCCACGAGATCACCCTGAATGTGACCGTCTTTTTAAGATTCGGCCTGTTCTTGATCACTTTGTAGATCGATTTTCAGAGATCTATACTCCAGGGAAAGAAATATCTATTGATGAGTCTTTGGTGCTGTTCAAGGGCCGTTTGGTTTTTAGGCAGTACATTCCTAGCAAGAGGGCACGCTATGGAATTAAGCTGTATATGTTGTCTGAGAGTAGGACAGGATATGTTTTTAATTTGCGTGTGTACACTGGTAGGGATTCCACTATTGACCCCCTGGTTGTCCGTCCACTTTAGTAGGAGTTTCAGAGAAAATTGTGTGGGAACTTGCTAGAGGACTGTTTAACAGAGGCCACCATTTGTACATTGATAACTTCTACACTGCTGTGCAATTGTTTAAGGAATTGTTCAAAGTGGACACTTTTGCTTGTGGCACAATCCGCTCTAACCGTAAAGGTTATCCAAAAGAGCTTGTTTGCAAAAAACTTCAGAGGGGACAGTGCAGTGCCTTGCGTAGTGAGGAACTGCTAGCTGTGAAATTTGTGGACAGGAGGGATGTGTACATGCTGACTACCATCCATGATGAGAGTACTTCACCTGTGGCTGTTTGGGGTCAGATTGCTGAAGTGTGCAAACCTGTGTGCATTTTAGACTACAATAAGCACATGGGTGGTGTTGATAGAGTAGATCAGAGGTTGGAACCTTACACTGCTATTCGTAAGTCTTACATTTGGTATAAGAAGTTGGCCATCCATCTCTTCAATTTAGCAACTTTCAATGCTTTTGTTGTGTTCAAGGAGTGTTCTCCTGCGTCAAAGTTGACTTTTGTTCAGTTTCAGGAGTCTGTCATAGGCAGCCTTGTTGTTGTGGAACAGGCAAGTGTTCCTAGAGTTGGAGTGGTGGAGGATGTGGCTCGATTGAAAGATCGCCACTTTCCTGATCACATTCCTCCTACATCCTCAAAAGACTTTCCCACTAGGAGATGTAGAGTCTGTTGGCGAAGAGGTACGCGGAAGGAGACTCGTATGTACTGCCCTGAGTGTCCTTCTAACCCTGGGCTGTGTGTGCCTGCTTGTTATAGAGCGTACCACAAGCAAAAAGAATTATTGGGAGCAACCATGAGTGGTAAAGTGAACTGCCTGGTCTGTAATGTTTAAGAATTGTTGTTCTGTTTCAAGGTTGGCATTAGTGCAATGTTTCTGATTTTGTGTTAGTAGATTTGTATCTATTTGCAATTTGTTTGTGTTTTCTTTTTTGTATAAAAAAATCCTAAATGTGATGGTGGTGTGTGTAGGCTGGTGCTTGGCTGGCGGTGTGCGTGGAGTGGCGCTCGGCTGGCAGTGTGTGAGTAGTGACTTGCTGCTGGTCACTACACACACTGCTAGCCGAGCGACACTCCACGCAATCCATCAGGTTGTGTGGTTGCTGTGTTAGGAATGTGGGCGTGTGAAAGTGATGGGCCCTTGAATGGCGCTGTCTGCTGGTGTGAGTGTTGTAATGTGATGGGCCCGCGGCTGGTGGTGTGAATGGTTTTGTATTTGTCACACGTATGAAAGGTGTATGAATGGCCTGTAAAGAGGTTGGTGCCTTGTCGTGGCTTTACAGCTCACGAGCTGTGAGTCAATGGTTCAGTTTCTCGTCCTTTCAATTATTAACCGTGCATTTCATTTTTGTGAAATCACTTGTTAATACAATTGTATATACTGAACCATCACTCACCCTCGTGCCAAATCCAACCAGTATGTGTGTGTGTGCTTGAGGATTAGATGGCTGTGCAGTAATATTTTTTTTTGTCTTTCTCAAGCAGGGTGTACCTTGTCCCTTTTTGTGAATGTTGTAATGTGTTTGTTTCGTGCCTGGGGGTGTGAATGGTCTTGTGTGTATCACGTATGAAAGGTGTGTGAATGGCCTGTAAAGCGGTTGGGGCCTTGACGTGGCTTTACAGCTCACGAGCTGCGAGTCACTGGTTCCGTTTTTGTCCTTTCAATTATTGACAGTGCATTTCATTTTTGTGAAATCTCTTGTTAATAAAATTGTATATACTGAACCATCACTTGCCCTCGTGCCAAATCCAACCAGTATGTGTGTGTGTGCTTGAGGAATAGATGGCTGTGCAGTAATCTTTGTCTTTTTAGTCTGTCTGCCAAGGTGTACATTCCGTCTAAGAATAACCTACCAACTGTAGATATTGTCGTAAACGAAACACCCATGGGAGTACATGGTGATATCTCTCTTGTGGATCCCAACAAGTTATGGTACCCACAATGTCCTGCAAACCTCAAAATGTCTGTCACATTTTCCTTGCAATATTGTGCCAACATTTTCACGCTGCAGAAATAAACAACACATTATCTCATTATGACCTGGTTTTGCAAGGGGGTCACCTGGGTTTTTGGCCCGGGGCTCGGCGGCCACATAGGGAAACCTACCAAACCCACACATTTCTGAAAAGTAGACACCCGGGGGCTTCCAGGGAGGTATGGCTTGCGTGGATCCCCCAACGTTTCCTTACCCAGAATCCCCTGCAAACCTCACTTTTAGCTGAAAAAATCACTTTTTTCACACATTTTTGTGTGGGAAAGTGTGGCATCACTGGCCTCACACAAATTTCCTACCACCCAGCGTTCCCCCAGGTCTCCCGATAAAAATGGTGCCTCACTGGTGTGGGAGGCCCAAGTACCCGCGACAGGCAAGGGCCCACAACGTATTGAGGCGACCTCAAAATGGCCTTTCACAAAACCACCTGGTTTTGCAAGGGAGTCACCTGGGTTTTTGGCCCCGTGCTCGGCGGCCATCTAGGAAACCTACCAAACCCACACATTTCTGAAAAGTAGACACCCGGGGCTTCCAGGGAGGTATGGCTTGCGTGGATCCCCCAACGTTTCCTTACCCAGAATCCCCTGCAAACCTCACTTTTAGCTGAAAAAATCACTTTTTTCACACATTTTTGTGTGGGAAAGTGTGGCATCACTGGCCTCACACAAATTTCCTACCACCCAGCGTTCCCCAGGTCTCCCGATAAAAATGGTGCCTCACTTGTGTGGGAGGCCCAAGTACTCGCGACAGGCAAGGGCCCACAACGTAGTGAGGCGACCTCAAAATTGCCTATCTCAAAACCACCTGGTTTTGCAAGGGAGTCACCTGGGTTTTTGGCCCCGTGCTCGGCGGCCATCTAGGAAACCTACCAAACCCACACATTTCTGAAAAGTAGACACCCGGGGGCTTCCAGGGAGGTATGGCTTGCGTGGATCCCCCAACGTTTCCTTACCCAGAATCCCTTGCAAACCTCAATTTTAGCTGAAAAAATCACTTTTTCACACATTTGTGTGTGGGAAAGTGTGGCATCACTGGCCTCACACAAATTTCCTACCACCCAGCGTTCCCCAGGTCTCCCGATAAAAATGGTGCCTCACTTGTGTGGGAGGCCCAAGTACTCGCGACAGGCAAGGGCCCACAACGTAGTGAGGCGACCTCAAAATTGCCTATCTCAAAACCACCTGGTTTTGCAAGGGAGTCACCTGGGTTTTGGCCCCGTGCTCGGCGGCCATCTAGGGAAACCTACCAAACCCACACATTTCTGAAAAGTAGACACCCGGGGGCTTCCAGGGAGGTATGGCTTGCGTGGATCCCCCAACGTTTCCTTACCCAGAATCCCTTGCAAACCTCACTTTTAGCTGAAAAAATCACTTTTTTCACACATTTGTGTGTGGGAAAGTGTGGCATCACTGGCCTCACACAAATTTCCTACCACCCAGCGTTCCCCCAGGTCTCCCGATAAAAATGGTGCCTCACTTGTGTGGGAGGCCCAAGTACTCGCGACAGGCAAGGGCCCACAACGTAGTGAGGCGACCTCAAAATTGCCTATCTCAAAACCACCTGGTTTTGCAAGGGAGTCACCTGGGTTTTGGCCCCGTGCTCGGCGGCCATCTAGGGAAACCTACCAAACCCACACATTTCTGAAAAGTAGACACCCGGGGGCTTCCAGGGAGGTATGGCTTGCGTGGATCCCCCAACGTTTCCTTACCCAGAATCCCTTGCAAACCTCACTTTTAGCTGAAAAAATCACTTTTTCACACATTTTGTGTGGGAAAGTGTGGCATCACTGGCCTCACACAAATTTCCTACCACCCAGCGTTCCCCCAGGTCTCCCGATAAAAATGGTGCCTCACTGGTGTGGGAGGCCCAAGTACCCGCGACAGGCAAGGGCCCACAACGTATTGAGGCGACCTCAAAATGGCCTTTCACAAAACCACCTGGTTTTGCAAGGGAGTCACCTGGGTTTTGGCCCCGTGCTCGGCGGCCATCTAGGGAAACCTACCAAACCCACACATTTCTGAAAAGTAGACACCCGGGGGCTTCCAGGGAGGTATGGCTTGCGTGGATCCCCCAACGTTTCCTTACCCAGAATCCCCTGCAAACCTCACTTTTAGCTGAAAAAATCACTTTTTTCACACATTTTTGTGTGGGAAAGTGTGGCATCACTGGCCTCACACAAATTTCCTACCACCCAGCGTTCCCCCAGGTCTCCCGATAAAAATGGTGCCTCACTTGTGTGGGAGGCCCAAGTACCCGCGACAGGCAAGGGCCCACAACGTATTGAGGCGACCTCAAAATGGCCTTTCACAAAACCACCTGGTTTTGCAGGAGTCACCTGGGTTTTGGCCCCGTGCTCGGCGGCCATCTAGGAAAACCTACCAAACCCACACATTTCTGAAAGTAGACACCGGGGGCTTCCAGGGAGGTATGGCTTGCGTGGATCCCCAACGTTTCCTTACCAGAATCCCTTGCAAACCTCATTTTAGCTGAAAAAATCACTTTTTCACACATTTGTGTGTGGGAAAGTGTGGCATCACTGGCCTCACACAAATTTCCTACCACCCAGCGTTCCTCCAGGTCTCCCGATAAAAATGGTGCCTCACTTGTGTGGGAGGCCCAAGTACCCGCGACAGGCAGGGCCCACAACGTAGTGAGGCGACCTCAAAATTGCCTATCTCAAAACCACCTGGTTTTGCAAGGGAGTCACCTGGGTTTTGGCCCCGTGCTCGGCGGCCATCTAGGAAACCTACCAAACCCACACATTTCTGAAAAGTAGACACCCGGGGGCTTCCAGGGAGGTATGGCTTGCGTGGATCCCCCAACGTTTCCTTACCCAGAATCCCTTGCAAACCTCAATTTTAGCTGAAAAAATCACTTTTTTCACACATTTGTGTGTGGGAAAGTGTGGCATCACTGGCCTCACACAAATTTCCTACCACCAGCGTTCCCCAGGTCTCCCGATAAAAATGGTGCCTCACTTGTGTGGGAGGCCCAAGTACCCGCGACAGGCAAGGACACAAAACGTTTTGAGGCAACATCAACATTGCCTATCAAAAAATGTTTTGGGCCCTTGCCTGTCGCGGTACTTGGGCCTCCACACAAGTGAGGCACCATTTTTATCGGGAGACCTGAGGGAACGCTGGGTGGTAGGAAATTTGTGTGAGGCCAGTGATGCCACACTTTCCCACACACAAATGTGTGAAAAAGTGATTTTTTCAGCTAAAATTGAGGTTTGCAAGGGATTCTGGGTAAGGAAACGTTGGGGATCCACGCAAGCCATACCTCCCTGGAAGCCTCCGGGTGTCTACTTTTCAGAAATGTGTGGGTTTGGTAGGTTTCCCTAGATGGCCGCCGAGCACGGGGCCAAAACCCAGGTGACTCCTTGCAAAACCAGGTGGTTTTGAGATAGGCAATTTTGAGGTCGCCTCACTACGTTGTGGGCCCTTGCCTGTCGCGAGTACTTGGGCCTCCCACACAAGTGAGGCACCATTTTTATCGGGAGACCTGGGGGAACGCTGGGTGGTAGGAAATTTGTGTGAGGCCAGTGATGCCACACTTTCCCACACACAAATGTGTGAAAAAAGTGATTTTTTCAGCTAAAATTGAGGTTTGCAAGGGATTCTGGATAGGAAACGTTGGGGGATCCACGCAAGCCATACCTCCCTGGAAGCCCCGGGTGTCTACTTTTCAGAAATGTGTGGTTTGGTAGGTTTCCTAGATGGCCGCCGAGCACGGGCCAAAACCCAGGTGACTCCTTGCAAAACCAGGTGGTTTTGAGATAGGCAATTTTGAGGTCGCCTCACTACGTTGTGGGCCCTGCCTGTCGCTGGTACTTGGGCCTCCCACACAAGTGAGGCACCATTTTTATCGGGAGACCTGGGGAACGCTGGGTGGTAGGAAATTTGTGTGAGGCCAGTGATGCCACACTTTCCCACACACAAATGTGTGAAAAAGTGATTTTTTCAGCTAAAATTGAGGTTTGCAAGGGATTCTGGGTAAGGAAACGTTGGGGGATCCACGTAAGCCATACCTCCTGGAAGCCCCCGGTGTCTACTTTTCAGAAATGTGTGTGTTTGGTAGGTTTCCTAGATGCCGGCAGAGCTAGGGTTCACAAACTACAGCTAGGCATTTTGCCAAAAAGGGTCATTTTCACTGCGAAATTGAGGTGTGACCACGTTGCGTTTTGCGCCGTTTCCTGTCGCAGGCACTAGGCCGACCCACACAAGTGAGGTACCATTTTTCTCGTTAGACTTTGGGGAACGCGGGGTGGTAGGAAATTTGTGTGAGGCCAGTGATGCCACACTTTCCCACACACAAATGTGTGAAAAAAGTGATTTTTTCAGCTAAAATTGAGGTTTGCAAGGGATTCTGGGTAAGGAAACGTTGGGGGATCCACGCAAGCCATACCTCCCTGGAAGCCTCCGGGTGTCTACTTTTCAGAAATGTGTGGGTTTGGTAGGTTTCCCTAGATGGCCGCCGAGCACGGGGCCAAAACCCAGGTGACCCCCTTGCAAAAGCAGGTGGTTTTGAGATAGGCAATTTTGAGGTCGCCTCACTACGTTGTGGGCCCTTGCCTGTCGCGAGTACTTGGGCCTCCCACACAAGTGAGGCACCATTTTTATCGGGAGACCTGGGGGAACGCTGGGTGGTAGGAAATTTGTGTGAGGCCAGTGATGCCACACTTTCCCACACACAAATGTGTGAAAAAAGCGATTTTTTTCAGCTAAAATTGAGGTTTGTAAGGGATTCTGGGTAAGGAAACGTTGGGGGATCCACGCAAGCCATACCTCCCTGGAAGCCCCCGGGTGTCTACTTTTCAGAAATGTGTGGGTTTCAGTAGGTTTCCCTAGATGGCCGCCGAGCACGGGGCCAAAAACCCAGGTGACTCCCTTGCAAAACCAGGTGGTTTTGAGATAGGCAATTTTGAGGTCGCCTCACTACGTTGTGGGCCCTTGCCTGTCGCGAGTACTTGGGCCTCCCACACAAGTGAGGCACCATTTTTATCGGGAGACCTGGGGAACGCTGGGTGGTAGGAAATTTGTGTGAGGCCAGTGATGCCACACTTTCCCACACACAAATGTGTGAAAAAAGTGATTTTTTCAGCTAAAATTGAGGTTTGCAAGGGATTCTGGGTAAGGAAACGTTGGGGGATCCACGCAAGCCATACCTCCCTGGAAGCCCCCGGGTGTCTACTTTTCAGAAATGTGTGGGTTTGGTAGGTTTCCCTAGATGGCCGCCGAGCATAGGGCTCAAAACCCAGGTAGACCCTCTTGCAAAACCAGGTGGTTTTGAGATAGGCAATTTGAGGTCGCCTCACTACGTTGTGGGCCCTTGCCTGTCGCGAGTACTTGGGCCTCCCACACAAGTGAGGCACCATTTTTATCGGGAGACCTTGGGGAACGCTGGGTGGTAGGAAATTTGTGTGAGGCCAGTGATGCCACACTTTCCACACACACAAATGTGTGAAAAAAGTGATTTTTTCAGCTAAAATTGAGGTTTGCAAGGGATTCTGGGTAAGGAAACGTTGGGGGATCCACGTCAAGCCATACCTCCCTGGAAGCCCCTGGGTGTCTACTTTTCAGAAATGTGTAGGTTTGGTAGGTTTCCCTAGATGGCCGCCGAGCACTGGGCCAAAAACCCAGGTGACACTCTTGCAAAACCAGGTGGTTT
This sequence comes from Calotriton arnoldi, assembly GCA_963921515.1. Lineage (NCBI taxonomy): Eukaryota > Metazoa > Chordata > Amphibia > Caudata > Salamandridae > Calotriton > Calotriton arnoldi. The sequence continues at coordinate 173,250 of CAWUFW010005848.1, forward strand.
TGAGATAGGCAATTTAGAGGTCGCCTCACTACGTTGTGGGCCCTTGCCTGTCGCAGGTACTTGGGCCTCCCACACAAGTGAGGCACCATTTTTATCGGGAGACCTGGGGAACGCTGGGTGGTAGGAAATTTGTGTGAGGCCAGTGATGCCACACTTTCCCACACAGAAATGTGTGAAAAAAGTGATTTTTTCAGCTAAAATTGAGGTTTGCAAGGGATTCTGGGTAAGAGAACGCTGGGGGATCCACGCAAGCCATACCTCCTGGAAGCCCCCGGGTGTCTACTTTTCAGAAATGTGTGTGTTTGGTAGGTTTCCCTAGGTGCCGGCAGAGCTAGGGTTCACAAACTACAGCTAGGCATTTTGCCAAAAAAGGGTCATTTTTCACTGCGAAATTGAGGTGTGACCACGTTGCGTTTTGCGCCGTTTCCTGTCGCAGGCACTAGGCCGACCCACACAAGTGAGGTACCATTTTTCTCGTTAGACTTTGGGGAACGCGGGGTGGGTGGAAATTTGTGGATCCACGCAGATTCCAGAACTTTCCACCACAGAAATGTGGGGAAAATGTGTTTTTTTGGACAATTTTTTATGTTTGCAAGGGATTCTGGGTAACAGAACCTGGTGGGAGGCAGTCAAGTCACCCCATCCTGGATTCCCCTGGGTGTCTAGTTTTCAAAAATTTATAGGTTTGCTAGGTTTCCCTAGGTGCCGGCAGAGGTAGGGTTCAAAAACTACAGCTAGGCACTTTGCAAAAAAAGGTCATTTTTCACTGCGAAATTGAGGTGTGACCGCGTTGCGTTTTGCGCCGTTTCCTGTCGCAGGCACTAGGCCAACCCACACAAGTGAGGTACCATTTTTCTCGTAAGACTTTGGGGAACGCGGGGTGGGTGGAAATTTGTGGATCCACACAGATTCCAGAACTTTCCACCACAGAAATGTGGGGAAAATGTGTTTTTTTGACAATTTTTTATGTTTGCAAGGGATTCTGGGTAACAGAACCTGGTGGGAGGCAGTCAAGTCACCCCATCCTGGATTCCCCTGGGTGTCTAGTTTTCAAAAATGTATAGGTTTGCTAGGTTTCCCTAGGTGCCGGCAGAGGTAGGGTTCAAAAACTACAGCTAGGCACTTTGCCAAAAAAGGGTCATTTTTCACTGCGAAATTGAGGTGGGACCGCGTTGCGTTTTGCGCCATTTCCTGTCGCAGGCACTAGGCCGACCCACACAAGTGAGGTACCATTTTTCTCGTAAGACTTTGGGAACGCGGGGTGGGTGGAAATTTGTGGATCCACGCAGATTCCAGAACTTTCCACCACAGAAATGTGGGGAAAATGTGTTTTTTTGACAATTTTTTATGTTTGCAAGGGATTCTGGGTAACAGAACCTGGTGGGAGGCAGTCAAGTCACCCCATCCTGGATTCCCCTGGGTGTCTAGTTTTCAAAAATGTATAGGCTTGCTAGGTTTCCCTAGGTGCCGGCAGAGGTAGGGTTCAAAAACTACAGCTAGGCACTTTGCCAAAAAAGGGTCATTTTTCACTGCGAAATTGAGGTGGGACCGCGTTGCGTTTTGCGCCGTTTCCTGTCGCAGGCACTAGGCCGACCCACACAAGTGAGGTACCATTTTTCTCGTAAGACTTTGGGGAACGCGGGTGGGTGGAAATTTGTGTATCCACGCAGATTCCAGAACTTTCCACCACAGAAATTGGGGAAAATGTGGTTTTTTGACAATTTTTTATGTTTGCAAGGGATTCTGGGTAACAGAACCTGGTGGGAGGCAGTCAAGTCACCCCATCCTGGATTCCCCTGGGTGTCTAGTTTTCAAAAATGTATAGGTTTGCTAGGTTTCCCTAGGTGCCGGCAGAGGTAGGGTTCAAAAACTACAGCTAGGCACTTTGCCAAAAAGGGTCATTTTTCACTGCGAAATTGAGGTGGGACCGCGTTGCGTTTTGCGCCGTTTCCTGTCGCAGGCACTAGGCCGACCCACACAAGTGAGGTACCATTTTTCTCGTAAGACTTTGGGGAACGCGGGGTGGGTGGAAATTTGTGGATCCACGCAGATTCCAGAACTTTCCACCACAGAAATGTGGGGAAAATGTGGTTTTTTGACAATGTTTTATGTTTGCAAGGGATTCTGGGTAAGAGAACCTGGTGGGAGGCAGTCAAGTCACCCCATCCTGGATTCCCCTGGGTGTCTAGTTTTCAAAAATGTATAGGTTTGCTAGGTTTCCCTAGGTGCCGGCAGAGTTAGGGTTCAAAAACTACAGCTAGGCACTTTGCCAAAAAGGGTCATTTTTCACTGCGAAATTGAGGTGTGACCACGTTGCGTTTTGCGCCGTTTCCTGTCGCAGGCACTAGGCCGACCCACACAAGTGAGGTACCATTTTTCTCGTAAGACTTTGGGGAACGCGGGGTGGGTGGAAATTTGTGGATCCACGCAGATTCCAGAACTTTCCACCACAGAAATGTGGGGAAAATGTGGTTTTTTGACAATTTTTTCTGTTTGCAAGGGATTCTGGGTAACAGAACTTGGTGGGAGGCAGTCAAGTCACCCCATCCTGGATTCCCCTGGGTGTCTAGTTTTCAAAAATGTATAGGTTTGCTAGGTTTCCCTAGGTGCCGGCAGAGCTAGGGTTCAAAAACTACACCTAGGCACTTTGCAAAAAAAGGGTAATTTTTCATTGTGAAAATGTGGTACGTCCACGTTGCATTTTGAGCCATTTCCTGTTGTGGGCACAAGGGCTACCCACATAAGTGAGGTACCATTTTTATCGGGAGACTTAGGCTAACACAGAATTGTAGAGCAACTGTTATTACCTATTGACTTTCGATGCATTTCTGCCTTCCAAATGAAAGACAATGTGTAAAAATAAGTCATTTTGAAAAATGACCTATAATTCTCATGCTAGTATGGGTACTCCCAATTTCGGAAATGTGCAAATATCTACTGTTTCTAAAATCTACATTTTGTTCCCATTTCAGAAATACATAGGTGTCTTTCATAACAATTTTTCCATGTATACATTTTCCCAAAATAATTGCTATATACCCGGTACTTAAAAAAATCATTGCAAGATGTTGCTCAATTATTGGCTCTGGGTTCGTCGGGTTCTTGGTGAACCTACAAGTCCTATATATCCCCACAACCAGAAAGGTCCAGCGGATATAACGGTATATTGCCTTCAAATAGCTGTCATAATTAGAAGAAGTTACAGGTGAAAACATTGACACAAATGGCTGTTTTTTTCAACTAATTTTCAATTTTTCCTTTATTTAACTGTTAGTTTCTATAAGGAAAACTTTAAGGATCTACACAAATGACCCCTTGCTGAATTCAGAATTTTGTCTACTTTTCATAAATGTATGGCTTTCCAGGATCCATTATTGGTTTCATACCCATTTCTACCATTAACTGGAAGGAGGTTGAAAGCACAAAAAATAGCAAAAATAGGCTATGTCCCAGAAAAATGCCAAAACTGTGTAAAAAAAGTTGGTTTTCTGACAAAAGTCTGCTTGTCCCTGAAAGCTGGGAAGATGGTGATTTCATCCCCACAACCCCTTTTTTGATGCCATTTGCAGGGAAAAATCAAGACGCTTTCATCTGTAGCCCTTTTTGCCTTTTTCCAAAAAAAACCAAAATTTAGCTGTATTTTGACTAATTTCTGGGTCCCCTCCAGGGGAACCCACAAACCCTGGGTACCTTTACAATCCCCATGATGTTAGAAAAAAAGGACGCAAATTTGGCATGGATACCTTATGTGGTCAAAAAGTTACAGGGGCCTAAGCGCGCACTACCCCAAATAGCCAAAAAAAGGCTTAGCACAGGAGGGGAAAAGGCCTAGCAGCGAAGGGGTTAAAGAACATTGATCACCATGAAAACATATGTGATTTCAGAATAGATATACACCTTCAGGCCATCTTTTCAAAAATATATAGTTTTCTATATCTCTAAGTAAACTCCAGAGTCTCATCTTACGAATAACTATCTGCAACCAGAAAAACCATCTCTCACCATCTAAACATATGCAAACCGGTCATATAAGTTAAAAACGACCTTGACAAACACTTCCAAATACATACCTAACAAAGTATTACTACTTTATAATTCATTACAGGCACAGCACATTTTCTTATGTTTTATTCATGACTACACTACTCCTGTTTAATAATGTGACTAAAAGTATTACAGTTCCCAGAAAGCAAATAATATAGATCTGTCTGTTCTGCACATCATGCTAAGACATTTAAAACATTGTCATTTTTAAATGGCGTAGTGCACGGTAACTTCGCGTTCTACACGAATCGCGAAGTTACCGCAACTTCGCAAGCTCCGCGAGCGTAGCGTAGTTCACCGCCCAGGCTTAGAAACAACCTGTTTTAGCTTATCTATCCTTTTCTACTGAGCTATGTGTGAGTGATGTCTAGATATCACACTTGATATATAATTGGATTCATGGCTCTCTAGGAGCATACATTGCTCGGTTATACAGCGTGCACATGCATCAGTAAGTTTCTAAAACTGAAAACAACAATTCTCACTTTTTCAAAGCACAAAACCTTTTCTTGATGGCATACCTACATCATTTTTCAAATATTTCTTGTGTCTTTAAAACATATATTAAGTATTTCTCAAAGAAAAGTTACACACCATGTGAAGCTATCACAAGCACTTTCATGAGATATTCTGCACTATTAACCTCCTCAATTTCAAACAGAGCACGTTTAAAGAAATGCACCACCCTCAACAGCCTTAAAGAAAATAGATCACCATGTAAACATATATGTGGTTTCGTAATAGATATACACCTTCAGGCCATCTTTCCAAAAATATATAGTTCTCTACATCTTTAAGTAAACTCAAGAGTCTTATTGTACATATAACTATCTGCAACCAGAAAAACCATACCTCACCATCTAAAAATATGCAAACCGATCTTATAAGTTAAAAACCACCTTGACAAACACTTCCAAATACATACCTAACAAGTATTACTACTTTATAATTTCTATATGTGACTAAAAGTACTCCAGTTCACAGAATGCAAAAAATATAGATCTGTCTATTCTGCACATGATGCTGAGACGTTTAAAACATTGTAATTTTTAAAGGCATTGCTCATGGAAACTTTCAACAGTACTAACATCTTAGTCACATACCGTCTGCCAGATACAGTTCATCCAATATATTTTTTTCACATCACTGTGATACTCTTTATCAAACTTCCATATAAATCTTCATTTCTAATGTAATTTTTTTTAAATAATTAAAACATTATATACATACCAGTGAATTGAGTTTGTAGATTATATTGTTGTTTTAGCTCTTTCTGTATAGTTTTGACACTGGTAGAATTTGTAAAAACTAAGCACAAGAATGGTACACCACTCACATAGAAAGCAACTATAAAATGGCAACCTCTTCAACTTTCCACTCTATGATCATGAGAAAGGGAGCAAATGAAATCATCTCTTTAATTTTAGACTACTGTATCTCCACTTGTGGATGGTTAGCAAATGTTAACCCTCTCCCTCAAAACGAGTTTCCTGTGTCCGCGTGTTCGCGATGATCGCAGAGTAATCACACAAAAAAAACGGGAGTCAAAACCAATATTTAGCTTCATTTTTTAAAATTTAAATACTGCACAAAAGTTTATTACATTGTCCTGATTTGGAAATTAAAGTTTACCATTACTAAAATTGTGTCATAACTCCTCAACTTAAAAAAAAAATCTGTCTCGTTAACACCCTTCCCCCAATACACTCTTAGCTCAGTGTACCTAGCAACCCAGTGGAACCAGTAGGTCACAAGCTCACAGCACATTCTAGAAGGAACATGCTACTTTCAAATGAGGTGCAGCAGGTGTAGTTTACTCCACAGATTAAAACGCATATCCATGTCTGTATTACATTTCTTTTGTAAACAACTACCAATAATAGTACTTCTAGCTTTTGCATCCAGCACACTACCTAATTTTATTCACTTACATGCGGACAGCATCCAATGAAATACATTTTTTTTTTTTAAAAGAAGAAAAAAAGCTCAATATTAACTGCTTTTCATTCAGCTCTAGTCTTCTCTTGACTGCTATTGCTCCTTCACTTCAAAATGCTTAGAGTATGGATTGTTGGCCACAGCTATGTCTATTGGGCTGTTAATGCTGCAAGAAAGAGAAGTATTTACAGGGACTTAGGTTTGGCTAATGTGAACATTACTTGGATTGGACATTGAGGATTAAAGTTTCATCAAATACTACCTTTGGTTAAAAGCATTGTGGATTCACCAGCCCCTGACCTCATGATTGTGCACTGTGATGGCAATGACCTAGGCACATTAACTGGAGCAGGACTGGAAATCCTAATGAAGTATACCTTTGCTGAACTGATTATGCTTTTACCTCACACTATCTGTGTGTTCTCTAACATGTGCCAGAGACAGAAATGGAAGTGGTCTAAACAATTCTGTCCACAGATTGAAAAAGCCAGGAAACATGTTAATAAAATAGTTTCTGCGTTCTTCAGAGACCATAGCATGTGCTTTATCTACAATAACCTGCTTTTTAAGATGCAGGGAATCAATAGAAGTGATGGAGTTCACTTTACAAACAGAAGGGAACAGGGCGTTTCTAAGGAACCTGAAACTCTGCATACAGTCTTATCTATAGTTGTCTTATACACAATCTTAACACAAAGGCTCTTGTCACAGCTACGCAAGAGGCCAACATTTGTTCATTTTCTTGTTAAATATTTTTTTTAGAAATTTTTTAATTTGGGACGACGTCATGATGGTCAAGAATAAGGCTTGAAATCACAAAGCAAAAGCAGACATTCAACGGCTACCAGCACATCCAAAAATAATAATAAAAATAATCAATTTGTCTGGTTAGCAGATAACACAAGCCACTAACCTTCAGGAACAAAACCAGCACGGGCGATAATTAGTTTCCCCACTCCTCCCTGCGCAGACCCACAGAAAGAAGAGATATAAACTCTCCTGCAAGACTGCCCACAGGGGAAAGGAGAAATGGATAAAACAATAAACAGCTGTGGAATGTCACCGGAAGGCCTCTCCGGTCTTCACTTCCTTCTATGAAGTATACTCTTTTCTAATAGACCCTCTATGTAAGAGAGAACAAATGTGGTATTTAGCATGCAACAAACCTATGTGTAAGCACTCTATATTTGTAACATGTTTTTCTATAACTATTAACTCACAGGCATTCCACATGAAGCAGCTTGTAAAATTTGGCTGGCACTTATCTGCTTAATTCAGCATTGTCTCCTACTCCTCCTGTTTCTTGTGGGAAGTAAGTCAAAACAAGGTTCCACCTCCTTGATAGCCAAGAAACACTTCCCAGTGGTTTTTACTTCTATTTGCAGCTCAAAAGAAAAGTGTTCCGCACAGAGGCACTCCATGTTTTCGAACGCGTTGAATTATAAGCCCAAAAAAAGGCGAACGTGTTGAGTTCGTTTGTTCGAGCTTCTGCTATGCAGAGAAGTCCCTCCCTCTCCTGAGAGACTCTGCTAGGAGAAGTGAAGCACCGGCAGCAAGGAGGAAGAGTTCCCAGCAGGAATGATGTAGCAGTCAGTCAATAAATAAATGGGAAAGCGAGAGAGCAGGAAAATGCAACTAGCAATGCTCTCGTGTCGAATGCACAGGTCCAAGGTCGGGAGAGTGTGCGAACAGGAAACCTCTTCCGGCACCTCTCCCGCGCTGAGTATGAATATGTCCAAGTTCCCAGGACACGGAGACTTAATTGGACAAAATATTTGAAACTACAACCACGCGGGGAAACAAACAAGGACTCTCCAACTAGAACGGCATCTTGGCAGATTGACAAGCACCATCCCACTCCACAGGAGTGGTTTATATACTCAGGCTCCTCCCCTGCACTGATCTTCATGTTTGGCACGCCTGGTGACTTCTGGGAGACGTAGTCTATACCCAGTTAGTCAGCAGAGAAGTCGTCTTTCCACACTCGCACCCCATTCTTGCATTGATACATTAAAGGGATGAGTGTAGGAACTGTTTGTGTGTGTGTCTTTCTTAACTTGGAGCACCTTCTACGGTGGATAACCATGACACCACTCTAAACATTGCACTACATATATTACTATATACATGCTTCTTTAAAAAACATGTTTTAACTCATGTTTTTGTACTAAGCTTCTTTAAAAACCATCTTTGAAACCAATTTTATGTTTTCGTGGTTATTTAGGGCATCGCGGTGACATCAGTAACCGCGACGATCGCGCCTTTTTCAAAACACATATATGCACACATATTACAGTAGTTTACACACTAGGCATTTATTACTGTATTCTCTAAAGTCATGTTTTTCTAGCGAGTTTCTATGAAAACCATCTCTCAAACCTATTTTCCGTTTTCGCGGTGACATCGGCAACTGTGACCATTCCGGATATGTTGCAAAAAGGCAAAACAAAAGCAAGAATTCAATAGCCACCACCACACTCAAAAATTATAACTATATAATTCACTCTAACCATCACATTAGATAAACCACTATCTAAATAACCCTATTAAAATATTTATCAGTCTTTCAATATCTCTATAACAGTGTGTATTAATGATTCACTGGGTTATGTGAGTGGGTGCAAAAGTCTTCGAGTGGGTCTGTGACTGGGTATATGAGTCTGCATGTGGGTATATAAGTCTGTGAGTGGGTATGTCAGTAGTTTCATGAGTCTTTCAGTGAGTCTGTGAGTGGGTGCACAAGTGTTTTCAGTGAGTCTATCAATCAGTGGATGTGTGAGTGTAAGCATAAGTGTCTCAGAGGGTCTGTGAGTCAGTACGTGAGTGGGTCTGTGAGTGGGTGTATCAATCATTGACTGGATCTGTACCTGGGTGCATGAGTCTCTGAGTGGGTCTGTGAGTGGGTGCATCAATCTCTCAGTGAGTGTGTCAGTGGAAGCATGGTCTGTGAGTGGGTGTATGAGTCTCTGAGTGGGTATGTGAATAGGTACATGACTCTGTGACTTGATCTATGCGTGGGTGCATAAGTGTCTGAGTGGGTCTGTCTATCACTGGGTATTTCAGTGGAAGCAAAAGTATCTCAGTGGGTCTATGAGTTGGTGTGTGAGTGTCTGAGTGGGTCTCTGACTGGGTTCAAGAGTCTTTCAGTGGGTCTGTGAGTGGATGCAACAATCTCTCAGTGGGTGTGTGAGTGGAAGCATAAGTCTCTCAGTGGATTTGTGAGTGGGTGCGTCAGTGTCTGAGTAGGTCTGTGAGTGGGTACATGAGTCTTTGAGTGCATCTCAGAGTGCATGCATGAACCTCTGAATGTTTATGTGAGTACATACATGGGTCTCTGAGTGAATCTGTGAGTGTGTGTATTAGTGTCTGAGTGGGTATGTGAATGGGTGTATAAGTGTGTGAGTGAGTTTGTGAGTGCATACATAAGTCTATGACTGGCATGTGTGCATAAATATGTATATTTTTTATGTTTCCACCAATATTTGTGATGACGCCGCAAACGATTAAAAAAATGTATTTCAGACACATTACTTGTGTCACTAACACCCCCATTTCTCAAACATGGGGTCAGAGTACTTCCACCCTGACCCCTTATGTTAGCTTTCACAGAACTTTTTCAACCCCTGAAACCGTTTCCGATCGATAAAATGGCGGCCGCAACTTTCTATTCAGGTTGCGTCCAGCCAATCACAGCCTTCCCGCTGGTGTGGTTTCGCAATTTACCTCGAAAATGTTGCGATGTAACCGCGATCACCGCAAAGCCTCCGCAACTTTTAATTCAGGTTGTGTCCAGCCAATCAGAGCATTCCCGCTGGCACGCACTTTTGCGATTTAATCTCAAACTTGTCACGATTTCACCATGATCACCATGAAACCGCCGGGAACTATCCGTGACCAGAGATATCACTATATTGTTCAGATTTAATTTCTACAGAATGGATTTGCACCAAATAACAAATAGCACAATCTGTGTAACAACATCTACCTTTCTGCCAAATTTGGTGTAATTCCATAAAGCAGGTTGGGCTGTAGGTACAACAACGGGTTCCTATGGGAATTAACATTACAAATCCACCCTTATTTCGTGCCCCTATTTCTCGGTCCCTAATGCATGATTCATCCCCAAACTTTCCATGACACACAGAACCTACGTTGACACTTTTTTGGGGTATTTTCATGCAGATTGGTCAAAAGACACCAGAGTTATAGACAAGTCAAAAAATATTTTTCCTATGGAAACTAGGTCCTGATTATCACTATTTACTTGCGACCCAATATATAATTTTTCAGGGCTTAGTGTGGATATGGGTTTTTGGGAGGTTGGGGAATTTTTAGGGTTTAGGGTGGGTATGGATTTTGGGTGGCAAGGGTAGTTTTAGGGTGGATATAGGTTTTTGGGTGGTAGGGGAACTTTTAGGGTTTAGGGTGGGTATGGGTTTTCGGGTGGCAAGGACATTTTTAGGCTTTAGGGTCGTATGGGTTTTTGGGTGGGGGGAATTTTTAGGTTTTAGGGTGGCTATGGGAGTTTGGGTAGTAAGGGAATTTTTAGAGTTTAGGGTGGGTATGGGATTTTGGGTGGTAAGGGAACTTTTAAGGTGGCAAGGGATTTCTTGGGGTTCAGGGGTTGTTGGTTCATAGGGTAATATATATATATATAAGTATTTTAAAAATAAATATGTACTTACAATGTCTATATGTAAATATATATATGTATATATATATGTATAAATATATGTATATATATATACATATATATATATATATATATATATATATATATATATATATATATATATATATATATATATATATATATATATATTCACTGAAAAAACCATAGGTTTCAGACACATTATAGTTAGAAATTAGCATTTAAAAAACCTTTGAAATTCACTGAAAAAACCATAGGTTTTAGGGACAGTTCTAGTTAGTTGGATATTTCACTTGTACAAAACCATAGAAATTCCCCCGTTATAGTTAGTTCAGCTAACTATAACTCACGCCCCATAATGCACTGCTGATGACGTCACATATTACATCACTCATGACATGGTCAGTGACATCACTGATGACATCTCAAATGACATCACTGATGACATCATCCATGTGATAATTTCATGCATCTTCTCACACCTAATATAACTTTTGATACACCCACTCTAAATTACAGACTGCCATTCTCAAAACCATAGACACTCCAACACCAAAAACTACATACCCACTCACTGATTCTTAGGTCTACACACACATCCACTCACTCACCCGTACAGTCACTCATACTTAGTCACTCAGTACAGGACTATCATATGCACTCATACACCTATATAAACACTCACACACCGCCACTCATCCATAGAGGTACTCACACACCTAGTCAGTCATGCAAAAACTTAATCACACACCCATTTACTCACCTAAACAGTTATACACACACCAGCTCACTTACTCATACAAATACTAGCACATTCTTATGCTCTTATACAATCACTGATACAAGTACACACTCATCCATACAGCCACTCTCACAATCACACACTCTCACTTATAGCCATTTATATACTCCAACACACATATATACTGCCTTTCACATATGTAGTTACTCACACATGTACCACTGAGATATACATTCAATCACTAACACACCCATACACACACTCACCCACCCATACAGTCCATCACAGATGCACTCTTGAAACCATGCACCCAGTGAATCACCAACTCACACATCTATGCACAGAGTCACACACACCCCACCCACACAAACACTCAGGCACCCATACAGATACTCAGACAATCAATCAATAACCCATGTAGACACTCATGTAGCTATTCAGAAAGCCATGCAGACGCTTACAAACCAACAGACAGACGGATACAGACATTCACACAGTTTAGTCACTAACCCATGCATTCAGTAAGATACATTTAATCACTCACTTGTAGAATCAGTCACTCACGTACTAAATCATCCATTCAGACACTTATACACCCACTCATTCTTCAATACGCCTTTCCCTATATATATCAAACATATTTAAACTTTACAGAAACACACAGTCACTGGATGATGTCATCAGTGATGTCATCAGTGATGTCATTTGAGATGTCATCAGTGATGTCATCAGTGATGTCACTGACCATGTCATGAGTGATGTAATATGTGACGTCATCAGCAGTGCATTGCGGGGCGCGAGTTATAGTTAGCTGAACTAACTATAACGGGGGAATTTCTATGGTTTTGTACGAGTGAAATGTCCAACTAACTAGAACTGTCCCTAAAACCTATGGTTTTTTCAGTGAATTTCAAAGGTTTTTTAAATGCTAATTTCTAACTATAACGTGTCTGAAACCCATGGTTTTTTCAGTGAATTTCAAAGGTTTTTAAATGCTAATTTCTAACTATAACGTGCCTGAAACCTATGATTTTTTAAGTGAATTTCAAAGGTTTTTTTAAATGCTAGTTTCTAACTATGCCTACAGAGGTAGGACATGTGAAGAAAGAAGAAAAAACGCACAGAAAGAAGCAAAAGATGTGCAGAAAGAACCAACAGAGGAGCAGAAAGAGGCCTTGTTGCAAAATCATCCTGTGCCCACAACTTTTTCAGACGGGTACTGGTGGTAACTGACTCTGACTAACCAGAGCCAGTGCTATGCTAAAAGACACTTAGAATACAGTGAAAACACCTACATACACTAGGGAACACTATGCGTTGGGGTACCCCTGTGATTAGCATGACCTCCTCTGCAAGTCCCTAGTACATAATAGGGCAGGGGATTAAAACTACCTCTTAAAACGCGCTACAGGGCGCGTTTGCACAGTGGTGAAGGGAGGGGGGCCTGAGGTGACATGTGTGCAAACGCACCCCGTGGCGTGTTTTAAGTTGCGGGATTAAGTCCCCTTGAATTCTGAGGGTCCCTAGGGCCCAACTAGCCCCCAGGTACCTACAGTTAGGACCACAGAGCTGAGTTGCAGAGAGGCGTTCCGAGGCCACGCACCTTTTTTCACCTCTCTGCAACGCAACTCTGTTGTGCTTACTGAAGGTACCTGGTGAGCTAGTTGGCCCCAGGGTCCCTCAGGATTCAAAGGAATTAATTCCCCAACTTAAAACGCACCACAGGGCGTGTTTGCGCACATGTCCCTGAGGCCCCCTCCCCTTCACCACTGTGCAAACGCGCCCCGTGGTGCGTTTTAAGTTGAGGGATTAGGTCACCTTGAATCCTGAGGCTCCCTGGGGCCCAACTAGCCCACTAGGTACTTCCAGTAAGCACCACAGGCCTGCGTTGCAACGCCTGTAACAAATTGTGCAGTTGTGTTTAGGTAGTGAAGAGGGTCGTACTGGGGGTAGTGTTTTAGGGTTTAGGGTAGTGCAGTGGTATTTGTGTAGTGTAGGGGGTCATGCTGGGGGTAGATTTAGGGTTTAGGGTAGTGCAGTGGTGTTTGGGTAGTGTAGGGAGTCGTGCTGGGGGAGTGTTTTAGGGTTTTGGGTAGTGCAGTGGTGTTTGGGTAGTGTAGGGGGTCGTGCTGGGGGTAGTGTTTTAGGGTTTAGGGTAGTGCAGTGGTGTTTGGGTAGTGTAGGGGGTCGTGCTGGGGGTAGTGATTTAGGGTAGTGCAGTGGTGTTTGGTTAGTGTAGGGGTACTGCTGGGGGTAGTGTTTTAGGGTTTAGGGTAGTGCAGTGGTTTTTGGGTAGTGTAGGGGTACTGCTGGGGGTAGTTTTTAGGGTTTAGGGTAGTGCAGTGGTGTTTGGGTAGTGTAGTGGTTCGTGCTGGGGGTAGTTTTTAGGGTTTAGGGTAGTGCAGTGGTGTTTGTGTAGTGTAGGGGTAGTGTTTTAGGGTAGTGCAGTGGTGTTTGTGTAGTGTAGGAGGTCATGTTTTAGGGTTTAGGGTAGTGCAGTGGTCTTTGGGTAGTGTAGGGAGTCATGCGGGGGTAGTGTTTTAGGGTTTAGGGTAGTGTAGGGGGTCATGCGGGGGTAGTGTTTTAGGGATTAGAGTAGTGCATTGGTGTTTGGGTAGTGTAGGGGGTCATGCGGGGTAGTGTTTTAGGGTTTAGGGCAGTGCAGTGGTGTTTGGGTAGTGTAGGGGGTCGTGCAGGGGGGAGTGTTTTAGGGTTTAGGGCAGTGCAGTGGTGTTCGGGTAGCGTAGGGGGTTGTGCTGGGGGTAGTATTTTAGGGTTTAGGGTAGTGCAGTGGTGTTCGGGTAGTGTAGGGGGTCATGCTGGGGGTAGTGTTCTAGGGTTTAGGGCAGTGCAGTGGTGTTTGGGCAGTGTAGGGGGTAATGCTGGGGGTGGTGTTTTAGGGTTTAGGGCAGTGCAGTGGTAATCAGGCAGTGTATGGGGTCGTGCTGGGGTTGGTGTTTCAGGGTTTAGGGCAGTGCAGTGGTGTTCGGGCAGTGTAGGGGGTGGTGTTTCAGGGTTTAGGGCAGTGCAGTGGTGTTCGGGCAGTGTAGGGGGTCGTGCAGGGGTGGTGTTTCAGGGTTTAGGGCACTGGTGTTCGGGCAGTGTAGGGGGTCGTGCTGGGGGTGGTGTTTCAGGGTTTGGGGCAGTGCAGTGGTGTTCGAGCAGTAAAGGGGTCGTGCTGGGGGGGTGTTTCAGGGTTTAGGGCAGTGCAGTGGTGTTCGGGCAGTGTAGGGGGCGGTGCAGGGGTGGTGTTTTAGGGTTTAGGGCAGTGCAGTGGTGTTTGTGTAGTGTAGGGGGTCATGTTTTAGGGTAGTGCAGTGGTGTTTGGGTAGTGTAGGGGGTCGTGCTGGGGGTAGTGTTTTAGGATTTAGGTTAGTGCAGTGGTGTTGGGGTAGTGTTTTAGGGTTTAGGGTAGTGCAGTGGTGTTTGTGTAGTGTAGGGGGTCATGCTGGGGGTAGTGTTTTAGGGTTTAGGATAGTGCAGTGGTGCTTGTGTAGTGTAGGGGGTCGTGCTGGGGTAGTGTTTTAGGGTTTAGGGTAGTGCAGTGGTGTTTTTGTAGTGTAGGGGGTCATGTTTTAAGATGCAACGCTCCAATACCTGACCAGTCTGCACTACATAAAACTGCAAAAAAACTAAAAATAAAAAGTGTTTGCACACTTTTGTCATTGGGCTATATGTGGGCTACATCTGGGTAATATTTGTGCTACATTTGGGCTCTTTTTTCACTGGTGGCCATCTTGGAAGACTTCTTTGTTATGAAGTTTCCTAATTTCCTCATTTACTGCAGTCTCCTCAGTAGGAAATGCTTTCAGTTTTTTAATTTGATTCCATCAAGAAGGCATCCAGATGTGTCACACATTTGCCATAAATTCAGAATGTTATTACTCTAGTTGTTCATTAGATCACTGTAGTAAAGCTACTGCTCACCAAGGAGTTAACTGGAAGTCTACTGCTGGTATTGAAAGTGATTGTTTCAGTCTGCATGTCAGAATTTTCTAATGAAATAGAAGAGGATTTGAGATCTCACTTAAAACATGCACTACATTTTCTTTTTGCAGCACTAACCATAATTTCTATGGCAAAATGAACCCCCTCATTTTGTTCCTTTTTAAATTAAATGTTTTAAGTGTTACCAGTTTATTCCAATCAAGATGGCTTCAGGTGTGCCATACTTTTGTCATAAGTAAGGCTGTTAGCACTCTAGTTGTTCTTTAGAACACTATGGGAAGCTGCAGTAGAACACAAAGGCATCAACTGACAGGCTGCTCCTGTTGAAATATAACAGGAAGATATTTGAGATATCACTTAAAACATGTCCTAATTTTTCTTTCTACAGCACTAACCATAATTTCTATGGCAAAATGAACCCCCTCATTTTGTTCCTTTTTAAATTAAATGTTTTAAGTGTTACCAGTTTATTCCAATCAAGATGGCTTCAGGTGTGCCATACTTTTGTCATAAGTAAGACTGTTAGCGCTCTAGTTGTTCTTTAGAACACTCTGGGAAGCTGCAGTAGAACACAAAGGCATCAACTGACAGGCTGCTCCTGTTGAAATATAACAGGAAGATATTTGAGATCACACTTGAAACATGTCCTAATTTTTCTTTCTACAGCACTAACCATAATTTCTATGACAAAATGAACCCCATCATTTTGTTCCTTTTTAAATTAAATGTTTTAAGTGTTACCAGTTTATTCCAATCAAGATGGCTTCAGGTGTGCCATACTTTTGTCATAAGTAAGGCTGTTAGCACTCTAGTTGTTCTTTAGAACACTCTGGGAAGCTGCAGTAGAACACAAAGGCATCAACTGACAGGCTGCTCCTGTTGAAATATAACAGGAAGATATTTGAGATCTCACTTAAAACATGTCCTAATTTTTCTTTCTACAGCACTAACCATAATTTCTATGGCAAAATGAACCCCCTCATTTTGTTCCTTTTTAAATTAAATGTTTTAAGTGTTACCAGTTTATTCCAATCAAGATGGCTTCAGGTGTGCCATACTTTTGTCATAAGTAAGACTGTTAGCGCTCTAGTTGTTCTTTAGAACACTCTGGGAAGCTGCAGTAGAACACAAAGGCATCAACTGACAGGCTGCTCCTGTTGAAATATAACAGGAAGATATTTGAGATCACACTTGAAACATGTCCTAATTTTTCTTTCTACAGCACTAACCATAATTTCTATGACAAAATGAACCCCATCATTTTGTTCCTTTTTAAATTAAATGTTTTAAGTGTTACCAGTTTATTCCAATCAAGATGGCTTCAGGTGTGCCATACTTTTGTCATAAGTAAGGCTGTTAGCACTCTAGTTGTTCTTTAGAACACTCTGGGAAGCTGCAGTAGAACACAAAGGCATCAACTGACAGGCTGCTCCTGTTGAAATATAACAGGAAGATATTTGAGATCACACTTGAAACATGTCCTAATTTTTCTTTCCAGAGCACTAACCATAATTTCTATGACAAGATGAACCCCATCATTTTGTTCCTTTTTAAATTAAATGTTTTAAGTGTTACCAGTTTATTCCAATCAAGATGGCTTCAGGTGTGCCATACTTTTGTCATAAGTAAGGCTGTTAGCACTCTAGTTGTTCTTTAGAACACTCTGGGAAGCTGCAGTAGAACACAAAGGAATCAACTGACAGTCTCTGCCCTTGTTGGATGTACATGTTTTACTGAGAATGTCAGACTTCATTCTCACATGACTGAGAAAGATAATGTGAATTTACAGAAAATATGCTCTCATTTTAGCTTCTGGGGCACCTTCCAAAACTGTATGGGACAAGCATGTGAAAATAGTTTTCTCTCAAACATGATTCATGATATCCCAGCAGAAGGTTTTTCACAGGGTAAAATCACCTTAGAACACACCACAATTCCTGAAATTAGTATGGTACCATCAACAAATGAATTCTAATGTAACTAAAGTCTGTTATCACCCTTTATAGTTCTCCTTTTGGTAACCCTCAAAATCTTCGATTCACTACAATGCATTTCAATGGTACTATCATTTATATTGGTCCCAAGATGGCTGCCAGCAATTCCAGGATGAAGTGCTGACAGCCAATCAGATCTCACGATGACATGTGTGATTAGGCTCCGCCCAGATATATATGTGTTTTTACTTTTGATTTTCTCAGCAACTACTGAACGGATTTACACCATTTAACAAAAAGGGTTCTTTTTGAACCAAGAACTACCTCTTTGCCAAATTTGGTGTAATTCCGTTCAGCAGTTCGGGCTGTAGCCTTGCATAAAGTTTCCTATGGGAAATTGATTTTTTGACTCTTATTTTTTTAATTTCTCCGCAACTACTGAATGGATTTACACCATTTAACAAAAAGGGTTCTTTCTGAACCAAGAACTACCTCTTTGCTAAATTTGGTGTAATTCCGTTCAGCAGTTCGGGCTGTAGCCGTGTCTAAAGTTTCCTATGGGAAAATGAATGTGGAAAACACGTTTTGGGACCCCCCTTTTTTCTCGGCCCCCGCTTGACGAATCACCCTGAGACTTTCAAGGTAGGAGCGGACCGGAGCGGGCCATAAAGTTTGAAAATTTCGCGAAGATTCGTCAACCGACGCAAGAGTTATTTCAAATAGAATGTCGCGGATTTCCTATGGAAAATAGGTCCTAAATATAACTATCTACTGGCGACGCCAGTAGATAATATATATATATATATATATATATCACAATCACAAGGTCCGGTAGTACGGGGCTCAGCCACGCGGCAGTCCTGAACGGATCCCGGAAATCTGTGTAATCACCTCCACTTATTCTTCATTAGAAAGAATACAATTCAGGACACTCCACAGTGCTCAAATGCTGTTTATTGCAGGCACGATAGCCTTGGACCGACGCGTTTCGCCTTTACAGATTTCTCACGGTAAGGCAAGACATGTTACACTTCCGTATTCATACAATCGTGATTAAACATAGAAAGCGGATCCGCATACTGCTGACACAAAATATACATGGGCACCATCTTGTACTGGTTCAAACCCCGTTTTAAGAAAGCATAATGCGTTTATATGGTAATAAGTGCAAGTGCTCGTAATAGAAACGTTGTTCAAAACTGCATGTGCAATCTAATACAGTCTGAAAGTTATAACTGCATTAGATTGTATTTGTAGTTTTGAATAACGTTTTGGGATTACAAGCACTTGCACTTTTGGCCATGAAATGTTATGCCTTTTTATAAAGGGATTTAACAAGGTTAAGATGGCGCTCAAGAATTTGCATTTGCACTTTGCCAGCGTTGTTTGCACACAATTGCGTATTAAGTTATTTTCGTTATAACTTTCAGACTGTATTAGATTGCACATGCAGTTTTTTTTTTTTATGTTCAAAGTATTTTATTGAAGAATTGTTTTTCATATATATGAAACACAATACAAAAAATAATACCGAACTATAGAGTATAGAGAAAAACATATTACAATATATAAGAGAAGTACAGTTGCAGTAGCAACAATGTATAACAATATATAAGCATAATATAAATAATAATAAAACAACATAAGAGGGCTACATTTTAAGCAAAGATTAATTCTTACAAAATAGAAATAAATATCCTAAATTGCAGAACATGTACCAATGTAGGAGTCCAAACTAGACCACATACTAGACTTAGAAGAAGAGGAGTCCTTATGAGAGTGTGGATAGAAAGACTGCCCACGTCTCAAAAAGATAATCCACTCCCACCATGCATTAACCGAAAGCGCGGTAGCATCTTTCCAATTACAAGTGATAGATTTGAGTGCAGTGGAAATAAGGAAATCGAATAATTTACAATCCATAGGGGATAAAATGGATTTAAAAAGTGAGGATTTAATAATTAGAACTTGAAATGATAAAGCTGTTTGGATGTTAAGGATCTGTGTAATAAGATGCCATATTTGTAATAAAAACTGATGTATGATAGGACAGTTGAAAAATAAATGTTGTAAATCACCAATAACAGATTGACAGTGCCAACAATTTGGAGTATCTAGGAGTTTAGCTTTAAATAGCTTATCAGGAGTCCAGAAACATTGATAAAGTAAATAAATATTAGATTGTATAAGGGTAGCCGGGAGATAATTAGCCGTGTTAGTATTCCAGATGTCCTTCCAAGATATATTAAGTGTATGAAGATTTAAGTGCGGGGACCATTTTTGAGTCAAACGTGCAAAGGAGAAATTTGAAGTGGTAAGTTTTTTATATACTTTAGATGCTGTATGTCCGGAACGGCTAAACACAGAAATACAAAATTCAATACCAGAAGACTGAGACATAGAAAGTAGTTGGGGGTAGGCATTAAGAATCGTGTTACATAACAATGCATATTTAGGCAACTCAGACAATGGCAGCTTATAAGTGGCTTGAATAACATCAAACGTGTGAAACATATCATATTGGCAAATATCTGCAACAACGAAAATACCAGCAGCAATCCATAATTTCCAAAAAGAAATAGTTTTGTGATATTGTAGTTTAGGATTGAACCAAAGAGAAACTTTTTTAGTGGAAGACAAAGTAATAGAAAATCTGCTATCAAATTATAAAAGGGCAATTTTAGAGGAGGCAAGAATAGGAGAACACTTACCAAAGGAACCATTGGACATGGTAAGAAAAGCAGTTAAAGGGTATGGAGCCAAAATATTTTTTTCCAGGAGAAGCCATTTAGGTGCATTAGAGAGGGGCACAGTATGAAACCATAAGGAACATTGAGCCACAAGGAATGCAAAATGATATTTTTTCAAATCTGGGAGGCCAACTCCACCTTCACATTTGGGCAGTTGTAGCATCTTAATACTAATGCGTGCAGGCTTATTATTCCAGAGGAATTTGGTAAATAATTTATATATTTTAGTATAAAAAGTGGACGGGAAGGAGAAGGGCAGCATAGACAATAAATATAAAATTTGTGGAGTTATAGACATTTTAATTGCTGCTATGCGTCCCCACCAGTTTAAATGAAGATTAGACCACCTATCAAGTTTCTCTTTGGTATTTGTTAAAAGAGCAGAGCAATTGGTATCAACTGTATCTTTAACTGAACCGGTAAAAATTATACCTAAATATTTGAGTTTGTTTGGAGACCAAGTTATATCAGTATTCTCTAACATTGTAGAATTACAAAAGGCATTTAATGGAAAAAATTCTGTCTTATTAGTATTCAGGGAGTAACCAGAAACCTCAGCATATTTATTAATAATATCAAGGATAATAGGTATAGAGGTGGAAGGGTCAGAAACATATAACAATACATCGTCAGCATATGCCGAGAGTTTAATGGTAGTATCTTTCAAAACCACACCTGTATAAGCATCATTATTACGAAGAGAACATAAAAGGGGTTCTATTGCAATAAGAAAAAGTAAAGGAGAGAGAGGACATCCCTGCCGAGTGCCTCTAAACAACCGAAATGGAGTGGAACACAAACCATTAACTAAAATTGAGGCTGAGGGGGCTGAATATAGAGCCCTAGTCATATTAATAAAAGTAGGACCAAAACAGAAAGCCTCCAATGTTTTAAATAAAAATTGCCAATTAACCTTATCAAATGCCTTTTCTGCATCTAAAGCCATTACACCAATAGGTCCACTAGCTTCCTTGGCAAGAGACAAGGTATGACAGAGCAAACGGGTATTATGAGCGGATAATCTACCTTTCATAAAGCCAGTTTGATCAGATTGTATAATTTGGGGTAGCAGGGGTGATAGTCTATTCGCCAGAACCTTTGCATATATCTTACAGTCTTGGTTAATGAGAGATATGGGTCTAAAATTGGAGACTAAAGTATGATCTTTATCAGGTTTAGGAAGGACAGTTATTGTGGCTTCATTAAAGGATCCTCCCATCATAGAAGTATGCTGAAATTCCGTAAAAAGGGAAAGTAAAAAAGGGGATAATTGATCTTGGTAGCATTTATAGAATTCGGCCGGAATTCCATCCGGGCCCGGAGTTTTTGGGGAATTTAAAGCATTTATTGCTGTAAAAATTTCCTTGATGTCAATAGGGTTGTCTAAAGTAGCTCTATCATTAGCAGAAAGCTGAGGCAATCGGCAGGAATGAAGGAATTCACTAACAACAGTATTATTAGGTGTAAGAGGTTCATGGTATAGAGAAGAATAGAAGGAAAGAAACTCCTTCAGTATGTCCTCAACCTCCGTCACCAATGTACCCTTATTCGTCTTGATGGCTGGAATTTGAACCCTTTCACGTTTAAGGCGTAGGTAATTAGCTAGCAGACGGCCCGACTTATTAGAATTGAAATGAAAATTGGACTTTTCTTTTGAGATAAGTAAACCTGCTCTTTTACTGAGCATACAATTATATTCGTAACGATATTTCTGAAGTTGGGATTTATATTGTGGGTCTCTAGATGTAATAAAAAGTCGTTCCGCTGCTGAAATCTGTGTCTCCAATTCATTGAGACGGGAATAAAAAGATTTATTTTCGTGTGCCATAATAGAGATTGCAACTCCACGGATATATGCCTTAAAGGCATCCCAATGTATAATTTTTGAGGTGTCACAGGACTTATTATTCGAAAAATACTCAGTAATAGCTGAAGCCATTTTTTTAGCATTAGTGGGGTTAAGAACTATTTCCGAGTTCATTCTCCATCTCTTATTAGAAATTGGAGGGTCGGAAATAGAAAAAGAAAAGGAAATCAAAGCATGGTCAGAAATCGTGATAGGGTGAATAACTGATTCTCTAATCATGTGACACAAATTACGTGAAGATAATAAATAGTCAATTCTAGAAAAAGAAGAGTGAGCATTAGAATAAAAAGTAAAATCTTTGTCCGTAGGGTGTTCCAGTCTCCAAAAATCAACCAATTTGGTTACGGAAAGAAAGGATTTCAAAGCAAAAAAAGCCTTGTTAGGCCGGAACTTAAAAGCAGAAGATCGGTCCAACAAAGGATCTCTAATAAGATTAAAATCACCACCCATTATAAGGGATGTATTGCCAATTTTAAGTGCTTCATCAGAAACATAGGACCAAAAGGCAGGGTCATCAGAGGTAGGGGCATAGATATTAATCAAATTTAAGGTAAATTTATCAATAAGAACCTGAGCAGTAACAAATCTACCATCTGCGTCATGGTGATGTGACAAAATTTGTGCACGAGTTCTGTGTGAGAAAAATATAGCTACTCCATTTTTACGTTTTGCAGCAGGAGATGAGACTATAGACCCTACCCAACCCCTAGACATAGTATGTAATATTTTGTCATTAACATGAGTTTCTTGAACAAAACAAATATCAACGTTAGATTTGTGTAAATATTCTAAAACTTTACGCCTCTTCACTGGATGCCTAAGACCCTTCACATTTAATGAAGCAACAATTAACTTTTGTGACCTAGACATACTTTCCTAAAAGGAAGAAAAATAACATGACAGAAAAGAGAGACGAAAATAGTAGCCCATATAAAAAAGACAAAACAAGACAAACAACATGCAACGAGGTCAGTCACCAAGACCTCATACCAATAAAACATTGGAGACGGAGGTGCGAAGCAAGACAACCACCAATAATGTGTACCTGCAAGAAAAAAGAAGAAACACCTGCTTTAGGGAAGTAGAGAAAGAATTATCATAGTCAGCCCGCAGAGCCCGAAGGTTGAGAGTCCATGAGAACAGGGTGATGTTGATCCAGAAATCTTATTAAATCTGCAGGAGCTGAGAAAGACTTAGAAATGTCGTTTTTCCAGATGCGCATAACTGCAGGGTCAAAAAGACCATATTTGTAGCCAGCTTCTCGCAGACGGGGACGTAAATCTGAGAATTGACGTCGTATTTGAACAGTCTCTTTTGCAAAGTCCTGATGAATGTAGACTTTATTTCCTTCAATTAGCAGAGAAGGAATCTCTCGGACAGCCTTACGAATAAGACGGAGATGGTGATGTTGCAGGACTTTAAAAATGATTTGTCGTGGCTTGACTTGATTTGGTTTACGAATTGAAGGTATTCTGTGGGCTTTATCAATCTCAAAGCGCTCTGGGAAATTAATATTTAGTCATTTAGGGAGAAGATTTTCCAAGAAGAGACGACAACTTTGACCTTCAACTCCTTCAGGAACATTAAAAATGCGTAGATTATACTGTCTATTCCTGTTTTCCAAGTCAAGTAAGGAACGGTGGAGAGAAGCAACCTGAGTAGGAATTGGAGCCATAGCTGTAATGGCTGTAGTATTATCACGAATCCTAATCTCGTTGTCACCAACTCTCGTCGATAAGGAAGCCATATCTCTATGTAGATTTTTAATATCTGAGGAGATGGAGTCCGTATTTGTATGGATGGCTTGAATTTCTTCCAATATTTTTGCCAATGAGTTGTCTTGGGAGTCAATAGCTTTGGCTTTAGTAGGGGGAGGTGAAACAGTTTGTTTGCGCTTATTGGGCCCCATTTTAGACTCCATACTGATAGGCAGGGAGCAACCAGTAGTGAAGGAGAAAGAAGTAACAATACCACAAACAGCAAATGTGGTTTCCTGAGGCAGAAAAAAGTTTATATAGCTGAAAATAGAGCTCCCAAAGACATAAAGCAAAGCCACAATAAAGCTTAATAGGGAATAAAAAATGACAAAATCCCTTTAAACTTATGTAGAAATGAGAGTGGTGGCTAGCAATATGCAGGAAACAATATCCCTTTAAGAAAAAGAAGGCCTTTGAAGAGAGGAGGTGCCCAGCAAGTAAAGCCCGCCTCCGCTGTGTAGAACCCACAGGGAAAACCGAGGGAAACAGGAGCCTTCCCTGAGGAGAAGATGAAGAAGCCTACCGCTCTATCCACGGAGGCGTCAGACCTCCAAAATTCAGCCCACCAGTTCCTGGGGTGAAGAGGGGCAGCTGGGCTGGAGAAGAAGACGTGATGCAGCCCTAATCGTGTGGAAGATCGTCGTGAAGCAGGTAAGAAACACGGAGCTCAAAGCGCGGCGGCCATCTTGGATCGTGCGCGCTGCCGTCTCTCCTGCACATGCAGTTTTGAACAACGTTTCTATTATGATTACAGGGCTTTCCTGCATAAATTAAGGGATGGGTCCGGAATGCACACATTTTCACCTGCGTCCACGCCTCTGAGGAAGAAGGTTTCAGACTTCGAAACGCGTCAGGCGGGGAGGATGCTGCTGAACTGTTAAAGCTATCGGTGTGATACTGTTCCTCTTGTACCAATAAAAGATTTGACATCTCTGACGGCGTCAGAGTGCTTCCCACCGAAGGGCAACTTTTTGAGCAGACATATTTGGCGGCAGTCCAGCCGCCGGGAGTGCACCACCCCATAATGGGGGGCCATGAGATCTGGTAATTACTGGGTCGCTGTTTGGGGACGCTGTACTGGATTGAGAGAGGAACGTTAACACTGAGGCCCATCAGGGGGCTTGGAACTTTGCGGCAGTTTCAATAACGTGTGCGGTGATCGAAGAAATGATCTGTCCTGGACTACGAGGCCCAGCAATCCTTGCTTTGTTCTACACGAGCGGCCCATATAGGGCGGGCTTTCCTCCATAAATTAAGGGATGTGTCCGGAATGCACACATTTTCACCTGCGTTCACGCCTCTGAGGAAGAAGGTTTCAGACTTCGAAACGCGACAGGCGGGGAGGACGCTGCTGAACTGTTAAAGCTATCGGTGTGATACTGTTCCTCTTGTACCAATAAAAGAATTGACATCTATGACGGCGTCAGAGTGCTTCCCACCAAAGGGCAACTTTTTGAGCAGACATATATATATATATAGTTTTAACATACCTGTTACTTTTCTACCACGCAAATGCCTTTACCACGGATGCCTTTACCACAATAAATGTAAGTATTTTACAGGTATCAACCGAATATATATTAATTTGTTGTTTCGACATACATCTTACTTCAAGTATGCACACAAATGACAATTTATCAGCGTGACTGTCAATTATTGATTAAGAAATTATACTTTTTTAATACTCTGAAATCAAAACTTTTGCGAATTAATGTATTAACATGGGTAACCATTGGTTAAATTGAAAGTTGCAAATTAAATCATTACTCTCTAGCTCAGCTCCCTAGCAGTACTTTAGACTTTGGTCCTCCCACTTGGCTTATAACAAATTAGAAGACAGTAAGGAAGTCACAAAAGGAGGTACACAGCTTAGATGTAAGACGACAGGAGCACAGCTCCTCTTCCCTGCCCTTTCTTTCTTCACACCCCCACCGTGGCGTGATGGAGTGTGGGCAAGAAGGAGAATACCTGCCCCATACCACCTCACCCGTGAGTAGCAAAGAGGAGGCCATTGAGGTGTGATGGAAGGTGCCAGGGCCTGTAGCGCAGAACAGGAATATCGCTAGTGCCCTTTTGTCTCTATCTATGCTCCTTTGATACCAGAGGTTGCTCTTGAAGGTTTAGGGAGGGAGGTAGAATGTTGGGCAGAGGCAGCAGTTGTAGTTTGGGGAACCCTTAAAAGCCAACCCTGTGTTATGGGGATAGTACGTTATTTTCTTTTTGTTTTTGCTGATATTAGTCTATGTAAGTAGATACTTCCTAATAAACACCTCTGCATTTTTTTATAAGATCGCAATGTTTCTTGAAAAACAATATTTCAGAAGTAGTAAAACAAGGTAGTTTCCTTTCTTCGTGCAACATTTGAATCCCAACGTTCTTACCCATTTAATGCAATAATGAAGAAAGGGCTATTCTATCACATGGTTTAAAATAGTATTTTGCAACTAAGTAATGTAACACTTGGTGCATTGATAACTTCATCAATTTAATGTCAAATACACTTCTAATTAAACAGATGAATGAATATATAGCTATATTATGGACAGTTTCATTTAGCTTGTGGCCATCAGAACGTTTCAGGTCCTATTTCAGTTGAGGAGGTAATTATTTTCATTCGTACTGCATATGCCACTACATTGAAGCTGTAATTCCTTTTTAATGCTTTTAGGGTGAGCTAAATTGAATTGAAAGTCCATTTCTAATAAAAGAAAAAATCCTAGAGAGTGGGATAATCAATCAAAATGAAACTCATTCTGAACCTGGCATTCACTGGATGCAGCTCATCAGTGAAAAGCAGACCGGCTGTTTGAAGCCACTGGTATGCGTTTTTGAGCAGCAGAAATATAATTTCAGTCAGATGCACTGAGTGACTGCACCCACCGCCCGGGGTGTGACTGATGGATCAATGGGACTCACTTTCTCTCCTGGAGGTTGCCCTCAGGGGTTACAATGACTGTGCACCAACTCGATGTGGCGCTCAATTTGTGCGCCTCCTGATGGTCTCTTTGGGGCAGATTTACAAGCCCCTTGCGCCACTTTTGCGTCACTTTTAACATGGGAAAAGTGACGCAAAAGTGGCGCAAGGGGCTTGTAAATCTGCCCCTTTGTCTTTGGATCCATGTTTGTAAGTCAGCGGGGATGCCATGGCAAATGGTTACCGGCACAATCTGTATTACAGAGAGGGTAACACAAATGTCTGCATCTCATTCTGTAATACCAAGGTGCCCTGGGAATGCAAAAAGGTGAACACTTCCATTCTGCCTCTGGAGTACTTTCTATATTATGGCCCCTGTACACATTTGTGTGATAATATTATACATTTCAACAAATGGTGACTAGTTGAAAAATGCCAAAAATCCTAACCTACTGAATGTAAATCCAACTTGAACATGCACATCCAGATTAAAACATTCGTACATTTATGCCATGCAGTGAAAATAAATGCAGCTATTTAAAACAAGTTATTTAGAAAAACACGCTTTTACACGTGTATTTGCACCGCATAAGGATCAAAGGCCGTGTTATTACCACAGTTGAGCTTAACTGACTTGATAAAACAATGCTTATTTGTTTTCCACTGTGGAATGAGATGAGAGAAAAGAATGCAACCGTGCAATACTCACAAAGTGTAGTTACTGTGTTTCTGGCTCACTGAACAGATGCAACCTCCTGTGCTCTAAATATGGTTATGTACCTTTGGTTGTAACTACTGCACATGAAACAACGGTTTTCCATAAACCATACTTCTACATCTGTAGATTCTAATACGATATTATCATTTTTGAAGGAAGGAAGAGGTCCCGTGACCCAATCATGGCTTCACCTCAAGTGAGCCAGGGTCCCTCCTTGTATTCAACAATGTTCATAAATAAGTTATTAATATTCTGCACATCCCCATATACCATGCAAATGATAAATAAAAGATGCCTGCCAAATCTGTTCTAAAGTAGTTTTTAACTATGCAGTACATAAATAAGAACTGCTTATTGACAAGTCTTGCTGTACATATCACTGTTTTTGATATGCTAAACCAGAGTTGCTTCCTACGTTCATCATTGGGCCAGGGGACGATGCCCCACAAAAATCCTATAGTGCATGTTGTTGTCCAAAAATCATGCTCCTCCATTTAAAATAAGTGCACTATGCATTTTAATTGTTAAAATAATCTTTTCACTGTTTAGGCTTGTTGCACTTAACCGAGGACAACGAACTGAAATATATAACACCACTGACCCGATCAAAAACAAGTTTGTCCATGAAAGTCTCATTTCGGATAGATGCATTCACATTTGTAAATGTAACACAGTGATACACACAATCTGAATTTGTTGAATTGTCAAAAACAAATGTCACCTCTTATGGTGGAAAAGCTTCCACTATTAGGGGTTTGGTATCGCCATATGTTTGGTGACAGCGGTGAGAAAAGCAGTGCTCCCAGGGGATGTGCAGGGTGCGATCATCGAAAATGTGCTTAATTCCCTTACAGGGAACCCTGTATGGGTATTCACTGACACTATTCATGGAGTTTTTACACCATTTACAAGTTTAAAATTACATCCGAGACAGGGAGAGAATGCGAAAAAAACGTAAACAGATCCATATATACAGTAGGGGAGGGGAAGGGGATTCCTCATTTGAAACAAGCATTTGCAATGCAATCGGTCTCGCCTTTGGGACCTTATATGTATTTAGCTATGCAGCACATTAGCCTGGGTGCTGAAACAT
Source organism: Calotriton arnoldi (assembly GCA_963921515.1). Classification (NCBI taxonomy): domain Eukaryota; kingdom Metazoa; phylum Chordata; class Amphibia; order Caudata; family Salamandridae; genus Calotriton; species Calotriton arnoldi. The sequence continues at coordinate 201,606 of CAWUFW010005848.1, forward strand.
CAACTGTTCTTTAACATGGAGGCAAAGTAAGCACCAAACTGCGTGACACGCCAGGTATGGGAACACATGGACAGAAATATTGCCTTTTAGTGGGAGATGGTATAGTCCAAAGCTCTGTTTTTAATATAAAATCAGGCCCTTCAGTGGTCATATCACTGAAAATACAAGATTTGAAAAAAATATTATTGTCTACGTGCTTGTGGAAGACAATTTCTATGGACTGGAATCTAGAGAATGCTAAAGTGATTCTGGTATTTTACTGACCTCTGCTGGTCGTTTTCTATCAAGAAAGTTAAATAGAGGCAGTTGCCAGAAAAATTTAAAAAAAAGAAAGTCTCTCAGCAGAAAGCAATTCTGGTATTTTACTGACCTCTACTAGTCGTTTTCTATCAAGACAGTTATATAGAGGCAGTTGAACAGAAAAAAAGTCCCTAAGCCGAAGCTGACAAGTCCTAGGGCTGACCTCCAGAGCCCGCAAAGTACATACACATCTAAGTATATACTAAAGTATATACAAGAGGTCTTGAATGCTCGACCTAACAAAGGGTGGCTTCTTTTGCCCTTTGGTGCAGTGAGAAACCGTTCTAGCTACAGCAAAGGGCCATGCACAGCAGTGGAAGAAAAGCTTCTGTTCTGCGACAATCCCCTGTCCGCTGTTCCATGCCCTCAAACCCTGAGAATAAATAACCAGGGCCTGACTCCTGCACTATATATGCCTGCTTCGCACCAATTTGAGCAATCTCTGCTGTCATACTGCAGCTACTCCACTATATGCCCCCAAACAGGCAGCCCTCATGATCTCCCCACATCTTGTAGCCGCACGGGCAGCAGCTGCTGCCCTGCCACTTCCTCCCATAGAATATCCTGCTCACTGGACATCCTCTGCCAGGAAATCAAGCGTGCAGAAGTGCCATTGTAGTTTATCTGCACATGGGATGAAGACAGGAAAGTCAAGAAGATTCAACTGTCTTTGACGAGACAATGAGGCACAATATTGCCTGACTTCAGCAGACTATGCAGGCAAAGGTATAAATTAGGAGTGCGAGAAATTCATGCAATATGCTTTTGGTAATTATGCAAAATTTCCAGAAAATTACACAACAGTGTGCACAATTTTAAGGAACACAAAACTGGTACTTGGCAATATAGTTTAGGACAAAATGCATCCTCGTATGAATTTACGACACAAGGACCCATTTGAAGCTAAAGCAGTAGTGCAAAAAACACAAGCACCGCGTATAGCAGCCGCTTGTGCTCTGGTTGATTATGATGAGAACTTTTAATGAGAAATGCGATGAACTATTTGATGTGGCATAAGAGCATCATTTCTGGAATTTCGCAGATCACGCGTAACATCACTCCTTGTTCTTTTATTCATAAGCAGGACACACACTTGCAAACATCCTTTCCGGATCATTTTTTCGCCCTTCCCTTTTTAGCCTATGCATAACAATTGCAGAAGCATTGTACATATTTTTCCTTCCTAAAAATCCATTCTCCCTATTGTTGGAAGGCACCTATTTACATAGTTATAAAGTAGGACCGGGGAGCAAGTTGCATGTTACCCACCCATAGGCTTCTTTTAATTTAAGAACCTAGGTTTTTATTACCATATTCAAATATACTAATTTTGTCCTTGTGACCAGCAAAAATGGGTTCTAATCCTGGCATCAGCAAATGACCAAAAAACACAGGTAATGGGAATATAGAGACAAGGTTGATCAAACAAAAGCACTGCTTGGGCCATTTTGTATTGCAAATGCCAATGCGTGCGGGCGACGAGGCACGAGGGGGGGGGCTGCGAGAAGGCATCGGACTGCGGGGGGGGGCATGGGAAGAAAGTAGTCTGTGCTGTAAAGGGGCCAGTGGCCATGGAAGGATACAAATGACTGACATGGCTGTCATGGGGAGGGACTAACAAGCTTAAAACCAATCGGAAGGCAGCATTTATAACCTAAGCCAATGAAGAAGATGGGCCAGAGAGTGGGTGGAGCTTCCATGAAGCTTCCACACGATAGTGTATACTGCATGCCTCGCAAAGCGATGGCAGCGCATTCGCGCTGCAACGCTGCAACTTTTATTTCTTTTTATTTCTCCTCTTTCTATGTGTGCTGCATTCTGCAGCATGCATAGAAAGAGAAAAATGCCATTCATTATTGTTTTTGTGCAGGAAGGTTTCCATTCCTGCACCAAAAAAATCCTCCCCGCAGCGCAGACACCTTTGCAAAATGACGCCAGGGGGCCTGCGCTGGCGCATGGCAGCCAATTGTGTGCCAGCACAGGGATGCATTGTATTGTTGTTAATACAATACATCCCTGTGCTTTGAAAATGATGCAGCACGGCGCAGATAAATGGCTTGCAGTGCTGCATCAGTTTCTTGTAAATGAGGCCCTGAGTTTTACTGCCAAGGCATTTATATATTTATAGAAAATCTGTCTGCATTAATATTCTTATGTCATACCAGTCAAAAATAATGTGGCCCAATAAAATATGTTATTTGGAGAAAGTATTGTAATAAACGGATGTGGTCATTTATTTCTACAGTACGAAGATTCAATTCCATGCTTTGCCATTCTGTGGGGGGATTCTTCTGAGATACCTCTGGATCTTCATCCTATTGATGTTCCCTACTTACACCCTACCAAATCACAATATGCTCTGGTTGTGCCTAAATACAGAGGGGCAACAAATGCAAAACGAACAATTGATGGACAGAATGCTGAACAATGTCAAACATTCACCCCTAGTACCGAGATCTGGGCCTAAATTCATTGTTTCGTTGCTTCCCATGCCATTCCTGTTTAGACCCAGCCATATGCAAATCAGTCTTGACCATGCTCTCCATGGGAACCGTCCAGCCCAAACTTCCAGGCCAGGTCCTCCCTTAACTGGAAACAAGCATCCTGGGACCGGTTTCGGAGTATCATCCCTCATCAGCCAGGCTAGCTTGACTCCAGTGGGATGGAGAGCATGGGACACTCGTCTGGGCATACCCATCCCACTTAGGGCAACAAATGCAAAAATACAGAGGGGCAGCATGATACCTACCAGCCAGCAACAGTCACACTTTACTGTTCACTGTTGTGCATGGCTGTAAATAGCTACAACAGTCACAATTCACCATCATTTGTGCCAAGAGATAGATTCACATCTCATTAAGGTTGAAGCTAAGCAGAAAGAAGGTTGATGATGGGTGCTTTCTCATTCAAGCAATCATAGTTATAAAGCGCACAGCTGCAATCTAGAGGGCAGATTTACAAGCCCCTTGCAACAACTTTACGCCGCCATTGCATCACTTCTGTGATGCAGTGGCGTCGTAAACAACGCGCCATGTTGCAACATATTTACAACGTGACGCCTCTAAGGAGATGTGTCACATTGTAAAGCCCTGCGCTACATTATACCTGCGTCAGGTATAATCTATGCAGGGTGTGCGTTCCGATGCAAGAAAGCCTCGCAAAAGTGACGCAGTGAAATCTACAAGATTTCACTGAGTCACTTTTACGACATCACTGCGTCAAAACCTTGCGCCTGCTTGAAGCAGGGGTAAGGAGTGACGCAGTGTAGTGGGATAGGCATTCCTGACCATTGCTGGAGTTGCGTCGTGCTTGCGACACGACGCCAGCAATGCGCTGCCCTTACGCCAAAAGATGCGTTACGCATCTGTCTATCCTTGCGCCACAGTGCACCGCATTGTAAAAGCGACGCATCCATGGTGGCGCACGGGTTTTTTTTACATGTCGCAAATTAACTGGCGCATCCCTGCTAATATGCAGAGATGCGCCAGTTCTTGTAAATCTGCCCCTAGGTGTCCCGGTGCTAGAAGCAAGGAAGGGAACCCACCAGAAAGAAGAATCATTCGCGGAACAGCCAGGTCTTCAATTGCTTCCCAAACTGGTTTTCCTTAGTAATTTGACGAAGGGAGAGAGGAATCTTGTTCCAAGCTTTGGAAGTCAGTTAGGTGAAAGAGCAGCCTCACTCTGTCTTAAGAGGAAACCTCTGGGCCTTCAGGAGTTAGGCCTTCTCTGATCTAAGAGGACGGCTCGGCACATATTGATAAAGCCTCTAATAAAGAAATTTATGGGCACTTTTATGAAAAGAGCAGAAAGCAAATGACCAAAGCTTTAAAAATAATGTGTTTCTTGATAGGGATCCAATTAAGTTCTGTAAGATGTTATTTTACTGATTGACATCTAAGGAACTCAAGGATCAACCTAGCGGCGGCATTTTGAATGACTTGCAGGCAATCAAGCAGGCAGCTGGGTAGACCCATAGACAAAGCACTTGCATAATCAAGTCTGGCGGTAATAGACGCATGTATAATATTTTTTTGAGTTTGCGTTGGGATGAACTCTAAGGTTTTCTTCGAAGTGAAGATTACAGAAAAACATGTGCCAGACATCTGTCTCACAGATAAAGTGTAAGCAGCCAGGATGTTAAAGGAAGTGAAACTTGCAGCCTGTGCAATAGCACACAGAGATCGGGGTAAAGGAAGGGGCCAATGGGAATGTAGTGTGACACTGGACCTTCTGGGGTTGAAAAGGCCACCACTCTGGGACCTAAAGGAAGATGATCTGTAGAGAATCAGTAAGCTCCATGAAAGTTGTTAGGAATTCCCCTTTATTGCTGCTCACTACAGTACTCATTACTGTAGGCTGATTTAAACTTTGTCCCAGTAACAGCTGGTAAGTGGAAATCAACATTTTTGTCAGTTTTCTATCTTCATCAAAGTGCCTCCATGGCGAGATGCACTTTTGGAAAATAAAATAGGTTTGCCATGCAGTGGGGCGACACTGAAGTATACAAAAACATGATGGATGGAATGCTTGAATTAATCTCAGCCACTGGCAATTACTTGGGCCGCATCCCAGTCCATCATTATTTTGCTCCCTATGCCACCTCAGTTTGGACCCAACCATATGCAAATCAGTTTTGACCCTGCTTACATGGAAACAATCCATCCCAAACTGGCAGGCCAGGTCCTCCATAAACCAGAACATAAGCGTCCCAGGACTTGTTTCGCTTTTATTAAAGCTCATCAGCTGGGTATAGCTTGGTTCCAGTGGCACAGTATGCACAGGATCCATGTCTGGGCATACCTGCCCCACCTGCGGCGGGTTGGCAGACATATCTGTACTTTTTTCCGACAAAGACAGACCACCAAAGCAGAGATTTTTGAGGGAAAAAACCTATTGTCCCTGATGGGCTGTAAGTTTTCTCGCACCAGGGAGGACACATTTGGGTTTTTTACCGGTCTCTCTAAATAAGGCACTTTGTGTTAGTACTAAATTAGATAAATATGAAGCGAAGGCCTGTAATGGAAAGGACCATCAAGCATAAAGTGGCATCGTTGGCCAAGAAGTGGCATCATTATCATATTGCACTTACGGTATGAGAATTCAGCATTGGCTGAGCAACTGTTCGGCTCCTTAGCCCAGATTGACTATTCTTTTGCGCCAGCGCATCTGCGACTATAAAGTGCTGCACAGTAAAAATTGAAGCAAACTGCATCACTTAGTTTTCGCAGTTAAAAGATTTTCTCACTGAAAAGGTGACACAAGTTTGCTACAAAACTGCTGCGTATCTTGTATAATCAAATCCCTATTAATGTATGCGTAGGGACATAACTGGGTAGCAACAGAGCGAATACCACAAGATTCTGTGCGAAGCCTGATCTACAACCAATAGCGTAACGTCGTTGTGTATGAAATCCTATCACCAAATATGAGGCCCAAAGAATGGCAAAAGGAAAATAAGTTTATTTTGCTACGCATTATTCATGTAATTTCATGAAATTCCATATTTACTCATGCATGTATCAAATTTCTCCTGGAGGGTGTCCCTCAAGTACAAATCTCAGGCAAGACACTAATTGCTCGCTTTGTTCAGTGGAGTCATGGTTAGAGCCCCGCAAAAATGGCCGCTGTTAATGACATAATCGGCGAGTGGCTCATTGTAAACAAGGCACTGCATAATTGTTTTAACTTCACCACAACGCAGCGCTAGAAATTTTCAAGCAGTACAGTTACAACATCTGGTAAATCTAAGCCAATGTGTGTTACCTGTAGATCACAGCTTCCCAGTCCAGTACCATTGAGTTGGATAATATTTGAGTAAAAAGAACAGTTGCAGTCTCAGTGAACAATAAAAATACAATACTGGCACTTTGTGTCTCCAGTCACTAAGGAGGCTCCTGCTCTCGGGGGCAGAGTGCGGCCCAGATCAGGCCCTGAAAGGAACACTCTCTTTTCCCTCAAACACCCTGCCACACCTTGCCAGAGACTGTGGTGAGGGGGCGGGGGGGGTTGTCCCCGCACTGAGCTCGAGCTGAGAATTTTCCATAATGTTTGGGAATGGGGTGCTTTTTTTTCATTATGGTTTGGCCGAGATCCCAGGAAATGCACGGAGCGCGAGTGCATATGATTTCTATTAGGCGTCGCATAAACAGACTTGGGCCTCAACATATACTGTTTTCAAATTTGAGGTACTCTGTCATTGTGCGCCTTACCTAGGCTAGTGCCTGGCTGTCCCTGGCTGTCCCCAGTGTTGGGCGAGGCTGCAAGTCGTGGCACCTGTGTGCGAGAGAGCTCACTAATGCAAGTATTGCACAACTCCGCGTGTGAACAATAGATGCCTTACAACGCCTATGGAGTGGATAAAGCACTGCACGTGCATAGGTGCGTGAGGCAAAGCTGTCCCCTAGCCAGTGGTCAAGAAAAGGGGGATTTTCGTCAAGTCCTGTTTTTTTTCTACTCTGCTTTCTGGAAGGTGCAGTGTCACTTTTCCTTCACACGCACGTCTACAAATCTTTGCTCTGTTAGTGCTGTTGGCTGTCACCTAGCATTGCCTGAAAGTCATCACCATCAACACATGAGGCTAGCTGATGCGTGCCCATCATGTTTGTGTGATTCTTCCCCAGCCCCGCTGACTTTTCAAAAACTGATTAATACGGAACTGTGCTGCTCCTTAATCAGTTAATCATCTACCACAGCCGGGGGTAGGTAACCTTACATGGGAGAGACAGTGGTGGTGGTGCCCCTCATGACCTCTCCGATTTCACGCCCACACTCATCACCTCCAAGGAACTACGAGGAAGGCCGAAAACAGGATCAAGGCATCAGTTATCATGTTTGGAAGAAGCGCGCCGAAGTGCTTCACGAGTCGGCAGAGTGATGACAAACGGAGGAAGGACAAGAGGAAACCCGAGAGAGCGGAACGGAAGTGAGGGGCGAGCTGGGAGGAAGTGACGGGCGGCCGAAGCAGCAGGGCAAAACAAGGTAAAACATGCATTGGCAATGCAATAGGACTCGCATTTACGGAAGACCTATTGCATTGAAAACGAGAGTGCGGGCGGGCGCGAGAAGGCAGGAGCACGACCGGGAGTGCACGGGAGGGGGGGCCCAAGAAGTCACGGACTGCGGGAGGGGGGGGTAGGGAGGGACGGGAAGAAAGTAGTCTGTGCAGTGAAGGGGCCAGTAGCCATGGAAGGATACAAATGACTGACATGGCTGTCATGGGGAGGGACTAACAAGCTTAAAACCAATAGGAAGGCAGCATTTATAACCTAAGCCAATGAAGAAGATGGGCTGGAGAGTGGGCGGAGCTTCCACAAAGCTTCTACACTATAGTGTATACTGCATGCCTCGCAAAGCGATGGCAGCGCATTCGCGCTGCAACGCTAGGCGAGACCTAAAAATAATGTCCTGAAAGAGAACAGAGTTTGTATATGCACCCATTGAATGACAGGACACGTGGATTATCTGCCGGTGAGTATTACACTGGTGTAAGGTTAGGTATAATCATTTGAAGGTTTTATAAAATGAATTGTGTATTGTGTATGGGGATGATTTAGAAATCCCATGAAAGGTGTAAACCTTCTCAGACCATAAGAAGAAACCTACAGGAAGTAGATTTACGATTTATAAAGGTATACTTGCGAATTGCCCCCTGATTATTTTACGTTAATCCACAACACAATTTGACTCAGCGTACCCTGATATAAGAGCTTTGCATTACAATGCAGGACAGTAAGCAGGCAGCTTTAAAAGGAGGAATAAATATTAAAGCAACAAATGCGATTCTGAAATCAACTAGAAGAGGGGTGGCATCATTCTATTGATCAATCGATATAAATCATCATCCCATAGTAATATAATAGTTACAAAATCTAACTATTTTTCTAAGAATCTATACTGTGAAACTTAAACAGCAGCTGTTTCAGACACTTTCTTGCAAGGTGCATACATGTCAACATTTCCATAGGACCGGCGAAATCTCACAACCAAAACTAACAAGCATTTGCAATGCAATCGGTCTCGCCTTTGGGACCTTATATGTATTTAGCTATGCAGCACATTAGTCTGGGTGCTGAAACATCTACTGTTCTTTAACATGGAGGGAAAGTAAGCACCAAACTGCGTGACACGCCAGGTATGGGAACACATGGAGAGAAATATTGCCTTTCAGTGGGAAATGGGATAGTCCAAAGCTCTGTTTTTAATATAAAATGAGGGCCTTCTGTGGTGATATCCCTGAAAATACAAGATTTAAAAAATGTATTATTGTCTACGTGTGCGCAGCGCAGAGCAAGGAACAAGTATTTCAGGGGGGCATTGCACATGGGAGAGAGCAACCAAACATGCACTCTCTCATGGAGTGTGTAAAACAGCGCTTGAAATGGAAAAATAGAAGTTGCTTGTTTCTGAGAAGTGCTGGTACTCTCCAATTAAAAGTATAACATTTTTCTTGATAAGTGCAGGTACTCTCCTGAAACAAAAGTTTTTAACTGCTTCCTGATATTTCTGCTTTTCGACCAAAATGTACACATAACACCCACCTACTTCACTGTGCTAAAATAATCCATAAAAAAACAAAGATGTCTATTTAGTCAACCAATAAATCTCACGAGCACTGCAAGAGCCAACATTCCGGATCTCTGAGCAAATCACTTGCGGGCAGCGATGGATAAACATAGTAACAGAGCAGAGCTTTTCGTAGAAGGATGACCACACTGGCATTTGAGATGTAAACAAGTGCAAAACTTCACTCCCTCTATAGTAACCTAGTACAGTTCTTTGCCGAAAGAGGACACCGTGACATTTCAGATGTAAAGATGTGCAACACTACCATCACTGTATAGTAAGCAGGAAGAGCTGGCTACAGAAACCTGTGCAACACCACAATCTATGCATAGTTACAGGGTAGAGCTGTCAACAGATATGACAACATCGGTATTTCAGATGTAAACATCTGCAAAACCACAATCCGTGCACACTAACACATGAACTATGCAGGTAGCTGGCACTAACATTTCAGATGTAAATATGTGTATATGTGTAACACCACAGCCCGTGCCTAGCAGCCGATTACAGCTCTCTGCAGAAAGATGACACCCTGATATTTCAGATGTAAACAAAGTATTGAAACGTTTTTTTAGATGCAAGCATGTGCAACACCACAGCCTGTGCATAGTAAAAGAGTACAGATATATGGCACCCTTATAATTCAGATGTAAACACGTGCAACACACAATCCCTGTATAGTAACATAAGAGTTGGCTGCAGAAAGATGACCCCACCAGTGTTTCAGATATAAATATGTGTAACACCACAGCCCGTGTATAGTATACAGGTCACCGCAGAAAGATAACACCCTGATATTTCAAATGTAAACACATGCAACCCCACACTCCCTGTATAGCAACCTAGAGAAGCTGGCAGCAGAAAGATGACCACACCAGTATTTCAGATGTAAGCATGTGCAACACCACAGCCCATGCAGAGTAACCAAGTACAACTCTGCAGAAAGATGGTATATTGATCTACACACATGCAACACCACACTCCCTGTATAGTAACCAAGAACAGCTGGCAGCAGAAAGATGACCTACAACATTATTTTAGATGCAAGCATATGCAACACCACAGCTCGTGCATAGTAACCGAGTACAGAGTGCAGACACCCTGCTCTTTCAGATGTAAACACGTGCAACACCACAATTCCTGTCCAGCAACGAAGGGCTGGTTGGAGAAAGATGACCACACCAGTATATCAGATGAAAGCAAGTACAATGCCACAATCCGCGCATAGTAACCGAGCCGAGCTCTAAGGAGGAGGTACCCAGACCAGTAATCAGATGTAAGGTACAAAACCACAATCGAATTGAACTTTCTGCAGGAACATGACACTAACATCCTAGATGTAAATATGTGCAGCAACGCAATCTTAGTACAGTAATCTGCACTATCAGCAAAAAGATGACTTCGCTTGCATTCCAGATGTCAAAATAGGGAACGCCACAATGCCTGCATAATAGCAGAGCAAACATGAGCAGCACTGTCATGTGCAACATTGTATAAGAGACTGGGATTGCAGAGAGATGACCACATTAAGGGCCATATGTAGGTAATTTCTATTTACCGATTCCTAAATACCGAATTTTACCGATTCGGTATTTAAGAATCGGTAAATAGAATGTAGGTAAACATTCGGTAAATTTTACCGATTCGGTAATATTCGTTATTACCGATTCGGTATTTACCGAATCGGGAAATAAGGAATACCTTCCCATTCATTCCTATGGGCCTGGAGGCCCATAGGAATGAATGGGAAGCCATTCACTATTACCGATTCGGTAAATACCGAATCGGTAATAGAGGGAGCATATTCAAGGGTGGCAGGGTGTCAAATTGACACCCTGTTGCACCCCTGAATCGTGCATGTGTGCACATGTGGCGCACATACATGCCCTAAGGGCATGTATGTCTGCCACATGGCACTTTAAAAAAGCACAAAATTGCTTTTGAAAAGGTATTCGGTATTTACCACCAACTTGTAGTTGGTGGTAAATAACGAATCCTTAAACCAAAAATGCACTCACTTGAGTGCTCCCTACATAGGATTTAAGGAATCGGTAATTTACCGATTCCTTAAAATAACGAATCGGTAAATTACTGACTCCTTAAATCCGGCATCCTACATCGCAAAGTCCTAAATACCGGTCGGTAACGGGAAATTTACCGATTTTTGGCCGTTACCGACCGGTATTAGCCCACCTACATATGGCCCAATATGTCAGATCCAGCTACATTCCCTGTATATTAACCCAGTAGAACTCTGCAGAAGGCTGACCACACTATCATTTCCGATACGTGTGTGCACCACAATCCTTGAACAGACTGGAGCTCTGTGCAGAAAAAACCACGTCACAAACGTTTCATATGTAAACGTACAACACAGCAATCCCTGTATTATAGCGGATCAAGGACCCTTCAATAAGTAATCAATGTGATGTTTCAGATGTAAACATGTGCAAAACAATGACTATAGACAAGAACTACAGGAACATGCCACTATAAGCAAGTGATATAAACAAGTACACTGGCTACTACCTCCCCTATATTAGTGGGACACACATCACTAAGCTGACCGCTGATGTTTCATATGTAAGCATGTACAGATCTTTATAGTAACAGAGTAATGTCACCTGCAGAAAAGCCACCACAATGATGTTCCATAGGCATACGCGTGCACTTTGAGCAACATGGAAACTTTAGTTATTTACACATACACCACCGCTTTCCCTTCATAATAGGAGATTAGTGCCGCCTGCAAAAAGTGACCACAATGAAGATTCTTATATGTACAGCATCACGAACCGTGTGCAGGGCCAGACCAGTCGTGTCTGCAGAAGTGTAGGAAGATGTGCACAATGGATATGTACATTTGCAATGCCAAGAACCCCATTGAGTAAGAGACCAGTCCTCTCTGCCGGAAACTAACAACGTGCGCACTTCAGTTACATACACGTGCAACACCAAGGACGAGTCCTCTACAGAAAATGCCTGACACTTACATTTCTGATTTAAACACGTGCATCACCACAATCTTTCTATAGTGACATACTAGTGATCTATGCAGAACAGCAACACCATTCACCTCTCAGATATTAAACTATCACCACTCTCTCCTGACTCCCCTTACTCCACTCCCATCTATTCCTCTCAATGGGCTGAACCCCCATCTCGCCCTCACCGTGGCCCGGGCAGTCAGCAGCACAGCCTCCTGGCTAGCCAGAGTCACATCAGGATCGGCCTTCATCAGAGTTTTGACGCGGGACATGGGCATTCGGACCTGGTGGGCGGCTGCAGGTGGGAGATCCTCCGGGAGGGGCTGAGTGCCAGCGCCTTCAGGCACCAACCCGGCCATGGGCCAGAGGAGGTGAACATGGAAAGCAGGAAGAGCAGATGTCAACGCATGCGACGCCTCAACAAGTCGCCTTCCATCAATCCTTAGTCCAATCGGAAGCGAGAAAGGACTTGCGTTAATACGGCGTACATCTTGAAATGGTGCTTGGACACAAGGAGAACAAGCGCACCGCCTGAAAATGATACTAAAATAAGCTGCTTCAACATATAGTTGTTTGTACGAATACACGATTGATTAAGACAATAAATACCAACTCTACAGTATATTTAAATTATAATTTAAGCTGCTTCCCAAATTTTACATAAAGGCTTATAGATCACATTTTCGTTAAATATAATTAGAGATGATTTTGTATTGCTAAGTGCCAACCCATGATGTGCCTGGACATATTAGAAAATCACTCGTTTCTTAATGTTACCGAGGTATAAACAGATCGAGCTGCCGAGTTAGCAGTGCATGTCTTTTGTTACTGTTTATTACCTGCAAGGTCTTTAGGCACGCAGAAAATTAGCGAACGGGCACGAACGGGAGGGGAGAGAAGGCATCGGTCTGCGGGAGGGATGGGGGCACGGAAAGAAAGGAGTCTGTGCAGTAAAGTGTCCCGTAGCTATGGAAGGACACAAATGACGACATGGCCCTCAGAATGAGGGACTAACAAGCCTACAACCAATCAGAAGGCAGCATTTAAGTCACAACCCAATGAAAAACATGGGCGGAGAGTGGGCGGAGCTTCCACAAAGCTTCCACGCTATAGTGTATACTGCATGCCTCGCAAAGCGTGCAGCGCATGCGCTGCAACGCTAGGGGAGACCTAAAAAGGACTGCTTTCCTGCATTTTCTAATGCCAAACTGTAAATAGGACGGGTACAATCAGAACTTGCTCTCAACAGGCATACTGGGACAAGTACGTAGATGGTGTTGCATTGATTTGTTTCTGTAAAACAAAAACTACAGATGGTGTTGTTTGCCACTTCATCAAAATTGTCAAGTAGTCACCAGGAGGAACTATGGGCCAGATGTAGGAAGCGAAATACCGATCGCAAATGCTGAAATTCGCAGAATTTCTACGTTTGCAACCGCAAAATAGCCCCGGGAAATGTAGAGAGGGAAAAAGCCAAGCGCAAAATAAGGAATCGCTAAAAACAAGAGAAGTCAGTTAGCGATTCCTTATTTTGCGAATTTGACCCACCGACTCCCAAATTGAGCCTCGCAATTTGCGAAATCGTAAACATAAATTCACAAAGAAATGTAAGTAAACTCGCAAATAGCGATTTCTCGCAAAATCGCTATTTGCGAGTCGCAAATTACCACCAACTCAAAGCAGGTGGTAACCAGGTGCACTGCATATAAACAGCCCCAGAATGCATCAGTTCCAACACAATGGCAGCCCTCTATGTCATTGCAAGGCGGATGTGGATGCAAGCAGCAGCACAGAGGATGAGGAGGCGACAGGAACGCATATACAGAGTGCGCATCACCGTTTTCCAAATCACAGAAGAAGAAATACATGAGAGGTACAGGCTTCACCCCACTACCATCCTAGACCTGATACGTGACCTGCACCCAATCCTGGAGCACCAGACACGCAGGGCGCACGCAATTCCAGCACAACTGCAGGTCCTTTGTTCCCTGCACCTACTTGCATCAGGTAGTTACCAGGGGGTGATAGCTGTAGCTGGAGGGGTCTCACAAAGTTGCCTGTCACGCTTCTTCAACACCCTCCTGGATGCCATGCTACAACGAATGCACCATTACATTCGGTTTCCCACCACGCAAATGGAACTGCATAAGACCAAGATGGATTTCTATCAGATGGCACAATTCCCACGTCATTGGGTGCATTGATGGGACACATATTGCAATCTGCCCACCCTCTGCTACTGAGTACATATATCGGAACAGAAAATCATATCACTCAATCAACGTCCAAGTAATCTGTGATGCGTCACACATCATAACTGATATTGTAGCGAAATTCCCAGGAAGCACGCATGACTCCTACATCTTCAGGCACAGTGGAATCTATACACGTCTGGCTGCGGGAGAATTTGGAGAAGGATACCTGCTAGGTAAATGCATGTGACACACTCTGTTGTACACCTTGGATGTATTGGAAGTGGCCTGTGATTGATGTTTTTTACCTTTCTCATTTAGGTGACAGCGCATATGCAGTGTGTGCATTCATACTCACCCCATTCCTCAACCCATCTACCCCAAGTGAGAGGAGATACAATGCTGCCCATAAGTCTATGCGGAATGTGGTGGAGCGGACATTTGGACTCCTGAAGAGCAGGTTCCGCTGCCTTCACAAAAGTGGAGGTGCACGGCAGTACCGCCCCGAGATATGCTGCAAAATCATAGCTACCTGTGCCATGCTACACAACCTGGCCACAAAGAAGGGAACCCCCGTTGAAATCACCGATTCAGACTCAGAGGATGAGGAATGTCCACGGCCACTGCACAACGCAGCAGGTGTTGTAGGAGTGGCAGATGGGAGACACAGACGTGCTGAGATCACATGCAACTATTTCTAAGTGAGTAATGACACAAAGCCGATACTGACATTTGTATAACGGTGCTTTATTGTCCTTACATCAGGCAATATGTATGCACACCACCTCACAATACTGGCCTCTGTGTGCCTTGAGTTGCCCATCATGGCATGTCCACACTGCATGCACATTGTCATCCACTGTCATTGGGTCACATGGGTTACCTCACCCATCAGCAAATGTCAGCCTCAGCATGGACTTATTTCCTGCACCCATGCCCAACAGTGCTTCGCTCAGTGTGCACACTTCCCTCCCTTGCAAACAGTTCTGCTGATGGCTCTCGCCTTGCACTACACCGTCTGGGCTCAGCGACGGGTGGAGTAATGCTGCTGCGGCTGGTGACCTCCTCACTGTCTCCACCATCCCCAGACCCTGTGGCAGCTATGTTGGCTGTCTGAAGCAGTTCAACAGCAGTGGTGACCTGCACCAACCCCCTAGCAACATCCTGGCTGCAGTGGGCCATTTCCAACTGCATGGCCACTGTGCGTCTGCTCAGGACAGATGTGGCATTGCATAGGCGGTTGACCGCCTTTGTGTATCCCTCCATGCGCTGTTTTTCCCTGCGCCTTGCACCACGTTCACTGTCCAATTTGCTGCATAACTGCCGTACTGCCTCAGTCATGTCCCGCATGCCCTCAGCAACAGTGGTGTTCAGTCCATTGATGCCCTCCTTAATGTCCCTCAGGTTCTTGTTCATGGACACCATCTGGCGTTGCATTAATCATATTGTCTTCATTTGCAGCCGCTGCACCTTCACCATGGTGCCCTCAAGACCTGCGAAGACACTGGATTCATCACCCTGCTTCAGACGGACTGTGTGCCCTTGGTCTGCGTCGGAGACCACTGGTGTGGCTACGCTGCATGGGTGATTGTGTTTCGGGTGACTGTGCTGGCTCTTCGCGCATGGTCTGTGGAGCTCCCGTGCTCTCCTCCTCTGCCCCCTCCATCTCCTGTAGCATTTCCACTGTGTACCTCCTAGGTCTGGGAGGTGGTGTAGGTGTGTCATCTGTGGGTGTCTGGAACTCTTCCTTCTGAATATGTTGTTGCCCAGGTGCATCATGTGTCTCCCTCTCTTCTGTCTGGGGCGCAGGTTCGCCTGTGGAGACAGAATGTCCATTTACTGACTTGCCTTGCAGCATTTGTGTAACATTAAATTACATGAGTTGCTATTCACACTAACAGTCCTCCGCTTGGTAATTGACTGATGTGAGGCCCCTGCAAATGTGTTCACAAATCTCATCTGACATGCTATATGGGTCTTGGGACTACGTCTCCCATGATGCATTGCTGGTTGTTTGCAAAATATGGACTGGAGTGGAATTCTAACTTGCTCATGGGGGATTGGGGATTGGGGAGGGGTGGGTTCAGGCCATGCTGTGTATGCATCTTACCTTGTCTGGTGTTGTCTCGGGCTGAGCTGTCCACGTCTCCTATGCCACTGATGGTCTCAGACTGGAGGGTGGACTCCACCAAATCATCCAGGGGTGTGGTTGCAGGCGCTGTGGATGGTCCGCCGCCTGTCTTCTTTGCTTGTTTCAGCCTGTCTGCTACCCTCTCCTTCGCCCTGGAGCGCAAGTCATACCGGCGCTTCTTCAGGTCATCGATGGAGCGTTGGGTGACCCCAATGGCATTGATCTTGCCTTGTATTTCCAGCCAGATCTTTCTCTTCTGGGATTCCGGGACATGCAGGGATTTCTTTCCAAATAACTGGTCATGTGTCTTCACCACCTCTTCAATGAGGACCTCCAACTCCTTTTCGCTGAACTTGTGCTTCCTTTTCCTTTCTGCAGGCTCCTTTCCCTTTTCCTGTGTGTCCATCCTGTCAGTTGGTGTCTGCCTGAACACTCCTGTACAGCTCCTGGGTGTGTGCTTCTGCTCTCTGCCTCTCCCACAGCCTCAGGCACTCAGAAACAACATGGGTGTGGCCACTTCCTGAGTGTGATGTCATCAGAATGCACCTGAATGGCAGATTCGCAAAATTGCGATTTTTTTAAATTGCGATTTCGCTAATTCCGAATCTGTAATACCGACGGGGGTTTGCGAATTTTAAGGAATCGCAATTTGTTTGCGATTTTTTATCTACATAGCGGTTTGCGATTTCTTAATAGCGATTCGGTAAAAATCGCTATTAAGAAATCGCAAATATCTTTTTACCTACATCTGCCCCTATGTCTCTAGTTTAAAAACATAAAAGAATCAATAAGAGAATGCTTTTTGAATTCATAAAAAATCAACACAATCCATACTTCTTAATACCAGTTTGAAATAATGATGTACTGCCCACTTAATGCCAGAAGCAGCCGGCACGGATCTGGGGTGGCGGGGCGGGGGGCGAGGGAGTAAGGGAGTGTAAAAAAAGAAAAATTCTCTTACTTCCTCTCCGCTCTGCCCCCCGTCGTCTCTCCTCTGTCGGCCGAACAGGAAGCAGCTAGGCTCCCCTGATCCAATCACAATGCTGCAATGCAGTGTTGTGATTGGTCTGAGCACCGTAATTCGGCGCTCAGATGGGGACAAGGGGACTGGGCATGTTCCCCACCCAGGCTGTAATGCAGCCTGGGTGGAGAACATGCTAAGTGCGCATGACTGTTTCGCCGGCCAAAGTGTCATGCGCACTTAAGTGTGCCCACCACTCCTCCCCTGCTCTGCTCTGTGAGCACAGCAGCCCCCGCACCACCCCCATGCTGTCGCACCAGGAACAAATAAAATGATAATAACATCATGTTATTATCATTTTATTTTTCCGTTCCTTCACTGCTGCAGCGCAGTGGGGTGACGCTCCTCCGCCTTAGTGGAGGATCCGCCACTGCTTAATGCTTTATATGGAATTCCCGAGCCTCAAACTGCATATATCTGGACTTCGAGTGCAGTTTGAAATGTGGTAAACCGTGTATTTGGTTGTGATTCACCATATTTATTGACCTGGGAGAAATCACATTCCAAATCGCGCTTTTCAGTGGTCATTCTGGTGCACTTCGGAGCTGATTTCAAGCAGCAACTTTTACATAGATGATTGCTTAATCAACCCAATTTACAGTCACACTTGTTCTTGGCTTATAGTAAATGGTAAAACAAAGACTGTCCTATATGTTTGCATTGCAATACGTCTAGGTATGTCTCAGCCCAATCTGAATAGGCAATTTGTCCATTGCCAGTCAGCAGAGAGGCTATCCAACATTTTATATAATCTACAAAATTCAAAGATTAACTTTGAGTAATTTTATTCATTTCCATTAATGGTCCCCATATTGCTAAACCCTGCTTTCGGATAGTAGTATGTGGTTGTACTGGTAAGTATATGCCTTCCCATAAGACATTTGTCCTGATATTTCTGACTTTGGTCGAAAATATTGATCTTAGTTTTTCTTGGGGTAGCCTAAAAATAGTTGTCTTTCTTTTACCTATCCTGCTGTTGTAAAGTTCTTTTCAGAACAACACATGTCTGGCCAGAAATGATCAGATTACCAGTATACTGCAAGATCTGTGCAAAACGTTACCCTAAGGTTTGAAAAAACAACCTTGCCCTTTTTTAATGCCTCACCAAGATCAGTCATGCAGAGGATGAAAAGCAGGGGTACCAATACACAAATAAATAATAATACGTTTATTGTTTGGTTAATTAAAACCCTTACAGTTAACAATAACATGTACAGCGTTAAAACTCCCATAACGATGGCTTTCAAAGCATTTTTACATTTAGCAATGTGCCATTACAAAAAGTAGTCACGTAAAATATGTTAAAATACATTTCAAAATGTCTTTCAAGCTTATTACAATTGTCGAAAATGTTGGTGTAGACAACTGCTTCAGTGCCTAATGGAATCAAAGTGTAAGGTGCAATAGATAGAGAAACAACAGACTTTTATCAACAGGAGATAAGCACGAGAGGCTAATGTTCACACCCAGGGCAAGCACCTAGTTTACATTTTGCCTTTGACGATAATGCTGGGGCAGACAACTGCTCCAGTGACTAATTAAAGCAAAGTGCAAGGTGCAATAAGATAGACTGAAAGTATCATAGTTCCGATTTTTTTTTAAAAGAATAGGGGAGATGCATAGTGCTATAGGCTAATTTCCCTTCTCGATACATCTGTCAAGTTGCTAGGTAGGATGTTACTGGAAAGATTAGGGACCTGGCCAACTGAAAACCACATGCTTACTGATTCACAATTTGGCTTTAGGAGTGAAGTTGGCACCCTGGAGCAATGTACTAATCTACATCTCCTCATGAGCAAATACACCATAGCAAAGAAAGGCCATTTATGTTTGTGTTTTGCCAATCTAAGCAGTGCGTTCGTTTTATGTAATCATGCTAAGCTGTAGGAAACTTTGGCACAGCTGGTTGCCTCTTCAGATGTTATTTCCTTCTTACCATAGTTATATAGTCACGTGACTGCCCCTGTTCGCTATGGTGTAAATGGTGATTGCACCTCAGGGTTCAGAGTTATGAGAGGTATACAACTAGGTTGAGTCTCGCACCCTTTTTGTTCTCAGTCTATGTGAATGGGGTAGATGACCACTTACAACAATTGAATGCAGATCCCGCCACAGTTCTCAGACGCCTCACCCCTATTCTTTTGTATGCCGATGACAGAATATTACTAACAAGGAATCAAACGGCCTACAGAGTTTAATTGATGCTTTTACTGCATTCATGGAGGGAAAAGAAATTAAACTAAATCTGTCTAAAACCTATGTCATGGCTTGTGGTACAGATAAAATGAAGAAGAAAACTCACTGCATTAAGGGCCAGGCATTAGTGGAAGTAGATAGCTTTTCCTACCTTGGCGCTCAGTTCTCTAAATCTGGTGCATGGAGTCCTCACCTAAAAATTTGTTATCTGAAATGTATTAGAAGCTCGGAAACAGATTTAGATGTGCATTTAAAATTGGAAACAAACCCATAAAAGAGATGCTGCTATTGTATAAAAGCAAACGCATCAGCAGTATTACGTATTGTTCTGGCTTGTGGGGGCTGTTAAATAGTAAATTATTGCAAACACTGGAGAATAACTTCTTGCGTCGACTATTGGTAGTACCACGATGTACGGAAGCGCCCCAGATCCCTATACCAAACCTCGACTTACCTCCCGACTCGCCGCCATGGTCTCCATTCCTTCCGTGTCCCGATGACGACAACAGGGCAGTGTTGGCAGATTTTGAGACCCGTCTGAAGCCCAAAGCTGTCCAAGTATAAGCCCAAATTCAGCCCAACACAGAGCAGAATCAGCCTAAAAACCAGCCCAAAGTTGCAACTCTCAAGTTATGCACAAATAGCGTTCAGAAAACATTTTAAGGATAAGTCTAAATTATATTCAGTATACATCTAGTTAGAGAAGGTACAATAGACTCCAATGAATGTCTGCAATCATGCACAAAATCATGCCCAAGACCAATGCCCACTGTCACCTTTTAATTGGCACTTCTGCAATCACAAATCCACACTCAACCTGGCATTAATGAATCTACAAGAGCAGATTATAATCAGTCTAAATTAATTCTAAGAACTGGAACATCAAAGCTATTTCAGCAGTGTGGCTCCAAATAAATAACACAGAATGGATCTTGCAGAAGTAACACCACACAATGCATAAATGCCAATAGACATGATTCAGATGGGAGACCCCCAATTTTTAAGCCAAAATTTGGTTTATTTTGGCTGTCTTCCGCCTGAAATTGCCTCCCTATCATTTTTTTTTTAAATCTTCCACTTTACTTTTCTAAAATGTTGGCATGCATGACAATGATATATGTTTTATGACACAACCGTTGTGTTAAAGTAAATCCTGTAGGACTTGTCTTGCAAGCTTTCCATTATATTGATTTACATGAAGATATTTGAACAAAAAGCTTCTTTTTAGAAGGCATTCATGACAATATGGGACAACAATAAAAATAAACATTGTGGCAGACTACTAACTATTGTGCTTAAATATGAAGTGACGGGGTAAAAACTTAAAGACTAGAAGGAGAAAAGTCTTGTTTGACAGCTGCAAGGGTCACTACAGTAAGATTACGGCCTCACACTCTTCAGTTATAATGTCAGGAAGAGGCCAGAAAAGAGACAGTCACTTGCTCTGACCAATTCCCTTCTCGCTCTCCACTCCAGAGTCCATCACCATGACCACATAATCAGGCATTGAAAGTGATACAGTACCAGTGTTGTTGGCTTCGTGCTGCAGCAAAAACTAGAGTAAAGCTCCCAGTCTTGGCATGAAACCAATGTGTTTACTTGGGGTCTAAAAGACCGAATTTCCCAGAACTTTCGGCAACATCCTCCCCTCAACATCTGAACACTCTCTCAACTCTGTTGACACTGTCATCACCCCTCTTGTTCCACTCCAATCGATTCCACTTCATCATTTGGGCTGTCCCGCTGTCATACCACTGCTGACCTGGGCAATCTCTTGAGCCTGTGCAGCGGCTTTATACCGATCACCCACAATGGACTTTACATGAGGGGGGCCCTGTAAGAATGCCCAATGTATGTCTGTATGAGTAATTACACCAATGATGTAAATACCACTCAATAATACATTTTTGTATTAAATTCTTTATAGCGCTGTTAATCCTAATGTAGGGTATCAAATTACTTTACTACAGACAAACATATTATACATACACAATGAATCGTTCAAGTGTGTAAATCAATGTACACGAGGTTTCTATACAAAGTAATCAGTGTTACAAGGTGTAGGAGTCACATATCATCCATACTGTTAGGCATTATACGTTAAGAGTACGTGGTCAGGAGAAAAACAAAGTCTAAACATAATGCAGTGGTTGCATGTGCTGATAAGACTTCATTATGAACCCTTTTTAGCAACCTTGGAATAATGAAAGCTTGAGGGAAAAAAGGACCAAAGCCATGCCTTACAGTTTGTATACAGCTCCTTGATGCCCGTTCATTGCTCACTGTGCTATATTAGAAGGATGTTGACTTATTAACTGCCAGTAACTAAAGGATCTTCGTAACAAACGCAGTAACCTACTGAGTGCTCTAAATACAATACAAATCTGTAATCTGCATGTTGCAGGTAAGGTTGTCACCTGGTTGAATTTGTACCGGCGTGACCAGTGTTTTAGGGTCCCACAGTACTGCCTGGTGCCACACACAACGGGTTAATATAACTCATTATAGTGTCACCCTGTATTACCACAGGGTCACCAATTTGTCACATTTATTAATAGATCTGAGATGATAGTGCATTCATTAACAGTCTGCCTTTCCTGCTTCTGGAGCTAAGAGGACTTTGTTCTGTCCTAGAACACAGATTGATTAGTTAAACGTGAGTATTAATCACGCAGTTTTGATTCTATCTCTGCAACGAGGACTTGACGTGCCTCATCCATTCAGATGGAACCACACCTTTTGACTAGCACGTGTCATTTGCAGTCCCAACTCCGGTCGGACAGATAATAGTGCACTTTGCAGCTTATTTTACAAGGACGAGTAGAAGCTGCTGCATTATATGTTCAAGTCAGGCCAGGCACAGGTGAACAGACTTTGTCGCATCATGGGGTCTGCCCAGGAGCAAAGCTACAAATGATGCAGTAGGTGCAGGTGGCACTAGGGCTGCGGGGTGCCCACTGCACCCTAATTGTATAGGGCTGATGCACTGTGTCTTGGGAGTCTGGGCAGGCTGCACTGGACTCACAGATTAATCTCTGCCTTAAGCTAGATTAGCTCTCAGAAACGGCACAAGCTAGTGAACCTAGAAGAAGAGAGCCGAAACGGCCATCACAAGTTAGATACAACAACTTACAAATGTGTAATGCTACGAAGTACAGGCCTATGTCTGAGACTACGCAAAAGCTTGGTACTAAGTGAAATAGGTGCCACTTAAATTCATCCTGTCATCATGTTCAGCTACAGTGTTGTTTAATTCACTGTGTTACTGAAGCGGCAAGAGCTACAAAGGCAACAGACCACATTACAGGGGTGGCAGTGAAGTTCAGCAATAGCCTGGAGGGAAAAAGTGCTCTGACTTAGGACACATGAGAGCCAGAAAGATGGGTGTGCTCAAAGAGCTCCCAACACAGCCGTTAGCGGACTATTAAGGGAGACTTTCAGCAAAGACCGTTTTAGTTGATAACAGTAAGCATCCTGTGATTTGGAGTTTCACCACATAAGTCACAGTGTTATTGACTAAAACAGCCCTGGGTTAAATTCGCCATTACATTGGGTCGATTGACTGCTATAATGAAGTGAGTAATGCAGACCCAGAGAGGGGGGATTCTGTACCACTACTTGTGGAGGGAATACTAGAGGAAGCCAGCTGGGTGTGTTGCTGCATCCTGAGAAAAAAGAAGTGTGGCGTACACTGATAAGAGTGGGGGTACTGCAGAAGCACGGAGGAACATGGGGCAGTGAGTTCAGGCTGTAGGATCCTGAAAGGAGGTACTGCTACAAGATCATGGAGGGGGGAGAGAACACTCCTGTAGTGGCACGTTTTGGAGGGAATACCCCTGCAGGGTCTTACTGTCACTAGAGAGAGTCCTTCTGCTGGAGCTGAAAGGGAGGGAGGTCTGCAGTACGACGAGTGAATACTGCATGAACCAGGATTAAAGCAGTTAGCGTTGTAGTCGTCTGGAGGGATAGTGGACATTGGGTGCCTGGGAAGACGGGGTGCTCCGGGGATCTGGAGGATGGGTGAGAGACTACTACACCTGCTGTTCAAAAGCAGTGTTGGCATCAGGTCAGTCATGATGGCACCGCATTTCTGGTGCCGAGACAGACTACATTGTACTCAATAAATGCGGGACAGAGTTCTGAAGTGTTCTGATTTCATGTGAGTACTAAGACCAGTCCAGGCTTTTAATTTTTATTTTGGTGGCAATAGTATTTTTTATTTTATGATGAATGCAAGACTCAAGGTACAAGAGAGCAAACGAAAGTTCTTTCCTGGATGATGTTTTCACACATGGAAACAGTAAAGGTCAGCTTTGGAGCAATCTAACATGCCCATATTATTTACTCATGGGCATGCTGCTGGTACTGCATAGAGTAATTAAATGCGAGGGCACTATGTTGCACTGCTTTGGCAGTTTACATGGTTCGAGTTCATAATTAAACTTTCAGTGAAGTGTCACTCCAGGTGTCGCAGAGAAGACATACAAAAGTCACACATAGGCATTCTGCAAACATGTACATTTCACACATAAGCAGGATGAAATCTAGGCAGCCCTGGTCCCAGTTGGTAGAGAAAAGTAGCAAAATCGCTAAAAGGCAGTAATTTTCCCCATGCCAAAAATGAATGCATTGGATTTTATGCAGGGCTTGAAGTGGGATGAAAAAACAGGGGGGTCTCTCAAAATCGCGTGGCTGATGTAATTGGGGGCATGGCTTAAAACACGCAAGCTAAAAATCTGTGCTTAGCGTAGTGTGCTGCCTGACAGGTAATTTGCTGTTTCTATCATTGCCTCCAGATACATAATACAAGAAGTAACATTACACCTACAACAAGCCAGGACTATTGGCTTTGCCAATGGGTGTTATTTCCATAAACTAAATAAAGAACAACTATGGCTTCATTGTTTATAATATTGAAAATGTTTCAGTTCTGAAATGGTGAGTGTTTAAGAACTATAACGAGTCTCTATAAGGTTACATCAAAGGCAGTGAAGGGTGGCACTGCAGCAGAGTTATGATTTTTTTTTTCTAATCTTGTGAGTGAGGGCAAAAACAGAGAGCCCGATAGCGACCCATCTCAGCTCCTGCTTTTAAAACTGCTGGACCACTTAAAACCCTGATTTTATGTAATCACAAATTTTCTTACCTGGTTTTAATCATGTGTAAAATTGATGACACGCACATGCTCTCAGCACAGCAGCACGCCGAGACAGTCAAGACCTGCTGGCTGCCACCCACACCACACGGAAATCTTAACAAACAAGAAGCATTTAGCAGGGCCGTCATAGGTAGCGCTTTCGCGCTATGAAAGATTGATGGTCCTGCTCTGCGGAATCCGGGAGCTCTGCAGGATTTTGATTGGCTGCGCTACCCCCTCCGAGATTTTGCGCACACCTGGCCAATTAAAGCCCAAGTTTCTGAGCCCCGCCTGGAGAGTTATTTCCCACACAAATGGGAAAAATGTCGGGAAATAGCCCAATCTGGCAACACTGCAACAGGGGCTGGAAAATAAACGGGAAACATTGTTTACAACGCACGCGTTACAACACGTGTCATTACAACAAATGTTTTACAACGCGAAATCCATTACAACGCATGTCATTACATTGCATAATCCATTACAACGCATTCCCCAAAGTAACACCCCAGCGGAGTTAGAATAGTAATTGCGTTGTAATGGATTATGCGTTGTAACGACATGCATTGTAACGACATGCGTTGTAATGGATTTTGCGATGTAAAAAATTTGTTGTAATGACACGCTTTGTAACGCGTGTGTTGTAAAGTGTCATATTCAAATAAACAGAACATTAAAAACAGACTACAGTTAGTTTGCACAGGACATATGTGAAGACGTGCAACGGATGGACCAATCAGGAAGCGGGGACGTGCAGCAGGTGGCCCAATTGGCAACCCATGGAGGAGGAGAAAAGGGGCCGAAGAGTGAGAGGAGGGGGAAGGTGTCGAACGCGGAAGACACCAACGTGGAAGATGCCGAGAAGAAGGACCTGTTCCCAGAACGCAGAGAGACATTCAAGAGAGATGAGGGGCTTAACCCACCAGGATCATGGGAAAGCGACGCAGAAGCCGAGGGAACTCCCAGCGTATGGAGTGAGGAGTGGTGGTCCCCTGGAGAGGACGTGCAGGAGCCGCCGAGGCGGTGCATGACACAGAAGGGAGTGAAGGTGGGGAGGCTGGGAGCAAGGGTGGGAAATAGAGGGTATTGCACCTTCTCCGCTATCTTTGGGGGTTTTCATATTCTCCTTATTTTTCTTTTCTGGGCTCCTGTGACTATTTCAGAGAGAGAGAGAGGTTGTATGCAGAAGCCATTTTTCCTCTTCTACCCCCTCCCTCCCTCCCCCCACCACACCACAGAGCACACAAGAGAAGTGCAAAAGAGGAAAGAACAGCCCAAAGGCACTAATCAGGTCGTAACAGAGGAACTGCCAAGGCTGCCCGGGGGGGCCACGTAGGGGACCCTCCAACAGGGTGGCCGCCTTAGTGCCACAGGAAGGCACAGAAGTCTGCAGACTAGGCTCCCTGGGCTAGGGACCAGGGGGTCGGCTGGCCGCGTCACTTCCGGCCGTGGGAGGGGGACAGGGGTACAAAAGCCTTCCCCCGCCCACTGGAGGGTCTCTTGACCGCTGCCCGTCTCGCTGTTTGCCTCGTCGTCTGTGCTGTTCCCAGCCCTCGAGAACCACTCACCTGGTGAGTTTACATCCTCCCCCCCAACCCCCGTAGGCCAGGTGTGCCCGCCCGGCTTCGCCTCGGCACCGGCACCCGCACCAGGGGGGGGAGGACAGCTCCTCGAGGGCTAGGGTAACTGCGGAGATTCCGGGGGGTAGGGCTGGCTACAGACGGGGTGGCCCGGGTGCGCACCACCAGGCACGCCGTGTCCCACATGGCAAGTCAGGATGGCTGCGTGGTCTAAGGCGCTGCTTTCAGGTTGCAGTTTCCTCTGGAGGTGGGGGTTCGAATCCCACTTCTGACTTTCCAGTTGCCCTGGGTACGGGTATCTCACCTGGAGCACCACAGCCCAGCTGCTACCATAGTCCGTGCTCAGGTTTGCATGGGCTGTGCCCTGTCCGGGGTAGGGGCATCGGGGGTGGGTCCTCACTTCCCCGGGCTCCGCGACTTCCCCTATCCCTTTACCCGGACTTACTAGTGCGGTGGAGGGGGCCGTCTGAGTCATGGTGGTCCCCCCTTCGTCATCTACGCCGTCTGTCCAGTTTCTCGTCGGGCCCGCCACTGAGCTCAGCCTGATCGCTGCGGGCGTTAGGCCAGGGACGCGAGGGTCTGGCGGCGAGGGAACTCCAGGCAGGGCACGCAGAGCAGGGACCGGTGCGCTTGAGGGCCCCGACGTGCCACTTCCTTTCCCCTGTTCCACCCGTTCCGGCTCACC
This sequence comes from Calotriton arnoldi, assembly GCA_963921515.1. Classification (NCBI taxonomy): domain Eukaryota; kingdom Metazoa; phylum Chordata; class Amphibia; order Caudata; family Salamandridae; genus Calotriton; species Calotriton arnoldi. The sequence continues at coordinate 228,397 of CAWUFW010005848.1, forward strand.
CCGCGGCCCCGCGGGCTGGAAGTGGACGGGCTGCACCCCCGCGATCCAGGGCAATTACACTTCCCCCCAAACCGGATCCCGACGTGGGTGGTGGGGAGGTGCCGCCTGCCTCAGCCCTGCGCACATGCGTGTCAGGAGCCGCCTCCTGCCTCGTACGGGCGACGCCGTGCTGGGGGGGAGGAGGGGTCGCGTCTGCCGCAGGCCCTCCTCGGTCATGTGGGATATGTAACAGGCATGTGCATGATCCCTGGGAAGCGATGAGGCGATCATGCGAACACACGCCCGTGGGTACCTCACGGCGTGTGGCTTTGGAGAGGGTTCTCTCCTGAGAACGGCGCTGGGCTCACCGCTGCCGGGGGGTGGGAGGGCTTTGGGCATGCTGGTTGCTGCTCGCAAGCTTCGCAGCGCTGGGGGGCTTACGTGCGATGGAGGCTTGGGCGTCTTTGGGAGCCAGTTCTCCCCAAGGCGATATGCGTGCAGTGGCTTTTGCGTTCTAGCACCCTCCCTACACCCGACCTCTTTGCACGGCATCCTCACGTGGGCCTTGGGTAGGCTTACGGTAGGTTGGTGCGGCGGGAGCTCCGCAGCGGGCCGCTGTCTCGCGCAGGCCCTCGACTTTGATATTGACAGGTAGTGTGTGGGGGTTGGCAGATCGTGCCAATTTAATATATTTACGAGGTTAACCCTCGCCGGGGGAAAAGGGGGTTTTCCTTGGGGGAATTTTAACTTGTCAAGGTATCTCCTTTGTGTGTTGTGCAACGCCAGTTCTGGCGCCTTGAGGTAAGTGACTACCCGCCGGGTGTGGTCAACTGTTGCTTCAGGCCACGTAGGTGCGTGACGATGGCGGTGCCACGTGTGGGGCCAGGTCACTCAATGTACGCAGTAGTAAGGGCACCTCAGCGCCACCCGCAGAGGCGCTGCAAGTTAGCTGGTCTTGTGGGCCTGCTCACCATGCTAGGACAGCACTGTGGTGGGGTCGAACTGGCATGAATTTTGTTTTGTTTTCCAGGGTCAAACGGGGATTCCACGGTCGGCAGCGAATCTTCAGGCGACACGCGGTCCGCTTTCGCAACAGGGTTGTCGGGGTAAGCATGGACAGTAGGGGAGGGGCACCAAGCAACAGAGGTTGTAGAGGGTGCCACAGCCGACAGGGTGCAGGGGAAGGGGAATTTGTGCACGGGCTTGGTCCCACCTGGGGGCAAGCAGGGGGGGACCAGTGGTTGAACATTCCTCGATTGTTTTCCCCCAAGCAGGTCAGGACGGAACGGCCACGTGGGCTGCTGGTTCATCCAACCCCCCCCCCACTGACGGCGAACAAGTCAGTTTGCGCGGAGGTACGCACCGAACCGCTTCCTATTGAGCATGATCGCCCACATTCAGGAGAGTAAGTACTGACGCTGGGTGGGTATGCTTAAGGGACATTAGGAGGACCTGGGGCGTGTGAAGGGACGGGGTGCAAGACCACAGTTGGGGGGGTAAACTAACCTAACCTCTGCTTCATCTCCACCACAGTACCCGTGGAGGCACCCAGCGACCGTCACCCCCTTTCAGCATGTTGGCTCATAACCAGTAGAGTAAGTACAGGCGCAGCTTGTGCGTCACAGAAGGGACAATAGGAAGAGCTTGGGAGTGGCTGATCTCTCTGGTCAAGGGTGTAGCTCACAGCTGTTTTTTCTTCCAGGTTGAGTCGGCCACAGCAGGATATTATGGATAGCCAGGGATCCCCGTCGCTATTCACGTTGACGTCCCAAGTGGAGGAAACCCAGCAAGGCAATTCCCAAGACGCACAGCTAGCAGCCATCGTGGAACTGGCCAAGACCAAGGGATTGGCTTGGGCCGCTGAACTTTTGAAGGCTAGCAACCCGGGGGATTCCGGTGTCATCTGTGGGGGTTCGATCACAGAGCAGGAGCCTAGCGAAGAGGCAGGCCCCTCCCGGTCCAAGCGGACACGCAGGGCAACAGTCAAAGATTTCCCGGCAGACCCGCCGCCACCTAAGAGTCGGACAGTGGCCATTACCCGAAGTGCCGCGCTGCCCGTTCCCCCACCCGTGACACAGGGACTAGCCCCCCCCCCGGCCGGCGGCACACCCCAAGGGACCTTCGCAACTATTGAGGACTTGGGTAAGCTCTCTGACACTTTAAAGGGCTTCATGGCAGAGGTCAGAGCTGGTCTCGCCGGGGCTAGCGCGACGGTTGGGCCCATCACAGTGAACAATGGGGATGGAGGGGTAGCAGCGGCAGCGAAGGTGTGGGCACTCCAAGGGAGCCACACCCAAGTGCATCAGTTGTCCCCCCCTGTGGGGGAACTCGGATTAAGAGCTCAGACAGGGCCTGGTTTAACGGGAACTGACAAGGGGACAGGGGCCACCGGGACAGTTGGTGTCCTTGGACTAGGTAACCAGACTCCGACTCTCCTGGGTACGGCAACTACAGCAGGGACTAGCGGAGTGCGACATGGCGAGGTGGTGGGGCTTCCTTTAGCGGGGGCAGCGGCTATCTCCACTCAGGCCACACCCAGCGCTCCCCTAGTTGCGCATTCCACAGCTATCCAGCCGGTCGCAGCAGCTATTGCCCTTACAGTGCACCCCCCGGTGGTGCAACCAGGGCACTTGCTGGTCACCCACGCGCCTCTCCTGTCAGGCCGCAGCTCCTTGTCCTGGGAGGTGCCTCTTGCTGTTAAGGAATTCATATGGAGGCGTGAATTTCTAGACATCTTTTCCCTGCTCCTGCTTGGCCAGCATGGCCAGGACGCCCGGAGGGTTGGGGGCAAAGAGGAGGATAAGAAAGTCAGGTTTCAGGCATGGCCGGAGAAGTCCATCGATAACTGGCTATCGGCCTTCTCCATTTTCCAGTCGGTGATCTTGGAAAAATTCCCTGAACAAGGGCAGGCACTGGTGCAATATCAAAGGCTGATCCACACAGAAGCACAAAAGTGGGGTGGGTCAGGGTGGGTGAACTATGACCGCGAATTTAGGAAAAAGATGGCAGTATGCCCGGAGATGGGGTGGGATCAAAAGGAGGTCCAGTTGTGGATGGACCATATGGGGTCCCGCGGGGCGGAGAGCACAGTGACGCAGCCTAAGGCGCAGGGGGTGGCTCACCAAGATTCAGAGTCCTCCCAGACTTGCACTAAGGCTTTCAAGCAGTCCTTTCGAGGGTCACGTAGGGGGGGGCCAAAGAGGGGGGTTTGGGAGGGTGTCTCCTGGAACATGCAACCTCTTTAACGCAGGGTCATGCTCATGGGGGATCAAGTGTAGGTTCCAGCATGCTTGCAGCAAATGCGGTGGCCGACATCCCGCGACCTCATGCCAGGCCAAGCAGGATAAGAAACCGTCTGCTGACAGTAAAAAGGACAATTGAGGCAGCACTGACGGAAGCAAAAAGATCAATCCCTCCAGCACATGACCCCCCGCGCAGCACCTCAACCGTACTTGTCATTCCACCCAAGCGTAGTGCACCCCTGGCATCCCCCTGCTCGCCTGCTCCCCTCGCTCAGAAAGGGCCGTCACCAATCATCCTGAACAACATCCTCCCTCTTCTCAGACGGTACCCTAACAAGGGGGACGGGGCTCTATTGTTGGGAGGGTTCTTCGAAGGTTTTGTGATCCCTTATGTGGGCCCCTTGTCTTGCAGGGAGGCGGACAACCTCAGGTCTGCCAGGGACCTTCCTTCTGTAGTGCAGGCAAAAGTCAAGAAGGAACTGGAGCTAGGTAGGGTAGCAGGGCCCTTCAGGGAGCCCCCACTGGACAACTTTGTAGTTTCCCCGCTGGGGGTGGTACCGAAGAAGGAGCCTGGGACCTATAGACTCATTCATCACCTTTCATACCCGGAAGGGGACTCGGTCAACCATGGGCTTCAGGAGGGAACTTGCTCAGTGTCATACTGTACTCTAGATGTGGCTCTGGACTTAGTCAGGAGGGCGGGCAAGGGGGCCTGGTTAGCGAAGGCAGACATTGAATCAGCGTTTCGCTTGCTACCAGTGCACCCGAGCAGCCAACACCTGCTGGGTTTCAGGCTAGATGGCTGGTACTTTTTTGACAAATGCATGCCCATGGGGTGCGCAGTCTCCTGTGCCTTCTTTGAGGCTTTCAGTTCCTTCTTGCAATGGGCGTTACAAGAAACCTTTGGGGTGGAAGGGGTCTCCCATTACTTGGATGACTTCCTTTTCATTGGGCGGGATGGCACGCAGGAATGCAAGGCGGCTCTCTCTGACTTTCAGACCCTTGCGAACCACCTGGGGTTCCCCCTAGCACCGGGGAAGACTGGGGGGCCTGCGCAAGTGCTTACGTTCCTAGGGATTGAACTGGACACAGTGCTGGGTGAATCCAGGCTGCCTCCAGATAAGGTCCGGGACCTGGGCCAACAGATTCGGCTAGCCGTGGGGAAGGACAAGGCCCCTCTGGCCTTCGTGCAGAGCCTCCTTGGGAAACTCAACTTTGCTGCCAGGGTCATTCGCGCTGGGAGGATCTTTGCGCGCAGGCTGGCCAGAGCTACTGCTTCGGTCACAAAGAAGCACCACATGGTCAAATTGAGCAGAGGCATGAGAGAGGATCTGCTAATGTGGGCGGACTTTTTGGAGAACTTTAATGGGTCAGTCATCTGGCGCGCACCCTGGGCCAACAGCGCAGAATTGTCACTGTTCACAGATGCGTCTGGAAGGGAAGGGTTCGGGGTTATCCTGGACAGGGAGTGGTGTGCCGAGGGCTGCACTTAAGGGATGGGCAAGGAGTGAACCCTGATACCCTGACAGCAGGTCTCCCATCAGTTACCCGATCCTACAAGGGATGCTGGACAGCATGCCCAAGGCCACCCGCTCGGGGTATGAGGCAATACTATTCTCTGCTAGTTTTGCGCTGGCCCTTTTCGGGGCCTTTAGGATTGGGGAGCTAGTGGCGCGATCCAAGCAGGACACCTCGGGGGTGGCTTTGAATATCAAGGACGTTACCATTAGCACATCATGTCTCAGGATAGTCGTGAGACAATCTAAAACTGATCAGGCAGGAGAAGGGAGAGTAGTCCTGTTACAGGGGCTGGGGGACGCTAGGTATTGCCCTTTGCTCTTGGGCAAGGCTTATTTGGCCCTTCGCCCGGGGACTGCGGGGTACTTCCTGGTGCATGAGGACGGGTCTCCGGTTACAAAGTTTCAAGTAGACCACATCATGCAGACATGCTTGCAATTGTCAGGACAGGCAGGGGGAGACAAAAGATTCAGCAGTCACTCCTTCAGGATTGGGGCGGCAACCACTGCCTTCTTATCAGGGATGCCGCCAGAGCGAATTAAGCAAGTAGGGCGCTGGGAGTCGCAATGCTACAAACGATATATAAGGCCTTGAGCGGAAGGATATGGCGAGAGGACTCTTAGGTACTATGTGGCAACCGACAGGTGTTTAAAGGTGTACGGTTTTGGCCCGGATTGCCAAATGATGTTGCAGTGATGTGGTTTTGTTGTGCAATTGTAGATTATTGAATATAAACGTTATAATAAATTTGGTTTTCAAACACAACATCTCTTTATTTACCAGGAACCAAGGTCTGGGTAATTGGCCATTCAAGCATCATTAGATTGGCACGGTGGGCTGAGATAAGAAAGTGGCGACATGGCTTCTCCGCCACAGAGATCACGTGGCTAGGTTACCCGGGTATGCGCTGGAACGAGCTGATGAGGAAGCTGCAGCAGAGACTGGGGGGAGGGATCGGTCCACCTCACATTCTGGTCATACACTTGGGAGGGAATGACCTGACGACTCTGGGGAGGAGAGGACTGCTCCAAGACATGAGGGACATCATGTGTCAATTGAGTATTCAGCTGGGGGCATGTGAACTGTGGTGGTCCGAAATTTTACCTCGCCCAGTTTGGCAAGGAGCCCGATCGGGAGACGCAATTGAGATATCACGTAGGAGAGTGAACAGCGCCATGCGTAAATTCACGGAACAAAGGGGATTTGGCTTCATCAGGCATGGTTTACTTCATGCCAAGTCTACTGGATGTTGGGAAGTGGATGGGATTCACCTCTCAAGGGTAGGCATGGACCTATTTTTGCTGGACCTTGGGGAGGCCTTGGAAGCAACAGGCTGTAGGTAGGAATATCTGCCTTGGTGGGGGCCCTGGTGGTGACGGTGGCCACCCCCAGAGCTGTGGAGGAGTTACAGGGCGATCCAGAGTCTGCAAGGTACAGAAGGGTACTATATTGCAGCAGCACAACAGGGTGCTAAGCCAAGGATACCCAGGGATGACTTAGCGTGTCCCCTGGAAGAACTACGGCGCCCCGTTAGCCTACAGGCGGTTGTGGGTCTGAGCAACCGGGGGCTGCCTGGAACGCTCCGCCCACCTGTGGGGGGGCGTGAGTAAGGGAGTGGACTGGCGGTCCACTGAGGGGAGAGGTGGCCTCTCCCAATAATTGGTAACCACCGGTTGGCGACGGCCACAGTGCAATTTGGCTCATCAGGCGGGCAGGCGGCATAGGGGCTGGCCTGCCCTGGGATCGCCCATAAGATAACCCACCATGTTGGCATATTGGTTATGCAAATAAACCTGCAGCAAAATTTCTCCACTAAAAAGGTGTTGTGTGGTTTATTTATGTATGTCACTGTATGAGAACTGAGTGTTGCCGATATTGGCACTATGCCAAGGCTGCCCGGGGGGGCCACGTAGGGGACCCTCCAACAGGGCGGCCGCCTTAGTGCCACAGGAAGGCACAGAAGTCTGCAGACTAGGCTCCCTGGGCTAGGGACCAGGGGGTTGGCTGGCCGCGTCACTTCCGGCCGTGGGAGGGGGACAGGGGTACAAAAGCCTTCCCCCGCCCACTGGAGGGTCTCTTGACCGCTGCCCGTCTCGCTGTTTCCCGCCCTACCACTTACCCTGCGGACGGCCAAAGGGTGGTACGGGGAGGGGAAGAATCTAACTTATTGTTTTGTGTTGCAGGAGGAGTTACAGGGCGATCCAGAGTCTGCAAGGTACAGAAGGGTACTATATTGCAGCAGCACAACAGGGTGCTAAGCCAAGGATACCCAGGGATGTCTTAGCGTGTCCCCTGGAAGAACTACGGCGCCCCGTTAGCCTACAGGCGGTTGTGGGTCTGAGCAACCGGGGGCTGCCTGGAACGCTCCGCCCACCTGTGGGGGGGCGTGAGTAAGGGAGTGGACTGGCGGTCCACTGAGGGGAGAGGTGGCCTCTCCCAATAATTGGTAACCACCGGTTGGCGACGGCCACGGTGCAATTTGGCTCATCAGGCGGGCAGGCGGCATAGGGGCTGGCCTGCCCTGGGATCGCCCGTAAGATAACCCACCATGTTGGCATATTGGTTATGCAAATAAACCTGCAGCAACATTTCTCCACTAAAAAGGTGTTGTGTGGTTTATTTATGTATGTCACTGTATGAGAACTGAGTGTTGCCGATATTGGCACTATGGAACTGGGCACGAAACCGACTGCTAATTTTTTTTCTATTATTCATACAATTTCCTCCACTTGGGTGTGGTGAAGGTTGTTGCGCCAAATCGCTGTGAGGCAACCCTCATACTTACCGTTTCTTTTCTGTTGTTGTTCTGCTTCCTCCTCAAGCCTCCTGGGACCCCCTCCAGAGTACCGGAACGTCTAGAAAAGACCGAAGAATAAGTGACAAAGAGTCCATGCTTGTATAACTTAATTCATTACCTGGAATAAAGATACCCCAATATTACACCTATACGGCCTCCTCGCTTCTGTTTCCGCCCATCCCTCCAACACACAATCAATTTCTTCCTATATAGTTTATAGTGAACTTGCAGTCCCCCACATTAAAGATACCATTCACATTAATGTACATTTGTTTTGGCACAGTATTTGGACTAAATCTGGAGCCAGGTTTATTAAAGAGATAATCAAAGATTGCCTGGCTCTTGGTGATAGAGATAAAATCCCCTGGTTTGCTCATGTAAAAAGCCTCCTGTCTGTAATACACAAAAACTCCTCCCCGGATGATCCAACAAGTATTTTATATTATAATAAAACAGAGCTAAAGAAGCCTTTATGGGCTACAGGGGCGCTACGAGGGATTCCAGGAACAGTGTCAAGACAACAATGAAAACATGTACTAGAGACAATCTGTATAACCACATACCAAGCTACTTACTACTTGTAACTAATACACAGGAAAGGTTTTATCTTACAAGGCCTCGGTTGGGTATTTTACATTTTGCAGTAGTGTTTCCAAGAATCGGTGTGTGGAAAAAGAACGTACCAAAATGTCCCAGTAATGGTACATCTGCACAATCAACTGAGCATTTTATCTTGTTTTGCAAATTTTATCAGTACCTCAGGAATTGCTTTTTAAAACCAGTTTTTATAGCACATAAACTGTTTTACTTTAAGGATGTTTTTAACTATCTATGCACTTTAACTACAGCAGAATTATGCTTTGCAGTATCTACATTTGTTTCTTATGCCATTAAGTGTAGGAAAATATCTGCTTATTTATAAACATTGCACTACGAGTCAGACTAATAATCTATGCCTTTTTGCGCAGTATAATGTTTTGAAGTGGAATATTAAATCTCTTTGATCAGTATATATTTTTCCTCTTATACCGCTGTAACTTGGTTGCATTTATGCATTATTTTATGTTTTATGAATTTTCATTTCTTTTACATTTTATGCATAGGACTGTGTTTTATGTGTGTATCTTTAATGGAAATATTTCCAAATAAATATTATTTGAATGAACTGCTCCAGTGACTAATCAAAGCAAAGTGCAAGGTGCAATATCAATCAATCAAATTTCTTTATTTCGGTTGATAAAAACCATAAAAGATACAGCCACACAAGTCATGATTAAGACATTCTAAGCTAAAAAGGTGCGTTCAGAAGGCAAATGGGAAATTGAAGGATAAAAAGATGGCTCTGGTTAACATAATAAGCCAACGTGGAAAAAGGCATGGGTGTTACAATTCCCAAATAGTTCATAGTTGAGTTGTCTCTGGCAATACAAGACGGGGCAATAGGGCCACAAGACTAAAGTGCTAGTGCATTAACGAATATTATATAGAACAATTACCAAATTTATAGCCCACAAATAAGACAGCAAAACATAATTGCCCCTTGTCCCTTGGTAGTGCCCTTACTCTATATCAACAAATGACAAGATTAAAATACATAAAATATTGCCATAAAAACAGCTATTTACAATATAAAAATAACAACATTGGGAATTGAACCTCACTTGTCTGGTCATTACAGATTCCATTTCGTCAATCAGGGCCAGACAACGGTGTTAGCAGCGCTCTCCTTCTAATCGCCCAAAAGTGGCCTAGGAATTTCGCAGTTGCGCAAGCGAACAGGGTCTAGCATCTGACTTTAATGTGCGCAAAGCATCTTTAGAGTTTCGAGTCCCTAATTGTCTGCACACAGGGGCTAACCATTTGCTCCTTGGTTTTGCATAAGCTGTGCAGGCAAAAAAGACATGGCCTATTGATTCATGTGTGCATGAACAGGATGGACAACCCTTGGGTTGAGATTTATTTATCAGCCAGGAGTTGGTAAAGGCGTTGATTGGCAAACTACCGTGCCTGAACTGTATATATAATTTCCTGTCGGCTGGCACCTTGATGATATCAAAGTAGCTTTCTAAGTGACAATTGGTTTTCAAGACAATGAAAGCATCTGTTAGGCTGCCATGTTGGCTTTTCAGTAAATTGTTCTGCTCAACCCATGCCCAGTACAATAGCTTTACTTGGCCTCTGGAATAGGATAGTGAATGACCGGTAACCTGTTTTGGCAAGCAGATGCTTGACCGAAGAATGTCTATATGTTTAATCCAGCCAATCTTTTTGGTAGTATCCAAAACAGAGACCTCGCTAAAAGCTGCAGCATATGGTGCCAGATCAGGAGTGGAGACCAATCTGTGCCAAAACAGCAGCGGGCGAAGCCTCGCAAGATCATTAATAGACTTAATGCCCAGATCAAGTTTAAGAGGAAGGAGAGGAGTGCTTTAGGGAAGGGATACGATGCTCCTAAGGAACTTGTTTTCCACTGTTGAGAGATCATTTGCAATTACTGTGCCCCACAACTCTGCCCCATAAAGAGCACTGTTCACAGCCTTACAGCTGTACAATTTAAGAGCAGGTGCTACTGGCTTGGTATATGTTAGGCGATGCTCCCACCTCAGAGCCCCAGTTAGCTGGGAGAATTTCAAAGATGCCTTCTCAAGATGGTTCCTCCAAGCCATTCCCTCAGACAGCTTGATACCCAAATAGTCAAATGAGCTGACCCTCTCGAGCGGTACATTGTCCAGGAATAAATTTACCTTGAAGGATTTGTGAGGGTTTAGCATCATTAGCTTGGTTTTGGTGGTGTTACTAACCAAGCCCCTCTCATCGCAAAAAGCCTTAAATTGATACAATAATTTTTTAAGGCCCATGGGGGTTTTAGAAATCAGGAGAGTATCGTCAGCGAATAGTAGTGTGGAGATTTTATGGTTCCCCAAGGACGGAGCATCAGCTGGAATGGAGCACAGGAGATCAGCTACTTGATTAACATACAGGGAGAAAAGGGTTGGGGCTAAAACGCATCCCTGATGGACCCCCGCACTGGATCTTAATGGGCTCGGTGGTTTGTCCCTGGTTTCCCCATCTCACACGGGCAACATTTTCTTCGTGCAGCCTGATTAGAAGTTCCAGGATTGCCAGGGGCATTCCCATATCCCTAAGCACCCCCCAAAGTAAATCCCTGGGCACAAGGTTGAAGGCTGTTTTTAAGTCTATACAGGCAAGGTATAGACTCCCCTTGCCCAACACAACTACCTTCCAATACAGCATAACAAGACGAAATACTTGATCGATAGTGCCGGTCTTCCGCCGAAAGCCCACTTGTAATGGAGAGAGGATGACATTCCCATCCATCCAATCCTGGATCTTAACTAGGAGAGAACGGCAGAAGACCTTTTGGGCCCAATCGATCAAGCTGATCGGACGGTAGTTGGAGGGCTTCGACCTAGCCCCTTTCTTAAAAATGGGTATTACTTCGGCGCCTTTCCACGAGTCTGGGATCCTCCCCCCGCCAGCTATGTCATTGGCCAGTGTCATAAAATATGTTGCCCAGTTGTCCCTGTCTGCACGGAAGAGGTCGCCAGGGATGCCATCCGGGCCTGGGGCTTTCGCAGGTATAATTGCATCCAAGGAAGACAGGATTTCCTCCCTAGTAAATGAGAGGTTGCATACTGGGTGGCCTATGTCATAAGAGATCTGGGGTCTGTCATGAGTGTTGATTATAGAGTACAGATCACTAAAATGCTTATGCCACTCTACAGCTGGGATGTTGTTGGCCAAAGGGGGCGATCTTTCAAAATTACCCTTGGACAAAAGGGACCAAAACATCCTGCTATCTGGATGCAGGATGGCCTCCCCAAGATCTTCCCATCTCCTTTCGTCCCATTCTCTCTTGGCTTTAGCTTGTGCCTGTTTATATTCCTTCCTGACTTCATGTATCCTGGGTGCATCCCTATTTCTGATGGCTACAGACAGTCTCCCTCTCAACACCCTACACTCCTTGTTGAACCACAAATTTGTTCCTAGTAATCTCCACTGCTTTGGCCTAGTCTTATTGGCGTGAACATAAAAAGATCTGGACAGATGGTCGAAGAAGTCCCTGTGAAGGATGCAGGAGCTAATCTGTGTGGTCGGATCATTGTTCTCTATTGACAGAATCTCCAAATGCTTTTCTAGATCGTTTTTGATTAATTTAATCTTAGGTTCATCTGCCATGATAGTGAGCCATTTGAGCTGGCGTTTATCATTAGTAGGGATTACCTCCTTAGTGCTCAATGGAATGGGAGAGACCCTCCCCTTTTCCCCCGTGGATGTTCAACAGTCAGGCTAAGGGGATTATGGTCGCTATCACAGGCCGGGATAATTACCATGTCCTGTACTAGAGGCCATAGGGTGAGATCCACTAGTAGGTAGTCTATCCTACTTTACCCATTCGGTCCACTAAAGGTCATCCCCCCTCCTTTATCAGAGCTGGTTCTCCCATTGGTGGCCCTTAGCCTATGTTCCAAGGATATAGCATTCAGCTGCAATGCTGCTTGTGACCATTTTTTAATAGGGGTGTGCTCCAGAGGCGGTACCCTCCACACTTTATCCTCTTCACTCACATCATAGGACTCAACCCGGTCGAGTGGCTCGTATGTAACATTAAAGTCACCACCGACTATTAGGGCGTGGCCATCATGCCTAGCTTCCAATAAATTGTCCAGGGCATGGAGAGTTGGGGAGCTACCTCCTCTAGTACTTCTGGCGTACACATTGTAAATATCAATGGACTTGCCCTTACCACTATTTAGCCTAATCCCAAGGATATCTGGGCTATTGGTGACCAGCTCCTTGATGTCACAGTTTAATGTGATGTTAATTAGAGTATGCAACCCTCCAGACGGCCGGCCATGTTTAGATGGAATAGCCGGTCTATAAAAAGTCATGAACCCAGGTATGAACGTGGGGGACAGGCTCCATGTTTCCTGCAATAAGCAGATCTCATGTTGGTTGATAAACTCGAGCCAGTGGGGGCAATCAAGTTTCCCCCTTATGCCAGGGACATTCCACGACGCTATTTTCAGCATGCTGCCGTTAGGTATTGGGGAGTGAGCCTGGGGAGATGATAGAGCAATTGGATGAATCAGCTTTACTGAAGGATAGCTAGGTATATCTGAACCACTGGCCGGGACGTGATCGCTCATCACTGGCATTATGGCTATAGCTAAAACCGACTGTGGGTTTGATGGCATGCTCTCAAGCTCTTGGAGGGGGCCCTCTTGGTGAATGTGTGCTATGGGGGAAATGTGCACAGAATCTATACTAGAGATGCACATGGGATCCTTAGCAGAAGATAGAAGTAGTCAATCATTCTGAGATAAAGTTGAAATAGGTAAGTCCCCGGGGGGCTGAAGGGCAGCTTAGCTCGTTAGGTTGTAGAAGGGATGTTTAGCATCATCAGGATGTTTGTAGAAGGTGGTGGATAGGTTCTAGCTTCCAGGGCAACTAGATTATGCACCAGATGGTCACTGACTAAAATAAGCTCTGTTGCATCAGCTGAGCTGTGTTTAAGGACACATCTTTTTGCCTGAACAATGTCATCCCTTATTATAGATCTACAACCCCTAGTGTGCCTCAGCCAATGTATAGCTTTGTTTTTGAGGGCTTTTCCATTCTCATATTTGGAGCTGCTGTTGTCCACCTTGGGGATATTGGTAAAATAAAAAGGTGTAGGCAGGGGAGCGATGTGCGTGGGGTGAGGTAGTTGGGGTAGTTGGGGGGTAAGGATGCCCTACTACAACTTCTATTCAATGTCTGAGGCGCTTGCTTTATCAGCATCCCATGCCTAGCTAGATCCTGTGGTGCACCCCTATATATCCCACCTTGACCCTCCTGATACCTGCGATGGGCGGATAGTGAGGTATCAGGTGCCCTATCGTTCCAATCAAGTGGGCCGAGCCGGGGGGCAGTGTTCATAATCAGAGCATTATGGTCAGTTTGCTTGCAAGGGGAAGATATAGGCCCCGTCCTCGTATTAGCATGATTGAGTGAGGAGGGCACAGATGGAGGGGGCTGGGGTCTGGTACATTCTTCTAGTTTGTGGTAGATTTGTGATACCAAAATGGTCAGAGTCTCAATAGAACCTTTTAAGGCTGCTATTTCCCTCTGGAGGTCTAGGTAAGAGGGTGCTAATTCGTTGACAGCCTCCCTTTCTCCCTGGAAGGAGTTCGTATTTACCCCATCGTCAGTTTTAATTACATGCTCCAGGTCGCTATGTACATCGTTTAAGGCCAGTTTTTCTGCGAGAGGGGCAAAACGATTACTCAAGGGGAGGTCAACAAATGTAACACTATCAGAGGGGCATGCTTCACTTGATGGACACAAAAGGCTACAAGAGTGCTCTTTTAGTGCTTCTGGAACTGGCGTTGTCTGTGATTTGTTAGCCACTTTCTTAAATAAATTTGGTATGTTCCCATACCCTGTGTTGATGGGCCCAATAGAGGTGTGAGAGTGGGAGGGCTTAGTGGTGGTTTCAGGGGTGAGGGTGTCAATAGCTGGAGCAGGTGACGTGAGCAACCCCTCATAGTCAGCAACGATGATCTCAATGCGGTCTAGCACATTCGCCCCATGCACCCCTTCATTTCCAGAATCGTGCCTTGGAGCCTGGGACCGTTTCTTGGATCTCTTCTTTGTGGCACCTCCCAACCCAGCCTCAGTCCCTTTCTTTTTCCCCATACCAGGCAGTCAATAAAACAGACAATAAGTCAGCAAATCAAATCTGCAGGGGATGATGCAAAGTGTAGGGCGAAGCAGATTTAGAGCAATTAGTAGATAAGGGTCAAAGTGCCAACTGTACCTTAGAAGTTAACAGCCCTAGTCCTCAAGTTAGAGATGACAGGGGGGTGGCCCAGCCCAGCCTCTTCCGGGCGATGATGGGCAAGGACGGGCCCTCACTTGGCCTGGGATTTGCCGGGCGTGGCCCGGGCGCGGCCCGTGCTGCGGGATCCCTCAAAGGTTTTTAACGCGTCCCCTGGCGCAGCTGGTGACGCGGTCGTGAATTGGGCGGCAATGGACGGCCACGATGCTGCTGGAGCTTGGAGTCCTAGCCCCGTCCTCTGTTGTAGCAAGGGTGGCGGCAGTAGAGAGGCGTCCCGTGCTGCGGGATCCCTCAAAGGTTTTTAATGTGCCTCCTGGCGCAGCTGGTGACACGTGCGTGACGTGGGCGGCAATGGACGGCCGCGATGCTGCTGGGGCTTAGAGTCCTGGCCCCCGTCCTCTGTTGTAACAAGGGTGGAGGTAGTAGAGAGGCGTCCCACGCTGCAGGACCCCTCAAAGGTTTTCAACGCGCCTCCTGGCGCAGCTGGTGACGTGGGCGTGACGTGGGCAGCAATGGATGGCCGCGATGCTGCTGGGGCTTAGAGTCCTGGCCCCCATCCTCTGTTGTAGCAAGGGTGGCAGCAGTAGAGAGGTCTATATCACAAAAAAAGAAGGGGGGGACCTAGGAGCTAATAAAGGTCCAGTGTCCATGCTCCTAATGCCTACGTTTAAACCAACAAGAGGACACTGTTCCTATGGCAGGGTGCAAAAAGTCACTCATGCCTAAGGGTGCAAACAGTCACCCTTGCAATTAAACAAGAGTAAAGAAGGAAAGAAATCCTAGGTATAGGGGACCCACAGGTGAGGTGGAAAACCACTCTTTGTCCTTTGTTGCCCTCACACACCCCAAGGGGTGTCATGCTTCATCATCGGCCGGTTGCTCCTCGTAGGGCCGGCGCTGCACGGGTCCCCCGAAGGGTCACTTTATCGGAGATCTTTTCAGGACTGCCGGATGGTGCATGAGGGTGTGTGGGGAGTGGGTCCAATGAGGGTAAGGGAAGTGCATGCAAAGTGGTAAGAAAGTTAATAAAGGGTAAACATGCAGCGCAAATATAAGTAATGTACCCTTTGCAGTCAGAAAACTGCTGAATAAAAACATTGCCCCAAAGGCACACTATGCCCAGGTGTCAAAGGTCATAGGTCAACATGTTTCACGCCTGCGTCGCCTTAAAGGTCGTTGGCGCTTCTTCAGGACCAAAATAATCAAAATAGTGAAGTGCACGTGAAACAACATAAGTTAAGTTAAAATACCCTCTCCTTATCAGTCAGGGCGGGGCAGTAACCTGTATACCCTCACTGTGGCTACAGCTGCATGGTGGGAACCGCTCCTGATCAGTACCTAGGGAAGAAAAAACAAAATAGACCACAGGTGTGGGCATCAGTACAACTTGATGCTTCATAGTGTGCCACTTCTGCTTGCACATCGATTACATAAAAAAGTAAACAAACACACGAGACAAATCAATTGTAAGTACTCAATTGAACCCTAGTCCTATGCGGCGTCATAGGCAGTGTAGGACGGGAACCTACTCCTTGCGTAAGCCATGTTCACTAGTAGATGCCACACTGGGGTAGCGGTCCCGCCGGGGTAATATAGCTAGGCTGCTAACACAAGAGAAAGTCAGTGGTCAAACAGTGCTTACCTAGCACTGCTAAGAAAGTCCCTCCACTGGCAAGAGCAATGGACGCCCGCACATAACCGGGCTGTAAAAACAAGAGAATGGACAAGAATACGTAGTCACAAAACCAGAGCACAGATTGTACTGAGCGAATTGCTCACAATCCTCAATTACCTTCGTGAACAATCTACTTACAATTTCATACGGGTGCTACTCTCCTCTACACCTACCCCGTCCATGCGTCTGCCGGTAGTACGCTGGAAATGGCAAGACGCGGTTCTAATAAGGTGTCGGGGTCAGGTGTCTGGGCGGTTTCCCTTTCTGGGATGTCCTCTAGGATTCCAACATAGGGCGCATGCGCGGGTGCAGGAGTAAAGTGCGCGTGTGCATACATGGGGAGAACTACTCCCCAGTACCTGCGTACCGACTCTCTAATTAGCACTATGCTAATGGGGCAATTCTCAAGCTAAACACGCTGTCGCCAGGAATTCCCACAATAAAAAATGTCGGCAATGCATTGTTGGACTGGCTCGCGTTAAAAGAACCCAATGACTGCATACTAGTGAACCTTCCATGTAAATGCAGTCCTAATATTTCTGTTCCTGGGCAAATCCCCATACCGTATGAAATGAGAAGAGGGTCTGTATTACAAGTGCCTGGTCAGGGAGAATTCGTAAAATAACTAAATCCTGTTGAATGGAAAACGTGAGAGGGGCTCAAGGGGGATTTTTCTAGGGTTGAAACCTCTGCATGTCCTCGTGCCCCCCCGCCCCATAGATCTCACTATCAAAAAAGTGGAGTAGTAGACCGGAACTACGCCGTAACGAGTATGTCAAGGCGGAGTCCGGAAACAACTCCCGCTGTCAGTGTAGTAATGCCTTGTGTGCCTGAGAGCAGAAAAAAAGCAAGAAAGCGATAGTCTGGTCCCTCGGCTGAACCGCCGAACACAGTCTATATCACAAAAAAAGAAGGGGGGGACCTAGGAGCTAATAAAGGTCCAGTGTCCATGCTCCTAATGCCTACGTTTAAACCAACAAGAGGACACTGTTCCTATGGCAGGGTGCAAAAAGTCACTCATGCCTAAGGGTGCAAACAGTCACCCGTGCAATTAAACAAGAGTAAAGAAGGAAAGAAATCCTAGGTATAGGGGACCCACAGGTGAGGTGGAAAACCACTCTTTGTCCTTTGTTGCCCTCACACACCCCAAGGGGTGTCATGCTTCATCATCGGGCGGTTGCTCCTCGTAGGGCCGGCGCTGCAATTCCCTATGGGTCCCCCGAAGGGTCACTTTATCGGAGATCTTTTCAGGACTGCCGGATGGTGCATGAGGGTGTGTGGGGAGTGGGTCCAATGAGGGTAAGGGAAGTGCGTGCACAGTGGTAAGAAAGTTAATAAAGGGTAAACATGCAGCGCAAATATAAGTAATGTACCCTTTGCAGTCAGAAAACTGCTGAATAAAAACATTGCCCCAAAGGCACACTATGCCCAGGTGTCAAAGGTCATAGGTCAACATGTTTCGTGCCTACGTCGCCTTAAACGTCGTTGGCGCTTCTTCAGGACCAAAATAATCAAAATAGTGAAGTGCACGTGAAACAACATAAGTTAAGTTAAAATACCCTCTCCTTATCAGTCAGGGCGGGGCAGTAACCTGTATACCCTCACTGTGGCTACAGCTGCATGGTGGGAACCGCTCCTGATCAGTACCTAGGGAAGAAAAAACAAAATAGACCACAGGTGTGGGCATCAGTACAACTTGATGCTTCATAGTGTGCCACTTCTGCGTGCACATCGATTACATAAAAAAGTAAACAAACACACGAGACAAATCAATTGTAAGTACTCAATTGAACCCTAGTCCTATGCGGCGTCATAGGCAGTGTAGGACGGGAACCTACTCCTTGCGTAAGCCATGTTCACTAGTAGATGCCACACTGGGGTAGCGGTCCCGCCGGGGTAATATAGCTAGGCTGCTAACACAAGAGAAAGTCAGTGGTCAAACAGTGCTTACCTAGCACTGCTAAGAAAGTCCCTCCACTGGCAAGAGCAATGGACGCCCGCACATAACCGGGCTGTAAAAACAAGAGAATGGACAAGAATACGTAGTCACAAAACCAGAGCACAGATTGTACTGAGCGAATTGCTCACAATCCTCAATTACCTTCGTGAACAATCTACTTACAATTTCATACGGGTGCAACCTCCTCTACACCTACCCCGTCCATGCGTCTGCCGGTAGTACGCTGGAAATGGCAAGACGCGGTTCTAATAAGGTGTCGGGGTCAGGTGTCTGGGCGGTTTCCCTTTCCGGGATGTCCTCTAGGATTCCAACATAGGGCGCATGCGCGGGTGCAGGAGTAAAGTGCGCGTGTGCATACATGGGGAGAACTACTCCCCAGTACCTGCGTACCGACTCTCTAATTAGCACTATGCTAATGGGGCAATTCTCAAGCTAAACACGCTGTCGCCAGGAATTCCCACAATAAAAAATGTCGGCAATGCATTGTTGGACTGGCTCGCGTTAAAAGAACCCAATGACTGCATACTAGTGAACCTTCCATGTAAATGCAGTCCTAATATTTCTGTTCCTGGGCAAATCCCCATACCGTATGAAAGTAGAGAGGTGCAATATATTGGATGCTTCTTTTTTAGAAGCATCCAAGTTTCTGGATACTCACCAGGCAGGTTTTCGCCCTGCGCATTCCACTGAGTCTGTGATCATGTCAGTCCTGGACGATCTTAAAGGACAGGCAGACATTGACCGCACTCAGGCTCTGATCCTCCTTGACCTGTCTGCGGCATTTGACACCGTGAACCACAAAATTTTGTTGGACCGTATTGCCGCAGCGGGTCTTGGGGGCTCGGCATTGGATTGGTTTGAGTCCTTTTTAGAGAACCGCAAACAATCAGTGTGGCTCTCGCCCCACAAATCCAACACTGTTGAAATGAGCTGTGGTGTCCCACAGGGCTCCTCCCTTTCGCCGATCCTCTTTAATATTTACATACGTCCGCTAATCTCAAGTCTCCGGCAGATGTGGGTAAAGATCTTTAACTACGCTGACGACATGCAGCTGATTTTTACTCTGGAGAACTCCATCGAATGCTAAGATTTTGTTAGGAGCTCTATGTTGTATGTAAAAACCTGGATGGATAAGAATCAACTAAAGCTCAACTCTGGAAAAACGGCGATAATCATCCCGAGCAACAAAATTACTCATTGGTCACCTTCCTATTGGCCACCTGAGTTAAGGGCGGCCCCTATCCCCAAACCAGTAATTAAGAGTTTGGGTCTCCACATTGACTCTGACCTCTCTATGAGCGCCCAAGTTAGCGCAGTTACTTCGACCTGTTTTGTGCAACTTCGTAAACTGAGCAAGATCAGACACTTTTTTAGTAAAGAGGCCAGTATTCAAATTGTGATTGCCCTTATCCTTTCTAAATTAGATTATGGAAATGCCCTCTACCTTGGCATCCCACTATATCTGAGACATCGTCTCCAGATGATTCAGAATCAAGCTGCTAGAATCATCCATCTTAAGGACAGAAGATGTCACATTACTCCGCTACTTAAAGACCTCCACTGGCTTCCAATGGAGCAGCGCGTGATGTTTAAGATTGGCTGTATCCTTTTTAAAGCCACTCAAGAAACCGGTCCTAGCTTTATCCTATCGTGCATCAGTAAGCACTTGCCTCAACGTAATCTGAGATCGAGACACCTGAATCTTTTGATGGTGCCCAGATTTAGACGGAAACGCATTGGAGGGACCCGGTTTTCCTATCTGGGCCCGAAGTTCTGGAATTCACTGCCCACTTCTATTAGGCTTGAGGCTGACTACATGCGGTTTAGGAAATCTCTAAAAACCTGGCTATTCTCTCTGGCCTATAACTAACTGCTCCTCTATCTGCTCTCCTTCTCTTCTTCTGCTCAAACTCATCAGCGCCAAGAGACCTGTAGGTGATCGTGCGCTTACATAAATTTCTATATATATATAACATATAAGACAACAACAAAGGTTTCATGAGCAAACTCAACAGTAGGCAAAAAAGCAAATAAGCGTCACTGAAACCAGCTTGAATATTCACACCTAGGATAAGTGTTTAGTTTAAATTTTGCCTTTGGAGATAGTGCTGATGCAGACAGCTGCTCCCCTGACTAAGAAAAGCAGAGTGCAAGTGCAATATATAGAATAGCTGCAGGTGTTTCATAAACAAGCTCAACTGTAAACAAAAAGCAGATAACTGGCACAAAAACCAGGAGCATAAAAAGTGCTTCCTTAAGCTTGACACAATTGAATAAAAAAGTTTGCCTTGGAGAGCTGTAGCGCTAGCTGGTAATCCTGTAAAGTGCTTGAACCAGTGGCTGGGATCACAAAGTGCAATGTGTAGGGTGGCAGCAGTATTTTATCAGTGGAAGGTGGGCGTGAGAGCCTAATGCTCACACCTGGGGCAAGCACCTAGTTTACAATTTGCATTTAACGGTAAAGCTAGCGCAAACAACAGCTTCAATGACTAATAAAAGCATGGTGAAAAGTGCGATTGATAAAATAACAGTGGAAATTTCAGAAACAAGTTTGATTGTGGATGAAGAAACAGATCTGCATCACTGAAACCAGGAGCATACACAGTGCTTCCTTAAGCTTAAGAGGATTCAATGAAAAAGTTTGCTTTAGTGGGATATTGCACTAGTGGGCAATCCTGTAAAATGCTCGGACTTTCATCCCCAGGCTGCACTAGGCTTAGCTTCTTAACCGCTAGAGCCACAAACTTAACCAGCGAGATGTTCAGAGTGGTATTATCAGGATTGAGGGCATTAATGATTGCCTGGTGGCATGAACGCGTGCCCAATTTGATTCATTCCGACTTTACTAGTATTTTCCATTCCTCAAGCAAGGCTGGGCA
Source organism: Calotriton arnoldi (assembly GCA_963921515.1). Classification (NCBI taxonomy): domain Eukaryota; kingdom Metazoa; phylum Chordata; class Amphibia; order Caudata; family Salamandridae; genus Calotriton; species Calotriton arnoldi. Next base: position 249,291 of record CAWUFW010005848.1, read on the forward strand.
GCTACAAATGAAGTGTTGAAGAGATTCATCATACGTTCCATAGCCCCTGCACGTTGTGGATTTTGAGGATCAAAGCCACGTGCCTAGGTGTTTCAAGAATGGCCACTCTCAAAGCCTAAGGACTATAACCTTTATTTTTTTCTTTTTGACTCCATGCATGCCAGGTATGTTTGGAAATGCTTCAGTTGATAGGAATTGATGATAGCACATGCGTACGAATATGTGACGTTACAACACGATCAAAATGATCGCGGTACGTTACGTCGCAGTTTTTACAACGCCAGTCGTTACAACGACTTGCGCTGGAGGGCGCTGGACTTATGAATAGTATGATTTACTATTCCAACACCAGTCTACGTACAGTAGGGAAGGTGTTGGAATAGTAAATCATACTATTCCTTAGGTTAGAGCGCCATCCAGCGCAAGTCGTTGTAACGACATGCATTGTAATACCCGCGATGTAAAGGCATTGCGATGTAATGCCCGCGTGGTAATGGATGTCTCCCCATGCGTACATGTGCTTCGCTAAAACATCCATGTCAGCCTGACATGAGAGGAAGCACACTCGCTTTCTAATGATTTGCTTAAAGGGATTTTGACTCGCGTTTGAAGCCCAAAGCTCTCTGGCATTCAAGACAGTGCAGCATTCCTCGAGGTACAGAAAGTGAGGTTGTCTCGCACCGCTTGATTGAATTTCATCCCACAATAGGGCCTCCAAACTTCCTCTGCTAGTGAGCCAAAGTTAGTGGCAACAATTTAGGAATGCAGCTGCCCTTGCTACCCACTGGTCGAGAAGGCTAAATTCTAGCTGGATCTGGGCAGCTGATGAGGATCACAGCAATCGAAGAGCAGCTTTATGAATCCTGGTGACCAGCGTAATTAAAAGCTTGCCATCTCCCCTATGCAGGGTTTCACTGCCATAAGCCAAGGATGGCAGGATTTTTGCCCTCATTACCTTCAGAAGCAGGACAAGACCTGCCCCCCACAAAGAGCTTGACAGTTTTGAGAAAGATGACAGGAGGGCCCCAGGGACATAGTTTCTACAGCCTCCATGTGCCGGACAAAGTAGCACCTTGGATCAATGGTAACACCAAGGTATTTGTATGTCTGTTCCTTCAAGATCTTGTTGTCGTTGAAGCACCAGCCACTCGCCTTGCTAATTTTCCTGCCCAGCATTATGATTTTAGTTTTCCTTAGGCTGACTTCCAGGCAGTTTGCATTGGAGTAAGAGTGCAGCACATTTAATAAGAGCTGCAACACAACTTTCGTGTAACTAAGCAGTGCTAGGCCATCCGCAGAAACCAAATTGCTGATATGTTCACCTTCAATCTTGGGGGTATGACTATTTGTGTTTTCGAGAGCGCCAGATAGTTAAAATATTTGCAGGTTAAAAAGCAGAGTGGCCAGCACGCACCTCTGGTTTACCCCCCGCGAGGATGCAATTTTCTTGGATATGCAGGTTCCGTAGCCCAGTTTGATGTGAATCCATGTGTCAGTATGGAATTGTATGATTGTCTTGAGGAGTTTTGGGGGGATGCCCCAGTTCTTTTGCTTTGACCATAGGGCATCCTTGGGACGCTGTCAAAACTGTCCTGAAGTCAACAAAAAAGCAGTGCTGCGAGGTCCGAGATGTTATCGCCCATTCTGATAATAAGGATAAAGCTCACAGGTTTGTCAAGGTGCCAGATTTTTCAATGAACCCAATTTGATTCTTCAGGATAAGACCTCTCAACTCCACCCATTGTTGAAGGTCTTCCAGGAGTAAGCTATCAAAGAATTTTGCGTCATTATCCAGGAGCGCTATCAGTCTATAATTTTAGAGCCACCTGTAAAGATGGGTTGAATAATAGTGCCATGCCAAGAATCCGGTATTGATGAACTCCTTAGGCAATAATCTATTCTCTGTGTGAGTTTGGTGGCCCAGAAGGGGATATCCTGCTTTAAGAGGGCTTGATTGAGACCATTTGGCCCAGGGGCCCTGTCTGATCTTGCCTTTGCCAGGACCTGGTTCTGCTGCCACGTCAAGGAAGACAGGTCTTCAATGAAGGGGATGGGACCTTCAGAGGCCTTAAAAACTGGCAGGACTAAGAACCTCTGTAGTGCTTGTAGAGCAGGGCTCACTCCCTTGCTGGATGGCATGTCAGTTTGGGGTACCTGAGTCACTGTACAGGAAGTATCTGGAGAGAAAGGGTGACCATTTCAATTCAGATATGTTGGCACTGCCAACTCTGCCTGGACCATTAACCCTGCTGATTTACCAGGCCCCAAAATTTCTTCTAGTTGCTCTTTTTACTCTCATACAAGAGTGTTGTCCAAAACTCTTGGCTGTGTCTGGCTTCTCACCCCATACTGCTTGCTTAAGACATTTTTGCACCAACTTAAATTCAGTCACTTACTATTGCTAGGGGTTTGGGGAACTGCTCTTAGAGCGGTGTTCCTAGACTCCAACACTCGTTGTTCAGTGTCAGAGGACTCTCGTGCTACCCTTATTTCGGGAGGGACAGCTTCCAATAACACATCTTCATTCTCTTTTTCTGTCTCCGTCCAAGTTAGCCGAGCATCCGAAAACGGGATGAACCTTGGTACGTGCTCACATTCATGATCTCCGATTCCTTCTTGGACCCATCGGTCATAAGGGAGTGGCAGCGGTATTCTTTTGGTATGGTGGGCATGTATCCAATTCTTTCTCCCATCCACCTTCACCGCAGTCCTCGTTGCAAGGAGGACTTGCTTCGGTTCATGCCAACGGGGCTCCAGAGCCTTTGTCCTCGCAAAGTTTCGGATCAGAACCCAGTCACCGGGCTGCAACTTATGTCCGGGACTCTCTGGAAGTGGTCGCAGTGACTCTCCGATCTGCTGATGAATAGACTGAAGATTTTTAGTTAACTCATACAGGTAATCTATCATCATCGGATACTCGATCTCACTAAATCGTTTTGGCCTAGGGACACCCCATATATTGGCAGGGCGCCCGAAAACTACCTCATAGGGAGATAGACCAGTCCTCGTGTGTGCGGTCATTCTTGTGGACAAAAGGGCTAATGGTAACGCATCCGGCCACTTCAGGCCTGTGCTCTCCTGGATCTTAGCTAGCTTCAACTTGAGCGTTCCATTATATTTCTCCACAAGACCTGCAGATTGGGGGTGATTTGCTGCATGAAACTTCTGATTTATGTGCAACCCTTCACACACCAACTGCGTGACTCGGGCATTAAAATGGCTGCCGTTGTCACTCCAGATCACCCGAGGCAAACCGAAACGAGGGAAGAACTCTTTATGAGTGCTTTCGCCGTTGCGTTAGCAGTATTTTCCTTCACAGGGTACGCCTCCACCCACTTACTGAAAGCACACACGACCACTAGAACGTACTTCAAATTATTCACTCGTTCTAGCTCAATGAAGTCCATTTGGAGAACCTCAAAGGGAAATGAGGGTGGTGCGAAATTCCCAGAAGGAACAGGAGTACCTTTCCCAGGATTATGCTTTAAGCAACTCATACAATGTTTCACTAAATGGGCAGCTACCTTGGGAATGAGATCATTTCGCCACACTGGGTCTAACAATTTACAAATCCCTTTGCGCTAATATGAGCGGGACCATGAGCCATAGTGACAACTGGGAAAACATATGTATTGGGCAACAGCCATCTCCGGCTGTCAGACAAATCAGTCCAGCACCCATCCTCATCTAGAGTACCTGTCCTTTCCTGCCATACAGCCACTTCATCTGTTGTGGCCTCATTCTGTATGTCCTTAACACTACTTACAGTGTTCTCATGCATCGCATTATCAGGTACCCACCTAGCAGGTCCTGCCACAAACATCTTACTCATCTTCGATCTAGCAGTTTCTCTAGCTGTTTGATCCGCAAATGCATTGCCCCTACCCACGTCATCTGTAACTACCTTGTGGGCACTGCATTTTATTATTGCCAGCTTTTTGGGTAACATCAAAGCCGACAGCAATCTATGGATCAACGGGCCATGCTGTATCTTCAACCCATGGGATGTCAGGAACCCCCTTTCTGCCCAGAGCCGCCCAAAATTATGAGCAACTCCAAACGCGTACTGGCTGTCGGTGTAAATATTAACAGCCATCTTCTCACTTAACTCACAAGCTCTCAACAGGGCTACTAACTCAGCGGCCTGGGCAGATTGATATGGGACGCGGGAAGTCTCTATGCCTGTGCGCAATGTGGTGATTGCATATGCGGCAGAAGTAGTGCCATCTGGTAGCTTAAGGCAGGAACCATCGACATATAGTTCCCCTTGGGGGTCAGATAAGGGAACATCAGTCAGGTCTACACGTCCCTTCGTTTCTTCCTCTGTTCTGTACATACAGTCATGCGCATCTGCATAATGACTCGTCGAAGGGAGGGGTAGTAATGTGGCTGGATTCAGAGTGACACATCGTTTAATGGTGACATGTGGAGCGAACAAAGTTAGCTCATATCCAGTCAGACGCGCAATAGTAAGGTGCTGCGTCTGCGTTCTATTCAATAGTGTCTACAGAATGGGGTACCATGACCGTTAGGTCAGTGTCAAGAACGAGCCCTGCCGATTGTCTGATTGCAATTGCCACCGCAGCAGCGGCTCTCAGACAGCTCAGGAGCGCTCTAGCCACATTGTCAAGGACTGCAGAAAAATAAGCACAGGGCCGATACTTACCACTGAAAGCCTGTGTCAAGACACTCAACGCACAACCATCCACTTCATGTACATACAATACAAAGGGCTTCCTATAGTCAGGAGTACCAAGGACAGGAGCAGAACAAAGCGCATGCTTCTGTTGCTCGAAGGCATGCTGACACTCAAGCGTCCACGGCAAGGGTTCACACGCACCTTTTGTAGTTAAATAAAGGAGGGGTTTCACAATCAGAGAATAGTTGGGGATTCAATGTCGACAGTATGAGGTAATTCCAATGAAACCTCGCACTTCTCTCTGTGTCCTTGGCACGCCCATTTTATTGATTACAGAAATACGTTCAGCTGTCAATCTTCTACCCTCCTTCGATAGGAGGTGATCTAAATAGGTAACCTCCTGTCGACAATACTGAAACTTAGAAAGGGACGCTTTATGTCCATTTTGTGCCAGATGAATTAACAATTTGACCGTGGCTTCCTTACATCCTTCTTCAGTATCAGAAGCCACGAGGAGATCGTCAACATATTGCAACAATACATTACCAACCGGAAGCACTAGCGAGTCCAATTGCACTTTCAAGGCTTGACTATATATACTAGGACTTTCAGAATACCCTTGAGGAGCGCAACAGAACACAAAGCTTCTGCCAGATAAATTGAACCCGAAAAGATACCTGGAATCTGGATGAATCGGAATACTAAAGAACGCATTCTTCAAATCAATCACAGAGAAATACTGAGCTGTAGGAGGGATCATAGTCAAAATCGAAGTGATATCAGGAACAACAGGAAATTGTGGTACCACTATTTTATTAATTTCCCTAAGATCAATAATAAATCGGTACACATCAGAATGGGCATCAGGTGAATCTGTCGGGGCCTTTTTAAGAATCGGAAGAATAGGACTGTTGCACACATTAAAAACTGTATCCTCAACCACACCAGACGCAATTAAATCATTTATGATTTTCAACAAAGCAGTCTCTCCTGTCTGCGATATTTTATACTGTGGAATACGAGGCAGAGAAACATTGTCCTTAACCTGAATAGACACTGGCGGTACCTGCAACAGTCCTACGTCCGTGTCACCTGTAGCCCACAGCATACTAGGCACGTCCTTGAACTCATTGGGGAGAGGGGCGTCTTTGGCAAAGTGTTGCTTCGCCCGTGCCACATCAGGTCCAATCATCATGTAAACACCGTCTGGGGAACAGAAAATGGTTGCATGCAGCCGTTTCAACATTTCAAGCCCCATTAAATTTTCCCCACAATTTGAAGTCAAAAGGAACGAGGATTTCACTGAAAACGGACCAATTGTCAAAGCAAGGGGCATAGAGATGGGACTAACAACCGGCGTACTTGAAAATCCCACCAAAACATTATTCTTGCCAGACAGAGCTGCCCCAGGGACCAGCGAACGGGAAACGGAGCTGTTCATAGCACCTGTGTCAATCAAAAACTTTTGAAAGGTACCAAGCAAACCCGCAGCAACATAGGGTCCGCGTTGATCTACATTCACCGAAACTGGTCCCCCACCCTGTCCGTCGTTGTCCTAGCTGTGGATGGACATCCCTGTTCCTTCATCTACATCATAATCCTCGCGACAATACTGTCGTCCTCTAGGATCATCAAAGTAATTCTGATCCTTTTCAACATTCTCAATTCGTTCTGGTCTTCTCTCACCCTGACTTCCTGTTCCTCTTCCACGTCCCCGAAAACCCCCTCTTCTAGTGATCCCACCAGCCTGTAGCAATTCAGGGCACTCATTTCGCCAATGCTCCTCCTTCCGACAATATGCACATTGATTAGGTCCCACAGGTACATATGGAGCACTCGTTCCACCACCTCGCGGTACGGACCATCGCTGCTGCACTTGCGGCTGACCCCTTCCTCTTCCACTACTTCCCTGCACCTGCTGCAACACCTTTCTCTTCAATTCCTTCCCTTTCTTCTCTACAACCTGCCTCAGTTCGTTCTCTCGATGTTCATAATATTGCGCCATACTCAATATTCCCGAGGGAGTGGACGTGGACCAGATACTTTCCGCTGCCTTCATCCGGGCTGCAATCTCAGGAAGCAAATTATTAACAAACCTGTCGACAAACAGCCGGACTCCACCATCCACTGACAAATCCTGACCACTGAAATCCAAAAACACCCCCTCGTACCTAGTAAAGAAATCTGACACACTCTCCTCTTTCTTTTGACAACATGCTGTAAGTTTATCCCAATCCACTTTCTTGGGAGCAATAAACGAATGCATGTACGTAATAATTCGGCCAGGTAAAGTGAACACTTCCGCTCTTGGCTTCTCACCTGGCTTACGTTCTTGATCCCACAGCTTTATCTGATCCCATGTTGCTCCTAACTCTACCACGTGATCCACCAAGTGCACCTGCCTCCATATATCAATCGGCACCAGGAACCCAAAAAACAACATAATGTCAGCTAACGTCATAACTGTCTAATCGGCCGCTTCTGTCAGTTCTTTATAATAAGCAGTCGGATTCTTTCTGGGATCTGGCAACTGATTTTTAAGAGAAAGTACTTCGCTTCTCTTCCAGGGGGTATAAACCCATTGTTCTTGAAACCGTGCCCCCTCCCGGGGCCAAACAATGTCACCTACTGCATTTATTTCTTCTGGTGTCTCGGGATGATATATGGGGTGAACTTCTCTCATAGGGAACTGCGCTAATGCTGTGGAACCCTCTTTAAGCATCCTACCTCGATATTTAACAAAGTAGTAACTTTATTCAACACTACAGCAGGATCCCTAACGGAACCATACACTTCATCTCGTATCTCAGAAACCTCCCTTGGGACCTCAGCATTAAAGCGTTGCTCCCACAAACTCATCAGCATTGTACACATATGCTTAAGTGCAAGTTGTTGCATAAGCGGTTCATACTGTCTCATCACACTCCATACATCCTCAACCATATAGATCAGATTTCGAATCCACTGCGCAGCCTGATTCGCCACCATCTCCTTTTCTTGATTACTTACTGCAGAACGCACCAACACCCTACTCACGCGTTCTTGCACTTTCGCTCGACTTCCCGGGGACATTCCACTCACAGGCGTTTTGTCAAATTGCATCATGGGAAGTGAAACATCCACCGGTGAAAGAATGGATGAAGAGACAGGTACCATCAATGAACGATCTTGACTAGAGGGAGTAAAGAAAGTCGAACCAGAAAATGCAGAAACAGGTGCCACAGACGGAGAGCTATTACCCTCCAACCCGGACATCAATAAAGCAGTATAATACCCAGAAGGCGTCAAATGTAGACCCGGAATGTTAGGAGGAGGAGGAGGAGGACTGGTGGGGCCAAGAACCGGAGCCAGAGGCCTTGAAGCCGGGGCCTGGGAAGCTGGAACAATAGGATATATCCGTAGAGGAGCATAAGGTGGTGGGGGTTGGGTGTCTAACAAATCTTCAACAAAAGCATCACCTTCATTTTGAACGACATAACTCTTCTCAGCTTGCAGCCGAAACGCCCTATCTGCGCACTCAACACCTTTGTTTACTGTCGCTTTATCATAAGCCATGGCTTTCTGCGCGATCGTCAGCGCCTGTCTTTTCCTCGTATTTTTTTCCTCTCTAATTCGCAGCTGCTTTGCCTCCTTCTGCCAAACCCTCAACATATCAAACATTGACTGCCTACTCTTCTTAGCAAACAGCTTTCCTTCTAGAAAATTCAACTTTTGTTCATCGAACGAGCCAACAAGTGGCCACTGCAAATCAGCATTGTCCTTCGTATATTTATGCCATAAGGTGCTAAACATAATAAGGCCAATACCGTGCTTTATGTGCATATCAAAATTCGGGGTACCCTCTGGAGGAGCAGGTTGTCTTTCCTCCAGTCGAACACTTGAACAACAACATCGACATACAAAACATCCAAGTTTACTAAAACACGGCATCTTAATATAAGATTCCCACTGCGCAAGCGCAAAGCAAATCCACTTCTCTGTCCGAAAATCGTACACAAAATACACTCAAAAATCAGCACGAACAGACCTCTTAAGGTATGCGATACAACACGGCCCAAACAGCCTTTCACTAAGCACCACCTAAGAATCTCTGTTACGTGTATGGATAGCCCAGCTTGACCCTGTTGTGATTAGACACGATCTAAAGCCTATCCCGTATCTTGTAGCTCGTAGAGCCGTTAACGACTCTCAAACCACCACGAGATTCAGCCCCAGCACTCGTTCACACAATACAGTTCAAACTCGCTATTAAAGCACAGCCCAAGTAGCTTGTCCACAATACTTAAGGGTACAACTCAAGGTTCTGCCTTGTCAAATGCGGTCCGGCACTGCCTGTGAGGTTCGCCACTAAGGCTCATCTCATCTGTGGCTCAAGACCACTGAGATACAGCTCGATGGGCGACCTCACCCTCACAGTCTGGTACCACTTATGGAGCACAGACCGATCAGTTCTGTCTCCCTCAAGTCGGTAGTGTGGCTCCGTCCACGAAACACGCCCCGAAGGCCCTGCCCCTCCCGGTGCTACCCGAGGACCACTATGAGACGGGTCTCAAAAACCCGAATCACCCGGAGCAGTTCAAGTTCACACCGAAAGGCGGTCAAATGTCTGCCTCTCACGGTTCAGTCCAACACCACCTCAGGACTGGTGCCAGTACATTTTCAAGTACTAAAACGTAGACAAAGTCACTCACCTGTCAAACGCAGGTTTCACACGTGATTCTCTACCGCCGACTCTCCAGACCAATCTGGTCAGCTCCAAGGTCTCGCCGTCTCTGGACCCCGGCGTATCACCACTAGGCAGGGCACCCTCGATCAGACAGGCGGAGCAAGCCATAGAAACAGAGCTCTATCTTGTGGGGGCCCCCCATCCGCCTGCTAGACCAGCCTGCACCCCGACCTCACGACCCGTTTACAGGTGTGATGGGTGATTAATTGCGGGGTCCCTGTTCGGGCGCCAACTGATGGAAGTGACCCGTATAGGGTCACCGGGTTACTACACCACCTCTCGGCCTTACCTATATCAATGAAGAGTCGGTCAACCAGTAGAGAATGCAAACAAGCAGTTTATTATCTATACTCTGCAGAGGAGCCCAAATACAACATGCACCATGCAATGCTTGCTAATGGACTGCCTCAATAATCATGCGCAGCATAGTATGATACATCAAACACGTCATAAACATCTAGAGCACACCTACAAGGGAAAGTTACAGGTTTAGGGATGCGTACTTTAGGGAGGCAGAGGGGCGTACATCACCAGCCCGAGGCAGGCACACAGTATCTCTTAGCCAAGGTCAGCCAGCTGCATCCCTGCTCCTCCCAACTTAGGAGAGGTGCTGCAAATAGAATATTACTTACGCACACAGAAAGGCTTATTCATAAGCGAGGCAGCGCCCCTTATTGAACAAAGAAACGAAACTGGGCGTATACTTATCAGGTGAACAACAAGTGTCATGGCGCAGCTGTCTGGGCCTACCTCGTTTGCAGTTTAGAGCTCCCCGCGTGCTTAAACATAGCCATAATGTAAGATGGCGGCCAGTATACAAAATGGCTGCCACCTATCCAAGACTAACCTGTTCTGTAAAACATCATCTTTCTTAATATAGCTCAGTGGGTTGTCAATATAGATGACTACCACTGCTATATTTAGCTATATAAGGCGAATCTAATAGCGTAACATAAGGGGCATAGCCCTATGATTATTTTGAAACCTACAACGCAGGTAGTTTTTTCCTAGTTAGCCCTCATACCTGAGCATGTGTGATGTCAGCAGGGAATGTAAAAACCCTGCCTACACTTCACATTGCCCACTGCCCATGGGCCGAAGCCATGCAAGATCAGTTTGTTTTGCTTTCCTTTGATTCTATGGTAGGCTGCAACTAAACCGGACTCTCCAAGTCTCACGATGCATAGGTAGATGACATGTGGTCCTACAGGTGTCTAGTCTGAGGAGCCATAAGAGAGCCTCTCAATCGAGGTCTCCACCTACTCCAGTTTCTACTGCATCTGGCCCTTTTTCATCCATCATGCTCTTCAGGATCAGTGGGTGTACTTATTTGTTTATGTAAGAACAAAGGGCGCTCCTCAATTCACGACCAAGCTTCTTCTGGTGCCTCAAAGAAAAAGGATTTATTGTCATGAAGCCCTTCAATTTAGCCAGAAATAGTAGCATGTATAGAATTCCCATTGCACGCATCTTCAGCTTAACTTGGTCGAATGTTCTGGGACGTTGCTGCACTAGGCAGGTACAATTGGGGTAAATTAGGATTGTTTGTTTCATAGAGCATCTCCCCTTCTGTCCTGGCAAACTGTAGACTTGTGTCTCTTTCCCTGTAGTTTAGGAATCTTGCTATAAGGGCTCAGGGAGTCTTGTGGGGTGGTTGTTGTCCCAGTGCTCTATGGGCATGTTCGATAATGAAACAGGGTGAGAGTCTGTCCGTGGGGAGGAGTCTGTAGTGTTGTTAAGTTGAGGGTGAGCCCACCTCTCCCAATTACAGAGGGGAGAGATTAGCTGCGACCCCATGCACATGACCACAATGGGCTGAACTAGCATACGCCAGTTCAGCATAAGGGGCGTGAATAAAAGCCTGGGGCTCCGGGCTTGGCTCAGTTATCTGAGCACCACTGTAATACTGTGTCCTGCATTTACTGGTGTGCCCCGAGGTTAGGCCTGCACCAACACTGCACTGGCGACGAGGTGGCTACGCCCCCACAGCGTACCCTGCCACTTGCCCGACGCCACCGGAACAGCCGTCGATCATGGCCGCCAACCCTGCTGTGTCGCTGTCGCCCAGTGGTAAACCTCCACCTGCAGTCGCTGAGCGGAAGACGCAAGTCGTGACCTGAGCATCCCTGCCCTTTCGACGCATCCGAGCAGCACCTGCTCCGTCCTCCTGCCCTGTGCGGTGTCGCTGCCTGAAACTGCTGGAGCCGAAGCTGCACAGCGGCCAGAAGTGCGACACCCCTGCAACGGCCTCCACGTGGTGTGCCTGTCCCCTCATGATGCCCCAGCCAGTAGCTTCATGTGGTATGCCTGTCCCCGGCTGGCCCTGGATGCTCAGGCTACCACTGTGACACGATGCTGCAAGGAGGGACCTCCACACAGCCCTGCAACCACACAGCACAAGCAGCTGGGTGGCCCACAATGCCCATAAGGACACAACCTACTCGGTCCAGATCCTCCCAAGAAGACTCACATCTCTAAGCACCCAGCCAGAGCCCCTGCAAGGTCGCCCAGGGTCACAGCCGTTTCCGCTTCACGCCCAGGCATGTACTACGGCCCCACCAGCCTCAAGGGCGTCCAGCCCCACAGCAGCACAGCGCTCTACCTAACCCCCTACCACTGCAGCCCTCCGCTCACCATCATGGCGTCAGTTCCGCCGCTGGTGCCGTTCACCATCAGGGGCCCCCGTCCCAAGCAGCGTGTTGGAAGGCGTGGGTTGAAAGCCTAGAGACTTACTTCAAGGCGGCAGAGATTCCGGTACCACATAGATGCCCCATGCTCCTCCACCTGGGGGGAGCTGACATCCACAAGATCTCCAAGACAATACGGGAGGCCGGATGCCCGAGAAATTACACCACCATGCGTGATGCTATCACAGCACACTTTGAACCCTACGCCAACCCTGACTATGAGCACTTTCTCCTCAGCCAGGCACGACAGCTGGCGGACAAGTCGGTAGACGTCTTCTACGGGCAGCTGAGAGATCTGGCAAGCACCTGCACTCTCCCGGACGAAGATGACGAGGTCCGGGCGCAGTTCATCCATGGATGCGCCTCATCCAAGTTGCGCAAACGCATCCTGCAGGAGCATAACATGCCCATGAGAGACATCCTGACACTGGGGCGTTCCAAAGAGCTATCCAAGGCCCAAGCGGCCCACATGGACCCCAACTCCTTAACGCCTATCAAGGAAGAACCCGTCAACGCCATACACAGGGAGACGCGCGGAAGCAGACCGAAGCTCACCAAACCACCCCCACACTCAGCCAAGCAAAGCCCGCAGAGTTGCGCGTGTGGGTGGTGCAGAGGTCCATACCCCCACAACGGAACCTGCCCTGCAAGTGGCAAAACCTGCAGTACGTGTGGTAAGCAGAACCACTTCTCCAAAGTCTGTCACTCCTCACAAAGAAGATGGCCCAAAGGCCCACAGAAGCAAGTGCGTGCATTTGAACCGCACCCAGATGACTCATCTAGCAGTGACATGGATGAAAATGACGTAGCCACTGTCCACGTAGTGAGGACGTTGGACACGCTCGTGGCTACCCAGCAGACCACACCGATATGCAAGATCGGTGTGCAAGACCACTCCGTCGCCGCGCTCATTGACACTGGAGCCACCATCAACCTCATGGCTGCAAACATCTACCGCAGCCTACCCAACCCACCAGCACTCTGCAGCACCAACGTGCAAGTATACGCATTCGCAAGAAGGGTCAGGGTTCCTACTTAGCTGTCGCACCGCTCAAGACCGTAACCTGATCCAGTTCGCATTCGATGTGAACGCACACGACCTGGACCGCTTGATACAGGACTTCATGCCATTGTTTGAGGGGATTGGGTGTTTGAAAGATCCAGCTATCCAGCTGCACATCAACAAATCAGTGGCTCCGATAGCCCTCAGTTCACAGAAGAATCGCTTTCCATCTCCGGCCAAAGGTGGAAGCCGAACTCCGACTCCTAGAGAGAGCTGGCATCATCGAACGGGTGCGAGGACCAACGCCGTGGGTGTCCCCCATCATTGTAGCAAAGAAGCCCAAACATCCCGACACCGTACGCATCTGCATAGACATGAGAGTCCCAAACTTAGCGATTAAGCGGGAACGCCACCTTACACCGACAGTGGATGATATCATCGGTGAGCTGGCAGGATCCAAGTGGTTCTCCAAGATGGATCTCCGGTCTGGCTACTATCAAATACCACTGCACCCAGACTCCTGCGCCATCACTACCTTCTCGACTCATGCAGGGCTCTGAGGTACACCATGCTCAACTTCGGGATCTCCAGCGCTGCCGAGGTCTTCCAGAATATTGTCAAAAACGTTCTCCATGGGCTGAAAGGAGCGCTCAAAGTGAGCGACGACATCCTGGTGCACGCTCCCACGTTGGAAGAACACCTCCTTCGTCTCCAAGCCGTTTTCTCCCATCTCAGAGACAGTGGGCTCACACTACACCGGGAGAAGTGTGACTTCCTACTGAAAGATATCAGCTTCTTCGGCTACCGATTCTCTGATAAGGGCATCGGCCCGACCCCGACAAGGTGAAAGACATCCAAGAAACACCTGCCCCAACCTCAATGTCCGGAGATCGCAGTTTCTTGGGCATGGTAACCTACTGCGGACGGTTCATTAAGAATTTGTCAGACCTAACTGGCCCTCTCAGAGACCTAACCAAAGCCACCAGCCATGGATATGGGAACCCGAGCAGGAAGAAACATTCCAACACACCAAGGCTGCCCTGTCGGCAGATACCACACTGGTATACTTCGACCCCAAGAGAGAGTCACAGCTCGTCGTGGATGCCAGCCCCACCGGCCTAGGCGCAGTCCTACCTCAGCGACAAGATTGCGGAGAATGGGCTCCAGTGGCCTACGCCAGCCGGACACTCCCACCAACAGAACAACGGCACTCACAGATCGAGAGGGAAGCGATTGCATTCCTGTGGGGCTGTCGACACTTCTACATATACATGTACGGCCACCCATTTGCTGTCATCACCGACCACAAGCCTTTGATCCCACTGTTTCAAGGCTCCTCGTCATGCCCCCCCTCCAAGGATCGAGAAATTGATATGGCAACTGCAAGAATTTTAATTCACCGTCGAGTACTGGCCTGGCACCCGAAACCCTGCAGACTTTCTATCCTGGCATGCCCGACCTGTCACACTCCCTGAGGCCTCAGAGGCTGCAGCCACAGAAGACTATGTGAGGATGATCGTAGAGAGATCCAGGCCCCTTCCGATCTCCCTGGAAGATGTCATAGAGGCCGTGAAGAAGAACGACTGTCTTCAGATCGGCATCCAAGCAGTCGCCTCGGGCGACTGGAGGACACTACAAAGTCCAACACTGTTCCGCACAGAGACCGCTCAGTCAATTCTGAAGGCCCTGTATAAGGTTCGCCAAGAGCTGTCCGTGACCACCGATGGCTGTCTCCTTAGGGGCCCGCGTCTCGTACAGCCTGAAGACCTGGCCCAGAAAGCTGCTCTCCGGGCGCACGGAGCCCACCAAGGGATTGTCAAGTCCAAAAAACGACTCCAAAGTAAAGTCTGGTTCCCCGTCCTAGGCCAAAAAGTAGAAGCAGTTGTGCTGCACTGTCCCGTCTGCCTAGCGACCATCCCACCAGACCGACCCCTGCCAATCATCACTGAAGCAGCTCCCGACGCCCCCTGGGAGAGAGTGAGTGCAGATTTTGGCAGTCTCCCCGGAGGGAAACACATGCTAGTCGTAGTGGACGATGTTTCACGGTACCCCGAGGTAGAAATCATATCAACAACGTCTGCAGCCAAAGTAATCCCAAAGCTCGAAAAGCTCATGGCAACGCACGGACTCTTCAAAGAAATCCGTACCGACAATGGCCCGCCATTCACCAGCTCGGAGCTAATGGACTATCTAGCGTCCCACAATGTCAAACACCGCTGTATAACCCCGCAATGGCCGAAGGCCAATGGCGAAGTGGAGCGCCTGATGAGAACCCTCAATAAAACGATCCAAATCATCCTAGCAGAGAACCGCAACCTGGAGCAAGCCTTATACTAATTCTTATGAGAATACCGGCTCACCCCGCACTGCACCACTGCCATCTCCCCGAGCAAGCTATTCTTTGGTCAGACAGTGATGGACGCCATCCCACATCACCCTGTGTGGGAAGAGACACCCAACCCCCCAAATCAATCGGACTCCCGGAGGACCCATAACAACAAGGAGGCCTCCCAGAAAAGACATGCTCGAGAACGCTCGGTCCTAGTGGGTGACCGCGTGTTGGTGCAAGACCGCCACCCGGAGGGAAGTTCCGGTTACCGTTTGAACTAGACCGGTGGATAGTAGTGGAGGTCAAAGGCACCAAAGTAACCGCTCAAAGAGGCCAGGAAAGTGTAACCCTCAACATCTCTCAGATCAAGAAAGTCCCAGAGGCCAACACTGAAGATTTCCTGGCAGCTGGTCCGTCAAGAGAAGCAGCCACAACAAACCCTCCAGGTACCGGAGGAGAGTGCAACAAACTCCCAGACGCAACAGCAGAAGACTTACGCCCAACGCCCTCCCTTGGCACCTCTCAAGGCTCGGAGCCGGAGCTCCCCACTGTCAGAGGTGAAAGCGATGTAACCGGAAGGAGCGAAGACCTGCCAGTGTCCTCGCCGACACCGTCAATGCGAAGCAGCCAAGGCCGGTATGAGTTGCGGTCACACCCGAAGCCTTCCCAGAGGTACAAAGACTTTGTGTCCAGTTAACCTGAGATGACAGCCAAGCCGATTGCTGTAAGCGAGTGCCGGTGGGTCCTACAACTAAGTAAGAACGTTCCATGAGTATTATGTTAGAACGGACATAAGCCTGTGAACTCTAAGTTGTCAAATGTCCAGATTTATTTGTTGAAGTTTGTTTGGTTATTGCCATTTCCTGGTAAAGGAGGAATGTAGTGTTGTTAAGTTGAGGGCAAGCCCACCTCTCCCAATTACACAGGGGAGAGATTAGCTGCGATCCCATGCACGTGACCACAATGGGCTGAACTGGTGTACGCCAGTTCAGCGTAAGGGGCGTGAATAAAAAGCCCGGGGCTCCAGGCATGGCTCAGTTATCTGGCCACCACCGTAATACTGTGTCCTGCATTTACTTGTGTGCCCCGAGGTTAGGCCTGCACCAACACCACAGAGTCCATTGAACTACTTTTTTAAAAAGCATTCCAGGGCACTGTCCACAACTACCTCTGGAAATCCCACCAAGTGTAAGTTGGTTTGCGAGGAATGCCCCTCCGCATCTTCCACACTAAGGTATATATATTATGATTTATGGCTTTTAATTTTTGCACAGTAGTAGTAAATGATTCAACTGAGTTCTCCAACACAGAAAGTAAACCCTTCACTTCTGTTACAAGAGCTACCATATTCCTCAAGTCCAGGTGGAGCAAAGTAACCTCCGAGCCCACTGAACCTATTTGCAATTCTAGGGCTCGCTTGGAGGGATTAAAAACCTATAGGATTGTATCTTTAGAGTCAGTAAAGTCTGTGGGCATAAGCACTGTCACCTGCTCAGTGGTCTTGTCAATGGGGCAGGCGGCCCTGTGATTGGTCTTGTAAATTTATCCAGGCATCCCTGTTTGGTGGCTCCAAATCCCTTCGCCTTTGTTATTGTATTCCAATTAGTTGGAGGTAGTGTCTTGCTCGTCCAACTCTCCCACCTCCAACATTATGACCAGCAGACAAGTCACTTCTGACCTGTTAGCACCAGAAGGGGGGCATGCGCATCAGAGGTGTGCTCCCTCATCAAGTCCAACAACGCGGGGGGTGCCAGGTGATGCTCTAGAAGAACATTAAGTGCTATTCCAAATCTTTCTTGGCCTAAGGCAAAGGCCCACATGAGGAGCAAAGCAGGAGGGCCCCCCTGCTTTGCTATTTGCAAGATAGCCATAACAATGGGTGGGGAATAAATATTACTCACAGTGCTCAAGATTAGTCCATTTGGCCAGCAGGGCCACACACCCACTATGGGTTGGTCATCAGCGGGGGAGCCATGAGCACCCCATAGTATCCACTGGCAGCTCTCTTTCTCTGTTGTCTGCCCTCCTTTGCCACTGGCCTCTCCAGCAGGCCATGAGGGGATCCTAGGTAAGGGGGCAATCCAGTGCCAGTGCCCATGCTGCTGCCTTAGCTGCACTTGTACATTCACGGCGTGGGGCCACAGACCCCGAGAGGATCCCACAGTAGTGATGTCCAGGCCCATGGGCCCGTGCCAGCTCGGCCTTGTACACACTTTAAGTGTGGTAAAAAACTAGCCCAGGAGGATGTTGCAGCTTGTGCAGGGCCTTCCTGCACTAGCGAGCCCGCTCCGTTCACTGTCTCTCCCCTGAGGGCTATTAAAACCTCAGCACCCTGCCCATGCAGCAGTCCAGCCTGTTATTTCTCCACGTCCGCTCAGCTACTTGCAAATCTCTCGCCACTGCTGATGCGGAAATGCGGCCGACATATTCCCAGGAATCACTCAAGTTCAATAAGGGTTTCAAAACATACCCAAATCTCCACAAACTGCAGCCAAAACAGCCCGTGCTTGGTCCTTCTTGTGTAGGGGGCATGATGTGGGGGGTCCAGAGCAGCAGATGATGACAGTCCTTTACCCTCAATGCACAAATCGTAGCCTCATGTTAAGAAACATAAACCTAGATATTTTACATTTTATTTTATACCTATGCAGGGCCAAAAGAGTTGCTATTCTGTCCGCCCTATCTAAGTGCTCTGTTAAATCATTGTCTGTGATATAGATGTCATCAATGTTTGATAAGACCTCTGGATCTTCTTGTAAAATTTCCATTATTGTTGCCACAAGAAGCCCAGAGCTATTCTAATACCCCTGAGGTAATCTCATATAGTCGTACTGAAATCTGCCAAGTGAGAAATTGAGGTGCTATATTTTGACTAAAGAACCCATTCAAGATATTTACTGTTGTTTTATATTTTTACTGCTAAATTCATCATCAGTCCAGTATTGTGATCATTTTGCCCCACGTTTGTGTGTGTGTGTGTGTTTGTGTGTGTGTGTGTGTGTGTGGGTGGGTGTGCATGCGTGTGTGCGCGCGCATTTAAATTTCTATAATCTAAAACTATCCTACATGAATGGTATGCTTTTAACACTGGAAAAAGAGGAATGTTCACGGTTGAAAGACAAGCCACTATTACACCTTGATACTGTAGTTGATCTACGATGGTCCTTATATTGCACTTCCCTTTTAGCTTTAATGGGTATTGAGCTTTAACTTGTGGCTTAATACATAAGGGACTCACATGTGGTACAGACTCTTTGTCCTACCTTGCTTGGTTTCAATAGAACGCTGGAGTTTTGTATCCCACCCAAGTGAATATTTTTCTCGAAGTTCTCCAGGTACTAAGAAGGAACATTTGTGCATTATTACCCCTCTCCTCAATGTGCATCCCTTATAAACAATGGGGGCCAATCATCCTTTGTGAGAATGATGTTGCAGACATCTGAAAAATGTGAAAAGATTACTACTTTATTTTTTTAATATAGCCCCTTCATCCCCAGAAATTCTACAACATCAACCCTGTCCTGAGAGGTTACACATCCGTCCTCTGTTTCAACCTGAATGTATTATTTTTAGGTCGAGCATTTGAGACCTCTTGTATATTCTTTAGTATATTCGCATATGTGTATGTACTTTGTGGGCTTTGGAGATCAGCCCTAGGACTTGTCAGCTTCCACTTAGGGACTTTTTTTCTGTTCAACTGCCTCTATTTAACTGTCTTGATAGAAAACGACCAGTAGAGGTCAGTAAAATACCAGAATTTCTTTCTGATTGTTCAACTGCCTCTATTTAACTGTCTTGATAGAAAACGACCAGTAGGGGTGAGTAAAATACCAGAATTGCTTTCTGCTGAGGGACTTTCTTTTTTTTATTTTCTGGCAACTGCCTCTATTTAACTTTCTTGATAGAAAACGACCAGCAGAGGTCAGTAAAATACCCAAATCACTTTAGCATTCTCTAGATTCCAGTCCATAGAAATTATCTTCCACGAGCACCCGTAGACAATAATATTTTAAGATATATAAGATTTTCGCTGCAATAGTCGACAGCGTTTCGGCCTGTTGGAGTATTTAGGCCATCATCAGGACCAGGTTACTCTTATTTTAATAACAGTGTGGTCTGGAAGGGTCAGAGGTAGACACGTCAGGATGTCTCTGGAAGAGGGTCCAGAGAGGGTCCAGTTGTTACTGCACGGATCCGCAGTAAGGAAACCAGCTGCTGGAAGTAGTAGTTTGGATTTATAGCAGGCAATCAGCGTGGAATGAATCGCAGGTACTCGGAGCCGGCATAAGTCTGCCGAATTATGGGCAGTTTCTGAGGCATGCTTTTTCTTTGTTAATCCAGCTACTTTTTTTCTTAAGATGACCATTTCTTAAGAATTTTTTTCTTCTTTCTTCAAACTGACCTCAACATATTGTACAGCTCTCTTTTGCTTTTCTGCCTGATATATTCATCCTTTCCCAGACACTATGCTCCTTTCTGTCCTTTTACCTTCATTAAATTCCTGCAAAGAACAGGAAGAACCGCTACCACTGATACCAATCGGCTTTTTACATTTTTCATGGCGACTCCTATTGTATCTAGCCCTTCTCGAATCTGCTTTGGGGGACACCAGTCCTGAATTTGTGGAGAGGATTCTGCTTTTTCTTAGTTTCTGGTGATTTCTCTATACCGGATGTCTCAGATTTGTTTTTTGTATTGAGTTGTGGTTTTAAAGCTTGAGAACCTAAAGTATCTCAATCAACGAAGGTACATACTTCCAAAATAATTTTAGAAAGCTCTCGTACACAGTCTTAAATGGAAACAAGAGGCAGGTGCTGGCACACTGCCAGAACTGCTGCTTACCCTCAAATGTTACTAAGCACTAGTGAAGGGAACATTTCTAAATTATCTATTAATGTTATCCCTAAATCAACAGCCAGGACAGCTCCATGTTTGTTGTGTATTTGTTTTAACACTTGCAGTAACACCACCAATGAGACTGTGCCATGTATGGCAGTGTAGATGCCGACAAGCGTTGTTCCCCCTGTAGTACCCTCCTCTACAGGTAGTACCATACAAAGGAGATCACACATAGTTAACATTCTGTGTCCTAGGGAGTAGTTTTAGGATAGACTGCTTCTAATTTTTGCTGTTGTGTGTAATCCAACATGAAATCTCATTTCCCTTTGTAGACACTTTCCCCACGGTAATAGTCTTTGGTCTAGTTGCCTACACTGTGGATATAATTGTTGAGCAGGAGCAGAAACCAAAACTGTAAAACGTACTGCTGAAGTCATCAATATATAGCTACCAATTGATTTAATAGTCTTAATTCCGGAGCATTCAGATTGGCTGCATCTGGATGCAGAGTATAATCATCCACATGTGGTAAATGCTTGGTATGGTTCATATTCAGCAAGTGTCAGGGCAGCTTCATATGTATGAAAGGCTTTAATGTTTGGATTTATAGAATCAATCACCACCCACGAGTAAAATAGTTCAAAGAGGTATGCAGAATGTGCTTTTATGACAAAAAAAGTACTTCAACCCCACCTCAGGGAAACCTCTTCCCATGAGATGAAGTATTAATGGTGCCCTGATGTTTACTCTAAACACAAGTACTGCTGGCACTGTTAGAGAGATATGACCCTGTCGAGGGACAATGATAGAGACAAATCTAGTTCCCACCTCAAGCCTTAAGATATTAAAGAAGTGCATTTGTTTATGATGTTTTATTTTTC
The DNA here is from genome assembly GCA_963921515.1 of Calotriton arnoldi. Taxonomy (NCBI): domain Eukaryota; kingdom Metazoa; phylum Chordata; class Amphibia; order Caudata; family Salamandridae; genus Calotriton; species Calotriton arnoldi. The sequence continues at coordinate 270,395 of CAWUFW010005848.1, forward strand.
CTTTTTGTATTTTAGAGGGCTATGTCTTTTACAATGGGGGGATATTCCAACAGAAAGTGCCATGCCCCTGTGATACCTGGCTTACCTTCTGTTTGGAGTGCTGTTAGAATACCTGGTGCACAGGTGGTGCATTTTCCTCAATGGATAGGGCTGCCTTTCTTGCCTTATATCATGATTGCCCAGAAGTACAAAGTTCTCTTTTCTATTTGAGTGGGAGATGAGGCTTGGGTGGTTAGCTTGTCTGTTGAAAGCTAATGTTAGTAGCTTAAACCTTCTTAGCTATATTTATCAGAGGACACCTGTCTCAGTATTTTGAAATATTTTCTACCTGTTGCACTGCATTCATTTTCTGCCGCTTTATACCTCTCCTTTGCCCCTTGCTGCATTTCCCTCTGTTTTCCACTACCAAATACCGAGCTGCCAGGGACTGCAATCCAACTGACAGTTGCACTATTATGCTCATGTATAATTTATTCCAAGTCAACCTTCTCATGTCACACATTGCACAGTGCTGAGCACCTCTGCACACCTTCAGGAAGAGCCTCAAGACCTGTCTTCTCGACTGATCCGGAGCTGCACCCCCCCCCCCCAGCGCCTTGAGACCCTCACGGGTGAGTAGCACGCTTTATAAACCCCTGATTGATTGATTGATTGATTGATTTATTGTAACACTGAGGTGTTGCTGAAATTCTGCTCGCAGGAATCTAGTTAACGGTCCAGCCATCTCTTTTTTTGTGACACGCTTCAATGACTCAGGTTGTTCCAGTTCCACCCTGCACACACACTGTATCGCCCACTCACATACAGTGAACCACTTACAGGACTCTGATGGAGCAAGGTAAATAAGATTTTTTTTTAAACCCCTAATATTAATGCTAATAATTAACGTTATTAATTGTTTTGACGACTAATCAAAATGTTTGCGTCTTTTATAGACATCTTTGGTAACTGGCAATTTATGTGCAAAACTAACCTACTTGCAATTGTAAAAGTGGAATAATATTAATATAATGGTTTGCGTACTAATTAGAATGATATTGCATGATTTGTGCTATGTAGTAAATTGTATTGTGGCAAAAGAATACGGATGGTAAGTAAACATAGCTTTACATGTCGCTTTTGCTAGGTAACACCTAAATGGGGTACGTAGAATGATGGGTGGGAAATGAAAAGGCTTATTTTCTTTATTTTAATTGTGATTGTGTTTGTTTTCATGATAGTTCGTTCGGGCCTATTAGGCCGTGCTGTAAAGATGGCTGCCGAGGCAGATGGGCTGAATGCGCAAGTGCAAAATGGCTTCCAAGCGGAAGAAAGCTGCAGAAACATATCACGTGATTACAAGTAGAGCCCAGAGTGAAAAGAGTCAAGGACAGCATGACCTGTCACCAAACGAGTGCCAAGAAGGACTCAGCGAGAATCTGTGAGAACAGAAGATGCAGCTGTGGATTAACAATGGACTGTTTAAAATAAAGTTACAAAAGAAGATACATGTGATGAACTGTCAATCGGATTGTGAATGTCCTAAAATCGTGTGAAAGGACAAAATTATAAACATTTTCGGAACCGGTTTAAGCAAGGAGGGCAATGAGGAGATGCTTCCCACCCTCCAATGGACCAATTAGCGTGATTCTCGCCCCCAAAGATTGAAACTTTTCTGTTTAGTAAGCTAGTAATAGGGTATAAGAGGACCTACTCTTAAGTAGGAGGAGCGCTATTCATACATAATTTTTGAGCACTGGAAGCTGACGCTGGAGAGCTGCTGCTATTTTCCATAGGCCATTATTTTAAAATAATTAACCTTTTTATTTTTAATCTGACTGGGAAGGAACAAGACCGTTGCGGGAAACCTGTATAGGTGGTCCGTCGAGGAGGCCTGTTTAGCGGGACAGACAGTCAGTTTTGGGAGTTCTATGCTGTGATCTGCAATTTATCCGCTGTGACGAGCTTTTATTTTCATCTAAAAAGGGTATGCATAAATTCTTTTAAAGTTTATTTCTTATAATGATATTAAAACGTATTAAACTGATTAATAAAATTGAAACTTATTCATGCATTTAAAGAAAGTAGATAAACTTTATTACAATTAAAACTACGAGTCTGTGGTTCTTTAGCTCAATAATAAGTGTAATGTTTTAATAGGTTTAATTGTGATTGAGCTGGTCTTAATCACCATCAACTTATTCTTACTAGTTGGTCCATCGACCAAAGAGCAGAATACCTTGATGTCTTAGAAACCGACAGGATTAAAATTAATTATGTATGATGTTTGAGAAACTATCTTGTCGACTTTAAAAAGGTATCTCGCTTTCGTCCAGCAGTCTTAACTCTTTCTCCTAGGTGAAAGTGGATGGGATCCAGGGAATATTTGAGTGAGTGAATGTTTATGCGGTGTTATGGGCCCCACCGTCATATTGGTATAGTTGTTAAAAGAGTGTTTCAACCTGGATGTCATGTCCAAAGGAGAAGAAATTATATTAGTCGCGCTGGATCAGATTTCTTGGTAGCAGAGTTATGGTTACTATAGATTAGTTTGGTGATTATTGATTATTGATTATTTCATGTCTAACACTTCATGTTGAGTTGTATTACGTTATATGTAAGTCGAAAATTTTGAAGCTTCCGGGAAGTAGGAAGTGGACACGTGTGGCAAGAGAAGTCACATGGAATAGTGCATTGTCTGGTTTTCAAATTGGTGATAACACAGGTTGTGTTATGATAGGAAATTTTCTGTATAAAACGTGTATGAGTGAAATAGCAACTGGTTTTCTTGTGAAACTCTGGCCTTAATTCTCAGGAGCAGTGTAGTCTCCACATGTGTTTTATCCCCAGAGAAACGGGTTTACCCCTTGCTTGAAAGAAGGGTAAGGTAGAGGGAAGTGCTACACTTATCGAACGGAACTGTATTCTTGAAAAATAGAGTAAACTATCACTTTTGTTTAGCGAAAACAGACAATGGAAATGTGTTTTTCTGTCGTAACTAATCAAATATAGTCGAGAACAAACTGTCGATAAATTTTGTAAAGGAGGGGTCAGGAGTAGAACTGACGTTGACAAAAGATCGTGCAGGGATTGGCCAGTGCAATAAAAACATGGAAAACGCCCTGATTGGTGCGTTAGTGTGACACGCGCTGGGATAGGTCTGAAAAGCAGTGACTTAGAAGCTTCGGATTGGTGCGTTGGTGTGAGATGCGCTGGGATAGGTCCGAAAAGCACATAGAGATCAGAGCAGAGTTACGAGCTTACAGAAGGGAAAGAAATCGTGAAATATGGCTTATTATGAATATGGTGGAGAGAAACCGTCATGGATGGCGAAAATTAAGAACTTCTTTAAGAAAGACAAAAAGGTAGTGACTAGAGAGGGACAGGTAATTCCTCCGCCGAAAACGCCAGCTTCTCATGTGATGCTGAAATACGGTTATCATACTTGCATTTGGTTAGAAAATTGGACAAAATATACTCAGAATGATGGAGTACTGGCTTTTCCAGAGAATGGTTTGTTTAGCATAGCTGTTCTTTGAAATTTGAGAGAGAAAATTATGAAGCTTGAGCCAAGACCTAGACCGACACAATTTGAAGCGTTAGGTGAATGGGAAGACGAGATGTATGAACGAGAAAGATACAGAGGTGCAAAGAATCATAGTTTAGTTCCTGGAAGGTTGTGGGGAGTGAATCATGAGGACAGAATGAAGCGTTGGAGATATGCTAATATGACAGAAGGTTTGTTTCCAGCATTTACAGTTGAAGAGGGTACAAGAAAGAAGTGTACAGAGAAAAAGAAACATACAGTTACAGAAAGGTACGGGCATGGAGGTAGCAAGACAGAGGATGAGTTGCTGGAAGAAATTTTAAACAGAAACCCACCTCCATATCAACAGAATTCTGCGGTGGTGACACCCAATGCACCGCCAATGGAAACTGGGAGGAATAAAAGTCCAGAACGAAGATGCGAGATAAATAGGTCAAATGAACAGCTAAAGACCCCACAAAGTGAAAAATTTGACAGTGACAATGCAGCCGAGTTAGCAAAAACTACAAAAGAATTGACTGAGAAAATAAGAGAGTTAACAATGAACATGAAAGCTGTGACTGTGCCAGTGACAATAGGACCAGTAATACCAGTTTTTGAGAGCCAGAAAATAGATGAGCATTCCTTAGTCATCTCCATGAACTCAAATTTGCAAAGAATGAGAGAAGGGATGGAACTAGAAACTGAAGGGGCAAGAAATGCGGTCAGTTCATATAGACCGAGCCCACCTACTAACCTGACAGTAAATGAGAGTGAGATAAGGAGGATCCCTATGGGAACCGAGTCTGCATCAGAAACACCAGAGAGGAATAGAAATTGGATAGAAATAAATAGTACACCTGTAGGTCCAACTCCAGAAGAATTAAGTGAATGGATGAGAAACTTGCAAAAGAAGGAGACAGAACCGAAACCATTAGATGTAATTAGGCTAAAGATAGAAATGGAAGAGTTAATTTTAGGGACTATTGGTACAGAAAAATTGAAAACATATCAGGACGACGAGATAATGTTCTTGTGCAAGAGCATTACTTGGAGAGCTAGAAATTTACATGACAAACTGGAAGAGACAGCGAATGAACTAGGAGTGGAATTTGTAAAAATCAGGAGTTTGCAGAAACCGTATAGGGTAGATTTCTGTGAGAAAGATATAGAAAATCTGAACACATCAGGACGGTTAACCCAGATAAAAGAACTGATTGTTTTGTTGAGAAAATGGGGTGATGTGGACAGATGGAGAAGCAGGTGGAATAAAAGGAATGAGAGAACAACCAACAAAGCGTCTTTGGCTTTTGCGGTGACAGACAAGGAATCGGTTGTAAGGGAGTATCCGATGAGAGAAACCCCAGGAGGTAGTTATGTACATGTCCCCTGGTCCAGACAAGATATACTGTCATTTACAAATGACTTTCCAAAATTAAGAGAAACACCTGTAGAATGGTACAGACAAGTGGAAAGGTTTGTCAAAGTTTCAAAGGTGTTATGGGTAGATTTGGATGGATTATTTGACATTGTAGTGCCAGCCGATTTATGGACAGAATGTAAAATTACCATTGATTGGCCAACTGTAGAATACCCCAGAGACGCAAAAACAGGAGCGCCAGGACCAGAAGTGAAGAGGAAATATGATCAAGTTATTACCTTTTTGAAAAATAAAATTCCACCCAAAGAAACTAACTGATTGGGTAAAGATTGACAGAACTACGCAGGAGAGTAAGGAGTCTGTACATGCCTACTATGAGATGCTACTTTTGGTTTTCAAACAGTATAGCGGTTATGAGACTCTGAATGAGAAGGACATGAGTCATTTTGTATATAGATTTGTTTATGGGTTGAAACTAGAAATAAGTGAAATGATTAAACAGCATATGATATGCTGGCAAAACAGTACAGTGGACGAAGTGTTGAGGTATGCCAAGTATTGTAGTGATGACATTGAATGTAGACAGCGTAAATTAAAAGAGAAAGCAATGTGGGCACACGTGAAAGTTGCAGAAAAACAAGAAGCTCAACTGAATAATCAGGTTAATGAGACAGGACAAACTAAATCCAAACCAAATATAGGTAAAGGCAAAGGTCAAATGAGTATAGAAGAAGCAAAGAAGAAGTGGCCATGCCGCAACTGCGGAAAGTTAGGGCATTGGAGAAACGAGTGTAAATTTCCTGCAAAAGCTAATACGGAAAATCAATCATTAAATCCACAGGTGCAGAGTGAGGTGAGTTACCAACAGCTGCAGCAACCGCAGGTAGTTGCTCAGCAGAGTCAGGTGCCACAACCACCACTTCCCAAGAGTGTAAACCCACAGAGATACAGTGCAGAGACAGGATTCTACGGAGGAGAGCAGGTAACACAATTGCCGCGCGCAGCTGCGATAACGCAGTATTGGTTACGACAAGATGGGAATGAATTGGATGAAAGTTTATGACGGTGCCTAGGAGAGGAGGAAGAGTGCGTTCTTGGCGCAACTCTAGAGGTAGATCAAGCAGGTCCATTTGTGGATGGAGAAGTGAATGGTGCAAATGTAACATTCCTTGTGGACACTGGAGCTACCCGTTCTACTGTTAGATCAGTGGAAATTCCAAACCTTCCTCTCTCAGGTGAATATATCCAAGTCGTTGGTGTCTCAAAGCAGCAAATTAAGGCGCCTCTTACCAAATTAGTAGAGGTAAAGGTTGGACCATTCAGAGAAAGGCACCGATTTGTAGTGTGTGATTGCAGTCCTGTAAATTTACTTGGACGCGATCTACTTTGCAAAATGAGTTGCACCATCTATTGTACTCAGTGGCGTAACGAAACTTGGGGGGCCCCCCTGCAAGGTACGTGGAGGGGCCCCCTCGTGCAGTGGCGGCTGGTGAAATTTGAAAGTGGTGAGGCGTAAAATTTGTTTTGTAATGCACCGCGGCGAGCTAGCGAAGTGAGCGAACCCGAACAACCTAATGGGGTCCAGGGGGGATTCTCCCCCCGAGAAAATTTTGAAAAAAGAGTGGGCAAATGGTGCATTTTCAAGCAAATTTGAGAAAGCTAGAAGGTTAATAAAGCAATTGTGAAAGTGCAGTTATTACATTAATAAAGAGATATCATATAATAACATAGGTAGCTGCTTATTCAGTATAACCACAGCGCTTCATAACCGACTTCGAGATCCAATGCTGAGTACCTCACAGATTTTTTTTATTTAACAAACAACCAGCTAAACAGGTCACAAACTAGCAGCATTCAAGAAGAAATTTTAGGATTAACGTATTGCCTGCCTGGAGATGATGGTGATATGATATTCTACCTGGCAAATCCCATGCCATGGGGGGAGGTTGGAATAAGAGAAGATATGCATATTGTGGACTCATTTAGTTCACCATTCAAAAGACCACAGCAGGAGTCACACATCCAGACCAGAAATATAAAAGTGTACAAAACTGATGCAACGACTTGAACATCTAAGCATTGAAACCATTGTTGTGGGCTTTTAGAGTCTGGGTATTGTAATGATTGTGACAGCAGGATATGCATACTTTAACGTACCATCGGTCTTCACCTTTACTTCACTTTGAAATATATAACGCCTTAGCAGTCACCTTAGCCTACACTACAACTACAGTGTACACACTACACATAGAAGTATAAAACAGAATTGCATGAGAGAAGGGCTATGGAGAGATAAGGGGCAATGTTGGAGTGTCAGTGTGGTAGTGGGGGGGAATCTGTGGAGATGGGTTTTTTGGGGGTGGACCATGGGAGGGGAGGGTGCCAACAAACAATATTGCCCCAGGCGCCATCAGTGCTAAAGCAGGCACTCTCTCTGATCTTGTCTCGTCACTCGTGCCCAATGCCCAGTTGATTCATACCAGAAAAATCTAAAATCCCTTCATAAAGCACCAAGCTGGCTTGAAAATTTACAGTAACTTTACAGGTAGAAAAATGTGTATCTAAAATTTTCCATTGACCTAATGTTACAATTGGATTCCATAACTTCCGCTTAGCTTGCTTCACATGTGGATTTGTGAAAGCTGCAGTTAAAATCAACAAGCATTTGCAATGCAATAGGTCTCGCATTCGCGAGAGTTAGAGCTATTGGCGTTGTAAATTACAATGTCTTTTACCTATGTGTTTTGGCATGGAGCGTGATGGGTGCATGTAAGGTTGTGACTAAGTCAGTTACCTATAAAATAGTTTACTTATAAACAACCAGTTAGGGTGAAGCAGCCAGTGTTAAAGGCCATACGTCACTGTGTCTGCAAGAATAGTTAACCATGTGTTAGATGTTAATGGTAGACTGATAGATGATAGGCTTGGTTGGGGGAGATAATCATACCTGCGACTGCAGCGTAAGAGCCTTATTTGTGTTAATATACTTAGTGAAGAACCAATGTTGAGAGCAACAGAAATTACACAAATTCACCTATGCGCACTGGGATTACCTGACAGCAATTTCATTATTGGTAAATCCAATCAACAAGTACTGAATTTCCCAATAAATGCAAATATGAAACATATGAAAAAATTGAGTTTAAAAAAGGTGGAGGACAAAAAGCAATGAGGGTTGACAGTTCAAGGTTGCTAGTGGCGAGTCGAGGAGGTCATGAGAGATATGAAGACAAAAACATGGAAGGAAAATAGTTGAATAGAGAATTGCGGGGAGATTTAACAAATAAATTGGATGCTGGATGGGAAGGAGGACTGGGATTCAGAGTGGACAAAAAAGCAGATGTGTGGATGCAGGATCAAAGACAAAACGTTTTGAGAATATTCAAGGAAGACTGGTTTTTAGATTGAACAAAAGGCATGCATGTAGTCAAAAGTTGAGGGTGGCTGGAGAAGAAAGTAGATAGAATTCAAAGATGAAAGAGTGTAGGGTGGTTGGCGTGGAAAAGCATGAACAATGGTCAAGAACTGACATGGTTGTTAATTTATTCTTAACAAAGGGAGCATAATAAAAATGCCCACAATGTGCCTTGCCTTTAAAATGTGCCTTTCCAGTTTTGGTCATGTTTGGATGAGACTGCACAGTAGAGGTTTGCGTCAGCTTCACCTCGTCCATTTATTTAACTAAGCTATATGAAACAGTGTAGTGCTGTTGCCTTACATGTACACAGGTCTTGTCTAGTGTCCTGGTCCTGACTTTGCCACATGTAGTGGTTGGTTTCATAGCTGTAAAGAAAGCAGACAGCATGAAGCTTTGGATGCAAACCTCACATTTGCTGCACATGGAGCACCATGGAGGAGGATGTAGCTCTTTATGCCAAATGCTATTGGACTGCAACATTTGATACCTTTACACACACAGTACACTCATTTTATCACTCTTGGGAGGATGAAGGTCCAAGTCTGTCCTGAAGGTATTCAGACCATAGCCTGTAGGTTTAATGCAGTGTTCTACTGATACTTTAACCTACTAAGTTACCCTACAAGAAAAGCAAGGGACACCTGGAGTTCTGGTGACAACTAATTCAAAATGGAGCCAATGTGTCTGTAGCGTTACACAAGCATGCCCCTGGAAGGAAATCATTAAGTGTTACATGACACCACCTAAAACACAAGCACAAGTATCAGAGCTAGAAAAAATGTGCCATTGCAGGAATTTTCAGCTTTAGTGTGAAATGTTTTAAGGAGCACTGTATCCCAAATCACTTCAGTCCAGGAGCGATTTTTAACACAGCAAGTGGTTTGGCAGATGGGAGGAGGAGGTTTGCCATGGCAGAGATTGAGGGTGAAAGGCAATGGGAAATGGGACAGGAGGAATACCTGTGAGGCTGTGACTCCTGAATTTTCATGTCTGAAGTCCAGGCAATTTCCTTCTGAAATGCACAGGCGTTGCACACTGAGCATATGTGCCTGGGTGAGAGTTTAGGAAAGGCCCGAGTGAAGCAGCAACATGTATTTAAAAAACTCTGGGCCTTCACAGATTTTTTTAAATTTACAATCTCCACAAAACTATGAGACTTTTAATTGTGAACCTTCGATGTGCCTTACAGTTCCATATTCGAGCTCCAAAGCCCCATACAGTGCGGAGGCCCTTTCTGAACCAGGCCCAGAGTTCTAATACTGGCTTCAGCCTGCCACCCTTTCTGCACCCAGGATGTGATGTTACGACCAGAGCTGCCTATTTAGGAACTGGGAACCAGGTTTAATTCTTACTTGAATTGTCTGCATTTCTGGGCATATCAGTTAATTTCACATGTGTCTATAAAAAATAAATGTGACCTTGTGTAATGTAACTGGTGCTCATAAAGCGCTCTATTACTTCGGGTCGAGTTTGCGGTATATAAAAACTGCAAAAATAGGTTGAAAACAAAGCCTTAACATAGTGAATGACAAATAGATACTCATTTAGTGGCCGATGTGTACAAAGCAAAACCAGAAAATATTGATAAATCACGGCTACCCCACTTAAATGGTGTGATCTTAGGCAAATAGTTTATTTTACCAAAACTAAATTTTCTTCATTATCACGTATGCATGCACTTTTAAATATGTGAGTTCAGAATATCAGTTGTACAAAAGGTGTGGCTAAAAAGCCAAAATATTATGAAAGCTGTACCGTCAGGTAGCTACACATAAAAAAACTTGCAACTTAATTTTTTTTTTAAATGATAGTGGCAAATGCACTGTAGTACATTATGAAAGTCTATTAGTTAATACACTGCAGAGGTCTGTGTGTAACCAGAGAGCCACAGAATTACATCTTAGTGCAGTGGAGAATAGTGACTTGTGTATTTCTAGTGCCACAAGGTCAGTCTGTGACAGAAAGCACTGAGATTATGTAATTTACTTTTTTAAACTTGCAGTACACACAGTAGAAGATATATTGCTACAAAATGCTTAAAAGGTTAAGATAAAATGGTGTTTCCAAAATATATATTTGAATACGTAATTTTTTTTTTTACATTACTATCCCTTCAACACCATGCCAATTAAAAACACTCACTGCACAGCTCACTTGTTAACTCTTTGCACTACCACTCAAAAAAGAATGTCTTTGCCATCACAAACCTTTGATCAATTAAAGCCAGTACACGTACTAACTCCCACGCATCCTTACATTTGCAGATGTTTCCCTATACATTTGCAGATTAACTAGTAGGCCCCATTTGCATTTCTTTCAGGCAGAACTTAGGCACACTGTCTGCCAGGCTTTGGGGTTACAGCACAGGAGACGTGCTCAATGACACTTCAGTTAAAGCACTTAATTTAAACTAGTTGAATGAATCGTCCCCACTGCTGCTACTCGAGAGGAAATAGAGGTTAAAGGAGAGAGAGACAGGCCAAGGGCAGTGGGGGAAAGGAAGAGAGGAAGGGGTTCAGGGCACGAGTCGGGGGTACACGCGGGTGGACGGCGACCACCCACTTTTTTCCCAGGGTGGACGCCGTCCACCCTGCCAAGAAGTTGGGCCCCACTAAAAAAGATGCTGAATTCGTCCCGGTGTAATTTTCAAACACTGGGACACTTTCAGCTGCGCCTGCACGTTGATATCTGCTCTCGATCGGCAGCAACGTGCAGGCGGGCGGGATGGGGTTTTCTTAGATCAGACTCCTGCTGGGCCCATAACAAAGGCCAAATCTGTGGGGTCATCAGGCCTCCTTTTGATCGAGTCTCCTGGCTGGCAGCAGTCAGGAGCCTCACACATAGATGCAAATGCAGCAGAGGGGAAACAAAGGCTCACACCTTGTTAGCACTTCACACATACTTTAAAGAGGCAGCTTTTCACTTTGTTCAGGCTCTGTTTAGGAGATATGCGTGCACTGTAAGAACATCAGATGTGTTGATCTTTCCCAGTATTTACACAAAATAAATAGCATTTATATAGTGCTTACTATCCCTGAGGAGGCGTTGTAATAATTTAAATATCACAATTTTTTCTTTTAAAGCACTATGGGTAGAGGAAGCTTTACGCTGACAAAAGGCAACATTGGTTTATGTGTAGCTTACAAAAGTGTGAATCTTCTGCCTAAATCAGGAGGGTTTGCAAGTATACTCGAAATGTGCTCAAATGTACTCATGATAGACCTGCCAAACATATATGTGAGGGCTTAAGATCTGATGTCACTTCTTGCGATGTCACGCGCCGTTATGCCACTTGCATACTGATTAATTAGGTTAGTCCCCCCCACTTCTTTTTTTAGGACTTGTGCCCTGAAGGGGTTTAGGGAGGGAAAGTGAAGCAGACACTCCGACACCCAAGGACGACTAAAAGCACTCACCCGTCACTAGTAGTCATGTTGCCAGGTGTCGGTGTCTCATCAGAACAGTCCACAGTGCTTCCTTTCAATGAGGCCCAGCTGCAACTCCTGAAATCGCCTCTCAATTACAGCTCTAAACAGAATACAAGAGGCACAGAAGCATGCGCCGTGTAACTGTTTAGAACAAATGACCGCTCTGACGTCAGGCCATTTTCCAAATGCTGCAGCCCCTCCCTTTCCAAGACGTCACGCTGTGACGACTTAGCCCGACGTCCATCGACGCTTTTGATATAATTTAAAATAGGATGGTAATTGCTTTTATAATTACCATCCACATCCATATAGCGCATTAATTAATTGGAAGGGCGTAGCCCCTCCGCCCACCCCTAGAAACCGCTACCTCCCGACTCAATTAGGAGCTCTCCGGCCCGAGCACTGTGCTGTGGGCCCCCCCCCACACCGCGGGGGCTGCGGGGGGCCTGTGTTACGCCCCTGCTTGGAGAGCAGATGTGCCGGAGTCTGGAGAGGATCCGCTGACCCTCAGCTCAGAGCCCCTGGCTGGGCACCGTAGAGCTGCAGTGCAGTCTGCTGCCTGCTGAACTGTATGCCAGGCATACCTGACTCTACCCCAGCCCAAGCACGCTCGCCTTCTTCCTGGGAATGCTGCAGTCCCTGCTCTGGATCTGTCACTGTGACTGGAGACCTCTGCCTGTGCTGGGGAGGTGGAAGGGCATTGGAGACCCGCAGGGGGGTGTGCCCAAGAGCACTGGTCCCGGGACCTGGGAACTGTCCACCTGGGGTTTTGGTGAGCCCAGGAAGATCGAGGATCTGAAGGCACCCCAGCTGCCCCAGAGGAACCCCAGTGGCATCATTGCCAGGAACCTGTCCCGACATGCCTTCAAGGAGTCCCTCATGCCCAAAGACTCTTTCTGCCCATATAAGGTCCTGGGTGAGGACCACTCAAACTCTCGCATCTGCTTCCGCACTCTGGACCGTAGCTTCCATTGCAACCAAAGAACCTGCAAACTCCATAGCTCTGGAGGGTCCTTGTTGGCCAACGTCTTGAGGAACAGCAGCGTGCTCCTGCAGTGGGATGCCCAGGAACCCCAGGACCTCAGGGGCTTTGCCCTCAACTGCTCGTGGAACGGCACCTACATGCGCTTCCAGTGTGACTCCGTCCAGTTGGGAGCCAGCTGCCGTGACTACCTCCTTACTGATGTCCACGACAACGTAAAGTACTGAGTCTGCCTACATACCCTCTACAGGAACCAGAGCACGCCGGCCGAGTGCGTGGACTTCACGGTGGAGCCGGCAGGCATGCAGGACATTGTGGTGGCCATGACGGCCATGGGGGGATCAATTTGTGTCATGCTGGTCATCATCTGCTTGTTGGTTGCTTACATCACTGAAAAACTCATGCATCCTGCCTTCACTAGGGCATCATCCAAGAGGGGGACATGAGGTAGGCCGGTGTGGCTCTCCCTCCGCCATGTTGACCCTGCTGGTGCAGGTTGCGTTGAAGGCTGTAACACAGGTGATGTAGGTTGCTGCACTGGTAGTGTTGGTAAGGGCTGCTGCATTGGTAGTGAGGGGTGGTTTGTTGTCTCTAGCGCTGTGTAGGAGGTCGCAGGTGGTAGGAGCCAGCGTTTTAAACATTGTGTGGGCTGTGACTAATAAATGTAAATCAGGCTATTCTGGGATATTTATATCACCGTCTGTTACTATCTTCCAAACCCTCCCCCCCAACACCCCTACACAACCCACTGCCTTGAACGACAGAAGGGACCACCCTGCAGTTTGTCTGGTGGAAGGTATGGATGGTCGTTTTCCTAGCTCTGAGCCACTAATTGTCCATAAACTTGAGGTTTGGAGTCTGACACTCTCCAGTGTACTTTCAATCAGGTTTGACTCAGTATCTGGGAAAAGTCAGATAGGACCAGACCCAAAACATAGCCAATCCTAGATATACAGGGTCTTAGCAACAGCATCGCTATCTTAAAATATCAGAGCACAAACTTTTTAGGGTACTTCATGTGCCATGTTCACACCATTCCTGCCTCAGACGCCCGTTTCAAGCCAGGATGACAGAGCAAACATTCTTCTAACAAAATTTAAAAATCCTATTTTAGCTTGAAGCCCACTGTGTTACCATGCGTGCAACACCAATGATTTAAAAAAAAGCCTTAGAATTGTATTGTTTTCTCTTTATGTGTCTAGAAGACGACCTTAGAGCTATTTTGAGTTGATATCTCATTTTGCCTTATATAAATATGTAGTCTTATGCTCGTGTCACTTTTATTCCTCGTCAATAAAAAGGACAGCGGACAGAAATAAAACTAGCTGCTAAGTGCAAGTTGTACCCTCCACGCCAATCTGTTTTGCATAGTTACGGATACTGAGCCACATTCACTTTTCAGGAACGAGGGTGGATCCCTCATGGACACCCATAACTCTGTTCGACAATAGTACCCTTCAAGTATTCAGAGTCCCTGCAGTATGGTGGTATCACAACCAACTGAGAACAGGCCTATAGGGGAAATGGGGAATTTCGGAAAGACTGGTACCGTTGACGAGTCAGGAGAGTGGGCTGGGAAAGAGTCAATCAAATTTCCAGACTTCTTGACGAGGCTGACTCTTCCACCATCCCCACCGGAGCTTTGAACATTAATTTTGAATTCTGGAGGTTTTATGTCAGAATATGAAGGCACAAAGTATCAGCCGGGCAACAATGCCGACTTCCCGATATCGATTTCCAATACCCCATCAAGGTCTGTAGAAATCGGTCATTCATTTAGATTTACTGTTCTTAACACCACATCTTCTTACCTTGGCAATATACATCTAAAATTATGTCTACATACTGACCTTGAAGATACAGTGATGGTTTATATTGCTCGAGGTCGATATTAAAACCTCGACATTGTGTGAGAACACCATTATGGACGGCCAGGAGGAGGAGCCCTTACCCCTGGCTAGCCAGATGTTTGCCCCCCCCTGCACATCCTACCCCTGGTCTCATGGTCCAGGGAAGCAATGGCTGGAACAAAAAGTAAACTGGGGTCTGAGCGCCCTGCTTCCTCCTGCTTGTCTCCCCACTACGGCAAATATTAGGCTATTTATGGATGCAGGATGGACAAGGGGCCAACCTTGGGATCTTATCAGGTGTCCAAGTGTGCGTGATATCACACCTGACATTTTGGTCAAGGAGATCCAAGCTTTTGGAGTCACTCGTGGAAATTCTCTATTTCCCTGTAGGTCAGTGTGTCTAAGATAACAGGTATTCGCACTGCTGGCGCGGCCAGGGGGAGGGGTGCGGCGCTAAAGAGAATTTCAGCCCAGAGTGACTCATTGAGCTGAAGCTGTCTGCCCTCTGTAATGAACCGAGTGATATTACGCCTCCCCACCGCTGCCTATATTGTCTGAACACCGCTGCACTCAAAACTAGTTACCCAGTTTGGTTTGAAGCATATCGGGGTGAGCGTGGTATCAAAAGGAAAGCGGCTGTCCACAAAATGTAGCACCCAGGGTACCTACCTGCTGATGGTTTAGAGTACGGAAAGCATCGCTGATTGTTTTATATGTCTCAGAAATGTGTATGTTGTCAGATACGTAAAAATCCACATTTATATCACAGGTAAAATATGGTCTTATAACAACATGAACACTTGTTTTTTAAAGGAAAAATAAACTATACAGCAAACCGAACAACTTTTCTCAGTGATTTCAGTTGTGGAGTCTTCAAAACAAAAAGGGCTGTCACTGACGTCTGAATAATGTTTATTGATAGGTCGTCGAAAGCTGTTGTGCTGTCATAAAACCTGCAGTCATGTGCTGAGGGGGCCCCCTGCAGCTCGGGGCCCCCCGCACCGCGGGGGATGCGGGGGCCTGTGTTACGCCCCTGATTGTACTCCGGATGGGATTGCATTTCAGACACCAGATGAAGATGTACTATATAAAATGACAATGGCAGACTTAGAGCCAGGAGTGAATGACTTGTTTCCTGTGTTCGATGTAGAGAAAATCCCAATTGAGTTAAAAGAAACAGTCAAACAGGAGGTGTGGGATTTTACAGGTGAAGATATTGGGTTAATGAGAGGAGTAGACCCTGTTAAAATTTCTGTTAGGGAAGGAACAAATTACCCAAATACTCCACAATATAAATTGACGCCAGAAATCATTGAAGGAATAACACCTGTAATAAATAAAATGATTGAACAAGGAATTTTGAAAGAAATAATGAGCAGTCCATGTAATTCACCTATAATGGGACTGAAAAATCCGAATGGAACATATAGGATAGTGCAAGATTTACGGAAGGTTAATAAAATCGTTGTTCCTTGTTGTCCAATTGTACCAAACCCTGCTGTAATACTGTATCAGATTCCACGTGAGGCAGAATGGTACACCGTCATTGATTTGTGCCATGCATTTTTCTCTATCCCGTTACACCCAGATAGCCAGCCATTATTTGCGTTCCGGTTCGGAGAGCGTATTTTGGCATGGTGCCGAATTCCTAAAGGGTATACAGAAAGTCCCTCGATCTTTAATCAGATCCTAAAGAAATCGTTGGAAGATTTAAAAATGCCTGAAAAATCTGTGATGGTTCAATACATTGATGACCTATTGGTGGCATCAAAAACCAGAGAAGCATGTGTTACTGACACAATTGCTTTACTGAACCATTTAGCAGGAGGAGGACATAAGGTGTCCCCATCAAAATTACAGTTTTGTCAACAGGAGGTTCAATACCTAGGTCATAAAATTGAAAAAGGAGTGCGAAAGGTAACGACTGAGAGAATAAAAATTATCCGAGGAATGAGAGCTCCAATGACACAAAGAGAGGTAAGAATGTTCCTGGGAATGGTTGGATATTGTCGACAGTGGATAAGTGGATTTTCACTAATTGCGAAACCATTACAGCGATTGACAAAAAAGGATGTTAAAGATCCGTTTGAATTGAATGATGAAGAAATGAAAGCATTCAAAGAACTAAAAGCGAGACTGTGTGAAGCACCGGCACTGGGAATGCCTGATTATGAAAAAGAATTTGAGCTGTACTGTAGTGAGAGAGATGGGTGTGCACTTTCAGTTTTAGTGCAAAGACATGGAAATATGAAAAGACCTATTGCATATTTTTCAGCTGTTTTAGACCCGGTAGCAAAAGCGTTGCCTGGATGTCTGAAAGCAGTAGCTGCTACTTGTGTGAGTCTGGAACAAAGTGAAGGTATTGTGATGGGATACACACTGAGAGTATATGTTCCACATTCAGTCGAAATTCTCTTGACAAGAACCAAAACTCAATACATGACACATAGTCGGCTGACTAGGTATGAAAAAGTGATTTTAAGTGCAGACAATGTAACCATTGACAGATGCACAAGCGTGAATCCTTCAACATCATTGCCGGATGAAGAGAGTGTGACAGACAAAGATGAAGTTGACCATAATTGCTTGAACGTACTTGAATACTGTACAAAACCAAGGCCAGACATCAGAGATGAGCCGTTAAAAGAATCAGATTATGTGATGTTTGTGGATGGCTCATGCTTGAGGACAAGTGAAGGAGTTTTGAGTGCGGCGTATGCTGTTTGTACAGTAGCTGAAATAATGGAAGCATCTTGTTTGATAGGGATACGTTCCGCCCAAGTGGCTGAACTGATTGCTCTAATTCAGGCATGCAAACTGGGAAAGAATGTTCGAATCACAGTGATCACGGATAGCCAGTATGGCTTCGGAGTGGTCCATGATTTTGGGCAGATCTGGTCCCAAAGAGGTTTCTTGACGTCTGCAGGAACTCCAATTAGAAATGGTGAGTTTGTGAAGAAATTACTTGAGGCGATACAGCTGCCTAAACAGATTGCAGTGGTGAAGTGTACTGCGCACAAAAATGGGGAGGACTACATAACTGTGGGCAACAAGTGTATGCTCAGTGCTAAAAATGTAGTCTCGTTAAATCGAAGAAGAGAAAGAGAGCATGTTTCATGTCCCTTGCTGTTTACTAACATTGTCTAAACATGGGCTGAGGTGAGACAATTAAAGGAAGCAGCAAATGATGAGGAAAAAGATAGTTGGATAAAAGCAGGATGCAGGAAAAGGGAGGAAGATGATGTTTGGGTTTATAGAGATGAAAGACCAGTTATGCCTGATAGCATGATTTCTAACATGGCACGGATGTACCATGGACAAGCTCATATTGGAAGGGATGCAATGATCCGACTTTTCAGACAAACCTGGTATAACCCAAAATTCAGAGCTATAGCTGAAAGTCTTTGTCAAAGATGTCTTATCTGCCAACAGATAAATCCAGGAAGGAAGACAGTAGTGAGTTTAGGAACAATAGGACGAGAGGGAGGTCCTTTCACGAGAATGCAACTGGATTTCATAGAAATGCCCCCAAGCAATAGACTGAGGTATGTTCTTGTGGTCGTTTGTTTGTTTTCTCGTTGGGTGGAAGCCTATCCGACCAGAAGGAATGATGGGATTACAGTAGCTAAGCTCTTGCTAAGAGAATTAATTCCAAGGTACGGTTGTCCAGTAACGATTGAAACAGATAGAGGAACACATTTTCAAAACAAACTAATTCAACTAATATGTGAAGCTCTTAGTATTCAACAGAAATTGCACTGTGCATACAGACCAGAGGCTTCTGGAGTGGTATAACAAGTGAATGGAACAATAAAGAATAGGTTAGGGAAAATGTGTCAAGCCACAGGACTCAAATGGCCAGATGCCCTGCCATTGGTATTAATGACTATCAGAAGCATACCTGATAGAAAAACAGGTCTGAGTCCCCACGAAATAATCATTGGACGAGCAATGAGACAAGCACATGTACCTGTCAACAAACTGCTGACTATAACTGATGATCTCGTGTTGGATTATTGCAAAAGATTGGCTGATGTGGTACATTCTGTGTTTCATCAGGTTGGACCGGATGCGACCACTCTTGAAAGAAAACCAGCTCATGATTTGAATCCAGGAGACTGGGTCCGCATAAAAGTCCACAGAAGAAGAAACTGTTTGATTCCTCGCTGGGACCAACAACGACAAGTGATCCTGGTGACAACAACTGCAGTCAAATGTGCAGGAGTGAAAAACTGGGTACATGCCAGCCACACTATCAGAGTTCCAGATCCTGAAGCTCGACCTGTAAGTCGACATCTGGAGATATCTGATACCAGTTCAGCATCCGATGCAGAAGACAAAACAAACAGGGTTCCAGAACTTGAAGATCGACCTGTAAGTCGACATCTGGAAGACCCAGGTACAAGTTTAACAACAGGAGAAGAATTTGAAATAACAAAGGTTCCAGAACTTGAAGATCGACCTGTAAGTCGACATCTGGAAATATCAGACACCAGTTCAGCATCTGATACAGACCAATCAGATTGTGATGAAAAGCTAAAGAATAAATGGAAAATTGACATCATAAACGAAGAAACTGAACCAAGAGACAGTGACAGTGAGCAACCAAGCACAAGTTATGGTAAAAATCCTTCAAAAATTGTCAAATTAGATAAGGGAGGGATAGATTCAGATAGAGAGATAGAAGAATCAGAAGAACTCCGAGGAGCAATAGGGACAGACCAACAAACAAAAGAACAGGGAAATATAGAAACAGACAGAGAGATCAACGAGAATTCGGAAGAACCTCGAGGAGGGATAGAAACAAGTGACCGAACAGAAAAGACACAGGAAGAATCAGAACTAGACAAAGGAGGTGAAATCATAAAGTTCAAAATAAGAGGAAACGAAGTAAGGTCTGAAACAGAATCAGAAGAAAGTGAAGAAGAGAGAAAACAGAGACTAGGACCAAGAAAAAGAACTTGGAGAGCTGAACGAGAAGAAAAAGAAAGTGAACCGAAAAGGCCGAGAAAAGGAGATAATTGGCCCCACGAAGTCAAAAGATTGAGATACAAAATCATAAACATAAACAGAGATAATGCAGAACAATCAAATGAGATAAGTCAAAAGGAACAAGGAAAACAAAGTGGAAAACAATTGCAGAAAACGAAAAGAGTGAAGAAAGCTAATTTGAAATATAAGTCACCTGAATGGCTATACATCGCATTGACTGATATCAAAGAAGAAGAAATCACTCACGAGAACCCAGAACAAAGCTGCAACCCAATGGGTGAAAGTGAAGTGCAACAAGTTTGAAGAGATTAAAAAGAAAAAGCCGGACTGGACACTAAAAACCGGAATAAGACAAGAAAGAGTTCTGAGAAGAACTAAAGAGAGTACCAAACGAGACAAAGTGAGAAAGTAGAGTGGCTGAAACGTCATTCTGAGGTGTGGTGACACATTTTCTGTACATATATATATATCTAGGTAATAGAACAAGATGGTAGACACAGAAAATAGAAGATGTAGATGTGAGTTTTTACGTAGATGGTGTAGAATGTGTTTCTTTTGTACAGGTTTATTAATGTTTGTATGGCTTATCTTAGCAATCACCATTCCAATTAGATTAGCTGTAGAAGAAACATCCATATTATAGAACAACACAAAGAAGGATAAAGAAGCTAACATACAGAACACAGCAACATTAATAGTGCAGAGTTACTTAAAGATAGATCCATAACTAATTTTTCAAAGAATGTTTTCACAAAATTATTATATGAATATGTAGAAACAATGGATGTGAGAGATTGTTATGTTTGTATGCAATTACCTGCGTCTGTTGCAGAAGGTGTGATCTATCATCACCTTCCTTTGACGTATGGAATAACTAGGAATGTTTTAGCTAGTTTGTTTTATAGAACAGGTAGATTAGAATATTATTATACTGACATAAATAAGATTTTTGCAAAAATTCCTATAATTCCTGAATTGAACAAGGTGAAAGAAGCAAGGATGCTTGGTGAATTTTTCTTAGAAAGTAAAGCTTTGACATTAAATGATATAGTTAAACACAACCTTACCTGTGAGTTAAAGGAAGAAGAAAAGGTATTTTTAAAGATGGTAGAAAGCAGAAGAGTCAAATTTCAAAGAAAGGTAATGGAGGAAGAGACAAAAACACCCCTTTGGGCATTTGAAGGAGGAAGTAATGATAAGAAAAAGACAAATGCAGCTATGACTTTAGATTAGCCCCAACAGGGAAAGTTGTGCATTAGTAGAAATAGAACTAGGTATGATAACTATTTAGTGGGTTCCAGTGACTGCCGAGATAATTATAAAATTTTAGGAGGATGGGGATTCAAAGGAGAAAAAGATCCAATATTTCCAGGGATCTATTATATTTGTGGAAACAGAGCTTATTACAGGTTGCCGGACCATTGGTATGGGTCGTGCTACTTAGGCTTGGTCTTTCCAAAGATCTTTCATGTAGATAGAGAAGAAAAAGAAACACACGAAATGGGTGAAACATTCACACGTAGGAAAAGGGAAAGTTTTTCAGAAATAGTGGGTGACATTTTTGGAGCAATGATACCAGCAGTGGGAATATCTTTGAATGCATTTAAAATTCGGAAATTGTCCACAGTAGTAGATCGTTTATCAACGAATACTGCTGGAGGGTTCTTGATGGTAAATACCGAGATGGTTGCCATGAGAGCTATGGTGATGCAAAATCGACTTGCCCTTGACATTATTTTGGCAAAAGAGGGAGGAGTCTGTGGAATGCTGAAAGTCCAACATTGTTGCACTTACATTCCAGATAAAAGTGAAAATATACAAAAGTATATAAAGAATATTACTAATTTGCACAAAGAACTTGTTCCACTGGAGGTTGAAAATGCCTGGGAGAAACTTGGTAAGAGTTTTTCCTCAATACACAAATGGTTCACTGAAATAGGTAGTTCTATTGTAGGGAAAGTTTTGATATCAGCAACAGTAGTAATCTTAGTGGTGTTATTTGCGAAATTTGTTATTATATGTATTAAAAGGAGAAAAGACAAAACAAAATAAAAAGAGAAAATAAGATAAATAAAGAAAGAGAACAAGAATTGGGTGAAATAGAACTTGAAGAACTAAAAGAAAGCATGTATGAGAGAACAAAAAGACAAGATGAAAGGGATACAGATCTGTAAAACTAACAAGAAGCAAATGGACAAGAAACATACTATCTGAAAAATTGTGTAACATGGGTTTTTGTGGTGATATTAAAAATCACCAAAGGGGGGAGTTGATGGAGCAAGGTAAATAAGAATTTTTTTTAAACCCCTACTATTAATGCTAATAATTAACGTTATTAATTGTTTTGACGACTAATCAACATTTTTGCGTCTTTTATAGACATCTTTGGTAACTGGCAATTTTTGTGCAAAACTAACCTACTTGCAATTGTAAAAGTGGAATAATATTAATATAATGGTTTGCGTACTAATTAGAATGATATTGCATGATTTGTGCTATGTAGTAAATTGTATTGTGGCAAAAGAATACGGATGGTAAGTAAACATAGCTTTACATGTCGCTTTTGCTAGGTAACACCTAAATGGGGTACGTAGAATGATGGGTGGGAAATGAAAAGGCTTATTTTCTTTATTTTAATTGTGATTGTGTTTGTTTTCATGATAGTTCGTTCGGGCCTATTAGGCCGTGCTGTAAAGATGGCTGCCGAGGCAGATGGGCTTAATGCGCAAGTGCAACATGGCTTCCAAGCGGAAGAAAGCTGCAGAAACATATCACATGATTACAAGTAGAGCCCAGAGTGAAAAGAGTCAAGGACAGCATGACCTGTCACCAAACGAGTGCCAAGAAGGACTCAGCGAGAATCTGTGAGAACCGAAGATGCAGCTGTGAATTAACAATGGACTGTTTAAAATAAAGTTACAAAAGAAGATACATGTGATGAACTGTCAATCGGATTGTGAATGTCCTAAAATCGTGTGAAAGGACAAAATTATAAACATTTTCGGAACCGGTTTAAGCAAGGAGGGCAATGAGGAGATGCTTGCCACCCCTCCAATGGACCAATTAGCGTGATTCTCGCCCCCAAAGATTGAAACTTTTCTGTTTAGTAAGCTAGTAATAGGGTATAAGAGGACCTACTCTTAAGTAGGAGGAGTGCTATTCATACATAATTTTTGAGCACTGGACGCTGACGCTGGAGAGCTGCTGCTATTTTCCATAGGCCATTATTTTAAAATAATTAATCTTTTTATTTTTAAATCTGACTGGGAAGGAACGAGAACGTTGCGGGAAACCTGTATAGGTGGTCCGTCGAGGAGGCCTGTTTAGCGGGACAGACAGTCAGTTTTGGGAGTTCTATGCTGTGATCTGCAATTTATCCGCTGTGACGAGCTTTTATTTTCATCTAAAAAGGGTATGCATTAATTCTTTTAAAGTTTATTTCTTATAATGATATTAAAACGTATTAAACTGATTAATAGAATTGAAACTTATTCATGCATTTAAAGGAAGTAGATAAACTTTATTACAATTAAAACTACGAGTCTGTGGTTCTTTAGCTCAATAATAAGTGTAATGTTTTAATAGGTTTAATTGTGATTGAGCTGGTCTTAATCACCATCAACTTATTCTTACTAGTTGGTCCATCGACCAAAGAGCGGAATACCTTGATGTCTTAGAAACCGACAGGATTAAAACTAATTATGTATGATGTTTGAGAAACTATCTTGTCGACTTTAAAAGGTATCCCGCTTTCGTCCAGCAGTCTTAACTCTTTCTCCTAGGTGAAAGTGGATGGGATCCAGGGAATATTTGAGTGAGTGAATGTTTATGCGGTGTTAGGGGCCCCACCGTCATATTGGTATAGTTGTTAAAAGAGTGTTTCAACCTGGATGTCATGTCCAAAGGAGAAGAAATGATATTAGTCGCGCTGGATCAACTCTTAACATTATTTCTCTAAACATAAACAGGCTTACCCACTACATAAAGTGCAATGAAATATTGTCATATCTATCCACTAAAACAGCTGATGCTCTGTAATTGCAGAAGACTTGTCTCTCAATTTCTAAGCCACCACCTGAAGAGGAATTGGCTGAACAAGGAACTCCATGCCAGTAAAAAATGTACTCACTGTTGGAAAACGAGGCAGTATCTGTGAGGCCTGCACAAATAACATGACTACATTTGTCCTTCACTGGGAACCAAACACCCAATTGTAGTGCCTGACTCTCAGAGGGTAGCGTTGCAGAGCAGTCTGAGGCTTTACTCAAGGGAGGTGGTGTGGGCTAGTAATCGCCATTTGCAGGTGCGCCGAAATAACACTCAATAATTGATTGTCCAGTCTGTACTTTGCTTTATAAAAGTAAGAGTACATTTATTAAACACACACACTACTCAATACTAGGCACCAATTTACAAATATACATAAGCTGTTGGAATTACTTTGTGACATTGCGTAACATCTCCACCCCTCCCAAAAGGGGGTGGGGTCTAGTACCACCACTCCCATGTATGCACATCATCTTGCCCCCTAATGCAGTGTGTTGAGCCTAACCTGGAGCGAGGGCCCTGCGCACTGGCACCATCCCAGTGGCGACCCACCCCATTACCTCAACGCGCATTAAAAATGGGTACACCTGCCTTGGTGACACATAACCCTAACTGAGCATTTCCTACTGACCATAAAGTATGCACCTCTATATCTTAAGGGCTAGCAGTCTGGGTCTTCACCTAAGTGCAGCAGCAAGAATACATGTTTACGCACACCTTAGAATGACAGTACTCATCACCTTTGTTGGACATTAGAATGTATTGCAATTACAGCCCCTAAGGGCCTCAGAGATGAAATCACCGGATTACGCATATCCAGCCAGACACCCTAGCAGGAGTGTCTGGCAACATAACCCACTTTGCTTATGACATCACCCTACACAGGTACTTCACATTACATATGTGACCTTCAGTCCCTCTAAAAAGGAATAACTGTTAGTAAATGCAGTTCTGGTGCAATTACACCTCTTCACCTCCAGGGGATGCCCTTCTGGAGCCATCCCCAACTCAGCTTTTCACTCCATGAAGCACGTCGCAATACACCCTCCGCTGTAGAACAAAAGTTCCAGCCTAGAAGGTGTATAAATCCAGGTTGAGCCCTTGAGGGGTTATCCTTTCCAGAACCCTAGGAAACTTAGGGTGGGACTTATCTTCGTGCTTTGGGAGGCTGCGTTGCTCCTGCAGCTCCCCCGGCACCTTTGCATTCATGTGGTGGTGACCCCGTCCTCCTGGGGCCACCACAGGCAGAGAAACAAGCAGATTCTCAAATGCCTGGCAAGGCATTATGGGGCGCTTCGTGCTCCGCTTTATGAATATGGGATGAGCGGCTCTCCCGCTGTGCCGGGGAGAGCCGCGATCACGCTGGCGCTTCGCGCCTCATCCCCTCCTCGGTGGGGGGTTCGGTCCCACCCGGACCCCCAGGTGAGTGTTCGCATGCCGGGAGCCCACCCCGGCTGCGCTGGCCGCTTGTCGGGGGCCCGGTCCCACCCGGACCCCTGGCTCCGCCTCCTTTGTTTTTCCGGGGTCCCGGTCCCACCCGGGACCCCCGCAGCCTCTCCAGGTTGGAGGGCAGCCTGGGGAGCCCACCCCGGCTGCCCCCGCCGGCTCCCCGCCCGGCCAGCACCCTTGCGTGCTGCCACGGGAGCCGGCACTTCAGATCTGGCCTGCCCGCTCCGGCGGGCAAACACGGGGCCAGCGCCGGTCCCGCTGGCCTCGGGGAGTGCGACGGCACTCCCCCGTTCTTCCTCCGTTCTTCCGGGGCCCGGAGATGGGGTCCCGGGCCCCTCCTCCTCTTCACGGGGAGCGTGACGGCGCTCCCCGACTGACGCTGCCTCGGGGCCCGGAGATGGGGTCCCGGGCCCCTTCTCCCCTCTTCACGGGGAGCGCGCCGGCGCTCCCCGACGACAGCTGCTTCGCCGGGGGCCAGGGTGGGCTCCTGGCACCCCGTAGGTACGGGTTCATCTTCGCGGGGGCGCGACGGCGCTCCCCGACTTTAGCCGTCAGGGCCCGGGGATGGGGTCCCGGGCCCCTGGGCACAACTTCGCGGGGCGCGACGGCGCTCCCCGCCTTTCCCTTCGGTGGGGGCCAGGGTGGGCTCCTGGCCCCCATACAGGGCACCTTCACGGGGAGCGCGACGGCGCTCCCGGCTTTACTGCTCCTTGGGGGAAGCCCCGGGACCGGACCCACCCCGGGGCATCTTCTAGACCGGCGGCGGAGCCCCACGTGCCTCGTCGTCGGTCCCGCAAGGGTCAAAGGTCGCGTACCTTCTGGGGGCATATCTCAGCCCCCAGGGGTCCGATCTTCTCCATTTTCGCATCCTCTCGCTCCTGGCGGCGGCCCCCAGCCACTGGGAGCACTCCCCGTCGCCCTTCGGGTCTCCAAGAGGGGGGCATTCTGCAGGGAGCGGTTTTCACTGGCTCCCCGCGCCAGACTTTCGCCTGGCTCTCCTCCTGGGCCTCTCTTCTCCCTGCGCAGAGGCCCCTGCTTCTGCGCACCGGTCCTGGGCTCTTCTGCTGGTGCTGTTAGGGGCCTGGGGGGCAGTCAGGGGGTACCTCCTTCCAACTGCCCATTGCCAGGCTCCAGCACCTTCCGCCTCCGCAGACAACACCCCAGAGAGAGCTTCTCTTCCTGTGCAAGCACTTTTTAAAAGTTGAGTAGGGGGCTGGCAGGAAGTCTCTGTTTGTCCTATCAAACAGCGACACATCACTTCCCTGCCCCTGCTCCCTCCTCCTGGTCCAGCCTCTGGGCTTGTTCAAAATGGCGTCGTCCAGGGTCTCTGGCCACATGGTCTCTAAAACCAGACCCCTTCCCTCCTAGGTGCAGCCTGGTGCCTGGCACCCAGTGATAGCTGCTGATGGATGAGCCTGTAGCTCCGCCTATCTTCCCTTCGTGGAAAGGAGGTCTTCGCTCTGGGAGGAAAGGTCATCAATCCAGCCTGCTGAGGTCAACCCCCAGCCAGGCCCTGGTTATGATCTGACTCAGAGAGATGTAACATTTCTGGATGACCCAAAAGCAGTACAAATATGACTCTGGACTCTGCAGAATACTTCTTTTCACATCCGCTACAGTGGACTTTAGTACGTGTCTGGAATCTGTAGGCCTTATGGAAGTTAATCTAGCACGTGGGCTCCACATCCCCATAGGGGAATAATGAAGTGAAAAACACAGTAAAGCACACTGACTTTCCCTGGCATGTTCCTTCCTAGTGTATAAGGCCTATTCCGTGTCACCACCCAATTCTGCATAAGTCCTGCCACACCATTCACTTTGTAGCTGCTCCTGGACTGCGCACGGCAAGAATCTCCCCTGCGCAGCCCCTACACGTGTGCACACGCATGTACACAGGTGTCTGCATGTAACCAGCCCGGTGCCCCTACTCCAGCTGCTGCGCAGCGGCCTAGTCAAGCTAGGGGACACCAGTAAAATCCACATGCAGTCTCTTTCATCATGAGTTCACTGTGGATGAGTCCCAATTTATGAGGCTCTCCCACAGTAAAACCTCAACACCTAGGTGCTCAAAAAGCGAAAAATCCGGGCGGCCCATAGTGTCAGAACCACCTTCTAACACACGCAGCGCCCAGCTGATTCCTACAGGGAAGAAGTAGCCACCCTACATGGGTATTCTTCCCGTAGTCAGCGATAACTAGTTATAAGGGGTTCTGACCAGACCCCCTTACTCACCAGTTATCCGCTCAGACCACCTACTCCTCCCATCCATGAAATCTCCACCCATGACAGGGATCCCAGACTACCCTAAGAACCCTCCGGGCTCTAGGTTAGATACCTCTAGGTCACTCATGGTCTACATGGACTTGGCCTCACTAGGCCCACCTTTGCCCTTGGGCATGCAACACTATGCCTACCCCTTCTCTGGACAAGGGTCCAGTGCCTCAGCACCGTTGCGGTCTTCCGGGACAGGTCTACATCCCATCCCCTGGGTCACTAGCTGGTCTCCCTTCTGGAGTTTGTTCCAACCAGTACCCTCTCTCCGTTTGGTCCTTGCACCCCAAAGATGCAACCTCTCTGGACCCTCACCCTCAGCCTGCCGCTGAGGTCATTCTGCTGCCACCACCCTTTCGGGACGACTGGCTTCCCTAAAGAAAGCACAGCCACTCGTGCTTTCCCGACACAGAAAAGCACCCTTTGGCCACTGGCCTGGCTCCCTGATAGGACCTCAGACCGGCCTCACTACCACACTGGGAGTGCCAGGGAGGAACACTGAGGGTGCCCCGTCAGACATCCTACAGCTCATTCCCCCCGTCAGTAGCTCCACACGGAAACTACCCCGGGAACCTAGACCCCTTCCTTGTTCTCCGCTGCGAGAACAGGGCCTATGCACCCTTCCCTCCGAGAGGCGCGCTCTCCTCTCAGAGTACCCTTAGAGAGCCTGTGGGCCCCGAGTTAGCTAGACCCAGGCCCACCTCTCATGGCCCTCCCCGGTCTCCCAGCAGCGCCTTGGGAGACCGCCCAGGGACCTACATGGTCCCTGGATGGCCTGCACCACCCCTTATGAAGAGCAGGGTCCCCTCCCTAAGATAGGCCCCACCTGCCTTCAGGGTAGTACGACCACACCAAGCCAGGGACCCTAAAGATCCCAGCTAGGCCTGCACCACCCCCTTTGCGAACCACAGGGTCCCGTCACTTAAGATAGGCCCCACCTGTGTTCAGGGTGGTACTACCTTGCAGAAGTCCACCTCCTGCCCCGAGCTAGGGGAACACCCCCATGCTCCTGGTCCTTGGGTTCAAGACCCACAGGACCTACCGGACTGGTCACCGTCCACCCGACCCTGACGCCTCAGGGTCCACCACTAACCCTTCACCTGGAAACTAGGGAGTACATCACCCCCACTCCGATCTCCACTGGGTCAGTTACCTAGCCCACCTAGGGTACCTAGGGGCTACCACTACACACCATCACTCAAGAGCTACCCTCCTCTGGGGCCACCCCCTACCAGGGGCCACCCCTGGGTCGCTCACCTCCCCACCAGTTAACCTGGGGGCCTGCCCGACACCCAACTCTACCACACCCTTCTCCCACCGTGGGAAAAGTTTCTGGGGTCCCCCACCATGGGAACCCCTGGGGCATTACTACCCGGGGTAAAGAAACCTCCTGCCCCACCCTTCCAGTGGCTTTGGCCTGCGCCAATGTCAAGTAAACTCTCAGCGGGGGAAGAATACCTGGGGCCCCTTCTGTGGAAACCCTCCCTACCCTTAAAAAGCGCGGGAATCTCCCAGGACCCCCTCTCTCTCCTGTCCCCCACAAAGGTCAATCCACCCCGACACCCCCACCTGTGATGTAGGTATCAGTTGCTGTCCCTATCTCTTGAGGAGACACCCTCCTCAGGCAGGTGTAGTGCGTGTAGTGTTAGGGTTCAAAGGTGTACAATATGGCTTAGAACATTTGTATGCAATCATTTCCTGGAAAGCACCATCCCGCTAGCACATGATAATCAACATAGCGCGGTCATATCAATACAGTTCACATTTAAACCATAATCTCTTCACATGACACATATGTGCGCGGGGCTTTCCTTTCCCATACTTTTAGTTCACCTAACCAAAACTTTGAACCCTTTTCAGAGCCTTGCGCTCTTCCATTTGCTCATTACTGCATAGGTAATGTGTGGCAAAACTGGACTTATCAAATGCTATAAATGCGCACCAGAATGGGATACTATGTTTCCCGCCACTAGACACCAATGTTGGAAAACGAGGCAGTATCTGTGAGGCCTGCACAAATAACATGACTACATTTGTCCTTCACTGGGAACCAAACACCCAATTGTAGTGCCTGACTCTCAGAGGGTAGCGTTGCAGAGCAGTCTGAGGCTTTACTCAAGGGAGGTGGTGTGGGCTAGTAATCGCCATTTGCAGGTGCGCCGAATTAACACTCAATAATTGATTGTCCAGTCTGTACTTTGCTTTATAAAAGTAAGAGTACATTTATTAAACACACACACTACTCAATACTAGGCACCAATTTACAAATATACATAAGCTGTTGGAATTACTTTGTGACATTGCGTAACATCTCCACCCCTCCCAAAAGGGGGTGGGGTCTAGTACCACCACTCCCATGTATGCACATCATCTTGCCCCCTAATGCAGTGTGTTGAGCCTAACCTGGAGCGAGGGCCCTGCGCACTGGCACCATCCCAGTGGCGACCCACCCCATTACCTCAACGCGCATTAAAAATGGGTACACCTGCCTTGGTGACACATAACCCTAACTGAGCATTTCCTACTGACCATAAAGTATGCACCTCTATATCTTAAGGGCTAGCAGTCTGGGTCTTCACCTAAGTGCAGCAGCAAGAATACATGTTTACGCACACCTTAGAATGACAGTACTCATCACCTTTGTTGGACATTAGAATGTATTGCAATTACAGCCCCTAAGGGCCTCAGAGATGAAATCACCGGATTACGCATATCCAGCCAGACACCCTAGCAGGAGTGTCTGGCAACATAACCCACTTTGCTTATGACATCACCCTACACAGGTACTTCACATTACATATGTATCCTTCAGTCCCTCTAAAAAGGAATAACTGTTAGTAAATTCAGTTCTGGTGCAATTACACCTCTTCACCTCCAGGGAATGCCCTTCTGGAGCCATCCCCAACTCAGCCTTTCACTCCATGAAGCACGTCGCAATACACCCTCAGCTGTAGAACAAAAGTTCCAGCCTAGAAGGTGTATAAATCCAGGTTGAGCCCTTGAGGGGTTATCCTTTCCAGAACCCTAGGAAACTTAGGGTGGGACTTATCTTCGTGCTTTGGGAGGCTGCGTTGCTCCTGCAGCTCCCCCGGCACCTTTGCATTCATGTCGTGGTGACCCCGTCCTCCTGGGGCCACCACAGGCAGAGAAACAAGCAGATTCTCAAATGCCTGGCAAGGCATTATGGGGCGCTTCGTGCTCCGCTTTATGAATATGGGATGAGCGGCTCTCCCGCTGTGCCGGGGAGAGCCGCGATCACGCTGGCGCTTCGCGCCTCATCCCCTCCTCGGTGGGGGGTTCGGTCCCACCCGGACCCCCAGGTGAGTGTTCGCATGCCGGGGAGCCCACCCCCGGCTGCGCTGGCCGTTTGTCGGGGGCCCGGTCCCACCCGGACCCCTGGCTCCGCCTCCTTTGTTTTTCCGGGGTCCCGGTCCCACCCGGGACCCCCACAGCCTCTCCAGGTTGGAGGGCAGCCTGGGGAGCCCACCCCCGGCTGCCCCCGCCGGCTCCCCGCCCGGCCAGCACCCTTGCGTGCTGCCACGGGAGCCGGCACTTCAGATCTGGCCTGCCCGCTCCGGCGGGCAGACACGGGGGCCAGCGCCGGTCCCGCTGGCCTCGGGGGAGTGCGACGGCACTCCCCCGTTCTTCCTCCGTTCTTCCGGGGCCCGGAGATGGGGTCCCGGGCCCCTCCTCCTCTTCACGGGGAGCGCGACGGTGCTCCCCGACTGACGCTGCCTCGGGGCCCGGAGATGGGGTCCCGGGCCCCTCCTCCTCTTCACGGGGAGCGTGCCGGCGCTCCCCGACGACAGCTGCTTCGCCGGGGGCCAGGGTGGGCTCCTGGCACCCCGTAGGTACGGGTTCATCTTCGCGGGGGCGCGACGGCGCTCCCCCGACTTTGCTTCGTCAGGGCCCGGGGATGGGGTCCCGGGCCCCTGGGCACAACTTCGCGGGGGCGCGACGGCGCTCCCCCGCCTTTCCCTTCAGTGGGGGCCAGGGTGGGCTCCTGGCCCCCATACAGGGCACCTTCACGGGGAGCGCGACGGCGCTCCCCGGCTTTACTTCTCCTTGGGGGGAAGCCCCCGGGACCGGACCCACCCCGGGGGCATCTTCTAGACCGGCGGCGGAGCCCCACGTGCCTCGTCGTCGGTCCCGCAAAGGTCAAAGGTCGCGTACTTTCTGGGGGCATATCTCAGCCCCCAGGGGTCCGATCTTCTCCATTTTCGCATCCTCTCGCTCCTGGCGGCGGCCCCCAGCCACTGGGAGCACTCCCCGTCGCCCTCCGGGTCTCCAAGAGGGGGCATTCTGCAGGGAGCGGTCTTCACTGGCTCCCCGCGCCAGACTTTCGCCTGGCTCTCCTCCTGGGCCTCTCTTCTCCCTGCGCAGAGGTCCCTGCTTCTGCGCACCGGTCCTGGGCTCTTCTGCTGGTGCTGTTAGGGGCCTGGGGGGCAGTCAGGGGTACCTCCTTCCAACTGCCCATTGCCAGGCTCCAGCACCTTCCGCCTCCGCAGACAACACCCCAGAGAGCTTCTCTTCCTGTGCAAGCACTTTTTAAAAGTTGAGTAGGGGCTGGCAGGAAGTCTCTGTTTGTCCTATCAAACAGCGACACATCACTTCCCTGCCCCTGCTCCCTCCTCCTGGTCCAGCCTCTGGGCTTGTTCAAAATGGCGTCGTCCAGGGTCTCTGGCCACATGGTCTCTAAAACCAGACCCCTTCCCTCCTAGGTGCAGCCTGGTGCCTGGCACCCAGTGATAGCTGCTGATGGATGAGCCTGTAGCTCCGCCTATCTTCCCTTCGTGGAAAGGAGGTCTTCGCTCTGGGAGGGAAAGGTCATCAATCCAGCCTGCTGAGGTCAACCCCCAGCCAGGCCCTGGTTATGATCTGACTCAGAGAGATGTAACATTTCTGGATGACCCAAAAGCAGTACAAATATGACTCTGGACTCTGCAGAATACTTCTTTTCACATCCGCTACAGTGGACTTTAGTACGTGTCTGGAATCTGTAGGCCTTATGGAAGTTAATCTAGCACGTGGGCTCCACATCCCCATAGGGGAATAATGAAGTGAAAAACACAGTAAAGCACACTGACTTTCCCTGGCATGTTCCTTCCTAGTGTATAAGGCCTATTCCGTGTCACCACCCAATTCTGCATAAGTCCTGCCACACCATTCACTTTGTAGCTGCTCCTGGACTGCGCACGGCAAGAATCTCCCCTGCGCAGCCCCTACACGTGTGCACACGCATGTACACAGGTGTCTGCATGTAACCAGCCCGGTGCCCCTTACTCCAGCTGCTGCGCAGCGGCCTAGTCAAGCTAGGGGACACCAGTAAAATCCACATGCAGTCTCTTTCATCATGAGTTCACTGTGGATGAGTCCCAATTTATGAGGCTCTCCCACAGTAAAACCTCAACACCTAGGTGCTCAAAAAGCGAAAAATCCGGGCGGCCCATAGTGTCAGAACCACCTTCTAACACACGCCGCGCCCAGCTGATTCCTACAGGGAAGAAGTAGCCACCCTACATGGGTATTCTTCCCGTAGTCAGCGATAACTAGTTATAAGGGGTTCTGACCAGACCCCCTTACTCACCAGTTATCCGCTCAGACCACCTACTCCTCCCATCCATGAAATCTCCACCCATGACAGGGATCCCAGACTACCCTAAGAACCCTCCGGGCTCTAGGTTAGATACCTCTAGGTCACTCATGGTCTACATGGACTTGGCCTCACTAGGCCCACCTTTGCCCTTGGGCATGCAACACTATGCCTACCCCTTCTCTGGACAAGGGTCCAGTGCCTCAGCACCGTTGCGGTCTTCCGGGACAGGTCTACATCCCATCCCCTGGGTCACTAGCTGGTCTCCCTTCTGGAGTTTGTTCCAACCAGTACCCTCTCTCCGTTTGGTCCTTGCACCCCAAAGATGCAACCTCTCTGGACCCTCACCCTCAGCCTGCCGCTGAGGTCATTCTGCTGCCACCACCCTTTCGGGACGACTGGCTTCCCTAAAGAAAGCACAGCCACTCGTGCTTTCCCCACACAGAAAAGCACCCTTTGGCCACTGGCCTGGCTCCCTGATAGGACCTCAGACCGGCCTCACTACCACACTGGGAGTGCCAGGGAGGAACACTGAGGGTGCCCCGTCAGACATCCTACAGCTCATTCCCTCCGTCAGTAGCTCCACACGGAAACTACCCCGGGAACCTAGACCCCTTCCTTGTTCTCCGCTGCGAGAACAGGGCCTATGCACCCTTCCCTCCGAGAGGCGCGCTCTCCTCTCAGAGTACCCTTAGAGAGCCTGTGGGCCCGGAGTTAGCTAGACCCAGGCCCACCTCTCATGGCCCTCCCCGGTCTCCCAGCAGCGCCTTGGGAGACCGCCCAGGGACCTACATGGTCCCTGGATGGCCTGCACCACCCCTTATGAAGAGCAGGGTCCCCTCCCTAAGATAGGCCCCACCTGCCTTCAGGGTAGTACGACCACACCAAGCCAGGGACCCTAAAGATCTCAGCTAGGCCTGCACCACCCCCTTTGCGAACCACAGGGTCCCGTCACTTAAGATAGGCCCCACCTGTGTTCAGGGTGGTACTACCTTGCAGAAGTCCACCTCCTGCCCCGAGCTAGGGGAACACCCCCATGCTCCTGGTCCTTGGGTTCAAGACCCACAGGACCTACCGGACTGGTCACCGTCCACCCGACCCTGACGCCTCAGGGTCCACCACTAACCCTTCACCTGGAAACTAGGGAGTACATCACCCCCACTCCGATCTCCACTGGGTCAGTTACCTAGTCCACCTAGGGTACCTATGGGCTACCACTACACACCATCACTCAAGAGCTACCCTCCTCTGGGGCCACCCCCTACCAGGGGCCACCCCTGGGTCGCTCACCTCCCCACCAGTTAACCTGGGGGCCTGCCCGACACCCAACTCTACCACACCCTTCTCCCACCGTGGGAAAAGTTTCTGGGGTCCCCCACCATGGGAACCCCTGGGGCATTACTACCCGGGGTAAAGAAACCTCCTGCCCCACCCTTCCAGTGGCTTTGGCCTGCGCCAATGGCAAGTAAACTCTCAGCGGGGGAAGAATACCTGGGGCCCCTTCTGTGGAAACCCTCCCTACCCTTAAAAGCGCGGGAATCTCCCAGGACCCCCTCTCTCTCCTGTCCCCCACAAAGGTCAATCCACCCCGACACCCCCACCTGTGATGTAGGTATCAGTTGCTGTCCCTATCTCTTGAGGAGACACCCTCCTCAGGCAGGTGTAGTGCGTGTAGTGTTAGGGTTCAAAGGTGTACAATATGGCTTAGAACATTTGTATGCAATCATTTCCTGGAAAGCACCATCCCGCTAGCACATGATAATCAACATAGCGCGGTCATATCAATACAGTTCACATTTAAACCATAATCTCTTCACATGACACATATGTGCACGGGGCTTTCCTTTCCCATACTTTTAGTTCACCTAACCAAAACTTTGAACCCTTTTCAGAGCCTTGCGCTCTTCCATTTGCTCATTACTGCATAGGTAATGTGTGGCAAAACTGGACTTATCAAATGCTATAAATGCGCACCAGAATGGGATACTATGTTTCCCGCCACTAGACACCAATGTTGGAAAACGAGGCAGTATCTGTGAGGCCTGCACAAATAACATGACTACATTTGTCCTTCACTGGGAACCAAACACCCAATTGTAGTGCCTGACTCTCAGAGGGTAGCGTTGCAGAGCAGTCTGAGGCTTTACTCAAGGGAGGTGGTGTGGGCTAGTAATCGCCATTTGCAGGTGCGCCGAATTAACACTCAATAATTGATTGTCCAGTCTGTACTTTGCTTTATAAAAGTAAGAGTACATTTATTAAACACACACACTACTCAATACTAGGCACCAATTTACAAATATACATAAGCTGTTGGAATTACTTTGTGACATTGCGTAACATCTCCACCCCTCCCAAAAGGGGGTGGGGTCTAGTACCACCACTCCCATGTATGCACATCATCTTGCCCCCTAATGCAGTGTGTTGAGCCTAACCTGGAGCGAGGGCCCTGCGCACTGGCACCATCCCAGTGGCGACCCACCCCATTACCTCAACGCGCATTAAAAATGGGTACACCTGCCTTGGTGACACATAACCCTAACTGAGCATTTCCTACTGACCATAAAGTATGCACCTCTATATCTTAAGGGCTAGCAGTCTGGGTCTTCACCTAAGTGCAGCAGCAAGAATACATGTTTACGCACACCTTAGAATGACAGTACTCATCACCTTTGTTGGACATTAGAATGTATTGCAATTACAGCCCCTAAGGGCCTCAGAGATGAAATCACCGGATTACGCATATCCAGCCAGACACCCTAGCAGGAGTGTCTGGCAACATAACCCACTTTGCTTATGACATCACCCTACACAGGTACTTCACATTACATATGTGACCTTCAGTCCCTCTAAAAAGGAATAACTGTTAGTAAATTCAGTTCTGGTGCAATTACACCTCTTCACCTCCAGGGGATGCCCTTCTGGAGCCATCCCCAACTCAGCCTTTCACTCCATGAAGCACGTCGCAATACACCCTCAGCTGTAGAACAAAAGTTCCAGCCTAGAAGGTGTATAAATCCAGGTTGAGCCCTTGAGGGGTTATCCTTTCCAGAACCCTAGGAAACTTAGGGTGGGACTTATCTTCGTGCTTTGGGAGGCTGCGTTGCTCCTGCAGCTCCCCCAGCACCTTTGCATTCATGTCGTGGTGACCCCGTCCTCCTGGGGACACCACAGGCAGAGAAACAAGCAGATTCTCAAATGCCTGGCAAGGCATTATGGGGCGCTTCGTGCTCCGCTTTATGAATATGGGATGAGCGGCTCTCCCGCTGTGCCGGGAGAGCCGCGATCACGCTGGCGCTTCGCGCCTCATCCCCACCTCGGTGGGGGGTTCGGTCCCACCCGGACCCCCAGGTGAGTGTTCGCATGCCGGGGAGCCCACCCCCGGCTGCGCTGGCCGCTTGTCGGGGGCCCGGTCCCACCCGGACCCCTGGCTCCGCCTCCTTTGTTTTTCCGGGGTCCCGGTCCCACCCGGGACCCCCACAGCCTCTCCAGGTTGGAGGGCAGCCTGGGGAGCCCACCCCCGGCTGCCCCCGCCGGCTCCCCGCCCGGCCAGCACCCTTGCGTGCTGCCACGGGAGCCGGCACTTCAGATCTGGCCTGCCCGCTCCGGCGGGCAGACACGGGGCCAGCGCCGGTCCCGCTGGCCTCGGGGAGTGCGACGGCACTCCCCGTTCTTCCTCCGTTCTTCCGGGGCCCGGAGATGGGGTCCCGGGCCCCTCCTCCTCTTCACGGGGAGCGCGACGGTGCTCCCCGACTGACGCTGCCTCGGGGCCCGGAGATGGGGTCCCGGGCCCCTCCTCCTCTTCACGGGGAGCGTGCCGGCGCTCCCCGACGACAGCTGCTTCGCCGGGGGCCAGGGTGGGCTCCTGGCACCCCGTAGGTACGGGTTCATCTTCGCGGGGCGCGACGGCGCTCCCCGACTTTGCGCCGTCAGGGCCCGGGGATGGGGTCCCGGGCCCCTGGGCCAACTTCGCGGGGGCGCGACGGCGCTCCCCCGCCTTTCCCTTCAGTGGGGGCCAGGGTGGGCTCCTGGCCCCCATACAAGGCACCTTCACGGGGAGCGCGACGGCGCTCCCCGGCTTTACTCTCCTTGGGGGAAGCCCCGGGACCGGACCCACCCCGGGGCATCTTCTAGACCGGCGGCGGAGCCCCACGTGCCTCGTCGTCGGTCCCGCAAAGGTCAAAGGTCGCGTACCTTCTGGGGGCATATCTCAGCCCCCAGGGGTCCGATCTTCTCCATTTTCGCATCCTCTCGCTCCTGGCGGCGGCCCCAGCCACTGGGAGCACTCTCCGTCGCCCTTCGGGTCTCCAAGAGGGGGCATTCTGCAGGGAGCGGTTTTCACTGGCTCCCCGCGCCAGACTTTCGTCTGGCTCTCCTCCTGGGCCTCTCTTCTCCATGCGCAGAGGCCCCTGCTTCTGCGCACCGGTCCTGGGCTCTTCTGCTGGTGCTGTTAGGGGCCTGGGGGGCAGTCAGGGGGTACCTCCTTCCAACTGCCCATTGCCAGGCTCCAGCACCTTCCGCCTCCGCAGACAACACCCCAAAGAGAGCTTCTCTTCCTGTGCAAGCACTTTTTAAAAGTTGAGTAGGGGGCTGGCAGGAAGGCTCTGTTTGTCCTATCAAACAGCGACACATCACTTCCCTGCCCCTGCTCCCTCCTCCTGGTCCAGCCTTTGGGCTTGTTCAAAATGGCGTCGTCCAGGGTCTCTGGCCACATGGTCTCTAAAACCAGACCCCTTCCCTCCTAGGTGCAGCCTGGTGCCTGGCACCCAGTGATAGCTGCTGATGGATGAGCCTGTAGCTCCGCCTATCTTCCCTTCGTGGAAAGGAGGTCTTCGCTCTGGGAGGGAAAGGTCATCAATCCAGCCTGCTGAGGTCAACCCCCAGCCAGGCCCTGGTTATGATCTGACTCAGAGAGATGTAACATTTCTGGATGACCCAAAAGCAGTACAAATATGACTCTGGACTCTGCAGAATACTTCTTTTCACATCCGCTACAGTGGACTTTAGTGCGTGTCTGGAATCTGTAGGCCTTATGGAAGTTAATCTAGCACGTGGGCTCCACATCCCCATAGGGAAATAATGAAGTGAAAAACACAGTAAAGCACACTGACTTTCCCTGGCATGTTCCTTCCTAGTGTATAAGGCCTATTCCGTGTCACCACCCAATTCTGCATAAGTCCTGCCACACCATTCACTTTGTAGCTGCTCCTGGACTGCGCACGCCAAGAATCTCCCCTGCGCAGCCCCTACACGTGTGCACACGCATGTACACAGGTGTCTGCATGTAACCAGCCCGGTGCCCCTTACTCCAGCTGCTGCGCAGCGGCCTAGTCAAGCTAGGGGGACACCAGTAAAATCCACATGCAGTCTCTTTCATCATGAGTTCACTGTGGATGAGTCCCAATTTATGAGGCTCTCCCACAGTAAAACCTCAACACCTAGGTGCTCAAAAAGCGAAAAATCCGGGCGGCCCATAGTGTCAGAACCACCTTCTAACACTCACGGACAGCGCTCGTATGCCTGTTCTACATAAAAGCGAGGCAGGTTGGTACTTTGTTCACAAGAATGCTACCTGTGTTGGCTAAGAGAACTTTTAAGGATGCTGAAGATTGACACATCTTTGCTAAGGTGTCCTTCTAGGGGTCCACAATTATAGTGGGCTCCGCCTATGCACCCATTGAAAGCAAA
This sequence comes from Calotriton arnoldi, assembly GCA_963921515.1. Classification (NCBI taxonomy): domain Eukaryota; kingdom Metazoa; phylum Chordata; class Amphibia; order Caudata; family Salamandridae; genus Calotriton; species Calotriton arnoldi. The sequence goes on from CAWUFW010005848.1 coordinate 308,999, forward strand.
CTTTATTTCTTCTCTGGGATGTCTAGAACCCTATCGGAGTTGCCCCTGGTGCTAGACAGTAGTAGGGGAATAATGGGATATGACTATCAGTTCAGTCATGGACAGGTCCAGCTGTCCCAACTTCAACCTTTCTGGAGATAGTGGCCTACTAACTAACCCTCTGGAAGATCATATGCTCGTAGATGTTTGGAGAATTTGTCACCCCAGAGACAGAGATTGTACCCTTGTATCGTTTGTGCATGGGACTTGTATCCAAATTGAATTCTTTCTTACATCAACATCTGTACTGTCGAACATTGCATTGTGCGCTATACCTGAAGGCAGCTTGTCAGAAAACAACCCGGTTCAGCTACAGTTAGACCTGAATCTTATGACTCTGCCCCACATCATTACATACTAGCAGCTATAAGTACAAGCTACAAGAGGAAAAGAGGAATCTGCAGTCTCACCTCACAAATTTCCTCTTGGATGAAGTGGGTTCTGTCTTCTCTGACCAAATGCTTCGGGCTTTTAGTAAGGTTAAAGTGAGAGGTCTGTCTTATGATGAAGATCTCAATGTGGTAGAAAAATAAGAATTGAGATGAACAAGAGGAAATTTAGGCTTTTATTAGAGACATGACTAGAAGGTACAAAGACTCCACCTTTTGCCATCGTCTACAGGATCTCACTAGAGTTAAGCAGGACTTAAATTCATTCTTTACTCCTCAAGGTGAATATGCAGTGCCCCAACTGAAGAGGAAGCAATATGAACACAGAGCGAAAGCAGGCAGGCTTTTATCATTCTAGGTTAGGCAGAGGGAGCAGATGTTTGCTATTTCAGCATTGCCTAAGGAACATCTAGACAAGTAGATTATTATGTTACTGTACATTTACCCTATATATTACTGGTAAATTTCCATTGTTTTGACTGTTGATTCTGCTTCGAACCCACTGCAGCGTTCTGTTGAGCTTGACAAACTGATTAATAAAGTATTGTGACGGGAAAAAAAAGAGACATGATGATACTGGCATTTAAGAGCATAGCTTCTCCTGTGCAGCCGAGCAAGTGTCAATGGTGCAAAAACCGCCATGGACCAGGGCGGTAACAGGTGATAGGTGTATGAATAAATGAGGCAAAAACCATTGCAGCATATGTGAAAATGTCACTCTACTGTGATGAACCATTTGTGGAGATGGAATATTCAATGTTGCATGTCTAGCAAAAACAACTGTGTGCAATTCGCATACTGACTAATCCCAAACATTTCTGCATCTCAATGGGACAGAACCACTGGAATCCATGAAGGACCAGGTAGAATAATGACGACAATTCATGGGTCTGTTGACCATCCTCAGTAAATACTAACCTACAATGTATCATGAAGCACGTCGGTTGAAACATAAGGGCATAGAAGTATATTATATCTGCGCTTCGATAATAAAGAGATACAATTGCATACACGGTAGGAGTACGGGCAGCAAGAAATAACAGCAACCTGTCCGACTAGTTCTGACCATTTAAAATAGGAGGGAACAGTGGAAGAACAGCACAGAAAATGAGTAACAAAGATCTCGAATGCAGTGTAGTGGACAGAAGAAGACAGAGACAGCATGACCCACTGATAGAGTACATTACCTGTGTTACATCCTACACTACATATAAAATTATTCTATTTCCTATTTGATTCATATGTGAAAAGGCTGCCTGTTAAGATAAGAATTCATCTAGTTTAATTGACTTGTGAATAACCTCAGCAGAAGGTGTTCATCACTAGTTTGTCATCAGTCATTTCTCATTTTGTTTGTCTTCAGCCTGTCCAAGCAGTGAGGGAGGTGTGTTATACGTGCCTGGCTCAACTTCGCCAACATCCATATGTTAGGTTTTGTTATGAATAATAAACTTGCTGAGCATGCATTGCAAAGAAAGCATTTGCAGAGACTGTGGTTAAAGCGGTCTGCTTGTGGCTTGCTTTCTTTAGTTACCAGGCTGTGTTTGATTTCCTAATGGTGCGATGAAGCTCAGCTGTGATCGATGTCGCACAGATGTTGTCAGCAAGACTATCCTGAACTGATTTGTTTTTTAAGTGGGGAATGAAAGTGGAAGATTTTTTTTTTGCATATGAGTACAAAAAAAATGGTTCTTCACTGCGTGTATTCTGGGTTTTGTTTGATCATCTCTGTCGACAATGTCTACTTTAAGATTTTAGCTGTTCATATGTGTGCTCCTTCCTGTGAGTGTTGATTACCGATTGCTTCCATGTATGAAAAGTCTCCTGTGTTTTTAATTCATTTATTATTTTTACATCATACCAGTATGACGTGTATGCTTGTTTACACTGTTATTTCATTTCCTTTATCTTAGCATTCTTCGCTTTGTCCTGGTTACTGTCATTCTCTGTCTCCATTGTTTCTGAATGATTTTGTAGACGCTCCTCTAAGTGCAAAGGTGTGGTGTGTAACTTACTTAAGACTGCCTGTAGTATTACTCGACTTCATGTGGGGTAACATTTGTGAATTGCACCTTACACTTTTGCAAGTTTGTTCTTTGCACGGCCATCCTGGTGTTTTTCCATTATTTTCCTTTCACACCCTTTACGTTTATACCGCACCAGTAGGTTTGCCTTTATGGAGAAATGTGCTTGTGTATAATATATTTATAAATGTACATATATTTAGTCATCTACCTTTGCAAATAACCATTTATGAGTATATGAAATAGTAGTATTTTAGTACTGCTTCCCATACGCTCTCACAGGTTTGTGAATCCGGCCCTAAGCTTTAAATAACCTTTTTAGGTCTGTGGTAAACATGAAGAGACTAGTGATGGGGCCGGATTCCATATTCTAAATTTACTTAGGAATACCTGGCCGATGGTATTTTATTGCCTGCTAAGTAGTGTAGAGGGAAGAAAAAAAATTATCAATTATACATTTCCCCTTCCCGTCTGACTAAAGGACTACAGACTCTGGATTCAGGTTTTGTTGATTTACTACAAAGCCCAAAACAACAGAATATAGACACACCTCAAGATCAGAGTGTAAAGATACATGAATACTAATACAGAGCCCAATCTACGAATATAGTTCATTCGGCACAATAGGCATAGAACGATGAATTTCAAAATCAGAACACAGCTAAGTATAGACACTGTGTCCAAATCCCTTTTCATTTGTATTTCTGAAATAAAGAATAATCTGTCCCTACTCTACTTCTAAAGTGGCATCCCTTCCTAATTTCCCAGAAGAATTTCCCCAAAGGTGTCAGCACGTGTTGACTTCCTAAGAAGTGCACTCACATTAAATGGGTCAAGTAGCGTAAAGCTACAGAGCTCGTTCTAAGATGCTCCCTCTCCTCAGTCAAAATCAGAAGTCCTGCAAATCTGCCCCTGTGCCTAATACAAAAAGACAAAGTTACACCTCTAACAGGTCACATGGTATGTTATTCCGTGAACCCCTCCTTTGTGTAATTTTCCACAAACTCCATTTAATTTGCAGTCTTGTTTGACGACCTTGGTTCCCAGGTTTCACCAGGCACGGAAGGTGTCCTCCCTTCTCTCTGTTCAAGTTCTTCACAGACATTCCTCTCCTCCCATGTATCTTCTTAAATCTAAAGTAACGAGGTCGAATTCCTGCAACTGCAATAGGGGCGAAAGAAAAACTTTCTACACACATAAATTTTAAGTAACTCCCAACTCGAGAGCAAACAAGGAGAAACTAAACTTAAGAAAAACGAAAGTTAGGCCTACAATTGGCTAACCTAAGAACGTTCTTTAATGCGCACCTGTTACACAAGCCTCTATATGAATCATTTATAACAGTGAATACATTTGTTTTACTTAATAATCATAATGCACATGCATGGTTACATGATTTCTCTAAACACGTGCGAAATGCTGATCAGTCCTGTAAATAGCGTTACAATTTCATTCCACTGACTTTAATATGGTGATATAAACTTCAGTCTAATAACCACAAAGTTCAACCAAACAATAGAATATATGCGAGTGCAGTTTGTACATGAATATAATGCACCCTTACAACTTGAAAAGCGTCGAGCGCTCTATCACTAGCAAGTTGATGACTACTGTTTATTGCATATAGTTACACAGAACATCTTACGACTGAGCAGTTGTAAAACGTTTTTTTCTGCCAATAATTAAGGGTATGTTATAGAAAGCTCCAGTGGGTTAGAATAGGTACACAATTGATAAATGTAATTATTAAATATGCTCAGCTTGATGCTTTATATCTTCACACTCTATTAATGAGGCCCAATCCTGCATAATGCAGATCTGTGTGTTAACAGGATTATTTCTCTTCGTCCTGGGAACAATGTATTAGCTGTGTTGAAGCACAGGGCACAGCCAGAGAAGTGTCTCCTGTTGCACATCCTTAACTATGCTTCAAGGTGCTGCTTAAACCACCTTTCCTTATTGTGATAAAGAGATTAGTACTCCAATTTTCACTATGGAACTGTATTTATATATTCCTTATAGTGTTGTTTTGAAAAAAGTCATATCATACTACTTAAGAACAATGCATCCATGCATTAGAGGGGGTTGTTGATGTTCAGTTATATACAAGCATTTCTAAAAACTAAACAAAGGTAAGCAAGCACTGGCAAAGCTGATAAATCTACCATTGGCTGACAGTTCTTGTTCCTTTGAATGTTTTTCACTAAAGTGAAACAAAAGCAATTCAAAGAGGATGGACTGTGCATGCACATGTATGCATGAATATATATGGTATTTCTATAGCGTAATCGCAGCCATAATGCAGCGGTGCACTAGATATACGGTCAAAGACAAGCATAAAGTCAATGAGTAATAGGAGAGGAAGCTGAGTTGTGGACAGTTAATGCATTGTGATGTAGAGTTTTTTTTTAAAGAGGTGTGTCTTCAACTCTTTCATAAATTAGAACAGGGTGGGGTGGTCCTGATAGATACAGGGATGTTGGTCCAAATACTTGGTGTATAGAAGGAAAAGGCCTGATGCCTTGCCTTTTCAGTTTTTTACACTTCATAGTCTGCAGTCTGATGGTGTCCTGGTTGCAGGTGTGCTGAGAACCACCAGCCATAGTGAGTTTGTTAACAAGATAAGCAGGGGTGCAGGTCGTGAGATGCTTGCTCATTCACAGCCGATGACTTTTGAATGGTCTTAAAGCCCATTTAAAGATGGGCACCACTTGAAATGCCCACTCGGGTTGTGGTACTATTCAAGCCAGAGTGAGTACTCAGTAGCAGTGTCTAGGGTGTTGCAGTGCCTACAAAAAGTTTTTAAAAAAAAGAAAAATAATGTTTCTGGCAGTGAAAGGGGCTACTTTTAAAGCTGAAGGGCACATACTGCACAGAAAAAATGACATCACTCACAATGAGGGAGCCTGTGGCTGACATGCCCTGACCCATTACCCCATGATTAATGCTGCATTGGGTGGAAGCAAAATGTGAAAGACTCTACAACATACCGATAGATAAAGAGGGACTGAAAGCCCCTGCATGTATATGTAAATATTGTGCATGCATTTTTTTGAAAGATCAAAAAGGTCTTATATGTTTTTGGACTCATTTTCGATGAACATAACCAATAGGCCTGGCCTTTTTATAACTGATAACGTTTCCTAATTTGTTGTAGAGTTTATGTGCATATACATAATGAATGGGAAAATTATTGAATAGGCGGAAGAATGGATGGAAGAGCGAGAGTATAGATAAATGAATAATGAAAGAGTGCAAAGACGAGTGAACAGCACAGGTGATTGGAGAAACATTTTCTACCACCTAGAGGACTTCAGTTCAGATACCTCCAACATCCTGGGCTCAGCCATCAGGAACTCATCTACCTTCTGACCCATTTAAAAAATTGTGCAGTTGCAGAACAGCAAGTGCAAAGAGACACCAGTCGACTCTCAAATAGCATACCCTAGCAGAAGTGTCACTAAATGACAATTTCATTGACAAGTAAAAAAGCATGCCTCCAAAACCTATAGCATCCAGCAGCAAATAAAAGTGGAAAGCAGCCACTGCTGTGCAGACTAGTATTCCATCCGAGACTAGATGACACATGGATGCTCAGCCTGGGTGAGGTCGATCCTACCTATCGGCAGCCATGGCTAATGCAGGCTGCCCGGGGTCCACGAAGGAGACCCGCTAAGAGGGCGGCCGCCTTAGTGCCACAAGATGGCACAGGAGGCAGCCTCCCAGTGTTTGGGACCCTCAGGGGTCCGGTGTGCCGTGTCACTTCCGGGTAGAGGGGGAGTGGGGTGAGGTACATATACCTCTCCCCACCCTCTGGGTGCCCTCTTTGCCCACTACCCTGACGCCGTTTCTCTTTGTCGCCAGCCACGCCGTCTCGCTGTTTGGTTGCACCGGGATCCCCGCGCTGTCTTTTGTCTGGGACATGCTGACAGGCGCGTCGGGTCGTTTCGCCCTTTGGTCGCGGTGAGTGTTGTGCTCGCGGGCTCCATTCCTGCAGCCTCGGGGTAAGTTGTCTGGTGGAAGCGGGGTATTGATTGTGATTTTGCACCCCCGTCGGGGCATTGGGGATGATGCGGTCACAGGTTGGTCTCGCGGGCAGGCATTGGCAGGAAGGGGTTGGCGGCATTGAGCAATTAGAGGGTTTGCGCTACGGGGTTGGAATTCCCTCCTTTTAAGTTCACGCGGAGTCGCTCTCCCCTGTGGGGAGATAAATAAGTTGGTTTTAACACATCGCTTCGCCAGGAAGCTTCTAACGCGCAGCCGATATCGGAGTGTTTTAGTATTATTGTCAGTAGTATACAGCCGACATTGATTGTGGGTCGTCCAGGCAATGCAGAGGTCGCGTGGTACAATGGCAAAGCGGCCGACTTTTAAGCGCAGGCTATGGGTTCGAATCCAGGCACAGTAAATGTTGCAGCATTAAAAAGATTTGCCCTGAACTCTTGGAGTCGATTTTGGAACGCCGCTTTTAGATTGGTGTGTGCATTGGTGGAGTTCTGAGAATTTGAGTAGGGTACGACTCTTGATGGGTTAGGTATTGACATGACAATGAATATCCCCCCCTTGGGGGGGTGAAATGTCTGGCGTCGGCAGGAATATTGGGCACACGTTACACTCGGTCTGTCACACTGGTGTCAAGAACCACTTCGCACACAGGAGGGGTGTTTGTTTTGTGCACAGGGAGAAGTGAACTGGATCACCGGCCCCGCGAAATGGTTATGCGTTGTCACGGACCCCCCCCCCCCAACAGAGGTCGCAGGGTGTGGGGGGGGGAGTTCGGGCACGCGTGGGCCCTCATGGTCACGACAGGAACCGGAGTACCCCGCCCCAGAAATTAACACGCGGGGTGGCAACAGACGTTACGGTTGGCAGGCGCTAGGGGGGCTCTGACTGGCGCATGCTTTACGGCACGGGGTGAGGGTCGCGTTGGCCAACCCGGCTTTCACGTGCCACCTCGCCGCCACTTCTGTACGGTCACTGTGCTGAGTCACGCCGAGGTCCCCGTACCAGTGCAGGTGTGGGTGTTCGCGCTGGGGCGACATGTCTTAAGGGGCTGCAGGGCACGCTCACAGACACTACTAAACCGTCGCCGTGCCCCCAGTCACTCCAGGCCCTTCTCACTGCTAGTTGCCCTGCGGTCAGATCTGAGCTGCAGACACGGACCACCTCCGCAGCGGCGGATTTGTCATTACAAGACCAAGGGGCTAGCGCGTACCTATTTCCGGCATCTATCATCTCCATAAGGAGCACTTTTTCAGGCGCAGGCAACTGGCCTAATTTTAAGGGAAGCTAGTTGCGATTCGTCCCCTCATTCGTGAGCCTATTCCTAGAATAGATCCTAGCACGGAAATTAGGCATTACTCTTTGGTAATTCATCTCTTTACCCGGAACTCTTGCAAACTGTTTCGCACATACTCTCTCGAGCGCCCGATTAGGCATGGGCTATAATTTTAGCACACTAATTTCCTCTGCAATTCGCTGTAAGCAGTATGGCTTACTGTTCCAACTGTGGGGACTGCTCCGTCGCCCGCACGGGGATGGTGTGTGAGGCCGGGCATTCGTGTCTTTCCAGCGCACATCGCTGGGCTCAGCCTGGGGCGCGTTTTTGGTAGAGTGGCTGAACTTCATTATTTACTTTCTTGGGTTTGAGGGCACACCATGCGGTCTCGCTGGGTCAGCGAGAGGGGAGTCGCAGAGACACACGCCGTGTTTTGTTTGGGTAAACCGGGTTGTCTGCCTTTTGTAGAATACCAGCCGAGCTGGTGCACATATCAGCGGTGTGCTCATGCCCCTATGCTTGTGGCCCGCACCAGCATGTTTCTTCCATGGGCGCGGCGGACACTGGCTGCCGGAAAGGTGCATCGGACCTTGGCCAGCAGCAGAGGGATTTCTAGGAAGCACGGTGGCCGAGTGGTCAATGTCTCTGGCTCTTACTCGAAAGGTTATGCGATTACACCCTGGTGTTTCGATCGCGTGGTCTATGAGTTGAAAATTGGAAGCAATGGCACTTGCTTGGGCTGGAATCACACTGGGGCGGCCTGCATCTTAGACTCTAGGTAGTGGGTACTGCGGGGAGAGCGTCACCGCATCTTGCAGATCGGTCAGCCATGCTTGGGTTCTCTGCCTCTGCATTCTTCCGGCCACGCAGCTGGTTGCAGATCCGCTGGATCTCACGCAAAGTTTGTAATTGGGGTGGGCTGACTTTAGGACCGAAGTCGGGCTGGCATAGGGGCGCAGAGAGTCCCTGCGCCGGACGGTTATCCTCAGGTACTCGGCCTGTACAGCAGGGGATTGCAGGGCAGGATTGCGCAAGGGGCAGGTTATTCCTCTTGTCCAGTCGGCCTGTGGGGGGAGGGGAATTGGTGTGGCCGCCATGTGCATTTTTCTTGCCGATTGTAGCTGCGTGTGACCTCCAATCTTGCCACAGGAAATTGGCTTCTGATTTGCTGCTACGTGGTGACCTATTAGGTAATTTTCCTGTAGTGCCCATGGGATGTGGCCTGTCCGGGCCCCGGTCGGGTCCGGGGTTGCAGGAACAGCCTAGTTGGCATTGTGGGCCATTGGGCCAGGGCGGGGCTGATCTAATGGGTGGCCCAGCCCAGGTTTGGAAAGGATGCTAGGTAGAGCGGCACAGGTCAGGTTTCACCCTTGGCTACGGGGCCTGTCCTCTTGGGTCCAGTCAGCGGGGGCGGTGATGCACTGGACGCCCCAGGGAGTGCGCAGTCCCGTTGGCCCAGACTGGGCGAGGTGGACACCTAAGGCTGCCTCCAGAGCTGTGGCGGAGTTACAGGGCGATCTGGAAGCAGACGGGTACAGTAAGGGTACCTCTGCGTTGCTCTAATGAGGTTGCAAGTAAGCGCAGGACTATGCGGCAGCCTTGGCCAAGCAAGGATTGGTAGGCTAATTATTTCAAACTGATGCCGATGGGAGGGCCTCAGGCATTTGGGCCAGAATCAGGAGGCCACCCGGTGACACTACAAAGTATTTGGAACGTCCAGATGGCACATTTTAAAAGGGCGCATGCTAATATTCTCGGTCTACTTTAATCCTATGCCACGAGCGCCCAGGTCCGGGGCAGAATCTGTAGCACAGCTGGGGGCCTTAATAAGTACTTTTAAGAGTGGTAATGGTACAGTAGATAACAGTGGAAGATAATTACCCCTCAAGGCACACCTGGGCCGGCTATTGGGAACGACTCGTGCAATAGAGGAGCAGGCTTGTTATCAATACTTTGTTTTAATCTGACGGGAGGATCGGCCTACCTCGGCCAGGCCTCACCTCTGTCAGGACCTTGACTATTATCTTTAACATGGTATCCGGGTCATGTCCAGCTGTTATAAGCTGGGTGGAGCTAAGGGGCAGGGTTAGCCTGGACAGTTCGGATGGCTTGGGGAGCGAGGAAGGCTTGGTCTGCTCGCACAGGCAGGCGTTTTCGGTGTGGGCTCAGCCGTGCATGCTACCCTGCTTTCGTTTTACTGACTTGGGCGTGGCAGGGGTTAGTGATGCAAGCATGCGACGATAGATGGGTCCTTTGATACCATCCATAATCGTGCTTGGTTGGTATTCAAAGCGATACATTCAAGGCAAGGAGTGGCTGCTTGACCCCCGGGTGCTGGAGATGGTTTGTTGGTTGGCATGCTTTCCCTGATGTTGTTGCAAGCTCGCACTTGTTAATGTTTCTGCAGAGTTGGGGCAGGTTACCATACCTTAGCTTGTCTCTGCGGGTTTGATGTGGCTTTTGGGTCAGAATGACCTCGGGAGACATTACTGCGTTGCATATCTGGGCATATAGGAATGCCAGGCAAGGATCTAGGGAATGTTAGAGCAGGTGGTCCTTTCCGGGGCCAAGTATAGGCAGGCGTGGGTAACATGGGTAGCTTCCAGCTCTATTCTGCACCTTTTTGCCTTCTAGAGAGTAGGCATTTCTTTAAGTGTGAAGCTGGCCCCAGACTAGACTTCAAGGGAACTATCACCGAGGCTTACCTCAACAGCACTGCTGGGGTGGGGCAGACCGTTGCTGGGTTGTGGGTTCAGTGGACTACAGCTTCTTCTGCGGGGCCTGGGCCTCTGGTACACGAATCTAATCCGGTTAGGTCCACTCAGCCTACCATCCGGCAGAGGTAGTTAAAAATGAGTATCTTTGAGTGGGGGTATCAATAAATGTCTGTTCAGTGTCAACAGGCTCATAACATCCAGCATTCCTGCAATTCTAGAGCGGGCAGGTAACCGGGAAGGTGTTTCTCTTGCTCCCACCATTCCAAAAGCACAGCGTGGGGATTCGCAAATTTATGGCTTACCTACGCCCACATACTGGGTCTGGTTCACTTAAGACAATCTCGCTGAAACCGGACATGACACAGTGTGAATTTTGTCCGTCAGAGGTTATCGGCAAACTGTAGGGCAAACATATTGGTCATGCCAACAGAAATGGTAGTTAAGCCAAATGCGCCTGCATTCTCGCCATCGCTGCACGGTGGGGAGTAAGTTTGTCAGGCGACAATACTGGGTTACAGCACATAGGCTACAATTTATTGGACACCCAGCATCCAATAAGTCAGGATTGGGCAGGTGGTCTGCACCTAACTTTCACCATCACTGTAGCTTTTCCATCCTCTTGTCTGCATCCTGGTACCCACCAGATTAGGTCTGGTTAGGGACATTAGGGCAAGGGTGTTTAGCAACCTAGCATTTCTAAGTCGCCAGGACCAACGGTCTGGGGGAAGGGCCTTCCAGGCGTCCTGGGAGTGGCGCTACGGGCAGAATTCAAGAATTGGAGGCATGGGTTTCCCACCACTGAGTTATTTTGGTTGGGGGGCCCAGGCATGCGCTGGAACAGCTTGCAGTAGAAGCTGCGGCACACTACTGAGATATTGGGGGGGGGGGGTCCCAGGCATGCAATGGAACAGCGGCGCGTCTTCTGCTGGGTATTCCTAAGTATTCATCGGTCAGAAATCATCTACATAAACTGCATTGGCTCCCAGTTAGGAATCGCATTATTTTTAAATCTCTCTGCACTACCTACAAAGCACTCCAGAACACTGGCCCCATTTTTTAAAGGCGCCTGTTCTATTGGTACATTCCAAAAGGCATCTACGCTCCGAAGGAGCTAAACTTCTAGCAACTCCGAGAGTTTTTAAAGCCACATGGGGTGGCAGTAGTTTTAGGGCAGCTGCCCCCAAACTCTGGAACGAACTCCCCTTTGCCATCAGATCCCTTCCAACTCTACTTGCATTCAGGAAGGCCTTGAAAACATGGCTATTTGATAAATAGTCATCTTTATCTTTACAGAAACTGGCATAGTCCACGGGCCAGCGCCAAGACACCCTCGGGTAATCGTGCGCTTAACAAATTTATTAACATAACAGCTTGCTGTAGAGGCTGCGGCACCCCCCCCCCAAACATTTTGGCCATATACCTGGGAGGCAATGACTTGACTTTCCTGGGTAGGAGGGCACGGCTGCCAGTAATGAAACCCGCCTGGTGTATGTCAAGCAACCAATTGGGGGCATGTGTGTTATGATGGCCAGAGATAACCCCACGGTTAGTGTGGCGAGGGACCAGTCAGGGGTTGCCGCGGAACCTCTTGCAGGAGAGTTAACAGTGCCAGGGCAGAGTCACTGCACAAATGGGGTTGGGTTGATCAGGCATGGCCTGCTGCATGCTAATATCCTTTTAGAGGGGGGTGCACTCGTCCAGAGAGGGCATGGACGTGTTTTGCTGGATTAGTTGCATAGAATGGGGTGCAGTGCTCAACAAAGGGTGTTTAGCATCCTTGCATTTCTTTAAATGGCCTGGACCAATGGTCTGGGTGAATGGCCTTCCATGCGTCTTGAGAGTGGCGTGAGGGGCGGAATTAAGGAAATGGAGGCACATGTTCTCCTCCACCAAGTTACCTTGGTTGGGGGTCCCAGGCATGCGCTGGGACAGCTTGCTGAAGTAGCTGCGGCACAGACAAGGGGGGGTGCCTCCACGGCCACAGGGTGTTTGTTAGAGGTTAAGGGACCACCTGTCTTGGTGGGCTAGGACTAGTCTACCTGTCTAGGTGGGCAGGGACTTGTTTGCGGGGGCCTGGGCGAGGCAATGATCAGACTCTCTTGGGGAAGAGGGATCTGTTGCAAGAGATGAAGTCCTCCATGTGTAAGTTATGCAACCATTGGGGGCATGTGAGTTATGGTGGTCTAAGATAACTCCTCGTTGAGTGTGGCAAGAAGCCCGGTCAGGGGGGGGCGGGGAAACCTCTCGCAGGAGAGTTAACAGTGCCATGCGTAAATTCACTAATAGTGTGGGTTTGGCTTCATCAGTCTTGGTTTGCTTGCCTAGTCCACAGGGTGTTTTGAAGAAGATGGGGTTACACCTGTCTAAAAGTGGGCATGGACGTGTTCTGCTGCACCTGGGAGAGGCCCTCGAATCAGCAGGATGTAGGTAAAGATGCCTATGTGCAAACTGGAGTAGTGTATAGAAAGGTGTGAAGTGCTCAATAAAGGGTGTTAGGCAACCCAGCATTTCTTTATTTTTCCAGGATCAATGGTCTGGGTATATGGCCTTTCGTGCGTCTTAAGGGTGGCACGAGGGGCGGGATGCAGGAAACGGAGGCATGGGTTGTTTCCACCACTGAGTTCTGTCGGTTGGGGGGCCTAGGCTTGCGCTGGAACAGCTTGCTGTAGATAGCTGCGGCACAGACCGGGGGGGGGTGTGTCTCCCCTCCTAACAGTGGGACATACACTTGGGAGGCAATGAGTTTACTTTCCTGGGTAGGAAGGCATTGCTGTTAGAAATAAAGTCCTCAATGCGTAAGAGAAGCAACTAATTGGGGGGCATGTGAGTTATAGGGGGCAAGGATAACCCCTCGTTTAGTGTGGCGAGGAGCCCGGTCAGGGGAGGCCGGAAATCCTCGCGCAGGAGAGTTAACAGTGCCATGCGTAAATTCACTGAACAGAGGGGGTTTAGCTTTATCAGGCATGGTCTTTAGCATGCCAAGTCCACAGGGTGTATTGATTAAGAGGGGGTTCACCTGTCCAGAGTGGGCAGGGACCTTTTTTTGCTGGACCTGGGAGAGGCCCGGGAATCAGCAAGATGGAGGTGAAGAGGCCTACCTTGGTGGGGGGCCCTGGCTGTGACGGTGGCCACACCCAGAGCTGTGGCAGAGTTACAGGGCGATCCAGAGGCTGTGAGGTACATACAGGTACCATCTGCAGAAGCACAACAAGGGTGCAAAGGCCAAATATCCACAGGGAGGTCCTCGCGTTGGACCCTGTAGGAGCGACGGCGCCCCGTTAGTCCTACGGGCGGTTGTGGACCTGAGCAACCGGGGGTTGCCTGGCAGGCTCCGCCCCCTTGTGGGGCGTGAGCAAGGGCGTGGGCTGTTGGTCCACCGGTGGGAGGGGTCTCCCCTCCCCAAAATATGGCAAACACCGCTGGGGAAGGCCACGGTGTCATTTGGCTCATCAGGTGGCAGGCGGCGAGGCGCTGCCTGCCTGGGGATCGCCCGTAAGATAACCCACCATGTTGGCATATTTGTAATGCTAATAAACCTGCAGCAGTTTTCTCCACAAAGAAGGTGTCTTGTCTGGTTATTTCTCTAGGAGATTGCTGTATGGGAATATGGCGAGTGTTGCCGATATTGGCACTATCCAGGCTGCCCAGGGTCCACGAAGGAGACCCGCTAAGAGGGCGGCCGCCTTAGTGTCACAAGATGGCACAGGAGGCAGCCTCCCAGTGTTTGGGACCCTCAGGGGTCCGGTGTGCCGTGTCACTTCCGGGTAGAGGGGAAGGGGGGTGAGGTACATATACCTCTCCCCGCCCTCTGGGTGCCCTCTTTGCCCACTACCCTGACGCCGTTTCCCTCCCTACCGCATACCCAGCGGTCAGGCAGTGTGTGGGGGGGTTTATTGTCTAATGTATTCTTTTGTGTTGCAGGCGGAGTTACAGGGTGATCCAGAGGCTGTGAGGTACATACGGGTACCATCTGCAGAAGCACAACAAGGGTGCAAAGGCCAAATATCCACAGGGAGGTCCTCGCGTTGGACCCTGTAGGAGCGACGGCGCCCCGTTAATCCTATGGGCGGTTGTGGACCTGAGCAACCGGGGGTTGCCTGGCAGGCTCTGCCCCCTTATGGGGCGTGAGCAAGAGCGTGGGCTGTTGGTCCACCGGTGGGAGGGGTCTCCCCTCCCCCAAAATATGGCAAACACCGTTGGGGAAGGCCACAGTGTCATTTGGCTCATCAGGTGGCAGGCGGCGAGGGGTTGCCTGCCTGGGGATCGCCCGTAAGATAACCCACCATGTTGGCATATTTGTAATGCTAATAAACCTGCAGCAGTTTTCTCCACAAAGAAGGTGTCTTGTCTGGTTATTTCTCTAGGAGATTGCTGTATGGGGGGATGGCGAGTGTTGCCGATATTGGCACTATGTTCCATGCAAGATAGGTTGGCAACTCATACTAGCATGACCAAAAAATATGTGATTCTGCACAATGTGCATGTAAAGTGAAAACCAGCAGCTACTCCTAAAAGAAGAACTCCTTCAAAGATGCAGCCAGTTAGGAAATCTCTCCCGAGGGGCCCTTCCAAGTCAGCATGCACACTCAGGGTTACTTGCCTGCAGTCAATGGGTTGGTCATCTATCCCGTCGTATATCACAGGCTTAAAGGTGAAGCCTGAAAACCCACAGACGTGTTTCTTCGGTCAGGAACAAAGTGCCCTAGTGGGCCCAAGCCAGATTCTCCATTAAAGAATTCCAATTTATGTCAAACATGAATGCTAAGTATATTGAGGCAGTAACCTTCTCACACACATAATGTGTCCGTTGTGTTCTAATCATCACAATACCTTTTTAATACCAGTGCATCCACAAAATATACCAATTCGGGTGTCATTAGTATAGTAGGTACCACAGTTGGCATTGCCATTACTGCACGTGTGCACAAAACCTTCAAAACACCTAAACAATGTTAACATAACATTGAAAAACAGAACTTTAAGGTCTTAGGAACAGGCCAAATATTAGTATTACATACAAGCAGTGGCAAAGCCAATAGGTCTCCCACATGGGAGAGTTATTGGCTTTGTCAGTCAGGTGGTTGTGGCTAACGGGGGCAGTTGGAGAAGAAGAAACAGAGACGGGCAGGTGGGAAGGGGGAGAAGAAACAGGGAGGGGATGGCCGGTGGGGGAAGAAGAAAAAAGGGAGGGACAGCGGGTGGTAGGGGAGGAGAAACAGGGACGGGAGTGTGCAGTAGTAGATCTGGGCATCATTTGCCACGGTAGAATAGGAGTGGGTGCTGCCGGTTAGAATTTAAGTCAGTGCACTGGCAGACTGGTGCATGGGTCTTGCTGTCCGCATTACAAAGAAGAAAACTGGACATGACTGATATTCTTTGGCAGAGCTCTGTTAGACACAGTACTGAGGAGGCACTGGTCACGATGATTGAAGGGAATGGGCACAGTGAAGTATGGATCTGGGCGCTAGTATAGCGAAGGAATTACTGGCCGTAGCAGGCACTGGGCGTTCCCCGGTGGGCCGCCAGAGTTGGGGCCCGTTTTGGGCCCCTGGGGGCTGCTTTTGTTACCGGGGGTCGGAAAAATCGGCTCCCTTTAACAAAATCGGCCGAAACCGGCCCTAACAAATCGCTCGGCTGCACCCCTCTTACCCCCCATGGGGGGCCCGGCCGAGCAGTTTGCCAGGGCCAGTTTCGGTTCCCAGTCCGGCCCTGCCGATCATACCCAATGTACGTTAAAAAAAAAAAAAAAATTATGCAGATTTATATAGCGCGATCTCAACCCGAAGGTATTGGAGCGCTTTACATGAGCAGCGGTTACGTTACACAAGGACACATTCATTTTTTTGGTAGGCACGGGAGATTAAGTGATTTGCCCAGAATCACAGGATGTGGACGCGACCCCGAGGCTGGAAGCTTGGTTTCCCAGCTCCAACGTCAGCAATCTAGCCCCTAAACCAATTTATGTCAAACATGTATGTTAAGTATATTGGGGCAGTAACCTTCTCATACACATAATGTGTCCGTTGTGTTCTAGTCATCACAATACCATCTTAATAACCATCCACAAAATATGCCAATTCAATTGGCAGAGCTGTGTTTTCTTCTCACCGCTAGATGGTATAATGGCAGCGGCGCATAGTCAGAGCTTTGTGCGCGGCATAGTGCTGCATTAGCAGATGTAGGCGTGGGTGAACTGTAGCTGAACTCCCTTACTTCACAGGGTTTGCATCAAGGAGCAAATAGCACCTGAATCAGAGCACGAGCAGCAGATGGCCAGCGGAGGTGCCCTAATTAAAGCCAATTTGCACTTGGTCCCTGCGCCACTGAACGAAAAGAAAGTGAGGCATGGCAAGCGCTGCCCAATAAGAAAGCAGCAAAGAAGAGCAACAATGACACCAACCAATGGTAAGCTATGGGTGGGGTTTCAAGCCCACTATTGAACACAAGAGTCTTGTAAGGGGGAGCGCATGTGCTAGCGCATGCTCTCACAGGCTTGACCTAAAAAGAGGTTAACATCCTAACTGCACAAATGTATCAGTCAGTGACATGTATCTCCCAACTGCCAAATCCTCTGCCTCTGCCATAACCCAAAATGCCAGTAATGTTGAGCATTGGTCTGTACGCCAATGCAGCAGTGCAAATACAAAAAATGTTGATGTATAACATTGATACACATGTGTAATTTACGGTACACACTGTCACGGGTACTTAAAGATAGTACATCTGTCAGCCACACAACCTGAGGGAACAACTCTGCTTAACTGAAAGTGAGCTTTTTAGCTCTTTGTATACCACTTCGCATGCATACCCGTTTAATTTAGTTTACCAAGATAAGAGTGGTTCTGTGGTACAGTGTGATGTTAGTGGCCCCCTACTACGGCCCTGATTATGACTGGGTCTCAGTTTTCCGAATTCTGTGAAAACTCCTGTCTGCGCAGAATTCCGAGTTGATTACTATTTAAGCACCTGTTAATTACTGCGCGTCATTAAGCCTTCGCCCTTTTGTTAAAATTTGATACGTCAAACATGTTGGAATTTAAAAAGGGCGAAAGTGTACAGCATTTACCATTGAGTGCGGATTTTGGTGCAGTAAGCCTCCACAATCTGCGTGCTATTCTACAAACACTCAGAATGGGTGCAATTTATCGCACTCGATAAATTCCAACCCCTGGGGGAGTCAGATTATCAGGTGCCATAAATTGCACCGACCCACTCGAAATCAATGCATTAGTGTCCTCCTTTCTAGATAATGTCCCTTCGCATTTTTGGATTTGTAGTTTTGATGTTTCGATTTTAGATTTATGTTTTGCAATTTCCAACCTGAATGGTTGATACATATGTGCCCCCACCCTCATCAACACTCCCAGGAAACCGAGGAGCCAACGCGCAAAAATGGGCATGGGAGAAGGAAAATAATTCAATACATTTTTTTTACGAATAATATACCGGAAACTAAGGTATAAGAATAATTGAAAGGGAAAGTGGACCAACCTTGGTCCCTTGAATGATTGGACACTTCGATAGGGATAGTTAATGTACAAAATGGCCGATGTACCATAGAAAAGGAAAGAAGACTAACAACAACTGTGCACAGAAACAAAAATAGGACTACAAATAGTAGGATATCCACAGAAAGCAAATAAGCAGACATATTAGAACAGGCAAATTAGAACTCGCAAATTGTTCTGCCCAATCAATCCTCTACATCCAATTCACGAGGGATCCCAGACATGTGATCACGACCAAGCATTGGCCAGTCCATTAAAAGGAAGAGAGAATAATAATTAAAAAAAAGAGAATAAGAAAAGCAAGCAGGAAGAAAAAATGGCAGGAGACCTAAAAGCAGCAGGAAGGAACTCCTACAACATAATTTACCCCCCCAACATCTCCAGGAATGCAGCTAAGGCTTTTAAGCACAACCTAATGAAAAAAAACACTGAGACACTGATCTCAGACCCATACCTCAACATAAAAAAGGGCATCTTGGTTAATGACCTTATATTCTTCACAAGAAAGCAGGCAAAATGGCGCGAGACCATAACTAAGCTATTGAACACACAAGAAACAAAAAACATTCCATACGGCGTTAAGCTACTGATCGCTCCCTCTCATAGACTAGGAGCTACACTGAATATAACAATCTATAAAAATGGTACTGTACTCATTCAAGCAAAGGACAAGGATCTAATCAAATTTGACGAATACTTTTCCACGCTGAAAGAAAAATTCTATTATTCCACTTGTACGAGAAACCAACAAAGCCCCGGCGCGAACTCAATTACACATCGAGTAACAAACGAGTAACACCGGGAGCGGAACATGGGAAGACAAGAGATCCACAGAGGTCAAATCCTTCACCAACAAATGCAACAGAGCAGAACAGAGGCTCTTCACACGCAATTGTCTTTTCACCAACAATCGCGATTAATCCTTCATCACCATCCCGCATCGAAAGTCAAATTCCCGCACAAATGATCAAGTCAGCCTCCATGCTAGGCGCTAATTACCACACTCACCAAGAAATAGTTCGACGAAAGCTGAGACAGCCCGCTATGCCACCAATCAACGGGGTTTATTCTACAACATCCACCAAACCACCATTCAATGCTCCACTAACTTCTAACTCACCAGACAGGAGGAGCCCACCTCCTAATCTAATAAAAAGCCTGAGTGTCCCCCCCCGGGATAAAAGAACAACTAGAAGCATATTCAATGCCGGACCTAAGATAATGGTCAGTAAGTCTTTAGATGGGGAATTACCAAACAATCAATCGTCAAGTCTCCTGAGCTCATCCTTCATCCCCCCTGCTGTTGCAGTGATCCCAGATACTCAGAATCTAAATTCCAGTAACCTACTACAAACCATTTCCAAAGCTATACTAGACCTGAAGAATATAGCGCGCCTCACAGAAAACTCACTCTCCAAATTCAAGAGTATTCAAGAGACAGTACTCTCACTACATAACAATATGAAAGCTACACCTATGTCTCTATCAAACAGACAACATCGCCCCCGCAAAATCCCTAGTTATCTATCGGATGAGGAAACGCAAGCACTACTGCAATCCTACGAACCGACTCAGACCACAACTAACCTTTGTAACAAGAACGATGGAAATGTAATCAGCTCAGTCCCAATCAACTCCTTCAGAGAAGTCAGGCCCAGTTACAAAAAAATAAATATGAATAACCTGAAGCGAATAGCATTAACCACCTCGAATCAAGACACCATCCTGGAGTTTCAGAAACAGCTCACAGGGCTACTAATCAATTGCCGTTCTGCAGTGAAACACGCGTCAGAGATCGCTGATCTTATCTTGAGTCAGGAGATTGACGTAGCGATCCTAACTGAAACATGGCTCACTGAATCTTCCTCACCATGTTTGGATCTACTGGTGCCCCCTAACTATATCATTGTGAGACAAGACAGGCTAAAGAGAAAAGGAGGGGGTATTGCAGTCATTCATCGCTCGGAGCTCTTGGTTACTCCTTTGCCTGCCGACCCTCTTAGCTCTTGTGAATACCTCGCACTATCCATATTAAATACTGAGAAACAGCTATGCATGGTCCATGCATTCTATCACCCTCCAGGAAAAAATGAACCTTTTATCGACCACTCAATGGAGATCATCACAGCAAACGCCTCCCCACACTCCAATGACATATTCCTAGGGGACTTCAACTTACACTGGAACGATTCCAATGACAGCCAGGTCAACACCATCAAAGACTTCCTAGCAGATCAAAACCTAGTACAAGCCTGCAGGCTTCCAACGTACGTGAAAAGCTCCACGCTAGACTGGATCATATCCAAAGATAAAGCAGTGAACTTAACCTCAATCATGCCTTGTGACTGGTCAGATCATCACATAATAACTTTCCAAATCCCCAGAGTATTAAAGAAAAAACACAGGCAACCAATTAAACACAAACAATGGGTAAGGACCACAAAGAACGTGGATAACGAGACACTCGCTTTGCTGTGCAGGAGGGAATCTTCCCCCTCCCAGAAACTTGACAAACGCTTGTGAACTCACGGAGCACTACAATGCGAAGATGTCAGAGATAATGGACACTATACCACCGTTAAAACTAAAATGAATTACGGACAAAGATAAAAATCCCTGGTTCAGCGGAGCACTAAAGGAAGAGAGACATAAGTTGAGACTAGCAGAATGGAAATGGAGACGACAACCATCATCCCCACAGCTAATACTGCTAAGAAAAACCAGGAATGCCTACAACAAAAATATTCTGAAATCAAAAAAAGAATTCTTCAGAAGGGAATTGGAGAAGGCGAAAAACAGACCTCGGAAACTCTTTGACTTGGTTAAACATCAATCAAGCAAAACAGCCAAATCCGCAATAGAATCAACAAAATCTCAAATTAGCTGTGAAGAATTCGCAAATTTCTTTACATCCAAGGCCACGTCCTTGGAATGTGAGCTCAGGACAGCAGCTTCTTCATTGGAGACTTCACAATCAAGTGATTCATCACCGCTCAATCAGTCAATACCCAAAAACGAAGCTCAATGGTCCACTTTTAAACTATATGACCACAACGACATCCTTAAAACCTTATCGGCCATTAAGCCTAACAACCATTACAATGATCCACTCCTTGCAAAATTTGTGCCGTACATTGACCAGGAGATCATCCCCAGTTGGACATCGATAGTCAATGCTTCCCTGTCTCAAGGATTCTTCCCAGACTGTCTAAAGATGGGCCAAGTCATTTCCATCATAAAAAAACCGACAGAGAATCCTGCTGACCCTAGCAATTTTTGACCAGTATCCAACATTCCCCTATTAGCAAAAGTGATAGAAAAAGTGTTCATCAACAACTAAGCCAGCACATCTCTAAATTTAAACTACTAGACGATTGCCAATCGGGATTTAGACCAAATCATAGTACGGAAACGGCAATACTGCACATAGTAGACGACGCATTACTCGCTCTGGACCAAAACAAAGCATGTCTTTTAATTCTTCTTGATTTATCATCGGCGTTCGACACAGTTAACCACGACATGTTGCTAGAACGTCTGGAGAACAGGATGGGTTTTTCTGTGAACGTTCTTGATTGGTTCAAGTTCTACTTGAGGAACAGATCACAAAGAGTTCTGGTGAATAAAAACCTGTCAGCATCTTCCCCCATTCAGATAGGGGTTCCACAAGGCTCAACCCTCTCCCCTTCTCTATTCAACTTATATGTGGAACCACTAACAGAGATACTCCGCCGTGCCAACATCTCTTTCCACATGTACGCTGATGACACTCAGATTTACATTAAGATTTCCGCTTTGGAGGAGATCATAACAATGAACAAGGCATTAAGTGCGACGATGATATGGTTAACCAGCAATCAGCTTAAACTAAACGCAAAAAAACCAGAATTCCTCCTTATATCCCCCTCCAATAGCCTGCCCATTATAAAAGAATGGACCAACTTGATCACTGCACTCAACTGCACCCCAAACATTGTAGAATCAACCAAATCTCTAGGAATCACTCTAAACCAGAGCCTAAACATGCAATCACACATCAACACGTTGGCTAGAAATGCACGATTTCACTTGAGCTATATTAAGAAATTGAAACCATTCATTGAAGCAGCAGACCTCAAAATGGCAGTTCAGACATTAGTAATCTCAAGGATTTAATATGGATGCATAACACTATATGGGCTCCCCAAAATTGCAACAGCTCCTCTAAAAGCCTGCCTCAACGCAGCAACAAGGCTTATAACAGGTTCAAAAAAATTCGACCACATCTCTCCTCACCTGAAAGCGTTGAATTGGCTACCTTATGAAGCCAGAACTCAGCTCAAATTGGCGTGTATAACACACAAAGTGCTACATTTCAACTCACCAAGATATCTAGCTCAGAAATTGGAGATTTCAGGGGGAAGCAGACAATCCAGGAGTGCCAGAGACCTAGTACTAAAGCCACCGGTTTTCCGGAAAAAAAAAACTTATGACAGAGCGTTCTCAGGTGCGGCACCGAGAATATGGAATTCGCTACCTCCCAGCATCAGAAGGTTACCCAACCCCGCAAGATTCAAGAAAGAAACCAAGATCTTTCTAATGAGCAAATTCCTACCATAACCAATACAGAACAACCACATAAGATTCGCCTAAATCCTCTCGCTTAGAGACACAAGAGATTTTTGCTAAGATCCAATTTCACCTGTTTAATATAGGTTCTTGCTTCCCTTGATGATGTGGTTCCTCGAGACTTACATTCCGGGAATGTGCTAAAGTATTGTTTATTGAGGGAAGTGGCTGTGACATCTTTGAATTGGACTTTAATATGTTAAATGCTATCCTGAGTAGTGTACTAAAGATAAAGTAATCATGTCCTGTACTGTGAAGCGCTCTGATACCCCATGGGGTCAAGTTCGCGCTATACAAAACACTGAATAAATAAATAAATAAAATATGTGCTGCTCCTGATTCTTATCACAGTTGGATCTGGAAACATCTGATTGCTGCTGTAACGACTGATTTACTCCAGCTGGTATTCATCCTATGGGTCATTTTAACGGTGATAGCAAATATACATTTCTGTCTCCGTGTCAAGCCATGACGCTCAGCTTCTGCCAGTAATGAGTGCCCTGAACAGTGCTCTGATGCATGGTCCGAGTGTACATTTCTATTTTCCACCCTGGATATTGGCCCAGATATTGGTATAAACACAATCCTCAGCACATGTCTTTTAAGTAATATGCAATTATCCAATTTGTTTTAGTCAAGCATAAATGATACAGAGAAATTTTCGAGCTTGGTTTCTTTTCTTTATTCTCTTTGTTCTTGCATCAGCCAACACGTGTTTCGTCGCACAGAGGAATTTTGTCCCGCGACTTTCTCAAGGCTTACAAGAGTCCAAAATGTTCCTTTATCAGTGGTGATAATTCCATCCCACTGGAAAATTAAAATCTATGTTCCGATGTCCACGTCGCATTTAACCGTGGATCTTCGTCATGAGCCAAACCTAGAGCACGTAAGAAGGACGTGTAGGTCCCCACATCAGCGCTGTGTTCTTGAGTGCCAGATATTGGTATGTAAGCCATGCCCTGCGTGAATAAGCAGAAGTAGGTGCAGCTCAAAAATGAGAGGCGGTTAGGAACTTTTTTGAAGCACTACACTACTCAGTTAGCGCTGTAAAAAGCAAGGGCTGCTTCGGAGGAGTGATGAACAGGGTATCATCCAGTAAATAATTAAAAAGCACTCATCCCGGCTGTGACGCCATCGGTTTCAGGGTCATAAGAGCAGATCGGCATGGCTACAAGCATATATGTTCAGTGTAGCTTGGCAAACACCCATCAGGCAGCAACGAAAATGAGATGAAGTGTTCACAGGAACTTGGAAATAATAGAAACTTGATTTATTCCTCACTATAACTTCAAAATCAACTTTTGAACAAGGCCACCACGTTCATAAGGAGATGAGTGCCCTTTATCTTTTCATCAAACGGGCATATTTTGTGTTTGGTTCAGTAACACATAGAAAGCTCCACTGTGGATGTGAAACAAGTTTAATAATCATATAGAACAGGCCACCAGAGACCAACTGACGGTGTAGAATTGGACTAGACCCCGGGGCTGCTGGCTGAAAGGGGAGATGATGTATCTACAGCCCCGGGGAACAGAAAGGTGGGCACTGAGAGAGAGGCGGGGATAGAATGTCTGGGACGGGAAGAATACAGTTTGTAGCAACATGCACGGCATGGAATAAAATCTACCATTCACCAGAGTTCCTGTGGGGTCATTTTTGGGCTGGAGGAATGGAGACACGACAGCTGAGGTGGTGTGACCCGCACACTTGCCCAGCTGTTCCTGCTCTGTACTTCACGAGGCTGACTCCTCCATGCAGGACACGGGCGCCCGCTGCGCAGACCTCAGCCTGCCAAGGTGTCATGAGAGCCTCCAAACCATGGACCCACCAGCACAACTTCACCACAAGTGCCAGGCACCCGCCCTGCACCTGCCGAACCTTCTGTGGAGTGCTGCAATCTAAGCGGCAGCCTTGCAATCACCCACAAAGAGAGTTGCACGTTAGCCCCATACAAAACAAGCGAGGTGAGCGGCACTGCCAGAAGACACTATCTAGGCAGTGAAATCTCCCAGTGGCCATTTTGGATTGGGCAGATCGCCTGAGACGAATCCAACTGGTAACAGCCATTTAGGATTGGGCAAGTCAGCCCCATAGAGTGGCATTCTTAAATTGGGCTCCAGCCAGCTAATAGTGGGGCACACACACCAAACTGCACACCTGGAAACTCACTTCAGTGCTGCCACTTCAGGTCTTTCGGCAGACCACCAATCATCATGTCTCTGGACAGGAGAAGCACATACGATGCTGCAGCTTTCCTGAAACTCCCCCCCTTGACACAACAAAAAAACACATCATAGGCGCAAGATGGGCTGACTGGATTGAAAGTTTGACAACTTCACTGAGGCACTAGAAGAACAAGATGATGATAAGGTTATCCGGTACCTCAAGAACCTAGCAGGCGATGGTGTCAAGTAGACCCTGAAGAAAATCCAGCAAGAGGACACCACCATGTACAAATCAGTGAAAGACGCACTTGCTAAGAAGTTCGACCCCGCAATGAATGTAGACTATGAAAGATGTACATTCAAGAAAGCCCGCCAGCAACCAGGTGAATGGATGGACAAATTTGTGGAGAACCTCGAAGCTCTCCTCAAGCACTGCAAGTAGATTGAATTCAACAATGAAGAAGCCCTGCAACTCAGGATCATCGACGGATGTCAGTCAGAGGCTTTCCACAGATACATGCTTAGAAAAACTCACTCAATTAAAAAAATACTAGCCACAGCATGCGCACAGAAACGGGCCAAGAAACAAGCAGCCACAAAGGATGCATTAACTACCCACAAAGAGACTGTACTGACCATGCAGAACAGTCATCAGATGCACAAAGGCAAATGCTAGCCCAAGCTCAGTGGGCCCACATGAACATGCTACAGATGCGGCATGTCCTACCCCAAAGAAGGGAAATGCCATAGGGCAGGTGTGCAAAGGGTGTGGGAAGGAAAACCACTTAAAATTCACCTTTTGGGCTCAGCACAGGCAAAAGACATCCGAACACCACAGGCCCTAGGAATAGCCAGACTAAGAGAGCAGCCGCCACCACAGGTCTGATGACAAAGCAAGGCACCATCCACCTCATCCCCCCAGCAGTTGATCACATCAACAACCAGTGACAGTGAAGAAGACGGGTATCCCCGATGATGTCAGCACGAGGTCAGGTGGACAAGAGGTCCACTGTCAACCTTCTTATGGGAGGCACAGTAGTAGACTTCATCATTGACAGTGGTGCATCAACAAATGTAACAGGCATGCACAACCCTACCAGAACACCCACATCTGACCGAGACTCTGAAGGAGACCTACTTGTGGGCTGAGGAAAAACCATTGAACTGCCTGGAGAAGTTCACCAAAGTCCTCAAACACAATGAATGAGAAGAGACTGTTAAATATTATGTACTGGAACGGCAGACGTCTGCACCCAGAGTTCTGTGCCTGGCTACTGCCACTAACCTGGGGATCGTGGGTGTACAACCTGGGGGTGCAGCCAGCGATACTGCAAGTGAAGCACAAAGAAGGTATGCCCAGTTGTACACCCAAGAGTGAATGACCACACCATACCATTCATAATTGACAATCGGGAACTCCATCAATGTGATGCCCCTCAATCGCTTCGAAGAACTCACACCTCCTCCAAGCCAAAAATAATCCGATATTCAAATCTACATATGGGCTGCATCCAAACTCCTACACAGCTGAGGATTATTTACGAGTGTGAGGTCCCCATCCTCTTGTGTCACAATGAATACCTGGGGGACCAAGAGTGCTGGGGGTATTCTTCAGCAGTGGGTGTGCACTGCCTCAACTGCGGTATTAAGGGTCATCCATCTGGTGATCAATGTGCTCAACTACAGCGACAATATTCTCATATTTGGAACTACACACATGATACACCACGTGGAACTTGAGAAAACCTGTCAACTAGCAACCGAAGCTGGGCTTACCCCCAATGCAGAGAAATGCAAGTTCCACAAAACCAGACTGAAGTTCTTCAGTCACATATTCTCAGAAAAGGTGATGATGCCAGACTCAGGCAAAGTTCTAGCCCTCACAGCGTGTAGCCTGCCACAAAATGCAAACTATGCTCTGATTCTTCCTAGGGAGGACGAGTTACTGCACCAGATAAATATGAGACTATGCCACCATCAGTGCCCTGCTCCGGCACCTAACTAGATAAGATGTAGACTTCTAATGGTCACCGTAGTGTGAACAAAGCTTTCAGCAGATAAGGATGGCGACCGCAAATGCGACCATTGTAGCTGCTGCCACAGAAGGGACTGTAGACACTAGCCCAGTAGGGCTAAGACCCATCCTAGCACAACACTCAGAGGACCCGAAGACCCAGTGATACTTGGTACACAAGCAGAAGCTTATCAGACACTGAGAGAGCATACTCCCAACCTGAGAAAGAGAGACTGACTGTATTCGGGGCCTGTAAACATTTCCACATATTCCTACTTGGAAAACATTTCACCATCATAACCGACCACCAGGTCCTCCTAACAATTTTCAGAAATCCCCAAGCCAAAATGCCACCCAGGATTGAAAAGTGGGGGATTTGCCTCCAAGAATACGACTATGTCATCATCCATAAGCCTGGCAAAGAACATTACCCTTCCAACTACTTCTCAAGACACCCAATACCGCAGTTGAGGCAGCGCACACCCACTGCTGAAAAATACCACCATTTCAAAGTCAACACAAGCATACCCCCAGCACTCTTGGTCCCCCAGGTAATCATTGTGACACAGGAGGATGGGGACCTCACACTAGTCAAACATCTGATCAACACTCAAATATGCAAACACAGCAAGGACTGGGGTGGTGCCTCTGGAAAAAATCAAAGCTTTTCACAAAATCAGGGAGGAACTAATGTAACACAATAAGGACATATTTTGAGAGGCTCACGCATTGCACTCCCCGAGAGCCTTCTCAAATGAGCCAACGAACTGGCACATGAAGGACACCAGGGAATAGTCACCACCAAACAAACCCTGACAGAAAGACTGTGGTTCCCTAAATTAGACGCCATGGTGGAGGCTGAACTGCGATCATGTCACAGGTGCACATGCCTATCACCTGCTATGAAACAATTACCACTAGAGATGCCCAAACTACCCCACATCATGTGGGATCACTTCACAATTGACTTCTCTGGCCCGCTCACCATTGGCAAGTACCTCCTAGAGGTAGGAGATGAATATTCACGATTCCCACTGGCCAAAATGATCCAGTGCTGTTAAGGTAACCTGGACACTAGATGACATCTTCACGACGTGGGGGCACCCAAAAGTCCTGAAGTCAAACAATGGGCCCCTGCTCAACAGCAGAGAATTTGAAGGTTTCCTAGACTTCTTGGACATTTAACACCACAGGATAACCCCGCTGTGGCCCCAAGCCAATAAAGTAGTGGATTCATGGGCACCATCAAACGAACCATGCAGAGGGCCACTGAATAGGGTGTGGCACTTGAGAAAGCGCTGTGCAAGTCATGCACGCTTATCGCAGCACCCCTCACTCAACGAAAGGAGAAAGTTCTACCACACATATGTTCGGCCGATACATCAGAACCAAACTCCCACAATGGATGTTGTCTCGCCCTGTACACACCGGCAAGATCTGGGTCAATGACAGGGTGAAGAAATAGAAAATGAAATCGTATACTGACATCAAACGTCGAGCGCATGACGCCATCCCTGAGACCGGCAAGTGGGTGGTGGTCAAACAAAGACAGAGAAGAAAAGCTGACACCCCTTATACTACCAAGCCTTTCCAAGTGCCCAGAAAGGGAGCATGGTCATGTCGACCTGCAATGAGAAGTCCATCACATGGAACACATCACACTACAAGACGGTCACCCCCGCTCAAAAAAGATGAGCAGGTTGGAGAAACAATGAACCAAGAAGTGTCCACAAACCCTTCCTATGAACGGTCAACAGAAAAAGCACTGTTATGTGCCCGAGTTAAGCCTATGTAGCAACGTTGCACATTTTCCTACATTGTCCTCTTTTCTGACCAATAACATTATTGCTGTGACCTTTTGCACATGTTTACATGTGTGACAATGTTGGATTAGTTTCTCTGAAACTGCTTGGCTTGTACATCTAGCTACGCTCAACATTATCACGATGCCTCGGACACTGAGTACAAGGCCTTTATGCATGATGTACAAATGTCGTTCTATCTTCATCCACGGGGAGACAGGGCTATCTCTACATCCATAACAATGGTAATCTGCATGTACATCGCAAGGATGCTTTTTATTATAAATAAAGAAGCATATCCGGGATTAGCAGAGGAAACAATTCTGCTAACATCAAAAGGTCCTGCATGCTGAGGCTTCGCCGAGCAGCTGCCTGACATCTCCATGAGCGGTGTCCAATTCGTGACCAAGATGGGGTCCTACATTCTTTCCCGCCAGGTAATGGGGTTGGATCATTCCGTGGGGGGATTCTTGTCTCTACACTTACATACACTCTGGACATACACAGCATAGGGATTCTGTAGTATGGATAGTTACGGCAGCAAATAAGGTGGCGCCCGAGAAAGTTATCAGAATAAGAAGATCCAAGGCGACATCGCCTTGGTATGGTCCTGAGCTGAAAAGACTGAAAGCCATATGTAGGAAATCTGAACGCTTATGGAGAACTGACTATAGTAGAGAGCATAAATCCGCCTATAATATAGCACTTCAACAATACAAAGAGGCTATCATACAAGCAAAAACTGCCCACTATACCGCAAAAATAGAGGCAGCTAATAACTCCTCCAAGGAGCTTTTTAAATCTATTCAATTGCTATCTAAACTACAACAGAGTACCTCATTCAGACCAGACCACGCATTCTGTAATAAAATGGCAAACTTTTTCCAGACGAAGGTCCAATTGATCTATGACGACCTTCGTAACAGTATGCAGGGAAATGAAAATGGCCTGCAAACAGTAATGGAGGATAAGACGTTGAACTGTCATTTTAACCGATTCAGCGTGCTTACTCCAAACGAAGTTAACAAAATCTTGCTATCTACTAAATCAGGGTCCCCGAAGGATCCGTGCCCACGGGCCGTCATGCATTTGGTTTCCGGGGCTATTAGTAGACACCTAACTCCCCTCTTAAACCAAGTAGTTGAGCCGGGGATTTATCCGTTGGCCTGGAAAAAAGCCTGCATTAGACCAATTTTGAAAAAGCCGGCCCTTGATCCCTTGGAGGTCAAGAACTATCGACCTATCTCATAACTGCCGATTGCAGCCAAAATCCTTGAAAGGTCGATAAACCAGGAGCTGACTGCATACTTAGATACAAACAATCTGCTGGACTCAAGTCAGCACGGTTTCTGGTCCTGTCATTCGACAGAGTCCGCGCTTGTCATGGCAACAGAGGAGATTCGGAAGCAGGTAGATGGGGGGGGGGAAGAGCCATCCTCATCCTCTTAGACCTATCAGCAGCATTTGACACCGTTAACCACACGGTGTTAGTGCGGCGGCTGAAGGCAGTGGGGATTGGGGATTGGGGATTGGGCTCTGTCCCTCCTCTCTTCATTTTTGGAGGCTAGGGAACAGACCATACATTGGGAGAATCTACAATCTGAATCTTTCCTTCTCCCGTGTGGAGTGCCACAGGGATCGGCATTATCGCCAACTCTGTTTAATATATATGTCACCCCACTCGCCAGTCTCATCAGAGAGCATGGTTTCTCGCTTGTGTCATATGCGGACGACTCACAGATTGTTATCTCTGTATCTAAACAGTCAGAGTCTACTGCCGCTAGGTTCCATGCTTGTCTGACCCACATCATGAGCTGGATGAGTAGTAATTATCACAAAATCAATACGGATAAGACGGAGGTGATGGAGTTTGGCAACGGTCCGTCCCTGTGGAACCACACGTGGTGGCCGATAGAGGCCAGTGAATGTCCCGTTCCATCAGCCAAGGTTAAGAGCTTGGGGGTCATTTTTGATGACCAGCTTAGTTTTTCGGCCCAGATAAACCGTGTAACCTCCTCCTGTTACTTTGTATTAAAGCTTCTTAGAAAGGTGTTCCCCTTCATTCCCCAGGAGCTAAGAAAAAGTGTGGTAGTGGCCCTTGTCCTATTACGCCTAGATTATTGCAATGCACTATTCATTGGCATTGACAAGGCGCAGAAGGCTAAATTGCAATCAATACAAAATGCTGCTGCTCGGCTACTATTAAATATTTCAAAAGGCCACTTTACCTCTGCTGCCATTAGGTCTTTGCATTGGCTCCCGATACAACAGTGAATAGATTTTAAAGCCCTACGCCTGGTTCACAAGACACTATATGGCGGGGGGGCAGTCGACTTCTGCAAATTCTTCTACTGGTATACTCCTACCAGAAGTCTCAGATCCTCAAACACGGGTCATCTCAGTAGCACCAAAATCTGTAGAGCCAGATGGGGAGGGAGGAGTCTATCACACTGTGCAGTCAGGTTATGGAACCAACTGCCGACCTCTGTGAGACTGCAACCAAACAGGCTTATGTTCAGGAAACTGCGAAAAACCTGGCTGTTCCCTGTGGTCTAAAACGGTTGTACAGTTGTAAGCAGTAACCCTCTTTTCTCACCTCCCAGCGCCAAGACGCCTCGGCATTCGAGCGCTTTATAAAACTATATCATCATCATGTAGTAGGAGAACATCTGATTACCATTTTGTACTATATGCCCGCATATATATACACTGTCTTAGCAGCATGGTGGAACTGTATCTGCAATTTACTCTTTTGGTGCTTGTACTCACTTCCATCTGCTTTTGTCTACTGATTATCGCAGCACATGTATCCTATACAAGAATAACTTTGGTTCCTTAAATATATTGAAAATGTCCCATTGTGTATTCTCTATATATTTCTCTGAGAACAAGAGAGCACGAGTGACTGAGCGGAAGTGTTCTGATCTGTTACCATGATCACTCAGGAGTCAGGATTGTAATGTTCAGTGGTTGCCAGAAACCACTAGCTCCCTGTTTAGGTTAGGGGGGTTTATGGTGGCAATGTGAGCTAGCTGGTCTCTAGGCCAACATATACTGTGGGGGTGCTTGGAACCTCACCCAAAGTTTATGTTGTCAATAAATTTGCAGGTCCTAAGGATTAGTGGTAACTAAACGACAACACTCCTCTCAAAGTATGCTACTCATTCTGGCCGCCAGGTGACTCGACCCTACAACTCATTGAGGAGATGTAAGCTCAACAGAAACTGAGGCCCATGTTTAAAATGGGGGGAAATGTGGAGTTGGACTCTAGGATCCCGGGGTTGCTGACAGTAAGGGGAGATGATGTATCTACAGACCTGGGGATCATGGAGGTGGGACCTGAGGGAGAGGCAGAGATAGAACATCTGGGATGGGGAGAATACAATTTGTAGCAACGTGTGCAGCACACAATAAAAGATATCGTTAACTCCAGTACCTGTTGTGCCGTTCTTTGACTGGCGGAAAAGAGATGCGACAGACCGGAGTCAGTCACAAATATGGAACTGAAGCATGAAGAGTAGTCCTCCAAACAAGACCATTTACAGAACAAAGTATGAGCCCCATGGCTTGCGCTTTTGCATGTGCTGTCAAGTAGAAGAAGAAAAACTTAAATGAAATATACAGCAGCATCCAATGGTAATGGGCCCACTGCTTAATCACGATGACCTTACCAACAGCATGATAATGGTCAGGATTTATATACAATGCAGGAACTATCATGGTGGCACGCACTAAACCGTTTTGCTTTAAAAAAAAGAAACTCCCACAGTGGGATTTTGTTAATGAAACCAACATAACTAATTACCCCACACCCTGGGGGTTTTCTCCCGTGAAGGGGGGTTAGTGTCATTTTTACTTTTTTTTTGTTCGTGGACCCAGGTTTTTTCTGGCAGCAATGGACAGAAAAAAAAAATGTCAGACGCTACACTTTAAATGGTGGGGTGGAAGATTCCTGTCCTTACTCCAATGGGCCCCTACTCCATTGGGCAATTGGAGTAACCTTTCCAACGGCAGAGGCAGCATGGAAAGTTAACCTGACTCATAATAGAGAGGGCAGACCAAGGGTTTGACAGGCAGGATACCCCATGACATTTGTGACCAATTATCCTGTCTGCCAAAGTCTATATTGGGCCCTTTGTCCCTGAAATGGAAGTCAGAATCCGTCAGTGATGCAAGGTTCAAGGATGAGGCCGGAGAGGGCCAGAGAGGGTCCCTCAAAGTCAGATATGTTGTTCTGTCAAAATACTATTTAACAAATATTGTGAGACATACATTTTGTGTCAAAAATATTGTAATGTCAAAAATATCATGGGGCAGAATATAGAAGGAACAAATATATTTTTCAAAACTATTACATTCTTTTTGATATAGTTGAACATATTATTGTATTTTAATTATTTTGTAGGGTTTTATTTGTTTTTGCATTATAAAATGTTCTTACGTTAATGTCAATTTCTTTAGGCGAGGTTTGAGTTCATAAGGGAGTAGGATGGGAGGTTTTTAAAATATTTATCTTTTAATGTAGTAAGCATTTTTTATAAGATTTAATTTGTTAATTATATTTTTTACTTACGTATTAGATAATTTTAAATATGAATATTTGTTTATTTGTTAATTGGTAATTAGATAATTGACTGTGTTACTTATTTGTTTTTAATAATTTTGATATTTAATTATATGACAATGTTTTTGTATAATAATTAATTATATAGTTTAATATATTTTAAATTAATGTGCATTGTTATGTTTTACTGTTTTTAATGTAATTCGTTTTTGTGGTTGTTTGAATTTTAGTGTAAAAGAGTAGGAAGCATTTTAAATATATTTAAAAAATCTTTTAAAGATATATTTTTGATATAATTGTGTGCATAAAGTTATATTGTAATATCATGTGTTTCGTTTCTAATAATTTAAATAAATAATAGTATAATGTTGAAAGTAATTTTTTTCTATTGGTTTATTGAAATATTTATTATGTTTATTTATTATATATATATATGTAAACTATTTTGTATTAATTTAGGATAAGAAAAGTAAATGCCATTTTGGTGTCATTTTGTTCATTAAAATATTTTCTATTTTTTAAATTAATGCAGGATTTTCATTATATTGTGTTTTTGACTTTTTAACTGTTTTGGTACTTCTAAATGCTTTACACACTTTATTAGGCTAAGTTTGTCTCCTCTGTGCCATAGCTACCACAGGTTGAGTTCAGGCTTGAAATACTAAGGGCCAGATCTACAAAATGATTTTGCATTTCTTAACGGACAGAATCGCTATTTCGGGCCATTGAGTAATGCAAAACCAGCATTCGGTATGTACACATGCCCAAAACGCCGCCACAAAGTGCGATTCCTACCCTGTAGGAATCGCAATTTGGAAATCGGTTAAATATGGAATTGGAAATAGCGATTTCCTATTTGCGAATCGCAACCGAATTTACTAAGGATTACCTAATTACGCCTAGTCAAAAAATGGGCCTTTGAGAAATGCAATTAGCACTGATCCTGAACAGGTGGTAACCATGTGCAAACTGTAAAAAGAACTTAAATATGCATCTGGCAATTTCACAATGGCAGCATTATAAATCCTGGCGAGGAGGATGAGGATTCTGGCCTTGAGGGACAGGAGGAGAAGAAGACAGGAGAGGATATTTAGGGTGAGCGTCACCCTGTTTAACCTAACAGAGGAGGGGATCATAGACAGGTATAGACTGAGTAGTCAGGTCATACTTGTTCTGATAGCTGATTTACAACCCCAACTACAGGCACCAGCACTTAGGAGCAACTCTATACCTTCTCATGTGCAGGTATTGTGTTGCCTACACCTCCTAGTATCAGGGAGTTACCAGACAGGCATAGCAGTGGCCAGGGGGGTGGGGGGGATTCACAAAGTGCATTTTCATGGTTCTTCCACAAGTTCCTTGATGTTATGGTTGGAAAGCTACACCAATATATATATTTCCCAGACACACCCTAATCATTGCAGCGGACTAAACTGAATTTCTAAAGGGTAGCACAGTTTCCCAATGTTTTTGGCTGTGTTGATGGCACACATATAGTCATATGCCCCCCTGCAGCCACAGAATACATCTACAGGAACAGGAAGAGCACACACTCACTGTATGTACAGGTGGTATGTGACGCCTCTAGTGTCAAAACTGACCTTCTGGCCAGATACCCAAGCAGCACCCATGACACCTTCATGTTCTGCCACAGTGGAATACACACAGGGCTGGCACAGGACTATTTTGGAGATGGTCCCCGCTAGGAAAGATGTTCACCAAAACAATTAATTCACTGGCAACGAGTGTATGTGTGATTTGACCTGATGGTTGCCCCTCATGCTCCTAAGGTGACAGCACCTATGCATCATGGCCCTGGATCCTCACACTTTACCTGACGCCAAGAGCACCAAGTGAGAGACTATACAACAGTACACACAAGTCAACATGCTCAGTCATTGACTGAACCTTTGGCATCCAAAAGGCCCACTTCTGCATCATCCTCAAGACCGGTGGGGCACTTCTCTACAGGCCACACACATGCTGCAAAATCATAGCGACCTGTGCTATCCTGCACAACATTGTAATGAGGAGAGGGCTGCACAATGTCACCATTGAGCCTGACTCTGATGATGACTCTGACGGTGACCGACAGCCACTACAGGGGCAGTAGAACGGAACCCATGCGACGTGCAAGATGCACAGAGAAAATAAACAACTATTTCTGAGGTAAATGAAGAATGGCACTTTAGAAATTATACATCATATATCAATCAATCAATCACGGCATTTATAGAGCGCGCTACTCACCCGGGAGGGTCTCAAGGCGCTGGGGGAGGGGGTAAGTTACTGCTCGAACAGCCAGGTCTTGAGCTGCTTCCTGAAGGAGAGATGGTCCTGGGTTCGCCGAAGGTGAGTGGGGAGGGAGTTCCAGGTCTTGGCTGCCAGGTAGGAGAAGGATCTTCCTCCGGCGGTGGTTCTGCGGATGCGTGGTACGGTGGCGAGGGCGTGGCTGGTTGATCGTAGCTGGCGTGTGGGCGTGTAGAAGGTCACGCGGTCGTTGAGGTACTTTGGGCCCAGGTCGTGGAGGGCCTTGTGTGCGTGGGTGAGGAGTCTGAACGTGATTCTCTTGCTGACGGGGAGCCAGTGCAGGTCTTTCAGGTGTCCGGTGATGTGGCTGTGTCGGGGATGTCCAGGATGAGTCGTGCGGAGGCGTTCTGGATGCGCTGGAGTCTTTTTGAAGTTTGGCTGTGGTTCCGGCGTAGAGGGTGTTCCCATAGTCCAGTCGGCTGGTGACGAGTGCCTGGGTGACGGTCTTCCTGGTTTCAGTGGGGATCCATCTGAAGATCTTGCGGAGCATGCGCAGGGTGTTGAAGCATGAAGATGAGACGGCGTTGACTTGTCTGGTCATCAACAGGGAGGAGTCCAGGATGAAGCCCAGGTTGCGTGCGTGGTCCGTTGGCTTGGGTGCGGTGCCCAGGGCCGGGGGCCACCAGGAGTCGTCCCAGGCGGAGGGTGATGAGCCCAGGATGAGGACTTCCGTCTTGTCTGAGTTCAGTTTAAGGCGGCTGTTCCTCATCCAGTCGGCGACATCTCTCATCCCGTCGTGTAGGTTGGCTCTGGCGGTGGTGGGGTCGTTGGTGAGGGAGAGGATCAGCTGGGTGTCGTCGGCGTAGGAGATGATGTTGAGGTTGTGTTGGCGTGCGATGGCTGCGAGGGGGCTCATGTAGACGTTGAAGAGGGTTGGGCTGAGTGAAGATCCTTGTGGAACGCCGCAGATGACTTCGGTGGCTTCGGAACTGAACGGGGGAGGCGGACTCTCTGGGTTCTACCGGCGAGGAACGAGATGATCCATTCCAGTGCTTTCTCTCGGATTCCGATGTTGCTGAGGCGCTTCACTAGGGTGCGGTGGCAGACGGTGTCGAACGCCGCGGAGAGGTCCAAGAGGATGAGGGCAGCTGTTTCCCCGTTGTCGGTTAGGGTTCTGATGTCGTCGGTGGCTGCGATAAGGGCGGTCTCGGTGCTGTGGTTGGCCCGAAACCCGGACTGCGAGGGGTCGAGGATCCATTCGTCTCGAGGAAGGCGGCAAGCTGTCTGTTGGCGGTCTTCTCGATGACTTTGGCCGGAAACGGAAGGAGCGAGATGGGACGGTAGTTCTTGAGGTCGGTGGGGTCCGCCGTTGGTTTCTTCAGGAGGGCGGTAAGCTCGGCGTGCTTCCAGCTCTCCGGGAAGGTGGCGGTGTGGAAGGAGGAGTTGATGATGTCCCGGAGATGGGGTGCGATGGTGGCGTCGGCTTTGTTGAAGACGTGGTGTGGGCAGGGGTCGGTTGGTGATCCGGAGTGGATGGAGTTCATCGTGCGGGTGGTGTCTTCGGTGCTGATCGGGGTCCAGTTGCAGAGGGTGGTGGTGGCGGGCGTTGGTTCGGCGGTAGGGTGCGTGGTTTGTGCGTCGAAGCTGTTATGTATGTCGGTGATCTTGCGGTGGAAGAACGCGGAGAGTGAGTTGCAGAGGTCTTGCGAGGGGTGATGTCGTTGTTTCCGGCGCTGGGGTTGGAGAACTCTTTGACGATGCTGAAAAGTTCCTTGCTGTCATGGGCGTTGTTGTCCAGTCGTTCTTTGAGTGCCGACTTCTTGGTGGCACGGATCAGCTGGTGGTGTTTGCGGGTGGCGTGTTTGAGGGCGGTCCTGTTGTCTGTGGTCTGGTCGAGTCGCCAGGTTTTCTCGAGAGTGCGGCAGTTCTTCTTGGATTCCTTGAGTTCGTTGGTGAACCAAGGGGTTTTCTTGCTTCCGGGTCTGCTGGGAGGGTTTTTAGTGGTGCGAGGTCGTCGGCGCAGGCGGTCAGCCACTTGGCGAGGTTGCTGGCTGCTTCGTTTGGGTCAGTTGTGTTGGTGGGTGTGTTCTGGCTGAGGGAGGCGGTGAGCTGCTCGGCGGTGATCTTGCTCCAGCTCCGGCGGGGAACCTGTTGCGGGTGGTGGTGGGTCGCAGTCTTTCTGAAGCTGAAGTGGACGCAGCTGTGGTCGGTCCAGTGGAGTCCGGTGGCGTGGCTGAAGGAGATGTGCTTGCTGGACGAGAAGACGGGGTCAAGCGTGTGGCCGGCGTAGTGGGTGGGCGTGTTCACCAGTTGCTTGAGTCCGAGGTTGGCGAGGTTGTCCAGCAGGGCGGTGGTGTTTCTGTCGTTGTTGTTCTCCAGGTGGAAGTTGAGGTCCCCTAGGAGGATGTAGTCGGCGGAGGGCATGGCGTGCGGGCTGATGAAGTCTGCGATGTCTTCGCTGAATAGTGTGCGTGGTCCCGGGGGTCTGTAGATGAGGGTGCCTCGGAGGGTGGTCTTGGGGTCAGTGTGTATCTGGAAGTGTAGGTGTTCGGCGGCGGTGAAGGTCTCGTCGGAGTTAGTCGAGATGCGGATGGTGCTCTTGTGTACGATGGCGATGCCTCCTCCCGTCTGGTTGACGCGGTCCCTCCGGGTGATCTTGTATCCGTCCGGGATGGCTATGGCGATGTCGGGCGCTGAGGAGGCGTTCATCCAGGTTTCGGTGAGGAAGGCGATGTCCGGTGCTGTTGCGCCGAGCAGGTCCCAGAGTTCCACGGCGTGCCTGTGGACGGAGCGGGTGTTCAGCAGGATGCATTTCAGGTGGTTGCTGCTGGTGCTCGACTTGGCGGAGGTGGTGCACGTCCGGGGGCAGGTGAATCGGCAGGTTTGGCAGGTGAAGGGTCCGTGGGTGCGTCTCGGTGAGGCTCGGTAGCAGGCAGGGTTCCGGCCGGCATTGAGTGCGGTGAGTGTGGCGGCGTCGTAGGTCCGTCGAGTGGTGTTGCATCGGTGGGATCCAGGGGTTCTGGCGCTGGGCGCGGTCCAGTCGCGGACGGGCGCAGACGGGCTTGCCTTAGGCGCGCCTTCGGCGCGCCAGCGGCGCGCCCGCTGCGCACGTCCGCTGCGCGGCCGCACAGCGGCCGCCATTTATGGGGAGGTGGGAGGGAGGAGCAGCTGG
Source organism: Calotriton arnoldi (assembly GCA_963921515.1). Taxonomy (NCBI): domain Eukaryota; kingdom Metazoa; phylum Chordata; class Amphibia; order Caudata; family Salamandridae; genus Calotriton; species Calotriton arnoldi. Next base: position 347,529 of record CAWUFW010005848.1, read on the forward strand.
GAGGCAGGAGGCAGGGGCAGCAAATGGGCAGTCAGGGGGGCGGGGCCGCAGGGGATGCAGCGGCGGGAATGGCGAGAGGTAGCGGGGGCACAGAAAGGAAAAAGGGGAGACAAAATCACGGGCACAACGACAGTGGGGCAGCGAGGGGCACAGAAGGAAAAAGGGGAGACAAAATCACGGGTACAATGACAATGGGGCAGCGAGGGGCACAGAAGGAAAAAGGGGAGACAAAATCACGGGCACAACGACAGTGGGGCAGCGAGGGGCACAGAAGGAAAAAGGGGAGACAAAATCACGGGCACAACGACAGTGGGGCAGCGAGGGGCACAGAAGGAAAAAGGGGAGACAAAATCACGGGCACAACGACAGTGGGGCAGCGAGGGGCACAGAAGGAAAAAGGGGAGACAAAATCACGGGTACAATGACAATGGGGCAGCGAGGGGCACAGAAGGAAAAAGGGGAGACAAAATCACGGGCACAACGACAGTGGGGCAGCGAGGGGCACAGAAGGAAAAAGGGGAGACAAAATCACGGGCACAACGACAGTGGGGCAGCGAGGGGCACAGAAGGAAAAAGGGGAGACAAAATCACGGGTACAATGACAATGGGGCAGCGAGGGGCACAGAAGGAAAAAGGGGAGACAAAATCACGGGCACAACGACAATGGGGCAGCGAGGGGCACAGAAGGAAAAAGGGGAGACAAAATCACGGGCACAACGACAATGGGGCAGCGAGGGGCACAGAAGGAAAAAGGGGAGACAAAATCACGGGCACAACGACAATGGGGCAGCGAGGGGCACAGAAGGAAAAAGGGGAGACAAAATCACGGGCACAACGACAGTGGGGCAGCGAGGGGCACAGAAGGAAAAAGGGGAGACAAAATCACGGGCACAATGACAATGGGGCAGCGAGGGGCACAGAAGGAAAAAGGGGAGACAAAATCACGGGCACAACGACAGTGGGGCAGCGAGGGGCACAGAAGGAAAAAGGGGAGACAAAATCACGGGCACAATGACAATGGGGCAGCGAGGGGCACAGAAGGAAAAAGGGGAGACAAAATCACGGGCACAACGACAATGGGGCAGCGAGGGGCACAGAAGGAAAAAGGGGAGACAAAATCACAAGCGGAGGGCGATCCTACCTGCAGGAGCAGCGGGCAGACAACACAGGCGGAGCTGTGTGGTGGGGGAGCGACCTACCTGGCAAGGTCAAGGGTCGCTCTCCTCACCGCACAGCGGCCGCCATTTATGGGGAGGTGGGAGGGAGGAGCAGCTGGGAGGCGGGAGGCAGGGGCAGCAAATGGGCAGTCAGGGGGCGGGGCCGCAGGGGATGCAGCGGCGGGAATGGCGAGAGGTAGCGGGGGCACAGAAAGGAAAAAGGGGAGACAAAATCACGGGCACAACGACAGTGGGGCAGCGAGGGGCACAGAAGGAAAAAGGGGAGACAAAATCACGGGTACAATGACAATGGGGCAGCGAGGGGCACAGAAGGAAAAAGGGGAGACAAAATCACGGGCACAACGACAGTGGGGCAGCGAGGGGCACAGAAGGAAAAAGGGGAGACAAAATCACGGGCACAACGACAGTGGGGCAGCGAGGGGCACAGAAGGAAAAAGGGGAGACAAAATCACGGGTACAATGACAATGGGGCAGCGAGGGGCACAGAAGGAAAAAGGGGAGACAAAATCACGGGCACAACGACAGTGGGGCAGCGAGGGGCACAGAAGGAAAAAGGGGAGACAAAATCACGGGTACAATGACAATGGGGCAGCGAGGGGCACAGAAGGAAAAAGGGGAGACAAAATCACGGGCACAACGACAGTGGGGCAGCGAGGGGCACAGAAGGAAAAAGGGAGACAAAATCACGGGTACAATGACAATGGGGCAGCGAGGGGCACAGAAGGAAAAAGGGGAGACAAAATCACGGGCACAACGACAATGGGGCAGCGAGGGGCACAGAAGGAAAAAGGGGAGACAAAATCACGGGCACAACGACAATGGGGCAGCGAGGGGCACAGAAGGAAAAAGGGGAGACAAAATCACGGGCACAACGACAATGGGGCAGCGAGGGGCACAGAAGGAAAAAGGGGAGACAAAATCACGGGCACAACGACAGTGGGGCAGCGAGGGGCACAGAAGGAAAAAGGGGAGACAAAATCACGGGCACAATGACAATGGGGCAGCGAGGGGCACAGAAGGAAAAAGGGGAGACAAAATCACGGGCACAACGACAGTGGGGCAGCGAGGGGCACAGAAGGAAAAAGGGGAGACAAAATCACGGGCACAATGACAATGGGGCAGCGAGGGGCACAGAAGGAAAAAGGGGAGACAAAATCACGGGCACAACGACAATGGGGCAGCGAGGGGCACAGAAGGAAAAAGGGGAGACAAAATCACAAGCGGAGGGCGATCTTACCTGCAGGAGCAGCGGGCAGACAACACAGGCGGAGCTGTGTGGTGGGGGAGCGACCTACCTGGCAAGAGTGATGCTTGATGCACAACTCACTGACCATCTTTTATTCAGGTGGCTACCACAACTGGAGCAACATAAATGTGAATGGACAAATATTATGCCAAGAAAACAAAATCAGCTCACAGCACTGAGTATTTATAGAGTAATTTTTCGTGTCCCCTTGAGTTGGCTTGTTTCTCAGCTGCACTGGTTCATGGGCCAGATGCAGTGTCAGACCCAGATGTATGGTGGCGTGTTAGCATAGTTGGACAGACTTCATTTGCGGACACACCAATGATACTTGATCTCTCCTCGCTTCCAGGTGGTAGGGTTATGGGGGGCAGGCACAGGTTGTGTGTTTTAATGTTTTCAAGGACCGTTGTGACCTGCACCAGCCCACGAGTAACGTCCTGGCAGCCTGGAACATATCCGGTTGGATGTTCACTGTACGCCTGGCCAGGCTATACTGTGGCATTTTACAGAAGGTTGATGGACCTTGTAAAGGTGTCAATTTGTCCAATGTACTGTCCGTGGCGCATCCTCTGTGCCTGTGCTCGCACTCCATAGCACTTTGCCATCGCTCCTGCCCCTTCTCAGCTGCCTTGGTCATGCGCTGCAGCTCTCTAATGACCCAGCATATTTTTTTATTCTGCAGGCGCTGTGTCCTTAGGATGGACCGCTCCAGGCCACCATAGACAGGTGGTGTTTCGGCCACTCCTGGCATGGTCTCCATGTGGCTGCTCACTGGCCTGATCTCTGTTGTGGTGAGTCCCTCACATTGGATTGTTCACCTTCGCTATCAGCAAAAGTGGGCAGTGGGGAGGTGTGGGCTCTCCTGCTGGTTGGTGTACATGTGCAGGGAGGTGGTGATAGTGTTGTGGGAAGGTCTTGATGGACGTCAATCCCTGCATCCCCTTCATTGGCATAGGTGCAGAGACATCCGGGCTGAGATTTGTGGGACATATTTGAACACAGTTGTTTTAAAAAATAAATGGTATACACTTTTGGCACTATAATGTTGTGACTCTGTTGCATGTGTGCATGACATGTTAGTGATGTGTACATGTGTTTGGTGTGGTCATCATCACTCAGTACAGCACCCTGATGAAGTGCACTACAAGTCCCACGATTCATTGCCTGGCTGGGTCAAGCACCTTTATGGAGTATTTCGCGCTGTGCTGTATGTAATGTGGTTTGCCTAAAAACATGGCCTGGATGTGGCATGAAGACAGATGACTTACCCTGGCTGGTGCCTGCTGGGATGTACATGTCAATGTCCCCAACCCTGGTGACAATCTCTGGGCTGAGGGTCCCCTCGATCAACGTCTACATGGTAGTCAGGGAGGGGGTGTCTTGATGGTCCACCTCCAGTTCTTTGTCCCTCTGCCTTCCTGGTGGCCAGCTTGTCCTTGGTTCGGGAGTGTAGGTCATACCACTGCTTCCTAATTTCAGGGATGGTCCTCTGCGTAACCCCCAGGCAATTTACCTTCTCCAGTATCAGTTCATCTGGCCCTTTGGGTCTGAGAAGGACGCCCTCCCAAACACTGGTCTGTATTTCCAACACATTCCTCTGTGAGCACCTCCAGCTCTCTCTTAGAAAACTTTCGTATTCTCTTTCTGCTGCTCCCACCTTCCTTTCCATCTTCTACAGCCATGATGTGGTGTGGTAGGGTTTTTCTGAGCTGGAAGCAATGTTTCTGGAGCACTCCCTGCTCCAGGAGGTGTGTTAGGCTTCTGCCTGGTGACCACACCCTGTAATTAGCTTCCACCTGGCCTCTGACATCATCAAATCGCTTACTGCTGCATTTTAGCCTCCATTTCTTTATTATTAAGAAATCACAATTTAACGATTTCTTAAATACCGATTTCCTATTAGCGATTGCAACGTAGGATTCGCTATTAGGAAATCGCATCCTTCATACATACCTATTTGCGACTTTCAAATAGCGATTTCTACTGAATCACTATTTGCGAGACGCAAATTTTGAATTTCGTACATCTGTCCCCTTAACCTTTACCGTACCTAACAAGAATAGTGCCATTATTACTTGTGGTGGACTACCATCTAGCCCAAATACTAATCCCCTTTCTCATAAACATTTATGAAAATGTTGACAGAAGCAGGGCGCCAGAGACTGGACCAACCGTCAATAAATGCTCCATCGCCAGCATAATCAGAGGAGGGAAGACATTGGACCAGAAGTTCGAAGCCTTTTAGCATTTCTTAAAGGACCGAATCACTATTTCGGGCCATTAAGAGATGCTAAATTGGCTTTTCATATGTACAAAGCCTTTAAGCTGTCGCAAATTACGGTTTCTACCCAGTAGAAATCGCAATTTGTGATCTCCTAAATAGGAATTTGCAAATAGGGATTGCCTAAATGCGAATTGGGCATTTAGGAAATGCAATTATCATCAACTCCAAGTCGATGGTAACCATGTGCAATTAAAAAAAAAGCACCCAAATATGCTTTTTTTGAAGTGCGATAGAGCGCACATATGCCCCTAGGGCATATGTTTGCTCTACATGTGCACCACTATTTTGGGGGTTCATCACGGGGGCCTTATGCCCATAGCAATCCTTGGTTTAGCATTTCCAAAATAGCGATTTCCTTATAGGAAATCGCTATTTTGGAAATGCTAAACCGGCCCATTGGAACGAATGGCGTAGAATTTCCTAATTGTAATTTCCTAATAACGATTCCTACTTTGTAGGAATTGCTATTAGGAAATCAGATATTTCATACATATCATTTTGAGTTTCCTAAGTGGCGATATCTAAGGAGTCGCTATTTAGGAAATGCAAAATTGCATTTTCATACACCTGGCCCATTGACACTGACCCACCTATAACGCCATCCTTCATGGAGGAACTGTATTGTGGCATATGTGAGGACTTTACATTTTTTAAAGGAAAAGTTGCAAAAGAAATACAAGACATTAGGCAGGGCGTCTCTGCCATCGGGCACAAAGTGGACAATCTGAAAGCAGTCTGTGACGTCAGAACAGGCGAATTGGAAGCGATGGGTCAAGAACTCTTGACATTAAAGCAACAGAATCCAGACTTACAATCTGACCTCGAGAACTCGAAAATCGTTTGAGATGCCAGAACATTAGAATCTGAAGTGCAGTGAGAAACGTGGAGCGAAGTGACATATAGGCCTAGGTTAAGTGCCTTTTTAGCCATGTGCTTCCGAGCCTAAAGGATGAGGAGGACATTGTGTTGGATTGCATGCACAGAGTGGGGCCGTGTCACACAAGGGAAATTATATGGCATGACACAGAGGCTAATATTATGCAATCTCATTTTATTGCCCGCTCACAGCAGCAACAATGGATAGCATTCCGAACTTTTAAAACATTCCAATCATGTATATAGCACAGCAACAAGTAGCCATCTTCCTTTCTTTTGTTGCTACTGATCACAAGATAAGTACCCTATCTTACATTCCTTAACGCTTAACGCTTGTTTATTAATTCACATATGTATATATATGTAATATCTAGATTCATAGATTACCTCTAAATTACTGTTAGAGTTTGTGTGTGCCTTTGGTTTCTATCGTAATCGTTACCGCCAATACCTTTATATTACATTTACCAACCTCTACTAATTAGCCAATAACCCTTGATGCGGCAAACCTTTAACCCCTCTTTGGGATAAACTGGGACTTACTGCACTTTTCCCAAAGTCGGTTGATCCCGCAGTCAAATGATGCACAGGGGCCTCGCACAACGTAACGGGCCCGTGCGCAAATACCCTTCTTCAAGAAAGGCTTGCGCTGCCCCGAAGCACGTAGTGCATGGCTGCTCGAGCTGCCTCAGAAGGCTCACGCGACCTTGCTTCGTGTACCACGACCTAACCTAGTCCGGGTGCACAGGTGTAAGCGACCGGACCAAAGGTAATATTAATTAAAATATTAACACAATGCTCCAATGCGGCCGCAAATAGAAACGCGACCGCATCGGGCTTGTTATAATACGCTTGAGCAACGAAAGTTAAAATTAAACAAACCTCACTACGGCGCACTGACAACGACGCAGTACAGTTGACTTTAAAGGAAAGTACCTTAGCAACATGCTGCGTACGCGTCTACCACCATTCTTACTCTTCAGAAAATGACAGTTGACAGGTTTTTACCAGATCTATAGCGAGGTTGCCTCCTAGTGGAGTCTAAACAAATAAGAATAACTTAAAATTAATCCAAAACCAACATTTTAGTCAGTTCCATCCTTAAATTAATAATTAAAATGTCTTAAGATCAGCTAGATACCGCTGTTGAAGTGAAATTAGAGGAAATAGTTAATAGAGCAATAGGGAAATTGATGGGGTCGTTGGATGAAACCATCAATAGAAAGTTAGAATATATTACTCAGAAAAACTAGACACAGAACAACCTCAGTGCTCCGCATGGGCAGATAAGGCCCAGAGAAAAAGATCAGCAGGTGACAACCCCCAGAAAAAAACAAAGAAATCAAAAATCATTAATGAGGGGATACCGGAGGAAGCCGGTGATGGAATCAGTTTATGTGACACTGCGGATGGGCATGTAAGAGGCCCGGTTGTCCCTATTTCCAGCGATTCTGATAATGATGAGGTTTATGAACCCGAACTAGAACGATTCTGTTCAGCAGAATTCGATTCTGGTAAGGAAGGCATTTCAACAGAGAAAAAAGGGACATTGGAGGAGGCATCAAATGTCTCAGGGTCCAAGACGGGGATTCTAGACCCTCTAGGGTACAACATGCTTGATCCCCTCCTTATCAAGCATCCCCTGTCACCTGAATGGGCACCATCACAGCATGTTGCTGAATACATCACTTTCTGGTTAAGGAGGGAAATACCCAAGGAAGTAAGATCTCGCTTACGCTCAGAATGCCCCAGATCGTCCTTACCCGATAAGATAACGCTCACCCCAGAACTAGACCTCAAAGTGGTAGCCTTTATTAACAAAGGGGGCAAAGATCCAAGAACAGGATTAGATAGAGGACTAAAATCTTGTCAGGACCGTTTATTGGACATTACTGGTCTCCTGACCGAAATATTCAAGATGGCAGAGATTGCCTACCTAAACAAAACTCAGGTTGACCCTAGGGAACTATGAGAGTGGCCACAAAGAGCTGTTTGCCTGCTAGGAAACACAAACACAGCTCTTTCTAACAAAAGAAGAAAGAGCATTCTGCTTAAACTAGACCCTAAACTTATGGAATTAGCAAACAAATAAGGGGGCCCCTCAACCCAGGGCCAACTCTTTGGTGACGACTTTATAAAGGAGATGGCTAAATATGTGGGGATTTTTAGTTCCAGACAAAAATCTCCAAAATAGTTCAGAAAAGTCTTTCATGATAGAGTTTTTGCAAAGGCCGGGAGAACGAGGGGTTGGTTCCCTGTCCGAGGCCAACCTTCCTCCAGACCGTTTATGGGACGTGCCAACAGATGTTACCAACAATCTGGCTATGGAACCTATCAAAGCTTCTACCCCCAACAACAAAGACCCCGCAATAGAACCTCCAGAGGAGATCGGGGACAGAAAGGATTTTCAACAGGTAAGTCCTATGAGAGACCTTTTAGATACCCGTATAAAGGTGCGGGGCAGACTGGCCCAGTTCTGTGAGAACTGGACATTGGTGACACAGGACCCTTGGATATTAGAAACTGTCAAGGGATACAAACTGGAATTTATAGATCCCCTGGTCCAGATAAAAGCTCCCAGGGAAATAACCTTTTCACAAGAACATTCGAAGTTAGTGATGCAGCGCGTACAATAAAAACTATTCTCCTCCTAGGTTACTTATAGGTCATCCAGGGGCAAGCTATATTTCTCATATCCACATGACGATGGGGCCCATAAACATCGTCTAACACACTCACACATACACACTCCTGGATTTCCTTTACACCTTTGTGAAATTCTGTACTCCTAGGAGAAGCATGAGAACTAAATGGAGAACACCCTTTATGTACCGCTGGAAGAGCCAGGATATCTTGTTACCTTTATCAGTCACTTTCTTTTAGTTATTTCTTAAGATATTCCTGCTCATTGTTTGTCGATGAATCATTCATTTAAGAAATTAGTTCATAGTGATTAAGACCAGCTGAATCACAATAAACAATTACTTATGTCACAATCATTTAGGAAAATAACCACTGAGTCATTTTGGGTTTAAAGAATCTTAAATTTTATATAATTTTAAAAGCATGGAAAGAATTTTTAATACTTTATTTAATTATTCAATCTTAAATTCACAATTTTATTAAACATAATCAATTTATTGCAGAAAGGAAATTTTTGTCATGAAGCCAAAACCCTAATTACCTGCCTAGCTTCCTAATTTAGCCTAATGATTTCTAACCTAAGTTAGGAATTAGAAATAGCCTGATTCTCATACTCAACTGTAAAATTAAGACAGCAACAGCAACTTCAGCTCGTCAGCATCAGCTACCTGCAACTCGTCTCCTCTAACAGTCTTTCAGCATCTCCCGCTCAATAAGGGATCAATCAGGACCACCCAGCACTGGAAGCCACCAACACGACTCTTCAACTCCTCTCCTGACTGTGACTGCAACCACGACTCTCGAACTGCCTGGAACTGACCCCCTCCCACTAAGAGTAGGCCCTCTTATACCCTAATTCTAACTTTGCTAACTAACTGTTGCAACATTAATATCACGCTTTTCTTTCATTGGTCCATGCATGTCAGCTTATTCATTCTTTAATCAAGTTCTCTTGGATTCAAGGGTCCTTGGATCATTTCCTTTCCCATACGCTTAAACATTTCCATCCGATTCGATCAGTTCATTTGTAACTTCTTTCGACACATTTGAGAACTCCGCAGTCATTGTCCTTTCTCTTAGACTTGCTTCTCACGGGCGCTCCGCTGATCAACATGGCACACTATCAGTTCAATTAGGTCACACCAGCCTTGACCATTTCTTGCATCCTAGCCTCTCAGAGACATCACGAGGTTCCAGATTTCTTCAATCTCATCCCGTACCACGTGTCCCCTTGCGCCTGCGCACATCTTCCCACTGGCGGCCATTTTATATCGCCACTCGGTTCTACTTTAGAAGCACTAATTTGAGGCAAATAAAACATAATTAAAATAGAGAAAAATATCCCTTTCGTTTCCCTCCCGTCTACGTACCCCAATTAGTTGTTACCTAGCAGAAAGCAACATTTAAGCTGTTCCTTACTTACTATCACTATTTGTTTTTGCAACGACACGTTTTATTTCTATGAAGCACAATAACATGCATTTATTTTTTATTAGTACGCATTTATTTTTACGTTATAATTAGACACATAGACATTTTTTTAATAGATTATTTAGCACACATATTGGCATATTACCATTCCCACACATACAGTGTTGATTAATACATTTAAACGAACATTTTATTTAATTAATTATAAATTTGTTAGGGGTTAAAATTTTTATTTTCCCTGCTCCATCAATCCCCCTTTGGTGATTTTTAAATCACCACATAAAACCCAAGTCATACTTCTTTTCAGGCAGCATGTCTTTCATCCTTTGCCTTCTGTTATTTATACATCTGTTTCTTCTTCATCTTGCCTTTTAGTCTCTTTATACATGCTTTCTTTCATTTTCTCCAACTCAATTTCACCCATTTCTCTCTCTCTTTCTCTCATTATTCTGTTATTTCTTCTTATCTTATTCTGTCTTACTTTTCTCTTTATACATGTTATTACTATTTTCAACATCATTGCTAATAATATTACTATAGTTGCTACTATTATAACTTTCCCTATCACTAGTCTACTCATCCTAGTTAACCAATTCGCTACTGAGGAAAACCCTCTACCAAGTTTTCCCAAAACACTTTCAACCTCCAGTGGAACTAGTTCTTTGTGCAAACTTGTAATATTTGTAATATACTTCTGTATATTTTCACTGTTATCAGGAATGTAAGTACAACAATGTTGGACTTTCAACATTCCACAGACTCCACCCTCTTTTGCCAAAAGAATATCAAGGGCAAGCCGATTTTGCATCACCATAGCTCTCATGGCAACCATTTCGGTATTTACCATTAAGAACCCTCCCGCAGTATCTGTAGATAAACGATCTACTACTGTGGATAACTTCCGAATTTTAAATGCATTCAAAGATATTCCCACTGCTGGTATCAATGCTCCAAAAATATCACCTACAATTTCTGAAAAACTTTCCCTCTTTCTACGTGTAAATCTATTAATCATCTTGTATGTTCCCTTCTCTTCTCTGTCCATGTGAAAATTTTTTGGAAAGACCAGGCCTACATAGCAAGTTCCATACCAATGGTCCGGTAACCTGTAATAAGCTCTATTCCCACAAATATAATAGATACCTGGAAATATTGGGTCCTTTCCACCTTTGAATCCCCAACCTCCCAGAATTTGATAATTGTCATGGCAGATACTGGAACCTACAAAGTAATTGTCATAGACTGTCTTATTTCTCCTAATGCACAACTTTCCTGTTTGCGGCCAGTCTAATGTCATTGCTGCATTTATCTTTTTCCCTTCATGATTTCCTTCCTCAAACGTCCATAAGCGTTTTCCTTCCTCTTTTATTGCTTCTTTCTGAAATTTCATTCTTCTTTCTTCAACCATATCTAAAAATACCTTTTCTTCTTTCTTTAACTCACAGGTAAGGTTGTTACTAACTATTTCTTCTAACATTAATTTTCTATGTTCTAAAAAGAATTCTCCTAAAACTTTTGCTGGTTTTACTTTGTTAAGTTCTGGTACTACTGGAATGTTTGCAAAAATCTTATCTATATCAGTATAATAAGATTCTAATCTACCTGTTTTATAAAATAAGCTTGCTATTACACTACATGTTATTCCATAAGTCAAAGGTAGGTGATGATAAGTCACACCTTCGGATACTGATGCAGGCAACTGCATACAAACATAACAATCTCTTACTTCCATTGTTTTTACGTACTCATACAACAACTTTGTAAAAACATTCTTTGAGAAATCTGTTACTGACCTATCCTTATGCAACTCTGCACTACTTCTTAAAATAACTGGTTCTTTAATATTAGTTTCTTTTTCTGGTTTAGTATCATTCTTTGCTTCTATCACAGCTACACTAATAGGAATTGTGATTGCTAAAACTATCCATATGGTCATTAATAACCCTGTACAAAAGCAGCACATTTTGCACCATCTCTTTATAAATTCACATTTATCTCTTCTATCCCTATTATTTTCCATTTTTCTTTTTCTATTTGTTAAGTTTCAGAAAATTGTGTCACTACACCTCAGAAATGACTTAGATGCCACTCTGCTTTCAAAAAGTCTTTGCTTGGTACTTTCTTTAATTCTCTCCAGAATTCTTTCGTTGTCACATCCGGTGATTTGTCACGTCCAGTAAATTTGTCACGTCCGGCAGAAGCACTATAAGTCTTCACTTCAGTTTTGTTGCATCTCACCTTTTCCCATCCGACTTCTCAGTCTCTGGTTTCCGTGAGTGTTTTCTTCTTCTTTGTAATCAGTTAGTGCAATATACAGCCATTCAGGTGACTTAAATTTTGAATTCACTTTCTTTGTCCTTTTGGACTTTTGTAATCTTTTTCCACTGGGTTTTTCTTGTCCCTTTTGACTTGTTACTTCATTCACTTGTTCAGCATCTTCGTCTTCCGCTCTTATTATTCTATATCTCAATTTTCTTACATAGCTGTTGGGCCAATTATCTCCTTTTCTTGGCCTTTTGGCTTCACCTTCTCTTTCTTCTCTTTCTGATTTCCAATTTCTTTTTCTTGATTCAGTCTTTGCTTTTTCCTCTCCTCCACTTTCTTCTGTTTCTGTTTCAACTGTCTCACTATTGTCTCTTATTTTGAAACTTATAATCTCGTCATCTCCTACTGGTGGATCTGTCTTCTCCTTTTTGTTTTCCCTTATTACTGTCCCTCCTCGGGGTTCTTCCGATTTGGTGTTTTTCTCCTTTTCTGTTTCTAAATTTCCCTGTTCTCCTGTTTCTCTATCTATCCCTATTGCTCCTCGGGGTTCTTCTCGATTTTCTAACTTTTTGTGTACTTCTTTCCCTACTTCATCTATTAATATTGTTTCTGAAGGATTTCCACCATAACTTGTACTTGGTTGTTCATCTAACTCAATTTCTTGCTCAATTTCTTCTCTAATTGGTTTATAACCCCAAGTTCTCTTTCGGAATTCTTCCCAGTTTGCAGCTGAATCATCAGATCCTGAAGTTGTGTCAGATATTTCCAGATGTCGACTTACAGGTCGATCTTCAAGTTCTGGAACTTCTGAATTTCTTCTTCTTCTTCTTCTTGTTCCTCTTCTTCTCTAGAGGTGTTTTCCGTTGGGGTCTCCAGATGTCGACTTTCAGGTCGATCTTCAAGTTCTGGCACCCTTTCTTTTATCTTGGTTGTCCCAGCCGTTAAACTTTTATCCCACACTTCCAGACGCCGACTCACATGTCGATCTGTAGGTTCTGGAATTCTGATTGTGTGGCTGGCATGAACCCAGTTCTTCACTCCTGCACACTTGACAGCAGTCGTTGTTACTAGGATTACCTGTCTTGGCTCATCCCAACGTGGAACTAGACAGTTTCTTCTCTTGTGGATTTTTATGCGGACCCAGTCTCCTGGATTCAAGTCGTGGGCTGGTTTTCTTTCAAGAGTGGTCGCATCCGGTCCAACCTGATGAAACACAGAATGCACCACATCAGCCAGTCCCTTGCAATAATCCAGTACTAGATCATCAGTTATGGTTAATAACTTGTTGACAGGTACGTGTGCTTGTCTCATTGCTCGTCCCATGATCATTTCATGAGGACTGAGTCCCGTTTTCTTTTCTGGGATGCTTCTGATGGTCATCAGAACAAGAGGCAGTGCATCCGGCCATTTGAGTCCTGTAGCTTGACACATTTTTCCTAATCTGTTTTTAATTGTTCCATTAACCTGCTCTACTACCCCAGAAGCCTCTGGTCTGTAGGCACAATGCAATTTTTGTTTAATACTCAGAGCTTCACAAATCAATTGGATCAACTCATTTTGGAAATGTGTTCCTCTATCTGTCTCAACCGTGACTGGAAAACCATACCTTGGAATGAACTCTCGCAGCATAAGTTTTGCCACTGTTGTTCCATCATTCCTTCTTGTGGGGTATGCCTCCACCCAACGAGAGAACAAACAGACGACCACTAGAACATATCTTAATCTGTTACTAGGGGGCATCTCAATAAAGTCCATCTGTATTCTTGTGAATGGACCTCCTTCTCGTCCTATTGTTCCTAGACTCACTACGGTTTTCCTTCCTGGGTTAAACTGTTGACAAATAAGACATCTTTGACAAAGACTTTCAGCAATGGCTCTGAATTTTGGGTTATACCAGGTCTGTCTAAAAAGTCTGATCATTGCATCTCTCCCAATATGAGCTTGTCCATGGTACATCCGTGCCATGTCTGCAATCATGCTATCAGGCATAACTGGTCTTTCATCTCTGTATACCCACACACCATTATTTTCCTGTCTTCTACATCCTGCTTGTATCCAGTAATCTTTTTCCTCATCTCTTGCTGTTTCCTGTAACTGCCTTACTTCATCCCATGTTTCAACAGTATTAGTGAAAAGCAAAGGACAAGAGACATGCTCCCTTTCTCTATTTTTGTTCAGGGACGCCATGTTTTCCGCACAATATCTAGCGATCTCATCAGCATAATTATTGCCGACCGCTATGTAATCTTCGTTTTTCTTATGCGCCTTGCACTTCACTACAGCTATTTGTTTAGGCAACTGTATCGCCTCAAGCAGTTTTTTAACATACTCTCCATTTCTGATAGGTGTTCCTGCAGATGTCAAAAATCCTCTTTGTGACCAAATCTGACCAAAATCATGTACGATGCCGAAACCATATTGGCTATCGGTCACAATCGTGATTCGTACATTTTTCCCCAATTTACATGCTTGAATCAAAGCAATTAGTTCCGCAACTTGGGCAGACCTAACTCCTTTCAGACAAGACGCTTCCATCACAGTTGCCACTGTGCATACTGCGTAAGCTGCGCTTAACACTCCTTCTTTTGTGCGTAAACATGAACCATCTACAAACATGACATAATCCGATTCCTTTAACGGTTCATCTTTTATGTCAGCTCTTGGTTTTGTGCAATATTCCAGCACATTCAGACAATCATGATCTACCTCGTCTTGTTCAATTATACTCTCTTCATCTGGCAATGATGTAGAAGGATTTACATTTATGCATCTATCTATGGTCACATTTTCAGCACTCAAGATGACTTTTTCGTACTTAGTCAGCCGACTATGTGTCATGTACTGTGTTTTTGTTCTTGTCAAAAGAATTTCTACTGAATGGGGAACATACACTCTCAAGGGATACCCCATCACTATACCTTCACTTTGTTCCAGACTTACACAAGTAGCAGCAACTGCTTTCAGACACCCAGGCAATGCTTTTGCTATAGGATCTAAAACAGCTGAGAAGTAAGCTATAGGCCTCTTCATGGTGCCGTGTTTTTGTACCAGTACTGAAAATGCACATCCATCTCTTTCACTGCAGTATAACTCAAAATCCTTCTCATAATCAGGCATGCCTAATGCAGGGGCCTCACACAGTTTCTTTTTCAATTCTTTGAAAGATTTCATTTCTTCTTTGTTTAACTCAAAAGGGTCTTTTACATCTTTCTTTGTCAATTTTTGTAAGGGTTTTGCAATCAAAGAAAATCCACTTATCCACTGTCGACAATATCCAACCATTCCCAAGAACATTCTTACCTCTCTCTGAGTCATTGGTGCTCTCATTCCTTGAATCATTCTTACTCTTTCTGTCGCTATTTTCCGCACTCCTTTCTCAATTTTATGTCCTAAATACTGGACTTCTTTCTGACAAAACTGTAATTTTGAAGGAGACACTTTATGTCCTCTTTTCTCTAAATGGTTCAGCAAAGCAATTGTGTCACTTACACATGCTTCTTTGGTTTTCGATGCCACCAATAGGTCATCGATATACTGCACCATCACTGATTTTTCTGGCATTTTCAAATCTTCCAGAGATTTCTTTAGAATCTGATTAAAAATTGAGGGGCTTTCTGTATACCCCTGTGGAATTCGGCACCATGCCAATATACGCTCTCCGAAACGGAATGCAAATAATGGCTGGCTATCAGGATGCAAAGGAATAGAGAACAATGCATGACACAAATCTATCACAGTGTACCACTCAGCTTCATGTGGAATTTGATATAGAATCACTGCAGGGTTTGGCACTATTGGACAGCATGGTACAACTATTTTGTTTATCTTTCTCAAATCCTGTACTATTCTATATGTTCCATTTGGCTTTTTCAGTCCCATAATAGGTGAATTACATGGACTGCTCATGATTTCTTTCAGAATTCCTTGTTCAATCATTTTATTTATCACAGGAGTTATTCCTTCAATTATTTCTGGAGTTAATTTGTACTGTGGCGTGTTTGGATAAATTATCCCTTCTTTCACTGTCACTTTTACAGGATCAACTTCTCTCATTAACCCAATGTCTTCACCTGTAAAATCCCACACACTTTCTCTTACAGCACTTTTTAGTTCTTCTGGAAGTTTTTCTGCATCAAATGCAGGAAACAAACCATTCGTTTCAGGTTCTTGATTCATCAAAGTTACCTTGTACAAAACATCTTCATCTGAAGTCTGAAAACCTATTCCATCTGGCGTACAATAAATTGTGCAATTCATTTTACACAAAAGGTCCCGACCTAAAAGATTTACAGGACTACAGTCGCACACTACAAATTTATGCATTTTACTAAAAGAACTAATTTTTACTTCTACCAATTCAGTAAGTGGGGTTTTAATCTGCTGATTGGCTACTCCTACCACTTGGATGTATTCACCTGAGAGAGGAAGGTTCAGAATTTCCACTGACCTAACAGTAGAACGGGTAGCTCCAGTATCGACAAGGAATGTTACGTTTGCACCATTCACTTCTCCATCCACAAAGGGACCAGACTGATCTACCTCTAGAGTTGCGCCAAGCACGCACTCTTTCCCCTCTCCTGCGCACCGTCAGAAACTTTCATCCGGGTCATCCTCACTCTGACGCAACCAATACTGAGAAATGTTAGCTGCTCGCGGCAACTGTGTTACCTGCTCTCCTCCGTAGAATCCTGTTTCTGTACTGTATCTTTGCTGGTTAACAATGTTGGGAAGTGGTGGTTGTGGCACCTGACTTTGTTGAACAACTACCTCATTCTGCACCTGTGGAGTTAATGATTGATGTTCCGGATTAGGTTTAGGTGGGAACTTACACTCATTCCTCCAATGCCCTAATTTTCCGCAATTATGACATGGCCATTTCTTCTTTGCCTCTTCTAGACTCACCTGTCCTTTTCCTTTACCTATGTTTGGTCGCATCTTATTCTGTCCTGATTCGTTTCCATTATTATTGTCCAATTGGGCTTCTTGTTTCTCTGCCACTTTCACTTGTGCCCACATCGCCTTTTCTTTCAATTTACGCTGTTTACTTTCTATTTCATCACTACAATACTTAGCATACCTCAGCACCTCATCTACACTTCCATTCTGCCAATTTATCATATGTTGCTTAATCATATCGCTTATTTCTTGTTTTAGGCCAAACACAAATCGGTATACAAAATGACTCATGTCCTTTTCACTCAATTCCTCATAACCGCTATACTGCTTGAAAACCAATAACAAACGCTCATAATATGCATGTACAGACTCCTTACTTTCCTGTGTAGTTCTATCAATCTTAACCCAATCTGTCTCTTTGGGAGGAATCTTATTCTTCAAAAAGGTAATCACCTTGTCGTATTTCTTCATCACATCTGGTCCTGGAGCTCCTGTCTTAGGATCTCTTGGATATTCTGTAGTTGGCCAGTCAACTGTAATCTTACATTCTGACCACAGATCCGTTGGTACCACTATGTCAAACAATCCATCCAAATCTATCCACAACACTTTTGAGACCTTTACAAACCTTTCTACCTGTCGGTACCATTCAACTGGCTTCTCTCTTAGTTTTGGAAAGTCATTTGTAAATGACAGGATGTCCTGCCTAGTCCATGGAACATGCACATAACTACCACCTGGAGTTTCTCTCATAGGGTATTCTTTAACCACAGGTTCTTTTTCTGTTATCATAAAAGCCAATGAACCTTTGTCTATACTTTTCTCATTCTTCTTTGTCCATCTAACCTTCCATCTGTCCACATCACCCCATTTTCTCAACAAAACAATCAACTCTTTTATCTGTGTCAGCCTTCCTGCTGTATTCAAATTTTCAATATCTTTTTCACAAAAATCTACTCTGTATGGTTTCTGCAATGTTTTTACTTTTGCAAAATCTATTCCAATCTCACTAGCCACTTCTTCTAGTTTGTCATGTAAATTCTTTGCCCTCCATGTTATACTTTTGCACAGAAACATTATTTCATCATCCTGATAATTTTTTATCTTTTCAGTACCAATCGTTCCTAGTATTAATTCTTCCATGTCAATTTTCAATCTGATCACATCTAATGGTTTTTCTTCCGTTTCTTTTATTTTAAAAGCTTTCATCCACTCATTTAACTCATCAGGAGTCGGACCTATGGGAGTACTATTTATTTCTGTCCAATTTCCACTCTTTTCAGGTGTCACTGTTGCAGATTCAGTTACCATAGGTATTTTCCTACCGTTACACTCATTTACTGTCAAATTTTCAGGTGGACTTGGTCTGTAAGCACTAGCCAAATTGCTTGTACCTGGACTTGTTTCCATTCTTTCCTTTTCTCTCTGAAATTGTGAACTTAAGGGAATCACCAAGGATCGCTCATCAATTTTCTGATTCTCAAAAACTGGTATTACTGGACCTATTGTTACAGGCACAGTAACTGCTTCCATATTTTTCGTTAATTCTCTAATTTTCTCAGTTAGTTCTTTTGTTGTCCTTGCCAATTCACTTGCATTGTCACTTTCTATTCCCTCATTTTGAGAAGCTCTCATTTGTTCTTGTGACCTATTTACTTCATTTCTCTTTTCCGGACTTTTATTTCGCATAGTCTCTATTGGTGGCGCATTTGGTGTCACCACTGTAGAACTCTGCTGATACGGAGGTGGATTTCTATTTAAAATATCTTCCAGCAACTCGTCATCCGTTTCGCTCTCATGCATATACTTTTCTCTCTCTAAATGTTTCTTTTTCTCAGTCCGTTTTTCTTAGTCCCTTCCTCAACTGTAAAAGCTGGAAACAAACCTCCTGTCATGTTAGCACATCTCAATCGTTTTATTCTGTCCTCATGATTCATTCCCCACAATCTTCCGGGCACAAACTCATAACCTTTCATTCCTCTGAACCTTTCTCGCTCGTACATCTCATCTTCCCATTCTGTTAAAGCCTCAAACTGTGTCGGTCTAGGTCTAGGTTCCAATTTAAACATTTTCTCTCTTAGATTCCGTAAAACCGCTACATTAAAAGAACCATTTTCAGGAAAAGCCAATGCTCCATCATTCTTTGTATATTTTACCCAATTGTCCAACCATATGCACGTATGATACCCATATTTCAGCATCATATGTGAAGCTGCTGATTTCGGCGGAGGAATTACTTGTCCCTCTCTAGTCACAACCTTTTTATCTTTCTTAAAGAAATTCTTCAATTTCGTCGTCCATGACGTTCTCTCCCTTTCATACTCGTAATACGGCATGTTTTCTATTTTGTTTTCTCTTTACTCTAACGCTGTTTCTGTGTACGGAACTTCGTCCAATTACAGCGCGATTCACACTAACGTACCAATCAGAACAATTTCCACCGTCCGCGAACCAACCAATCCTAGCGCGGCACTTTTCTACGTCACTCCTGCTCTGTGTTCACGTGACTAGCGCACTATCCAATCCTAGCGCGGCACTTTTCCACGTCACTTCTACTCTTTACCCCTCCTTTACAAAATTTATCGGCAATTTTCTTTTCACTGTTTTCTTCGTTAGTTACAACAAATAAACAATTCCATAGTCTGATTCGCTAAACAAAGTGACAGCTTTGTCCTTTTACACAAGAATCCTGTTTTTCCAGTAGGCAGCGCTTACCTCTACCCTACCACAGAATTATTTACTCTCGCCGATAAAGTAGCACTTCCCTCTACCTTACCCTTCTTTCAAACAAAAATTTACTCGTTTCTCTGGGGATAAGACACATGTGAAGACTAGGCTCCTGAGAATTAAGGCCAAAGTTTCACAAGTAAACGTGATTTGCTTATTTCATTTACACACTTTTCACACCAAAATCCCTAACATAACACAACCTGCGTTATAACCAAAATGAATTCAGACCATGTACCAAATTCCATGTGACTTCTCTTGCCACACGTGTTCCACTTCCTACATCCCAGAAGCGTGAAAACTTACATATAACATAACGTGACTCAACATATAGTGTTAGTCATCAAAAAATAATCAATAATCAATAAACAATAATCACTAAACTAATCTATAGAAAACCATAACTCTGCTACCAAGAAATCTGATGCAGCGCGTACAATAAAAACTATTCTCCTCCTAGGTTACTTATAGGTCATCCAGGGGCAAGCTATATTTCTCATATCCACATGACGATGGGGCCCATAAACATCGTCTAACACACTCACACATACACACTCCTGGATTTCCTTTACACCTTTGTGAAATTCTGTACTCCTAGGAGAAGCATGAGAACTAAATGGAGAACACCCTTTATGTACCGCTGGAAGAGCCAGGATATCTTGTTACCTTTATCAGTCACTTTCTTTTAGTTATTTCTTAAGATATTCCTGCTCATTGTTTGTCGATGAATCATTCATTTAAGAAATTAGTTCATAGTGATTAAGACCAGCTGAATCACAATAAACAATTACTTATGTCACAATCATTTAGGAAAATAACCACTGAGTCATTTTGGGTTTAAAGAATCTTAAATTTTATATAATTTTAAAAGCATGGAAAGAATTTTTAATACTTTATTTAATTATTCAATCTTAAATTCACAATTTTATTAAACATAATCAATTTATTGCAGAAAGGAAATTTTTGTCATGAAGCCAAAACCCTAATTACCTGCCTAGCTTCCTAATTTAGCCTAATGATTTCTAACCTAAGTTAGGAATTAGAAATAGCCTGATTCTCATACTCAACTGTAAAATTAAGACAGCAACAGCAACTTCAGCTCGTCAGCATCAGCTACCTGCAACTCGTCTCCTCTAACAGTCTTTCAGCATCTCCCGCTCAATAAGGGATCAATCAGGACCACCCAGCACTGGAAGCCACCAACACGACTCTTCAACTCCTCTCCTGACTGTGACTGCAACCACGACTCTCGAACTGCCTGGAACTGACCCCCTCCCACTAAGAGTAGGCCCTCTTATACCCTAATTCTAACTTTGCTAACTAACTGTTGCAACATTAATATCACGCTTTTCTTTCATTGGTCCATGCATGTCAGCTTATTCATTCTTTAATCAAGTTCTCTTGGATTCAAGGGTCCTTGGATCATTTCCTTTCCCATACGCTTAAACATTTCCATCCGATTCGATCAGTTCATTTGTAACTTCTTTCGACACATTTGAGAACTCCGCAGTCATTGTCCTTTCTCTTAGACTTGCTTCTCACGGGCGCTCCGCTGATCAACATGGCACACTATCAGTTCAATTAGGTCACACCAGCCTTGACCATTTCTTGCATCCTAGCCTCTCAGAGACATCACGAGGTTCCAGATTTCTTCAATCTCATCCCGTACCACGTGTCCCCTTGCGCCTGCGCACATCTTCCCACTGGCGGCCATTTTATATCGCCACTCGGTTCTACTTTAGAAGCACTAATTTGAGGCAAATAAAACATAATTAAAATAGAGAAAAATATCCCTTTCGTTTCCCTCCCGTCTACGTACCCCAATTAGTTGTTACCTAGCAGAAAGCAACATTTAAGCTGTTCCTTACTTACCATCACTATTTGTTTTTGCAACGACACGTTTTATTTCTATGAAGCACAATAACATGCATTTATTTTTTATTAGTACGCATTTATTTTTACGTTATAATTAGACACATAGACATTTTTTTAATAGATTATTTAGCACACATATTGGCATATTACCATTCCCACACATACAGTGTTGATTAATACATTTAAACGAACATTTTATTTAATTAATTATAAATTTGTTAGGGGTTAAAATTTTTATTTTCCCTGCTCCATCATTAGTAACAAAAGAGGTAGAGGACCTACTAGCAAAAGGGGCCATACGGGAGGCATTCGACCATGGGGTAGGTTTTATCAGCAACATTTTCTTAGTGGAAAAGAAAGACAAAGGTATGAGACCTGTTATAAACCTCAAAGAATTAAACAAATGGGTGGTCTATCGCCACTTCAAAATGGAAGGGATATACCTATTAAGAGACATTTTAAGCAGAGGGGACTGGTTAACAAGACTAGATCTCAAAGATGCATACTTAACCATCCCAATCTGGCCTCCATATCAAAAATACCTCAGTTTCATTTGGAAAGGCAGACTCTGGGAGATCTCAAGTCTCCCTTTCGGACTCTCCTCTGCACCTTGTTGCTTCACAAAAGTACTAC
Source organism: Calotriton arnoldi (assembly GCA_963921515.1). NCBI lineage: Eukaryota > Metazoa > Chordata > Amphibia > Caudata > Salamandridae > Calotriton > Calotriton arnoldi. The sequence goes on from CAWUFW010005848.1 coordinate 369,583, forward strand.
GCCCGGTAGCAGCATAGCTCCTGGTGAGGGGAGTAAGATTGAGAATCTACTTGGACGATATCCTAATAATGTGACAATCCAAGGATCTTGTAACACAACACACAAAATGGACAATTTACATTCTAGAAAAACTAGGCTTCGTAATAAATCTGAAGAAATCATGCTTAATTCCAGCAAAGAACACTCAATTTCTGGGGTTCGCAGTAGACACAGTTCAAACAGAGCTACGATTATCAAAGGAAAAACTAAAAAGACTATTTAAAGAATAAAAAAGGTATTAATAGAAAAAGAGATATCATTGGAAACATTAGCAAGGATTCTGGGCCTTCTATCCTCAACGATCCAGGTAATATTTCGAGGACCTCTTTATTATCGATTATATATCAAAAACAACGGTTCCAGCGGAAAGTTAGGTTAATCTATAATAATAATCAAATGCACAATCGCAATCAAAAAACGGGTTAGAAGTGATGTCAGAAAGAAAGAGGGCCTTGCAGACTTTATGTTCACAATAATTCTTTTTATCCAATTTGTACAATTCAAATCAATAAATACACAGCGAACAACTTTAACAGCTCTGACTATTGTACACAGAAGCTGGAATCATTAATAAGTTACTCTTTGGTCGCCTTTTTTCAAAAAAATTGTGGAAACCAAGCTGTACACATTACATGTTTTTTCACTGTTTGTTTTATGGTTCCATTTCACTTGGGGACACAAAAGCACTATTGTTTTCTCTTGGTCTGTGTATTTATTGATTTGAATTGTACAAATTGGATAAAAAGAATTATTGTGAACATAAGGTCTGCAAGGCCCTCTTTCTTTCTGACATCACTTCTAACCCGTTTTTTGATTGCGATTGTGCATTTGATTATTATTATAGATTAACCTAACTTTCCGCTGGAACCGTTGTTTTTGATATATATGACATACCCTGGTTCCTAGTGAGTAGGGTCCCCCTTGTTCTTGGTTTCGCTCTTTATTATCGAGCCCTCCAAAGACTCAAAACGAAACGCTTGCGAAAAAAACCTTCATATTCACAGATACTGTCCCTGGACCTCGAATCAAGGGAAGAACTAGTATGGTGGCTCAAGAATGCACAGACATGGAATGGGAGGGCAATTTTCGGGGAAGAACCCGGACTGATAATAGAATCGGATGCGAGTTTGCAAGGATGTGTAGCGAGATGTGGGAACTTTTCCACAGGGGGTCACTGGTCAACCCAGGAGAAAAGTTACACATCAATTACTTGGAACTGTTAGCTGGTTCCTTTGCAGTACACAGTTTTGCACAAGGAATGATGAAATGCTGTGTAATGCTACGCATGGACAATGTGTCAGCAGTGAGATATGTCAGCAAGATGGGGGGACCACATTCCAAGGACCTGGCAGATTTAGCGAAGGACTTTTGGGGCTATTGCCTGAGCAAAGGGATTTCAGTTGTAGTAGAACACATTCCTGGATTAAGCAACGGGGTAGCAGATTGGTTCTCTCGGAACTTCAAGGACTCCAGTAATTGGAGACTGAACAGAGAGATCTTCCTCACTATCCAACGGAAATGGGGTCCATGCGGGATGGATCTGTTTGCAGACAGATTGAACACACAACTAACACACTTTTTTAGCTGGAAACCAGACCCCCAAGCTTCTGGGGTAGATGCTTTCCTGCAGAATTGGAAAGGCCTAACACCATATGCCTTCCCACCATTTGCCATGCTACCAAGAGTTCTACTACAAACACGCAGATTCAGAGAAACCGTAGTAGTAATACCCCACTATGGAGGTCACAAGCCTGGTTCCCGATAATACTAGAAATGACAATAGACTTCCCTTTACTAATACTGAATTTCAAGACCGTAATCCGAGGCCCATGGGGAGAAACTCATCCTCTAATGGAAGAAGGTTCTCTCATGCTGATGGCAAGGAGGATTTCAGGAGACAGTGGGAAATACCTGGTCTTTCGGCAGATGCTTTCAGACTCATATCAGAGTCGTGGGCATCTTGGACAAGGAACGCATATCGACTGGCTTGGAATAAATGGGTTCATTGGTGTCTTCATTGGGGTTTCAATCCCGTTTCAGCTGATGTAGTACAAATAATTAATTACTTAACAGAGTTTTTTGGATCAGGTTTATCCTACAGGACAGTACACGTCTATAGGTCAGCCATCTCAGCTGGACACTGTTTGATAGACGGCATACCTATTGGCCAAAATGTGTTAACAAGGAAATTAATGCAAGGCATGAGAGTCCTAAAACCACCCTCAGTGAAATATACCTCATTGTGGGATGTTAAAGTGGTCTTACAAGTACTTGAGAACTGGGGTGAAAATCACTCTTTGTCTCTAAAACGACTTTCCTACAAACTGCCAATCCTATTATGTGTAGTATCCTTTAGACATACCTCAGATGTAAGAGCCTTAGATGTTACCAGTAAAGCATACCAACGCGAAGGGGTCTGTTTCTATATTAAAAGAAGAACAAAGACTCTATCATCAACTATATTCTACCCTTACTTCCAAGAAAACCCAAAACTGTGTGTGGTTAAATGTTTTAAAGAATACGAAAAAAGAACTAAACATTTGAGAAATGGTGTCGCGCAACTGCTAATTTCCCACAAATGGCCTCATAGAGCCGTTTCTCCCCCCACCTTAGCAAGGTGGGTAAAAGATGTGATGAAAGAAGCTGGTGTGGATGTTTTTAAATTTGGAGCGCATTCACTCAGGGGTGCATCGGCCTCTAAAGCTTTCTTTTTTGGAGGCGGATTACAAGATATTTTGAGAGCAGCAGATTGGTCGAATGAAAACATGTTTAGAAGCTGTTATTTTAAACCAATGTCTAATGCAATTGATAATGTGTTGAATGCACTTTGAACTTGCATAATATTAGCCTCTGTGTCGGGGGCGCTAGAGGGCGCCAAGCAAGATGGCCGCACTTGCGTGAGGCTCTTGCTGCTCGGGAGCTCATCCGATGCTTATCCTCTTCATCCCCCAACTATTAAGCAATTAAATGGCGCTACCTGTTTGCCGAGCTCACGGAGCATCCGGATGGTTCCTTTGATGCCTGTGAAACTGCCCTGAATCCGCTGAACGCAAGCTCCTGATCCCGCGGCTGAGGAGCGCGAGATGGCGGCCGCGGCCTCCCGGTGAGCGGACCGAGACGATATCGCGCTGAGTGGCGCTGACCCACTGTCTTCAATTACACAGCCGCTGTGCCTATCGCTGTCTCTGCGCCGACGAGGATCCCGCTGGGGCTGTGCAGACGTCGGCCTGTGACCGCGCCGACTTCTCTCGCTGGTGCTGGGCTCGTCTCCCTCTGGCGGGACGCTGTGGCCTGCCGGGCCCGACTGGGGATACCGCGCTGGTGTGAGCGCTAGACCGCTGAGGCTCCTGCAGGGCGTATAGAAGACTAGAGCGGTGAGTGATTTGTACTGCCTCCCGACCCCCCTGAGATCGCTGGAGCGCTCATGCCTCTGCTGGGGCTGGCCTGCTTGATTGCTTTCGTGCCGTGGCGCTACACCTCGTCCCCTGGAGCGAGACGCTACGGCCTAGCAGACCCTGCTGGGCGGCCTGTATTGCAGCAAACGCCGACCCGCTGCGGCCCTTGGAACATACGCGGGGCCTGAGGTAATCAATAATTAGCGCAATGCCCCGGCCCGCTCGACATTGCCGGAACTGGTCGATTTGCGGCTGCTGCGGCTGAATCTCTGCAGACATTTTCTCTGCTGGGCCTGGGGCGTGCTGGCCAGCGGCCGGAGCCGCGTGGGGCCGAACTGCGTCCCCGACCCACAGTATACCCCACAAAGTACTAGCACCTCACAGCGCACCTACAATCCATCTGGCCCTGTACCGGTGCTTGGCCCCCCGTGTGCTAAAGACTGTGCCGCGAAGAGGAGAGGCACCCCGTACCTGACCGCTTCTGCTGGGGACCTACGGGCGCCGTCCCAACTATCGCCCACTTCCAATCACCCCAAGATACTGCCTGGTACTCGCTGCGGCCGGGGCCCTCCAGTTCTCAACCTATGAGGCGTACCGGAGAGGGGCTGCTCAGTGCTGACCTTCGATGGCTCTAGTCCTGCGCTTTGACACGCGCCCTTGCCGGCGGACCTGCCCTAACCGGCACTAGAGCCCGTCGCCCCGACCCCGCGGACCTACGCCGCTCTCTGGCCGCTCCGGCGCTCGGGAGGTACGGCCTGGGACTAAGGCCCACACACATTGCCTCGGAACCCTGTGGTCATCCCAAGGAAACCACCAAGACAGACATCACCCGGAGGGGGTTACCACTAAAGATAGCTTGCGCCCCCCGCTATTGACTCAGCACGTGCCAGACCTTGAGACCCTCACCACAAGGCAATAGGCGCCAATAACACGATCGCGGAACGGACCCTCCCCGGCCAAAACCATATCGGCGAACCTCCTGCTCCATCGCCATGGGGAAACCAGATGGGCGGCAACCGAAATTTAACTTCGATACTCGTAAATCTGCCCGCTCCCAGACGGAGCCTGATGAAGACCATGCCGACGCTCCGACCACCTCTACCGCAGACCTAAAAGAACTCTTGCTGGTGATGCAGTCGAGCCTGACATCCATTGAATCAAAAATGGACTCTATGAACGCTAGACTGGATGGCCTTACTCATAGGGTGGAGAAACATGATGATCGATTGACTGAAGCGGAGCGGCGAATTTCTGACCTAGAAGACGCCTCCAGCGCCACCACAAACCGCACACTTGAGATGGAGAAGGTCCTTAAAGTTATAGCGGCCAAGAACGAAGATTTAGAATCTCGCTCGAGAAGAAACAACCTACGCATTCTTGGAGTGCCGGAATCGACAGCCACCGGCAAGATGGAAGAGTACGTCGAGCGCCTCCTCATAACACTGTTTGGCAGAGAGGTTTTTTCACCAGTCCTCGTTGTTGAATGAGCGCACCGCTCACTGGTGAACCGGCCTGCTCCTGGAACCCCTCCCCGTCCCATAATAGCCAAAATACTTACTTACCGGGACCGTGACACTGCCCTCCGACTCTCTAGAGAACATGGTCCGCTCCGGTACGAGGGGACGGAAATATCAATTTATCCCGATTTTACCATGGCCGTTCAGGAGCAAAGACGTAAATTCCTCCAAGTCAAGAAAAAACGGCAACAACTCAACATGCCCTACGCTATACTGTTCCCGGCCCGCCTAAAAGTAACACATCAAGGAAAACAGCATTTCTTTACTAATCCACAACATGCCCAGGACTTCCTCAAGACCCTACCCAAACAATCTGCAGGCCGGTCATCCCCGGCCCATCGTCCGGAGGGAAATGGCAGCGCATCCGATATAGAGTAAACCCATGGGAGGTTGGCCCTGCCCTGCAGGCTGCAGAATGCGTCGCAACTCGGACACGTACTTCATGAGAAGCACCAAGGAACTGTAAAGGCTTACACAAAGTCTCGGCAGGCATGATCATACTCCCAGTATAACGGCGGATATTGAATGGATTCACGCAGTACCGCCCATACCATACGAACTGTAAAGCATGCAGAGACCTGAACATGCGCCTCACAGAGAGGTTTAAGAGATCGAGGTAACCTACGCAATACCAGGGCAGGGAAGACCACGTCCCTTGAACACTATCACCATCATCACTCTGCAAGAAATACCTGCTCCCTTATCGGTGCCCGCCGCTGAACATAGACTAGTACTTAACCTTCACAATTGCATCTACACTTGGTGACCTGGAGCTAAGACCTGGTATCCGATACACTAAAAATGCTCCGCATCACCTCACTGGACGGACTCCTCAAGACAAATAACCGTAACAGACACTGTGATGAGATGAAGATGTACAATGCTACCCGAGCACCCTCGCTCAAGTGAGGTGACTCTGGCCGCCCTCTGGATTCCACCCGACAGGTGATCCCTAAACACTGTACTTTACAACTATGTTAATGGTTAGGCCACCTTCCCCAGTTGGGAATCTGGCACAAAGGGTAAAATGGGAGGGGGGTGGGAAATGGGCCACGGCAGGATTGGGCTGCTGATGTGGGAGGGGGAGGGGGAACCCTGTACCGCTCTTTGAAAGGAACAGGGGTTTATTTCATGCCACTCACCACCATATTGATACACAAATATATGCCTAAGCTGCAGAACCGACGTAGACAACGTCTATGCCCTAAAACCAACACTCTATACCAACGCCATGGTAGACCGCCCTAGACCCCCTACATATAACTTCCTAACTTGGAATGTTCGAGGCCTGGGAGACCCCCGCAAGGGCCGACACATCCTGTCATACTTAGACCGCCATAATATTCATTTTGCGATGCTACAGGAAACACAATTTAGCCCCACTGCCTCCCCCACGTTCGCATCCCGATGGGCAACCTATGCACGCTTCTCCTCATACTCCTCCTACGCCAGAGGCACAGCTATACTGGTGAAACATTCTCTCCCCTACACCCCCATAGGTTCCCACGAAGTCTCGCAAGGCCGCTACAACATCCTCTGGGGCCGGCTGGCAGCTCACTCCATAACTCTCGTCTCCTGCTATGGGCCGAACACTGATGACCCAGAGTTCTTCCGGGTACTCTGGGGTAAGATCCTAGACATCGGGTACACGCATTTGATATGGGGCGGGGACTTCAATGTTACCTTAGATCCCACACTAGATCGCTCGCACCCACAACCGTACCATTATTCAAATACACATTACACCCTTAAAACGATTGTTGAGGAACATGAACTGATAGATGCCTGGTGCCACTTACACCCGCAGCTCCGGGAGGGATCTTGTTACACCACGGCTCGCTCCTCTTGGTCGAGAATAGACGGGTGGCTCCTCACTAAGGGCCTCGCCCACTGGCTGACACACGCCTCACATCTCTCCCGCACATATTCCGACCACTCCCCAGCGCTCATCACCCTTACTCCCCCGCAGGCCGACTCGCCCTTCCTATCCTGGCGCCTGAACCCACAAAACTTACTAGATCCAGTGTACAAACAGGAACTAGAACAAGAAATAACTGATTTCTTCCCACGAAATGAAGACTCGGTCGAGCAATACTCCACGATATGGGAGGTTTTTAAAGTCACCATCCGTGGCATTTGTATAGCAAAAACTGGGGGTATTCTGAGGGATATCCGCTCCACGCTCCGCAAACTGGAAGCAGAGCTCAAACAAACAGAAAATATGATGCAAGCAGCCCCCACCCCAGAACTACAGGCTCGGCTGAGGAGCTTACTTTCGGACTATCAAGAGACAGCTGAGAGCGAGTGTAAGTTTAGAGGGAAATATCACCAGGCGCGCCGATATGGAGAGGGCGACAGACAGGGGAAGGCACTCGCATCCCTGATTCGCCCTCCCCGCTTCTCTAATGTGGTCCTTGAAATCGAAGACGAAGACGGCCAAATACATAGGAACACTTCTGAGATCGTGGGAGCTTTCCGCAGCTTCTACAGAACCCTGTACAAGACACATAGAACTCACACGGTGGAGTTCACCCCCTTTTTTGAGGACACCGCAATAGCCTGGCTGGGACAGGGACAGAGGGAATTCCTCCTAGCACACCATGAGGATGAAGAAATCATATCCGCCATAATGCAACTACAATCAGGCAAGGCCCCGGGGCCGGATGGCCTCCCGGCGGAATTTTATAAGACGTTCCGCCACTTACTCATTCCCGTACTGCGACATGTCTTTGAAGAGGCTCGTGACACGGGCATACTACCCCCAATGATGCGTGAGGCGTGCATAATCTCCCTGCCCAAACCAGGCAAGTCGACCTTGCACTGTGACTCATATAGGCCCCTCTCATTAATCAATGTCGACGCCAAAATATTAGCAAAATTGATCGCCAACCGCATCAGCCCTCTCATGACTGCCCTAGTACTTCCAGACCAATCGGGATTCGTACCCAATAGAGGCACGTCTCATAACTTGCACACTCTGTTTGCGGTCCTCCAGGACATTGAGCCCGACATGAACTCCGCGGCAATATTCCTCAATTCTACCAAGGCGTTCGATTCACTAGAATGGGACTACCTTGCCTTCGTCTTGCAACGCATGGGGTTCCCCACGCCTTTCCTGGCCTGGATAGACTTATTATACACTGGCCTGCAGGCTAGAGTCATGGTCAACGGAGTCCAATCCTCCCCCTTCAAAATAACCAGAGGCACCCGCCAGGGATGTCCCCTCTCGCCCCTACTTTTCGCCATAGCGATCGAACCCCTGGCGGCCAAAGTCCGACAACATTTCCGGGACCATGCGCTGATCTATCCAGAAAGGCAAATTTTAATTTCCCTATACGCTGATGACCTTACGCTATATTTGCGTAATCCAGACGAAAGCCTCAACCCCATTCTCAGACTCCTCATCCTATTTGGCCACCTCTCCGGGGTTAATATCAATTGGGGGAAATCCCAGATATTCCCTCTTAAGGACGCCACCGCACGTTTCGAGCCGGACTATCCACTCACGTGGTGTGGAGATACACTTACATACCTCGGAATAGTCATTTCTCGGAACCGAGATGAACTGATGCTGTCCAATTATGGACGAGCGCTTGATCTCCTCACAGAAAAAATCACCAGGGGGATTGCGTTGCCCCTCTCCATGGCTGGCAGAGCCTCCCTGATTCAAATGGTGGTACTACCCAAATTGCTTTATCTCTTTACGAACATCCCTTACGCCCCCAGTCGCCATTTTTTTAAAGATATTAGAACCCAACTGATTCGCCTTGTGTGGGGTGGAAAACAAGCCAGGCTGAGTTGGGACACCCTTACGCGACCCTTTGCGTCCGGAGGATTTGAGATACCTGATTTAGAATTTTATTTCATCTGCGCTCAGGCTCACTTCGCAGCCTACTGGATAAATCCCCCCCCCCTCATGCCTCACCTTGCGATAGAGGACGGATACATGACCCCCACACCATGTTCAGCATATTTGAGCACCCCTGTGGTCCCGAGATATCTGGCCTCCACCACTGTTCAATGCACGACTAGCACCTGGAAAGACCTAGCTTGTCGAACACACTGTCCCCTACTCTATTCACCCTTATTACCCCTCCAGGGGAGACATGATCTACCGGTCACACAAGAAGGGGGCTGCCGCCGCCTGCTGCGCAAGCTGTCCTGTCTCACCTGGGGACAACTCTATGTAAAAGGAAAATTCTGCACTAGCAACAAATTCTTCGGAACCTTCTCCCCCACCTCTTTAGATTGGTTTTACTACATTAGGCTTAGGCAAGATATGCGGACCCTCACCCCGTGCTTCCCACAAGAACCTTCTATTATGCCCCCCTACATGCCCTTTTGCAACAAACCACCCCTACGCATGTGGTGTCACTCCTATATCGCACCACCCAAAATGACTGCGAGTGCGATCTTCCCCCAGCTAAGAATAAATGGGAAGGTGAACTAGGACACCCCCTCACTGAAGAGCAATGGTCCTTTTGTTGTCGCCAAACTGGGGAAGTCTCCGCCAGTAACAGACTGCGTATCATACACTCCAAATACATACACCGTTTGTACTATACGCCTGCACGTCTACATCGCCTACACTTGCGTGATAACGATCACTGCGATTGATGTGGGGAGGGGGGAGCTGACTTCAAACACTTGGCTTGGGACTGCACACCTGTTCGCCGATACTGAGGGGAAGTTATTCTAGCTTTAGATCAAATGACAGGGATACACGTTCCGGAAGAGTCCCTCACCGCACTCCTGGGATACACTGAACCGCTGCCCGCGAAGATACGGCGATATGTTTCCTTGGCACTCCTCCTTGCTAAGCGACGAATCGCCTGTAAGTGGGGCAGAGGAAGGGCTCCTTAATTTAAGGATTGGCTACAAGACCTTATATACTGTCAAGAACAATTACATACCTACGCTGAACTCTTACCACCCTCCTCTCGCCCGCGAGATATCTGGGGTCTTCTCCAGACTTACCTCCTAGAGCACACCACAACCGCAGACACAACCACTGATTCCCGCACTGAAGGGGATGGCACACGAGGCGAGGATGGGAACTGATGCATGGGGGACATCATACAGGAAGGGACACAACAACCAAAATGCAGCTTTGGGGTTTAGGGCAAACCATGTATAAACGTAACTAAGAGGCAGGAAGCATCGAATGTGGACATTTTATTCTGCTAAAACTGGTGAATAGTGGCACTGTTACTATGTTATATGATCTTTAGATCATAAATGTTTGAGACCTTTTCTGAAGCCACTTATAATAATTGCCCACCTGACGCGGCCGGCCCGATGTGGTTGTAGGCGACTTGCTGTGTATCCTCTTTCCCGCCCCATAAGTTATATCATATGTCACCTTGCATTGCCGGCCCGCCTGGGATGTAGCCATCATGCTGTGCATGGAATCATTTGTCACCAATAAAGGTCTTTGAAAACTAAAGAAAAAAAAATATATATTAGCCTCTATGTCATGCCATAAAATGAAGATTTTTCATAGCCTGATGGGCAGAAAATCTGGATTTTATTAAAGACACGGAGGCTAAGATTATCCCACCACATTTACCCACCCGGGTAAATTAGCTTCATGTTTTTTATACTTTCTTTCAGACTAATAAGGATTGATTTCTATTTACGACGTGTTCTTCAAGAAGCATTCAATTCTGAAATTGGGAATTTGAGTTTATCTTGTTCCCAGTGCAGGAAGAAGGAAGATGGCTACTTGTTGCTGTGCTATGTACATGATTGGAATGTTTTAAAAGTTCTGAATTCTTTCCATTGTTGCTGCTGTGAACGGGCAATAAAAGGAGATTGCATAATCTTAGCCTCCGTGTCTTTAATAAAATCCAGATTTTCTGCCTATCAGGCTGTAAAAAACCTACATTATGCCCCTGATACCCTCACCTCTGTACTTTACTTCCACCAAAACGAAGCAATCATGGCGGCTGTGCGAACCATTTTGATTCTATCATTTTTGATGGACAATCCCTCTAATTTTTTTTAAGACATGTCTGCTATTACTCTACAGAAAAGAAGAGAGCTAAGACCGGTTACTGCAGCACTTCGAGAGAAAGGAGTCACGTATTGGTGGTGGTACCACTTCACACTAATTTTTCAATGGGAAGAAATGCAACCTCAAGTGCAGACGATGGCGGAAGCAAAGAGCATTGTAGAGAAGGATGCCATCTCTGGGGGGGCTGACCGAGTCACCAGGGGTAGTTCGACTAAAACACCGAAAGAAGTGTGCTAGAAGTGGAGAACTGTCCAGAGACAGAGTGATAGAAATAAGCCCACAGCATAAATGATGGCAATTGAAAGGAGTGAAGTGCTGAAACAACTCCGAGGAATGAGTCCTACCTCCGATTCACAGGGAATGTGATATCATAAAGTGCTGCTTACGGGAGACATGGGATGCTTCCCCCCTGGAAGGTAGCTTAGTACGCTATTTAGAACCCGCATGGCCTTCTATCTGCAAATAAGTAAAAGGGGAACAGCCACGGTCAGAGGAGGTGGGATTTCTTTTTCAATTAAGGCATTGGATTGCAGAGCCTCCCATAGGCATGGGGTTGGGGGGGTTGAGGATGTCTTTATATGTCCTGAGGTCGTGCCTGGGAAGTCAAACACATTGTTTCAAATTGTTTTGTTATTGTTAAAATGTTGGGAGGAGAGAGTAATATAGGTAGTGTTTTAGGGAGATGGGATGTTCCCAGTAACATGTAGGGTCAGCATTATGCATATTTTTGATTGCCTCCATAAGGAAGACCACGGGTAGAACTCGACGGTTGATGAGGTGTTATAAATGTAAGTGCAAATGACTGGCATGCTGAGAGAGCTTAAGACAGCAAACCTCAATGCAAGAGCCTGAATGCCTCAGCTAAGTGGGTGAAGAGCTTCTGCTTTTTACATCACAGCTGAAGTGACATTTGTCTCCTGCAGAAGATGCACTTACATAAAAAAGGTTGTCCCAGGCTTCAGTCCAAATGGTTCCAGATGCAAAGGCGCTCCATGGATAAGCCCAAAAAAGGAGGTGTAGAAATACTACTACCCAATACATTTAATGGGTGAATTGGAGATATGGTAGTGGAGGTAAAAGGGTGGGCATCAGTGGTTAGGTTTGTTATGAGTGAACACTGTTCACAATGGCGTCTATATAGACCCCTAATGAGGGTCAAGAGCGATTCCTGAAAACTGTACTCTTACAAATTATGCAAACCCCAGACAGGGATGTGACAGCAGGAGGGGATTTTAATTTGGTTGTTCATGAGGAATTAGATTGCTTAATTCAGGGGGTGGGTCACACAGGGTTGAAAAGTGGTAAACAATGGTTATCAAATATTATTTATTAATTGATCTCTGGCCAGATGCCCACCCTGGGAAAATGGAATTCTCTCTGTTTCACATCAGGACTAGGCCTGGGCGGTGAACTCCGGAGTGCAGAAAACTCTGCTCTGCGTAGTGCAGCAGAGTTTTTTCCCCGCTCGTGAACGGTAACTTCACGAGCGCGAGCTGCCACTCTGGTAGAATTTCTACCTGCGTGGCAGGAAGACCAGCGCGAATGGCAGTTCGCACTGTACTCCACCACTTATGGAATGCCGCAGAGTTTTTTTTGTCACTTCGAGGAGTTCCACGTAGCGAAACTCCACAAACTATGCACAGGCCTGATCAGGACATAGAATATATGCCAAATTGGACCATCTATTGTAGACAGCACGTGGTCGTGCACAACTAGTAGAGTCTAAGATAGGAAATAGAGCACTTTCAGATCATGGCCCAGTATTCATGATCCGTGTGGTCTCACAGACCTGAGGAATAAGGGGGATGAAGTCTGAAGGATGCTGTCCTACAGAATCATTCCCATAAGGACCATATTCCCAAGGGCATGATATAGTACATCCAAGAAAATGACAAGCCTGAGTCTAGCCCACAGATCTTTTGAGATACCTCGAAAGCAGTCATGAGGGGAAATCGGATCTCTCTGGTGACCACAATCAATAAAGAGAGGGAGAAAGAAAAGGTGAGCTAGACTCCCAAATCAGAGAAATTGAGGGAATTTATTGTAGAACAACCTCCAGAAATACATGGAGACAGCTAGAGGAATTTAGAGCCATAGATATGGACAAAGCAGAATTCTCCCTCCTTAGATTAAAATAAACCTATTAAACAGGGGAAACATAGCAGGCAGATTGCTGGCCTGTAACTAAGTGCTAAGATGTTAAACTGTAGAATCACAACAATTATAACCAAATATGATGACATTACTTTCTAAAACGAAGAGATAGGATATGCAGTTAGGGATTTTCACAATAAGCTGTATGCATGGAATCGGGGGCAGATGAGGAGACCGGTGAGTATCTGGAGAGGACCAAGCTAATTCACCCCAATTCGACACAGGTCGATATGCTGGAAAAGCTCAATGACTTGGAGGAAGTGATAAGCACCAGGTTACATCCTAATAAAGCTTAGGGCCCTGATGGGTATTCTATATTTTATAGAGCCTTTTGTTCACTATTTGCCCCCACCCTACTGCGATTGTTCAATTATTTTGGGGAGAGATTGGCAGTGACAGATACCATGAGGGAGGCGCTTGTGGTGGTATTGCCCAAATCGGAAAAAGATTTTACTCTGTGAGCATTGTATTGCCCAATGTCTTGTTTCAATACTGATATAAAACTGTTCACTAGCACTTGTAAAGGAAGGTTGGACCCACACATGCAGAGACTTATTGAGCCAAATTAGGTAGGATTCATCCAGAGCAGGGGGGCTCTGGCAACACCAACAGAGTACTTTACTTCCTGGACAAAGTGAGGAGAGCCAAGATGGATGCTTTGCTTCTATCAGTCAATACTGAGAAAGCATTCAACAGAGTGCATTGGCCATAGCTTAGAAGGGTCATCGGAGCCCTTGGCTTTGGACTCAGATTTTGAACTTGGGTACTAAGTGATTACAGCCTACCTGTTGCCAGGGTACTAGTGAATAGGGAAATCTTGTGCCCATCTGCTATAGACCGAGCCATGCAACAGGGGTGTCCGTTGCCCCCCCTTCTGGTTGCCCTGTGTATTGACCCCTGACATAACAGTGTACAAGCAGCAGTTGAAATGCGAGGGGTGAAGTTTGGGGGTAAAAGCATAAATTGTGGCTCTGCACCAATGATGTTTTCTTGACCCTGGTAGGCCCTGTTTTGTCATTGCCCCTCTTGTTACTGGATATGTCTAGATATAGCTGAATCTCGGGCTTCAAGGTTAATTTGCAAAAATCCCAGATACTGGGTTTCTCCCTCACCTCAGAGCAAGCTTTTCAGGAGCACTTCCTCTAGCATGGGCTAGAAACTCTTTCACATATTTGGAGATAAAACTCTTCATGACAGCCAACAAAATGGTCCAGGTGAATTATGACAGGCTCATATTCACTCTGAATGCGGACCTGCAGGAGTAACATATGGGTGGTTCATTATGGCTAGAGCGGGTTGTCACTGTAAAAACAAGCATTGGAAATGCAATAGGTCTCGCATTTGTTTGCGTTAGAGCTCTTGGCATTGTAAATGGCAATGTATTTCCGCTATGTGTTATGGAGTGTGTGTATGTGGTGTGTTTTATGTGGGCTGTATTATATTAGTTAGTTGTGGCATCGTGTGGTGTGGAATTGTGTGGAGTGGATTTCTGTAGTGGAATTATGTGGTATGGTGTGCTTTGGAATTATGTGGATAGTAATTATGTGGTATTGAGTGTAGTGGAGTGGGATTGTGTGTTATAGAGTGTAATTATGTGGAATGGTATTTTGTTTTGTGGAGCAACTTTTTTTAAAGGGCACCGATAACAGCTATTCAGAAGCTGGAGGTGAGCTGTAAGCCCCCTGAGTGAATACAGCATGTCGAGAGACATCCCGTGCGCCTCCTAGGCTCGACCTAAAAAGGAAGGTTTGGCACTGCCAAGTAGGTTAACTTGCCAGGTCGAAATGGCAGTTTAAAACTGCACACACAGTGTCTGCAGTACATAAAGATTATAAGAGAAGGAGCACCGAACGATTAGCTCATCTGTCATAGAAAGATCTTTTGATTAAATCACATTGGCCTCAATGCCTATAAGTAGCTAAAAATTCAGATGGGTAAATATGCACTTTAGCACTAGTTAGCAGTAGTAAAGTGTTCAGTTCCTAAAGCCAACAAAAACGAATTCAGCCAAAATGGGAGGAGGAATGCAAAAGGTTTGGAGGTGACCCTGCAGAAAGGGCCATTTCCAACATAAACCCTATAACTTTAGGAGGCATTTGACCTAGTTGCTGTCAAAAGCACAGGAATTTCAATGGTGAAGGACTGAGAAGCGCTTCAAATCCAAGTGAATGATGTGCTGAAAAACAGGACCTGCCATCAGCATGCCAGCTGCTGCTTTACTTCTCCTATTGTCATATAATGGGTAGGCTTGCGCAGTGGGACTAACATGTTTGCCATGATTTTTAGACAAATTCTGAGATGGCTTCTTGGAATAAAAACCCAATCAATAAAACAATCAGTCATCACAAATCTAAAATCAGATGCAAATACAAGACTGCTCCCATGGTAACCCACTTATTAAACAACAACAACTCTAAGAAGGACCTAAAGCGCAGTGTCCTTGAACATTTGATCCAGAGAAGAAGAGATGGTAACCTTGAAAACACATTACAGAGAAATGAAGCCAGGATGATTTTGAAATAGCACTGTGCAGAAGACAAAAATAACTTTCTGTGACTAATGCAAGTGCCAACAGAGCTTACAAACGTTCACTGTTGTAAAACCCAGTAATTGGTGATGTTTTTTCCTTATTCAAGATTTGAAGAAATGATAACAGTTTAAGTAGCAAGTGTATAGAACCTTTGCAAAACACACATTAATTAATCAAAAATAAAACGGATGAGAGCACACAAGTAGTCCAAACGAATCCCTGTGCAACTTCCCTAAACCCACAAGTACGACATTTCTCAGCGGCTGGGGCTACTGCAAAACTCCATCTAAAGTGGCCACGAACTCACGAAATATGCATTTATTCCAAAGAAAAACTGGGATTTCGTTTTATAACTAGATAGGTTTTCAACCAGGCGACGTCAAACAACCCCGTCCTTCGAAATTAAGGTTAATAATCTTAATTAGGGCTGCATTTTAACAGAGCTAGTTCAAAGATGGGTCTCTGCAGAGGGAGAACTGGCAGCTGGGCGCAGGTGTGACAACGTAAGGATGCACACAAATGTAAACAATGTGAACATCCGGAAACGGGAGGATGGCAGAGGGTGGCGGTGGTATAGCAAATGCACCAGTCGAGAGTGTTGAAAGTTGGAGCAAGGTATAGGTGCAAGGTCACAGAGGGAACGGCGGCTGGTTGGGTGGAATGACAGGTTGCAGGATGGTTCAGGCAGGGTAAAGGAAGGTCATATGTCCAGGAAGGGTGGCACAAGTAAGAGTCGGACATATAGTGGGAAGGAAGGGTGGCACAAGTAAGAGACAGGGGCATATACTGGAATTAAGGGTGGCACAAGGAAGAGACGGGCATACAGCAGGAATGAAGGGAGGCACAAGTAAGAGACAGAGGCATATAGTGGGAAGGAAGGGTGGCACAAGTAAGAGACAGGGCATATACTGGAATGAAGAGTGGCACAAGTAAGAAACAGGGGCATATACTGGAATAAAGGGTGGCACAAGGAAGAGACGGGCATACAGTGGGAATGAAGGGAGACACAAGTAAGAGACAGGTGCATATACTGGAATGAAGGGTGGCACAAGGAAGAGACGGGCATATAGTGGGAAGGAAGGGAGGCACAAGGAAGAGACAGGGGCATATACTGGAATGAAGGGTGGCACAAGGAAGAGACAGGGGCATATAGTGGGAATGAAGGGAGGCACAAGGAAGAGACAGGGGCATATAGTGGGAAGGAAGGATGGCACAAGTAAGAGACAGGGGCATATACTGGAATGAAGGGTGGCACAGGGAAGAGATGGGCATATAGTGGGAATAAAGGGAGATACAAGGAAGAGACAGGGGCATATACTGGAATGAAGGGTGGCACAAGGAAGAGACAGGGGCATATAGTGGGAATGAAGGGAGGCACAAGTAAGAGACGGGGGCATATAGTGGGAGTGAAGGGTGGCAAAAGTAAGAGCTAGGGGCACATAGTGGGAATGAAGGGTGGCACAAGAGACGGGCATATAGTGGGAATGAAGGCTGGCACAAGTAAGAGGCAGGGGCAAATAGTGGGAATGAAGGCTGGCACAAGCACTATGGGGTGGCGGTACTGCAAGGAGGGTGTTAAGGAGAGAACATAAATGGCACAGACTGGAAGGAGAGTGGTGGTAGAGGAGTGAAGGTGGCAGTTTGAGCAGAGTTAAATGGGCAACAGAGGTGGTATAGACCAGCAGAAGGGTGTTACAGGAGCTGGCCATGTACAGGGAGTGGAGTGGGGGGTGGCGGTATAGGCAGGAAGGTGAACAGTACCAAGAGATGATAGATGCAGAGGGACACAGAAGCAGAGTGATTTGGCAAAGGAGGGCTGTATAGACAAGAGTGAAGTAGGTACAAGGAGCAGGACCGCAGAGGTGTTAGACAGATAGGAGGACATGAAGCAATGCGGTCTGTGGGGATCGGACAGGCTAGAGGGGGGAGTGATCCAGGAACAAAAGCGAAGGGGAAGGTGCAGATCAGAGTGTCAGGAAGTGAGAAAAGTGGGAGAGGCCAGATGGAGGGTAAGGGACAAAGCAGGTTGCTGCAAGGTGGCGGGTAGGAAGATCCTACAGACAAGTAGGAGAGTGCTATACTTGTAACAGTGCAGTCAGGAGATGGTGCAAAGACTAGGGCGGCATTAAGAGCACAGGTGGCACCAGCAGCAGGGGCTATAGAGATATGGGGCTACATTACTTAAAGGGAAGGGGTGGCACAGGCAGTAGAAGAGGTGCAACAAGGGCAGCTGAGGGCCCTTGCAAATAAATGCCAGCGGATAAAGGAGAGCTGTTGGGGGGTACAGGGGATTGGAGGCATGTGGAGGGTAAGAGTACAGACAGTGGGGCAGAGAGGGAGACTGGTCCTGCAGAGGGGAGGGGTGCAGACAAGAGGATGCTAATGTACAGGCAGGATGGTGGACGGAGTAAGAAGAGGGATGACAGGCATGAGAGATACAGCATAATAAAAGGAGGACTGCCAACTTTGCAGAGGAGGAGACAGGAGAGGGTGACAACATCCACGGGTTGAGGGGGACAGACATCGGGTCAGCCGGAGATGAGTCAGGTGAGAAGGGCATGAAGGGTACAGTGAGGACAGGAATGGAGTAAGAAGAGGGGTGAGAGGCATTGGGCACCCAATCACTCACCACGTAGGCGGCGCCACCCTCCCCGCTCTGGGTCTCAGACTCTCGGTCTCCGGGATGGAGAAGTGCATGTCCCTTGTCTTGCGTGCCCTGCTCCTCTCCAGGCACGGCATGCGCACCCTCTCCAGGCAAGGCACGTGCACCCTCTACAGGCACGGCACTGGCCGTCTCGCGCCTGCCCCTCCCACACCTTCCCCTCTCCTGGAACGTGCTGCGGTGCCCTGGTGTAAACAACTTCTTGCCACTAACTTTCAGTCGCCATTTTGGATTGGGAAAGGGATCCTCAAGGCAGAGGTGGCACGATCTCAGTGAATATTAACTGCACTAGAGATAGCGTTTGCAGCAAAGAAGCGTGTCACGAACATACAGATTTGTAATCTTGCAGGCACATTGTGCCTATTGGATACAAGTTGGTTGTGTTGTATTCTGACATTATGGCTGCATTATGTATTATTAACCAAAGTGGAGAACAGCTTTGAAAAACTATATTTGTGCGACCTCACACATCCTCAGATTTAAAAAAAAAAATGATGCTACGCCCCCAACAGACAAATGCGATCTTGGGGGAAAGTTTAAAATAGAACAATCATTTGCAATGCAATAGGACTCGCATTTACACAAGACCTATTGCATTGCATCACGGACAACGGGAGGGAGGGGGTAAAGACACGGACAACGGGAGGGAGGGGCTAGTAGAGAAGGCAGTAGGAGAACCTCATTAAGGAAAATAGTGCTCACGGTCTAAAACAAGCCCAATCCTCCTGTAAACAAAGCCCAAAACCAACTAACATCCTACTAAAAAAGCCCAAATGACTGTCGACAAAAAAAAATTGCTAAAACCCTAAAAAATATAACCAATGAAGAAGGAGGCATGGCGAAAGACATACCCCCACTACAACTGTGTAATTAGGAGGAGGTGGGAGGGAGGAAAACTATATTTAAATGTAATCAGCTATGGTGCCGAAACTGCACACAGGCAAACAGAAACAGAGCAGGAAACCAAGAAAAAAAGCTCTACCCCAGAGAACATACAAAGAACTGTAGTGTGATGAGACAGTACTTAGTCCCTGCTGCATGGGAGGAATGGAAGAGAGAAAAGAGGGATAAAGAGGGAGGACTGACCACTGGAAAGCAAGGATTTTGAAGGACACTCAAACAAACAAATCAAAAGATGGGGGATGGCTTTCACCCAACATAAGAAATTACAATAGGTCTCGAATGCTCGACCTAATGACAGCTCTCCCCAGATTAATATATTTAGTGCAGGTTATTCCAGTGTGCCCACTGCAATAGTGTTTTACAGAAATTCAGAAAGCCATAAACAACCTTTTATAGGGAGGGAAGAATCCTATAGTTGCCACGCACATATCATATCGCCATATAAAAGAGGGAGGACTTGGAATCCTTGTATAGTGAACTATTATCACACACCACAGCTGCGCTATGTTTTGGAATGGAATAGGGCATGGAGTGAGAAACACTGGTGCTTTATGGACTGGGCAGAGGAGTGGGACCACATTTGCAAGCCTATTTGGCTTAGTCAATGGTAAATACATTTATCATTGGTCACCCATGCAAAATTGGAGCCCTGGGACCAGTGGTATTGAGGAAGGGGTTATCTTCCTTCCCATCACCACTTACTCATATTCTGGGTAAACTGGAATTAACCCTGCATATAGAACAGGGCACTGCACAGTGTGGCAAAAACTAAGCTGCAAGCAGATGGATGGTCTATATGGATAAATTGGGCTTGAGTCATTTGAGCAAGTTACACAAGCATTTGGAATCCTTTAAACGTAATAAGTACACTACTATCAAAATTGTCATTATTGTTTGCATGGGTAAATAAAGGCGCACGCAGGAAGACGATTAACCCCATGTTCATTAACTAAGGAGAGTGAGAGGTGGGTCTTTTTTTATATTTATCGGCTCAGCTGGGTGGAGACATCATCAGGCAAGAAAAGAGGACAGAAACGGTGGGAAGCAGATTTAGGGCAAGAGTTGACCAGCAGGGAATGGACAGATGTCTTTGCCAGAGCAAGAACCAGGGCAGTGTAGCACAGCAAAAAGAAAAAAAACCTCTTTTAAAAATATTGGTATATTGGTACTACATACTGGTCCGGATACATCAGTGGAGCAGGGGTCATAGCATTGCATCCCAGAGGGGCTATAGGAATGTGGGCTCCCTCCTCCATTTAATATGGAACGGGATGAAATTGATTTTATGTACAACACTACATTGATTAGGTCATCAGCCAATATCATTTTAGGGGTTTCAGACAGATAAGCTTATCGGGTTCAGTCTCTAGGGGGATGCCTGATGAAACAGGTTGTGCTGAGAGGATGGGGCAACGTGAAAATACCCAGCTATAGAGCATGGTTATACCAAATTTTGGAGCTTATTTAAATGGAAAAACTAGCTACGTCAATAGCTGGGAAAAGGGAACAATTTGTAAAAATGTGGAAACCATGGGGCATATGTCCAATGAAATGTCAGAGCACCGAGCTGTGCCAAATTTGGCAGTGCTGCACTCCAACATTTCCGAAACACAGGGATTTGCTGTATTTATAACAATACGGTGCACCCCTGTGTTTTCCCTAGCACTGGCGCTAAAATTAGCTGAATAGTGCTAACGCAAGCACCCTTGCACCATAGTGCAAGGGTGCCAGCGTTGCAAGGAATGATTGTTTATGTTCAGGAAGGTGTCCCTTCCTGCACATAAACAATGCATAATGGCGATTTGTTACTGTGTAGAAAGGTACATATAAACAATCATTAATGGCATTTTGCTCTTTCTATGTGACACATAGAACAAGCAAAAATGAAAAATAAAACTATTTCTCCTCGTTACGCCAGTCTAGCATCTGTTTTCGCATTGGCGCTGCCTCAGATTTACGGATCCTTGTAAATCTGAGGCAGCGTTAAAAAAAATGGATGTTGTGGTGGAACGCCCACAGCAACGCACATTGCACACCCCTTCCACAAAGATACCTGCGTGAAGGGATACCTGTTATGCATAATCCAAAGTTGCAAATAGTTTCCACAAGAGATTTATTGGATAAATAGGTGCACAGTAGTAAACAGGTACAGAGGTCCCCGAGAATCAGCACCAACTGCCTCTGGTGTTCTAATCCTTTTCCACCAATACATTCTAAGAATTACATTATACGTAATACAAGCTCCTAGGTAACTATGATACACAAACATTCTATATACTACTTTATAATATAAGCAACAGTATAAATGCTACCTAAACACCACATATCTCCCCTCTTTAAAGAAAAACCCCTTAACATTTTAGTAAACAAAACAGCAGAAAAGAAATCAGAAAAAAAAGAAAATAAAATGTTCGAATGTACCCAACTATGCAATGTAGTCATAAGATTTTCTAGGAATTTTTCTGAGTCTTGAACTTTTCCGTGAAATTTGTGTACCTGAAGCTTCTTTTTGTTTGACTAATTCAGTATTGCTTTCTTTGACTTTAGCTAAACGGGACATATTCCACCACTGTCCATTGCTCAAGTTCACCGCCTGAACCTTAATTTCAGCAATGCAAATAGGTTCCCTGAATTTAGAATTTCCTTTTTGTAACAACAATGGCTCTTTGACACAAACCAACTCACTCACTGAAACATTCACTTCTTTTCTCGTTCTTTGATGATTCATTCTTTCACATCTTTTGTGATTCACATTATCACTAGTACATTTGACTTTTTTGGCCTCATTCAATACACTACACTCACCACCCAAAGCTTTGATTCTCCAAAATGGATTTAATGTGGAGGCTACCTTTCTCCCTCTCATCAGTTCAAATGGCACAGACCCAGAAATCGAGTGTGGAGTGGTTCTATATGCCCAAACCACATCTCTAACAGCTATTTCACAATCAATTCTTGATTTTACTGGACTTTGGATGCACTCCACCAATACTCTGTTGAATCTCTCAATTTGTCCGTTTGCCTGTGGATGATATAGCAGGGTGCGTAAATGTTTCACCCCTGCTTTTGTTAAGAATTATTGCATACTGGCTGATGTGAATGGCACACCATTGTCTGAGAACAATTCTTCAGGAACCTCTTCTCTACTGAATACATCCTGTAGAAAACGGATAACAGATTTGGTGTTGGGCTCTGAAATGCCTCTCACCTCTACCCATGTGGATAAATGATCTATTAACACTAGAAAGTATTTCATGTTGTTGGGTAGTACATGAAAAGGTCCTACAAAATCCACAGCTACTCTCTGCCAAACCCTGTCCGGACACAGAATAGGTCTTGGTGCTGGTGTGGAAGTGGCAAGATGTTTGTCGTTGTATGAACATTGTACACATTCCATCACCAATGTCTCCACCTCATGATCCACAATAGGCCACCAAAAGTCATTGCGGATTCTGAATTTGGTTACTGTCATTCCTAGATGACCCGCGTGAGCTGTTTCTAATATCCTTACTCTGAAACAATTTGGAGGAATTAATTTCCCCTCCTCTAACCAACAAATTATTTTCAATAGAAAGCTCATCAGCCACTTTACAATAGGGTTGTAAATCAACATCAATTGATTTCTCTTTAGACCAACCAGCAGTTACAAAATCCATAACTTGCTTCAATATAAGATCCTTCTCCAAAGCATTCTGCCATTCTCCCATATTTGTACAAATCACAGTGTCCTCCACACTGGCAATTATGCTTTCTTCAATGTCCTCTTATTCTTTTTAATTTAAACTACTGTTCTCTACAGGTAACATAGACAAAAAAATCTGCCTTTAAGTTCTTTCCACCCACAATGTGATATACCAAAAAATGTAATTCTAGCAACTTAGTTGATAGTTGTGCTAATCTGGCTGTAGCTTTCTTTATCTTGTTGCCTGATAAAATATCCACTAACCGCTTATGGTCCGTCCTCAGCCAAAACTTTCTTCCCCACACATAAGATCTACATTTTTCTATACCACACACACATACAAGCATTTCTTTTACAATAACTGAGTATCTTAACTCCACATCTTTCATTCTTCTATAGGGAAAACCTACTGTCACTTCTTTATCGTCAATCATCTGTGACACTACTGCACCCATACCATATGAGCTTGCATCAATCGTCACATAGGTATCCCGACCCTCCACATTTGCTTGTGAGCAGGAGCTGCTAAAATGCTCTTTTTGATAATTTGAAAATGTTCTTGACAGGTAGATTTCCAAATAAAACCTGCCCCTTTTTTAGCAGACTTCTAAAACATAATGTGAGATCAGCACATTTTAAAATTAATTTTGCATAAAATTCATGCAGACCAATAAAGGATCGTAATGGGTCCTTATTGACTGGATGGGGAGCGTTAGCGATGACTTCCAAAATGCTGGGTTTAGGTTTAACCCCATCCTTAGAAAGAATGTGACCCAAATACTCAATGTCATTCACAGCAAATATACATTTGTCTTCTCTTACTGTCACACCATTCTTTTGCAATGTCTCCAATACCTGTTCAACATTCTCACTATGTTTTTCTTCTGTTTCAGTGTGCACTAATATATAATCCGGAAAAATAACCACATCTTTAAACATATTAGTCATTACTTTCTGAAACACAGAAGCTGCCGAGGCCAATCAAATGGCATGCGGCAAAATTGAAATGTGCCATCAGGTGTAACAAAAGCTGTTAAATGACGAGAACGCTCATCTAAAACTACCTGATGGTACGTCGCACGCAAATACAATTTTGGAGAACCAAGTGGATTGACCTGCAGCTGTGATCAAATCATCAATTCATGGTAAAGGGAAGCTTTCAACCAAAATGGCATTATTGAGGGATCTAAAGCCACACATAGACGTAATCCACCAGTCTTCTTTTTAGCTAAAACAATGGGAGACAACCACAAAGTAGCATCCACCCTTTCAATAATCCCATCACTTTGTATTTTTGTTAACTTCAGAGACAACTCACTCCTTATACTATGTGAAACATTCCAGAGCTTGTGTTTCACAGGAGACACACCCTCTTTAACTTTAATGAAATGAGAAAAATCCTTGATTTGACCTATTTTGTATTGAAAAACACATTCAAATTTATTTTTCCAGTGCATGTGGTCCGATACTGAATTCATCAAAGAAACAGGACATTTCTGGCCTGGCTTGATGACCATTCCAAACTTTGCTTGATGCCACCATGTTAATACATTTATGCCTTTGTAAGCTATATAAACTTTACCATGTATAGTTTTGTTCTCAAACTTGATATCTCCCCAAAAGTACCCTCCCAGATCTATTCTAATGCCTTCAAAGGCAGGGGTGATCACATCTGAAGGTAACAATAACTTGTGCAACCAAGACTCTCTATATTTGTCAATTGAGATGATGGTTATCCTAGCTCCTGAATCAACAATCAATTTTTATATGTACTGAAGTATCACCATATTTCTTCTCAGTTTGAATATTGTTTATTTCTACACACTCTACAGATAGGATCAATTCCTCTACTTTTTTTTCAATGTCATCCTGCTCATCGCACACTGCGTAATCTTGAATGCTCCTGATAGGAATGTGTATGCCACCCCTGCACACTTTGTCAAAATGGCCCAACTGCTTACACTTCCAGCATTCTTTTGTAACAGATGGACAATTTTTATAATTAGATACATGAGTGGTTGAATCACATCTGAAACACTGCAATTTGGGAAAACTGCATCCAGATACTATACTCTTGCCTCCTCTGGTACTTGTTTGTTTCTCCAGTGCTTTTCCTCCCTTTTGAACTTGAACCACTAAATCCAGACATATGTGAACTTTAGGTTGTAGAATTGACACTTAGGGGCCGATTCTGATGCGGGTTGGAAAAGCTTCCCGACCGAATCGGTTGGGAAATGGTGTCCGACCCACTCGGATCGGGAAAGTCCGACCGGCGGAGTAGGATGCATCTGGATGCTTCCAGATACGATTTGGTTGAACTCCCATTGACTTCAATGGGAACATTTGTTCCTAACCGCATCAGAATTGGGCCCTCGGTCGGGAAGACACGTTCCCGATCCGATTTGGAAGGAGCAAATGCCGTTAGGAGGCCTTCCTAACCGCATCAGAATCAGGCCCTCGGTCGGGAAGCTTTTCCAACCCGCATCAGAATCGGGCCCTTACTGTGAGTGGAGCTTCAATTTCTAGTTGTTTAGCATCTAGTTGTGAACTTTCAATGCTTTTTGCTATATCGATCGCCTCATCCAATGATGGACTCTTAGAGGATGACAACTTTTGCTGAATCTTTTTGGAATAACATCTGCAAACTATCTGGTCCCTAATTAATTAATTGAGAAGTGAAATTTTTAAAGTCACAATAACCAGCCAACATTTTTAATGCAGTGACGTAAGAACCAATGGATTCATTGGGGCCTTGAACTTGAGTAAAGAATTTGTGTCTGTGTACCACCAAATTAACGTTTCCCTCAAAGTACGTACTTAGTTGTTTTACTGCTAGCTGATATTCATCAAGATCTTCACTATCATGACCTGTGTATTCTGGTAGTTGTTCAAAAAGGTTTTGGCCTTCTATACCTAAATAATAATACATTAGACTTTGCTTTCTATCCGCTTTGAATTTTAGCCCATCAATTGCTACTGAATAAGCATTGAAAGATCTGTACCACAACCGCCATTTTACTGGTGGTTCGCCTGGTTCCTGTAAGAAAGGACTAGGAGGTGTAACTGTTTGCACTGTGACTAGAAGATGCAATAGAGTGTAATTCCTTCGAATTAATATTATTACTACAATCAACAATGATGAAAATACAAACTTTTTTTTAAATACATTTTCTTTTTTTTAAACAATGACACAAGCAATAATTGTCACAAAATGAAAAAGCTTGTTACATGGAAAAAAATAGCGAGTCAATAGCTGTCGACACACATGCAAAATAACAGAAGTTCTATGCTTTTCTATACTGTTGTAGTACCGTAGTCATTCACATTAGGCGCTGCAGAATAAACACCGATATAGTCACACCTTCCAGAAAACACTTGTTGGTTAGTTTCCGGGAATCCCCTCTCAAAGTTGTACAGTGGAACAGCCCATGACATAAGAAAGGTGTGGTTTGAGAAGATGCCTGAAGCAGCAGTATTCATTGAACACCTCACATGGAGTGCGCCTGTAAATATAGGTAAGTCCAACAGCCTCCAGTGGAAGACGATTCTCATGCTACTTGCACACTGTGCTTGCCACATGAAGTGATTGTTGTCGTCGCTCTCTTAGGAATTCATCACAGAAGCGAAACTCTTCACGCACTCCTTGAATACGCTACAGATATATGAAACGCTGACAAGGCAACGGCTCGAGGCAGGCTTAACCAGTACATAGCGAAACTCTTCACGCGCTCCTTGCATGCGCTGCAAAATAATGAAATGCTGACAAGACCACGGCTTGAGGCAAGTTTGACCGGTACACCCACACAATGCTATAATCCTTTTTTTTAATGATGGAACAAAAGCCAGCCATACAGGAACATATGCTTGAAGAATTAGTTCACCAACATGGCAACAGCAGTGCAACGCTCCAAAAAAACAATCCTTGATCCCTCAAATAGAAATAAACAGTACCTTAAACTTGTTTGAAAGCGTTTGACAGTAATCCTCTTGCTTTTTCTTGGGAAAAAAAACCCAATCAATATCCAGATCCCATACTTGTGGCTATATTTCTTATGTATATTCCAAAGTTGCAAATAGTTTCCACAAGAGATTAATTGGATTCATAGATGCGCAGTAGTAAACAGGTACAGAGGGCCCAGAGGATCAGCACCAACTGCCTCTGGTGTTCTTATCCTTTTACACCAACACATTCTAAGAATGACATGATACGTAATACAAGCTTCTAGGTAACTAGGATACACAAACATTCTATGTACTACTTTATAACATAAGCAACAGTATAAATGCTACCTAAACACCACAGTACCATATTTACAAAGCAGCGTTAAGCCACAAAAAGTGGCTTAATGCCACTTTGTAAATATGGTTCAGGGCATATCACCACCGGAGTGTCAAAAAAAGTGACAGTCTGGTGGCGCTAGGGGCTTGTAAATATGCACCCATGTCTGAAATCCTTGTCAACCAAATTTAAAGAGATCACCTATGGCAGATACCTGAGAGTCTAAAGAGTCACTGATTCAGAATATCTAAAATGAATATATCGACAGGAAATGGAGACTCACATAGGAGTGCAATTGTTGAGTGGAGAATGAATAACCTGCTCAGCCTGTGATAAGCAATCTTGAACAGTTAAGGTCAAGCAACAGGAGGTGGAGAGGGTTAAAGGGGGATTCTAGAGAGTTATTGGATAATCTGAGGTTTTGTTTAATAATACCAGCTTTATGTGACATTGACAAGAATACATATTGGTCTTGTTATTTGCTGTCTGATGCAAACCTTTCCATAAAATGTTAATATAAAGATTGGAACCATAAAAGAAGAAGTGTTAATTCTGCCCTTTGTTCTGCTAGCTGTCCTACACTCCACCTGGATTGCTAATCAATGCTCAGTGGCCCTTAAATAAACCCTGCCTCTCTTATCAAGCTTAGAGGAAAGTTATTACCTTGCGAGCCGAGAAAGTGTATTCCAACTCTGAAGGTGTGAAGAGTGACACCATTTTTTTTAAAGCGAGTTCTGGTTCAGACAGACTAAAGTATATTTTTATGATGTTCGTTTTTCACAACAATTATCAAAAATGTGACTGCACCACTAAATCATATTAGAATATAACATTGACTTTTCTTCAAGTTTTTTACCAAGTGAAGGCAGAAAATAATTATTTTAATTATGAGGCTTGTATTTTGGAAATTGCTTTTAAGCATTTATTCACCTTGAGGGCACACTTAGATATACAGTGTACCAATTTTTAGGTACCATGTCTGATGGTCTTACAAGCAACACTTTAGGAGTGACTATTTAATATATAAAAATATGTTTTTTGAAATGGCAAGCACACTTCTTTGCCATGTGTGACTGTAGCACCTTTAAACTGCAGCCCTATGTCAACAAACAAGGACAACCCTAACTGCCCCCAAGGGTCAGGTTACTCATACTCTAATACAATACTTGTGCGTGGGACTCAGTTGCACAATACCGCTCACACGATTTTGGGTTATGCGGCAACATTCAATAATTCACTTCTTATTGAATAATAACAATAAAGTACATGACACTTTTCTCTTTTCTCACTATATATATTACCTACTGGCGGTCACCAATCGATAGTTATAGTTAGGATGTAGTTCCCATAGGAATAGCGTTTTTTCATTTGCCAATAACTTTGCCGTCGTTTGACAACTCCTCGACAAATTTTCAAAACTAGTTTGCCACTTACTTCAGTTGCAGTCTTGAATATTTCAGGTTGTTCTGTCAAGGGGGGGCCAAGAAAAAGGGGGATCCCAAAACGCGTTTTCCCCATGTTAATTTCCATAGGAACTTTAGACACAGCTACAGCCCGAACTGCTGAATGGAATTACATCAAATTTGGCAGGAAGGTATATGTTGGTCCAGAAAAGGGGCCTTTTTGTAATTTGGTGTAAATCTGTTCAGTAGTTGCAGAAAAATGTAAAGAAATCTCCAGTTGTATATTTAGGGACGCAGAGGATCTGTGACCTCTCCCGATCTCGTGCTGAGATCTAATTGGCTGCCAACATTTCAATGTATAAACAAAAGAAGACCCGACTTACTCAGAACAGTTAACTGTATTTATAAGACATAGAAGGAGTTTACAATCATAAAACTTCCCTCACAGGTCAGATTCACTGCCACTAACCTGTTAGTCCAACTATTCAATTTCAGCATAAAACGTCAATGTACCACATTCATACAAGCTTCAAGAGGAAATTTATAACCACAAAGAATTGTGACCACATGAGGCCAACATTTCAAAACAAGAAGTGTTGGCAGCCATCTTGTGACTCGGCTTAAACCGAGTCACAGAAAAAAAGTTTTTAAAAAAAGAAGAGGGGACAGGGTAGAAACAACTTGACCCCCTAGGCCTCTTGGGGTCAGGTTCCACAGGGACCCTGCAGGGCCAAAAAACAATTTAAAAAAAAAGAAAATTCCTGTGCTTTGTTAACTATCGGGGGCATTTTTTTAATAATGGGGGGCACATGAGCCCTCCCTCCTAAGGGCTGAACTTTGCCCCGAGGACCACCACCTCACCGCAGCTTCGTTAAAAATAAGAGTGGGGTGGCCCATACGGCCTCCTCCGCTGCACTGGGCACCACCACCTACCCTGGGCTTGTTTATTTTTTACATGGGGTGCTCTTGGATCCCCCACATCCCCGGGGGCCGTCATCTCCCTGGGGCTTTAATTTAAAATAATGCGGGGGCTGTGCGGACCCCCTGCACCCCTGGGGACTGCTACCTCCCCATGGCTTTTGTTCAATTTCATGTAGGTGCCGCACAGCCCTCCGCAGCTCTGGGGACCACCACCTCACCAGGGAAAATTCTAAGGAGGAGGGGGCCACCTGGCCCCCCTCAAGGAGCCATTGATGGCCTGGGGCACCGCCACCCCACAGGGCTGGCTCCTGCTATGTCCCGGGGTGCCCACCCCGGGACATAGCTGTTTGTTATGACTTGGCGGGAGGTATACCACTCCTGCTAAGCCATAGCAAACTGTGCTCCGCTTTCAGCAAGCAAGAGCATTAAGAATGCTCTCGCTTGCTGAAAGCAGAGCACAATAGCTTTTACAGAGAGGGATCTTCAAGTTAGCAGCTCCCTCTCTGTAAAAGCAATGCCGACTCCCACAGGAGAAGGGGAGCCAGCAGGGACCGCGGTGGCCTTGAAGCTCCCCCCACAGTCCCAGACAAAAGTAACAGGGTGCCCTGGGTGGGACCAGGGTACCCAGAAGAGAGGCTGGGCCCCGGGGGATGGGGACCCCAGCCAAAATTGACCCGGGAGGGGGCCGCTTGGCTGCCCTCCCTTTAATCTAATAAAAACAATTTTTAAAAAAGGCCTGGCCCCAGAGGATGGGGTCCCAGGGGCCAAAAACTGCCCAGGGAAGGGGGGCCATGCGGCCTCCCTTCCCTGATAGATAAATAAAAAAAAGGAAAAATTACAAGTAAGTGGAGGCCCCACCTCCATTTGCCACCACTTTGCAAATGCACCTCCTGGCACACAACTAGTTGGGGGATGAAGTCCCCTTTCCTTCAGAGGGTCCTTGTGGGATAACTACCATTTCTGTTACCTCCAGCAAGTCCCATACAGTGGAATTGCTGAGAGAATTGTCGGAGGCCATGCCCACTTCCCCCACCACTCTGCAAATGCATCTCCTGATGCACAGCTGGTTGGGTGATGCAGTCCCCTTGGCTCTAGAGTGTCCTTGGGGGCCCACAAGCCCTCCTGTTGCCTGCAGTAAGACCCACACAGCAGAATTGCTGAGAGGACTTTGGAGGCCAAGCCCCCTTTCTCCACCACTGTGCAAGCGCGCCTCCTGGCGGACTGCTGGTTAGGGGATGAAGTAACCTTGGCTCTAGAGTGTCCTTGGGGGCCAACAAGCCCTCCTGTTGCCTGCAGTAAGTCCCACACAGCGGAATTGCTGAGAGGCCTTTTGAGGCCACGCCCCCTTTCTCCACCACTCTGCAAACATGCCTCCTGGTGCACTGCTGGTTAGTGGATGAAGTCCTCTTAGATGCAAAGTGTTTTTGTGGGCCCCGAAGCCCTCCTGTTGCCTCCAGAAAGTCTGACACAGCACGATTCCGGAGAGCTGTTCGGAGGCTCCGCACCCTTTCTCCACCATTCTGCAAACACGACTACTAGTTAAAAAACCATCAAAATTCACTCAAAAAACCAAAGGATACAGTGACGTTATAGTTAGGAAATAGAATTTGAAAACCCTTAGACATTCACTTAAAAAAATCAAAGGTTACAGGGACAATATGGTTAATCCCAGATTTTACTCGTACAAAACCAGTGAAATTCAGCTTTTACAGTTTCCTGAGCTAACAATAACTTACGCCCCCGTAATGCACTTCATATGGCCTCACATATTTTTCTACATATGACATGGTCGGTGACATCACTTATGACATCCCAAATGACATCACTGGTGACGTCATCCACAGAACCACCCAAACATCCACTCACAATTGCTTGCGTATTCCACACTACAGCTGCGCAATGTACCACCATCAACCTTGTGTGCATTTCAGCAATGTAACTGTTCCTCATGCATCTGCACCCAGAAATCTGTGATAACATGAATCCTCCCATGACGAAGACAACAAGACTACAAAAAGGTGTATGCCCACCAAACAAGGGTACTTCCTCTTAGCTTTCTGAGGCAAGTGCTCAGTGGTTAATTTGTAAAAAAAAGTGCCGGGCTCACATTAGCAAGCAGCTTGCACCAGCCCATATCGCCTGTTAGCGCCGCCTAAAACAGAACCAACTACTAACCATGAAAGTGGGGAGATGATGTGGCGTAATGGCCAAAGCTGCCGACTTCAGAGCTGGGGAACCAGGTTTGAGTCTCTGTGTCGGATCAACTTCCTGTGATTCTGGGCAAATCACTTAATCTCCCCATGTCTCCATAAATGAATGTGTCCTTAATTTGCACACATGAAAAGTACCAGTGTTGATAATTAAGTGCTGGTGCTGAGCACAAGATACCTCCGGCTCATATTAAGCCCTGAAAGTGCTTCTTTGTTTGCTGGCGATGTCCCCATATTCCTTGGAATCAAGAAAGCATCACCAAAATTGGCAGGAATCGCGCTGGGATGCCTTTTGGTAAGGTATCCATCATCTTGGTAAGAAGCGGGAAGACCTTTGCATACTACTAAGGTGGAACCCACTCATCATAGTCACTACAGATTGCACTCTGATAGATCAAAATTGCATTCACTTTCACCAAGGATTTCAGATCGTTTTTCAATGTGAAACTGCCGAGAAAACACACTTTCATTGCCTTTGCCAAACCCAAGAAGTTAGAATCATTTGTCCTTTACAGAATTGGAGCTTCAACTGGGGCACCTGCTATGTTTATATTCGTAAAATCTTCCCATTGAGGTTAATTTCTGTGAAATGAGCATCAGGGCCAGAACGGCCTGGCCAAATCTTAATGGGGGAGGGGCCACACGGCCCTCCTCCCTGGGCTGATTTCAAGCCCTGGGGACTCCAACTTTGGGGCCCAGCCTCTTTATGCTGGGTGCCCTGGAGCCCACCCAGGGCACCCAGTGTGCAACGCTGGGACCGCAGGGGAAACCTCAATGCCCCCATAGGCCCTGCCTGCTCACTGCCTCCAGCGGGAACTGTCATTGTTCCCACACATAGGGAGCAGCCCTTTCATCTGTTTTCCTGCCTGCTTGACAGCGGGCAGGAAAACAGATGAAAAGTCCACCCCCAACTGGTGGGAGCAGTTTTCCTGCTCCTGCCTACTGGGAGCGGACTTACTGTTTGCTCTCACTTGGTGGCAGCTGTCAAAGCTCCCGCCAAGTGAAAGCAAACTGCTATCTCCCAAGGGTGGGTACCTCGGGAGATAGCAGGAGCCGGCCCTGGGGGGTGAAGGTCCCCAGGGCAATTAGTGACTGCCCTCCTTCTTTCATTTTCAAGGGCTTGCCCAGGGTAATTGGCCTAGAAGGGGGATCATGTGGCCCCCCCTCCTTCTATAAAAATAAGAAAGCCCCAGGGAGGTGGTGGTCCCCAGGGCCGTACATTGCCCGGGTGGGGGGCCATGATGCCCCTCTCCCTCTGTTATTTGAATTTGTGGCCCCGGGAAAGGGGTGGTCCCTGAGGCATTAAAGGGCAATAGAGGGGGGCCACCCGAAACCCCCTTCATTGCCCTTTAAGGGCCCCGGGGGCTACCACTTCCCTGGGGCCACAAATTCAAATAACCGATAGAGCAGGGCTGCGTGGCCCCCCTCCAATATATTATAAAGCCCTGGTGAGGTGGTTCTTGTTTCTTTTTTAATTTTTGCAGCAATCTCATGAATCTTCGTGATTCTGTGGCAAAAATGTTTAAAAAATGCTTCTTTGCCCTGGTGGCATCCCTGGAGGATCCCAGTAGGGGGCTGAGGGGTCAGGGTATTTCTACCCAGCCCCATTTTCTTTATTTTTACAGTTTTTTGTGGGACTCGGCTGAGGCCAACTCCCAAGATGGTTGCAAACACTTCCTGGTTGAAGTGTTGGTAGCTAATCGGACCTCTGCATGAGAACGGGAGTATTCATGAAGTTTTCATGCCTCTAGAAATAGAAGGATATGTGATACTATCAGCCATAGTTCCCTGATATGCAAATTGGACCACCTTCACCATTCTATGGGATCCCACGGAGATATGAGTTAATCTGCAATTACTATTAGCATTTCCTCGCTATGCTGCCACCATTACTCCAAATCCATCTTACATGTGAGGGAACTCTTTTTCTTTAAAAATTCAAATTTTTTTAGGTTTTGAATTGCAGCAAATATTGATATCTCTGCTAACCTTAACTTTCCCTTACAGATAACTCACGCCTTCGCAATGCACTGCTAATTACTTAGCATATTACATCACTCTTCACATATGACCTGTTCTAGATGACATCATTAATAATATTACTGCAACAGCTGAAATGGCATCAGTGATAACACTGTGTATGGCAGGGCACAAGTTATAGTTAGTTTAGGGCAGTAGTTACTGTTAATTGAGATAAGTATAACGGGTAAAGATATATATATATATATATATAAACAATACCCTTTCAGGCATAGAGTGATGCTTAAATTATGCAAAAAAGAAGCAGAGAACTCTGGGTAGTTCTCAAGTTTAGGTGGAAAGCCTATATAGAGCACTCTCAACACCAACAACACTCTAGATCTGCTCACCTCAAATGTCTGCTTTTCTATCAAAGTCTTTAAGCATAGGATTAGCACAGTGCCATCCATGCCGAGACTGAAAGGGACAAAATCTTTTGCCATTTCTATAGCAAAGTCTTTAAGCATGGGACAAGCACAGTGCTGTCCACGCCGAGCTGTAAAATGACAAAAGCCATTTACCACTTCAGGCACAGTATTACAGCTTTGAATTGGTAAAATACCAACCAAGCCAACCTGAAATGAGTAAAAGCAACCCCTGACACAGTGTTTCGCTCTACTTAGAGCTCTTCAGAAAGGTATAGCTTTGTCCAGACACAAGGGAGCACCCAGTATAAGTCAAAACAATACCCTTTCAGGCATAGAGTGATGCATAAATTATGCAAAAAATAAGCAGATAACTCTGGGTAGTTCTCAAGTTTAGGTGGAAAGCAGCTCCTGTATAGAGCACTCTCAACACCAGCGACACTCTAGATCTGCTCACCTCAAATGTCTGCTTTTCTATCAAAGGGCCAGATGTATCAACATTGCATTTTGCGATTCTATATTAGCGAATTTTACCGATTCACTATTATATAATCGCAAAATGCAATGTATGTATGTTTCACAAAATAAATAGCGATTCCTACATATTCCTTAATAGCGAATCGCAATTTGCGATTCGCTATTAAGGAATGCCTTCCCATTCATTCCTATGGACATAGAGGCCCATATGAATGAATGGGAAGGCATTCGCAATTTGCGATTACCAAATTGGTAATCACAAATTGCGAATGCAATTCAAGGGTGCAAGGGGGCCAAAAAGCCACCCTGATGCACCCCCAAAAATGTCATGTGTGCACATGTGGCGCACACACATGCACTAAGGGCATGTGTGTGCGCCGCACTAGGAAAAATGCAATTTGGTGCATTTTTCAAAGGATTTGCAAATTACCACCAACTTGAAGTTGGTGGTAATTTGCGATTCCTTAAAGCAAGCTCGCAATTTTTAAATGCTTCCTGCATTGCATTTAGGGAATTGCAAATTGCGATTCCCTAGATGCATTCTCAAAATAGGTAATCGCGGGGCGTGGCCGGGCAAGATGGCCGAACGGACGTAATCCGTCTCGGCTCCCAGTCCGCACCAGTGTCTTGGGGTAATATCAACCGTAATTCGGCAACGGAGCCGAGACAATGATGGCTGAGTGACGGTTCCACATCTTGGGCATCCGAGGAACCCTAGAGCAAAGCGCTGGCCCCAGAAATAAGGCTGCTGTGAGGCGGCGCTGCGGCACCCTGGGGTCCGCCCGTGCCAGCGGCCGCCATTTTATGAATTGCCAAGGAGTCTGGTGAGATCGGCGCCCTTCTATGCGGCGGCTGCAGCGCGGTCAAAGTCATCATGATGTGAGCGCTTACCAGTCGGTGCTGCGCAGGACAGAGAGACTGAGGAGCGGATTCTGGCTGCCCGAGGTGCACGGGAAGATCGCTCGCGGCGGCCGCTCATCGGCGAAATGAGGAGTCTGCGGGTGATTCGGCTGAGAAGGTGAATCTGTACGGCAGCTTCGGCGGGCACATCGTGCAAGCAAAAAGAGTTGAGATAGAGCGCGCACGGCTGGGGCGACAGCGGGAACCGAGCACGCCCGGGAAAATATTTTAGCCGGCGCCTGACTTCAAGATGTTTTGGGCTCCCTACACAGCAAGGTCTGAGAGCCACCTGAGCCCCTGCTCTGGGCTCCTGTACCACACTGCAGCCTGTGTGAGAGCCCTAGTTTGTCATCTGGGGACTGAGAGGCCCGCTCTTGTCGGCGTGGGGGAGACGATCGCCATCTTTCGTGGAGATGGAGCGGCCCCGGGGGGGCCCCTAGCACGCCTGCAGCCTGGTCGAGGACCTCAGCGAAAGTGAGAACAAGGAGCTCTGGCGGGCCCTGGGTTGCTGGTGGACCATTTAGCGGAGACGATGCCCTAAATAGACGCATCTTGCAGAGGAGGAGGCGGTTGGCAAGCGGGGCAGCGTCCCACAGACCAAGGACAAGACACTGAGAACCATGTTTTGCGGCACCGAACCTACCCCAGACCCCACGTAAACGGGGAGGTCAATGATCGGAGTCCTTGGGGATCAATAGAGGAGCGAGAGGAGTACAAACGTTCTGAACTGCTGACATCCCAGTGAGGTAGCCTACGGGGGATCGAGTGGCAGCAGAGTACTGAGGTGGCGACAGTGTGGTTGTCGTTGGACCCGCCTCTATGCCGCCTAAGAAAACAGTGTCAAAAGCCACGACCGGGGTCTCCCGTTTCTTCGCCCCAGCGGATAAATCACTCTCAGCAGATTGCGAAGACAACGCCGACAACAAGGCCTTTACTAAAGAGGATCTCATGGCCTCCCTGCGTGATTTCAAGATGGAGCTACGAAAGGAACTAAGCCAGGACATTAAGGATTCCATCAAGCAATTAAAGAGCGACCTCAATGACTGAATGGCCTCCCTCCAGCGTGATGTGGACTCCGTGGGGGTCAGAGTGGTGGAGCTGGAGGAACAGACCCAGGAAGTTGACAAACGCACCTCCAACATGCAGGACACAGTAAGCGCCCTACAGGATCAGCTACACCAGACCCAATTGAAGGCAGAAGACCTTGAAAACAGGGCACGAAGAGACAACCTACGGGTCCGCGATCTGGAGGAGGGAGCTGAAGGGCCCGTTTAGAAGCATTCCTAGAGGGACTCTTTGCAGAAATCGTCAGCCCTCAGATACTTAAAATTAAACTTGAGAGGGTACATAGGGTCGGCGGTCCCGCAGCCGGAGGACGGAAATGCACTCCTTTATGGTGAAGGAAGCCGTCCTCGCAGCCGCTAGGAAAAAGAACTCAATTTCAATCCAGGGACACACCTGCAGCATCTATCAGGATGTGGCACCCACGATGTTAATGAGGCGGCAGCAGTTCCGGCCCATCACGTCCAAGCTCCGGGATGACACAGTAAGGTATCGGTGGACTTATCCCTTTGGCCTGAGATTCGAATTCAAAAACAAACAATGCCACATAACTGGTCTAAAGGAAGGTCTGGCCTTGTTGGGTCTCCCTACCTCTGAACCTGAAGCTGCAGCTGACACTCCCCGAGGGTCTGGCCAAGGTGACTCCTCTGCGGCGGGATGGTCCACGTCCTAAAGAGGGAACCACAAGTGAGAACTATGTTCGGACTCCCGCTGCCATGCTCCTGCATGAACTGCGCGCTCTGGTCCCACGCCTGGAGAGGCCTGTCGATTCACCGTGGAGACAATGTCGGCCTACACCTTCTGGAAGACTTCGGAATTGGGAAACTCGGACGCCGCCTAGGAACTGAGACTGATGCTATCGGCAACCTGAACTGGTGGGCAGCCCCCCGAGACGGGCGCGGATGGGACTGTTGGTCACGCCATCCGCCAATCTTTCCAAATAGGTGACTCCACCCTTGGTGGGGGTATCTTTTTCTATTTGACATATGTTCCAGTTGATATTGTTGGGGGTTAGATGTTTTCTTCTTTCTTTTACGTTGCTGGGAGGGGGAGGGTGGGGAGTTTGGTGGTGGCACTACTTACACACTCGACGCAAGGGCATTATGGTAGATGCGTGTTCACTACGGGATGTACATGGAGATCTTATTCCCAAATCTTCCATTCAGAGGGCGCGGGGTGGCGGGTCTAGGGGAGGGGGGAGAGGATCACAGTTGGTAAGATGGTAATTACTATTGCCTCGTGGAACGTCAAGGGCCTCAACTCCCCGCAGAAGAGGCAGAAGGTCTGGAAGTACCTCACGGACCACCACTTCGATATAGTGGCGCTCCAAGAGACGCATCTTCAGAGAACAGACGAATTGAGGCTTAAACACAAATTGTATCCCCTTATTTATAGATCGTCAGCGCATACTAAACACCGGGGAGTGGCACTCCGATTTCACACTTCGACAAAATTCCAGCCATTGGACGTCCAATCAGATAAGGAGGGTAGGATGGTCCTGGTTAAGGGTACACTACGAGGCACGATGTGCACCTTTATTGCTACGTATGCACCTAACACGGGCCAAACGGGTTTCCTCAACACCCTGCTAGACAAAATAGATCACTTTGCGGAAGGGCCAACGATCTTAATGGGGGACTTTAAGCTCACGTGGCAACCTGACTTGGACAGCACTCACTCACATAGATCTGAAACTGGCTCCTTCACTGTAGAGATAAAGCAGAGACTACACGACTTAGGTCTTCGGGACGCCTGGCGAACCCTGTACCCACAGACTAGGGACAACACATTTTACTCTCATGTACACCACACCTATTCCCTACTGGACTATATTTTTATCAACCAAAGACTGCTAGGCACGCTTCGTGAGGCCAAGATCTTCCCCCTTTCCGTCTCGGACCATTGCCCGCTGTCGATTTGCCTGCAATGGGGATCGGCCCCCACTACGACCCCCAAGTGGTACTTCCCAGTCTCTCTCACACGGGATAGGGTATTATGTACGGAACTACGGGAGGCCATCACAGAGTACTTTAAAGCTAACAAGCCTGAGGACACCTCCCCGGGTAACAATTGGGATGCCTTCAAGGCAGTTCTACGAGGGAAGTGTATCGAGCTTAATTCCACCTTGAATAAACAGCGGGCGCGGGAGCGGGAGGGACTGGAGAGGGAATTGGAGCAGGCGGAGCAGGCACACAAGAACAATCCCACCAGGGTGAACCTGCGCCCCCTTACAGCTCTGCAAAGTAAACTGAAAGCAATCTACAATAATAGGGCGGAATACACTCTTTTGAAATTACGCCATACCTCTTTCACGCAGGGGAACTAAATAGGCAGACACCTAGCGAGGCAATTACGAGAGAAACGTGAGAGGGATTACATTGGAGGCATACGGGATGGGGCAAACGGCTTAGTCCACACAGATAGAGAAAAAGCGGACCTTTTTGGAGCCTTCTACAAGGCACTTTACACCGAAGAATCAAAAGAGGCGGACTTGCAGGATAGCTACCTCCACGCCCTACGGTTCCCCCGCACCTCACAAGCCATGAATGATAAACGTAAGGCCCCTATAACCACGGAAGAGGTGGGTGCGACTATCGCAGCTCTTAAGCTGCACAAGACCTGCATAAAACCTTTGCGCCCGACCTTGTTCCTCACCTTACGTGCCTCTTCAACCAGATGGCGGAAGTTGGAGAAGGGGCCCTCCTCGATGGCTGAAGCAGTGGTAACGGTCATACCTAAGCCTGGGAAAAATGTTCAGCTTTGTGCCTCTTATCGTCCCATAGCACTCCTAAACTTAGACGCAAAGCTTTACTCTACTATTCTTGCGAATCGAATACAGGATTTAATGCCAGACCTAATCCACCCGATCAATCTGGCTTTATACAGGGGCGTCAAACACACGATAACATTAGACGCACGATACATCTAATTGAGAAAGCCGCCAAACGGGAGATACCAGCGGTCTTGGTGGGGCATGATGCCGAAAAGGCTTTTGATCGGGTGGATTGGCATTTCTCTTTCGCGTCCTTACATCCTTTGGCTTCGCAGATAAATTAATTCGCATGATTAAGGCCAATTATTCGCAGCCCCGCTCTAGGGTCCAGGTCAATGGAGTGTTGTCGGCCTTCTTCCCCCTCACGAGAGGCACTAGACAGGGGTGTCTTCTGTCACCCCTGCTTTTTGCACTAAGCATTGAACCGTTTGCGATGTCCATTCGAAATAATCTGGCGATTCAGGGGATTCCCTTTGGGGGCGATGATCACAAAATATCGCTCTTTGCGGACGATGTGCTCCTGACACTCGCGGACCCGTCCCGGTCACTTCCGGCATTGCAATTAGAATTAGCCAAATTCGAAGTTGTCGCCGGTTTTAAGGCCAATCTTGACAAATCCTATGTCCTCAATCTCACACTTCCGGACGCCTATGCACATGCCCTCCAATCTCAATCCCCCTTGCAGTGGTCCAGCCGCTCCCTTCAATATCTGGGGATCCAGCTGACCCCATGGGTGGAAGGACTTTATAAAGCCAATTTCCCAGCCTGAAAATGACCTTAAGCGGTGGAAGCCCCTATTCATTTCTTGGCTTGGCTGCATTCACGCTTTCAAGATGACACTATTGCCCAAATTATTGTATCTTTTTCAGGCCCCACCCATTGACTTGGATGCAACCTTTCTCCCCAAAGTCAAATCATTGCTCACATGGTTCATTTGGCAGGGTGGGCGAGCCCGCTTATCTTTTTCCATACTGAGGTGTTCTCGGGCAAAAGGTGGGGTGGGACTGCCAGACATTGGATTATATTACAAAGCTACCCAATTGCGGATAGTGACAGAGTGGTTCAAGAGGGAGTCGGGGAAGCATTGGCTCCATATGGACAGGGGAGTGGCGGGGAGGACAATATGGGACCTAATCTGGTAACCCAAAAGGGAGCAACCCGCAAATGTGTACATTAGCACCCCCACACGCACCGTATGGAAAGTATGGGACTCGGTGTCGGGAGGCGAGGGGTGGACTCCATTCCCTTCCCCATACACCCCAATTCACTTTAATCCGGCCTTTCCGCCGGCCCTGCACGGAGGCCCATTCGATGCCTGGAGGGAGGGAGGCTGTCTCATGCTTGATCACTTATTCCACAACCACGACATCCTCACCTTTGATAGCTGCAGAAGGGACTTCCACTTACCACCAGAAGAACACTTCCACTACCTTCAACTTCGACATTGGGCACTCACCCCCCACATACGAGACAGTGCACGAGGGAGAAAACGGGGTTTGAGAAGTTTGTGAAAATGGTGGGCTCCATGAAAGGGGTGATCTCCTTTCTCTATAATTATCTGGCGTCATGTGATCAAGGCATCGTTGATGCAGAAAAGCGTAATGGCGGTGGTGCAGGGCGTTCTTGTAAAATAAATACACATTGCACCTTATTGGGTCTGCTTTCGTCTATCCGGGAGTGGATGTTGTGTGGCGAAGTCCGGTGATAATTTACCGAGCCAGCTTCCTCGGTAACAGCAGACCCCTCCTTCAGAAACGGGCCGTGCGGCATGAAGCATTTGTTTCCGGTGGACATCGGGGACAACCAGTATATATATATATATATGTATATATATATATATATATATATATATATGTGTATGTATATATATATACATATATATATATATATATATATATTCACTGAAAAAACCATAGTTTTAGGGACAGTTATAGTTAGTTGGACATTGCACTCGTACAAAACCCGTGAAATTCCCCGTTATAGTTAGTTCAGCTAACTATAACTCGCGCCCCGCAATGCACTGCTGATGACGTCACATATTACATCACTCATGACATGGTCAGTGACATCACTGATGACATCACTGATGACATCTCAAATGACATCACTGATGACATCATCCAGTGACTGTGTGTTTCTGTAAAGTTTAAATATTTTTAATATATATAGGGAAAGGCGTATTGAAGAATGAGTGGGTGTATAAGTGTGTGTATGGATGATTTAGTAGGTGCGTGACTAATTCTATAAGTGAGTGATTAAACGTATCTTACTGAATGCATGGGTTAGTGACTAAACTGGGTTAATGTCTGTATCTGTCTGTTGCTGTGTAAGTGGCTGCATGGGTTTGTGAATAGCTACATGAGTGTCTATAAGAGTTATTGATTTGTTGTCTGAGTATCTGTATGGGTGCCTGAGTGTTTGTGTGGATGGGGTGTGTGCGACTGTGCATAGATGTGGGAGTGGGTGATTCACTGGGTGGATGGTTTCAAGAGTGCATCTGTGATAGACTGTATGGGTGGGTAAGTGTGTGTAAGAGTGTGTTAGTGAGTGAATGTATGTCCCAGTGGTACATGTGTGAGTAACTACATATGTGAAAGGCAGTATATATGTGTATTGGAGTATATAAATAGCTATAAGCGAGAGTGAGTGATTGTGATAGTGGCTGTATGGATGAGTGTGTGCTTGTATCAGTGATTGTATAAGAGCGTAACAATGTGCTAGTATTTGTATGATTAAGTGAGCTGGTGTGTGTATAACTGTATAGGTGAGTAAATGGCAGTGTGTTTAATTATTTGCATGACTGACTAGGTGTGTGAGTACCTCTATGGATGAGTGGCGGTGTTTGAGTGTCTAAATAGGAGCAAGAGTGCATATGATTGTCCTGTACTGAGTGACCATAAGTATGAGTGACTGTACGGGTGAGTGAGTGGATGTGTGTGTGTAGACCTAAGAATCAGTGAGTGGGTATGTAGTTATTGGTGTTGGAGTGTCTATGGTTTTGCGAATGGCAGTCTGTAATTTAGATTGGGTGTATCAAAGGTTATATTAGGGTGTGAGGAGGTGCATCAGATTATCACGTGGATGATGTCATCAGTGATGTCATTTGAGATGTCATCAGTGATGTCATCAGTGATGTCACTGACCATGTCATGATTGATGTAATATGTGACGTCATCAGCAGTGCATTGCGGGGCGCGAGTTATAGTTAGCTGAACTAACTATAACGGGGAATTTCACGGGTTTTGTACGAGTGCAA
The DNA here is from genome assembly GCA_963921515.1 of Calotriton arnoldi. Lineage (NCBI taxonomy): Eukaryota > Metazoa > Chordata > Amphibia > Caudata > Salamandridae > Calotriton > Calotriton arnoldi. The sequence continues at coordinate 412,146 of CAWUFW010005848.1, forward strand.
TGTCCAACTAACTATAACTGTCCCTAAAACCTATGGTTTTTCAGTGAATTTCAAAGGTTTTTAAATGCTAATTTCTAACTATAACTTATCTGAAACCTATGGTTTTTTCAGTGAATTTCAAAGGTTTTTTAAATGCTAATTCCTAACTATAACATGTCTGAAACCTACGGTTTTTCAGTGAATTTCAAAGGTTTTGTAAATGACAATTTTTAAATGTATTAATTGTTATATTAATTTTTTCATACTGATTTATTACATTTTTAGATTTTTTTTTTACATATTTTATTTTTTAAATTACATTGTAATTACATTATACATTACATTACAAAAATACTTTCTCAGAATGAATTACTTTAGTTTAAATACTTTGCACATAGGCAATAGACTTTTAAGTACAGTAGTTACAGTTGTTGCAATGGGCACCACATTTTCAAACACAATGCAACATTCAGCTCAATGTGAATTTCTAGTTAAATGCAATTAGTTACTTTATGGATTACTTTTCTAACCACAGGACTGGATCCTAGATTCAGTCCTGGTACATCTCCTGTAAACAGTTGAGTAAAAGCGTTTTGGTTACAGTCGTGATTTTTAAGGAATATTATTGTATTTTAAAAGTTGACACTTAGAAACTTTTTCTCATAGAATCACCAATGTTATCCTATGGAAGGAAATTCACTTAGCAGATAAAAACTGTTATCGTTACTTTTTCTTACTCAGTGTTGGATCCTGGATCCAGCACTGGTGCATCTCCTGTAAACAGTTGAAAGAATGCGTTTAAGTCATACAGGCGATTTTTAAGGAATATTTGTAGTTTGTGAAAATCGACACTTTGAAACTTTTCTGCTGAAAACCAGACAATGGATTCCTATGGAAGAAAATATAAGTTACTGGTAAGTACGGTTAAAATTACTTTTCAGGACCAGTACTGGGCTGAAAGATGCAGCACTGAGGTCTCTCCTGATAACAGGTGAGTAAATCGGAATTCGTATTTCGGCTGATTTTAGAGGAATATTTTAAAGTTCCAAAACTCCACACTTAGAAGAATTTCCAAGTGAAACCAGTCAATGTTAGCCTATGGAAGGAAATTCAAGTTACTGGTAAGTACGGTTAAAATTACTTTTCAGGACCAATACTGGGCTGAAAGATACAGCACTGAGGTCTCTCCTTATAACAGGTGAGTAAATCGGAATTCGTATTTCGGCTGATTTTAGAGGAATATTTGTATGTTTCAAAAATCAACACTTAGAAACTTTTCAGCAAAAAGCAGGCAATTATATCCTATGGAAGGAAATTCAAGTTACTGGTAAGTACGGTTAAAATTACTTTTGAGGATCAGTACTGGGCTGAAAGATGCAGCACTGAGGTCTCTCCTGATAACAGGTGAGTAAATCGGAATTCGTATTTCGGCTGATTTTAGAGGAATATTTTAAAGTTCCAAAACTCCACACTTAGAAGAATTTCCAAGTGAAACCAGTCAATGTTAGCCTATGGAAGGAAATTCAAGTTACTGGTAAGTACGGTTAAAATTACTTTTCAGGACCAGTACTGGGCTGAAAGATACAGCACTGAGGTCTCTCCTTATAACAGGTGAGTAAATCGGAATTCGTATTTCGGCTGATTTTAGAGGAATATTTGTATGTTTCAAAAATCAACACTTAGAAACTTTTTCAGCAAAAAGCAGGCAATTATATCCTATGGAAGGAAATTCAAGTTACTGGTAAGTACGGTTAAAATTACTTTTGAGGATCAGTACTGGGCTGAAAGATGCAGCACTGAGGTCTCTCCTGATAACAGGTGAGTAAATCGGAATTCGTATTTCGGCTGATTTTAGAGGAATATTTTAAAGTTCCAAAACTCCACACTTAGAAGAATTTCCAAGTGAAACCAGTCAATGTTAGCCTATGGAAGGAAATTCAAGTTACTGGTAAGTACGGTTAAAATTACTTTTCAGGACCAGTACTGGGCTGAAAGATACAGCACTGAGGTCTCTCCTGATAACAGGTGAGTAAATCGGAATTCGTATTTCGGCTGATTTTAGATGAATATTTTAAAGTTCCAAAACTCCACACTTAGAAGAATTTCCAAGTGAAACCAGTCAATGTTAGCCTATGGAAGGAAATTCAAGTTACTGGTAAGTACGGTTAAAATTACTTTTCAGGATTAGTACTGGGCTGAAAGATGCAGCACTGAGGTCTCTCCTGATAACAGGTGAGTAAATCAGAATTCGTATTTCGGCTGATTTTAGAGGAATATTTGCACAATGGTGAAGGGAGGGGCGGGGCCTGAGGTGACATCTGTGCAAACGCGCCCGTGGCGCGTTTTAAGTTGGGGGATTAAGTCCCCTTGAATCATGAGGGTCCCTACGGGCCAACTAGCCCACCAGGAACCTCCAGTATGCGCCAGGGGCTGCGTTGCAGAGACATGTACAGAGGCCACACCCCTTTTACACCTCTCTGCAACGCAGCTCTGTGGCGCTTTCTGGACGTACCTGTTGGGCTAGTTGGCCCCAGGGACCCTCAGGATTGAAGGGATTTAATTCCCCATCTTAAAACGCGCCACGGGCCTGTTTGCACACATGTCACCTGAAGCCCCGCCCCTCCCTTCACCACTGTGCAAACGCGCCCGTGGCGCGTTTTAAGTCGGGGATTAACTCCCTTGAATCCTGAGGGTCCCTGGGGTGCAACTAGCCCACCATATACCTCCAAAGCGCCACAGAGCTGCGTTGCAGAGAGGTGTAAAAGGGGCGTGGCCTCTGTACACCTCTCTGCAAGGCAGCCCCTGGCGCATACTGGAGGTTCCTGGTGGGCTAGTTGGCCCAGGGACCCCAGTATTCAAGGGAGTCGTTCCCCTCTGCAAACGCGCCAGGGCGCGTTTGCAGAGTGGTGAAGGAAGGGGCGGGGCCTGCGGGCCCGATCGTTTTTTTTTTTGTTTTATTCCCCCTGAAGGGAGCTGTGTAGCCCCCTTCCTTTTTCCTATTTTTAGGCCCTGGGGACCCCATCCCCCAGGGCCTTACCCCTACTTAAAATTAAAATAAAAAATAAAAAATGGGAAGGGGGCCGCGTGGCCCCCTTCCCTGGGCCTGTATTGGCCCGGGGACCCCATCCCCGGGGCATGGCCTCTTTTTTTATTTGGAGGGGGCTGCGTGGCCCCCTCCTCAGGCCATTTAAGGCCCGGGGACCCCATCCCCGGGGCCGGCCTTGCACTTTTTTTTTTTAAACTTTTTTTACCTTTGGGGAGGGGGCTGCGTGGCCCCCCTCCGTGGCCACTATGGCCCGGGGACCCCATCACCCGGGGCCTGGCCTCTCATTGGGGACTGTGGGGGTCCCCAAACCCCCACAGTCCCGCCGGCTCCCCGTGTCCTACGGGAGCCGGCATTGCTACACATGGGGAGCAGCTAACATGCTGCTCCCCATGTGGAAAGCAATCAGCTTGGATATTGGAAGAGAGGCAGGTTTCCTGCTCTCTCTTCCAATATCCAAAGCAGTTGCAATGACAGGACGGGAGCCGCGAGGCTCCCGTCCTGTCATTGCAAACAGCAGTGTCCCGGGGGTAGGCACCCAGGGACACTGCAGGAGCCGGCCCTGGGGGTGGCGGTCCCCAGGGCCACCACAGGCTCCAGGAGGGGGCCGCGCGGCCCCCTCCTTACATTTTGAAAGCCCGGGAGGTGGTGGTCCCCGGGGCTTGGGGGTCAAAACGGACCCCCATTGTAATTTTCTTAGTGCCCCGGGAGGTGGTGGTCCCGGGGCATGTGGGGCTGGAGCCCCCACACAGGTTAATCAAAAATAAAAAGAAGCCCGGGAGGTGGCGGTCCCGGGGGCTGCGGGAGGGCTCAGAGCCCTCCCGCACCATTACACATAAAGCCCCGGGGTGGTGGTCCCCGGGGCTTGAGGAGCCCTTAGAGGCCCCCACACATAAAATTAACCCCCCAGCATGCCCCCGGGACTTGGCCCACCCGGGGGCCAGTGCTATCGAGCGCGGGAGACCGCGCTCCGATTTTTTCGGCAGGATTCGCGCACCCTGAGCGCATCCTGCCGATTTAAAAAAATTTACATTTTTTGCCCAGGGTGTCCTTGTGGGACCCCTGAGCAAACCTAGGGGTCAGGGTGTTTCAACCCTGCCCCCTTTGTGCGCTTTGCGCACTTGTTTCTGTCCTCGGTTCTACCGAGGGACAAAATAACTGCCAACATTTCCTGAATCGGAATGTTGACAGCCAGCTGACAACCAATTAACATGCAGCTCGTGATCGGGACGGTGCGCGCAGGGTGCGCTGAGGGTACGCGGACCCTACTCGGCCATAGATATCACTATCTTTTTACTTTTCATTTTCTCAGCAACTACTGAACGGATTTACACCATTTAACAAAAGGGTTCTTTCTGAACCAAGAACTACCTCTTTGCCAAATTTGGTGTAATTCCGTTCAGCAGTTCAGGCTGTAGCCGTGTCTAAAGTTTCCTATGGAAAAATGCATGGGAAAACGCGTTTTGGGACCCCCTTTTTCTCGGCCCCGCTTAGCGAATCCCCCGAGACTTTCAGGGTAGGAGCGGACCGGAGCGGGCCACAAAGTTTGAAAATTTCGCGAAGATACGTCAACCGGCAAGAGAGTTATTTCAAATAGAATGTCGCGGATTTCCTATGGATAATAGGTTGTAACTATAACTATCTACTGGCGACCGCTAGTAGATAATATATATATATATATATATATATATATATATATATATATATATATATATATATATATATATATATATATATGTATATATTACCTACTGGTGGTCGCCAGTAGGTAGTTATAGTTAGGACCTTGTTTCTATTCAAAAAGCGTTTTTCTTTTGCCAATATCTTTGGTGCCGTTTGACGAATCTTGCGAAATTTTCAAAACTAATGGGGCGCTTCAGTCAGCTCCTGTCTTGAACGTTTCGGGGTGATTCGTCAAGCGGGGAATGAGAAAAAAGGGGGGTCCCAAAACGCGTTTTCCACATGTTAATTTCCATAGGAAACTTTAGGCAAGGCTACAGCCCGAACTGCTGAATGGAATTACACCAAATTTGGCAAAAAGGTAGCTCTTGGTTCAAAAGCGCCCTTTTTAAAATGGTGTAAATCCGTTCAGTAGTTTTTAAATATTAAAGGAAAAAGAAATTTATATATCTGGGCGGAGCCTAACCACACATCTCATCGTGGAAAGCAGCTCCAGTATAGAGCACTCTCAACACCAGCGACACTCTAAATTAACTCACCTCAAATGTCTGCTTTTCTATCAAAGTCTTTAAGCTTAGGATTAGCATATATATATATATATATATATATATATATTACCTACTGGCGGTCGCCAGTAGGTAGTTATAGTTACAACCTAGTTTCCATAGGAAAAGCATTTTTTGATTTGCTAATAACTTTGGCGTCGTTTGACGAATCTTTATGAAATTTTGCAAAAAATTGCACCTTTTAGGTTAGCTCCTATCTTGAAAGTTTGGGGGTGATTTGTCAAGCGGGGGCTGAGAAAAAAGGGGTCCCAAAACGCGTTTTCTCCATGTTAATTTCCATAGGAAATTTTGCGACGAGCTACAGCCCGAACTGCTGAACGGAATTACCTCAAATTTGGCAGAAAGGTAGAGCTTGGTTCAGAAAGCGACCTTTTTTAAAATGGGGTAAATCCGTTAAGTAGATTTTGAGAAATACAAAAAATAAGAGTCAAAAAATCAATTTCCCTTAGGAAACTTTGTGCAAGGCTACAGCCGAAACTACTGAACGGAATTACCCCAAATTTGGCAAAAAGGTAGTGCTTGGCTCAGAAAGCGACCTTTTGTAAAATGGTGTAAATCCGTTCCGTGGTTGCTGAGAAATAAGAAAAATAAAAGTTTCGCTATCTGGGCGGAGCCTAAGTCCCGTGCACGAGCTTCGCTGTGATTGGCTGCGAACACTCCAAACCAGGAAGTGTTGGCAGCCATCTTGTGGCTTGGTAGAAGCGAGTCACTAAAAAACAGAGAAAACAAAAAAAATCGGCGCAATTCGCGCTGTGGTCGCGGGTTCCCGCGTTTTATTTTAATGAGGTACCCGGGTGGGCTAGGTCCCGCGGGCATTTCTTAAAAAATAATAGCTGGGGGTCGCTGGGGCTGCGGGGGCCTGCTGGGGTCCCCGCAGCCCCGGGGCTTCACTCATGTTGGGAGGGGGGTTGCGCGGCCCCTCTCCTGGAGCCCTCCATGTGCTTATAACTTTGGCGTCATTTAACGAATCCATACGAAATTTTCAAAAAAGTTTCTGTTTTGATCAGCTCCTATCTTGAAAGTTTGGGGGCGTTTGGTCAAGGGGGGGCTGAGAAAAAAGGGGAGTCCCAAAATGTGTTTTCTCAATGCATTTTCCATAGGAAACTTTAGACAAGGCTACAGGTCAAACTGCTGAACGGAATTACGCCAAATTTGTGAGGGAGAAAGGTTGTGGTCGAGAAAGCGCGCTGTTGAAATGGTGTAAATCCGTTCAGTAGTTTTTGAGAAATATCAAATTTTACAGATATCGATATTTGAGAATTCTGAAATCTGATTGGCTGAGGGTTACGAGCACGAGCTCGCAGCTCATTGGCTGTGAACGGTTGAAACTAGGAAGTGTTGGCAGCCATTTTGTGACTTAGTCCGTCAGCTCGCATCTCTCCGTGTAGAAGCCATCGGGTGTGTAGTTTTACCTCTGCGAGGCAACACTGGCATCTGTGTCTGTGTAAGATACTCCTTTCACGCTCCCTCTCCCCACATCACGAGGTCGCGGCTATGCCTTTAGAAGCCAGTCCGTTGGCTCGGAGCTCTGTGAGTCAGTCTGTCGGCACAACCCTCTACACAACCCAAACACCACTGCACTACCTAACTAAACACTAAACCACTACTGCCAGCACGACCCCCTACACTACAGAAACACCACTGCACTACCTTAAACCCTAAAACACTACCCCCAGCACGACCCCTACACTACAGAAACACCACTGCACTAACCTAAACCCTAAAACATTACCCCAGCACGACCCCCCTACACTACCCAAACACCACTGCACTACGTAACTAAACACTAAACACTACTGCCAGCACGACCCCCTACACTACAGAAACGCCATTGCACTACCTTAAACCCTAAAACACTACCCCCAGCACGACCCCTAAACTACAGAAACACCACTGCACTACCCTAAACAGTAAAACGCTACCCCCAGCACGACCCTCTACACTACCCAAACACCACTGCACTACCCTAAACCCTAAAACACTACTCACAGCAGGACCCCCTACACTACGTAAAGACCACTGCCCTACCCTAAACCCTAAATGCACCCCCAGCACCACCCTCTACACTACACAAACACCACTGCACTGCCGTAAACCCTAAAACACTACCCACAGCTGGACCCCCTACACTACACAAAGACCACTGCACTACCCTAAACCATAAAACACTACCAGTCCATTGGCTCACAGCTCTGCGTTTGCGAGCCGACGGCCCGTAGCTCTCTCTGTGCGAGCGGAGCCCATGGGCCGTAGCTCTCCCTTTGCGAGGCTGCCCGACGGCCCGCAGGTCTCCCTGTGCTAGCCGGATCGCAGTTGTCAGTCTGCGTACCGATATTGGGAATATAAGGCGGCTCTAAAAAGAGCCTTTGTGTTTATTAGTTGGAGCTACATATAAGTGCGGATGCACAGCTTCAGGTTATTCAGAAAATCTCGATTTCCCTGATCTGTGAAGTGTACTCCATCACTTCTGTAGATATCAGCCATATCATAACGTATGTTGTTGTTGTAGATCGACCCCATTCTATGGTCTCTGAGGTATGCAGACACAGCTTTGTTGACAATCTTCCTAGATTTTTTAAACTGAGGACAAAATTTGTTTGACCATTTCCACTTCTGTCTTTGGCATATATTGGAATATACAAAGACAGTTTGAGGCAAAAGCAACATCAATTGTCTAAAGGTGTCCTTCATTATCATTTCCAAACCTACCCCAGTCAATGTGCCTAGGTCATTTCCACCACAGTGCACAATCATGAGGTCAGGGAGTTGGAGATGCAAACATGTTTTAACCAAAGGGAGTAATTGGTGCCACTTCAATCCTCTCTGTCCAAACCATTTAATGTCCACATTTTGTAAACCTAGGTCTAAGTCAATACGTCTCTGTTCTGCATACCTCTTGCACCAGAAAACATAGCTATGTCCTACGATCCACACTAGCATTTTGAAGGTGTAGCTGGAAGATATGGATAGATGTCTGTAGCTCATGCAGTCTGTTCGTAGAATAAGAGATATGTTTAAAGATGGGGAACTACTTTTTTTCTCATACAAAACGATAACTGATTGGGAGATGAAAAACATTGTTTACTAAAAAGTAGGGTGCATATTAGTTTGTCGAAAAGCATCATTGTGATTGGATAATAAAAAGCAGTTTCAACGTAGAGTTCATATGATAGGATAAAATTTGCTCAGTTCAACCACACCTGCTACTTGCATTTGGAAGGCACTGTTCGAACTTAAAACAATGGTGAACTTTTAACCTGCACGTGCCCTTAAATGTTCAAGAAAATGTTGCAAAAAATATCGTTAGGTTTGAAAAAATGATGAACTTTTAACCTGCACATTTCGTAGAATGTTCTAGAAAGTTTGTTGATAGAATACGTTGAACTTCTCACCTGTATGTGTTCTTAAATTTTTTAAAACTGTTTATATGGAAAGTTCTAAAATAACCAATAGAGAGAAGTTTTGCAATTTGAAAAAATAAAGGAACTATTCTGATTTGTTCTTTACATGTATTTATGTGTGGAGCAACAGGGAAATTGTGCCATTACTGATTCCATTCTTGATGAGAGCGGTGCATTACATGTACTGTGTGACAAAGAAAGAATTGCAAATTTGTCAGGGAGAAAGGTCTTGGTGCAGAAAGCGCTGTTTTGTGGAAATGGTGTAAATCCGTTCAGTAGTTTTTGAGATATTAAAGGAAAAAAAGATATATATATCTGGACTGTGCCTAACTCCCGAGCACGAGCTTGCCTCTGATTGGCTGCTAACAATTCAAACCAGGAAGTGTTAGCAGCCATCTTGTGCCTCGCATCGAGTGAAAATATAAAAGAAAGGTCCCGGGGGCAATTTAATATACCGGAGCTCTGTCTGTGCGAGATACCGCTTTCACGCTGCGTCTCCCTACATCAGCAGGTAACGCACCCTTTTCCACCATCAACAGCATACCTCCAACAATATACTTGGGCCCGCAAGTCTGCCTCTGCGAACCACTTGTCGGCTCACAGCTCTTCAGGTGCGAGTTCTCGGGCCCGCAGTTGTATCTGTGAAGCCAATACTGGAAATATAACGGAGGTGTCTCTCTGCGAGATACACTCTTCACGCTCCCTCTCCCCACATCAGTGTTCCGCAGCTATCCCTTTGGAAGCCGATGGCCCACACCTTTCCCTATACTAGTCGGCCCGCAGGTGTTCCTCTGCGAGCTGGCCCGCAGCTCTTCCTCTGCGAACTGACGGGCCGCGGTTCTCCCTCTATGAGCCTGCTAGTCGGCTCGCAGTTCTTCATCTATGAGCCAGACCGCCGGCTCTTAAGTCTCTGAGAACAGATGTAATGGAGGCAACGATCATGCAGGTCGGACACCCAACACTGCTCCGACATCCCCCAGTAGGAGCTCCTTGTCCGCCATCTCCCCTCACCCCCATCCCCCACAAACAAATGTGACAGTCACGTTAGGTTGGACAAATAAGAATCTTAGTCATGTATGGATTTACATATAAAACATTTTAATAAAACAAAACAACAACAAATAAAACTATGTACAGCCATGTCGTGTCATCGCTGGACCATTTGTCAATCACAGCCTGTAAGACAAAAAGAAAGATAAGATGGTGCGTCATGCGTCCAGCAAAGGAGAAAGAGAAAGAGAGAAAGAGTGAGGGAGAAAGAGAGAAACAAAGAAAGAGTGAGAGGAGAGAGAGAGGAAGACAAAGAAATAGAGAAAGAGTGAGAGAGAGAAAGAGAGAAATAGTGTGAGAGAGGAAGAGAGAGAGAGAAAGAGTGAGAGAGAGGAAGAGAGAGAGAAAGAGTGAGAGAGAGGAAGAGAGAGAGGAAGAGTGAGAGAGAGGAGAGAAAGAGTGAGAGAGAGGAAGACAGACAAAGACAGAGAAAGAGAAAGAGTGAGAGAGAGAGAAAGAGTAAGATACAAGGAAAAGAGAGAGAGAGAAACAGTGTGAGAGAGAGGTAGAGAGAAAGAGAGAAGAGAGAGAGAAAGAGTGAGAGAGAGGAAGAGAGAGAAAGAAAGAATGAGAGAGAGGAACAGACAGAGAAACAGAGAAAGTGTGAGAGAGAGAAAGGAAGAGATGGAGAGGGAGTGTTGACACTGGAGAAAATCTTCGCAGCTTACCTTTGTGCCTCCGGTGTGTCTCCAACCACGTGCCGGGACATAGTGCACCCTTAAGTTTAGTGATCTGAAAGATAGTATAGAATTAGTAATTGCAGAGTACATACAACTGCACAAGCCTAATTATCTGTTTCGGCAATGCGCACTCAGGCTGCTGCAGCCCATCCACTCCCACTGCTCGGAGGTGTCTGTGCGCTCTTGTGCGCCCAGGCTGCTGCACACTATCCACTCCCACCGCCCAGAGGTTACTGCCCGCTGCTGCGAAAGAAGTATCTCTGCTCACCTTCCGCCACCGGCGTGTGTGTAAGAGGGTGCACCACGTGCTGAAGCAACTTTGTCAGGCGTTGTCAGGATGGCCACGCATCATCGCAGTTTGTACACGCGTTCAGCTGTGGTGGTGTGGGGGACGTCGATTCGTGAATCACAGCCTGTTAGATAAAAAGCAAGATAGGATTGTGCGTCATTCGTCCATCAAAGGAGAGAGAAAGAGAGAGAGAGAGAAAGAAAGAGTGAGAGGAAGACAGAGAGAAAAAGAAGGAAGGAGTGAGAGGAAGACAGAGAGAAAGAGAGAAGCAGTGGGAGTGACAGGAAAGAGAGAGAAAAAGAAAGAAAGAGTGAGAGGAAGACAGAGAGAAAGAGTGAGAGAGTCGAAGAGAGAGAGAAACAGTGAGAGACAGAAAAAGAGAGAAAGAGTGAGAGAGAGGAAGAGAGAGAGAAAGAGTGTACCCCATCCACTTCCACTGCCCAGAGGTGTCTACCCGCTGCTGTACACCCAGGCTGCTGCACTCCATCCACTCCCATTGCCCAGAGGTGTATGACAGCCGCTGCGCACCCAGGCTGCTGCACCCCATGCACTCCCACTGCCCAGAGGTGACTGCTTGCCGCTGCGCACCCAGGCTGCTGCACCCCATCCACTCCCACTGCCCGGAGGTAACTGCCCGCCGCTGCGCAAACAAGCCTCTCTGCTCACCTTACACCACTGGCGTGTGTCGAAGAGGGTCCACCACATGCCGAAGAAACCTCCTCACCCGTTGTGTACACGCGGAGAGCGGAGCTCACAATTCAGGTTGAGTGTTGATTGCAGGATGGCCACGCTTCATCGCAGGCCTGCAAGACAAAAAGCAAGATAAGATTGTGCGTCATGCGTCCATCAAAGGAGAGAGAAAGAGAGATAGAGAGAGAAAGAAAGAGTGAGAGGAAGACAGAGAGAAAAAGAAAGAAGGAGTGAGAGGAAGACAGAGAGAAAGAGAGAAACAGTGGGAGTGACAGGAAGAGATGAGAGAAAAAGAAAGAAAGAGTGAGAGGAAGACAAAGAGAAAGAGAGAAAGAGTGAGAGAAGAAGAGAGAGAGAAAGAGTGTGAAGGAGAGAAAGGAAGAGATGAAGAAGGACAGTGAGTGCTGTGTCTCCAACCACGTGCCGGGACCTAGTGGAGCCCTCAAGCTCCCACATCTAAACATAGTACAGAATTAGTAATGGGAGAGTATATACGATTGCGTATGCCTAAATCGCTGTGCCGCCTTTGTGTATCCACTCCCGCCGCCCAGACGTATTTGCCCACCGCTGCGCACCCAGGCCTCACTGCTCACCTTTTCGCGGACAGGGCATCCTCCGCATCATGCAGTCCCGCTCCGCAGGCCAACAGGTCTCACATTTGGTGCTGCGTATTGATTTTGCCATGCCAGAGGACATACTAGTGCACCTATCATCATCGCAGGTTGCACACCCGCTCAGTCCTTGCGGTGCCACTAACTCAGTGAACAGTGAGGCCACGCACGTGGTGGTAGGCCTCCCTGTTCGGTGGCTCAGGCCTACACTGCGGTCCAGCAGGGCACACAAAACCTGAGCTGTCCAGACCGCCGGGACGGGCCACCACCTCAGGCTGTACACCCACTCAGCAGTTACGGTACCCGAACCTCAGTGGACCGAAAGTCACCATCCCGTGCCGGTGTGCCTGTGCAGGCCGCAGTGCATCCGGTACGAGCAACTCTGAAATGGCGTCGAGCACGTGCGCCCGGTCTTTTTTATTGGCAGGGTCACGTGCCCTGTGACGCCTGTGCTGGATGGGTGTGGTGTGGGTGTATACTAGCCATGAGGGAGTGGCTGTGGCGTACTGACAACTAGGGTGTGACCAGCAGATCACTGCAATGAAAATCTGGGGCATGTAGTGTTGTTGTCCTTCCCTGTAAGCGTAAGCGGAGTGGGCTGGCCTGGCGTATGCCCGTTCTGCGTGAGGCTGTGAAGAATGACTCCGGAGCTATGGGCATGGCTCCATCGTGAGCTGTATGAGGAATCAACTGATGCGGCGCTGTTGCCAGATTGGGCTAGATCACGCACAATTGGGCTATATTTTTCCCGGTTGTGCGGTAAAATTTAGGTTTGTGCTAGTTGCCAGATTATAAATATATATACAGCGCTCCAGCAAACTAGTATGTTAAAGCGCTTTATTAGACAAATATTTACTTGGCAGCCTGCTGCAACATCAATTCCAATCCATTCACCGCCTGCTTGACGATGTCCCTGCCCCTCCTTCCTTAAAGTAGCAATATTGGGCTAGTTTGGGCTACTTTTTGGTTGTCTTTGGGCTAGAAAATGCTTAAAAAATCTTGCAACACTGCGGTGTTCTTGTTGTAGTGCCGCCGTCACCCGGGTCGCAAGCGTCAATGTGTCACTCTGTGAGCCAAGTCCCTGAACATGGCCAACATGGAAGGTACGGGGAATCACTGACCCTACATTCATCCATAGTTCCATACAAGAAAGATGGTGGACATGACACATCTGTGTGGGTGTGAATGTTTATTGCACATTCAGTGGAGTATTGCAGCTGTAGCAATACTAGGCCATGCAAAATCCAAATTTCAGTTTTTGGGACATGGAGGGCAGCCAATTAGAGACAAGCTTGTTGTCGGAGTTAGGGTGCGCCAACATATGTACTTATACAATCACTCCGCCAATCCCCACGCACTTATAAATTCACTATACACTCTCCTTGCAGTACTCTAATCATCCAGTCTCTACGTACGTACTTGTACAATGACCAAGACAAAGTTACATAACCAAAGTTTTCTCCCAATGTCAAAGGTAAGTTGGTTGCATAGTTGCATACGCTGTCCAGAGCACAATGTAATGTGGTAGGGCCCAAGGGCAGCATGTTGCATACATAATGAACACACGGACACAGATAGATAGTGGAACTGGATACGAGCACGTGCACTCAACTCCTTTTTATTACCAGGGTCACATGTCCAGTGACGTCTGTGCTGGATGCGTGTGGGGTGAGTGTAAGCCAGCCCTCCGGGAATGGTTGGTGCTGGTAACAAGTACAACAGAAATCATCAGATCACACACAGAGATTCAATCATAAAGGGTCCATGACTTGTGCTACACTAAGTTAGGGGCACCAGATCTGAAATCATACACAAAATATTCTGTCATAAAGGGTCCATCAGTTGTGGTGGACTGAGGTAGGAGCATCAGAAGCATTCCGCGTGTGCACAGCTAGCGATGATGCGTGGTCCGGGAGGGCCGCACTGGTAACAATGTCTGTTGCCTACTGGACTGCGTCATCTGCAATCGCAACTCCATCTGAATTGTGAGCCCTGCTGTCCGCAGTGTAGATCGAAGGCAGTAGTCAGCACAGACATCGAGGAAAGCTTTTTGTCACTTCCTCTTGAGAAAATTCAACGACATAGAGTACAATTCTGTCTGCAATTAATAAATCAAGACTGAATTCAAATTGTGAGCTCTGCTGTCCGCAGTGTAGACTGCCATTCAGTGTTCCTTTGGACTTGCAAGATGAATTTGGTCATTGTACTAAAGCTATATTTGATATAAAAAGTTCTTGAAGCAAGGATACTAAAAGGATATTATGTAGGTTTAAGGGTACGTGGCGATGACTTATGGTGCAGTGAGCTAGTGGCACCTGAAGCACTCAGCGTGTGCGCATCCTGCGATGATGCGTGGTCCGTGTGGGCCGCACTGGTAGCAATGTCTTTTGTTTAATGAATTCTGCCTTAATAAGGCCACGTGGCGTTTACTTGTGGTGCACTGAGTTAGTGGTACCTCTGGTGCTCAGCGTGTACGCAGACTGCGATGATGCGTGGTCCGGGCGGGCCGCACTGGGAGCAATGTGTCATGCCTACTGGACTCCGTCATCTGGAATCGCGACTCAATCTGAATTGTGAGCCCTGCTGTCCGCAGTGTAGATCGAAGGCAGTAGTCTGTACAGACATAACTGTGCAGTGCTGTGCCGCTGTGTTCGCAGGGGCTTGTGTCGAGGAGGCCTGTGGTCATGGCGGCAGCCACGTGGCAGGGTGAGGGTCGCCGCTCTGGCAGACGCGTTGGCTTTCACACAAGTGAACCACGCCCAGAACCCCGGATGATTTATTCACACTTCTACGCTGGAGTGGCGTGCGTTGGACCAGCCCACTGCGCTTCCGCTTACAGGGGGTGACGACACAGGTTCATGACCGAGATCTTCCCCACTGCCTGAGGTAACATGGTTGCGTCCACTGTCCATAACACTACAAGCACCAGCTTGTTTTTGGATCGCACAGCAGATAGGTTTAATGAACATTATAATTAGAAATTAGCATTTAAAAAACCTTAGAAATTCACTGAAAAAACCATAGGTTTCAGGGACGTTATTGTTACAAATTATCATGTTAAAAACCTTTGAAATTCACTGGAAAAACCATAGGTTTCAGGGACGTTATAGTTACTTGCACATTTCACTCGTACAAAACCATAGAAATTCGGCCGTTATAGTTAGTTGAGCTAACTATAACTCACGCCCCCACAATGCACTGCTGATGACGTCACATATTACATCATTCATGACATGGTCAGTGACATTACTGATGACATCACTGATGACATCACTGATGACATCTCAAATGACATCACTGATGACCAGTGGCGGCTGGTGGCATTTGAAAGTGGTGGGGCATAAAAGTTCGGGATGAGCAGTATGTTGCTATCGAACGCAGCGAGCGAGCCCGTCTGTCATAATGAGGGGATATGAGGGGGGAGTTCTCCCCGTAAGAAAATTTGTAATAAGAGTGGGCAAATGGTGCACTTATAAGTACATTTGAGAAAGCAAGAAGGTTAATAAGGCAACTGTGAAACTGTAGTTACGACATCAATAAAGAGATTTCATATGATAATGATGTAGGTAGCTGCTTACTCAGTATAACCACAAAACTTCATAACAGACTTTGAGATAACAAGCGACTGTATCCTCGGAGGTGTACACACTGCACACCCACATGGTTTAAACAGGATTGTGGCCACCGAGCGGAATCTCCGTGAAAAACCTACTCGCTCCTGAGGACGAAGAACTGAGTGAACTGACGCCAAAAAAAAAGCGCTAACTACATAACAAAGGAAAATAAAATGAACTAAGGGTGGAGGCAAATACAAAATGACGAGGAATTTGCCCACTTTTACAAAAGTGATGATGTATAAGAGGGGGAGGAAGAAATTAAACTCAGTCTGTTTTGAAAAAAAAACAGTCATCCGTTTTTGAATTACACACTTCGGGGGTTTGAATCGAAGCAATTGCTGCAAAACACCACCTAATGTTGACACTACGAGGTGTTCAGACTAGACATCTTCCATGAAAACTACAACATATGGTGGTGTATTGTTTGGAGAAATACTCCCCCAAATGACTTCGTTTTCATGCACACACTCTGAGTAACGCACGACTGGCAACACTACATGGCGCACTTCATAATCTATCTTCCCTTTGGAATCGTTTTGATTACCTCATCCCCCAGTTAGCCACGTAGCAAGATTACTTGTGAATACCTCCCACTCGGATTATGCATGTAGAGTTAATCTGCTAACCTTCCAACTGACACCGCGCAGTATTGTGTATTGATCCAAGCACGGACTTGAATACTGCAGTTTCGAACCATTTCGAGGCTTTGAGACAGGCTCTGTGCGTGAAATTCTAAAGCAGCCTTTGACTGATGTGATATACCATAAGCATTTCTAGCCGCAAACTATGCCCATAAATTGTTTATCTGCCTCAGTTAAATTTATCATATCCACACATTACACAGTCCATCTTTCTCCATCAATTTTTAAATTGTTTGGCATTCATGTGAAAGATAGAGGGCATCTTTGCTATGATGTCAAGCATTATTTAAACTCATAATGACGACGAATGTCCTTTTCTGTGTTGCGTGATAGTTAGGGTCTTCAGGGGTGTAAAGCAGGCCCCTGCAGCCTCTGCTCTGACGAGGTGTGTAGACTAGAGTGCGTGCATGAAAAACTAAAACATTTGGTGCTGGTGTATTGCTCGGAGCAATACCAGTCACGGCTCGCAATACTCGCGGGGGGAGGGGGGTCTCGCGCGGGGGTATGGGGCCCCGGGGGTTTGAAAATAAAGTAGCTTAAACTTACCTGACCGGGTCCGCCGCCTCTGCTATCTGCTTCTGGGCTGGGGTCCGCGTTTGGCGCCTTCACCGTCGTCTTCTGCTGAGTGGCTACTGGCTGGCAAGCCCTCTCAGCCAATCCAGACGCTGCTCCAGAGTCCAGCAGCGCCAGGAGCAGGGTCACTCCCTGCCCATTAGGAGACCGGGGGTTGCGAATGAAGCAACCCTCGCTCTCCTAAGGGGAAGGCTTAGTGCGCATGTTCGGGCTGGTCTTAAAATGACCAGCCCAAAGCGAACTATGCGCACTATTGCGCCTGTCACTCACTCTGAGTGCTGCCGCAGCCCCACCCCTTCAGCATGCCTCGTTCTACTTCTGACGCTAAAAGCGTCAGAAGTAGAACGATTTCTAAATGGGGCCGTGGGCCTGTGGCATTGGTGGGGCAACGCCCAAACGCCCCCAATGGATGCACCGCCACTGCTGATGACAACACTGATGACATCATCCACGTGAAAATCTGATGCACCTCCTCATACCTTAAAAAAACATTTGATACACCCATTCTAAAATACAGACTACCCTTTTCGAAACAATACAGACACCAATACCAGTTACTACATACGCACGCACTGATTCCTATGTCTACACACACATCCCCTCATTCACCCATAAAGTCACTCATACATGCAGTGACTCAACAAAACTTTTGCCAATATCTTTGGCACAGTTTGACGAATCTTCACGATTTTCAAAACTAATGGTTAACTCAGGTCAGCTCCTGTCTTGAAAGTTTCGGGGTGATTCGTCAAGCGGGGGCCGAGAAAAAAAGGGGGTCCCAAAACACATTTTCCCCATGTTCATTTCCATTGGAAATTTAGACACGGCTACAGCCCGAACTGCTGAACGGAATTACACCAAATTTGGCAAAAAGGTAGGTCTTGGTCCAGAAAGCGACCTTTTTTTTAAATGGTGTAAATCCGTTCAGTAGTTGCTGAGAAATTCAAAAATAAAAGGAGCCACGAATCCTCCCGAGCACGAGCTTCATTCTAATTGGCTGCCAACACTCCAAACCAGAATGTGTTGGCAGCCATTTTGTGACTCGGTTAGATCGAGTCACATCAAAAAGGTAAAAAAAGGTTGTTAATGTAGGAAAGGGGTGAGGGTAGAAACACCCTGACCCCCTAGGGCTGGTCAGGGGTACCCCCAGGGCCCAAAAAAGATTTTTTTTTTTTTTTTTGGGCGGAAGTCGCAGTGGGTACGAGAATCCAGCAGAGTAAATTTTAACAAAACGAAGCGCAGTCTCCCACGCTTCGTTTTCTATAAGCCCCCGGGTGGGCCAGATCCCGGGGGCAATGCTCAAATAATTTGTGGGGTCCCGCGGGGGCCCCTGCAGCCTCAGGGACCGCCACCTCCCCAGGGCTTACATAATGATATGCGGGGGGCACGGAGCCTCCCCGCAGCACCGGGTACCGCCACCTCCCCGGGGCATTTTTATCTTTGTGCGGGGGGCCTTGTGGCCCCCCCCAAACCCCGGGGACCGCCAACTCCCCAGGGCATTTTTATCTTTGAGCAAGGGGCCTCGTGGGCCCCCCAAGCCCCGGGGACCGCCACCTCCCCGGGGCTTTCATTATTTATTTTTGGGGGGCCTCGCAGGCCCCCCCAAGCCCCTGGGACCACCACCTACCCGGGGCATTGTTGATTTTTGAGGGGGGCCTTGCGGAGGCCAGGCCGGAGGGATGGGGTCCCTGGGGCTAAAAGTGGCCCAGGGAAGGGGGGCAACGCGGCCCCCCTCCCTTTTGTAATTTAAAAAAATATATATATATATAAATAAGGCCGGGCCCCGGGGGATGGGGTCCCCGGGGCCAAAAGTGGCTCTGGGAAGGGGGGCAACGCGGCCCCCCTCCCTTTTGTAATTTAAAAATATATATATATATATAAATAAGGCCGGGCCCGGGGATGGGGTCCCCGGGGCCAAAGTGGCCTTGGGAAGTGGGGCCATGTGGCCCCCTTCCATAGTATTGAAAAAAAAAATTAAAAGAGGTAATGCCCCGGGGATGGGGTCCCCGGGGCTATTATTGGCCATAGGAGGGGGACCACACGGTCCCCTTCCATCATTTTTTAAACAAAAATAAATGGTGGCAGGCCCCGGGGGATGGGGTCCCCGGGGCGAATACCGAATAATGGTAGTGGGGTGTTTTTTTTTTCTTTTGAGTTTGGAGTCGCGACCCCAAGGCGGCTCTCAGCGTGGCCCCCCGTGTAACGTCGCGTTGGATTCGCGAATTCACCTTAAATAAATAATTTAGTAGTATATAATTTAGAAGGTAGTGTTGTATTTGTGAAGTTGTTTTAAGGAGGTACTGTGATTGAAGTTAATGACAAGATTACAATTGATAGATTTGGTAAAAATATATAAAATTAAAAATTAATAGTTAAACTTGAAAAGTGTATTGTGTTGTAGTACATTGAATTCATGCTTTTGCAGATTCGCGTCGGGTGCGCGAATCCACATTTTTTTTTTTTTAAATGTATGTGAATTTTTTTTTTATATTCACTACTATGTTATAGGGTGGCTCTAAAAAGAGCCCCTGTGTTCATTATGAGTTTGTTGTAGCTCAATGTAAGTGCGGATGCAGAGCTTTAGGTTGTTGAGAAAGACTCTGTTTCCTTGATCTGTGAAGTGTACTCCATCACTTCTGTAGATGTCATCCATATCAAAACGTAGATTGTTATTGTAGATGGACCCCATTCTATGATGTCTGAGGTATGCATAAACAGCTTTATTGACATTTTTCCTAGCTTTCTCAATCTGTGGACAGAATTGATTTGACCACTTCCATTTCTGTCTTTGGCATATATTAGAGTAAACAAAGACAGTTTGAGGTAAAAGCAACATCAATTGTGCAAAGGTGTGCTTCATGAGCATTTCCAGACCTACCCCAGTCAATGTGCCTAGGTCATTGCCACCACAGTGCACAATCATGAGGTCAGGGGGTTGGACATGCAAAAAGGTTTTAACCAAAGGCATCAATTGGTGCCACTTTAATCCTCTCTGTGCAATCCATTTAATATCCACATTTTGCAAAGCTAAGTCTTTGTCAATACCTCTGCATTCAGCATACCTTTTGCACCATAGCTGTGTGCAACAATCCACACTGTAAGCATCTTGAAGAGATGTCTGGAAGTAATCAAAAGATATCTGTAGCTCAGGTAGTCAGTTGGTAGAGTGAGATGTATCTAAAATGGTGGAGAACATGCTGTTTTTTAAAAAGTAGAGAATTGATTGGCTGTTTAAGAAGATTGTACACTCAAAAATAGGGTGCATGTTACTTTCTTTAAAAAGCATGTTTCTTATTGGTTAGTAAAAAATATTTGAATGGTACAGTAGATAGGATAAGGTCATATTTTGCAAATGTCAACCACACCTGCTGTTTGCATTTGTAAGCTTGTGTGCTGAACTTGAAGATATGATGAACTTGTGACCTGTCAGTTCACTTCAAAGTTCCATGAACTGTTGCTATGGAAACTGGCATTAGGCAGAAGGGGGGAAGGGTTGAATGTTATCTTAGGTTTTAAAATGTGCAATTGTAATTCATATATAAGTGATATGTTATTAAAGTAAGATTTCTCAAGTCAGTACTATCTTTAAAAGTGGTGTGTTGTTAAATAATAGTGGTATTTTTATTTGTAATATATTTTTGAACTCCCATATGGATTCGCGGTTCCATCGCGTTGGTGCACGGTGGAATCGCGACTCCAAAAAATTCCAGAACCAGTTTGGGCACTTTTAGAAGTCAGTTGGTAAGGGTTAATATGTCTAACCAATAGAAATGTGTTTTACAATTTGAAATTATGTAGGAAGCAATGTGATTTGTTACTTACATTTATTTGTGTGGGGAAAGAGAGGGAAGGTTTGCCATTACTGGTTTTACCTTATTGAGAGAGGTGCATTACATTGATTGTGTGCATAAGAAAATCTTTTATGAGTTTCTGATATTTCATATTCTACAAATCAATTTGGAAGGTGAGTTATATATTTCTGAGGTGTATTATGTATTAGCTTTATTTTTAAACTTTAAAAATTATTCAAGAACTGTGATGTTTGAAATATATTATTAAATGTAGAGATGTGTATTGAAGTTTGTTTTATTGTAGTTAAATGTTGTAAGAAATAGATTTTGTATAGTAATATGTGTATATTGGAAGATGGATTAGTGATTATGGTAGTTTGTTTTAGTGTGTGGATATGTACATTTGTAGTATACCGCATAATTTTAGGTGTTTGTTTAAAATGTGAAGTGGAGGCTGTTAAGTTTTAAGGTGTACATGGACTTCTGTCACAAGTATGTCTCAACTTGTATATGGATTTTCATATGTCTTATACATTTGAAGGTGCATGATGTATAACAAAGAGGTGTTGTTGCTTTTTATGTGGTAGGCTCAACACTGTGAGTAGTAGTAGAATGGTGAAGATGCAGCATAATAGTGTGGTTTAAAAGATGTTGAGATCAGGTCTTAGTGACTATGCTACTTTTTATAAGTCTCTAGAGAGATTCAGTTGAAATATGCCACATAATCTTTGGTGTTTGCTTTAAATTTGTAGTTTGTTCTGTGAATTTTTGAGGTGTGCATAGTGTTGTGGTAGAGACATATGCATGCATGCTTTCAGGATGTTGCACTTTTTTCACTCATTCAGGCACTACCACAATACTACTCCAATGTCCCAGGCAGTACCCATGCACTTATAAAATCACCCAGGCAGTTCCTGTGTACTCTTGTAATCCCCCAGATATTATCCCTCAACTTATGAAAACACCCAGGCATTATGTATGTACTCCTTAATCCCCCAGACATTATCTTTGCACTCATGTAATCACCAATGCATTAGCTATACAATGATTCAATCACCCAGGCACTACCCTTGCACTCCTCCAATCACTCAGGCACTACTGCAGTACTACTCCAATCACCCAGGCAGTACACATGCACTTATAAAATCACCCAGGCACTTCCTATGTACTCCTGTAATCTCCCAGATATTACCCCTGCAATCATGGAATCACCAGGCAATACCTATGTACTCCTCTAATCCCCCAGACATAACTCCTGCAATCATGCAATCACCAATGCATTAGCTATACACTGGTTCAATCACCCAGGCAATACCCTTGCACTGCTCCAATCAGCCTCTCAGCATCTATGCATTCCTCCAATCACTTAGCCAGTGCCAATGTACTTATGAAATCACCCAGGCACTACCTCTACACTCTTCCAATCACTGAGGCACTACCACAGTATTACTCCTATGACCCAGGCAGTACCAATGCACTTATAAAATCACCCAGGCACTTTCTATGTACTCCTGTAGTCCCCAGATATTACCTCTGAACTCATACAATCACCAATGCATTAGCTACACACTGGTTCAATGACCCAGGCAATACTCTTGCACTCCTCCAATTACCTTTTCACGATATATGCACTCGTCCAATCACTGAGCCAGTGCCCATGCCCCTATAAAATCACCTAGGCATTACTTTTACACTCCTCCAATCACTGAGGTACTATCACAATAGTACTCTAATCACCTAGGCAGTATCGATGCACTTACAAAATCACCCAGGTACTTCCTATGTACTCTTATTATGCCCAGATATTATCACTTAACTCATGAATCACCCAGACGTTACCTATGCACTCCTGCAATCCCTTAGACATGACCTCTGCACTCATGCAATCACTAGTGCATTAGCTATACAGTGGTTCAATCACCTAGGCACTACCCTTACACTCCTCCAATCAGCCTCTCAGAATCTATGCACTCGTCCAATCACTTAGCCACTACCAATGCACTTATAAAATCACCCAGGCACTACCTCTACACTCTCCCAATCACTGAGGCACTACCACAGTATTACTCCTATCACCCAGGCAGTACCAATGCACTTATAAAATCACCCAGGCCCTTTCTATGTACTCCTGTAGTCCCCAGATATTACCTCTGAACTCATGCAATCACCAATGCATTAGCTACACCCTGGTTCAATCACCCAGGCAATACTCTTGCACTCCTCCAATTACCTTGTCACAATCTATGCACTCGTGCTATTACTTAGCCAGTGCCCATGCACTTATAAAATCACCCAAACACTACTTTTACACTCCTCCAATCACTGGGGCTCTACCACAATAGTACTCTAATCACCTAGGCAGTATCGATGCACCTATAAAATCACCCTGGCACTTCCTATGTACTCTTATAATGCCCAGATATTATCCCTTAACCCATGAATAACCCAGACATTACCTATGTACTCCTGCAATTCCTAATACATTACCTCTGCAATCATGCAATCACCAGTGCATTAGCTATACAGTGGTTCAATCACCCAGGCACTACTCTTACACTCCTCCAATCAGCCTCTCAGAATCTATGCACTTGTCCAAACATTTAGCCAGTACCCATGCACTTACAAAATCACCCAGCCACTACCCATGCACATATAAAATCACCTAGACACTACCCTTGCACTCCTCCAATCTCCCAGGCACTACCTGTGCACTGAAGTACTTGAAATATACCATATGTTTTTAGATCTCTACTTGAAATGAAAAGTGCAGCTTTTTAAGTGTTAAGGTGTGCATTATCTTGTGACTGAGGCATGTTTGTATTTGCTGATGTATTTTTATATGTGTTATGTATGTAAAGATGGTTGACGTATAAAATACAGGTATATATCTATGTCTATGTTTCTTTTATATATGATGGTACTAGGGAAAGGTAGAGACTCATGCATCCATGCTTTTTTAAATATGGGTTGACTTACAATAGAGATATGTGAAGGGATGTTGCTTTGTATTTTGGTAGGCTGTACATCTGAGTAGTAGTAGTAGGATGGTTATGTAGCAGGAGCAGTAAAGTGATGTTTAATATATGTTGGGTGAGGAATTACTGATTATGGTGGTTTAAAAGAGTCTATGTAAAACGTTATTTGATGTATGCCAGATAAATCTAGGTGTCTGTTCGACATGTTAAGAGTAATGTGTCAAGTTTTATGGTCTGCATGGTCATGTGATTGATGAATTTCCTAGTTGCATATGTATTCTCATATGTGTTATGCATCTCAAGAAGCTACATGTATAAAAGAGAGATATATTTTCTTATGTATGTTTCTATTATAAATGGTAGTACTAGTAAAATGTATAGACACTTTCATACATGCCTTTATGAATGTGGTAAGATTTATAACAGAGCTATGCGTTGGTTTAATGTTTTCTATTTGGGTAGGCCCAATACCCTGAGCAGTTAGAGAATGGTGAACCTGTACTAGAAAAGTGTACACCATGTTATAAACCACACTTTTGTGTTGCTATTTCAGTATTCTTCTACTACTTAGGATGTTGGGTGTAGTCAAATATAAAGCAGCAACATGAAGCGATGTCTCAGCTGTAAGTCTGCAATGACCCAGGCACTACCCATGCACTAATCCATGCCCTAAGCCACTATATGTACAGTTCTTCAATCGGTCAGGCACTACTCCACCACTTATGCAATCAGTCAGGTATTATCTCTGCACTCCTCCAATCACCCAGGCAGTACAGATGTACTGATACATTCACTGAGCCACTACCGATGCTTTGATAGATGCACTCAGCCAGTCCCTCTGCACTCATGTAATCACCAAGCACTACCCATGCAGTTTTCCAATCATCCAGGCACAACCTTTGCACTCATGCAATCATCTAGGTACTACCTATGCATTGTTGCAATTAGTCAGGCAGTACCCATGCATTCCTTGATGTACGAAGGCACCATCTGTGCATTGCTCTAATCACACAGGCATTATTTAGCACTCATGCAATCACCCAGGTATTACATATGCCGTTTTTCAATCACTCAGAGAGTACCCATGCGCTCTTGTAATCACCTAGGCACTATGCATGCACTCATGCAATCACCCAAGTATTACCTATGCACTTCTTTAATCACTCAGGCAGTCCTCTATTTTCATAAGCACTACCCCTGTATTCTGCTACTACTCAGGATGTTGCACTTCTCCAATCGCTCAGGCACTACTGCAGTACTACTCCAATCACCCAGGCAGTACACATGCACTTATGAAATCACCCATGCACTTCCTATGTACTCCTGTAATCTCTCAGATATTACCCTTGCAATCATAGAATCACCAAGCATTACCTATGTACTCCTCTAATCCCCCAGACATAACTCCTGCAATCATGCAATCACCAATGTATTAGCTATACACTGGTTCAATCACCCAGGCAATACCCTTGCACTCCTCCAATCACCCTCTCAGCATCTATGCACTCCTCCAATCACTTACCTAGTTCCAATGCACTTATAGAATCACACAGGCACTACCTCTACACTCTTCCAATCACTGAGGCACTACCACATTATTACTCCTATCACCCAGGCAGTACCAATGCACTTATAAAATCACCCAGGCACTTTCTATGTACTCCTGTAGTCCCCAGATATTACCTCTGAACTCATGAAATCACCAATGCATTACCTACACACTAGTTCACTCACCCAGGCAATACCCTTGCACTCCTCCAATTACCTTTTCACGATCTATGCACTCGTCCAATCACTTAGCCAGTGCCCATGCACTTATAAAATCACACAGGCACTACTTTTACACTCCTCCAATCACCGAGGCACTACCACAATAGTACTCTAATCACCTAGGCAGTATCAATGCACTTATAAAATCATCCAGGTACTTCCTATGTACTCTTATAATGTCCCAGATATTATCCCTTAACTGATGAATCTCCCAGACATTACCTATGTACTCCTGTAATCCCTTAGACATTACGTCTGCACTCATGAAATCACCAGTGCATAAGCTATACAGTGGTTCAATCACCCAGGCATTATCCTTACACTCCTCCAATTAGCCTCTCAGGATCTATGCACTCGTCCAAACATTTAACCAGTGCTCATGCATTTATAAAATCACCCAGTCCTGCAATCACTAAGTTAGTACCACAATAGTACTCTAATCACCTAGACAGTATCGATGCACTTATAAAATCAGCCAGGCACTTTCTATGTACTCATGTAGTCCACCAGATATTACCCCTGAACTCATGCAATCACCAATGTATTAGCTACACACTGGTTCTATCACTCAGGCACTACCCTTGCACTCCTCCAATCACCCTGTCAGTATCTATGAACTCCTTCAATCACTCAGCCAGTACCTATATACTTATAAAACCACTCAGGCCCTACCTATGCACTTATGCAATCACCCAGGCACTACTTTACTACACCTGCAATCACCAAGACACTACTCTCGTTCTCATAGAATCACACAGGCACTATCTCTGCAGTCATGCATTCAATTCACTTAGATACTACCTCTGTACTCATGCAATTACCCAGGCATTATCCCTACACTCATGCAAACACCTAGGCATTATCCCTGCACTTCTGCAATCAGACAGGCAACATGAAAGCGGTGCTTCAATCATCCAGCCACTACACATGCACTTATGTAATGACCCAGGCAGAATTCTTGCACTGTGCAATCACCGAGGTACTATCTATGCATTGTTCCAATCAGTCAGGCACTATCCATGCATTCTTCGATGTACCAAGGCAGCATCTGTGTATTAGTCTAATCATGCTGGCATTGTCTTTGTACTCATATAATCACCCAGGTATTACCTATGCAGTTCTTCAATCACTCAGACAGTACCCATGCACTCCTTCAATCACCCAGGCACTACCCATGCAGTTATGGAATCACGCAAGCATTACCTATGCAGTTCTTTAATCACTCAAGTAGTACTCATGCAGTCCTCTAATTTCATGGACACTACCCCTACACTCATGTAATCACTCAGGCACTATGACTACATAGGGTGTTGGGCCTAGTGAAAGATATAGCAGGAACTTTTCATATGTCTCTGGTGTAAGTCTCACAATGTTCTTAAAAACATGCATGCATATGTCTGTACTTTCTGTTAGTAGTATCATATATCAAAGAAACATACAAATAGATTTTTAGTTGTGTTTTATATGTGTACTATGTTCAGATGTATAAGACATCACAATATATGTACAAGTTCAGACATATCTTAAACAGAAGACCATGAAGACGTTAAAAGTTGAGAGAGTGCACTTCATATTTGAAAGAGACACTTAGATTTATTTAGTGCACTTCAAGTGAAGTTTTCCAGAGAGTCTTACAAAGTATCATAATCACTAATTTGTCACCTAACATATGTTAAACATTACTTTTCTACTGCTGCTGCTTTACCATTTTACTAGTAGTTAAGTATTGAACATAGTCAAAATAAATAAGTAAGAAGCAAGAGAATTGCAGACAGAAGCAACAGAGGTGCAGAAAGAGGCAATAGAAGTGCACAAACAGGCAAAAGAAATGCAGAAAGATCCAAGAGCAATGCAGAAGGAACCAACAGCGGTGTATAAGAAGGCAAGAGGGGTGCAGAAGGAGCCAAGAGAGGTGTAGAAATTTGCAAGAGAGGTGTAGAAAGAAGCAACAGAGGTGCAGAAGAAGACAAGACAACTGCAGAAAGAGGCAAGACAGTTGCAGAAATAGGCAAGAGAGGTACAGAAAAAGGGAACAGGGGTGCAGAAAAAGGCAAGATAAGTGCAGAAAGAGGGAAGAAGGATGTAGGAAGAGGTAAGAGGGGTGCAGAAAGGGTAACAGAAGTGCAGAAGGAAGCAAGAGTAGTGGAGAAAAAAGTAAGAGAGGTGCAGAAAGGGAGAAGTGGGATAGAGAAAGAAGCAAGAGAGGTATAGAAAGACATAAGAGAGGTACAGAAAGAGGGGAGAGGGGTGCAGAAAGAGGCAACAGAGGTGCACAGAGAGGGAAGAAGGATGCAGAAAGAGGTAATAGGGGTATAGAAAAAAGCAGCAGAGTTGCAGAAAGAAGCAAGAACAGTTGAGAAGGAAGCAACAGAGATACAGAAAGAGGTAAGACTGGTGCAGAAAGAGGCAACAGAGATGCAGAAAGATGGAAGAAGGGTGCAGAAAGAGGTAACAGGAGCACAGAAAGAGGCAACAGGGATGCAGAAAGAAGCAAGAGAGGTGCAGAAAGAAGCAAGAAAAGAGCAGAAAGAAGCAACAGAGGTGCACAAAGAGGCACAAGGGGTGCACAAAGAGGAAGAGAGCTGTAGAAACAGATAAATGTAGTGCAGAAACATTCAAGAGGGGTGTAGAAAGAGTAAAGAAAAGTGCAGAAAGAGAGAACAGGGGTGACGAAAGAGAGAAGAGAGGTGTAGAAAGAAAGAAGAAGGATATAGAAAGGAGTAATAGTTAGGTATTGAGTATAGGTAAAAAGAAAGCAGCAACCCTTCACATGTTTGTGCTGTAAGTTTCATTTTCTTTTTGAAACCATGCATGTATGAGTCTGTGCTTTTTGCTAGTGTACTATATGTAAATAAAAAGCATACAAATATATGTATACTTCTGTTTTATATGTAAAGCATCTTCAAATGTATGACACATATGAGAATACATGTGCAAGTAGAGACATACCCCAATCACAACATTATGCAGGCCTTAAAAGTTGACAGACTGCACTTTAGATTTGATTTGGGTAGCAGTAGAGAAATCCTTTAGTTGTGCTCTGTGGTTCTGTTGTATAGCTTGTGATTTCTTCTAATTGATGGAATTATGCAGTGCCTGATATAGGTTTGGAGTGCAATTCAAAATATTTCTTTATTTATACATAAGAATATTTGTATATCATTATTTTAATAATAGTAAATTATTTAACAAAACTATTTAAACTTCTCTTTTTTCAGATATTCTCCATGAATTCCACGTTGACACAGGGTTATTTTCCCGCGATAGGCTGCGATATAGAAAGTTGCGTTACGCTACTCTTGCGGTAGTTATCACACGTTCTTGTGAATATACCCCAAAGTCTTTTCTAAACCAGCAGTCTTAGACACTGACTTTTCCAAAGAATCCAATTTTGACTGTAATTTCTCTGAGAGAAGAATAGTAACTCTATCGTGTTCCATTTTATCGATAGCTTCCATTTTCACTATTGGTTGTTTTTTCCAGTTTCGAAAGTTCATGATTGAATGTAGAACACTCTTGCAGTGTTGGCATTAGGCAAACTATAGACTTCTTTTCTCCAATTGTTTTGTTCATTATTTCAGGTGCAATGTTTTCATTTGGAAACAAATTCGTTAGTAGCCGACTTTGCAAAACTTCTTTACCATGTTGTGTCAAAACTCCAATTCTTATATCTTGAAGAATGTTTCCATAGTGTTCATCACTTGCTTGTCGCATATTCTTAATAAGTTCTTTATATTCAAAATGAGACCAAATGTTAACATTTCCAATACTTCCCAAAGATTTCCTAGTATCTTCATGGACAAGAGTTTTAAAAACTGGTTGTCCTTTCACAGGAGTCAGTTGTAGTAGATCGCCAAATACAATTACATGTTTTCCTCCAAATAAAACATCATAATCTGTTTTTAAAATCTGTTGCATTCTTAAATGTACAAAGGCAAGTATTAAGTTTGAGACCATGCTCACCTCATCAATGATTAGAAGTTTCATTTTCTTTAGTACTCTTGAGACTTCATAACAAGCTTCTCCAGATAGTTTATGATATTCCAACTTATTTTCATGTTCTACTGGTAGCATGAGTAAACGATGTAATGTAATCCCTTTAATGTTGTGTGCCTCTAACCCAGTTGGAGCTGTTACAACACAAGATAAATGTGATTCAGTGGTTTTCTGTAGATAACTGGTCAAAACTTTAATTAAGAAACGTTTTCTTGTTCCAGCTTGACCACTGATATACATTTCAATAGGTTTAAATGATGTGTAGTTGCACTCTTTTTTTTCATGCAGTAAACAATGCTGTATCTGTTGTGTCACTTGCTGACTGACATCGCTGGAGTCATGACGCGGAGGGAAGAATACCTGTCCGCTCAGAGTGGCTCCAGCGATCCCAGCCGTGAGCTGGCACACATGCGAAGGCTCATGGAGGACATGGTGCGGATGGAGGCGGAAAGGATGGCAGCCACCGCTGCACATCAGCTAAATGTAGCTGGCATCTACCAGGCTCTGCATGTCCTCATCATGGCATTGCTGCAACAAGGCGTGTCGCTGATGAATGCGGCTGCCCCCACACCATCCACATCTCCCCCCCCCTGGTGTGTCAGTGCCTCCCAGTGTGGCAGGCGTATCCACTCAGGCCCCTGATGTGTCAGAGGCACACAGTGCCACAGCCGGTACTGCAACACCCACAGGTGGGGCAGAGCACACATCCGAGGATGAGGACGTGGATGGGTTGGCTCTCAGAAGGAGGCACTAGCATACATTTCCGCCACCTGGCCTGTTTCTGCTTGGTCCCGCACATGACCTCATGACCTTCCACTGACCCCCGATACACTCCGATGCACTCACCTTGGACAGCGACATGGACTGCCACATCCTGTTTGACGACCAATGACACGGCGACCAGACTGCGGACTGTACCCTTCCTCTTCTGCAGTACATGTCATCCCCGGATGGACTCTGGCTGGCCCTCCACGTGTCCATATTGTGTAGTGTGCTCGGCATTGCCCTGTACCGCTCCAGCTGCATAACTGCACTGGATGTGCAATAAACATCCAGTGACCCACTGCTGTGTCATGTCTTTCATCATTCATGTGTGAATGTGTGGATGAATGTAGGGACAGTGACTTCCCTTGCGTCAATGATGTTCATCCTGTGGGATGCCAGTCAGAGGGTGCTACATTGCATTTTGTGTACCGGGTCCCGTGAACACTACAACAGGGACACATGCATCAGTCACTTCCTTGTCCGGACATGGACTGAACCACACCCAGAGCCCACAAGTCATTGTTGCAAGCCCTGCACTGGTCCGGCATACGGCAGGCCAGACCACTCCGCTAACGCCCCGAGGGGGGCCCTCATTGCTACCAGTCGCAGCCGTACTCGCTGGTGGTGTGCAGGTCACTGGTCTAGTTGTCAGCATGTCACAGCCACTCCCTGAGGGCTGGTTTTCACACACACCATACCCATCCGGCACAGGCATCACAGGCCATGTGACTCCGCCAACATAAGGGGCCGATGACGTCACATTCCCCTCTTCCGGTGGTGACTGGATGACGGACGCTCCACGGTTTTCACTCATATAGGGCCCATGAGTTGTTGTGCACAGGGTTAGTGGCATCCGAGGCCTTGAGTACGGCACGGGCCTACCACCACGTGCCGCAGACTGGGATTGCACACGGTTAGTGCCATCCAAGGCCTTGCGGACGGCACAGGCACCCGGCCACGGGACAGTGACTTTGGGTGCACTGTGTCAGTGGCACCTTGAGCTGCTGAGCGGGTGTGCAGCCTGCGATGATGCCCCGTCCCGGCGGTCCGGACAGCTCAGGTTTTGTGTGCCCTGCTGGACCGCAGTGTAGGCCAGAGCCAACGGGCAGCGCGGGCCTACCGCCATGTGGTGTCGCTTCCGGGATCCCAGAGTTGGTGGCACCCATTGGGCTGAGCGGGTGTGCAGCCTGCGATGGTGCCGGGTGCACTGGTATGTCCTATGCCATGGAGTAA
Organism: Calotriton arnoldi; assembly: GCA_963921515.1. Taxonomy (NCBI): domain Eukaryota; kingdom Metazoa; phylum Chordata; class Amphibia; order Caudata; family Salamandridae; genus Calotriton; species Calotriton arnoldi. The sequence goes on from CAWUFW010005848.1 coordinate 443,496, forward strand.
TCAAGACCCAGCACCAAACGTGAGACCTGGTGGCCTGCGGAGCGGGGCTGCATGATGTGGAGGGTGCCATGTCCACGGGCCCCGGGCTTTTGGCTTGCAGGGGCACGTGGTGGGACCTCCTGTCTACGCGCCGGTGGCGGAAGGTGAGCATTGAGTCCTGGGTGTGCATGGGCGGGCATGCTCCGATGGGCGGCGGGAGGGGTTGGGGTGCCTCTGCCTGGGTGTGCATGGGCGGGCAGGCGATGTTGTCTTGTGCAAATGTGTGTACTGTGCCAGTCATGTATCTGGACTCTGTTTCAGCTGACGGCTCTGACTCAGATGTGTGACCTGGTGTCCTGCTATACATACCGGCACGTGTTTGGAGACACACCGGTGGCAGCAGGTGAGCAGTGTGGCCTGGGTGTGCAGGGGCAGCACTCTCTCTCTCTCCTCTTCTCTCTCTCTCTCTCTCTCTCTCTCTCTCTTCTCTCTCACTCTCCCTCTCTTCCTCTCTCTCTCTCCCTCTCTTCCTCTCTCTCTCTCTCTCCCTCTCTTCCTCTCTCTCTCCTCTTCTCTCTCTCTCCCTCTCTTCCTCTCTCTCTCTCTCTCCCTCCCTCTCTTCCTCTCTCTCTCCTTCGCTCTCTCTCTGTCCTCTGATGTGCGCAGGACACACCTTCTCATCATGTTTTTTGTCTTACAGGCTGTGACCTACGTATTGTCCCAAGGGAGCGGCCATGTGTCTTCATTTCATTTCGGTGTTCATTTTAATAAAGTTTCATTTGTTGCTTCGAAAGTGAATGTGTGCTGCTCATTTCTGTGACGACACATGCATGTCACCAGTTGTGATTGTGCGGCATCAAGCGGAATATTTTGTACATGTTTAGGTGTGGCTGATGTGGCATGTCTTTGGTCGGGGGGTGCCAGGGAGGGGTGGTCCTGGGGGTGGTGGCGGTGGGGGTTGTGGCCCTCTTGGGTGACCGGGCTGCATGATGGGTGGCTCCATGGCATCTGTTGCCCTTCTGATGTAGCCCTGGGCTGTGCTCCCTTTTGGTTTGCAGGCTGCCGTCCGACTTTACACCAGGTCAGCGCAGGTGTAGATTTCCTGGTTCTAACGTGCCTTATCGCCTGTTTTGTGTTTTTATTGCCGATGTGGCTGGTCGTTGAGAATGTTGAGGTGTGATGTTGTTGCGCCTTTTGGCACGGGAATGGCCACTCTGCATCTCATTAGCGATAGTTGCGGGGGTCCTCTGTGGAGATGTTTTTTGCGGCTGCTATCGCGGGTAAACTGGTGCTGTGGGCTGTTAACACCGGCTTGTGAATGGGGAGGTAAATTTATCATGACTTTGGCTGCGATAAAGTGCCGTTAATTAGGCGATAGCTCCTTGTGAATATGCCCCTTTGTATGTATGTGAAAACTGTTGGGTAATTTTACGACGTAATTTGGATGTAGAAAAAGGTTTCGTAAATGGAGCAATGGGAAAAGTTGTTGATTTTGTTAATTATCAGAACAGAGATGGAATTGAATTTTTGAAGATTAAATTTGATCAGATTGAAGAGGGAAAACAGATTGGACGTTGTGCTGTTCGTTTTTTGCTTGTAAAAGGCTTGTATGTTCGTAGAAAACAGTTTCCTCTTTCTTTAGCATATGCAGTAACCATTCATAAATCTCAAGGTTTAAGTGTAGACAGTGCTTTGGTAAATATTGGAAGCACAGTGTTTAAAGAAGGCATGGCATATGTTGCATTGTCTCGAGTAAGAACATTATCTGGTTTGTATTTGATCGATTTTGATGAGAAAAAGGTTAGTGCTGATGCAAATTGTGTAAGAGAGTATAATCGGTTAAGAAGACTGTATGCTCCTAACTTAGGTGAATATCCCGTATATGAAAAGCGTGTAGTGTGTCCAAAACGAAAATATGACAAACATTCTAGTGAGGTTCAAAAAAAGAAAACAATTCAAGAGAATGATGAAGCTGCAAAGAAAATGAAAATGGACACTGTTGATGACATTGTAGGATACCAGTTAGAAAATAGTTCAGGTATCAACTGCTATGCTAATGTAATTGTGAATGTTGTGTTTTATCTGGAAGATCTTCATCTTCAAATTATGGAAAATCGAGAAAAACAATTCTGTTCTGTACTACATAATGTTTTTCAAAAGTTGGTAACTGATAGAAGTAAAATCCATACTGCTTCTGGCATTCGGCATCTTTTGGATATATGTACTGGTTCTTCACAATTTGCACTCAATATACAAGATGCACAAGAATTTCTTATGTTTATGCTTGGTCTATTGGAAGATGAAGGAATAGAAATTGAAAATTTATTTGGACTAAGTTACAGATGGGATCATAAATGTGAAGAGTGATAATTTTCTTCCACCACTGGAATAGACACTGAACGATTCATTACTTGACGATACCAGATTGCAAATCAGTATCTTTTAACAAATTAGTAAAAACAGAAAATAAAAATATGAAATGCTCTCATTGTAAATCAGAAATGTTGTCAACGTTATATATAGAAAGATTTGGAAAATATGTCATTTTAATGCTACAAAGTTGTAGAGCAAATGGAAGAAAATTGGAAACAAAAATTAAAAATTTTGTGGCAAGTCAACTATCAATTTCAGGAAGAAGTTTTAAGGCAGTGGCTATTATTTTCCATGATGGATCTACTATAACATCTGGACTCTATACTGTGTATTTAAAGTGCAATAAAGATGGACACATTGCCATGATGCCCATTTGCAATTCAAATGTAGGTTGCCTTTCGAATTACCAGATTCATATCAGATATTTTTGATGCCAAAGTTTTGAAAACATCTTTCGGCCTATTGGGAAGATATAAACACAAATAAATGAGTTTATTTTGGATTTTTTCAATGGAAATTGATTTGGAAACATTATTCGGCCTATTGGGAAGATGTGAAAAATTACTGTTTGAATTATTGTTTGAGCTAATTGTTATTGCATTTGCAAAATTGTGTTTGAAAGAAATAGTTTATATATTTGATCTTTATATTATATGCGATGTAAATGAGAATGTATATTTCAGAAATGTACTTCAGAGAAATAAATAATTTATTGTAGTGGAAAAATATAATTTAGAAACTGTAGATAGGTAAACAGATGGTTGAACTTGTAAATATTTTCAACGCAGATTTGTTTTTTTTTACAATCTCATTGATTGTATTTTTTCCCCGCTGTTATATGATGATCTACATTGAAATCACTGTGAATGGTGAAATTCAGTAGAATCTGAGAACAGCAAAAAAGGGAAACTGAATATGTTATGTAATTCTAAAATTATGTTGTGTTCTTAAAACTATTATATTATAAGCAATAACAGTTTTTCTTCTTGTTTTTTACAGAAAGTAGTACTAGAGCTTGAAAAGATTTTAAATTCAGTTTACAATAAAACTACTGTAAAATAGTTTCGCTGAGTTTGGTATCTACTTCAATAAAGAAGGTAAGATGAAATAATGTAATAAGCATAATAATATGAAGTAATGTTTAGAGTCACTTTTATTGCAGTCATCCATTTTTTTCAAGCACTACCCATGCACTCCTCCAATCACCCAGGCACTACCCATGCATTCATGCAATCACTCAGGCACTAGCCATGAACTCATACATGCACTCACGCACTTCTGCTGCACTTATGCAATCACTGAAGCACTACCAATACAGTCTTCCAATCATCCAACACTACCCGTACACTCATGCAATCACCCAGGTACTTCTTATGCACTCCTCCAATCACCCAGAAACTACCCATGCACTCCTCTATGCACCCAGGCACTACCCATGCAGTCTTCCATGCACCCAAGCATTACCCATACACCCCTCCAATCACCTAAATATTACCCCTGCACTCATGCAATCACTCAAGCATTACCCATGCACTCCTTCAATCACTCAGGCAGTACCCATGCACTCATCCAATTACCCAGACATTAGCCATGCACTCCTCCAATCACCCAGACATTACCTCTACACTCATACAAACACCTAGGCATTACCAATGCACTCCTCCAATCACCCAGGCCCTACTCATGCACTCATGCACTAACCCAGGCACTACCCATGCACTCATGAAATAACCCAGCCACTACCCATGCACTCCTCCAATCACTTAGGCAGTACCCATGCACTTCTCCAATCACCCAGACATTACTCCTGCACTCATGCAATAACCCAGGCATTACTCATGCACTCCTCCAATCACCCAGACATTATATCTGCACTCATGCAATCACCCAGGCATTACCCATGCTCGTACAAAATCACCCAGGCATTACCCATGCTCTTACAAATTCACCCAGGCATTACCAATGCACACCATTAATCACTCAGGCAGTACCCATGCACTCCTGCAAACACCCAGACATTACTCCTACACTCTTGCAATCACCCAGGTATTACCCATGCACTCCTTCAATCATCCAGACATTACTCCTACACTTATGGGATCACCCAGGCATTAGCAATGCACTTCTCCAATCACCCAGGCACTACCCATGCACTCATTCAATCACTTAAGCATTACCCATGCATTTCTTCAATCACCCGAGCAGTACCCATGCACTCCTCCAATCACCCAGGCACTACCCATACACTCATGCAATAACCCAGGCACTACCCATGCAGTCCTTCAATCATCCAGATATTACTCCTACAGTTATGGAATCACCCAGGCATTAGCCATGCACTACTTCAATCACTCAGGCAGTACCCATGCACTCCTCCAATCATCCAGGCACTACCCATGTACTGCTCCAATCACCCAGGCATTAGCCATGCACTCCTTCAATCACTCAAGCATTACACATGCACTTACAAAATCACCCAGGCATTACCAATCCACACCTTTAATCACTCAGGGCCCGATTCACAGACCTAACTAAAGACAAAATCCTAAACTTACTACCATTTTGGTATTCACAGAAGGCACTTACTTACTCATTTTGAGTAACTTACTCATTTGTGTAACTTACTCATTTTGGTATTCATAGAAGGCACTTACTCATTGATGAGTAAGTGCCTTCTGTGAATACCAAATGATAAGTTACACAAATAGTAAGTTACACAAAATGAGTAAGTTACTCATTTTAGTATTCACAGAAGGCACTTACTCATCAATGAGTAAGTGCCTTCTGTGAATACTAAAATGAGTAAGTTACCAAAATGAGTAAGTTACACAAAATGAGTAAGTTACTCAAAATGAGTAAGTAAGTGCCTTCTGTGAATACCAAAATGAGTAAGTGCCTTCTGTGAATACCAAAATGGTAGTAAGTTTAGGATTTTGTCTTAAGTTAGTTCTGTGAATCGGACCCTCAGGCAGTACCCACGTACTACTGCAATCACTCAGATATTACTCCTACACTCTTGCAATCACCCAAGTATTACCCATGCACTCCTTCAATCATCCAGACATTACTCCTATACTTATGGAATCACCCAGGCATTAGCCATGCTCTTCTCCAATCACCCAGGCACAACCCATGCACTCATGCAATCACTCAGGCATTACCCATGCGTTTCTTCAAGCACTCAGGCATTACCCATGCACTCCTCCAACCACCCAGACATTACCTCTGCACTCATGCAATCACCCAGGCATTACCCATGCACTTACAAAATCACCCAGGCATTACCCATGCTCTTACAAAATAACCCAGGCATTACCAATGCACACCTTTAATCACTCAGGCAGTACCCATACACTCCTGCAAACACCCAGACATTACTCCTACACTCTTGCAATCACCCAGGTATTACCCATGAACTCCTTCAATGATCCAGACATTACTCCTACACTTATGGGATCACCCAGGCATTAGCAATGCACTTCTCCAATCACCCAGGCACTACCCAATGCACTCATGCAATCACTCAAGCATTACCCATGCGTTTCTTCAATCACTCAGGCAGTACCCATACACTCCTCCAATCACCCAGGCACTAGGAAATACACTCATGCAATAACCCAGGCACTACCCGTGCAGTCCTTCAATCATCCAGATATTACTCCTACACTTATGGAATCACCCATGTATTACCCATACAGTTCTCCAATCACCCAGGCACTACCCATGCACTCATGCAATCACCCAGACATTACTTATGCACTCCTTCAATCACTTAGGCAGTACCCATGCACTCCTCCAGTCACCCAGACATTACCCTTGCCCTCATGCAATCACACAGGCACTACACATGCACTTACAAAATTACCCAGACATTACCAAAGCTCTCCTTTAATCACTCAGGCAGTACCCATGCACTCCTCCAATCACACAGACATTACTCCTGCACTCTTGCAGTCACCCAGGCATTACCCATGCACTCCTTCAGTCATCCAGATATTACTCCTACACTTATAGAATCACCCATGCATTAGCCATGCACTACTTCAAACACTCAGGCGGTACCCATGCACTCCTCCAATTACCCAGACAGTACCCATGCACTGCTCCAATCACCCAGGCATTACCCATGCACTCCTTCAATGACTCAGGCATTACCCATGCACTCCTCCAATCACCCAGACTCTACCTCTGCACTCATGCAATCACCCAGGCATTTGCCAAGCACTTTCAAAATCATCCAGGGATTACCCATACACTTACAAAATCACCCAGGCATTACCAATGCACTCTTTTATTCACTCAGGCAGTACGCATGCACTCCTGCAATCACCCAGACATTAGTCCTACAGTCTTGCAATCACCCAGGTATTACCCATGCACTCCTTCAATCATCCAGACATTACTCCTACACTTATGGAATTACCCAGGCATTAGCCATGCACTTCTCCAATCACCCAGGCACTACCCATGCACTCCTCTATGCACCCAGGCACTCCCCATGCAGTCTTCCAAACACCCAAGTATTACCCATGCACTCCTCCAATTACCCTGACAGTACCCATGCACTGCTCCAATCACTCAGGCATTACCCATGCGTTTCTTCAAGCACTCAGGCATTACCCATGCACTCCTCCAACCACCCAGACATTACCTATGCACTCATGCAATCACCCAGGCATTACCCATGCACTTACAAAATCACCCAGGCATTACCCATGCTCTTACAAAATCACCCAGGCATTACCAATACACACCTTTAATCACTCAGGCAGTACCCATACACTCCTGCAAACACCCAGACATTACTCTTACACTCTTGCAATCACCCAGGTATTACCCATGAACTCCTTCAATGATCCAGGCATTACTCCTACACTTATGGGATCACCCAGGCATTAGCAATGCACTTCTCCAATCACCCAGGCACTACCCAATGCACTCATGCAATCACTCAAGCATTACCCATGCGTTTCTTCAATCACTCAGGCAGTACCCATACACTCCTCCAATCACCCAGGCACTACACATACACTCATGCAATAACCCAGGCACTAGCCATGCAGTCCTTCAATCATCCAGATATTACTCCTACACTTATGGAATCACCCATACCCATACAGTTCTCCAATCACCCAGGCACTACCCATGCACTCATGCAATCACCCAGACATTACTTATGCACGCCTTCAAACACTTAGGCAGCACCCATGCACTCCTCCAGTCACCCAGTCATTACCCTTGCCCTCATGCAATCACACAGGCACTACACATGCACTTACAAAATTACCCAGGCATTACCAAAGCACTCCTTTAAACACTCAGGAAGTACCCATGCACTCCTCCAATCACACAGACATTACTCCTACACTCTTGCAATCACCCAGGTATTACCCATGCACTCCTTCAATCATCCAGACATTACTCCTACACTTATGGGATCACCCAGGCATTATCAATGCACTTCTCCAATCACCCAGGCACTACCCATGCACTCATGCAATCACTTAAGCATTACCCCTGCGTTTCTTCAATCACCCGGGCAGTACCCATACACTCCTCCAATCACCCAGGCACTACCCATACACTCATGCAATAACCCAGGCACTACCCATGCAGTCCTTCAATCACTCAAGCATTACCCATGCACTTACAAAATCACCCAGGCATTACCAATCCACACCTTTAATCACTCAGGGCCCGATTCACAGACCTAACTAAAGACAAAATCCTAAACTTACTACCATTTTGGTATTCACAGAAGGCACTTACTTACTCATTTTGAGTAACTTACTCATTTGTGTAACTTACTCATTTTGGTATTCACAGAAGGCACTTACTCATTGATGAGTAAGTGCCTTCTGTGAATACCAAAATAGTAAGTTGCACAAAATGAGTAAGTTACACAAAATGATTAAGTTACTCATTTTAGTATTCACAGAAGGCACTTACTCATCAATGAGTAAGTGCCTTCTGTGAATACCAAAATAGTAAGTTACACAAAATGAGTAAGTTACTCAAAATGAGTAAGTAAGTGCCTTCTGTGAATACCAAAATGAGTAAGTGCCTTCTGTGAATACCAAAATGGTAGTAAGTTTAGGATTTTGTCTTAAGTTAATTCTGTGAATCGGGCCCTCAGGCAGTACCCATGTACTACTGCAATCACTCAGATATTACTCCTACACTCTTGCAATCACCCAAGTATTACGCATGCACTCCTTCAATCATCCAGACATTACTCCTATACTTATGGAATCACCCAGGCATTAGCCATGCTCTTCTCCAAGCACCCAGGCACAACCCATGCACTCATGCAATCACTCAGGCATTACCCATGCGTTTCTTCAAGCACTCAAGCATTACCCATGCACTCCTCCAACCACCCAGACATTACCTCTGCACTCATGCAATCACCCAGGCATTACCCATGTACTTACAAAATCACCCAGGCATTACCCATGCTCTTACAAAATAACACAGGCATTACCAATGCACACCTTTAATTACTCAGGCAGTACCCATACACTCCTGCAAACACCCAGACATTACTCCTACACTCTTGCAATCACCCAGGTATTACCCATGAACTCCTTCAATGATCCAGACATTACTCCTACACTTATGGGATCACCCAGGCATTAGCAATGCACTTCTCCAATCACCCAGGCACTACCCAATGCACTCATGCAATCACTCAAGCATTACCCATGCGTTTCTTCAATCACTCAGGCAGTACCCATACACTCCTCCAATCACCCAGGCACTAGGGAATACACTCATGCAATAACCCAGGCACTACCCGTGCAGTCCTTCAATCATCCAGATATTACTCCTACACTTATGGAATCACCCATGTATTACCCATACAGTTCTCCAATCACCCAGGCACTACCCATGCACTCATGCAATCACCCAGACATTACTTATGCACTCCTTCAATCACTTAGGCAGTACCCATGCACTCCTCCAGTCACCCAGACATTACCCTTGCCCTCATGCAATCACACAGGCACTACACATGCACTTACAAAATTACCCAGACATTACCAAAGCTCTCCTTTAATCACTCAGGCAGTACCCATACACTCCTGCAAACACCCAGACATTACTCCTGCACTCTTGCAATCACCCAGGCATTACCCATGCACTCCTTCAGTCATCCAGATATTACTCCTACACTTATAGAATCACCCATGCATTAGCCATGCACTACTTCAAACACTCAGGCGGTACCCATGCACTCCTCCAATTACCCAGACAGTACCCATGCACTGCTCCAATCACCCAGGCATTACCCATGCACTCCTTCAATGACTCAGGCATTACCCATGCACTCCTCCAATCACCCAGACTTTACCTCTGCACTCATGCAATCACCCAGGCATTAGCCGAGCACTTACAAAATCATCCAGGGATTACCCATACACTTACAAAATCACCCAGGCATTACCAATGCACTCTTTTATTCACTCAGGCAGTACGCATGCACTCCTGCAATCACCCAGACATTAGTCCTACAGTCTTGCAATCACCCAGGTATTACCCATGCACTCCTTCAATCATCCAGACATTACTCCTACACTTATGGAATTACCCAGGCATTAGCCATGCACTTCTCAAATCACCCAGGCACTACCCATGCACTCCTCTATGCACCCAGGCACTCCCCATGCAGTCTTCCAAACACCCAAGTATTACCCATGCACTCCTCCAATTACCCTGACAGTACCCATGCACTGCTCCAATCACTCAGGCATTACCCATGCGTTTCTTCAAGCACTCAGGCATTACCCATGCACTCCTCCAACCACCCAGACATTACCTATGCACTCATGCAATCACCCAGGCATTACCCATGCACTTACAAAATCACCCAGGCATTACCCAATCTCTTACAAAATCACCCAGGCATTACCAATACACACCTTTAATGACTCAGGCAGTACCCATACACTCCTGCAAACACCCAGGCATTACTCCTACACTCTTGCAATCACCCAGGTATTACCCATGAACTCCTTCAATGATCCAGGCACGCCTCCTACACTTATGGGATCACCCAGGCATTAGCAATGCACTTCTCCAATCACCCAGGCACTACCCAATGCACTCATGCAATCACTCAAGCATTACCCATGCGTTTCTTCAATCATTCAGGCAGTACCCATACACTCCTCCAATCACCCAGGCACTACGCATACACTCATGCAATAACCCAGGCACTACCCATGCAGTCCTTCAATCATCCAGATATTACTCCTACACTTATGGAATCACCCATGTATTACCCATACAGTTCTCCAATCACCCAGGCACTGCCCATGCACTCATCTATGCACCCAGGCACTACCCATGCAGTCTTTAATGCACCCAAGTATTACCCATACACTCCTCCAATCACCTAAATATTACCCCTGCACTCATGCAATCACTCAAGCATTACCCATGCACTCCTTCAATCACTCAGGCAGTACCCATGCACGTGTCCAATTACCCAGACATTAGCCATGCACTCCTCCAATCACCCAGCTATTACCTCTGCACTCATACAAACACCTAGGCATTACCAATGCACTCCTCCAATCACCCAGAGATTACTCCTGCACTCATGCAATAACCCAGGCATTACTCATGCACTCCTCCAATCACCCAGACATTACCTCTGCACTCATGCAATCACCCAGGCATTACCCATGCACTTACAAAATCATCCAGGCATTACCCATGCTCTTACAAATTCACCCAGGCTTTACCAATGCACACCATTAATCACTCTGGCAATACCCATGCACTGCTCCAATCACCCAGGTATTACCCATGCACTCCTTCAATCATCCAGACATTACTCCTACACTTTTGGGATCATCCAGGCATTAGCAATGCATTTCTCCAATCACCCAGGCACTACCCATTCACTCATGCAATCACTTAAGCATTACCCATGCATTTCTTCAATCACCCGGGCAGTACCCATACACTCCTCCAATCACCCAGGCACTACCCATACACTCATGCAATAACCCAGGCACTACCCATGCAGTCCTTCAATCATCCAGATATTACTCCTACACGTATGGTATCACCCAGGCATTAGCCATGCACTACTTCAATCACTCAGGCAGTGCCCATAGACTCCTCCAATCATCCAGGCACTACCCATGCACTGCTCCAATCACCCAGGCATTACCCATGCACTCCTTCAATCACTCAAGCATTACCCATGCACTTCTGCAATCACTCAGATATTACTCCTACACTCTTGCAATCACCCAAGTATTACCCATGCACTCCTTCAATCATCCAGACATTACTCCTATACTTATGGAATCACCCAGGCATTAGCCATGCTCTTCTCCAATCACCCAGGCACAACCCATGCACTCATGCAATCACTCAGGCATTACCCATGCATTTCTTCAAGCACTCAGGCATTACCCATGCACTCCTCCAACCACCCAGACATTACCGCTGCACTCATGCAATCACCCAGGCATTACCCATGCACTTACAAAATAACCCAGGCATTACCAATGCACACTTTTAATTACTCAGGCAGTACCCATACACTCCTGCAAACAACCAGACATTACTCCTACACTCTTGCAATCACCCAGGTATTACCCATGAACTCCTTCAATGATCCAGACATTACTCCTATACTTATGGGATCACCCAGGCATTAGCAATGCACTTCTCCAATCACCCAGGCACTACCCAATGCACTCATGCAATCACTCAAGCATTACCCATGAGTTTCTTCAATCATTCAGGCAGTACCTATACACTCCTCCAATCACCCAGGCACTACGCATACACTCATGCAATAACCCAGGCACTACCCATGCAGTCCTTCAATCATCCAGATATTACTCCTACACTTATGGAATCACCCATGTATTACCCATACAGTTCTCCAATCACCCAGGCACTGCCCATGCACTCCTCTATGCACCCAGGCACTACCCATGCAGTCTTTAATGCACCCAAGTATTACCCATACACTCCTCCAATCACCTAAATATTACCCCTGCACTCATGCAATCACTCAAGCATTACCCATGCACTCCTTCAATCACTCAGGCAGTACCCATGCACGTGTCCAATTACCCAGACATTAGCCATGCACTCCTCCAATCACCCAGCTATTACCTCTGCACTCATACAAACACCTAGGCATTACCAATGCACTCCTCCAATCACCCAGGCCTTACTCATGCACTCATGCACTAAGCCAGGCACTACCCATGCACTCCTCCAATCACTTAGGCAGTACCCATGCACTCCTCCAATCACCCAGAGATTACTCCTGCACTCATGTAATAACCCAGGCATTACTCATGCACTCCTCCAATCACCCAGACATTACCTCTGCACTCATGCAATCACCCAGGCATTACCCATGCACTTACAAAATCATCCAGGCATTACCCATGCTCTTACAAATTCACCCAGGCATTACCAATGCACACCATTAATCACGCAGGCAATACCCATGCACTGCTCCAATCACCCAGGTATTACCCATGCACTCCTTCAATCATCCAGACATTACTCCTACACTTATGGGATCATCCAGGCATTAGCAATGCATTTCTCCAATCACCCAGGCACTACCCATTCACTCATGCAATCACTTAAGCATTACCCATGCATTTCTTCAATCACCCGGGCAGTACCCATACACTCCTCCAATCACCCAGGCACTACCCATACACTCATGCAATAACCCAGGCACTACCCATGCAGTCCTTCAATCATCCAGATATTACTCCTACACTTATGGTATCACCCAGGCATTAGCCATGCACTACTTCAATCACTCAGGCAGTGCCCATAGACTCCTCCAATCATCCAGGCACTACCCATGCACTGCTCCAATCACCCAGGCATTACCCATGCACTCCTTCAATCACTCAAGCATTACCCATGCACTTCTGCAATCACTCAGATATTACTCCTACACTCTTGCAATCACCCAAGTATTACCCATGCACTCCTTCAATCATCCAGACATTACTCCTATACTTATGGAATCACCCAGGCATTAGCCATGCTCTTCTCCAATCACCCAGGCACAACCCATGCACTCATGCAATCACTCAGGCATTACCCATGCATTTCTTCAAGCACTCAGGCATTACCCATGCACTCCTCCAACCACCCAGACATTACCACTGCACTCATGCAATCACCCAGGCATTACCCATGCACTTACAAAATAACCCAGGCATTACCAATGCACACTTTTAATTACTCAGGCAGTACCCATACACTCCTGCAAACAACCAGACATTACTCCTACACTCTTGCAATCACCCAGGTATTACCCATGAACTCCTTCAATGATCCAGACATTACTCCTATACTTATGGGATTACCCAGGCATTAGCAATGCACTTCTCCAATCACCCAGGCACTACCCAATGCACTCATGCAATCACTCAAGCATTACCCATGCGTTTCTTCATTCAGTCAGGCAGTACCCATACACTCCTCCAATCACCCAGGCACTATGCATACACTCATGCAATAACCCAGGCACTACCCATGCAGTCCTTCAATCATCCAGATATTACTTCTACACTTATGGAATCACCCAGGTATTACCCATACAGTTCTCCAATCACCCAGGCACTACCCATGCACTCATGCAATCACCGAGACATTACTTATGCACTCCTTCAATCACTTAGGCAGTACCCATGCACTCCTCCAGTCACCCAGACATTACCCTTGCCCTCATGCAATCACACAGGCACTACACATGCACTTATAAAATTACCCAGGCATTACCAAAGCACTCCTTTAATCACTCAGGCAGTACCCATGCACTCCTCCAATCACACAGACATTACTCCTGCACTCTTGCAATCACCCAGGCATTACCCATGCACTCCTTCAGTCATCCAGATATTACTCCTACACTTAAAGAATCACCCATGCATTAGCCATGCACTACTTCAAACACTCAGGCGGTACCCATGCACTCCTCCAATTACCCAGACAGTACCCATGCACTGCTCCAATCACCCAGGCATTACCCATGCACTCCTTCAATCACTCAGGCATTACCCATGCACTCCTCCAATCACCCAGACATTACCTCTGCACTCATGCATTCACCCAGGCATTAGCCATGCACTTACAAAATCATCCAGGCATTACCCATGCACTTACAAAATCACCCAGGCATCACCAATGCACTCTTTTATTCACTCAGGTAGTACGCATGCACTCCTGCAATCACCCAGGTATTACCCATGCACTCCTTCAATCATCCAGACATTACTCCTACACTTATGGGATCACCCAGGCATTAACAATGCACTTCTCTAATCACCCAGGCACTACCCATGCACTCATGCAATCACTTAAGCATTACCCATGTGTTTCTTCAATCACCCGGGCAGTACCCATACACTCCTCCAATCACCCAGGCACTACCCATACACTCATGCAATAACCCAGGCACTACCCATGCAGTCCTTCAATCATCCAGATATTACTCCTACACTTATGGAATCTCCCAGGCATTAGCCATGCTCTTCTCCAATCACCCAGGCACTACCCATGTACTGCTCCAATCACCTAGGCATTACCCATGCACTTACAAAATCACCCAGGCATTACCAATCCACACCTTTAATCACTCAGGCAGTACCCATGCACTCCTGCAATCACCCAGACATTACTCCTACACTCTTGCAATCACCCAAGTATTACCCATGCACTCCTTCAATCATCCAGACATTACTCCTACACTTATGGGATCACCCAGGCATTAGCCATGCCCTTCTCCAATCACCCAGGCACTACCCATGCACTCATGCAATCACTCAGGCATTACCCATGCATTTCTTCAAGCACTCAGGCATTACCCATGCACTCCTCCAACCACCCAGACATTACCTCTGCACTCATGCAATCACCCAGGCATTACCCATGCACTTACAAAATCACCCAGGCATTACCCATGCTCTTACAAAATCACCCAGGCATTACCAATGCACACCTTTAATCACTCAGGCAGTACCCATACACTCCAGCAAACACCCAGACAGTACTCCTACACTCTTGCAATCACCCAGGTATTAACCATGCACTCCTTCAATAATCCAGACATTACTCCTACACTTATGGGATCACCCAGGCATTTTGCAATGCACTTCTCCAATCACCCAGACATTACCTCTGCACTCATGCAATCACCCAGGCATTAGCCATGCACTTACAAAATCATCCAGGCATTACCCATGCACTTACAAAATCACCCAGGCATTACCAATGCACTCTTTTAATCACCCAGGCAGTACACATGCACTCCTGCAATCACCCAGACATTAGTCCTACAGTCTTGCAGTCACCCAGGTTTTACCCATGCACTCCTTCAATCATCCAGACATTAGTCCTACACTTATGGAATCACCCAGGCATTAGCCATGCACTTCTCCAATCACCCAGGCACTACCCATGCACTCCTCTATGCACCCAGGCACTACCCATGCAGTCTTCCATGCACCCAAGTATTACCCATACACTCCTCCAATCACCTAAATATTACCCCTGCACTCATGCAATCACTCAAGCATTACCCATGCACTCCTTCAATCACTCAGGCAGTACCCATGCACTTGCCCAATTACCCAGACATTAGCCATGCACTCCTCCAATCACCCAGACATTACCTCTGCACTCATACAATTACGTAGGCATTACCAATGCACTCCTCCAATCACCCAGGCCCTACTCATGCACTCATGCACTAACCCAAGCACTACCCATGCACTCATGAAATAACCCAGCCACTACCCATGCACTCCTCCAATCACTTAGGCAGTACCCATGCACTCCTCCAATCACCCAGACATTACTCCTGTACTCATGCAATAACCCAGGCATTACTCATGCACTCCTCCAATCACCCAGACATTACCTCTGCACTCATGCAATCACCCAGGCATTACCCATGCACTTACAAAATCACCCAGGCATTACCCATGCTCTTACAAATTCACTCAGGCATTACCAGTGCACACCTTTAATCACTCAGGCAGTACCCATGCACTCCTGCAAACACCCAGACATTACTCCTACACTCTTGCAATCACCCAGGTATTACCCATGCACTCCATCAATCATCCAGACATTACTCCTACACTTATGGGATCACCCAGGCATTAGCAATGCACTTCTCCAATCACCCAGGCACTACCCATGCACTCATGCAATCACTTAAGCATTACCCATGTGTTTCTTCAATCACCAGGGCAGTACCCATACACTCCTCCAATCACCCAGGCACTACCCATACACTCAGGCAATAACCCAGGCACTACCCATGCAGTCCTTCAATCATCCAGATATTACTCCTACACTTATGGAATCTCCCAGGCATTAGCCATGCACTACTTCAGTCACTCAGGCAGTACCCATGCACTTATAAAATCACCCAGGCACTACCCATGCACTGCTCCAATCACCCAGGCATTACCCATGCACTCCTTCAATCACTCAAGCATTACCCATGCACTTACAAAATCACCCAGGCATTACCAATCCACACATTTAATCACTCAGGCTGTACCCATGCACTCCTGCAATCACCCAGACATTACTCCTACACTCTTGCAATCACCCAAGTATTACCCATGCACTCCTTCAATCATCCAGACATTACTCCTACACTTATGGAATCACCCAGGCATTAGCCATGCTCTTCTCCAATCACCCAGGCACTACCCATTCACTCATGCAATCACTCAAGCACTACCCATGCGTTTCTTCAAGCACTCAGGCATTAACCATGCACTCCTTCAACCACCCAGACATTACCTCTGCACTCATGCAATCACCCAGGCATTACCCATGCACTTACAAAATCACCCAGGCATTACCCATGCTCTTACAAAATCACCCGGGCATTACCAATGCACACCTTTAATCACTCAGGCAGTACCCATACACTCCTACAAACATCCAGACATTACTCCTACACTCTTGCAATCACCCAGGTATTACCCATGCACTCCTTCAATCATCCAGTCATTACTCCTACACTTATGGGATCACCCAGGCATTAGCAATGCACTTCTCCAATCACCCAGGCACTACCCATTCACTCATGCAATCACTCAAGCACTACCCATGCGTTTCTTCAATCACTCAGGCAGTACCCATACACTCGTCCAATCACCCAGGCACTACGTATACACTCATGCAAAAACCCAGGCACTACCCATGCATTCCTTCAATCATCCAGATATTACTCCTACACTTATAGAATCACCCAGGTATTACCCATACAGTTCTCCAATCACCCAGGCACTACCCATGCACTCATACAATCACCCAGACATTACTTAAGCACTCCTTCAATCACTTAGGCAGTACCCATGCACTCCTCCAGTCACCCAGACATTAGCCTTGCCCTCATGCAATGACACAGGCACTACACATGCACTTACAAAATTACACAGGCATTACCAAAGCACTCCTTTAATCACTCAGGCAGTACCCATGCACTCCTCCAATCACACAGACATTACTCCTGCACTCTTGCAACCACCCAGGCATTGCCCATGCACTCCTTCAGGTATCCAGATATTACCCCTACACTTATAGAATCACCCATGCATTAGCCAAGCACTACTTCAAACACTCAGGCAGTACCCATGCACTCCTCCAATTACCCAGGCAGTACCCATGCACTGCTCCAATCACCCAGGCATTACCCATGCACTCCTTAAATCACTCAGGCATTACCCATGCACTCCTCCAATAACCCAGACATTACCTCTGCACTCATGCAATCACCCAGGCATTAGCCATGCACTTACAAAATCATTCAGGCATTACCCATGCACTACCCATACACTTACAAAATCACCCAGGCATTACCAATGCACTCTTTTATTCACTCAGGCAGTACCCATGCACTCCTGCAATCACCCAGACATTAGTCCTACAGTCTTGCAATCACCCAGGTATTACCCATGCACTCCTTCAATAATCCAGACATTACTCCTACACTTATTGTATCACCCAGGCCTTAGCCATGCACTTCTCCAATCACCCAGGCACTACCCATGCACTCATGCAATCACTCAGGCATTACCCATGCGTTTCTTCAATCACTCAGGCAGTACCCATGCACTCTTCCAATCAGCCAGGCACTACTCATGCATTCATGCAATCACCCAGGCATTACCCATACACTCATGCAATCACTCATGCATTACCCATACACTCCTCCAATCACCCACATATTACATCTGCACTCATACAGTTACCCAGGCATTACCCATGCACTTACAACATCACCACGCACTAGCCTTGCACTACTCCAATCACCCAGGCACTACCCTTGTACTCATGTAATCACTCAAAGCAAACACAAGGAGATAATCGACTGAGCGCTGAAACTTTTCTGACACTAACCCCCAGTCACAGATCTGGGTTGAATCCATCATCATTCTTTAGCTCACTTTGCCACCTCAGTTGAGACCCAGCTATATGCAAATCAGTCTTGACCCTGTGCCTCATGGGAACAGTCCAGCCTGAACTGCCAAGCCAGGTCTTCCCTGAACCGGAAACAAGCATCCTGGGACCGGTTTCTGGGTAACACCCTTCATCAGCCAGGCTAGCTTGAATCCAGTGGCAAAGTGAGCAAGGGACCCACCTTTGGGCATACATTGCCAACTTAGGGCAAACAAAGCAAACACAAGGAGATAATGGACGGAGCGCTGAAACTTTTCAGACACTCACCCCCAGTCACACATCTGGGTTGAATCCATCATCATTCTTTAGCTCACTTCGCCACCTCAGTTCAGACCCAGCTATATGCAGATCAGTCTTGACCCTGTGCCAGATCTCTTGACTGGGGGTGAATGATTTGATTTGTTCTGCATTCCGTCCAACAATTGTGTGTCTTTTGCTTTCTCGCCCTAAGTACGCTGGGTATGCCCAGACGTGAGTCCCGGGCTCACTGTGCCACTGGATTCAAGCTATCCTGGCTGATGAGGGGTGAAACCCCGAAACCGGTCCTAGGATGCTTGTTTCCGGTCCATGCAGGACCTGGCTTGGCAGTTCGGGCTGGACTGTTCCCATGAGGCACAGGGTCAAGACTGATTTGCATATGGCCAGGTCTAAACTGGGGTGGCATGGTGTGCAAAAGAATGATGGATTTAACCCAGATCTCTTGACTGGGGGTGAATGTTTTGATTTGTTCTGCATTCCATCCATCAATTGTGTGTCTTTTTCTTTCTCGCCCTAAGTGCGCCGGGTATGCCCAGACGTGGGTCCCGGGCTCACTGTGCCACTGGATTCGAGCTATCCTGGCTGATGAGGGGTGAAACCCCGAAACCGGTCCTAGGATGCTTGTTTCCGGTCCAAGCAGGACCTGGCTCGGCAGTTCAGGTTGTACTGTTCCCATGAGGCACAGGGTCAAGACTGATTTGCATATGGCCAGGTATAAACTGGGGTGGCATGGTGAGCAAAAGAATGATGGATTTAACCCAGATCTCTTGACTGGGGATGAATGTTTTGATTTGTTCTGCATTCCGTCCATCAATTGTGTGTCTTTTGCTTTCTCGCTGTAAGTGCGCCGGGTATGCCCAGACGTGGGTCCCGGGCTCACTGTGCCACTGGATTCAAGCTATCCTGGCTGAAGAGGGGTGAAACCACGAAACCAGTCCTAGGATGCTTGTTTCCGGTCCAGGCATGACCTGGCTTGGCAGTTCGGGCTGGACTGTTCCCATGAGTCTCAGGGTCAAGACTGATTTGCATATGGCCAGGTCTGAACTGGGGTGGCATGGTGAGCAAAAGAATGATGGATTTAAACCAGATCTCTTGACTGGGGGTGAATGTTTTGATTTGTTCTGCATTCCGTCCATCAATTGTGTGTCTTTTGCATGTAATCATTCAGGCATTACCCATGCACTCCTCCTATCACCCACACATTACCTCTGCAGTCATGCAATCACCCAGGCATAACCCATGCACTTACAAAACCACCATGCACTACCCTTGCACTCCTCCAATCACCCAGGCACTACCCTTGCACTCATGTAATCACTGAGACATTACCCATGCACTCCTCCAATCACCCACACATTACCTCTTCACTCATGCAATCACTCAGGCACTTCCCATGCACTCCGGCAATCACCCAGACATTACTCCTGTGCTCTTGCAATCACCCAGGCACTACCTTGCACTCATGCAATCACTCAGGCATTACCCATGCACTCCTCCAATCACCCACACATTACCTCTGCACTCATGCAATCACCCAGGCGTAACCCATGCACTTACAAAATCACCACGCACTACCCTTGCACTACTCCAATCACCCAGGAACTACTGTTGCACTCATGTAATCACTCAGGCGTTACCCATGCACTCCTCCAATCACCCACACATTACCTCTGCAGTCATGCAATCACCCAGGCATAACCCATGCACTTACAAAATCACCACGCACTACCCTTGCACTCCTCCAATCACCCAGCCACTACCCTTGCACTCATGCAATCACTAAGACATTACCCATGCACTCCTCCAATCACCCACACATTACCTCTCCACTCATGCAATCACTCAGGCACTAGCCATGCACTCCTGCAATCACCCAGACATTAGTCCTGCACTCTTGCAATCACCCAGGCACAACCCTTGCACTCATGCAATCACTCAGGCATTACCCATGCACTCCTCCTATCGCCCACACATTACCTCTGCACTCATGCAATCACCCAGGCATAACCCATGCACTTACAAAATCACCACGCACTACCCTTGCACTCCTCCAATCACCCAGGCACTACCCTTGCACTCATGCAATCACTCAGACATTACCCATGCACTCCTCCAATCACCCACACATTACCTCTCCACTCATGCAAACACTCAGGCACTAGCCATGCACTCCTGCAATCACCCAGACATTAGTCCTGCACTCTTGCAATCACCCAGGCATTACCCATGCACTCCTTCAATCATATGTAGACTATCTGTACACTTCCCCATATATTCCACTTACCACAATTCATATGACACTTACACATTTTTCTTTTTTAAACCAAATAGGTGGTTCTGAAAAGAACCATTTTTTTTCTTTTATATTTTTTCTGTATTTTTTGAACTCTTTTTTACATTTTTTTGTGTTTTTTTCTTTTAAATGAAAAACTAAACAGAACCAACAGCGAAAATGATCAAAAAATTATGCAATTAGGAACTCAGTGCATTAGAAAGAAAGAAAAAAATTAACAATAGTGGTCCCTAATAGCAACCAGGATGGCATCCAGTGATTGCTCACCAAAACATAGAATTGTGTGACATTTCACACAACGCTGCTCCACTCTAGCAAACTCAGGGATGATGTTTGAAGTGCTAGTCGTGGTAGAACCAGATGATGTGCTTGGTCCAGCAGTGTTGTCCTCGGTTCTCCGCTTTTCTTCTTAACATCGATGCTGTTCTCTTGCGAGACACCGAGGATGGATAGTCTGCAAATGTTTTAACATCGACGATGTCCCGCAGGAATATTTTTTATCTGAACCTCGTGAGAGAACATTCCCACAAATGGTGCATGTCACTTTTCGGGCATTGACTTTCTTTTCTCCTGGTGGTATCGAGAAAAATGCCCACACGATACTTTCAAATCTTTTCTTCACAAGTTCCTCCAGGTCTTCTTCCTCTTCAGGTGGAATCTGCTGATAATCATTTCCAGCTGCCATTTTTAAATCAGTGAAAAAAAACACCAAAAAAAGGCAAAGAAGAGGATCAGAAAGCAATAGGTGTGTCTTCTGAGATGTTCTTGAAGGAATGAAAAAAATGGGTGGGGTCCTTCAAGTTCCAGAATCAAAAGGTTCTTAACCAATGAAATTGTTTCTTTTGAAGTCACATGGGATTCGCGCACCCGGCATGCACCCAGCGCGCACCTGACGCGATTCCCGAAAAAAATATTTAACAATGATATATCATTATTACAATTACAAATATGTGATATTTATATTTACATTAAATAATCTCTTGCTACAATATACATAATAAAGTTATATACATATACTTTTAAAACAAAAAAAATTACAGTGGATTCGCGCACACGGCGCGACCCCCGGAAACATGTACGTGACATTACGCGGGCCGAGATTCGGGAACCCGTCGCTTACCAAACGCGCATCGTACACGACTTAACCAATATGGCGGTAACATTTTGGGATTCGCGCAACCACCGTGATTGGTACACGATGGGAACGCGAATCCACTTTAAAAAAATGTATATTTTAGAAAAGAGAAAACATTACATTATTTTTACAAAATATAAAAAAATAAGAAAAAGTATTTTTGGGCCCATATACTTAGATATTAGCATTTAAAAAACCTTTGAAAATCACTGAATAAACCCCAGGTTTTAGGGACGTTATAGTTAGAAATTAGCATTTAAAAAACCTTTGAAATTCACTGAAAAAACCATAGGTTTCAGGGACGTTATAGTTAGAAATTAGCATTTAAAAAACCTTTGAAATTCACTGAAAAAACCACAGGTTTCAGGAACATTACAGTTAGTTGGACATTTCACTCGCACAAAACCAGAGAAATTCGGCCATTATAGTTAGTTGAGCTAACTATAACTCGCGCCCCCGCAATGCACTGCTGATGACGTCACATATTACATCACTCATGACATGGTCAGTGACATCACGGATGTCATCACTGATGACATCTCAAATGACATCACTGATGACATCACTGATGACATCATCTGCTTAATATCTGACACAACTCCTCACACCCTAATATTAACCCTGGGCGCAGTGGGCGTAGGGGGGCTATGCGGAGGGCCACGGGGGTACGAACAAACTCCGTGGCCCTCCACGTGGCCCTCCGTGTAGCCCCGCTACGCCACCCACCTCCACCCCCCTATATTAACTATGAATTCTAGTACTTAAAAGTAAATTAAAACCCACTTACCTGTACTACAGCGTCCCTGGGCTACCCTCCTCCTCTTCGTCGCCGTTTCTTCTAATCCAAGCGAAAACTGCGCATTTCTCACAAGAAATGTGCATGCGCAGATGCGGGCGCATGCACAGTTTTTTCAAGGATTAGAAGAAACGGCGACGAAGAGGAGGAGGGCAGCCCGGGGACGCCGCAGTACAGGTAAGTGGGTTTTAATGTACTTTTAAGTACTAGAATTCATAGTTAATATAGGGGGGTGGAGGCGGGGGCTGGCCAACTCCGCTACGCTGCAGAGTGTGCAGAGATTTGCCTTCTCCGCATTCTCCATGGAATGCAGCGAAGGCAAACCTCTGCACACTCCGCGGGCGGCGCGGAGGTCTCCGCCCGGGGCTACCTAATATAACCTTTCATACACCCACTCTGAAATAAAGACTACCATTCTTGAAATCATGGACACACCAATACCAGTTGGTACATACCCACTCACTGATTCATAGGTCTACACACATCCACTCATTCACCGATACAGGCACTCATACACGCAGTCATTCATCAATATAGCCTCTGATATATGCACTCATACACCCATACAGACACTCACATACTGACATTTACCCATAAAATTACTCACACACCAAGTCAGTCATCCAAAGACTCAATCACACTGCCATTTACTCACCAATACAGTTATACACACACCACCTCAATTATTCATACAGATACTAACACATAGTTATTCTCTTATACAATCACTGACACAAGCACACACTCATCCATACAGCCACTCTCACAATCACTCACTCTCACATATAGTCAGTTATATACTCCAACACTCACATATACTGCCTTTCACATATGTAGGTACTCACCCATATACCTCTGAGACATCTTTACACTCACTGACACAGCCATACGCACAGTCACTCACCCATACAGCCCCTCGCAGACGCACTCATAAACCCATATACCCACTGAACCACCCACTCACACATCCATGTGGGGAGTTACACTTCCCCACCCACCCACACACACACTCAGGTACCCATATAGGTACTCAGACAACCAATCATTAACCCATATAGACACTGATGTAGCTACTCACCAACTCATGCAGCGACTTACACAGCAACTGACAGACTGATACAGACATTCACACAGATTAGTCATTCATGTATGCATTCATTAAGACACGTTTAATCACTCACTTATACAGTCAGTCACGCACCCATGAAATCATCCATTCAGACACTCATACACCCACTCATTCTTCAATACACGTTGGCGTATATATATATATATATAAAACATACTTAAACTTTTCAGAAACACACAGTCACTGGATGATGTCATCCGTGATGTCATCAGTAATGTCATTTGAGATGTCATCAGTGATGTAATCAGTGATGTCACTGACCATGTCATGAGTGATGTAATATGTGACGTCATCAGCAGTGCATTGCGGGTGCGCGGGTTATAGTTAGCTCAACTAACTGTAACGTCCCTGAAACCTGTGGTTTTTCAGTGAATTTCTAAGGTTTTTAAATGCTAATTTCTAACTATAAAGTCTCTGAAACCTGTTTTTTTCAGTGAATATATATATATATATATATATATATATATATTATAAATGTAGTTAAAGTTAGAACCTAGTTTCCATAGGAAATGTGTTTTTTATGTGCCAATATCTTTGGCGCCATTTGACGAATTTTCGTGAAATTTTCAAAACTAATGGGGCGCTCCGGTCAGCTCCTGTCTTAAAAGGTTCGGGGTGATTCGTCAAGCAGGGGCCAAGAAAAAATGGGGGTCCCAAAATGCGTTTTCTCCATGTTAATTTCCATAGGAAACTTTAGACAAGGCTACAGCCCGAACTGCTGAACGGAATTACACCAAATTTGACAAAAAGGTAGCATTTGGTTCAGAAAGCGACCTTTTTGTTAAATGGTGTAAATCCATTCAGTTGTTCCTGAGAAATTCATATATTTAGAAATATTATTATCTGGTGACCGCAGTGGATCCGCGAACCCTCCCTATCTCGAGCTTGACTCTGATTGGCTGCCAACAGTTCCAACCATGAAGTGTTGGCAGCCATCTTGTGACTCGGTTGAACCGACTCACAAGAAAAAAGGTAAAAAAAAACATGAAAAAGGGGCAGGGTAGAAACACCCTGACCACCTAGGCCTGCTCAGGGGGCTCACAGGGACCCTGAGGGCCAAAAAAAGCATTAAAAAAAAAACAATTTGGCGGGATACGCATAGGGTATGCGAATCCCGCTGAAAAAAAAACAAATGAAGCGCGGTTGCCCGTGCTTCGTTTAATTAAGCCCCCTGGTGGGCCAGGTACCGGGGGGCAATGGTAAATTATGATGCGGTGGCCCACGTGGCCCCCGCAGCCCTGGGAACTGCCTCCTCCCAGGGGCTTTAAAAAAAAAATGCATGGGGGGACTCCTCCCCCCCACACTGCCCCTGGGACCTCCACCTCCCCAGGGCTTTAATTAATTAATTGGAGTGTGGGGGACTCCTGCCCCCCCCCACACTGCTGCAGGGACCACCACCTCCCCGGGGCTATATGATTTAATTGCGGGGGCCCATGTGGCTCCCCCACAGCCCCGGGGACCGCCACTACCTCGGGCTACCTTTAAAAACTAAGTGTGGAGGGGCTCAAGCCCACCCACACTGCCCCGGGGAACACCACCTCCCCAGGGCACACTTTATTCAAATATGGGGGTCCGTTTCAGACCCCCGGCCCCGTGGACCACCACCTCCCCGGGGCTTTAAACCTGTTGGGAGGGGGGCCACGCTGCCCCCCTCCAGGAGCCCTCCTTGGCCCTGGGGACCGCCACACCACAGGGCTGCCTGCAGCAATGTCCTTGGGTCCCAACCCCGTGACATTGCAGTGTGCTATGGCAGGGCGGGAGCACTGCTCCCGCCCTGCCATAGCAAACTTCTGCTTCTGCAGGAAAACTGCTCTTGCTTCCATGAAGCGAAGCAGAATTGCTTTTGGGCAAAGGGAGCTGCATGTTTGCAGCTCCCTTTGTCCAAAAGCAATGCTGGCTCCCGCAGGAGGTGGGGAGCCAGCAGGGACCGCGGGGGAGTCAGGGCTCCCCATGTGGTCCCCAGCAAAGAGGCCAAGCCCCGGGGATGGGGACCCTGGGCCACAAATGGCCCGGGTGGGGGGCGACTCAGCCCCCCTCTCCTTTTTTTCTTTTTTTAAAAAATGGCCGGGCCCCGGGGGATGGGGTCCCCGGGGCAGAAATCGGCCTGGGGAGGGGGGCCACGCGGCCCCCCTTCCTTAAAATAAATATAGAAAATTGGCCAAGCCCTGGGGAGGGGGTCCCCGGGGCCAAAATGATCTGGGGAGGGGGTCCCCGGGGCATATATCTGTCTGGGGGGGCACGCATCCCCCCCCTCACATTTGAATAAAAAACAAAATCAAAATGGGTCAGGCCCCATGGGATGGGGTCTACGGTGCCCAAAAGCACTAAGGGAAGGGGGCTAAAAAATAGACAAACCGGCAACTCACCGGAAGCCCTGCCCCCTTTCACCACTACACTACAAACGCGCCTCCTGGTGCGATCTTGGTTGGGGAATGAAGTCCCCGTTACTACTGAGGGTTCATAGGGGCCAACTAGCCTGCCAGGTACCTCCAGTAAGCCCTACACAGCTGGTTTGCTGAGAGGTGGTAGGAGGCCACACCCCTTTTTAACCTACTCGGCAAATGCACCTCTTGGCACACTGGTGATGAGGGGATGAGCTCTCCTTGTGTTCTGAGGACCTCAGGACTAAACTGGACTTCATCCCCCAAGCAGCTTTGCACCAGGATCCGCGTTTGCAGAGTGGTGAAAAAAGGGGCGTGGCCTCCTACCACATCTCAGCAAACCAGCTGTGTGGGGCTTACTGGAGGTAGCAGGAGGGTTAGTTGGCCCCCAGGGACCCTCAAGAGGTAAGGGGACTTCATCCCCAACCCAGAGCGCACCAGGAGGTGCATTTGCAGAGTGGTGGAGAATGGGAGCGTGGCCTGCAACCACCTTTTAGCAATCCCACTGTGTGAGGCTTACTGGAGCTAACACGTAGGCTAGTTGGCCCCGAAGGACCCCCAGCAGCAAAGGGGACTTAATTCCCCAACCAAGAGAGTGCCAGGAAGAGCGTTTCCAGAGTGGTGGGCAAAGGGGGCATGGCCTGCTATCAGAACTTAGCAATCCTGCTGTGTGAGACTTACTGGAGGTAATAGAGGAAAGTTGGCCCCCAAGGATTTCCTTGTGGGCCAACTAACCCATCTGTTACCTCCAGTAAGTCCCACACAGTGGGATTGCTAAGAGGTCTTTGGAGGCCACGCCTCCTTTGTCCATCACTTTGCAAACACGCCCCATGGCACACTACTGGTTGGAGGATGAAGTCCACTTTACTCCTGAGAGACCTTGGGGGCCAAGAAGCCCTCCTGGTGCCTCCTGTAAGTCCTACGCAGCAGAATTCCTGAGCACTGGTCTGAGGCCCAGCCCCCTTTCTCCAACACTCTGCAAACGCGACTACTAGTTAAAGAAGCATTTGCAATGCAATAGGTCTCGCATTTACGTTGTAATTGTAAAAGTATTTTACTAATGTTTTTTGGAGTGAAGTGGATATACGTTGTGTGTAGTGGAATTATGTGGTATGTTGTGCAGAGAATTTATGTGGATAGAAAGTATGTGGTATTTAGTGTAGAAGAATTATGTAGAGTGGGATTATGTGTTATGGAGAGTAATTATGTGGTATGATAGTCTGTGTTATGGAGTGGTAACTTCAGGTTTAGTCTTCCTCGTTTCCATAGAAGCTAAACTATAAACTCAATGAGACACAAAAAAGAAGGAACCATTGAGGAGCACTTCTGGACCTAGTCAGAGGTATGAGCAGGGCCACTGGAATTATGCGACTGTTCGGCCGTAGCAATTTTGGCATAATTATACATTATCTGCATTTGCTACATAATCCATCATCTGCCGCATAATCTGCAGATTTAAACAAAAAAAAGCTTGTTTCTGCCTCAAACGTTACCAAAAATGCAGAGACAAGTGTTACAGCGTGGTGGAAGGCCCTTTGCAAAGCTGGAATGGTCACCTGTTACTTACTGCTAAATGTGGTTGTTAAATTGGTACTAATGGTGCGAAAACCACTCTTGCTTCTTTCTGCACCTCTCTTGCCTCTTTCTGCATTTGTCTTGCTTCTTTCTGCACCTTTCTTCCTCTTTCTGTACTTCTCTTGCCTCTTTCTGAACATCTATGCTGCTTTCTGCACCTCCCTTTCTTCTGCACCTCTCTTGCCTCTTTCTGCACCCCTGTTGCTTCTTTCTGCCCTTCTCTTGCCTCTTTATGCACACTCTTACCTCTTTCTGCACCTCTTTTGCCTTTTTCTGCACCTCGCTTGCCTCTTTCTACACTTCTTTTGCCTCTTTCTGCACCTCGCTTGCTTCTTTCTGCACTTCTGTTGCTTCTTTCTGCACCTCTCTTGCTTCTTTCTGTGCCCCTCTTCCCTCCTTCTGCACCCCTCTCCCCCTCTTTCTGCACCTGTCCTGCCACTTCCTGCACCTCTCTTGCATCTTTCTGCACCTCTGTTGCTTCTTTCTGCACTTCTCTTGCCTCTTTCTGCACCCCTCTTTCTTCTTTCTGCACATATGTTGCCTCTTTCTGCACCTCTCTTGCCTCATTCTGCAGTTCTCTTGCCTCTTTCTGCACCTCTGTAGCTTCTTTCTGCACCTCTGTAGCTTCTTTCTGCAGTTCTCTGGCCTCTTTCGATACCTCTGTTGCTTCTGTCTGCA
Source organism: Calotriton arnoldi (assembly GCA_963921515.1). Taxonomy (NCBI): domain Eukaryota; kingdom Metazoa; phylum Chordata; class Amphibia; order Caudata; family Salamandridae; genus Calotriton; species Calotriton arnoldi. The sequence goes on from CAWUFW010005848.1 coordinate 472,587, forward strand.
CCCCTCTTTCCTCTTTTGGCACCTGTCTTGCCTCTTTCTGCACCTCTCTTGCCTCATTCTGCAGTTCTCTTGCCTCTTTCTGCACCTCTGTAGCTTCTTTCTGCAGTTCTCTGGCCTCTTTCGGCACCTCTGTTGCTTCTGTCTGCACCCCTCTTTCCTCTTTTGGCACCTGTCTTGCCTCTTTCTGCACCTCTATTGCTTCTTTCTGAACTTCTCTTGCCTCTTTCTGCACCTCACTTGCCTCTTTCTGCACCTCACTTGCCTCTTTCTGCACCTTTCTTGCTTCTTTCTGCACTTCTCTTGCTTTTGTGTGCACCTCTCTTGTTTCTTTCTGCAACTCTCTTGTCTCTTTCATCACTTCTCTTGCTTCTTTCTGCACCTCTCTTGCTTCTTTCTGCACTTCCCTTGCCTCTTTCTGCACCCCTCTTTCCTCTTTCTGCACATGTGTTGCCTCTTTCTGCACCTCTGTTGCTTCTTTCTGCAGTTCTCTTGCCTCTGTCTGCACCCCTCTTCCCTCTTTCTGCACCTGTCTTCCCTCTTTCTGCACCTCCCTTGCCTCATTCTGCAGTTCTCTTGCCCCTTTCTGCACCTCTATTGCTTCTTTCTGCATTTCTCTTGCCTCTTTCTGCACCTCACATGCCTCTTTCTGCACCTCTCTTGCTTCTTTCTGCACTTCTCTTGCTTTTTGTGCACCTCTCTTGTTTCTTTCTGCAACACTCTTGTCTCTTTCATCACTTCTCTTGCTTCTTTCTGCACCCCTCTTGCTTCTTTCTGCACTTCTCTTTGTTCTTTCTGTACTTTCTCGCCTCTTTCTGTACTTAGATGGGAAGTGCAAGCTGTCAAGTTTAAAGGTATGTGTGATCTTGTGACTGAGATATATGTCTACTTGTACCTGTATTGTCATATGTATTATGCATCTGAAGATGGTAGCTTAAAGAGCTGTTAGCTTCTCCTATAGGTGGTCTAATCTTCTCAGTTCTGCTCTGTCATTCGGTTGCACAGGCAGACATGTCTTACGTATGTAGGTGATATAGAGCCCCTCAAATATACTATTGAATACCCATGTGCACTGTATTATGAGCAGAAAGAAATGCAGCAAACACAAGGAGATGATGGACGGAGCAATAAAACTTTTCAGACACTCACCCCAGTCACAGATCTGGGTTGAATCCATCATCATTCTTTAGCTCACTTCGCCACCCCAGTTCAGACACAGCAATATGCAAATCAATCTGGGGGGTGAGTGTCTGAAAAGTTTCAGCGCTCCGTCCATCATCTCCTTGTGTTTCCTTTGTTCGCCCTAAGTTGGCAGGGTATGCCCAGACGTGGGTCCCTTGCTCACTTTGCCACTAGATTCAAGCTAGCCTGGCTGATGAAGGGTGTTACATAGAAACCGGTCCCAGGATGCTTGTTTCCGGTTCAGGGAAGACCTGGCTTCGCAGTTCGGGCTGGACTGTTCCCATGAGGCACAGGGTCAAGACTGATTTGCATATAGCTGGGTCTGAACTGAGGTGGCAAAGTGAGCTAAAGAATGATGATGGATTCAACCCAGATCAGAGACTGGGGGTGAGTGTCTGAAAAGTTTCAGCGCTCCATCCATCATCTCCTTGTGTTTGCTTTGTTCGCCCTAAATTGGCAGGGTATGCCCAGACGTGGGTCCCTTGCTCACTTTGCCACTTGATTCAAGCTAGCCTGGCTGATGAAGGGTGTTACCCAGAAACCAGTCCCAGGATGCTTGTTTCCGGTTCAGGGAAGACCTGGCTTGGCAGTTCAGGCTGGACTGTTCCCATGAGGCACAGGGTCAAGACTGATTTGCATATAGCTGGGTCTGAACTGAGGTGGCAAAGTGAGCTAAAGAATGATGATGGATTCAACCCAGATCTGTGACTGGGGGTGAGTGTCTGAAAAGTTTCAGCTCTCCGTCCATCATCTCCTTGTGTTTGCTTTGTTTGCCCTAAATTGGCAGGGTATGCCCAGACGTGGGTCCCTTGCTCACTTTGCCACTTGATTCAAGCTAGCCTGGCTGATGAAGGGTGTTACCCAGAAACCAGTCCCAGGATGCTTGTTTCCGGTTCAGGGAAGACCTGGCTTGTCAGTTGGGGCTGGACTGTTCCCATGAGGCGCAGGGTCAAGACTGATTTGCAAATAGCTAGGTCGGAACTGAGGTGGCAAACTGAGCTAAAGAATGATGATGGATTCAACCCAGATCTGTGACTGGGGGTGAGTGTCTGAAAAGTTTCAGCGCTCCATCCATCATCTCCTTGTGTTTGCTTTGTTCGCCCTAAATTGGCAGGGTATGCCCAGACGTGGGTCCCTTGCTCACTTTGCCACTTGATTCAAGCTAGCCTGGCTGATAAAGGGTGTTACCCAGAAACCAGTCCCAGGATGCTTGTTTCCAGTTCAGGGAAGACCTGGCTTGGCAGTTCGGGCTGGACTGTTCCCATGAGGCACAGGATGAAGACTGATTTGCATATAGCTGGGTCTGAACTGAGGTGGCAAAGTGAGCTAAAGAATGATGATGGATTCAACCCAGATCTGTGACTGGGGGTGAGTGTCTGAAAAGTTTCAGCGCTCCATCCATCATCTCCTTGTGTTTGCTTTGTTCCCCCTAAGTAGGCAGGGTATGCCCAGACGTGGGTCCCTTGCTCACTTTGCCACTGGATTCAAGCTAGCCTGGCTGATGAAGCGTGTTACCCAGAGACTGGTCCCATGATGCTTGTTTCCGGATCAGGGAAGACCTGGCTTGGCAGTTCGGGCTGGACTGTTCCGATGAGGCACAGGGTCAAGACTGATTTGCATATAGCTGGGTCTGAACTGAGGTGGGAAAGTGAGCTAAAGAATGATGCTGGATTCAACCCAGATCTGAGACTGGGGGTGAGTGTCTGAAAAGTTTCAGCGCTCCATCCATCATCATCTTGTGTTTGCTTTGTTCGCCCTAAATTGGCAGGGTATGCCCAGACGTGGGTCCCTTGCTCACTTTGCCACTTGATTCAAGCTAGCCTGGCTGATGAAGGGTGTTACCCAGAAACCAGTCCCAGGATGCTTGTTTCCGGTTCAGGGAAGACCTGGCTTGGCAGTTCGGGCTGGACTGTTCCCATGAGGCACAGGGTCAAGACTGATTTGCATATAGCTGGGTCTGAACTGAGGTGGCAAAGTGAGCTAAAGAATGATGATGGATTCAACCCAGATCTGGGACTGGGGGTGAGTGTCTGAAAAGTTTCAGCGCTCCGTCCATCATCTCCTTGTGTTTGCTTTGTTTGCCCTAAATTGGCAGGGTATGCCCAGACGTGGGTCCCTTGCTCACTTTGCCACTTGATTCAAGCTAGCCTGGCTGATGAAGGGTGTTACCCAGAAACCAGTCCCAGGATGCTTGTTTCCGGTTCAGGGAAGACCTGGCTTGTCAGTTGGGGCTGGACTGTTCCCATGAGGCGCAGGGTCAAGACTGATTTGTATATAGCTGGGTCTGAACTGAGGTGGCAAACTGAGCTAAAGAATGATGATGGATTCAACCCAGATCTGTGACTGGGGGTGAGTGTCTGAAAAGTTTCAGCGCTCCATCCATCATCTCCTTGTGTTTGCTTTGTTCGCCCTAAATTGGCAGGGTATGCCCAGACGTGGGTCCCTTGCTCACTTTGCCACTTGATTCAAGCTAGCCTGGCTGATAAAGGGTGTTACCCAGAAACCAGTCCCAGGATGCTTGTTTCCAGTTCAGGGAAGACCTGGCTTGGCAGTTCGGGCTGGACTGTTCCCATGAGGCACAGGATGAAGACTGATTTGCATATAGCTGGGTCTGAACTGAGGTGGCAAAGTGAGCTAAAGAATGATGATGGATTCAACCCAGATCTGTGACTGGGGGTGAGTGTCTGAAAAGTTTCAGCGCTCCATCCATCATCTCCTTGTGTTTGCTTTGTTCCCCCTAAGTAGGCAGGGAATGCCCAGACGTGGGTCCCTTGCTCACTTTGCCACTGGATTCAAGCTAGCCTGGCTGATGAAGCGTGGTACCCAGAGACCGGTCCCAGGATGCTTGTTTCCGGTTCAGGGAAGACCTGGCTTGGCAGTTCGGGCTGGACTGTTCCGATGAGGCACAGGGTCAAGACTGATTTGCATATAGCTGGGTCTGAACTGAGGTGGCAAAGTGAGCTAAAGAATAATGCTGGATTCAACCCAGATCTGAGACTGGGGGTGAATGTCTGAAAAGTTTCAGCACTCCGTCAATCATCTCCTTGTGTTTGCTTTGTTTGCCCCTAAATTGGCAGGGTATGCCCAGACGTGCGTCCCTTGCTCACTTTGCCACTTGATTCAAGCTAGCCTGGCTGATGAATGGTGTTACCCAGATACCAGTCCCAGGATGCTTGTTTCCGGTTCAGGGAAGACCTGGCTTGGCAGTTGGGGCTGGACTGTTCCCATGAGGCACAGGGTCAAGACTGATTTGCATTTAGCTGGGTCTGAACTGAGGTGGCAAAGTGAGCTAAAGAATGATGATGGATTCAACCCAGATCTGTGACTGGGGGTGAGTGTCTGAAAAGTTTCAGCGCTCCATCCATCATCTCCTTGTGTTTGCTTTGTTCGCCCTAAATTTGCAGGGTATGCCCAGACGTGGGTCCCTTGCTCACTTTGCCACTTGATTCAAGCTAGCCTGGCTGATAAAGGGTGTTACCCAGAAACCAGTCCCTGGATGCTTGTTTCCAGTTCAGGGAAGACCTGGCTTGGCAGTTCGGGCTGGACTGTTCCCATGAGGCACAGGATGAAGACTGATTTGCATATAGCTGGGTCTGAACTGAGGTGGCAAAGTGAGCTAAAGAATGATGATGGATTCAACCCAAATCTGTGACTGGGTGTGAGTGTCTGAAAAGTTTCAGCGCTCCATCCATCATCTCCTTGTGTTTGCTTTGTTCTCCCTAAGTAGGCAGGGTATGCCCAGACGTGGGTCCCTTGCTCACTTTGCCACTGGAATCAAGCTAGCCTGGCTGATGAAGGGTGTTACCCAGAAACCGGTCCCAGGATGCTTGTTTCCGGTTCAGGGAAGGCCTGGCTTGGCAGTTCGGGCTGGACTGTTCCGATGAGGCACAGGGTCAAGACTGATTTGCATATAGCTGGGTCTGAACTGAGGTGGCAAAGTGAGCTAAAGAATGATGATGGATTCAACCCAGATCTGTGACTGGGGGTGAGTGTCTGAAAAGTTTCAGCACTCCATCCATCATCTCCTTGTGTTTGCTTTGTTCGCCCTAAATTGGCAGGGTATGCCCAGACGTGGGTCCCTTGCTCACTTTGCCACTGGATTCAAGCTAACCTGGCTGATGAAGGGTGTTACCCAGAAACTGGTCCCAGGATGCTTGTTTCCGGTTAGGGAAGACCTGGCTTGGCAGTTCGGGCTGGACTTTTCCCATGAGGCACAGGGTCAAGACTGATTTGCATTTAGCTGGGTCTGAACTGAGGTGGCAAAGTGAGCTAAAGAATGATGATGGATTCAACCCAGATCTGTGACTGGGGGTGAGTGTCTGAAAAGTTTCAGCGCTCCATCCATCATCTCCTTGTGTTTGCTTTGTTCGCCCTAAATTTGCAGGGTATGCCCAGACGTGGGTCCCTTGCTCACTTTGCCACTTGATTCAAGCTAGCCTGGCTGATAAAGGGTGTTACCCAGAAACCAGTCCCTGGATGCTTGTTTCCAGTTCAGGGAAGACCTGGCTTGGCAGTTCGGGCTGGACTGTTCCCATGAGGCACAGGATGAAGACTGATTTGCATATAGCTGGGTCTGAACTGAGGTGGCAAAGTGAGCTAAAGAATGATGATGGATTCAACCCAAATCTGTGACTGGGTGTGAGTGTCTGAAAAGTTTCAGCGCTCCATCCATCATCTCCTTGTGTTTGCTTTGTTCTCCCTAAGTAGGCAGGGTATGCCCAGACGTGGGTCCCTTGCTCACTTTGCCACTGGAATCAAGCTAGCCTGGCTGATGAAGGGTGTTACCCAGAAACCGGTCCCAGGATGCTTGTTTCCGGTTCAGGGAAGGCCTGGCTTGGCAGTTCGGGCTGGACTGTTCCGATGAGGCACAGGGTCAAGACTGATTTGCATATAGCTGGGTCTGAACTGAGGTGGCAAAGTGAGCTAAAGAATGATGATGGATTCAACCCATATCTGTGACTGGGGGTGAGTGTCTGAAAAGTTACAGCACTCCATCCATCATCTCCTTGTGTTTGCTTTGTTCGCCCTAAGTTTGCAGGGTATGCCCAGACGTGGGCCCCTTGCTCACTTTGCCACTGGATTCAAGCTAACCTGGCTGATGAAGGGTGTTACCCAGAAACTGGTCCCAGGATGCTTGTTTCCGGTTAGGGAAGACCTGGCTTGGCAGTTCGGGCTGGACTTTTCCCATGAGGCACAGGGTCAAGACTGATTTGCATATAGCTGGGTCTGAACTGAGGTGGCAAAGTGAGCTAAAGAATGATGAATGGATTCAACCCAGATCTAACCCTGGGCAGTGAACTACGCTCCGCTCGCGGAGTTTGCTGCACTCCGCGTTACGCGGATCTCGCGGAGTGCAGAGAAAATCCGCTACGCTATGCGTAGCGGACATTTTTGCTCGCTCGCGTTCCTCAACGTCAAGTTGACAACCGCGAGCGAGCAAAACAAACATCCCGGCGAGATTTTTCCTCGTTTGCGATCGGCAACATCAAGTTGGCCAGCGCGAGCGTGGAAAATAAACCTCCCGGCGAGATTTATCAACGCGGGGGGGCAGGTTTCTCAATGCGCGTGTTCATATATGCTCGCGATGAGAAACTGCCCGTTCGCGTTGAAAAAGCTGCCGCTCGAGTAAAAATGTACTCGAGCGGCAGAAAACGACCGCTTGCACTGTGCATAATGCCGTTTGCAATGATTGCACAGTGCGGACAAGCATCCGTCACTGTGCAATCACCGCGAACAGCATTTTCCTATCACACTACGCTGCTCGCGTAGCTCCGCGTAGCACGGCGGAGTTGTTTTACCACTTTGCGTAGCGTCGCATTGTGCAACTCCGCGAACTACGCCCACCCTTACCCAGATTTTTGACTGGGGGTGAGTGTCTGAAAAGTTTCAGCACTCCGTCCATCATCTCCTTGTGTTTGCTTTTTCACCCTAAATTGGCAGGGTATGCCCAGACGTAGGTCCCTTGCTCACTTTGCCACTGGATTCAAGCTAGCCTGGCTGATGAAGGGTGTTACCCAGAAACCGGTCCCAGGATGCTTGTTTCCGGTTCAGGGAAGACCTGGCTTGACAGTTCGGGCTGGACTGTTCCCATGAGGCACAAGGTCAAGAATGATTTGCATATAGCTGGGTCTGAACTGAGATGGCAAAGTGAGCTAAAGAATGATGATGGATTCAACCCAGATCTGTGACTGGGGGTGAGTGTCTGAAAAGTTTCAGCGCTCCATCCATCATCTCCTTGTGTTTGCTTTGTTCGCCCTTAGTTGGCAGGGTATGCCCAGACGTGGGTCCCTCGCTCACTTTGCCACTGGATTCAAGCTAGCCTGGCTGATGAAGGGTGTTACCCAGAAACCGGTCCCAGGATGCTTGTTTCCGGTTCAGGGAAGACCTGGCTTGACAGTTCGGGCTGGACTGTTCCCATGAGGCACAAGGTCAAGACTGATTTGCATATAGCTGGGTCTGAACTGAGATGGCAAAGTGAGCTAAAGAATGATGATGGATTCAACCCAGATCTGTGACTGGGGGTGAGTGTCTGAAAACTTTCAGCGCTCCATCCATCATCTCCTTGTGTTTGCTTTGTTCGCCCTAAGTTGGCAGGGTATGCCCAGACGTAGGTCCCTTGCTCACTTTGCCACTGGATTCAAGCTAGCCTGGCTGATGAAGGGTGATACCCAGAAACCGGTCCCAGGATGCTTGTTTCCGGTTCAGGGGAGACCTGGCTTGGCAGTTGGGGCTGGACTGTTCCCATGAGGCACAGGGTCAAGACTGATTTGCATATAGCTGGGTCTGAACTGAGGTGGCAAAGTGAGCTAAAGAATGATGATGGATTCAACCCAGATCTGTGACTGGGGGTGAGTGTCTGAAAAGTTTCAGCGCTCCGTCCATCATCTCCTTGTGTTTGCTTTGTTCGCCCTAAATTGGCAGGGTATGCCCATACGTGGGTCCCTTGCTCACTTTACCACTTGATTCAATATAGCCTGGCTGATAAAGGGTGTTACCCAGAAACCAGTCCCAGGATGCTTGTTTCCAGTTCAGGGAAGACCTGGCTTGGCAGTTCGGGCTGGACTGTTCCCATGAGGCACAGGATGAAGACTGATCTGCATATAGCTGGGTCTGAACTGAGGTGGCAAAGTGAGCTAAAGAATGATGATGGATTCAACTCAGATCTGTGACTGGGGGTGAGTGTCTGAAAAGTTTCAGCGCTCCATCCATCATCTCCTTGTGTTTGCTTTGTTCGCCCTAAATTGGCAGGGTATGCCCATACGTGGGTCCCTTGCTCACTTTACCACTTGATTCAAGCTAGCCTGGCTGATAAAGGGTGTTACCCAGAAACCAGTCCCAGGATGCTTGTTTCCAGTTCAGGGAAGACCTGGCTTGGCAGTTCGGGCTGGACTGTTCCCATAAGGCACAGGATGAAGACTGATTTACATATAGCTGGGTCTGAACTGAGGTGGCAAAGTGAGCTAAAGAATGATGATGGATTCAACTCAGATCTGTGACTGGGAGTGAGTGTCTGAAAAGTTTCAGCGCTCCATCCATCATCTCCTTGTGTTTGCTTTGTTCTCCCTAAGTAGGCAGGGTATGCCCAGACGTGGGTCCCTTGCTCACTTTGCCACTGGATTCAAGCTAGCCTGGCTGATGAAGGGTGTTACCCAGAAACCGGTCCCAGGATGCTTGTTTCCGGTTCAGGGAAGACCTGGCTTGGCAGTTCGGGCTGAACTGTTCCGATGAGGCACAGGGTCAAGACTGATTTGCATATAGCTGGGTCTGAACTGAGGTGGCAAAGTGAGCTAAAGAATGATGATGGATTCAACCCAGATCTGTGACTGGGGGTGAGTGTCTGAAAAGTTTCAGCACTCCATCCATCATCTCCTTGTGTTTGCTTTGTTCGCCCTAAGTTTGCAGGGTATGCCCAGACGTGGGCCCCTTGCTCACTTTGCCACTGGATTCAAGCTAGCCTGGCTGATGAAGGGTGTTACCCAGAAACCGGTCCCAGGATGCTTGTTTCTGGTTAGGGAAGACCTGGCTTGGCAGTTCGGGCTGGACTTTTCCCATGAGGCACAGGGTCAAGACTGATTTGCATATAGCTGGGTCTGAACTGAGGTGGCAAAGTGAGCTAAAGAATGATGATGGATTCAAACCAGATCTAACCCTGGGCGGTGAACTACGCTCCGCTCGCGGAGTTTGCGGAGTTTGCTGCACTCCGCGTTACGCGGATCTCGCGGAGTGCAGAGAAAATCCGTTACGCATAGCTGACATTTTTGCTCGCTCGCGTTCCTCAACGTCAAGTTGGCGAGCGAGCAAAACCAACATCCCGGCGTGATTTTTCCTCGTTCGCGATCAGCAACATCAAGTTGGCCAGCGCGAGCGTGGAAAATAAACCTCCCTGCGAGATTTCTCAACGCGGGGGGGGTCAGGTTTCTCCATGCGAGTGTTCGCGTTTGCTCGCGATGAGAAACTGCCCGTTCGCGTTGAGAAAGCTGCCGCTCGAGTAAAAATCTACTTGAGCGGCAGAAAACGACCGCTTGCACTGTGCATAATGCCGTTTGCAAAGATTGCACAGTGCGGACAAGCATCCGTCACTGTGCAATCACCGCGAACAGCATTTTCCTATCGCACTACGCTGCTCGCGTAGCTCCGCGTAGCATGGCGCAGTTGTTTTACCACTTTGCGTAGCATCGCGTTGTGCAACTCCGCAAACTACGCCCACCCTTACCCAGATTTTTGACTGGGGGTGAGTGTCTGAAAAGTTTCAGCACTCCGTCCATCATCTCCTTGTGTTTGCTTTGTTCGCCCTAAATTGGCAGGGTATGCCCAGACGTGGGTCCCTTCCTCACTTTACCACTGGATTCAAGCTAGCCTGGCTGATGAAGGGTGTTACCCAGAAACCGGTCCCAGGATGCTTGTTTCCGGTTTAGGGAAGACCTGGCTTGACAGTTCGGGCTGGACTGTTCCCATGAGGCACAAGGTCAAGAATGATTTGCATATAGCTGGGTCTGAACTGAGATGGCAAAGTGAGCTAAAGAATGATGATGGATTCAACCCAGATCTGTGACTGGGGGTGAGTGTCTGAAAAGTTTCAGCGCTCCATCCATCATCTCCTTGTGTTTGCTTTGTTCGCCCTAAGTTGGCAGGGTATGCCCAGACGTGGGTCCCTTGCTCACTTTGCCACTGGATTCAAGCTAGCCTGGCTGATGAAGGGTGTTACCCAGAAACCGGTCCCAGGATGCTTGTTTCCGGTTCAGGGAAGACCTGGCTTGACAGTTCGGGCTGGACTGTTCCCATGAGGCACAAGGTCAAGACTGATTTGCATATAGCTGGGTCTGAACTGAGATGGCAAAGTGAGCTAAAGAATGATGATGGATTCAACCCAGATCTGTGACTGGGGGTGAGTGTCTGAAAACTTTCAGCGCTCCATCCATCATCTCCTTGTGTTTGCTTTGTTCGCCCTAAGTTGGCAGGGTATGCCCAGACGTAGGTCCCTTGCTCACTTTGCCACTGGATTCAAGCTAGCCTGGCTGATGAAGGGTGATACCCAGAAACCGGTCCCAGGATGATTGTTTCCGGTTCAGGGGAGACCTGGCTTGGCAGTTGGGGCTGGACTGTTCCCATGAGGCACAGGGTCAAGACTGATTTGCATATAGCTGGGTCTGAACTGAGGTGGCAAAGTGAGCTAAAGAATGATGATGGATTCAACCCAGATCTGTGACTGGGGGTGAGTGTCTGAAAAGTTTCAGCGCTCCGTCCATCATCTCCTTGTGTTTGCTTTGTTCGCCCTAAATTGGCAGGGTATGCCCATACGTGGGTCCCTTGCTCACTTTACCACTTGATTCAATATAGCCTGGCTGATAAAGGGTGTTACCCAGAAACCAGTCCCAGGATGCTTGTTTCCAGTTCAGGGAAGACCTGGCTTGGCAGTTCGGGCTGGACTGTTCCCATGAGGCACAGGATGAAGACTGATCTGCATATAGCTGGGTCTGAACTGAGGTGGCAAAGTGAGCTAAAGAATGATGATGGATTCAACTCAGATCTGTGACTGGGGGTGAGTGTCTGAAAAGTTTCAGCGCTCCATCCATCATCTCCTTGTGTTTGCTTTGTTCGCCCTAAATTGGCAGGGTATGCCCATACGTGGGTCCCTTGCTCACTTTACCACTTGATTCAAGCTAGCCTGGCTGATAAAGGGTGTTACCCAGAAACCAGTCCCAGGATGCTTGTTTCCAGTTCAGGGAAGACCTGGCTTGGCAGTTCGGGCTGGACTGTTCCCATGAGGCACAGGATGAAGACTGATTTACATATAGCTGGGTCTGAACTGAGGTGGCAAAGTGAGCTAAAGAATGATGATGGATTCAACTCAGATCTGTGACTGGGAGTGAGTGTCTGAAAAGTTTCAGCGCTCCATCCATCATCTCCTTGTGTTTGCTTTGTTCTCCCTAAGTAGGCAGGGTATGCCCAGACGTGGGTCCCTTGCTCACTTTGCCACTGGATTCAAGCTAGCCTGGCTGATGAAGGGTGTTACCCAGAAACCGGTCCCAGGATGCTTGTTTCCGGTTCAGGGAAGACCTGGCTTGGCAGTTCGGGCTGAACTGTTCCGATGAGGCACAGGGTCAAGACTGATTTGCATATAGCTGGGTCTGAACTGAGGTTGCAAAGTGAGCTAAAGAATGATGATGGATTCAACCCAGATCTGTGACTGGGGGTGAGTGTCTGAAAAGTTTCAGCACTCCATCCATCATCTCCTTGTGTTTGCTTTGTTCGCCCTAAGTTTGCAGGGTATGCCCAGACGTGGGCCCCTTGCTCACTTTGCCACTGGATTCAAGCTAGCCTGGCTGATGAAGGGTGTTACCCAGAAACCGGTCCCAGGATGCTTGTTTCTGGTTAGGGAAGACCTGGCTTGGCAGTTCGGGCTGGACTTTTCCCATGAGGCACAGGGTCAAGACTGATTTGCATATAGCTGGGTCTGAACTGAGGTGGCAAAGTGAGCTAAAGAATGATGATGGATTCAAACCAGATCTAACCCTGGGCGGTGAACTACGCTCCGCTCGCGGAGTTTGCGGAGTTTGCTGCACTCCGCGTTACGCGGATCTCGCGGAGTGCAGAGAAAATCCGTTACGCATAGCGGACATTTTTGCTCGCTCGCGTTCCTCAACGTCAAGTTGGCGAGCGAGCAAAACCAACATCCCGGCGTGATTTTTCCTCGTTCGCGATCAGCAACATCAAGTTGGCCAGCGCGAGCGTGGAAAATAAACCTCCCTGCGAGATTTCTCAACGCGGGGGGGTCAGGTTTCTCAATGCGAGTGTTCGCGTTTGCTCGCGATGAGAAACTGCCCGTTCGCGTTGAGAAAGCTGCCGCTCGAGTAAAAATCTACTTGAGCGGCAGAAAACGACCGCTTGCACTGTGCATAATGCCGTTTGCAAAGATTGCACAGTGCGGACAAGCATCCGTCACTGTGCAATCACCGCGAACAGCATTTTCCTATCGCACTACGCTGCTCGCGTAGCTCCGCGTAGCATGGCGCAGTTGTTTTACCACTTTGCGTAGCATCGCGTTGTGCAACTCCGCAAACTACGCCCACCCTTACCCAGATTTTTGACTGGGGGTGAGTGTCTGAAAAGTTTCAGCACTCCGTCCATCATCTCCTTGTGTTTGCTTTGTTCGCCCTAAATTGGCAGGGTATGCCCAGACGTGGGTCCCTTGCTCACTTTACCACTGGATTCAAGCTAGCCTGGCTGATGAAGGGTGTTACCCAGAAACCGGTCCCAGGATGCTTGTTTCCGGTTTAGGGAAGACCTGGCTTGACAGTTCGGGCTGGACTGTTCCCATGAGGCACAAGGTCAAGAATGATTTGCATATAGCTGGGTCTGAACTGAGATGGCAAAGTGAGCTAAAGAATGATGATGGATTCAACCCAGATCTGTGACTGGGGGTGAGTGTCTGAAAAGTTTCAGCGCTCCATCCATCATCTCCTTGTGTTTGCTTTGTTCGCCCTAAGTTGGCAGGGTATGCCCAGACGTGGGTCCCTTGCTCACTTTGCCACTGGATTCAAGCTAGCCTGGCTGATGAAGGGTGTTACCCAGAAACCGGTCCCAGGATGCTTGTTTCCGGTTCAGGGAAGACCTGGCTTGACAGTTCGGGCTGGACTGTTCCCATGAGGCACAAGGTCAAGACTGATTTGCATATAGCTGGGTCTGAACTGAGATGGCAAAGTGAGCTAAAGAATGATGATGGATTCAACCCAGATCTGTGACTGGGGGTGAGTGTCTGAAAACTTTCAGCGCTCCATCCATCATCTCCTTGTGTTTGCTTTGTTCGCCCTAAGTTGGCAGGGTATGCCCAGACGTAGGTCCCTTGCTCACTTTGCCACTGGATTCAAGCTAGCCTGGCTGATGAAGGGTGATACCCAGAAACCGGTCCCAGGATGCTTGTTTCCGGTTCAGGGAGACCTGGCTTGGCAGTTGGGGCTGGACTGTTCCCATGAGGCACAGGGTCAAGACTGATTTGCATATAGCTGGGTCTGAACTGAGGTGGCAAAGTGAGCTAAAGAATGATGATGGATTCAACCCAGATCTGTGACTGGGGGTGAGTGTCTGAAAAGTTTCAGCGCTCCGTCCATCATCTCCTTGTGTTTGCTTTGTTCGCCCTAAATTGGCAGGATATGCCCATACGTGGGTCCCTTGCTCACTTTACCACTTGATTCAATATAGCCTGGCTGATAAAGGGTGTTACCCAGAAACCAGTCCCAGGATGCTTGTTTCCAGTTCAGGGAAGACCTGGCTTGGCAGTTCGGGCTGGACTGTTCCCATGAGGCACAGGATGAAGACTGATCTGCATATAGCTGGGTCTGAACTGAGGTGGCAAAGTGAGCTAAAGAATGATGATGGATTCAACTCAGATCTGTGACTGGGGGTGAGTGTCTGAAAAGTTTCAGCGCTCCATCCATCATCTCCTTGTGTTTGCTTTGTTCAGCCCTAAATTGGCAGGGTATGCCCATACGTGGGTCCCTTGCTCACTTTACCACTTGATTCAAGCTAGCCTGGCTGATAAAGGGTGTTACCCAGAAACCAGTCCCAGGATGCTTGTTTCCAGTTCAGGGAAGACCTGGCTTGGCAGTTCGGGCTGGACTGTTCCCATGAGGCACAGGATGAAGACTGATTTACATATAGCTGGGTCTGAACTGAGGTGGCAAAGTGAGCTAAAGAATGATGATGGATTCAACTCAGATCTGTGACTGGGAGTGAGTGTCTGAAAAGTTTCAGCGCTCCATCCATCATCTCCTTGTGTTTGCTTTGTTCTCCCTAAGTAGGCAGGGTATGCCCAGACGTGGGTCCCTTGCTCACTTTGCCACTGGATTCAAGCTAGCCTGGCTGATGAAGGGTGTTACCCAGAAACCGGTCCCAGGATGCTTGTTTCCGGTTCAGGGAAGACCTGGCTTGGCAGTTCGGGCTGAACTGTTCCGATGAGGCACAGGGTCAAGACTGATTTGCATATAGCTGGGTCTGAACTGAGGTTGCAAAGTGAGCTAAAGAATGATGATGGATTCAACCCAGATCTGTGACTGGGGGTGAGTGTCTGAAAAGTTTCAGAACTCCATCCATCATCTCCTTGTGTTTGCTTTGTTCGCCCTAAGTTTGCAGGGTATGCCCAGACGTGGGCCCCTTGCTCACTTTGCCACTGGATTCAAGCTAGCCTGGCTGATGAAGGGTGTTACCCAGAAACCGGTCCCAGGATGCTTGTTTCTGGTTAGGGAAGACCTGGCTTGGCAGTTCGGGCTGGACTTTTCCCATGAGGCACAGGGTCAAGACTGATTTGCATATAGCTGGGTCTGAACTGAGGTGGCAAAGTGAGCTAAAGAATGATGATGGATTCAAACCAGATCTAACCCTGGGCGGTGAACTACGCTCCGCTCGCGGAGTTTGCGGAGTTTGCTGCACTCCGCGTTACGCGGATCTCGCGGAGTGCAGAGAAAATCCGTTACGCATAGCGGACATTTTTGCTCGCTCGCGTTCCTCAACGTCAAGTTGGCGAGCGAGCAAAACCAACATCCCGGCGTGATTTTTCCTCGTTCGCGATCAGCAACATCAAGTTGGCCAGCGCGAGCGTGGAAAATAAACCTCCCTGCGAGATTTCTCAACGCGGGGGGGGTCAGGTTTCTCAATGCGAGTGTTCGCGTTTGCTCGCGATGAGAAACTGCCCGTTCGCGTTGAGAAAGCTGCCGCTCGAGTAAAAATCTACTTGAGCGGCAGAAAACGACCGCTTGCACTGTGCATAATGCCGTTTGCAAAGATTGCACAGTGCGGACAAGCATCCGTCACTGTGCAGTCACCGCGAACAGCATTTTCCTATCGCACTACGCTGCTCGCGTAGCTCCGCGTAGCATGGCGCAGTTGTTTTACCACTTTGCGTAGCATCGCGTTGTGCAACTCCGCAAACTATGCCCACCCTTACCCAGATTTTTGACTGGGGGTGAGTGTCTGAAAAGTTTCAGCACTCCGTCCATCATCTCCTTGTGTTTGCTTTGTTCGCCCTAAATTGGCAGGGTATGCCCAGACGTGGGTCCCTTGCTCACTTTACCACTGGATTCAAGCTAGCCTGGCTGATGAAGGGTGTTACCCAGAAACCGGTCCCAGGATGCTTGTTTCCGGTTTAGGGAAGACCTGGCTTGACAGTTCGGGCTGGACTGTTCCCAGGAGGCACAAGGTCAAGAATGATTTGCATATAGCTGGGTCTGAACTGAGATGGCAAAGTGAGCTAAAGAATGATGATGGATTCAACCCAGATCTGTGACTGGGGGTGAGTGTCTGAAAAGTTTCAGCGCTCCATCCATCATCTCCTTGTGTTTGCTTTGTACGCCCTAAGTTGGCAGGGTATGCCCAGACGTGGGTCCCTTGCTCACTTTGCCACTGGATTCAAGCTAGCCTGGCTGATGAAGGGTGTTACCCAGAAACCGGTCCCAGGATGCTTGTTTCCGGTTCAGGGAAGACCTGGCTTGACAGTTCGGGCTGGACTGTTCCCATGAGGCACAAGGTCAAGACTGATTTTCATATAACTGGGTCTGAACTGAGATGGCAAAGTGAGCTAAAGAATGATGATGGATTCAACCCAGATCTGTGACTGGGGGTGAGTGTCTGAAAACTTTCAGCGCTCCATCCATCATCTCCTTGTGTTTGCTTTGTTCGCCCTAAGTTGGCAGGGTATGCCCAGACGTAGGTCCCTTGCTCACTTTGCCACTGGATTCAAGCTAGCCTGGCTGATGAAGGGTGATACCCAGAAACCGGTCCCAGGATGCTTGTTTCCGGTTCAGGGGAGACCTGGCTTGGCAGTTGGGGCTGGACTGTTCCCATGAGGCACAGGGTCAAGACTGATTTGCATATAGCTGGGTCTGAACTGAGGTGGCAAAGTGAGCTAAAGAATGATGATGGATTCAACCCAGATCTGTGACTGGGGGTGAGTGTCTGAAAAGTTTCAGCGCTCCGTCCATCATCTCCTTGTGTTTGCTTTGTTCGCCCTAAATTGGCAGGGTATGCCCATACGTGGGTCCCTTGCTCACTTTACCACTTGATTCAATATAGCCTGGCTGATAAAGGGTGTTACCCAGAAACCAGTCCCAGGATGCTTGTTTCCAGTTCAGGGAGGACCTGGCTTGGCAGTTCGGGCTGGACTGTTCCCATGAGGCACAGGATGAAGACTGATCTGCATATAGCTGGGTCTGAACTGAGGTGGCAAAGTGAGCTAAAGAATGATGATGGATTCAACTCAGATCTGTGACTGGGGGTGAGTGTCTGAAAAGTTTCAGCGCTCCATCCATCATCTCCTTGTGTTTGCTTTGTTCGCCCTAAATTGGCAGGGTATGCCCATACGTGGGTCCCTTGCTCACTTTACCACTGGATTCAAGCTAACCTGGCTGATGAAGGGTGTTACCCAGAAACTGGTCCCAGGATGCTTGTTTCCGGTTAGGGAAGACCTGGCTTGGCAGTTCGGGCTGGACTTTTCCCATGAGGCACAGGGTCAAGACTGATTTGCATATAGCTGGGTCTGAACTGAGGTGGCAAAGTGAGCTAAAGAATGATGAATGGATTCAACCCAGATCTAACCCTGGGCAGTGAACTACGCTCCGCTCGCGGAGTTTGCTGCACTCCGCGTTACGCGGATCTCGCGGAGTGCAGAGAAAATCCGCTACGCTATGCGTAGCGGACATTTTTGCTCGCTCGCGTTCCTCAACGTCAAGTTGACAACCGCGAGCGAGCAAAACCAACATCCCGGCGAGATTTTTCCTCGTTTGCGATCGGCAACATCAAGTTGGCCAGCGCGAGCGTGGAAAATAAACCTCCCGGCGAGATTTATCAACGCGGGGGGGCAGGTTTCTCAATGCACGTGTTCATGTATGCTCGCGATGAGAAACTGCCCGTTCGCGTTGAAAAAGCTGCTGCTCGAGTAAAAATGTACTCGAGCGGCAGAAAACGACCGCTTGCACTGTGCATAATGCCGTTTGCAATGATTGCACAGTGCGGACAAGCATCCGTCACTGTGCAATCACCGCGAACAGCATTTTCCTATCGCACTACGCTGCTCGCGTAGCTCCGCGTAGCACGGCGGAGTTGTTTTACCACTTTGCGTAGCGTCGCATTGTGCAACTCCGCGAACTACGCCCACCCTTACCCAGATTTTTGACTGGGGGTGAGTGTCTGAAAAGTTTCAGCACTCCGTCCATCATCTCCTTGTGTTTGCTTTGTTCACCCTAAATTGGCAGGGTATGCCCAGACGTAGGTCCCTTGCTCACTTTGCCACTGGATTCAAGCTAGCCTGGCTGATGAAGGGTGTTACCCAGAAACCGGTCCCAGGATGCTTGTTTCCGGTTCAGGGAAGACCTGGCTTGACAGTTCGGGCTGGACTGTTCCCATGAGGCACAAGGTCAAGAATGATTTGCATATAGCTGGGTCTGAACTGAGATGGCAAAGTGAGCTAAAGAATGATGATGGATTCAACCCAGATCTGTGACTGGGGGTGAGTGTCTGAAAAGTTTCAGCGCTCCATCCATCATCTCCTTGTGTTTGCTTTGTTCGCCCTAAGTTGGCAGGGTATGCCCAGACGTGGGTCCCTCGCTCACTTTGCCACTGGATTCAAGCTAGCCTGGCTGATGAAGGGTGTTACCCAGACACCGGTCCCAGGATGCTTGTTTCCGGTTCAGGGAAGACCTGGCTTGACAGTTCGGGCTGGACTGTTCCCATGAGGCACAAGGTCAAGACTGATTTGCATATAGCTGGGTCTGAACTGAGATGGCAAAGTGAGCTAAAGAATGATGATGGATTCAACCCAGATCTGTGACTGGGGGTGAGTGTCTGAAAACTTTCAGCGCTCCATCCATCATCTCCTTGTGTTTGCTTTGTTCGCCCTAAGTTGGCAGGGTATGCCCAGACGTAGGTCCCTTGCTCACTTTGCCACTGGATTCAAGCTAGCCTGGCTGATGAAGGGTGATACCCAGAAACCGGTCCCAGGATGCTTGTTTCCGGTTCAGGGAGACCTGGCTTGGCAGTTGGGGCTGGACTGTTCCCATGAGGCACAGGGTCAAGACTGATTTGCATATAGCTGGGTCTGAACTGAGGTGGCAAAGTGAGCTAAAGAATGATGATGGATTCAACCCAGATCTGTGACTGGGGGTGAGTGTCTGAAAAGTTTCAGCGCTCCGTCCATCATCTCCTTGTGTTTGCTTTGTTCGCCCTAAATTGGCAGGGTATGCCCATACGTGGGTCCCTTGCTCACTTTACCACTTGATTCAATATAGCCTGGCTGATAAAGGGTGTTACCCAGAAACCAGTCCCAGGATGCTTGTTTCCAGTTCAGGGAAGACCTGGCTTGGCAGTTCGGGCTGGACTGTTCCCATGAGGCACAGGATGAAGACTGATCTGCATATAGCTGGGTCTGAACTGAGGTGGCAAAGTGAGCTAAAGAATGATGATGGATTCAACTCAGATCTGTGACTGGGGGTGAGTGTCTGAAAAGTTTCAGCGCTCCATCCATCATCTCCTTGTGTTTGCTTTGTTCGCCCTAAATTGGCAGGGTATGCCCATACGTGGATCCCTTGCTCACTTTACCACTTGATTCAAGCTAGCCTGGCTGATAAAGGGTGTTACACAGAAACCAGTCCCAGGATGCTTGTTTCCAGTTCAGGGAAGACCTGGCTTGGCAGTTCGGGCTGGACTGTTCCCATAAGGCACAGGATGAAGACTGATTTACATATAGCTGGGTCTGAACTGAGGTGGCAAAGTGAGCTAAAGAATGATGATGGATTCAACTCAGATCTGTGACTGGGAGTGAGTGTCTGAAAAGTTTCAGCGCTCCATCCATCATCTCCTTGTGTTTGCTTTGTTCTCCCTAAGTAGGCAGGGTATGCCCAGACGTGGGTCCCTTGCTCACTTTGCCACTGGATTCAAGCTAGCCTGGCTGATGAAGGGTGTTACCCAGAAACCGGTCCCAGGATGCTTGTTTCCGGTTCAGGGAAGACCTGGCTTGGCAGTTCGGGCTGAACTGTTCCGATGAGGCACAGGGTCAAGACTGATTTGCATATAGCTGGGTCTGAACTGAGGTGGCAAAGTGAGCTAAAGAATGATGATGGATTCAACCCAGATCTGTGACTGGGGGTGAGTGTCTGAAAAGTTTCAGCACTCCATCCATCATCTCCTTGTGTTTGCTTTGTTCGCCCTAAGTTTGCAGGGTATGCCCAGACGTGGGCCCCTTGCTCACTTTGCCACTGGATTCAAGCTAGCCTGGCTGATGAAGGGTGTTACCCAGAAACCGGTCCCAGGATGCTAGTTTCTGGTTAGGGAAGACCTGGCTTGGCAGTTCGGGCTGGACTTTTCCCATGAGGCACAGGGTCAAGACTGATTTGCATATAGCTGGGTCTGAACTGAGGTGGCAAAGTGAGCTAAAGAATGATGATGGATTCAAACCAGATCTAACCCTGGGCGGTGAACTACGCTCCGTTTGCGGAGTTTGCTGCACTCCGCGTTACGCGGATCTCGCGGAGTGCAGAGAAAATCCGTTACGCATAGCGGACATTTTTGCTCGCTCGCGTTCCTCAACGTCAAGTTGGCGAGCGAGCAAAACCAACATCCCGGCGTAATTTTTCCTCGTTCGCGATCAGCAACATCAAGTTGGCCAGCGCGAGCGTGGAAAATAAACCTCCCTGCGAGATTTCTCAACGCGGGGGGGTCAGGTTTCTCAATGCGAGTGTTCGCGTTTGCTCGCGATGAGAAACTGCCCGTTCGCGTTGAGAAAGCTGCCGCTCGAGTAAAAATCTACTTGAGCGGCAGAA
This sequence comes from Calotriton arnoldi, assembly GCA_963921515.1. Taxonomy (NCBI): domain Eukaryota; kingdom Metazoa; phylum Chordata; class Amphibia; order Caudata; family Salamandridae; genus Calotriton; species Calotriton arnoldi. The sequence continues at coordinate 493,070 of CAWUFW010005848.1, forward strand.
AACGACCGCTTGCACTGTGCATAATGCCATTTGCAAAGATTGCACAGTGCGGACAAGCATCCGTCACTGTGCAATCACCGCGAACAGCATTTTCCTATCGCACTACGCTGCTCGCGTAGCTCCGCGTAGCATGGCGCAGTTGTTTTACCACTTTGCGTAGCATCACGTTGTGCAACTCCGCAAACTACGCCCACCCTTACCCAGATTTTTGACTGGGGGTGAGTGTCTGAAAAGTTTCAGCACTCCGTCCATCATCTCCTTGTGTTTGCTTTGTTCGCCCTAAATTGGCAGGGTATGCCCAGACGTGGGTCCCTTGCTCACTTTACCACTGGATTCAAGCTAGCCTGGCTGATGAAGGGTGTTACCCAGAAACCGGTCCCAGGATGCTTGTTTCCGGTTTAGGGAAGACCTGGCTTGACAGTTCGGGCTGGACTGTTCCCATGAGGCACAAGGTCAAGAATGATTTGCATATAGCTGGGTCTGAACTGAGATGGCAAAGTGAGCTAAAGAATGATGATGGATTCAACCCAGATCTGTGACTGGGGGTGAGTGTCTGAAAAGTTTCAGCGCTCCATCCATCATCTCCTTGTGTTTGCTTTGTTCGCCCTAAGTTGGCAGGGTATGCCCAGACGTGGGTCCCTTGCTCACTTTGCCACTGGATTCAAGCTAGCCTGGCTGATGAAGGGTGTTACCCAGAAACCGGTCCCAGGATGCTTGTTTCCGGTTCAGGGAAGACCTGGCTTGACAGTTCGGGCTGGACTGTTCCCATGAGGCACAAGGTCAAGACTGATTTGCATATAGCTGGGTCTGAACTGAGATGGCAAAGTGAGCTAAAGAATGATGATGGATTCAACCCAGATCTGTGACTGGGGGTGAGTGTCTGAAAACTTTCAGCGCTCCATCCATCATCTCCTTGTGTTTGCTTTGTTCGCCCTAAGTTGGCAGGGTATGCCCAGACGTAGGTCCCTTGCTCACTTTGCCACTGGATTCAAGCTAGCCTGGCTGATGAAGGGTGATACCCAGAAACCGGTCCCAGGATGATTGTTTCCGGTTCAGGGGAGACCTGGCTTGGCAGTTGGGGCTGGACTGTTCCCATGAGGCACAGGGTCAAGACTGATTTGCATATAGCTGGGTCTGAACTGAGGTGGCAAAGTGAGCTAAAGAATGATGATGGATTCAACCCAGATCTGTGACTGGGGGTGAGTGTCTGAAAAGTTTCAGCGCTCCGTCCATCATCTCCTTGTGTTTGCTTTGTTCGCCCTAAATTGGCAGGGTATGCCCATACGTGGGTCCCTTGCTCACTTTACCACTTGATTCAATATAGCCTGGCTGATAAAGGGTGTTACCCAGAAACCAGTCCCAGGATGCTTGTTTCCAGTTCAGGGAAGACCTGGCTTGGCAGTTCGGGCTGGACTGTTCCCATGAGGCACAGGATGAAGACTGATCTGCATATAGCTGGGTCTGAACTGAGGTGGCAAAGTGAGCTAAAGAATGATGATGGATTCAACTCAGATCTGTGACTGGGGGTGAGTGTCTGAAAAGTTTCAGCGCTCCATCCATCATCTCCTTGTGTTTGCTTTGTTCGCCCTAAATTGGCAGGGTATGCCCATACGTGGGTCCCTTGCTCACTTTACCACTTGATTCAAGCTAGCCTGGCTGATAAAGGGTGTTACCCAGAAACCAGTCCCAGGATGCTTGTTTCCAGTTCAGGGAAGACCTGGCTTGGCAGTTCGGGCTGGACTGTTCCCATGAGGCACAGGATGAAGACTGATTTACATATAGCTGGGTCTGAACTGAGGTGGCAAAGTGAGCTAAAGAATGATGATGGATTCAACTCAGATCTGTGACTGGGAGTGAGTGTCTGAAAAGTTTCAGCGCTCCATCCATCATCTCCTTGTGTTTGCTTTGTTCTCCCTAAGTAGGCAGGGTATGCCCAGACATGGGTCCCTTGCTCACTTTGCCACTGGATTCAAGCTAGCCTGGCTGATGAAGGGTGTTACCCAGAAACCGGTCACAGGATGCTTGTTTCCGGTTCAGGGAAGACCTGGCTTGGCAGTTCGGGCTGGACTGTTCCCATAAGGCACAGGATGAAGACTGATTTACATATAGCTGGGTCTGAACTGAGGTGGCAAAGTGAGCTAAAGAATGATGATGGATTCAACTCAGATCTGTGACTGGGAGTGAGTGTCTGAAAAGTTTCAGCGCTCCATCCATCATCTCCTTGTGTTTGCTTTGTTCTCCCTAAGTAGGCAGGGTATGCCCAGACGTGGGTCCCTTGCTCACTTTGCCACTGGATTCAAGCTAGCCTGGCTGATGAAGGGTGTTACCCAGAAACCGGTCCCAGGATGCTTGTTTCCGGTTCAGGGAAGACCTGGCTTGGCAGTTCGGGCTGAACTGTTCCGATGAGGCACAGGGTCAAGACTGATTTGCATATAGCTGGGTCTGAACTGAGGTGGCAAAGTGAGCTAAAGAATGATGATGGATTCAACCCAGATCTGTGACTGGGGGTGAGTGTCTGAAAAGTTTCAGCACTCCATCCATCATCTCCTTGTGTTTGCTTTGTTCGCCCTAAGTTTGCAGGGTATGCCCAGACGTGGGCCCCTTGCTCACTTTGCCACTGGATTCAAGCTAGCCTGGCTGATGAAGGGTGTTACCCAGAAACCGGTCCCAGGATGCTTGTTTCTGGTTAGGGAAGACCTGGCTTGGCAGTTCGGGCTGGACTTTTCCCATGAGGCACAGGGTCAAGACTGATTTGCATATAGCTGGGTCTGAACTGAGGTGGCAAAGTGAGCTAAAGAATGATGATGGATTCAAACCAGATCTAACCCTGGGCGGTGAACTACGCTCCGTTTGCGGAGTTTGCTGCACTCCGCGTTACGCGGATCTCGCGGAGTGCAGAGAAAATCCGTTACGCATAGCGGACATTTTTGCTCGCTCGCGTTCCTCAACGTCAAGTTGGCGAGCGAGCAAAACCAACATCCCGGCGTGATTTTTCCTCGTTCGCGATCAGCAACATCAAGTTGGCCAGCGCGAGCGTGGAAAATAAACCTCCCTGCGAGATTTCTCAACGCGGGGGGGTCAGGTTTCTCAATGCGAGTGTTCGCGTTTGCTCGCGATGAGAAACTGCCCGTTCGCGTTGAGAAAGCTGCCGCTCGAGTAAAAATCTACTTGAGCGGCAGAAAACGACCGCTTGCACTGTGCATAATGCCGTTTGCAAAGATTGCACAGTGCGGACAAGCATCCGTCACTGTGCAATCACCGCGAACAGCATTTTCCTATCGCACTACGCTGCTCGCGTAGCTCCGCGTAGCATGGCGCAGTTGTTTTACCACTTTGCGTAGCATCGCGTTGTGCAACTCCGCAAACTACGCCCACCCTTACCCAGATTTTTGACTGGGGGTGAGTGTCTGAAAAGTTTCAGCACTCCGTCCATCATCTCCTTGTGTTTGCTTTGTTCGCCCTAAATTGGCAGGGTATGCCCAGACGTGGGTCCCTTGCTCACTTTACCACTGGATTCAAGCTAGCCTGGCTGATGAAGGGTGTTACCCAGAAACCGGTCCCAGGATGCTTGTTTCCGGTTTAGGGAAGACCTGGCTTGACAGTTCGGGCTGGACTGTTCCCATGAGGCACAAGGTCAAGAATGATTTGCATATAGCTGGGTCTGAACTGAGATGGCAAAGTGAGCTAAAGAATGATGATGGATTCAACCCAGATCTGTGACTGGGGGTGAGTGTCTGAAAAGTTTCAGCGCTCCATCCATCATCTCCTTGTGTTTGCTTTGTTCGCCCTAAGTTGGCAGGGTATGCCCAGACGTGGGTCCCTTGCTCACTTTGCCACTGGATTCAAGCTAGCCTGGCTGATGAAGGGTGTTACCCAGAAACCGGTCCCAGGATGCTTGTTTCCGGTTCAGGGAAGACCTGGCTTGACAGTTCGGGCTGGACTGTTCCCATGAGGCACAAGGTCAAGAATGATTTGCATATAGCTGGGTCTGAACTGAGATGGCAAAGTGAGCTAAAGAATGATGATGGATTCAACCCAGATCTGTGACTGGGGGTGAGTGTCTGAAAAGTTTCAGCGCTCCATCCATCATCTCCTTGTGTTTGCTTTGTTCGCCCTAAGTTGGCAGGGTATGCCCAGACGTGGGACCCTCGCTCACTTTGCCACTGGATTCAAGCTAGCCTGGCTGATGAAGGGTGTTACCCAGACACCGGTCCCAGGATGCTTGTTTCCGGTTCAGGGAAGACCTGGCTTGACAGTTCGGGCTGGACTGTTCCCATGAGGCACAAGGTCAAGACTGATTTGCATATAGCTGGGTCTGAACTGAGATGGCAAAGTGAGCTAAAGAATGATGATGGATTCAACCCAGATCTGTGACTGGGGGTGGGTGTCTGAAAACTTTCAGCGCTCCATCCATCATCTCCTTGTGTTTGCTTTGTTCGCCCTAAGTTGGCAGGGTATGCCCAGACGTAGGTCCCTTGCTCACTTTGCCACTGGATTCAAGCTAGCCTGGCTGATGAAGGGTGATACCCAGAAACCGGTCCCAGGATGCTTGTTTCCGGTTCAGGGGAGACCTGGCTTGGCAGTTGGGGCTGGACTGTTCCCATGAGGCACAGGGTCAAGACTGATTTGCATATAGCTGGGTCTGAACTGAGGTGGCAAAGTGAGCTAAAGAATGATGATGGATTCAACCCAGATCTGTGACTGGGGGTGAGTGTCTGAAAAGTTTCAGCGCTCCGTCCATCATCTCCTTGTGTTTGCTTTGTTCGCCCTAAATTGGCAGGGTATGCCCATACGTGGGTCCCTTGCTCACTTTACCACTTGATTTAATATAGCCTGGCTGATAAAGGGTGTTACCCAGAAACCAGTCCCAGGATGCTTGTTTCCAGTTCAGGGAAGACCTGGCTTGGCAGTTCGGGCTGGACTGTTCCCATGAGGCACAGGATGAAGACTGATCTGCATATAGCTGGGTCTGAACTGAGGTGGCAAAGTGAGCTAAAGAATGATGATGGATTCAACTCAGATCTGTGACTGGGGGTGAGTGTCTGAAAAGTTTCAGCGCTCCATCCATCATCTCCTTGTGTTTGCTTTGTTCGCCCTAAATTGGCAGGGTATGCCCATACGTGGGTCCCTTGCTCACTTTACCACTTGATTCAAGCTAGCCTGGCTGATAAAGGGTGTTACCCAGAAACCAGTCCCAGGATGCTTGTTTCCAGTTCAGGGAAGACCTGGCTTGGCAGTTCGGGCTGGACTGTTCCCATAAGGCACAGGATGAAGACTGATTTACATATAGCTGGGTCTGAACTGAGGTGGCAAAGTGAGCTAAAGAATGATGATGGATTCAACTCAGATCTGTGACTGGGAGTGAGTGTCTGAAAAGTTTCAGCGCTCCATCCATCATCTCCTTGTGTTTGCTTTGTTCTCCCTAAGTAGGCAGGGTATGCCCAGACGTGGGTCCCTTGCTCACTTTGCCACTGGATTCAAGCTAGCCTGGCTGATGAAGGGTGTTACCCAGAAACCGGTCCCAGGATGCTTGTTTCCGGTTCAGGGAAGACCTGGCTTGGCAGTTCGGGCTGAACTGTTCCGATGAGGCACAGGGTCAAGACTGATTTGCATATAGCTGGGTCTGAACTGAGGTGGCAAAGTGAGCTAAAGAATGATGATGGATTCAACCCAGATCTGTGACTGGGGGTGAGTGTCTGAAAAGTTTCAGCACTCCATCCATCATCTCCTTGTGTTTGCTTTGTTCGCCCTAAGTTTGCAGGGTATGCCCAGACGTGGGCCCCTTGCTCACTTTGCCACTGGATTCAAGCTAGCCTGGCTGATGAAGGGTGTTACCCAGAAACCGGTCCCAGGATGCTTGTTTCTGGTTAGGGAAGACCTGGCTTGGCAGTTCGGGCTGGACTTTTCCCATGAGGCACAGGGTCAAGACTGATTTGCATATAGCTGGGTCTGAACTGAGGTGGCAAAGTGAGCTAAAGAATGATGATGGATTCAAACCAGATCTAACCCTGGGCGGTGAACTACGCTCCGTTTGCGGAGTTTGCTGCACTCCGCGTTACGCGGATCTCGCGGAGTGCAGAGAAAATCCGTTACGCATAGCGGACATTTTTGCTCGCTCGCGTTCCTCAACGTCAAGTTGGCGAGCGAGCAAAACCAACATCCCGGCGTGATTTTTCCTCGTTCGCGATCAGCAACATCAAGTTGGCCAGCGCGAGCGTGGAAAATAAACCTCCCTGCGAGATTTCTCAACGCGGGGGGTCAGGTTTCTCAATGCGAGTGTTCGCGTTTGCTCGCGATGAGAAACTGCCCGTTCGCGTTGAGAAAGCTGCCGCTCGAGTAAAAATCTACTTGAGCGGCAGAAAACGACTCGCTTGCACTGTGCATAATGCCGTTTGCAAAGATTGCACAGTGCGGACAAGCATCCGTCACTGTGCAATCACCGCGAACAGCATTTTCCTATCGCACTACGCTGCTCGCGTAGCTCCGCGTAGCATGGCGCAGTTGTTTTACCACTTTGCGTAGCATCGCGTTGTGCAACTCCGCAAACTACGCCTTCCCTTACCCAGATTTTTGACTGGGGGTGAGTGTCTGAAAAGTTTCAGCACTCCGTCCATCATCTCCTTGTGTTTGCTTTGTTCGCCCTAAATTGGCAGGGTATGCCCAGACGTGGGTCCCTTGCTCACTTTACCACTGGATTCAAGCTAGCCTGGCTGATGAAGGGTGTTACCCAGAAACCGGTCCCAGGATGCTTGTTTCCGGTTTAGGGAAGACATGGCTTGACAGTTCGGGCTGGACTGTTCCCATGAGGCACAAGGTCAAGAATGATTTGCATATAGCTGGGTCTGAACTGAGATGGCAAAGTGAGCTAAAGAATGATGATGGATTCAACCCAGATCTGTGACTGGGGGTGAGTGTCTGAAAAGTTTCAGCGCTCCATCCATCATCTCCTTGTGTTTGCTTTGTTCGCCCTAAGTTGGCAGGGTATGCCCAGACGTGGGTCCCTTGCTCACTTTGCCACTGGATTCAAGCTAGCCTGGCTGATGAAGGGTGTTACCCAGAAACCGGTCCCAGGATGCTTGTTTCCGGTTCAGGGAAGACCTGGCTTGACAGTTCGGGCTGGACTGTTCCCATGAGGCACAAGGTCAAGACTGATTTGCATATAGCTGGGTCTGAACTGAGATGGCAAAGTGAGCTAAAGAATGATGATGGATTCAACCCAGATCTGTGACTGGGGGTGAGTGTCTGAAAACTTTCAGCGCTCCATCCATCATCTCCTTGTGTTTGCTTTGTTCGCCCTAAGTTGGCAGGGTATGCCCAGACGTAGGTCCCTTGCTCACTTTGCCACTGGATTCAAGCTAGCCTGGCTGATGAAGGGTGATACCCAGAAACCGGTCCCAGGATGCTTGTTTCCGGTTCAGGGGAGACCTGGCTTGGCAGTTGGGGCTGGACTGTTCCCATGAGGCACAGGGTCAAGACTGATTTGCATATAGCTGGGTCTGAACTGAGGTGGCAAAGTGAGCTAAAGAATGATGATGGATTCAACCCAGATCTGTGACTGGGGGTGAGTGTCTGAAAAGTTTCAGCGCTCCGTCCATCATCTCCTTGTGTTTGCTTTGTTCGCCCTAAATTGGCAGGGTATGCCCATACGTGGGTCCCTTGCTCACTTTACCACTTGATTCAATATAGCCTGGCTGATAAAGGGTGTTACCCAGAAACCAGTCCCAGGATGCTTGTTTCCAGTTCAGGGAAGACCTGGCTTGGCAGTTCGGGCTGGACTGTTCCCATGAGGCACAGGATGAAGACTGATCTGCATATAGCTGGGTCTGAACTGAGGTGGCAAAGTGAGCTAAAGAATGATGATGGATTCAACTCAGATCTGTGACTGGGGGTGAGTGTCTGAAAAGTTTCAGCGCTCCATCCATCATCTCCTTGTGTTTGCTTTGTTCGCCCTAAATTGGCAGGGTATGCCCATACGTGGGTCCCTTGCTCACTTTACCACTTGATTCAAGCTAGCCTGGCTGATAAAGGGTGTTACCCAGAAACCAGTCCCAGGATGCTTGTTTCCAGTTCAGGGAAGACCTGGCTTGGCAGTTCGGGCTGGACTGTTCCCATGAGGCACAGGATGAAGACTGATTTACATATAGCTGGGTCTGAACTGAGGTGGCAAAGTGAGCTAAAGAATGATGATGGATTCAACTCAGATCTGTGACTGGGAGTGAGTGTCTGAAAAGTTTCAGCGCTCCATCCATCATCTCCTTGTGTTTGCTTTGTTCTCCCTAAGTAGGCAGGGTATGCCCAGACGTGGGTCCCTTGCTCACTTTGCCACTGGATTCAAGCTAGCCTGGCTGATGAAGGGTGTTACCCAGAAACCGGTCCCAGGATGCTTGTTTCCGGTTCAGGGAAGACCTGGCTTGGCAGTTCGGGCTGAACTGTTCCGATGAGGCACAGGGTCAAGACTGATTTGCATATAGCTGGGTCTGAACTGAGGTTGCAAAGTGAGCTAAAGAATGATGATGGATTCAACCCAGATCTGTGACTGGGGGTGAGTGTCTGAAAAGTTTCAGCACTCCATCCATCATCTCCTTGTGTTTGCTTTGTTCGCCCTAAGTTTGCAGGGTATGCCCAGACGTGGGCCCCTTGCTCACTTTGCCACTGGATTCAAGCTAGCCTGGCTGATGAAGGGTGTTACCCAGAAACCGGTCCCAGGATGCTTGTTTCTGGTTAGGGAAGACCTGGCTTGACAGTTCGGGCTGGACTTTTCCCATGAGGCACAGGGTCAAGACTGATTTGCATATAGCTGGGTCTGAACTGAGGTGGCAAAGTGAGCTAAAGAATGATGATGGATTCAAACCAGATCTAACCCTGGGCGGTGAACTACGCTCCGCTCGCGGAGTTTGCGGAGTTTGCTGCACTCCGCGTTACGCGGATCTCGCGGAGTGCAGAGAAAATCCGTTACGCATAGCGGACATTTTTGCTCGCTCGCGTTCCTCAACGTCAAGTTGGCGAGCGAGCAAAACCAACATCCCGGCGTGATTTTTCCTCGTTCGCGATCAGCAACATCAAGTTGGCCAGCGCGAGCGTGGAAAATAAACCTCCCTGCGAGATTTCTCAACGCGGGGGGTCAGGTTTCTCAATGCGAGTGTTCGCGTTTGCTCGCGATGAGAAACTGCCCGTTCGCGTTGAGAAAGCTGCCGCTCGAGTAAAAATCTACTTGAGCGGCAGAAAACGACCGCTTGCACTGTGCATAATGCCGTTTGCAAAGATTGCACAGTGCGGACAAGCATCCGTCACTGTGCAATCACCGCGAACAGCATTTTCCTATCGCACTACGCTGCTCGCGTAGCTCCGCGTAGCATGGCGCAGTTGTTTTACCACTTTGCGTAGCATCGCGTTGTGCAACTCCGCAAACTACGCCCACCCTTACCCAGATTTTTGACTGGGGGTGAGTGTCTGAAAAGTTTCAGCACTCCGTCCATCATCTCCTTGTGTTTGCTTTGTTCGCCCTAAATTGGCAGGGTATGCCCAGACATGGGTCCCTTGCTCACTTTACCACTGGATTCAAGCTAGCCTGGCTGATGAAGGGTGTTACCCAGAAACCGGTCCCAAGATGCTTGTTTCCGGTTTAGGGAAGACCTGGCTTGACAGTTCGGGCTGGACTGTTCCCATGAGGCACAAGGTCAAGAATGATTTGCATATAGCTGGGTCTGAACTGAGATGGCAAAGTGAGCTAAAGAATGATGATGGATTCAACCCAGATCTGTGACTGGGGGTGAGTGTCTGAAAAGTTTCAGCGCTCCATCCATCATCTCCTTGTGTTTGCTTTGTTCGCCCTAAGTTGGCAGGGTATGCCCAGACGTGGGTCCCTTGCTCACTTTGCCACTGGATTCAAGCTAGCCTGGCTGATGAAGGGTGTTACCCAGAAACCGGTCCCAGGATGCTTGTTTCCGGTTCAGGGAAGACCTGGCTTGACAGTTCGGGCTGGACTGTTCCCATGAGGCACAAGGTCAAGACTGATTTGCATATAGCTGGGTCTGAACTGAGATGGCAAAGTGAGCTAAAGAATGATGATGGATTCAACCCAGATCTGTGACTGGGGGTGAGTGTCTGAAAAGTTTCAGCGCTCCATCCATCATCTCCTTGTGTTTGCTTTGTTCGCCCTAAGTTGGCAGGGTATGCCCAGACGTCGGTCCCTTGCTCACTTTGCCACTGGATTCAAGCTAGCCTGGCTGATGAAGGGTGTTACCCAGAAACCGGTCCCAGGATGCTTGTTTCCGGTTCAGGGAAGACCTGGCTTGGCAGTTTGGGCTGGACTGTTCCCATGAGGCACAGGGTCAAGACTGATTTGCATATAGCTGGGTCTGAACTGAGGTGGCAAAGTGAGCTAAAGAATGATGATGGATTCAACTCAGATTTGTGACTGGGGGTGAGTGTCTGAAAAGTTTCAGCGCTCCGTCCATCATCTCCTTGTGTTTGCAGAAAGGAATGCATACACCTTTTTGTACACAAATTTAGAGTATGCTGTTTGAAACACAGTTATTCAAGTATTAGTATGTTTTTTTTTTGTAACATGTCCCTAGGCAAAAGCACAGACACACGCATGCATACCTTCTCAAACTTGGTGAGACTTACAACAGTGAAATGGTTAGGATTGCTGTTTTACATTTGGTAGGCCTAACATTCTGAACAGTCGATGAATAGTAAACCTTCAAGAGAAAAGTGAGGTTTAAGACATCTTGGGAGAATGATTAGTGATTAGGGTAATTTGTATGAGTCTGTGGAAAGGTACAGTCGAAGATGGCCTCTTTCTGCACCTATGTTGCTTCTTTCTGCACTTCTCTTGCTTCTTTCTGCACCTTTCTTCCTCTTTCTGTACTTCTCTTGCCTCTTTCTGCATTTCTCTTGCTTCTTTCTGCACCTTTCTTCCTCTTTCTGCACCTCTCTTGCCTTTTTCTGCACTTCTCTTGTTTCTTGCTGTGCCATTCTTCCTCTTTGTGCACATGTCTTACTTGTGTAGGCATAGTTAGAAATTGGCATTTAAAAAACCTTAGAAATGCACTGGAAAAAACACAGATTTCAGGGACATTATAGTTAGGCTGACATTTTACTCGTACAAAACCAGAAAAATTCAGCTGTTATAGTTAGCTGAGCTAACTATAACTCGCGCCCCCGCAATGCACTGCTGATGACGTCACCTATTACATCACTCATGAGATGGTAAGTGACATCACTGATGATATCACTCATGACATCTCAAATGACATCAATCACTAATGACATCATCCACATAATCTCTGATGCACCTACTCACACCCCAATTTCACCTATCATACACCCACTCCAAATTTCGGACTACCATTCTTGAAACCATTGACACACCAATATCAGTACATACATATCCACTCACGGATTCATAGGTCTACATACACATCTACTCACTCACTCACCCATACAGGCACTCATACAGACAGTCACTCACCAATACAGCCACTAAGATATCCACTAATACACTCATACAGCCACTCATATACTTCCAGTTACCCATAGAGCTACTCACACACCTACCTACTCACCCAAACACTCAATTACACAGCCACATACTCATACAAAAACACACACATACTCACTACTCATACAGATACTAACAAATGCTTACTCTCCATACAGTTGATGACACAATCACGCACTCACCCATACAGCCACTCTCATAATCACTCACTCACACATATAGTCACTTATATACTCCAAAACTCATAAATAGTGCCTTTCACATATACAGTTACTCACCCATATACCACTGAGACATCCATTCACTCACTGACAGCCATACTCACACTCACTTACCCATACAGTCCCTCACAGACGCCCTCATGCACCCATACACCCAGGGATTCACCTACTCATACATCCATGCAGGGAGTCAAACACCCCCTCACCCACCCACACAGGACACTCAGACACCCATACAGGTACTCAGATAACTAATCAATAACCCATATAGACACTCATGTATCTACTCACCAACCCATGCAGCCACTTACATAGCAATTGACAACCTGATACACACATTCACACAGATTAGTCACTCACCCATATAGACACATTTAATCACTCATTTATACAGTCAGTCATGCACCCACTAAATCATCCATACAGACACTCATACACCGACTCATTCTTCAATACACCTTGGCGTATATATATATATACATATATATATATAACATTCTTAAACTTTTTAGAAACACTCAGTCACTGGATGATATCATCAGTGATGTCATCAGTGATGTCATTTGAGATGTCATCAGTGATGTAATGAGTGATGTCACTGACCATTTCATGAGTGATGTCATGAGTGATGTAAAATGTGACGTCATCAGCAGTGCATTGCGGGAGCACGAGTTATAGTTAGCTCAGCTAACTATAACGGCTGAATTTCTCTGGTTTCGTACGAGTGAAATGTCAGCCTAACTATAATGTCTCTGAAACCTGTGGTTTTTTCAGTGAATATATATATATATATATATATATACCAACCAACCAACCAACCAAAGGTTGAAGGGGCGTTATAGTTAGGCTCAGATTTCTCATTTCCGGTGTGGCTCCCCTTAATTTTTAAATATAAGCCTTGGCAAGGTGGTGGTCCCTGGGGCTTCTAGGAAACTCAGGAGGAGGGCCCCATGCGTCCCCCTCCTTTTCTCAAATAATGCCCCCAATACCTGGCCCACCCTGGAGCTTTATTTCAAAACAAGCTCAAGCTTGTTTTATTGTGTGGAATTTTTGCTAGTCATGGATCTGCCACGATTTTCATTGAAAATTAAAAAACATATATGCTTTTTGCCCTGCCGAGGTCCTTCTGGGAATCCAGGACCAAGGCTATCGGGTTAGGGTATTCATATCCTGCCCCCTTTTCTCTTTTCTGCTTTTTTTGGGACTTGGCTGAAGCCAAGTCCCAAGATGGCTGCCAACACTTCCTGGTTGAAGTGTTGGCAGCCAATCAGATCTCAGCACAAGATCAGGAGGTGTTGTGGAGCCTTCGGGTCCCTAGATATACAAATTTGGCTTTTCTTTAATAACTCCGCAATATTGAATGGATTTACACCAATTTACAAAAAGGTCGCTTTGTGGGCCAACAGCTACCTTTCTGCCAAATTTGATGTAATTACGTTCACCGGTTTGGGCTGTAGTCGGGTCTAAAATACCTATGGGAAATTGCATGGGGAAAACGCATTTTGGGGCCCCCACTTTTTCTCAGCCCCGCTTGATGAATCACCCCCAAACAGACTGCTTCTGAAATGAGCATTGTACTAATAAGACGGGAGGGGGCTGCGTGGCCTCTCTCCAGGAACCCTGCATGGCCCTGGGGATCACCACCCCCCCCCCGGGCCGGCTTCTGCAATGTCCCAGGGTGCCTACCCCCAGGAAATTGCAGCTTGCTATGGCTTGTCGGGAGCGGTGCTCCTGCCAAGCCATAGCAAACTCTGTTCCGCTTCATGGAAGTGAGACCATGAAAAATGCTCTAGATTTCATGAAGCAGAGCAGAATTGCGTTTGTACAGAGGGAGCTGTATGTTAGCAGCTTCCTCTGTTCAAAAGCAATGCCGGCTTCCGCAGGTGATGGGGAGCTGACAGGGACTGCAGGGGACTTTAGGCTCCCCCTGCAGTCCCCAACAAGAGACCGGGCAGATATTGCCCTCCCCAGGCAATATCTGCCCGGGGAGGGGGGCCGCGCAGTCCTCCCTCCCCATTAAAAAAAATATGGTGAAGGCCTGACCCCGGGGGATGGTGACCCTGGGGCTGAAATAGCCCTAGGGATGGGGGTCGTGCGTCCCCCCACTCCCTTTTTATAGTTTTTTTTTATAATGGCCTATCCTCAGGGGATTGGGTCCCTGGGGCCAAAATTGGCCCAGGAAGGGGGCTGCGCAGCCCCCCTCCCCTTTTATTTTGTGATAAAAATGAAAAATGGTCAAGCCCCGAGGATGGGACCCCCGGGGCCCAAAATAGTCTAGGGAAGGGGGGCGAACCAGCCCCCCTTCCTAGAACATAAAAAAATGTTTAATAGCGGGCATCTCGTGGGAGGCCTGCCCCCTTTCTCCACTACTCTGCAAATGCGCCTCCTGGCACGCTGCTGGTTGGGGAATGAAGGCTTGACTGCTGAGGGCCCTTAGGGGGCCAAGAAGACCTCCTGTTACCTCCAGTACGCCCCACACAGTGTGATTGCTGTGAGGTGGCCAGAGGCCACACCCCTTTCTCCACCACTCTGCAAACGCACCTCTCAGTGCACTGCTAGTGGGGGATGAGGTCCCCTTGCCTCCTGAGGGCCTCAGGAATAAAGTAGACTTCATTCCCCAAGCATCAGTGCGCCAAAAGGTGCGCTTGCAGAGTAGAGGAGAAAGGGAGCATGGCCTCTGACCACCTCTCAGCAATCCAGCTGTGCGGGCCTTACTGGAAGTAAAAGGAGGGCTAGTTGGCCCCCAAGGACCCTCAAGAGCCAAGGGGACTTCATCCCCCAAATAGTAGTGCACCAGGAGGCGTGTTTGCAGAGTAGAGGAGAAAGAGGGCGTGGCCAGCAAAAACATCTCAACAAACCCACGGTGTGGGATTTGCTCGAGGAAACAGGAGGGGTAGTTGGCCCCCAAGGACCCTCAATAGACCCACTACTAGTAGTGCGTCAAGAGGTGCGTTTGCAGAGTGGTAGAGAAAGGGGGTGTGGCCTTCTATCAGATCTCAGCAATCCGGCTGTATGGGACTTACTGGATGTAATAGGAGGGGTAGTTGGCCCCCAAGGATAAAGTCCCCTTGCCTCCAGAGGGACCTTGGGGCCAAGAAGCCCTCCTGGTACCTCCTGTAAGTTCTACACAGCAGAATTCTTGAGAGCTGGTTGGAGGCCCAGCCCCCTTTCTCCACCACTCTGCAAACATGACTGTTAGTTAAACAAAGTTAGAAATTCACTAAAATAACAAAGGTTACAGGGACTTTATAGTTAGGAATTAGCATGACAAAAACCTTAGAAATTCACTGGAATAAATAAAAGTTACAAGGACATTATAGTTAGCAAATAGAATTTAAAAAAACTTAGAAATTCACTAAAAAAAGAAGAGTTGCAGGGACGTTATAGTTAGGGTCAGATTTTACTCATACAAAACAATAGAAATTCAGCCGTTGATGTCATCAGTGATGTCATTTGAGATGTCATCAGTGATGTCACTAATCATGTCATGAGTGATGTAATATGTGAGATCATAACTATAACGTCCCTTTAACCTTTGTTTTTTTGTGAATATATATATATATATATTACCTACTGGCGGTCGCCAGTAGGTAGTTATAGTTAGAACCTAGTTTCCATAGGAAAAGCATTTTTTGATCTGCTAATAACTTTGACCTCGTTTGACGAATCTTCCTGAAATTCTCCAAAAAAAAGGTCTATCCAGGTCAACTCCTATCCTGAAAGTTTGGGGGTGATTCCTCAAGCGGGGGCTGAGAAAAAAGGGGGGTCCCAAAACTCGTTTTCTCCATGTTAATTTCCATAGGAAATTTTGCGACGAGCTACAGCCCGAACTGCTGAACGGAATTACCCCAAATTTGGCAAAAAGGTAGAGCTTGGTTGTGAAACCGACCTTTTTTTTAAATGGTGTAAATCCGTTCAGTAGTTTTTGAGAAATTCAAAAAATAAGAGTCAAAAAATCAATTTCCCATAGGAAACTTTGTGCAAGGCTACAGCCGAAACTACTGAACGGAATTACTCCAAATTTGGCAGAAAGGTAGTGCTTGTTTAAAAATGGTGTAAATCCGTTCAGTAGTTACTGAGAAATTAGAAAAATAAAGGTTTCGATATCTGGGCGGAGCCTAAGTCGCGTGTGCGAGCTTCACTGTGATTGGCTGCTAGTAGTCCAAACCAGGAAGTGTTGGCAGCCATCTTGTGGCTCGGTAGAAGCGAGTTACCCGAAAACGGAGAAACAAGGGTATAAAACAAGAGAAGGGGCAGGGTAGAAAAACCTTGACCCCCTAGGCCTGCTCAGGGGGTCCCAGAAGGAGCCCCAGGGCCCAAAAAATCACTAAAAATAAATAAAATCCGCAAAAGTTTGCACTGGGGTAGCGGTTTCTCGCGTTTCATTTTAATGAGGCCCCTGAGTGGGCTATTTTCCAGGTGTATTTCTTAAAAAATAATAGCAGGGGCTCGCAGGGTTTGCGGGGGTGCGCTGGGGTCCGCGCAGCCCCGGGGCTTCACTCATGTTGGGAGGGGGGTTGCGTGGACCCCCTTCTGGAGCCTTCTATGTGCTTGTAACTTTGGCATCGTTTGACGAATCTTTATGAAATTATCCAAACAGTTTCTCTTTTTTTGATTAGCTCTTATATTGAATGTTTGGGGGTGAATGGTGTAGGAGGGGCTAAGAAAAAAGAGGGTCCTAAAACGTGTTTTCTGCATGCAATTTCCATACGAAAGTTTACAGAAGACTACAGGTGAAACTGCTGAACGGAATTATGCCAAATTTGGCAGGGAGAAAGGTGATGGTCCAGAAAGCACGCTTTTGTTTAAATGGTGTAAATCCGTTCAGTAGTTTTTAAGAAATATCAAATTTTACAGATATCGATATTTCAGAATTCTGACATGTGATTGGCTGAGGGGTTACAAGCATCAGCTTGCGGCTTATTGGCTGTGAATGGTTGAAACCAGGAAGTGTTGGCAGCTATTTTGTGATTTACTCCGTCAGCTCGCATCTCTCCGTGTAGAAGCCATCGGGTTCGTAGTTTTACCTCTACAAGGCAACACTGGCATCTGTGTCTGTGTGAGATATGCCTTTCACGCTGCCTCTCTTCATATCACCAGGTCGCGGCTATGCCTTTAGAAGCCCGTCCGTCGGCTCGGAGCTCTGTGAGTCAATCTGTCGGTACGATCCCCTACACTACCCAAAGACTACCCAAACACCACTGCACTGTCGTAAACTCTAAAACACTACCCCCAGCACGATCCCCTACACTACCCAAACACCACTGCACTACCCTAAACCCTAAATCTACCCCCAGCACGACCCCCTACCCAAACACCACTGCACTACCCTAAACCCTAAAATACTACCCCCAGCACAACCCCCTACACTACCCAAACACCACTGCATTGTCGTAAACCCTAAAACACTACCCCTAGCAGGTCTCCCTACACTACGCAAACACCACTGCAGTACCCTAAATCCTAAAACACTATCCCCAACATGACCTCCTACACTACCCAAACACCACTAGACTACCCTAAACTCTAAAACACTACTTCCAACATGACTCCCTACACTACAGAAACACCATTGCACTACCCTAAACCCTAAAACACTACCCCCAGCATGACCCCCTACACTACCCAAACACCACTGTTCTACCCTAAACCCTAAGAGACTACCCCTGCACGACCCCCTACAGAACACAAACACCACTGCAGTACCGTAAACACTAAAACACTACTCTGAGGACGACCCCCTACACTACACAAACACCACTGCACTACCCTAAAACACTACCTCCAGCATGACCCCCTACACTACCCAAACACCACTGCACTACTCTAAATCCTAAAACAGTACTCGCTGCATGACTTCCCACACTACAGAAACACCACTGTGCTACCCTAAATCCTAAAACACTACTCTCAGCATGACCCCCTACACTACAGAAACACCACTGTGCTACCCTAAATCCTAAAACACTACTCTCAGCATGACCCCCTACACTACACAAACACCACTGCACTGCTGTAAACCCTAAAACACTACTCCCAGCATGCCCCCTACACTACCCAAACACCACTGCACTGCCGTAAACCCTAAAACACTACTCCCAGCATGACCCACTACACAAACACCACTGCACTACCCTAAACCCCAAAACAGTACTCCCAGCATGACCCCTTACACTACCCAAACTTTACTGCATTGTCGTAAACTCTAAAACACTACCTCCAGCACCATTCTTACACTACCCAAACAGCAGTGCACTACCTTACCCTAAAACGCTACCTCCAGCACGAACACCCTACAGTACACAAACACCACTGTACTACCCTAAAGCATAAAACAGTACCAGTCTGTCGGTTCGCAGGTCTGCGTCTGTGAGCCGTCATGTCCCTAGCTGTACATATGCGAGCCAGTCCGTTAGGTGATAGGTGTGTCTCTGCTAGCAGGGCCGTTGGCCCGTTGGTGTCCCCTTGCGAGTTAGACCCTAGCTCTCCCTCTGCGAGCCAGCACGCTGGTGTGCGTTTGCGAGCCAACGGCCCGTAGCTCTCCCTGTGCGAGCCGAGCCGACGGGCCGCAGCTGTCCCTCTGCGAGCCTGCCCGACGGCCCGCAGGTCTCCCTGTGCTAGCCGGATCGCAGCTGTCACTCTGCGAACCGATATTGGGAATATAAGGCGGCTCTAAAAAGAGCCCTTGTGTTTATTAGTTGGAGCTACATATAAGTGCGGATGCACAGCTTCAGGTTATTCAGAAAAATTCGATTTCCCTGATCTGTGAAGTGTACTCCATCACTTCTGTAGATATCAGCCATATCAAAACATATGTTGTTGTTGTAGATAGACCCCATTCTATGGTCTCTGCGGTATGCAGACACAGCTTTGTTGACATTCTTCCTAGATTTTTCAATCTGAGGACAAAATTGGTTTGACCATTTCCACTTCTGTCTTTGGCATATATTGGAATATACAAAGACAGTTTGAGGCAAAAGCAACATCAATTGTCGAAAGGTGTCTTTCATTAGCATTTCCAAACCTACACCAGTCAATGTGCCTAGGTCGTTTCCACCACAGTGCACAATCATGAGTTCAGGGTGTTGGAGATGCAAACAGGTTTTAACCAAAGGCAACAATTGGTGCCACTTCAATCCTCTCTGTCCAAACCATTTAATGTCCACATTTTGTAAACCTAGGTCTAAGTCAATACGTCTCTGTTCTGCATACCTCTTGCACCAGAAAACATAGCTATGTCCTACGATCCACACTAGCATTTTGAAGGTATGGCTGGGAAGTATGGATAGATGTCTGTAGCTCATGCAGTCCGTTCGTAGAATAAGAGATATGTTTAAAGGTGGGGAACTACTTTTTTTTCTCATTCAACTTGATAACTGATTGGGAGATGAAAAGCATTGTTTTTTAAAAGTAGGGTGCACATTCATTTTGTGGAAAAGCATCATTGTGATTGGTTAAGAAAAAGCAGTTTAAATGTGGAGTACATATGATAGGAGAAAATTTGGTCAACTCAACCACACCTGCTACTTGCATTTGGAAGGCACTGTTCGAACTTAAAACAATCGTGAACTTTTAACCTGCACGTGCCGTTAAATGTTCGAGAAAATGTTGCAAAAAAATATCGTTAGGTTTAAAAAAATTGATGAACTTTTAACCTGCACGTGTTGTAGAATGTTCTAGAAAGTGTGTTGATAGAATACGTTGCACTTCTGCCTTCTATGTGTCCTTGAATATTAAAAAAACTGTTTATATGGAAAATTCAAAAATAACCAATAGAGAGAAGTTTTGCAATCTAAAAGAATCAAGGAACTATTCAAATTTGTTCTTTACATGTATTTATGTGTGGAGTAACAAAATTACTAAGGGTGGGCGGCAAATTCCGTTCCACTCGCGGAACTTGGGAAATTTCGGCATTTCCGCGTTCCGCACGGAACGCGGAAATGTCGAAACTTCCGCGATCCGCGGCGGAACGGAATTCGGGTGTAAGAAAGCACTGAAGCAGGTGCCCGAGTTGAAGCTCAAATTCTGTAACGCATTAATCAGCACAAAAAATTCATGAGCAAGGTCGAGGCTAAGCAGGAGTGCTTTCTGCCCATATCTACCGTCAAACATTAGCTGTAATCCCCGATGGAGGTCTTTGCATCCTTGATTTTCCCGAGCGTAATCCCCGTGTAGGTCCAGTGACCAGGAGGTTCTTCCTCCTCATCTGCTGCTCAGATCCTGCTCTGACCCTTTATAAACAAGAGGCATGTGAACAGGCCTAGAAGCCCTGCCCGTTTGCCCCACCCCACATACACTAGTGGTATGCACCGTCTTCCCGCCCTTTCCCCAGAATGATGGACAGCTTAATCAAAGGACCCCGGCGCTTTCGGCGCGGTGGCAAAGTTACAGACACACAGGTCACTGGGGTTAATTCTTCTGGACCTTTACGCAGCTGTAGTGTAGGAAAGGCACTATACATTTACCCAACGAGGTAGCACTTACCGATTAGCCAGTAGAAAGTACTCCAGTTGAGTAGAGGTATTGCACAAAACGGAGGCATCTTCATGGATAAATATGCAGGGCAGGTGTGCAGAATTCGTGAGCGTGGTTAAGCAGATGTGCCTTCTCTCCCTTTCCAACGTGAAAAGTTAGCTGTAATCCTTGATGGAGGTCTTTGCATCCTTGCTGTTCTCGAGCGCAATCCTCGTGTAGAATTCGTGAGCGTTGTTAAGCAGATGTGCCTTCTTCCTATTTCCACCCTGAAAAGTTAGCTGTAATCCCCGATGGAGGTCTTTGCATCCTTGATTTTCTCGAGCGCAATCCCTGTGTAGGTCCAGTGACCAGGAGGTTCTTCCTCCTCATCTGCTGCTCAGATTCTGCTCTGACCCTTTATAAACAAGAGGCATGTGAACAGGCCTAGAAGCTCCGCCCTTTTCCCCCCGCCCCACATACACTAGTGGTATGCACCGTCTTCCCGCCCTTTCCCCAGAATGATGGACAGCTTAATCAAAGGACCCCAGCGCTTTCGGCGAGGTGGCAAAGTTACAGACACACAGGTCACTGGGGTCAATTCTTCTGGACCTTTACGCAGCTGTAGTGTAGGAAAGGCACTATACATTTACCCAACGAGGTAGCACTTACCGATTAGCCAGTAGAAAGTACTCCAGTTGAGTAGAGGTATTGCACAAAACGGTGGCATCTTCGTGGATAAATATGCAGGGCAGAATTCAACGGGCGCAGCAAAATCTCCACGAGCACGCGAAATTCCGCGTGCTCACGGAGATTTCTTGCCGTTTCGCGGAATTTTGCGGAACGCAACTCCGCAAATTCCGCCCACCCCTAAAAATTACAGACACAACAGCACCAGGAAGAGGAACAAGCAGGGAGTGTGGGGACGGGGGAGATGGGCACAATGGCACACATGCACAATTAAGTACAGCACAAGTACAGACAAACCATGGCTAAAATGAAACGCACCAACAAGGAGCACATGTCACACAACCCGCCAACATCACACCACTGAACAAGCACAGAAGTGAAAACCACACTTCCTGAAAGGGAGATGGGTGAACAATACCTCACATGAAGGGACATCTCACACAGAATGCAGCACACACACATACACACATGCAGAGCACACCAACATCCAACACAATGTTGTCCAAACACAAACATTCGCACAATCGAACACAGGACACAAATGCACTCGCCTGTGGCGGATAAACGTCCAAAAGCGTCAGTACGAAACAGGCACATGAGAACGCATAAGTACAAACCCACAGTCCGGATGGGGTAGCAATTCACGTATGGCAGGCAGCCAGAGAGTCCGTGACACACACATTGGCATACAAATGAAGACACAACACATTTGGAGACAAGTGAAAATGTGGAAACTTTATAAAAAAAGTGTGTGCCAGTACGGCCAAGAGTAGTGCCACGATATGCAGACAAATGCAGCAGCGTGCCTGAATAAGGAACGTAGGAAAACGTCCATGTTCACCTCGGGGTAGTACATCACCAACACACGTCAGTGTCAAGCAGCATTGGTTGTCCGCGCCTCGGACATGAGTCGACACCAATGCAGCCATGTCCACTGTCGTCTTGGGACATGTGACAAGATGCACAACGTGCAATGATGCGGCGGGACACGTGCAATGTGGCACATCGAGTCGTGGTTGCAGGTACCTTGTCACTCGTCCATGAACGCGAGTGCAGCTGCGTAGCCACTATCTCTAATGAGTGATGGTTGGCACAATATTTGACATGTTGTCGACGTAATCCATCAGCTGACCGGGACAGATGTGCTGACTCCAACCACTGTAGCCAATGTGCACCAAAGCAGAATCGGGAAGTGGGTCAATTTGCTCACTGCATACTACGACACGTGCAATGTCCCAGGCCCAGTTCCCAACATGCATGTCAAACATCCATGCATGCCATAAACGGGCATCACCATGACACTCCTGGTCGTGGGCCAACAGGGGGTGCACACACCCATCATAATCCATGTCAGCTACGCACACGTTGGAGAGGCACACGTCCATGCACCACTCGGATAGGCACGTGCGACATTGCAATACAGGTTGAACGCAGGTGATGTCCGCAATGCGGAAGCTCAGCTGGTAAGTGATCCACAGCACTGCCAAAGGCAGTGCACCCAGGACATGCAGCAGACGTGCAAGGTATAGGTGGACGTGAATGGAGTCGACCATGTGTTCGGGATGCCCTGCCATTGCGTCAGTGGCTCTGCTTGTAGCTGCACTGGCTTGCCGTGTGCCAGTCTTGTGGATGAAATGGCACAGCTTGGTGCAATGAGCCGGGTCTGTGTGCAATGGGTGCAGGGCAGGGGTGTGGTGGGAGTAGTGTGAAGGCCATTTCATGCACGCTAACTACGACGAAGGACTTTTGAGTGTGGGATGTGTACTCGTTGTTCTCAAATCGGGCAGTGCGTAGTGTGGGAGACGGATGCAAATATTATCGTATCTGTCAGGGGGGGCTGGCCACTAGCAAGTTCCTTCTCGGAGCAGCAGATGTGTTAGCGCAAGATAGCTCAGACAAAGAACCTTTCATCCCTACAGTAACTTCTCCAGCTGCATTCATACAGGATGTGTACAAAGGCCAGTTGTGGGTGTTGTGGGATGTCTGCGACCCTGGTCATCATGGATGAGATGCCCAGCACGTGGCAGATGGGCGGGTTCACTGTGTGTTACGTTGCCAAACAGCTGCTCCTCCCTGCCACAAGCCCCCACACTTTTGTGTGCTGCGCTGTTGTATCCTGTGCACTCCTACGGCACACCATTGTAATGCCTATTCGCGCATGTCCTGCGGCATTCCAATCACACCGTGACACTGCAGTTTGGAGGTGGTGCATGCCACTTTACAACATCGACTGCTGCGGCCCTTGTGGCGGCCACACCAGAACACAGAGACACACTTACCGCACTTCTTGCACACGGACATGTCCGAGACACCCCGTTCCCCTTGCCGGATAGGCACACCCCTGCGCTGACCTGTGTACACCGGACCAGCACATGCCGCTTTTGCATGCAGGAGGATGCGTGCGTAGCTACATGTCCAGGCTCACTGCCAACGCTGAGGTGACATGGTAACGTCCGCTGAAGACAGCACACTGTGATGTTGCAGGCCCCGTGCCCATCATGCTAACACAATGACCACACGGAGACACTTGCTCAGATGCAGGTTCGGGGGCGTTGGCGGTCCTGGGGTTGTTGCGATGAGTGTTGTGGCCCTCATGGGTATCCGTGTATCATGCTCATTGACTCTATGGCACCTGTGGGTGTTCCGGTGTGGCTCTTGGCTATGTTCCCTTTCATGCTGCAGGTAGTCGTCGTGCTTAACACCAGCAGAAAGCAGGTGTAAAATCCCTGGTGCTAACGCGGCTGATCGCCGGAATTTGTTTCGCATCGCAGTTTTTGGCTTTAGTTGTGATGTGGTTTTTTCGTGTACAGAAAAATAAACAAACTGGGCAGTGTATCCCGTCAAGATTCAGCACCTGACCCACTATTCCCAATCAATATAAATACAATGAGATTTCTTCATTGATTTTGTGTGTACACTGTAAATGCACTCACTACCACAGTGCAATTCAATACAGTATTTTAGTATTTAGAATAAATCGCAAAGGTGCACCTCGTGTGTTTTTGCACGGGAACGCCTACTCTGCATCTCATTATCAGCACTTTAATGCAACTAAAGTTGAGATAAATCTAACACACTATTCAGAAGCTGGTGCAAACTGCAGACATCACCAGTATTCCCGCGATAACTGCCCCAAAAGTTAACACCATGGTGGACACCACTAAATAACAGTAATAAGAACGTGAAAGAGTCACACAGCACTTAAGTAACAACCAAAAACTTTATTGAATTTTTTTTTTTTTTCAAAACTTTATTTTTCCGTACATATAGAGGATAAACTAAATTTAACAGACTGAACACAAAACAAGAAGGCGGAAGACTCCTGTCGGGTCCATTAATGTCGACGACACAGCCTGGAAAATAAAGCGCAAAATAAGGACGTGTGTAGTGCGCATATCAAAGGAGTGAGACACAGAGAAAGAGAGAAGGAAAAAAAAGCCAGAGAGAAAAAGAGAGGGAAGGAAAGAAAGGGAGTGAGAAAGGGAGAAGGGCGAGAGAGTGAGAGAGATAGAAGGAAAGGAAGGAAGAGAGTGAGAGAGAGAGAGAGTGAAGAGAGGGAAGTGAGAGAGAGAGAGAGAGAGAGAGAGAGAGACACTGCCGCCCCTGCGCATCCATGATCAAATAATTACCTGCTGCCACCGGAGTGTCTACCAGTGGGCACTCCACGTGCCCGTGAAAGCTCCAGGGCCCGGTCCCGCCACCATGGCTTGGTGGACATTATGTGGACCCACTCCGCAGCCCAGCAGATCCCACACATGTCGCTGAGTCCTGAGTCATCAATGGCAGAGACCACATCAGCTTTTGGTGCCGCTAACCCTGTGCAACGCAAGTCAGCACCACGTGGTGGTAGGCCCCTGACGGCCACGTCAGCTTCGGGTGGCACTAACCCTGTGCAACTCAAGTCCGCGCCACGTGGTGGTAGGCCCCTGATGGCCACATCAGCTTCGGGTGGCACTAACCCTGTGCAACTTAAGTCCTTGCCACGTGGTTGTAGGCCCCTGACGGCCACATCATCTTTGGGTGGCACTAACCCTGTGTAACTCAAGTCCGCGCCACGTGGTGGTAGGCCCCTGACGGCCACATCAGCTTCGGGTGGCAGTAACCCTGTGCAACTCAAGTCCGTGCCACGTGGTAGTAGGCCCCTGACGGCCATACAGCTCAGGGTGCGACTAACCCTCTGCGCAAGTTTTCATGACTCTTTATGATTGAGACCAGTGGAACATCCGCCATCCAGTCACCACTGGCAATAAAGGATGTGACGTTGTTGATCCATTATATTTGTGTGGTCACATGGCCTGTGACGCATGTGCCGGATGGGTGTGGTGTGTGTTGAAACCTGCCCTCAGGGAGTGGCCGTGACATGTTGACAACTAGACCACTGACCTGCACACCAACAGCGAGTACGCCTGCGACAGGTAGCTATGTGGGGGGTGTGAAAACGTGTTTTCTCAATGGATTTTCCATAGGAAACTTTAGACAAGGCTACGGGTCAAACTGCTGAACGGAATTACGCCAAATTTGGTAGGGAGAAAGGTCTTGGTCCAGAAAGCGCGCTTTCTTGCATCGAGTGAAAATATAAAAGAAAGGTCCCGGGGGCAATTTAATATACCGGAGCTCTGTCTGTGCGAGATAACCCTTTCACGCTCCCTCTGCCCAACATCACCACTTCGCAGCTATGCCGTTAGAAGCCAGTCTGTCGGCTCGCAGCTGTCTACCTTTGCGAGTTAGTACGCTGCTGTGCCTGTACCTCTGCGAGCAACTACGCTGCTGTTCCTTTGGGAGCGGACGGCTCATAGTACTGCGTCTGTGAGTCGAGTGTACGGGCCGCAGTTGTCCCTCTGCGAGCCTGGGTGCGAACTGTTCATAAGTCACACTAAATAAGCATTGAAAAGCCATTTTGTGATTCAGTCTGTCAGCTGGCATCTGTCCGAGGCATTTCTGAAAACATACCGGAGTTCTTTCTGTGAGAGATACCCCTTTCACGCTGCCTCTCCCCACATCAGCAGGTAACGCACCCTCTTCCCACATTAGCAACATACCCCCAACAACCTTCTTGGGCCCGGAATTGTCCGTGTGCGATTGGACAAACAAGAATCTTAGTCATGTATAGATTTACATATAAAACATTTTATTTAAACAAAACAACAACAAATAAAACTGAAGGGAGTCTGGTGCTGTGGTCGCTGCCACGAAGTTGGGGTCACTGCAATTCAGGGCTCAGGACACAGTTCCACATGTGGGATCGGCTTGTATTGAACAGGGTTAGTGGCACCACGTGTTGCGCCTTGTGTTGTACAGGGTTAGTGGCACCACATGTCGCCGGCCTTGCATATGGAAATATGCCTCACTGATCGAAGGGAGTCTGGTGCTGTGGTCGCTTCCACGGACTTGGGGTCACTGCCATTCAGGACTCATGACACAGTTCCACATGTGGGATCGGCTTGTATTGAACAGGGTTAGTGGCACCACGTGTCGTGCCTTGTGTTGTACAGGGTTAGTGGCACCACGTGTCGCCGGCCTTGCATATGGAAATATGCCTTACTGATCGAAGGGAGTCTGGTGCTGTGGTCGCTGCCACGGACTTGGGGTCACTGCCATTCAGGACTCAGGACACAGTTCCACATGTGGGATCGGCTTGTGTTGAACAGGGTTAGAGGCACCACGTGTCGCCGGCTTGTGTTGAACAGGGTTAGTGGCACCACGTGTCGCAGCTTGTGTTGAACAGGGTTAGTGGCACCACGTGTCGCCGGCCTTGCATATGGAAATATGCCTCACTGATCGAAGGGAGTCTGGTGCTGTGGTCGCTGCCATGGACTTGGGGTCACTGCCATTCAGGACTCAGGACACAGTTCCACATGTGGGATCGGCTTGTGTTGAACAGGGTTAGTGGCACCACGTGTCGTCGGCTTGTGTTGAACAGGGTTAGTGGCACCACGTGTCGCGGCTTGTGTTGAACAGGGTTAGTGGCAGCACGTATGCAAAATTTGAATTGCAAGCTCTGCTGCCCGCAGTGTAGACTGCTAATGAGTGTTCGTTTGCACTTGAAGATGAATTTGGTGATTGTACTAAAGCTATAACTGATATAAAAAAAGTTCTTGAAGCAAGGATACTAAAAGGATATTATGTAGGTTTTAGGCCTGTGATAGTTTCTTGCCTACTGGACTCTGTAAGTTCCACATGTGGGATCGGCTTGTGTTGAACAGGGTTAGTGGCACCACCTGTAGCCGGCCTTGCATATGGAAATATGCCTCACTGATCGAAGGGAGTCTGGTGCTGTGGTCACTGCCACGGACTTGGGGTCACTGCCATTCAGGACTCAGGACACAGTTCCACATGAGGGATCAGCTTGTGTTGAACAGGGTTAGTGGCACCACGTGTCGCCGGCTTGTGTTGAACAGGGTTAGTGGCACCACGTGTGGCGGCTTGTGTTGAACAGAGTTAGTGGCACCACGTGTCCAAAATTCGAATTGCGAGCTCTGCTGCCCGCAGTGTAGACTGCTAATAAATGTTCGTTTGCACTTGAAGATGAATTTGGTGATTGTACTAAAGCTGTAACTGATATAAAAAAAGTTCTTGAAGCAAGGGTAATAAAAGGATATTATGTAGGTTTTAGGCCTGTGATAGTTACTTGCCTACTGGACTCTGTAATTAATGAATCAAGATTTAATTTTAATTGTGAGCCCTGATGACCGCAGTGTAGGCCAGAGGTAGTGGTCAGCAAGGGCCCATAGCCACGTGGCGTAGAGTTGAGGTGCACAGTTAGTGGCACCAGAAGCATTGAGAATGTATGAGCCTGTGATGCTGCTTGGTGCGGACGGGCCGCACTGGGAGCAACGTCTCTTGCCTACTGGACTGCGTCATCTGCAATCGCGACTGTATCTGAATTGTGAGCCCTGCTGACCGCAGTGTAGGCCAGAGGTAGCGGTGAGCAAGGGCCCACAGCCACGTGCATAGGTTGGTGGCCCCACCGGCCTGCGTAGTTCAGGTTCAGTGGCACCACGTGTCGCCGGCCTTCCATATGCAAATACGCCTCACTAATCGAAGGGAGTCTGGTGCTGTGGTCGGTGCCACGAAGTTGGGGTCACTGCCATTCAGGAGTCAGGACACAGTTCCACATGTGGGATCGGCCTGTGTTGAACAGGGTTCGTGGCACCATGTGTCGCGCCTTGTGTTGTACAGGGTTAGTGGCACCACCTGTAGCCGGCCTTGCATATGGAAATATGCCTCACTGATCGAAGGGAGTGTGGTGCTGTGATCGCTGGCACAGACTTGGGGTCACTGCCATTCAGGACTCAGGACACAGTTCCACATGTGGGATCGGCTTGTGTTGAACAGGGTTAGTGGCACCACGTGTCGCCGGCTTGTGTTGAACAGGGTTAGTGGCACCACGAGTCGCGGCTTGTGTTGAACAGGGTTAGTGGCACCACGTGTCCAAAATTCGAATTGCGAGCTCTGCTGCCCGCAGTGTAGACTGCTAATGAGTGTTCGTTTGCACTTGAAGATGAATTTGGTGATTGTACTAAAGCTATAACTGATATAAAAAAAGTTCTTGAAGCAAGGATACTAAAAGGATATTATGTATGTTTTAGGCCTGTGATAGTTACTTGCCTACTGGACTCTGTAATTAATGAATCAAGACTTAATTTTAATTGTGAGCCTTGATGACCGCAGTGTAGGCCAGAGGTAGCGGTCAGCAAGGGCCCATAGCCACGTGGCGTTGAGTTGAGGTGCACAGTTAGTGGCACCAGAAGCATTGAGAATGTATGAGCCTGTGATGCTGCTTGGTGTGGACGGGCCGCACTGGGAGCAACGTCTCTTGCCTACTGGACTGCGTCATCTGCAATCGCGACTGTATCTGAATTGTGAGCCCTGCTGACCGCAGTGTAGGCCAGAGGTAGCGGTGAGCAAGGGCCCACAGCCACGTGCATAGGTTGGTGGCCCCACTGGCCTGCGTAGTTCAGGTTCAGTGGCACCACATGTCGCCGGCCTTCCATATGCAAATACGCCTCACTAATCGCAAGGAGTCTGGTGCTGTGGTCGGTGCCACGAAGTTGGGGTCACTGACATTCAGGAGTCAGGACTCAGCTCCACATGTGGGATCGGCTTGTGTTGAACAGGGTTAGTGGCACCACGTGTTGCGCCTTCTGTTGTACAGGGTTAGTGGCACCACCTGTAGCCGGCCTTGCATATGGAAATATGCCTCACTGATCGAAGGGAGTTTGGTGCTGTGGTCGCTGCCGCGGACTTGGGGTCACTGCAATTCAGGACTCAGGACACAGTTCCACATGTGGGATCGGCTTGTGTTGAACAGGGTTAGTGGCACCACGTGTCGCCGGCTTGTGTTGAACAGGGTTAGTGGCACCACGTGTCGCGTCTTGTGTTGAACAGGGTTAGTGGCACCTCGTGTCCAAAATTCAAATTGCGAGCTCTGCTGCCTGCAGTGTAGACTGCTAATGAGTGTTTGTTTTCACTTGAAGATGAATTTGGTGATTGTACTAAAGCTATAACTGATATAAAAAAAGTTCTTGAAGCAAGGATACTAAAAGGATATTATGTAGGTTTTAGGCCTGTGATAGTTACTTGCCTACTGGACTCTGTAAGTTCCACATGTGGGATCGGCTTGTGTTGAACAGGGTTAGTGGCACCACGTGTCGCGCCTTGTGTTGTACAGGGTTAGTGGCACCACCTGTAGCCGGCCTTGCATATGGAAATATGCCTCACTGATCGAAGGGAGTCTGGTGCTGTGGTCGCTGCCACGGACTTGGGGTCACTGCCATTCAGGACTCAGGACGCACTTCCACATGTGAGATCAGCTTGTGTTGAACAGGGTTAGTGGCACCACTTGTCGCCGGCTTGTGTTGAACAGGGTTAGTGGCACCACGTGTCCAAAATTCGAATTGCGAGCTATGCTGCCCGCAGTGTAGTCTGCTAATGAATGTTCGTTTGCACTTGAAGATGAATTTGGTGATTGTACTAAAGCTGTAACTGATATAAAAAAAGTTCTTGAAGCAAGGATAATAAAAGGATATTATGTAGGTTTTAGGCCTGTGATAGTTACTCGCCTACTGGACTCTCCAATTAATGAATCAAGACTTAATTTTAATTGTGAGCCCTGATGACCGCAGTGTAGGCCAGGGGTATCGGTCAGCAAGGGACCATAGCCACGTGGCATTGAGTTGAGGTGCACAGTTAGTGGCACCAGAAGCTTTGAGAATGTATGAGCCTGTGATGCTGCTTGGTGCGGACGGGCCGCATTGGGAGCAACATCTCTTGCCTACTGGACTGCGTCATCTGCAATCGCGACTGTATCTGAATTGTGAGCCCTGCTGACCGCAGTGTAGGCCAGAGGTAGCGGTGAGCAAGGGCCCACAGCCACGTGCATAGGTTGGTGGCCCCACCGGCCTGCGTATTTCAGGTTCAGTGGCACCACGTGTCGCCGGCCTTCCATATGCAAATACGCCTTACTAATCGAAGGGAGTCTGGTGCTGTGGTCACTGCCACGAAGTTGGGGTCACTGCCATTCAGGAGTCAGGACACAGTTCCACATGTGGGATCGGCTTGTGTTGAACAGGGTTAGTGGCACCACGTGTCGTGCCTTGTGTTGTACAGGGTTAGTGGCACCACCTGTAGCCGGCCTTGCATATGGAAATATGCCTCACTGATTGAAGGGAGTCTGGTGCTGTGGTCGCTGCCACGAACTTGGGGTCACTGCCATTCAGGACTCAGGACACAGTTCCACATGTGGGATCAGCTTGTGTTGACCAGGGTTAGTGGCACCACGTGTCGCCGGCTTGTGTTGAACAGGGTTAGTGGCACCACGTGTCACGGCTTGTGTTGAACAGGGTTAGTGGCACCACGTGTCCAAAATTCGAATTGCTAGCTCTGCTGCCCGCAGTGTAGACTGCTAATGAGTGTTTGTTTGCACTTGAAGATTAATTTGTTGATTGTACTAAAGCTATAACTGATATAAAAAAAGTTCTTGAAGCAAGGATACTAAAAGGATATTATGTAGATTTTAGGCCTGTGATAGTTACTTGCCTACTGGACTCTGTAAGTTCCACATGTGGGATCGGCTTGTGTTGAACAGGGTTAGTGGCACCACCTGTAGCCGGCCTTGCATATGGAAATATGCCTCACTGATCGAAGGGTAATTAATGAATCAAGACTTAATTTTAATTGTGAGCCCTGATGACCGCAGTGTAGGCCAGAGGTAGCAGTCAGCAAGGGCCCACAGCCACGCGACGTTGACTTGAGCTGCACAGATTGGGAGCATACAGTCTTCTTAACCGATCATACTCTCTTACACAATTAGCATCGGCACTAATCTTGAATTGTTAGCCCTGCTAACCGCATTGTAGGCCGGAGGCAGCGGTCATCAAGGGCCCACAGCCACGTGGCGTTGACTTGAACTGCACAGAGTTAGTGGTACTTGAAGCACTTATCGTGTGCGCAGTCAGCGATGATGCGTGGTCCGGGCTGGCCGCACTGGTAGCAATGTCTGTTGCCTACTGGACTGCGTCCCTGCAATCGTGAGTAGCTCTGAATTGTGAGCCCTACTCACCGCAGAGGAGGCAGGAGGCAGCGGTGAGGAAGGGCCCACAGGCACGTGTTGTTGACTTGAGCAATGTCTCTTGCCTACTGGACTGCGTCATCTGCAATCTCGACTCCATCTGAATTGTGAGCCCTACTGACCGCATTGAGGGCCGGAGGCAGCGGTCAGGAAGGGCCCACAGCCATGTGTTGTTGACTTCAGCAATGTCTCTTGCCTACGGGACTGCGTCATCTGCAATCGCGACTCAATCTGAATTGTGAGCCTTGCTGTCCGCAGTGTATATTGAAGGCAGTAGTTTGTAGAGACATAAGTCCGCGGTGCTGTGCCGCTGGGGGCCTGTTTGGCGGAAGCCAGCGATCGGCTGAGGAGGCTGACGGTCATGTTGGCGGCCTCATGGCAGGGTGAGGGGCGCCGCCCTGGCAGAGGCTTTGACCTTCCCACAAGTGAACCACACCCAGAGCTCCAGCCTATTTATTCACACTCCTACGCTGAAGTGGCGTACGTCGGACCAGCCCACTCCTGTTACGCTTATGCTTACAGGGGGGGACGACACAGCTACATGACTGAGATCTTCCCTAGTGTTTGACGTAACATGGTTAGGTCCACTGTCCACAACACTACAAGCACCAGAAGTATTTGTGCACATGGAGAGGTGTGTGTTCTGCATACTGAGATGTGTCCAGCACATCACCGCTACACTTTGCATTGTGTGCATTGTTAAACATGGGTGAATTGCTTCCTTCACATATAGTTTGTTCACACCTGTCCCAATATTCAGCTATTGTGTGGCTGAGGGGCCGTGCCGTTTTTGGACAGTTCGCTGTCTTGTTCTGCGCTGTCTCGGTGGTAATGGGGGGGACCTGGGGGTGGTGGGGTGTTGTGGCATTCTTGGGTGTCGGAGCTGCTTGATCAGTAGGTCTATGACATGTGTTGGTCTTCAGATGTGGCTCTGGGCTGGGGTCCCTTTCATACTGTATGTAGTTTTTAATATTTAAAAAACAAAAAGACATTATATAGTTTAAATAACAAATAAAAAAAATTACAGTAGGGAGAGGTGTGGTACGGGGGGGAGGTCCTGAGGGTTGTGGCAGTGGGTGTTGTGTCCTTCTTGGGTGTCGGAAAAAACTATAGGTTAAATAAACATTATAATTAGAAGTTAGCATTAAAAAAAAACATTGAAATCCACTGAAAAAACCATACGTTTCAGGGACGTTATAGATAGAAATTAGTATTTAAAAAACCTTTGAAATTCACTGAAAAAACCATAGGTTTCAGGCACGTTATAGTCAGAAATTGGCATTTAAAAAACCCTTTGAAATTCACTGAAAAAACTATAGGTTTCAGGCATATTATAGTTAGAAATTAGCATTTCAAAAACCTTAGAAATTCACTGAAAAAACCATAGGTTTCAGGGACGTTATAGTTAGTTGGACATTTCACTCATACAAAACCATAGAAATTCCATCGTTATAGTTAGGTCAGCTAACTATAACTCGCGCCCCTGCAATGCACTGCTGATGACGTCACATATTACATCATTCATGACATGGTCAGTGACATCACTGATGACATCACTGATGACATCTCAAATGACATCACTGATGACATCATCCATGTGACAAACTGATGTACCTCGTCACACACTAATATAACCTTTGATACACTCACTGTAAAATACAGACTACCATTTTCGATACCATTGACACACTAATACCAGTTACTACATACCCCCTCAGTGATTCCTAGGTCTAGACACACATCTACCCATTCACCCATACAATCAGTCATACATGCAGTCACTGATCAATAGAACACTATCAAATTCACTCATACACCTATATAGACATTGACATACCAGCACTCATCCTAGTCAGTTATGTACTCATCCTAGTCACTCATGCAAAGAATCAATCACAGTTCCATTTACTCACCTACACAGTTATACACACACCACCTCATTTATTCATACAGATAGTAACGCATACTTAGTCTCTTATATAATCACTAATACAAGTATACACTCATACATACAGCCACTCTCACAATCACTGACTCTCATGTATAGTCATTTCTCTACACCAACTCTCACATACACTGCCTTTTATATATGTACTTAGTTGGACATGTGCACTGAGACATCGATTCACTCTCCAAGATGCCCATACACACACTTACCCACCCATACAACTGTTTCCACATGCACTCTTAAACTCATACACCCTGTCAATCAACTACTCACACATCTATGCACAGTCACCCACCCCCACCCAACCACACACACACTCAGTCTCCTATACAAATACGCAGGCAACTAATCAATAACCCATATAGACATTGATGTAGCTACTGACCAACCGATGCAGCAGCTTACACAACAACAGACAGAGTGATACAGACATTCACACACTTTAGACACTAACCCATGTATTCAGTAAGATACATTTAATCATTCACTTAAACAGTCAGTCACACACCTACTAAATCCTCCATCCAGACACTTATACATCCATTCATTCTTCAATACAGCTTGGTATATATATAATACACATTTAAATTTTAAAGAAAGCTACATTCACTGGATGATGTCATTTGAGATGTCA
Source organism: Calotriton arnoldi (assembly GCA_963921515.1). Classification (NCBI taxonomy): domain Eukaryota; kingdom Metazoa; phylum Chordata; class Amphibia; order Caudata; family Salamandridae; genus Calotriton; species Calotriton arnoldi. The sequence goes on from CAWUFW010005848.1 coordinate 527,090, forward strand.
TCAGTGATGTCATCAGTGATGTCACTGACCATGTCATGAATGATGTAATATGTGACATCATCAGCAGTGCATTGCGGGGGCGTGAGTTATAGTTAGCTGAACTAACTATAACGGTGGAATTTCTATGGTTTTGTATGAGTAAAATGTCCAACTAACTATAACGTCCCTGAAACCTATGGTTTTTTCAGTGAATGTATATATATATATATATATATATATATATATATATATATATATATATATATATATCCACACAACATCCTCCGAGCAAGGAGCCCCCAACCCTTCAGGGCGGCCTCAAAACAATGGGCACGGAGAAGCCCATCCATCATAGAAAAAGAACACAGAGGCCCAGTTCCGGATTCGTGGCTTTTTAATTGGAAAGACCAGCAGCACAAATTACTCCATTTTCCCTACGCGTTTCGGCGCTCCTGTGCCTTGGTCACGGGTGGAGATATGCAAAGTGCTTACGTGCATGCTATTTAAAACTACATTTGTTCACGTGACTGATTGATACTGCAACTCCCATAGTGCACTAAGAAAACTCATTATATATTCGGAAGTCCGTATTTCAAACATAGTGCTTACTTGTTTCAATGTCTTTAGTGCACTGGCATTGATATTTAGTCCAAATGGAAGATCAGCACATGAATGCTCTTCTTGGCATAATGTTGGCATAGTGCGTGTAATTCTACGAGCGTCCTCCAAAACTGCCACTTCCCCGGACCGATCAGCACAGGGTGTTATCCTTGCCGAATCCCTTCCATGCGCACACACGTTTGCTTTCGTGTGTGCGCATGGAAGGGATTCGGCAAGGATAACATCCTGTGGACTAAATATCAATGCCAGTGCACTAAAGACATTGAAACAAGTAAGCACTATGTTTGAAATACGGACTTCCGAATATATAATGAGTTTTCTTAGTGCACCCGTGACCAAGGCGCAGGAGCGCCGAAACGCGTAGGGAAAATGGAGTAATTTGTGCTGCTGGTCTTTCCAATTAAAAAGCCACGAATCCGGAACTGGGCCTCTGTGTTCTTCTTGTTCTTTTTATATATATATATATATCAAAGCAAAACCAAACCCTTTCAGGCATAGAGTGACGCATTAATTATGCAAAAAAGAGGCAGGGAACTCTGGGTAGTTCTCAAGTTTAGGTGGAAAGCAGCTCCAATATAGAGCACTCTCAACACCAGCAACACTCTAAATTTGCTCACCTTAAATGTCTGCTTTTCTATCAAAGTCTTTATGCATAGGATTAGCACAGTGCGATCCACACCGAGATAGAAAGGAACAAAGTCTTTTACCATTTTCACAGCAAAGTCTTTAAGCATAGGAATAGCACCGTACAATCCTTGCCGAGCTGTAAAATGGCCAAAGCCTTTACCACTCCAGGCACAGTATTACAGCTTTGTATTGGTAAAATGCCATCCAAGCCTACCTGAAATGAATAAAAGCAACCCCTGACACGTGTTTTGCTCTCATTAGAGCTCTTCAGAGAGGTATAGCTTTGTCCAGACACAAGGGAGTACACAGTATAAGTCAAAACAAGAGTGATGCATAAATTATGCAAAAAAAGAAGCAGGGAACTCTGGGTAGTTCTCAAGTTTAGGTGGAAGCAGCTCCTATATAGAGCACTCTCAACACCAGCGACACACTAAATTTGCTCACCTTAAATGTCTGCTTTTCTATCAAAGTCTTTAAGCGTAGGATTAGCACAGTGCCATCCACACCAAGATAGAAAGGGACAAAGTCTTTTACCATTTTCACAGCAAAGTCTTTAAGCATAGGAATAGCACAGTGCAATCCTTGCCGAGCTGTTAAATGGCCAAAGCCTTTTACCACTCCAGGCACAGTATTACAGCTTTGGATTGGTAAAATACCATCCAAGCCAAACTGAAATTAATAAAAGCAACCCCTGACACATGTTTTGCTCTCATTAGGGCTCTTCAGAGAGGTATAGCTTTGTCCAGAAACAAGGGAGCACCCAGTATAAGTCAAAACAAAACCCTTTCAGGCATAGAGTGACGCATAAATTGTGCAAAAAAAGAAGCAGGGAACACTGGGTAGTTCTCAAGTTTAGGTGGAAAGCAGCTCCAATTTAGAGCATTCTCAACACCAGCGACACTCTAAATTTGCTCACCTTAAATGTCTGCTTTTCTATCAAAGTCTTTAAGCATAGGATTAGCACAGTGCCATCCACACCGAGATAGAAAGGGACAAAGTCTTTTACCATTTTCACAGCAAAGTCTTTAAGCATAGGAATAGCACAGTACAATCCTTGCCGAGCTGTAAAATAGCCAAAGCCTTTTACCACTCCAGGCACAGTATTACAGCTTTATATTGGTAAAATACCATCCAAGCCAACATGAAATGAATAAAAGCAACCCCTGACTCGTGTTTTGCTCTCATTAGAGCTCTTCAGAGAGGTATAGCTTTGTCCAGACACAAAGGAGCACCCAGTATAAGTCAAAACAAAACCCTTTCAGGCATAGAGTGACACATAAATTATGCAAAAAAAGAAGCAGGGAACTCTGGGTAGTTCTCAAGTTTAGGTGGAAAGCAGCTCCAATTTAGAGCACTATGGGGCATATTATCAAGGGCCTATCGCCGCTTTAGCAGCACTTTTTTGCTGCTAAAGCGGCGATAATTTTATCTCACTATTAGCAAGCTGCAGCAAACGGGCCTTAGCACGATTTTTTGGGTGATAGCGGCCCGTTTTTACATCTCGAAGCATGTTGGCGATATTTATCGCTAATTGCATGCAAAGTAGGCGTTCCCGTGCAAAAAGGCACGCAAACACCACTGCTCCATATTATCAAGGGGCTCCTTGAAATTCTGAAGAGCCAAAAAACTGGCTCTAACTGCAGTTAGAGCCAGTTACTTAAGACCAGAAAATAGCAGGTCTTAAAAATGGTGATAAAACTTGGGCCCATATCTCTGCAGGTTTTGGCGCTGGCCAGCACTGCAAGCAATGTTGCAGCGCTGCCCTGCGACAAAACTACAGTGCAGGAATGTGCACAATCAATAAGATAGTGCGCATACCTGTGCCGGTAAACATCCATTATTACGCGGCTGTTACACCGCGTACCATTACTTCGCAAGCGTTACAGCGCATGCGATGTTACAACGCGTAGCCTTTACTACGCAAGTTGATACATCGCATGCGTTGTAATGCTTGTGAAGTAAAGGCTATCCACATCGTTGTGTGGAAACGGACGCGCTTCCGTTTCATCACAACGACGTGCAACACTGTCGACGCAGGAAGCCAGAGAAGACAGGAACCGAGGAACCGAGGAGAGAGAGGTAAGAGGGGCTGTGTAGTATTTAAGGGTTTAGGGGAGGGTCGTGCAGGGGGTACTCTTTTTTGGTTTAAGGGTAGTGTAGTTGTGTTTGTGTAGTGTAGAGTAGTGTATTTGGGTTTAGGGTAGTGTCTGGGGTCTTGAAGGTTAGTGTTTGGGAGTAGGGACAGGAATGGGGGTAGGGGCAGTGTCGTGCTGGGGGTAGTGTTTTAGGGTTTAGGGTAGTGTTGTGGTGTTAGTGTAGTGTAGTGTTTTAGGGTTTAGGGTAGTGTCGGGGGGTCGTGCAGGGTAGTGTTTCAGTGTAGGGACCGTCTTGGGGGTAGGGACAGGGTTGTGATGGGGGTTAGTGTTTTAGGGTTTAGGGCAGTGTTGTGGAGTTAGTGTAGTGTAGGGTAGTGTTTTAGGGTAGTGTCGGGGGGTCGTGCAGGGTAGTGTTTAAGTGTAGGGACAGTCTTGGGGGTAGCGGCAGGGTCGTGATGGGGGTAGTGTTTTAGGGTTTAGGGCAGTGTTGGGGTGTTAGTGTAGTGTAGGGTAGTGCTTTAGGGTTTAGGGTAGTGCCGGGAGGACGTGCAGGGTAGTGGTTCAGTGTAGGGACCGTCTTGGGGGTAGGGGCAGGGTCGTGCTGGGGGTAGTGTTTTAGGGTTTGGGGTAGTGTTGTGGTTTTTGTGTAGTGTAGGGTAGTGTTTTAGGGTTTAGGGTAGTGTCGGGGGTGCGTGCAGGGTAGTGTTTGGGAGTAGGGGCAGTGTCGTGCTGGGGGTAGTGATTTAGGGTTTAGGGTAGTGTAGTGATGTTTGAGTAGTGTAGGGTAGTGTAGTGTTTGAGGATTTGGGTAGTGTTTTAGAGTTTGTGATGTGTAGGTTAGTGTATTTGTATTTAGTATTTAGTGTAGTGCTGGGTTTTTTTTACATAAAAAAAGGGGTTAGGAAAAATAAGCGGGGTAAATGTCTGTTTTTATTACTAGGCAAGTTTTTAGTTTGCATACATTAACACTTGCAATGTAAAGGTATGCGAACTAAAAACTTGCGTAGTAACGGTATTTGCTAAGTAAAAACATCGAAGTGAAAAGCTGCGAAGTAATGGTATGCAAAATAACGAGTCATATTCACCTGTGCCCCAGTCATGAAAAGTGTTGCTGCGCTGCGACAAGACAGCGTTGCAACACTTCTCACTACGCCCTTCTTGCGACAGCATGGTTGCGCTGTAATCACTGAACAGCGCTCCATGACGCAAGTAATGACAGATACGTCAGGAATCCTGACGTATCTGCCTGCGCTAAAGTCACGCATTGCTGCAGTCGTGTCACAACCATGACGCAACTCCAGCAATGCATGGGGCCAGCCTATCCCTGTGGCACTGCCTCACCCTCAAGCCTGCCATCAGGCAGGCGGAAGGTATGACGCAGTGCTGTTCATGAGGGGTGCCCGAATGTCGGCGCTGTTGGAGATCCATCGGTGGTGGTTGCGCGCTGCTGTGTCATCGTTTGGAAGCATTGGTGGAGTGTTGGTGCGGAGGGAGTTGACGAGATGTTCTTCGCTGGCCTTGATCCAGCTACGAGGGGGTGCGATGATGGTGGTGGCGTCCGGTCGGCAAGGTGCAGATGTGATGTTACCAATGATGGTCGGTCCAGGAGAGTCCGGTGTTGTGGCTGTAGTTGAAGTACCCGCTGGCGGAGGTGACGTGCTCGACTGTGTGTCCTGCTATGTGGCCTGTTGAGGTGACTTGCTGCTTGCGTCTGATGTCGGTGACCCTCCCCAGGAGGGGGTGGTGCTCTGGTCACTGGGGTTGTCCAGGTGAAACTTGAGTTCACCGAGTTGGATGTCGTGGGTGGATGGGAGACCCTGGGGTGCAATGAGGTCTACAATGGCATTGGAGAATGGGGGGCCATGGCCCGGGGGCCTGCACATGAGGGTGCCGCAGAGAATGTTCTTGGGCTTGTTCTGGATCTGGGAGTTGACGTGGTCCATGGTCACCCTTGGAACATTACAGTGCATTATCAGTCGGAGTGTGCCTCTGTAGGTGACGGCAATGCCTCCTCCTTGATGGTCGGGGTGCTCCTTGTGGGTGAGGCTGCAGCCGTCAGTGATGGCGAAGGCGATGTCTGGCATGGAGCAGAGGTTGGTCCTGGCAGGCGAAGTGACGTCCAGGGTTGATGGCGAGGAGGGTGCTGGCGTCGTAGCGGTGGAGTGTCCAAGAAGAATGCTCCTTGGTGCTGAGCGCGGTCCTGGGGCAGATGGACGCAAACGGCGTAGCCTATGGGTTGCCTTTGGCATGGGAGACGACCATTACAACGCAGGCAGTACATTGTTAACAACACAACTACGACAACGCGGGTGCCTTAACATCGCATTTTATCACAATGCATTGTGAGGTCAGTAATGAGGTAATTTAAAGTTTCTCAGGTGTGTATGGGTTTTGGGGTAAAATTGTAAATGTATGGTTTTTTTGCGGTACAATATGAAAAATGGGGAGTTTTTTGGGGTAAAATATGAAAAATGGGGTGTTTTTTGGGGTAAAATATGAAAAATGGGGTGAATATTGGGGTAAAATATACTCAGGAACTTTGCAATGATCTAAATTCGTTCTTCGTGGAAAAAATAAAACAAATTCAAAAATCCATTGTCTGCAACAATAACAATTTTGAAGACAGTGTGGTTCTTCCCAATCCTTCTTCTCTCGACACCTTTCCCATGATAGATAGGGAGTGTTTTATGAAATTGGTAGTGAAGGTCAAATCTGGCTCCCCTAAGGAGGAATGCCCCATTAATATAAAGAAGGCAATCTATCAGGCCTTCCCTGATAGCTTTCTTGAGCTCCTCAATCTTCCCCTGTCTCAGGGAACTGTACCGTCAGCTTTTAAGGAAGCAGTAGTTATTCCACTTAAAAAAAAACAGGGTTTAGATCCAAAAAAGTTGGAAAATTACAGGTCTATATCATTGCTTCAGTTTCCAGCAAAATTACTAGAAACTCATGTGGCATCCTGCCTCAGTTCTTTTTTAGAAGCATCCAAGTTTCTGGATACTCACCAGGCAGGTTTTCGCCCTGCGCATTCCACTGAGTCTGTGATCATGTCAGTCTTGGATGATCTTAAAGGACAGGCTGACATTGACCGCACTCAGGCTCTGATCCTCCTTGACCTGTCTGCGGCATTTGACACCGTGAACCACAAAATTTTGTTGGACCGTATTGCCGCAGCGGGTCTTGGGGGCTCGGCATTGGATTGGTTTGAGTCCTTTTTAGAGAACCGCAAACAATCAGTGTGGCTCTCGCCCCACAAATCCAACACTGTTGAAATGAGCTGTGGCATCCCACAGGGCTCCTCCCTTTCGCCGATCCTCTTTAATATTTACATACGTCCGCTAATCTCGAGTCTCCGGCAGATGGGGGTAAAGATCTTTAATTACGCTGACGACATGCAGCTGATCTTTACTCTGGAGAACTCCATCGAATGCAAAGATTTTGTTAGGAGCTCTATGTTGTATGTAAAAACCTGGATGGATAAGAATCAACTAAAGCTCAACTCTGGAAAAACAGAGATAATCATCCCGAGCAACAAAATTACTCATTGGTCACCTTCCTATTGGCCACCTGAGTTAGGGGCGGCCCCTATCCCCAAACAAGTAATTAAGAGTCTGGGTCTCCACATTGACTCTGACCTCTCTATGAGCGCCCAAGTTAGCGCAGTTACTTCGGCCTGTTTTGTCCAACTTCGTAAACTGCGCAAGATCAGACGCTTTTTTAGTAAAGAGGCCAGTATTCAAATTGTGATTGCCCTTATCCTTTCTAAATTAGATTATGGAAATGCCCTCTACCTTGGCATCCCATTATATCTGAGACATCGTCTCCAGATGATTCAGAATCAAGCTGCTAGAATCATCCATCTTAAGGACAGAAGATGTCACATTACTCCGCTACTTAAAGACCTCCACTGGCTTCCAATGGAGCAGCGCGTGATGTTTAAGATTGGCTGTATCCTTTTAAAGCCACTCAAGAAACCGGTCCTAGCTTTATCCTATCGTGCATCAGTAAGCACTTGCCTCAACGTAATCTGAGATCGAGACACCTGATTCTTTTGACTGTGCCCAGATTTAGACGGAAACGCATTGGAGGGACCCGGTTTTCCTATCTGGGCCCGAAGTTCTGGAATTCACTGCCCACTTCTATTAGGCTGGAGGCTGACTACATGCGGTTTAGGAAATCTCTAAAAACCTGGCTATTCTCTCTGGCCTATAACTAACTGCTCCTCTATCTGCTCTCCTTCTCTTCTTCTGCTCAAACTCATCAGCACCAAGAGACCTGTAGGTGAACGTGCGCTTACATAAATTCCTATATAACATAACATAACATATAAAATATGAAAAATGGGGTGAATATTGGGGTAAAATATGAAAAATGTGGTGTTTTTTGGCGTAAAATATGAAAATTGGGGTGAATATTGGGGTAAAATATGAAAAATGGGGTGTGCATCTGTCTCAAATGTGATTTTTGTGTGTGTTTTAGGGGCTCAAAAAAGGAATTCCAGGGTTCACGGTTGGGTTTGTGGTGCAAAGGTTAGTTTTGGGTTGCACTCACTGAAGTGGGAACAGTGATCTTTATGTCTGCGCTATGCAACACCCACTCTACTGTTGCAATGTGCCTAGTATTAGTATGCATTGGAATGGAATGCGAGGTGATGGCATGCATCGCAACTACGTATGTGCCTTTGGCACACGAGTGGTACGCCCGCTGTGCATGGGCGCACAGTGGCCACCATTGAGAAGTGCGGGGGGGCTGGACAGCTGTGAGGTGGTAAACGCCGGAAATAACACTGGATGGTGACTGGACGCGGGGATGTGTGTGTGTGAGCGTGTGTTGTTAAAAATATATTGAGGGAAGTCTTACCTCGAAGCTGTGTCCCGTGTCTTTGTAGCTCCTGCTCTCCTGCGTCTGCTTCCAGGAAAAGTAAGTAGGCAGCCAGGCTCCCTTCCCTGAGTCAATCACAATGCTGCAATGCAGCGGTGGAATTGGTAATCGGCTAAGGGACAAGTCATGCAGCCAGGGGCTGGAGGGGTGGTCATGTTCCCCATGCAGGTTGTAATGCAGCCTGCATTGCGAACAGGGAAGTGCGCATGACTGCTTTGGGCGGCCTGAGTGGGTCGACCAAACAGTCATTGCGCACTTGAGTGGGCATGCCAATCCGCCCATGCCCTGCTCTGTGTTTGGAGCAGTCCTACCCACCCTCCCACCCCCTGAGGATACATAGCATGATTACATCAGTTAGTTATCCCTTGTTTTTAACATTTGATCTGTTTTTTTGGCTTCTCGGACCCTGCACTTCCCGCCGCTGCTGCCCCTGTGGCCCCGCACCCCTGTCCTCGCCCATTCCTGCATCCCAGATGATCGTTCCTCCCCCCTCCCCTACTTAATGGCGGCTGCTGCGCGGTCGTGCAGCAGACGTGCGCCCAAGGCAAGCCTGTCTGCGTCCGTCCGTGTCCCGACCATGACCAGTGCCAGGAACCCTGGATCTCGAGCCAGCCACTGCTACAGCTCAGCCACCCTCCACGCACTCAACCACAGAAAAATCAGACACTGATGACAGGCCTCGCCAAACATGACCCATGGCTGGTTCACCTGCCTCCACTGCCGCCAGACCTTAACCACCACCCTGGCCTCCAACACAGCCGACGCCAGCATCGCAGCCAGTGAACTCCACACTTGGATCTCCAACTGCGCATACAAGCACGCCCCGCTACGCAAGCCCGACAAACAGCGCCCCTGGAAAGCCGCCTGGTTCACCACCGATCTCCAAGAAGCAAGACGCACCTGCAGATGCCTGGAGAAGAACTGGAGAAACACCGAGACACCCGAAATCTACACCACCTACAAGGACGCCATGACGGACTACCACAACCAAATCCTTAACAACTCCACCAACTCCAGGCAACTCTTCAAGGTCATTCATGAATTCACCAACCCACGCAGCGTAGCCACAGACATCACCCCATCCCAAGACCTCTGCAATAAGCATGGAACCTAATTCCACCTCAAGATCAAAAATACTCCACAACAACTTTGCCAGCTCATCCTCTCCCTCACCAAAGACCCCACCATCGCCAGACTCAACTTCCATGAAGGAATGCAGGACGTCGCAGTCTGGATGAGCAACAGCTGCCTGAAGCTCCACGCCGAGAAGACAGAAGTCCTCGTCCTTGGAACCACACCTTCAGCTTGGGACGACACCTGTTGTCCGCTGCCTTCGGAAGACCACCTACCCCCTCGGACCACGCCAGAAACCTCGGCATCGTACTTGACCCATCCCTCACCATGAACCGACATGTCTACGCCGTCACCTCCAGCTGCATCAACACCCTCCGCATCCTCTGCAACACCTTCAAATGGATCCCCCCGGAGTCAAGGAAGACAGTCACCCATGCACTCATCACCAGCAGACTGGACTATGGAAACGCACTCTACGCCGGCATTTACAAGTCCCTACTCCGCAAACTCCAGTCATTACAGTACACCACCGCCAGACTCGTCCTCGGCATCCCCCGGCACGAACACATCAGCCAACACCTACGTAGCCTCCACTGGCTCCCCGTGGAGAAAAGAGTCACCTTCAAAATCCTCACTCATGCATACAAATGGCTACACATCAACGTAACCAAATACCTCAACGACAGAATCAACTTCCACGTACCCAAATGAGACATCCGATCTTCCAACCTCGCACTGGCAGAAACCCAGCGCATCCACAGAGCCTGAGCAGGCGGAAGATCCTTCTCCCACATTGCATCAAAGACCTGGAATGAGCTACCGGCCGCCATCAGAGGTGCCCCCTCCATGAACACCTTCAGGAAGACCCTCAAGACCTGTCTCTTTGGCTGACAGATCTGCGCCCTCCACCCCTCAGTGCCTTGAGACCCTCACGGGTGAGTAACGCGTTTACAATTCCCCTGGTTGATTGATTGATTGAGTTATTATCATGTGATGATTGTTCCTCATCTACACTGCTTGAGGTGGTGAGGCAATGCTCTTCCGCCATAGCGGTAGAGCCCCACTCCAGGCGCAAGTCCAGCGGGGCATCCAGCTCCAGGCGCAAGTCCAGCGGGGCATCCAGGCGTAAGTCCAGCGGGGCATCCAGGCTCCAGGCGCAAGTCCAGCGGGGCATCCAGGCTCCAGGCGCAAGTCCAGTGAGGCATCCAGGCTCCAGGCGCAAGTCCAGCGGGGCATCCGGGCTCCAGGCGCAAGTCCAGCGGGGCATCCAGGCTCCAGGCGCAAGTCCAGCGAGGCATCCAGGCTCCAGGCGCAAGTCCAGCGGGGCATCCAGGCTCCAGACGCAAGTCCAGCGGGGCATCCAGGCACCAGGCGCAAGTCCAGTGGGGCATCCAGGCTCCAGGCGCAAGTCCAGCAGGGCATCCAGGCTCCAGGCGCCAGTCCAGCGGGGCATCCAGGCTCCAAGCAGAAGTCCAGCTAGGCATCCAGGCTCCAGGCTCCAGGGGCAAGTCCAGCGGGGCATCCAAGCTCCAGGCGCAAGTCCAGCGAGGCATCCGGGCTCCAGGCGCAAGTCCAGCAGGGCATCCAGGCTCCAGGCGCAAGTCCAGCGGGGCATCCAGGCTCCAGGCGCAAGTCCAGCGGGGCATCCAGGCTCCAGGCGCAAGTCCAGCGGGGCATCCAGGCTCCAGGCACAGGCCCAGCGGGGCATCCGGGCTCTCATCCTGGTCATCCTGGATGTTGGGTGGCTTGAGGGGGTTGTGCTCAAATCTGCATTTATATATTTTTTTTACATCTTTTCAATGGGAGGTGGACTGATAGGTTATTTTTGCAAAGTCCACACTTGCGGGTTAGCGTCCATTTTATGATCGCTAAAATGTTGTCGCTGGATTCCGCCCGCTATCGCCGCTTTAGATATCGCCATCGCGCAGGTGTTAGAGTGAGTTTTGGCTGAACCTATCGCCTGTTAGCAACATGTTGCTAATACGTCGCTAACAGGGCGAAAAATAATGGCGATAGACGGCGATAAAAAAACTAGCGCTAACGCTAGTTATTGCCATTCCTTGCTAATATGCCCCTATATATATATTACCTACTGGCGGTCGCCAGTAGGTAGTTATAGTTAGGACCTCGTTTCTATTCAATATCTTTGGCGCCGTTTGACGACACTTCGCAAAATTTTCAAAACTAATGGTTCACTCAGGTCAGCCCCTGTCTTGAAAGTTTCAGGGGGATTCGTCAAGAGGGGACTGAGAAAAAAGGGGGGTCCCAAAACACGTTTTCCCCATGTTAATTTCCATAGGAACTTTAGACAAAGCTACAGCCCAAACTGCTGAACGGAATTACACCAAATTTCGTGCTTTTTTCAAAATGGTGTAAATCCGTTCAGTAGTTGCTGAGAAATTAAAAAAATTAAAAATTATATATCTGAGCACCGAGGAGGATTCGCGAACACTCCCGAGTACGAGCTTCATTCTGATTTGCTGCCAACAGTCCAAACCAAGATGTGTTGGCAGCCATTTTGTGACTCGGTAAAACCGAGTCACAAGAAAAAGGTAAAAAAACGTTAAAAATGAAGGAAAGGGGGGGCGTGGCCGAGCAAGATGGCCGAGCGGACGTGAATCGTCTCGGCTCCCGACCCACGCCGTCGACCTGAGTGTCCAGCACACCCGTCTGCGCATCACAATCGCAAAAAATATGCATTAACGCTGCAGGACTTACCGGCGGAGACGAGGACACCCGGTACCGTCAGATCCCAGCCTTTGCTGTGGGTGTTTGCATCTTTCCGATACTGAAAACGGGATCGGACAAAATGGCGGTGACATAAAGGACTCGAAATCGGGGAGAGGCTGAGGCCATTCTGTCGCAAGAGCTCGGAGGCTTCTCCCCAGCTTGTTCCTGCCTGTGCGGGTGTCCTGCGGCTCCCGCTTTCCATGGTGTTAAGCGCCCCAGCATCTGGCAGATGCCGCAGGTGGATTGTGGGCGCCGCAGGCGGCGTGAGGAGAGGGACTGTGGAGAGCTCGCATGCGTGCTCAACTCTCCCGGAGAGGACACTAACACCCCCAGACCTGCCAGTAACAACAAAAGGACACCTTCAGTGAGACTATTTGATTCCTCCCGGTACGCCGCACCAGTCCCAGCACAATGGCGGCTGCCTAGAGACTTCGGCAGCACCGGTCCGATGTGGCCGCTCCTCCACAAGGGGTCTGATGCCTTTCCCCCACCCCCTCCACGACCCTGTGGGGGCCCGGCGCCTTCTGCCCTACAAAGCGGTGAGTGTACCCGACTACTGCTGAGCACCACAAACGGGCGGGAGGCCTCTCGCTCGCCCCGAAGGGAGACACGCACAGGGGGGGAGCTGCTATCCCCCAGGGAACCAGACACACAGCGGAGGCTCAGAGGGGGCACCATTTGAGGCACATCTACAAAAGAGGGGCCCCTGACACCCACGGAGGATGCCTCACTACCTTCCAGATGCCCTAATTGCCCCTGCCTGACTTTAGGATGGCGGCTGACCACTGACCACGATGCTATAAATCGAGCATTGCTGATGGGTCCCTGAGATCTACACCTTCCAGTTATGCTTCTACACCACACCATTGCTTATCTGCTGGCACCCTCCTGGAGTATGTGAACATCCTGATAAGACCGGATGCAACTGCACCTCTTTCAGCTAGGGCCCCTCCACCCGGGTACTACACCGCAATGTCGCTGACCTGGGAGAGACAACCCTAGGGAGCCTCACTGCCACCAATCTCCACTTCCGACTTCCGCTGCGCTTCGCCACACGGTCCTTACCCTCCATCATAGTCGCTTCACTACACCACGCACAGGGCGCCGAGGAGCCCGCACCTATGCCACCAAAGAAGGCACCACCACCACCCAAGGTCACCAGCTACTTCCACCCCTCAGATAAAAGACAGCAACCTGACCAGGGAGATCCCACGATCGAAATGGCCCTCACCAAATATGACCTGCTGTCCTCCCTGCGCGACTTCAAGGCTGAACTACGCGCTGAGCTAAATCAAGACTTGAAAGCCTCCATTGATCAGCTCCGAACAGATCTCTCCACGCGCATGACCCCGCTACAACAAGACGTGGATTCAGTGGGCGCGAGGGTGATCGACCTGGAAACAGAAACCCAGGGTCTGGAACACCATGCAAAGCAAACACACGAAAAGATGCAGGACCTTCAACAACAACTCTCTCTGGCTCAGCTGAAAGCCGAAGATCTTGAAAATAGGGCTCGGCGCGACAACATACGAATCCGAGACTTAGCTGAGGGAGCGGAGGGGCCTGACCTTGAGGCGTTCCTTGAGGGTCTTTTTGCCGAGATTCTTAGTCCGCGACAGCTCAAGATTTAATTGGATCGCGCACACCAAGTTGGAGGACCGACTGGAAACGAGCGGCGCCGAACGCGCGACGTATTAGTCAAATTTCACTCTTTCAAAGTCAAAGAAGCAGTCCTACAGGAGGACAGGAAGAAGGGAGACTTTTCATTTCAAGGTCACAACTGCACTCTGTATCAAGATCTGGCACCGGCGACATTGGCACGAAGACAGCAGTTTTGCCCCCTGACTACGAAGCTTCGAGAGTCTCATGTAAAATATAGATGGACCTACCCGTTTGGCTTGAGCTTTGACCACGACAATAAACCTCGCCATGTCACGGAGCTCAACGAAGGTCTCCGCCTGTTGGGCCTTCCCCCTGTTGAGGAGGACGACACGCCGGGGCTGTCGGGGGGGAAGACCAGCAACTCTGCAAGACGCTCTCAATGGGCTACGAGCTCGAGGGGAGCTCACAAGTGACAATAGAGATGGCACCCAACGCCCTATATTGAACAAGCCGCGAAAGGACCGCACTCTCAAAAAGCACATTTACCATACGGGACCTCCTGTGGATGATACGACAGAGTCTAGTGACTTTATACTTTCAGGATGGGAGCAGACACACAGTTCCTCAGGAACATATGAAGTTGGCGATCTTTCTTCTTGATCACTCAGGAGAGGCGTGGAGAGGGACTTCGGCTCCAACCTCCACCGCTTAGCCCGACAGGGCAACACAGTTACCAGTCAGGACATTACATCCACCTGACTCCTACTAATGTTGGTATTGTTGGGGTTTTTCTTCTTACTTTCTTTGGGGAGGGGGGTCATTTTTCTGTTTGAATGGTGGTTGGTGAAAGTCAGACAATGGGCATCCGTTTGCCCTTATCTGAGATGCGAAACTGCATACAAGAGGGCACAACTACTGAGGGGGAAGAGAACAGTTTGCTCTGGTAGTAGGCCTCGAGGGCGACCTATGGGTTGGCACCAATATGAACATGGAGGGAGGAGGGCTGACACGACACCATGGGGATTACGGTGGCTTCCTGGAATGTTAAGGGGTTGAATTCACCACTTAAGCGTCAAAAGATTTGGAAATATATTACAGATCATCATTTTAATATCGTAGCACTCCAAGAGACACATTTGAAAAGGGACGAAGAGATGAGGCTACGACATAAACAATACCCCCTTATTTATAGAGCCTCAGCGGGGACAAAACAACGCGGGGTGGCCTTACTGTTTCACACAACAACCAAATTTCAACCAGAGGCGGTTCACGTTGGCAAAGATGGGCGCCTAATCATGGTGAAAGGCAAATTGAAGGGGAGGCTATGCACCTTTATATCAGCATATGCCCCCAACACCGGCCAGCCAGCCTTCTTAACTACCCTCTTACAACAGATTGGAGAATTTGCAGAGGGCCCGGTGATCTTCATGGGGGATTTCAACCTCACTTGGCAGGTGGATCTCGACAGCACGCACACACATAGAACCCCGACAAGCTCCTTCCCTACAGCTGTGAAACAGACGATACATGGCCTAGGTCTCAGGGACGCCTGGCGCACACTTTACCCTACGACCAAAGATTACACTTTTTTTTCACATGTACACCGCACTTACTCCAGATTAGACTATATATTCACTAGTCAAAGCCTGTTCGGGTCCATCCAGGATGCGAAAATCTTCCCACTTTCGGTCTCAGACCACTGCCCAGTCACAATTTGCCTTAGATGGGGTATCGCCTCGCCCAAGCCTGCCAAATGGTATTTCCCAGCCTCCCTTACACGAGATAGATTGATGCGAGATGCTCTGAGATCCTCCATCACGGAATTTTTTACTCTTAACTCCCCTCAAGACACATCTTTTTTTAACAATTGGGACACATTTAAAGTGGTTATAAGAGGCAAATGCCTAGAGCTTAACGCTACCCTTAACAGACAGAGAATTAAGGAACAAACAACTCTGGAGGCGGAATTAGAAGTAATGGAAAAGGCTCACAAAAATGCTCCTACCAGGGTCACGCAACGCAATCTCACCGCTCTAAAAGGGAAACTTAAAGCGATCTACATTAACAGAGCAGAATACACCCTTCTGCGGCTGCGGCAAATATCCTATATAAAGGGCAATAACATTGGCACGCACTTAGCAAGGCAACTCAGGGAAAAACGGGAAAGGGAATTCATTGGAAACATACAGGATAGCGAAAGTCTAGATTCAGCAGCACAACACGACTACTTGCAGGCACTGACTTTTCCACAGGTCACTCAAAGCCACAATGACACTCTGATGGCTCCTATCACATACGACGAGGTACGTAAAGCAATTACGTCACTCAAACCCAAAGCACCTGGTCCTGATGGCCTCACAGCCCTCTTTTATAAAACCTTTGCAGCTGAAATCACCCCCCACCTTACACATCTCTTCAACAAAATGACAGAGTCTGTCCAGGTCACCCCCACCATGGCTGAGGCGGTCATCTCAGTGATCCCCAAACCGGGGAAAAAGACCCATTTATGCACCTCCTACCGCCCGATTGCTCTCTTAAATTTAGATGCCAAACTCTACTCTGCCATACTTGCCAAGCGACTGAACGAACTGCTACAAGACCTAATCCACCCAGACCAATCAGGTTTTATAAAAGGCAGGCAAACTCACGATAACATCTGATGAACAGTCCATCTGATTGAGAAGGCGTCCAAATGTAAAATCCCGGCGGTCTTAGTAGGACTAGATGCTGAAAAGGCCTTCAATAGGGTGGACTGGCCATTTCTTTTCACTACTCTTAAACGCTTTGGCTTTGCCGATAAATTCATCAATATGCTCAAGGCCAATTACGCTAGGCCCTGCTCTCGAGTGCAGGTAAATGGTACACTGTCCGACTTTTTTCCACTCACTAGGGGAACGAGACAAGGGTGCCCGCTGTCACCTTTACTGTTTGCTTTGAGTATCGAGCCCCTCGCAATGCATATACGGGAGAACCTCGAGATAACTGGGCTACCCTTTGGGGAAGACGACCACAAACTATCTCTCTTTGCAGACGATGTTCTTTTATACCTGACCAGACCGGAGTCCTCCCTTCCAGCCCTCCATTTAGAACTGACTAAATTTGAGCGAGTGGCAGGCTTTAAAATTAATGTGGACAAGTCTCTTATTCTCAATCTGACAGTGCCAACACGGGAAGCGGAGGCACTGAAGACCCGTACCCCCTTCCAGTGGGCGAAACGCTCTCTTCAATATTTGGGAGTACAGCTGACTCCGACTGTGGAAGGCCTTTATGGGGCTAATTTCCCTCCTCTCCTCCACCAAATCCAAGGCGATCTCAAACGTTGGAAGCCCATGTTCATTTCCTGGATGGGCCGCATCCACGCAATCAAAATGACAGTGCTCCCAAAACTCTTATATCTTTTCCAAGCACTTCCTATACAACTTGATAGAGACCTCCTTCCTAAACTACGATCCCTTATCACTCACTTCGTCTGGCAGGGGAGACGGGCGCGCCTACCATTCCACATGCTACGACGACCAAGGGACGAGGGAGGTGTTGGCCTGCCTGACCTTAGCCTCTACTACAAAGCTGCGCAGCTCCGGATAACGACAGAATGCTCCAAACGGGAATCCGAAAAACATTGGTTACATATGGACAGGGCCATCGCGGGGAGGTCGATATGGGATCTACTATGGAAACCCAAAAGGGACAGGCCGGCCAACGCACTCCAGTGCACTCCAACATGCACTGTTTTGAGGGCTTGGGACTCTGTTTCTGGGGGGGCTGACTGGACCACGTACCCCTCACCACACACGCCAATACACTTTAACCCGGCATTCCCACCGGCTATTACCGAGGGACCCTTTGACGCCTGGAAAGAGGGGGGCTGTCTTATGCTACATGACCTATTTCACAACTATGATGTCTTAACCTTTGAGACCTGTAGAAGAGAATTCCACTTAGGCCCTGAGGAACACTATCACTACCTTCAACTCAGACACTGGGCTCTCACACCTCCGAATCATGACGCTGCCACACGAGAGAAGACTAAATTTGAAAAATTCGTTCAAAAGGCAGTCTCTATGAAAGGGGCAATCTCTCTTCTATATAAGATTCTATTAGCTTCCACTCCCGCGCCAAGACCACGATATATGGCTATGCGGGAAAAAATTGCTCAGAGGGACATAACTGACAGGGAATGGGCTGGGGTGTGGTCAGACACTGCTAAATTCAACCACTCCCTGGAATTGCAAGAGGCCCACCTGAAAACTATGACAGATTGGTACCTTTACCCCACCAAACTTAAAAAAATATTTCTGAACACATCGGATTTGTGCTGGAGGGGCTGTGGCCTCCTTGGCGATATTCAACACATTTGGTGGGATTGTCCTGTACTTAGACCCTTCTGGGAGGAGATCCTGGCCCACATCAAAACAATTTTGGGATACCTCATACCAACTACTGTTGAGGGGGCACTCCTGGGCATCAGGGACTCATCACTGACACATCAGACCAAAGCAGACAAGGCCATTCTTTGGTCCTGCTTGGGAGCATCCAAAATCGCCATCGCAGCGGCTTGGAAGAAGACAACGGCCCCCACTCTTTCGATGTGGCAAGCTCGGCTCTGGAGAATACTATGTCTGGAGAGGGTAACGGATATCTTCAGAGACGACTACAAATACTTTGAATATAAATGGGGCCCACTAGTTTCCTATCTGACTCAGGGACTCCCCCTAGCAGTGTGCCCACCTTCCATCAGGGATATGCATCTCTTTCAGTTTTGAATTGCACTTTGACTTGCAATAGCTAAGCCCTACGTGACACACCAAGCTGGTTCTGTGATAAATGTAGACACCATCTATGGAGCAATAAGTATCCCCGCTCCAATCTGACCTATCGGCTCTCTGCAAAGCACATCTAACACCACCACCATTCTATCTTTTCTTTTGGTTCTGGGGGGGAGGGAAAGGGTTTTTCTTTACTTAGGGGTTTGCTACCCTCCACGTTGGTAGGGTTCAAGGTATTACCGGTCCTGAACACGGAGATAGACTAAATGCTTAAACTAAGGTTCCGAATTGCACGTTGTGCTTTTTCAATGTTGGAAATTGTATTTACACTGTCATGTTTCAGTTAGGGAAGGTTACATTGTACTGTGCTTTATATTCATGTAGCTAACTTTAGTCCAGGTAGGATTTACATACTGTCTCCAGATGAATCATTTTAATTTAATGTGATAAACCAGAATATACTTCAACGATGCATGCAATTTCGCCTGACAAAGACCATGCTCAGATCTGCAGATAATACAAGAAATATGCTGGCTCTGCAATGCTGACGGAACTCCTGATTGATTCTGTAATTACGAATTAGCTGTCTGTAAGCAATGTCCGACAATCTTTGAACACTGTATTGTTCTGCTTATCTGTTATCATTGTGTACAAACAAAAAGTTTAATAAAAATAATTTTGAGAAAAAATGAAGGAAAGGGGGCAGGGTAGGCCTGGTCAGGGAGTCCCACAGGGGCCCCCAGGGCCAAAAAAAGCATTTATTTTTATTTTTTTCGGCGGAAGTCGCACTGGGTGCGCGAATCCCGCCGAGAAAATTTTAAAAAACGAAGCGTTTTAAGCCCCCGGGTGGGCCTCCTACACAGTTAGAAGTGCACTCTTATCAGAGGAATCATTAACATTGCATTTGCATCTTATATGCATTGTTTTAAAGGTACAATACGAGACACTTTGAGGAAAAATCTTTTAATGCTTAGGGATTTCTTCGACTTTGGCGAGTGGGCATAAAAGTCTCTCAGGGATAAAAATATCCTGTTTACCAACTGCTGCCTGCTTTGTAAAAACAATATTAACGTCATTAAGCACTTTCGCTCGCGTGCTTGTATGATGCCCCCTGGTTGGCTCTTGAAATTTCTGGGTGCAGTTAAAGTTGAACCAGAGCCCGGGGATGACGAGTTAAGTTGCAGGCTGTGGTCACGGGCCCGGCCAGAGGACCTCTGGCACGAACCTGGCCGAGTTTGCGTGCGTACAATGGCCCATTGTGGCGGGAGATGCTGACCCCTCTGTAAGGAGTAGCGGAGCCCTAACTCCGCCGCCTCCTGCACGTTTTGTGGATTGCTTTGTTATTCTCGAGAGGCGCGATCCTTCGCAGGCGCACAATGGGCGCATTCTTTGAGGCTAGCGAACGCATCCATCCGAGGGCTCGTCCTGCCCCTAGAGCCACAGGCAGCCGGGATTTTAAAGCCTCAGCACGGAGGGAGGGCTCCGAGACAGAGGACGCCTTCCACCGAGGACTGTCTGTGGTTACCGGGTGCTCCGTGGAGAGACGAGCTGCGGCATGGAGCAGCGGGAGTTGTAGATTACTGGCGGCACCCAGGGTGTGTGAGTCCACAGCCCACCAGGGTAGCCACAGCCTTACAGGGCCACACAGCCCCTCAGAACAGCCACAGCCCTACTGGACCACAGCCCACCAGGGAAGCCACAGCCTTACAATACCACAGCCCACCAGGGTAGCCACAGCCTTACAGTGCCACGCAGTCCCTCAGAATAGCCCCAGCCTTACTGGACCACAGCCCACCAGGGAAGTCACAGCCTACCAGGGGAGCCACCTCCTACAATACCACAGGCCACAAGGGAAGCCACAGCCTTACAATACCACAGCCCACCAGGGGAGCCACAGCCTTGCAGTGCCACAAAGACTGTGAGAGGAGCCACAGTCTTACTGGACCACAGCCCACCAGGGCAACCACAGCCTTACAGTGCCACATAGTCCCCAGAGCAGCAACAGCCTTACCGGACCACAGCCCACCAGGGTAATCACAGCCTTACAGTGCCACACAGCCCCCAGAGCAGACACAGCCTTACTGGACCACATCCCACCAAAGCAGCTACAGCCTTACAATACCACAGCCCACCTGGGTAGCTGCAGCTTTACCTTACCAGAGCCCAGCAGGGCAGCCACAGCCATGCAGTGCACACAGCCCATCAGAGGAGCCACAGCCCTACTGTGCCATGCAGCCTACCAGGGTAACCACAGCCTTACAGTACCACACAGCCCCCAGAGCAGCCACAGCCTTACCCTCCCCAGCCCACAAGGACATCCTCAGTCTTACAATACCACAGCCCACCAGAGCAGCAGCAGTTTTAAAAATACCACATGCCACCAGGGCAGTCAAGTCTTACAGTCCCGCAGCCCACCAGGGCAGTCAAGTCTTACAGTTCCACAGCCCACCAGGGCAGTCAAATCTTACACTAC
This sequence comes from Calotriton arnoldi, assembly GCA_963921515.1. NCBI lineage: Eukaryota > Metazoa > Chordata > Amphibia > Caudata > Salamandridae > Calotriton > Calotriton arnoldi. Next base: position 547,936 of record CAWUFW010005848.1, read on the forward strand.
CACAGCCCACCAGGGCAGCCACAGCCTTACTGTACCACAGCCCACCAGGACGGGTACAGCCTAGTCGTACAACATCTCACCAGGGCAGACACAGCCTTACATTGCCACACAGCCCACCAGAGCAGCTGCAGCCTTCCAGTACCACACAACCCACCAGGGCAGCCATATTCCACCAGGGAAGTTACATTCTGGCAGTACCACAGCCCTGATGTGTCCCTCATTTGGAGCACTCCACCAGAATATTCAAACTAGTTGTACTTTAAAACGACAGAGTCTATGGCTCGTTCTCAGATCCACTCCACCAGTGCAGCGCACTTTCTCCAAACTACTCCCGAAGTTTGAACCGCGTTGTGGAGTGCGCGGTCCTCAGTAAGACACGGAAGGAACGAGAGCTGGGCATCACACGAGAGCTGGGATTTCTATTCACCTTCTGCAGCCCACCACCAAACTTTGAAAACTCTGCCAGCATGACTGACTGCCTGTTAAGATTGCTGTTTTTTTACTCACTCTGGGGGGCATATTCTCAAGAACGTGTGATAACCATCGCAAATTTAGCTTAACGCAACTTTGCATATCGCAGTCCATCACGAGAAAATAACACCGTCTTAACGTCCAATTCCCAACCCGCCGGCACCATGCGATAGCAGCATGATAACACGCCAAATGACCGCGTAAAAACCAACGCGACTAACAAAAAATGCGAAACACGAACGCCCAAAAAGTTGCGATGCCACAAAGCGCAATACCAAAATTAGCGAAAACCAGCGACAGGCCTGCAATACCTACGCGTCATGCGTGAAAATGCACTATAAAAGCAACAAAAAAAAAAACAATCCAAACTGCGTAGCACCATGGATGCACCCGGACCGAGTGCAGAGGACAAGCCCAACTCCACAAGCCCCACGGAGGACCAGCATGGAACCCCGTGTTCGGGGGAGGGCAAGGAGAAGAGGAAGACGGGGTTCAGTCTGCAGGAAGACCGGATCACCGTCACGGAGGTGATAGAACACTACCAACAACTGTTCGGCACCTCCACTGCGTCATTGGCAACACAAACGGAAATATGGCAGTCCATCGTCACCAAAGTGAATGCAGTCGGAGTGTCGAGGAGGTCAATGGAGGAGGTCAAGAGGCGCTGTCATGAAGTGCACAGCCAAACCAAACAGAAACTCGCTGCCAACATGAAGGCAGCAAAGGCGACTGGAGATGGGAGTCCTGCGCCACAGGAGGAGCTGGATGAGCCGGAGGAAATGGTGGCACAGTCATCAGTGTGGAGACGGTGCAAGGAGTTGGGGGTCTGGACACAGCTCGATATAACCTGACCCAACAGAAACAGGGTGAGTAACGACCAGGGACTGGGGGGACGGGGGCAGATGGGCACAATGGCACACATGCACAATCATGTGCAGCACACTCCACACCCACAATGAGTGTGGAATATGTCCCTGATACCCTTGGCACACTGCAGCACACATAGAAACACCAAGTAGGCCCCCGTCCACAATGTGCACAAATGGGCCCCCCTCCATATCACCAATGCCACAACCTACCCATGCACATGTGCTGAATCCAGAAAAGCAGCAGCTCTGTGAGCCACATTGACAATGCAAGTGACACTGCATGACAGATAGCATGGCTGAAGTCACAATACATGACATGGTGCACGAGACGACACTGAGGTGGCTGAGTGTGGACCACATCCGTAAAGGAGCAGGTCACACTCTGACACATCCACGTGCACCTACGACCCATGACGTCAAAAACACATCTGCAGACAAACAATGCACAAGAGTACCAAATATCTCCAGTAGCACAAATGACCCAAGTCACAAACATCCCAGCACCCGAAAAGCACACAAGTCAAATGCACACCGACTCAAAGGGATATGGGTCTGCCAATGCAGAGCTGCAGGGGTGAATCGCCAACAATGCAGCACACACACATAGCAATCACAGTACATCAACATTGAAGACAATGTGGGACATAGTGCAACCCCTACACCACAGGACAGAGGACACAACTGGTGCCACTCGTGCGTAGAAACTGGCCAATCACATCTGGCAATGCATGACACTGTGAGATGATAATGTACGAGTACAACCAGTCATCCGTCATGTAGTCGAAATGTCCACTGACTCCCATCAAATAGCCAGCTTCACCAAAACAGCCACAATGTACATCGTCATGCAGTCTGAATGTAAACATCTACAATGCGTCAACATACATGGAACACACTGTTAACCTGCATCTCCCCTTTACATTGCAGAGGGACAATCAACACCTCCTGCAGAGCAGACCACACATCTCTTCAGTGATGTTGAAGAGGACACCCTGCCCATTTGCCCAGACACACTCCAACTGCTTGTGGACAGCCTCCGCACCCCACCTCCAGGAGCAGGGCAGCCCAGCTGCATTGGGGTGAGCCCACACCCTGCACAGACCACACAGCAGGAAGCTCACACCTCCACGGCTGCCTCCCAGGACCCCCATGACCAACACATGGATTTCAAACGCCGTCTGTCAGGGTGCCAGGAGAAGATGGCAGATCAGCTGCGGCTGGGTTTCGAGCTCATGGCAGCCAAACTCGATGCCATACGTGGGTGCCTGAGTACCATCAGGGAACACCTACAGTCCCTAACGGATACCCACTGTCCGCACCATGCTCACCAACAATCCTTGGCTGACATCGCTGGGTCCATTTCTCGGATACAAGAACTGTCTAGGCAGACAGGCTCCAGCGATGACAGCACAGAGTTGGCACAGAGGCGGAGGACAATGGAAACCATGGAGCCGATGCAGGCTGGAAGTATGGCTGCCACTGCTGAACACCAGCGAGATGTAGCTGCGATCTTCCATGCCTTGCAGATCATCATCTTGCCATTGCTGCCACTGAGCCTGTTCCAGATGACTGCTGCAGGAACCTCGACACACACATCTCCGACCCCTGATGTGTCAGTGGCACACAGTGATGCAGCCCCATCACCTTCGCACCCTGATGTGTCAGTGGCACACAGTGATGCAGCCATTACACCGGCACACACACCAGACACACCCGACACAGAAGAAGTATCAGAGGAGTAAGATGTGGATGGTAATTACTGTGTGAGGAAGGAGGCAGAAGCATCCATCACCTCCATATGGCCTGTCCCTGCCTGGCTCTGCCCTATGCATCATGCCCTGGGACAACACCTTCCACTGACCTCCGGAACACTCTGCGACATTCACCCGGACCCCGACACAGACTGCCATATCTCCACTGCTTGACAATTGCACAGCAATCCTGCTGCGGACTGCACTCTCCCTCTTCCAAATCACTTTTCAATCCCCAAAGGACTCTGGTTGGCCCCACACTGGGCTTCCATGTTATGTGGGCTTGGATGGCCATGTACAGCTCCCTCTCCGTCATTCACCAGAATGTGAATAAAACATTCGAAATCATACAGATGTGTCATGACTATGTTCACTCACGTATGGAAGTATGGCTGGATGTAGGGACAATGATTGCACAAGAAGGTACACCCTGGTAATTGACATCAATGCGCATGTTTATCCCCGAGACACATTGCCAATTGGATGACTGTGAAGTAACCCTGGGCGTAGTTCGCGTAGTCGCTCTACGCGAAGCTACGCGAAGACGTCGAAGCGCTACGCGAGCTTCGCATAGCTTCGCGAGCGTGCGTAGCTGCTTGGCGCGCCCGTTCGCGATGCGTTTTCTTGCTCGGGAACGCGTCGTTCGTGTTCGGGACGCTGTTTACGTGCTCGGGGGCGCGAACTTACCCATGCGGTCGCCTATGGGCGCGGCCATTTTGATTTTCACTTGTCCCGCCCGTTCGCGATCCCTTATTTCCTGTTCCGGGTCGCGTATAGCGTGCTCGCGATGCGCATTCCATGTTCGGGAACGCGTTGTACGTGTTCGCGACGTTTTGTGCGTGCTCGGGGAGAAATATCGCGCAAACTTACCCATGCGGTCGCGATGGGCGCGGCCATCTTGTTTTACCACTCTATGCTATGGTTCTGGGCCTGCTTTTCTATCCTCCCTCAATCTTTGCAATCCTTAGTTTTTTACACAGTTTTTCAATTTTTCTTTATTTCTTACCTATCTCTCTCTCTGCCTAAGTCTATATTTTGCATTTTTTTCTACTTTTTACTGTGTTTTTTTTACTTTCCAACTGTTTTATATAACTTTCTTCTTTAAGCTCCTACTTCTTCCCCTAACTTTATTTTTCCCTTCTAACTTTTCTTTTTCACCTCCTCCCACCCCAGAACCATGGCGAAGGGTAGCAGCAGCGGGTCAAAGAAGGGCAAGGGGCGTGCGCCCAATCGCCGCCTGCCTTGCGGCAGACTGCGCCCCGCAGGGGTGCAAGCCCGCCAGCTGTTTACGGAGGAGGAGGTGGCCGCCCTTGTTTTTTTATTCAGCGCCACCTCCCCTTGACCTTGGCAGCAGGCGGCAGGCCAGGCTCCGGTTACCCGACCCAGGAGCGTCACCGTCGGTGGGCGAAGGTGCGTCGGGCAGTGTTTCGCTGCTCCGCGGTCCGGCGCACACATAACCAGCTGGCCCACCGGTGGTCAGACATTCTTGACCGGGAGCAGGACCTGTTGGACCTGCTAGGTGTCGAGGTCGTGGGGCTTGGTGAGTAGCCAATATATATAGTAGTATAAGTATTGTGATTTGTGTATACATTTTTTACAAATAATAACAAGAATAATGCTGCTTACATTGCAGGTAAATTACGTTTCAAAATCTTCTGTGATTGTAGGACACAGGTGCTGGGCGGTACTCTTACTTTTTGCAACTTTGCGCTCGCTTGTCATTATTATGTAAGAGTTTACTTTAGAGAACTTCAGTTAGGTAATGCTATTGCTAGAGAGACTGTAGTCTTTCCTTTGTCCTCCTGTCAAATAGTGGTGGATGGATTTGATACTAGGTTTAGTTACTATTAGTTGATAATTTTTGAGCGGTCTGCGTGACGCATCCTCTGTCACTGAGTGCTGCTTACCCCAGTCCTTTTGTAGTTTGTTTAGTGAGTGGTACTGGTAAGCTTAGCTTAGCAGTGTCAGTCAGCTGCAGAACATCAGACGCAACCAACCAACAATTTGATGTATGCATTATGCACTGACTTTATGCATGTGTCCTCCTTCTCACCTATGCATTTTTGATGGAAATAAAAATTGAAATGCATGCTTAATGAACAATTGGCCCGCCTGGAATAGGTGGGCTAGGTCAGGTGGTACTTAGGCTTAGTTAGTGTTCTGGATTTTATTAGAAACAATCAGAATGGAACACTGAATTAGTGTTCCCCAATAAGTAGACTGTCCGTGAATTCCGCAAGCCAGTAGGCGATCGGATTAGATAGGTCAATTTTATAGCAATTTTTGTTTCCTAAAACGTTTTTTGAGCGTTTTTTTAAGATAATTTATTTGTTTCACAGCAATCATTAATGTTTGTGTCTTTCTTTTTCTTTATTATATCTTACATGATCACTGATCTGCAGCACCCAGGGGCAAGAAGACGGGGTCCGAGTCGGCGGGACAACCACCAGAGGACCGCTCCTCTACCGAGGGCCCTGCTGCTGGTCCCAGTAAGTCCTCCAGTGGTTATATTAACAATTATATTGCCCTAACTTTTACTGGACCTTATTTATTCTGAACTATTAATTCTGGCTCCACTCCCTAATTATCTTTTTTACAAAAGATTCTTTGATCAGTTGATCTTGACTTGACTATCTGTTTCTAAATTCTGGTTATCCCTGCCTCTAAGTTCTAACTGCCTCTGCTATGAATGTCTGTACTCTGTACTACTAATATTAGTCTGTCGCTAAGCTTTCCCAGTTTGCATTGCCACTCTTTATTGTACGGTTTTGAATAAAACTCAGATTGACCAATACTAATAGCTCTAGCCACTGAGTCCAGTCCTTTCGGTTGTCCTCTTCTAGGCTTCTTAATCTTGAGGCTTTGACAATTACCACAAACAAAATGCACAACCAGATATTTGACTATTTTTGATAGGAATAGGATATAGTACATACTACTTGTATTCTGCACAGCCCCATGCAGAACTATGCACAATGAAAGAGGATGTTGGTGATGAGAGTTTGGAACTTGGACGTTCCTCACACCTCAGTCAGAAGTGAACCCACAATCCCCTGAACGACTAGCTAGTGTCTCATTAGGTCCCCGAACCCCCACCCGAAGATACCCAATGATTATGATTCCACAACCCAGAACATAACACACTTTCGCTCACTCACTCGTGTAAGTCCACCACCACCACCACACCAAATACCACATAGTCTATGTGTAAGTTCAAAAGGTTTATTTTCAAATGACAACTTCTGTAGGTTGTTCTATAAAATTCAGTGTACTCCAGCCAGCTCCAACAGCAAAATGCATAAGATTAAAACAATAAAAATTGTTGCAACAAGTGCATGCTGATATAGACAAAAGATCTGTGTGAATTCTGGGCGACTCCTCACCGTAGAACGTAGAATTACTGGTTACATGCATCATTCATAAGCTCTGCAAATCTCTGGTTCGTACTCGTAGAAGGGAATCCTCTGCCTGAGAAAAATGGTGCGTGTTAAATTTAATGCAAGCATTTGTCAGTCCTGCCAAAAAACTGTAACATGTTACCTATGGCTAAGTAATACGGACTAACGGAACTCCATAACAAAGTGGCTTGTTTTCCGACCTCTTGTACGCAACGCTCAGACAGTAGCTGTATGTGCTCATGTGGGCTCAAAAGGCGTCTTACTGTTACTGCACAACAAGCTGCGAGGTAACATGCGCAAAAGACATGAAGCGAAAAATGGTTGCATGGCTCAGGCTAACTTTGCAAAGAGTAGAGTATAGTATAATAATGACCTTAGGGACAATAACACTATTAGTGTCTGTCTACTGACTGTACTCTAGTACCCGATTTGGACTATTGAATGTGATTTATAATAATAAATATGTATTAACCTTTTTTCAATCTTGCTAGTGAAAAATAATAAATAGGGGGAGGTGTACAGGCATCTAAAAATGTGTCATGTTTTTGCTAGGCGTACTACCGACCAACAGTGCTGGTGGGGCCAGCGGCGATGGCGTTGCGGCCATTCCGGAGGGGGCAGGAGATACAGGGGGTGAGCCAGCAGCAGTGGCGGGCGGTGGTAAGTTATATTCATGACTTATTGACATTGCACTAGCTGGAAGGGTGTGTGGAGTGGACTTCACTCACTGTACTGATGTTGAGACTTATTAGGTATGAAGTTGTAGTGAACATTATACAACGGTTAATAAAGAAGACACCCTTTACTTAGCAGCATGAGCAATGCAGTACCAATAGCATTACCAGCGTGACTTCATTAACCAATGGCCTCTTATATCTGACTCCAACTCAGCTGTGAAAGTTTTATGGAGGAGACTAAAAGTCAGATCAGATGACCTTGATGGATGTGTTGAACAAAAAGGGAAAGAAGGGTGGAAGGAGGAAGGGCGGGCGAGATTTAATATGATGACTGGCAGAGAAGGATACGTTGGAAGCATGGATAGGTGGCTGATAGGAATCAGATGCATGTGTTGTTGAAGGATGGGTGGAAGGTGAAAGAAGAATGGATGCCTGCCTGGGTGGGCGACACAGTATGGGTGGATACCGTGGATAGCAAGAATCATCAGCGGTGTTTGGGTGAAACTCAAAGCCAAGGCAAGCAACGGAGTGAGTGGACACATGCGTTGTTGTTGGTGAAACAAAGTAAGGTTTGTGGAGAGATTAAGAAGAATGATTGACATTTACTTAGAATGGATGGATGCCTGTATGTATTCATCCATCATAGACAGCATAGGTGGAGACTGTCACGGGATGCTCAGTTTTAGGGAATGTTAAAGAAACCGCGCCAGCGTACCAAAGCCGATGTGGGGAGGGGCAGGGTGGGGGTAGTAGTAAACAATGTATTACGCGGGCAAATACAGGTAACTTTACTGTAACATACAAATAAATAAAGTGAATTTCATTGTGCGCACTGCACCGCCAAATGGGATGCAGTGTGCGCAACAAAATTAGTTTCATTTATTTATATGTTTACTTACCTGTAATTGGCCGTAATCCATAGTTTACTACCCCCATCCTGCCCCTACCCACGCCACCGCCCGGCCAAACTCCCCGAGTCCCACCAACGACCGCTACTGACCTTATGTCGTTGTCCCATATAAAAGCAACGATCATTGGATCAGATATATAATCTGCCTTTTTGTAGTAGCCAAGGCACTGTGAAATTGAGCAATTGCCCTCCATGTAACAGAGAGTATGGCCAGTGCCACCCGTAATAGAAAAATACGAGCTTCCCCACCTGCAAACAGTAGTAAATCAAACTAATGTTACTCTGCGTCATGACTCGTATGTTTGTCTTGGCTTCAAGCATAGATGACCGAGCTGGCAATGCCGGCTACAACCAGGTTATGTCATTTCCCTAAACTAGAGATAAGAAGAACACTGGTGTACTGTGTACTGCTTGGAGTCCATAGTGCTAGTATAATGCCTGAAACTCCCACAAATGTTAGAGGCCGAGGAAGTGGGAGGATAGATAGATTATTACCACAAATGTTATGTACTGTGCTTCTTGCTAGTGCTACTGTGCCATTATGTGTTGAATTAATTTTGTGTTACTGTTTATGTAAGAGTACTGGTTACAACAATATTTTCTTTCTTTCTTTTCCCAAGACAAACCATCGCGGAAGGAGTTGGCAGTCAGGGCCCGGCGCCGGAAACTGGAGGCCATATGCCGGGAGTACCGGAGGCTGGTGGCTCTGGCGGAGGAGGAGGAGGAGGCGGCAGCAGCTGCAGCCTCGTCCGATGCCCCGGGCCCCAGCCAGGCCCCAACTCCAGCGGTACGGCGCCGCGGTCTGATAGCCAGCCGCCGCAAATCATTAACAGCCAGCACTGCTGCTGTCCCCCATTGTGGATGCCACTGCAGGGCATTCCGCAAGAAGATTCTCCTCCGGATGGCACGGCAAGAGGAGCAAATGGAGGAGCGGGTGAAACTCCTGGTGGACAAACACCTTAAAGCCCGCCGATTATAACATCGAGGACCCTGTTGCTTTGCCCCTTTTTATTCCTTGTTTTGGTGGGTGGGAATTGGGCGTTGGGGTTTCGGGACATTCTTTGGACTTTTTCGTTTTGGACATTGGTTGGGGTTAGGGAGAGGGGTGGGTCAGGTGTGGGATAGTTTATTTTTGTTAGGGTAATAAATTATATTTATACTTAAACATACAATGTTAATGTTTTGTGGGGGGTTACTGTTTTATGAATTAACGTCACATTGGTTTGCTTGCTGCTGCAGGGCCGCAGCCAGTGTTTGATTTAAATAATCTGCCGATGATGTATAACAAACAGATAGATGCGGTACCCCTCACCGAGTTATTTGTCCTACTAGTATTCTACCTCCCACCAAACTTATCTTACCTGTGATTGATGATGACTACGTTCGGCACAGCGATGGCTGCATGGTTTCCATAGAGAATGTAGAAGATGCCATGGTTGTGGTGGTAGTACTAGAGTAGACACTGGCAGTAGCATTTGCTAAAAAAATTTAAAAAAGAGACAGTCACTTGCCTGAGAAAAACTGTTGGAGGAGTAGTCGAACGAAGTGAAATACAGTACAGAAGACGACTGCCAAACAAACAATATTGCAGTTGCAACTGCTAAAGTCAAATTAAACATAATGGTGGCGGGGACAGCCTAGTACAAGAAGTTATAAACTGCAGTTGTGCTGTCGAGTGAGTCACTTAACTTAACACAATCGTAATTCGTAACCTTTACTGCTGTGTGGTAGGAGTTTGATGATTAATGCAATCAATGACGGCAATTAATTATGATGTACTACTATTAGCCGTTGACGGCTTGCACAATGACAATGCACATAGACTGAGCATGGGTGGCCAAGCAGAAGAAGCTCCTCGCCCTGCCTTGCAATTGAATTAGTGTTGCTTTCACCACATCTGCCCCAGCAAGCGTGTGATCAATTGGTGTACATTTTATGTAGTCACATCACACCTCAATATAAATCACAGCCCGGGGGAAGAGGGTTAGGGTTTGATGAATGGATGGGAAGGGGGTTTGGGGAAAGGTTTGAAAATGAAAAACAGTATGCATGGACAACAAAAGCAAAGCGCAATCTTGGCAGACGACCATGATCTTATCCAAAAAATCAATAAAGCGAGAAAAGGGAAATGCATGCGTTAATGATGAAGATTAGATAACTTGATGGTTAATGAGTAGTACATAATAACTCCTACTAGACAATTAGACAGTACAGGGCACCAGTATATTCTATTTCTATGCAATTTGCCTTGCCTGTAATATGCCCTCAGAGACCCAAATTCCATGTTGTACTGGGCTTACTTGTAAAGATAGCAAAGACAATTAACAAACATTTGTAGGGATCAATTAGCAAACAAACACACAACACACAGTCCTAATGATTGCAGAGAAAAAAGGAATCAAATTAATTAAAAGATGAATGATGAATGATACTAAAGTTACTGTATTATCATGCTAAAATTGTGGAGTTGAATCTCGTCCTTCCTCTTGGTCCTATCTTCCATGGACGCTCCGCACATCAATCTTGGTGGCCTTCCTGATGCCGATTGGTAAGGTAAATGTGAGTTGTGTCTCCCAGTATAGCAAGCACAGGGTAAAGGCCGGCCTGTAACGTCTAGATGGAAAAACAAAAGGGGTATTGAGAAATCAATGAATAAAAAAAAAAAAAAACATCAGTTACGGTGGAGTCCAAGAAGAGAAGAGAGAACACTTTCAGAGTGAGGCGGCTTGGATATATCGTGTAGATTCTGTTTACAGCATTAAGCTACAACAACAACAGGACAGAACAGGCCCACCACAGCACCAGCCCGGCCGTGACCCAACCTCCATTTACCTTAATTTTTGACATAGCCAGACAAAAGGCATACACAGCAACTTAGCATTTTCCTAATTAACTGACAAAATCAATGCTCCGCTGTCAGTCATCACTACACTCGTGACTCGACTAGACCACTACATGGACATGTAGGTCTGCTGTGTTTACTACTTTCTTGTTGAATTGTTGTGTTTATGTTTACCTTATGCCACTTCATGAAATGCAATTAGTCCTTGAATCATCTCTGATCCAACTGAATGACTGCGCGCGAAAAGATAGTATGGTCATCATCATGGTGTGGTACGTGTTGTCCAACTACAACTCAGTCTGTATTGTTGACTCCGATTAAGTCCATATTCCATATTAAAAAATTGCAACAGATATTGGCCTGCACCTGCAGTAGTAGGAGTACAATTTGGTTATTAAACAACAAGAAAGGAAACATTGACTGTCACTTATTTACTTGAGTCACTTTGTAGATTAACTAGTAGAGTAGAGTTCGACTTCATGCACAACATCAACAACAAACAACAGCAATCGCTCAGAGTCTGCAAACATCCAATGCATTCCATCATTACCTGTCTTGCTCTTCTCTTTGGCTGTCAGATCATCAGATGCCTAGTGATGACATTTTTTTTTGTTTTTGCGGGGCAGTGGCCTCATCATTATTACTCCAGTCCACATTCATTTTGAGTGTTAGGCGCTGTTTCGGTTTTCGTCGTATTCATCTGTGGCACCTTTGTCACAGTTTAAGTTGCTTCCCATGGTCAGCAGCACTGTGATGATGGTCCGCGGCCTGTGTAGTGCTCATTGCTGGTCATTTGAGTTTGCACAAATGTCAGCAAGTTTCTTCGAAGAGTCTATTGTCTTTCTCTGCCAAGTACCTTCTGTCCTGACAGTGAGGACCTTTGGATGCCTGCTGAGGCTGTAGCCTTCGGACACTGATGAGTTTCAGCTTGAAAACAAAACGGAGGATAGCTATAGTAGTCACGTTTCACTTCTAATGGAGGCGGGACTGGTAAAGGCAACATTTATTGTACTAATGTCTGGCTTGATGGAAATGTACTCGTGCGAGACAGGAAGATGAAGCAGGACTCTGAAGAGTGGACAGTTAAATGCACAGACGTGCAACTCCAATAGGGAAATAAAAAGAAGACGGTGGTGATGGTTTTGTTGTGATTTGATTTGAACCAGAAAGACAGATACACAGACACATAAAGGAAGGAAGAAAGCAACAATTTGAAAGCCTAGTTGTCAGGGAAGAGGAGCTCGTCCTCAAACTCTGGTGGTTCGGACAGAAGTAGGTCCTGTAACGCACTATTTACGTCATCCAAGTCGCTCTGCTCTTCCTGCTGTGATTCACGTATTTTGTAATCCGGTGGTATAAAGTGCTGATTCATTTTGATCATGGTTAACCTCTCCACGCTTTGGGCCGAGAGACTGGTCCTTTTCGAAGTTACAATGGCACCAGCAGCACTGAAAACACGCTCAGAAGAGACACTTGCGACAGGGGAAGCGAGATACTTTATCGCCAGCCTGCTGAGCACTGTCCATTGGCTTCTTTTCCCATACCAATACACCAATGGGTTTCCATCCATGAAGACCTCTGTTGGGTCATCCAGATAGGCCTGGACCATCCGCTCAATGTTAAGGGGTGCTCGGATGTGCTCGGCCGGTTTTGCCTTTGCATCAGCACTGGACTTACCATACCCCTGCTGTAGAAACCAATCAGTTGCACATTGTGCTGCGGACGATCCTGTTCTTGATGTTATTGTTGGTGTAGGTGACTGCTGGGAGGCAAATGCACTGCCCTCAGGCTCCGAAGTATAACTTGACTCTGGATGCCCTGTAGTACTGGTTATGGCCTGTGGTGGGGGGCCTGTAATTAACAGCCGTTCACTTTCGAAAATAGTTGCTTCCTTAGCTATCAAAGTTTTGTAGTTGGCAACATCCACTTCCGAAAAAGGAATTACTGCCTTGCTGTTCAGAAATACTTTGTACCGTGGATCCAAAATTGTGGCACTAATGTAATGTGGTTGTGACAAAATTTTATTTTTAATCCTTGTATTTTCCGATAAGCGAGCGGCTAAGGTCTCCGCCAAATGATATGCGTCTTGTTTGTCATCCACACCTGTGTACGTTTCAGACACATCCTTCAGCTGTTGCTCTAGCATGTGCAACAATGGGATAGCTTGGCCCATAGTACAGTCCTCCCTGCTGACTTCACGTGTGAAGATCTCAAAAGGAAGTAGCATCTCAGTCAGGCATTTAATGAGGTCCCATTGAGCCATCTCAACGGTCATGCCTCTCACAGTAGGTTCCCCTATTCTTTGCATGACATAAGCATTGAGTGGTATGTACAGTTCAAACAGACGATCAAGCATATAATAAGTTGAGTTCCAACGTGTTGGCACCTCCTGGATGAGCGCTTTGACTGGCAGTTTATGCTCACGTTGAATGACCCTCAGCTGCTTCCGGGCTTTAAAAGAATGGCTGAAATGTGTGCATATTCTTCTGCAGGTGACCAGTAAGTTGCTGACTTTTGATTCATTTTTCAAAAAGTCTTGAACAACAATGTTAATGCAGTGTGCCAAACACGGGACCCTGAAATAGCCACCATTGCGCATGGCCAAAACTACATTACTGCCGTTGTCCGTGGCAACAAAACCAATCGTAAGCCCTCTTGGGCGCAGCCACTCAAAGACCTTGGTGTTAAACTCTTCCAAAATGTTTGCAGCAGTATGAGATTTCTCCATGGCAAACATGGCTACAGTTGCATGTTTGCGAGTGGCATGAAAAATCTCTGCAGTATCAACACCAGCAGATAGCTGTTCTCTAACACCCACAAAACTGATCCAGTGTGCAGTGATGCACATGTAATCTGTGGCTTGGCAACTGGTCCACATGTCTGTAGTCAGGTGGATACTGTGAACAGCACTCTGCTTCAAGGCCTTTCCTAGCAATTCCAGCACGTCGTGATGTAGTGCTGGAACTGCAACTCTGGCAAAATAGTAGCGGCTGGGAACATGCCATTTTGGGCAGATGGTTGACACAAATTCCACAAAACCCAACCCTTCAACAAAAGAAAAAGGGAGAAGGTCCAGTGCTAACATTTTAGCCAGCTTCGCATTGTACAAACGTGCTATTGGGTGGTTGCGTTCGTACTGCCCCTCACCCCCAAACATGCTGATAATGGTAGGCTGCATGGTTTTCCTTTCTCTTAGGCTCAACGCACTTTTTGGTAGTGCGGACCTGGTACTTCTTGGTGTCTCCGGCTGACTCTTACTCTTGTGCCACTGAGATGTTGCTGAAGATGTGTGCAACGTTAAGACTGCACTGCTGGGGTCAGGGACACCTTGTGTACCACTAGTGAGAATGTCTCCCTGTCCTTCCTCTTCCACCGTGATCGGATCTTCTTCTACTCCTTTATCCCCACCAACACCAGTGGTTGCCGTTTTTTTTCTGTCGCAAAGGTGGTCCTCCCAGCTGATCAAGTGGTGTTTTTTCAGATGGGTCATTTGGCCTCCGGTACCATAGTTTGTACCAAGCTTACCACGACTAACAGAGGTATTACAAATGGAGCATATAGCAATGTTCTCCTCCTTTTCGCTAACCGTAAAGAAGTCCCAAACTGGGGAGCTTAACTTTGGCCTCCTGCTGGAGGTGCCACTTCCAATGCCGGATGATCTGTAGGGTGTGTGTTGAATTTGACTCTGTGCTGCTGTACCACTACCTACTCCTACAGAGGTGGTGGTTGTGCTGGATGTAGGTCGCTGCCGGGCCTTTGCTAATGCAAATATGGAAGCTGTAGGTCGTGTTGGTGTTACCTGTGGAGGTATGCGTGCTACATCCCTCGCAGCGATTTTGGATAGAGTAAGAATGTTGGTCTCCATCTCCTCGGGGCCGGGAGTGATGTTCATGATGACTGGCTCGTCGTCATCATCATCATCATCTTGCTGTTCTACATCGACCTCCATAAGTGTAAGGCTTTCTGGAACCTTCCTTTTCCCTAGCTTGGTCTTGGAACGTGGCTCCCTCTCAGACTCAGTTTGAGGCTTCCAAGTGGCATCTAGATCATCAGAAGGGGGCTTGGCGAAGAACTCGATGGACTACCCCTCCTTTTCCTTGCTGGGGATTTGGAAGACAATGGATCTTCTGAATGAGTGGCTTCTTCTTCTACCTCTGCATGAGGCTCAATTTCCTGAACTGCCCCTACTTCAGGAGGAACAACAACTACTATTGCGGGCGGTGGTTGCGGCTGTTGTTGTTGACCACTTATCTGCTGTGTTTCCTCCTGCGTTGATTGGGTACTACTTTGAGATAGCGATAAGTTTATCTCCGGCTCAGCATCACTGCTTTCCACCATTAGGCTGGCTACCTCTTCTCCACTCATGTGCTTGGCCCTGGGTTGGTGGGTTGGGTCCACTGATGCGGATGTGCTGCCCCCAGCTTGCCTCCCGGACACCGCTGCTGCAGGCGCAATTTTTTTTTCCCAAAAAAGGTACTGGCCGGCACACCAGACTTCAGTGTCACTTGCTTCTTCTGTTCCTTCTTCTTCTCAATAGCAACTTTCTTGGTACTGGAGGACCTGGTACCTGCTTTCTTTGGGCCCATCTTCTTCAGATGTCAGCAGCACTCAGTTGCAGAGATGTCTGGTCAGTCAGGTCACACGTCACGTTGTGTGTCCAGCAGCAGGATGTCTGTCTGGAAGTGCAACAGGCAATGTTGAGAGACACACCTCCTCCTCAGTCTTTGTGCACCTAAAAGCAAAAAAGGCAGAACATCAGTCAAACATAGCACAAATCAAACAAATAGAATATAGAACTTAGTGTGTGGTGGCCTCAATTATTAAATTTCAGAAACTCTTCCAACAACAACACACAGTGTAGCCATTTGTGAGACGTTGACAACAAGGCCAGGGCTTTACTGGCTACTGTACACTCTGGAAGAATAAGAATATTAAAGAACTAAAACTAAAATGTACTGGAGCATGTTTGGCCTAAATTTGTGCATCACGTCACGTGTGATGTATTATATAGCAGCATCAGGGAGCTGCAGCTGGCAATGGGGATGGATTTGGCAGCAGTAAAACAAGAGGAAAAATGGAAAGACACGCAGGCCTATTTGGCAAAAACAGCACACTAATAACTACCACAACAAAATGGCCCCCAGAAACATGGTGACTCACAGGCACAAGGCACGGCAAACAATGAACTCAAGCAGGCCTATATATGGGCAGACAAAGGATGCCTTATAAAACACACACCGCTTTCATGCAAAAACAAAAATCCACATGGCTAAAAACACTTTGGAAAGTTAGACAACCACTACAACAACACTATTATAATGACAGTACACACGCAAAAAATGCATTTATTTACCACACCCAATAAGTGAAATAGTCAGACCCTCCAAAAAAAGCCAGATTTCGGAATTCAATTTAATCTATTCAATGCCATCTAGGGCCTAAATGATGCCAAAGTTACACAGACTACACAGAAACAGTTTTATGCACCCATGGTGACTACCTCTGGGCCTACTGGCATACTGGGCCGCAAGCTTGGAGGCCTATGGCAAAAGCACAGTGGCTGGTTTAACAAAATGGCCGCCGCCCACATGTCCAGGCCACCCAAAATAACAAAAAGTGAAGACAAAGGACAGGACCAGGCAGTTGGAGACTGTGGGAAACTTGCTACCTCTTGGAAAAAATTGTAAAACAAAGAAAAAATGACTCCTTGATCACCAAACTACATCTAAATGACAACCTGAGGAGTTTTTGTGCAAAATGAACTAAATCAACAGTTTCGAGAAGGTTTAATGATGCTCGAGGGATATTGTTCGCCAGATTGTAAATCCTGCGTGTTCGGCATCGCGATCGTCACAAATTGTCGTTATCGCGCGCGCGAAACGTACATTGAGCGCGCGAAGAAGTTAAAAAGTGTAAGTCCGCGTTGTCGCGCAGTGCGGACTTGCACAAAGTCCGCGAGCTGAAGGCCCAGGGTTACCTACTGGCTGAAAAGGCCTATTTATTTAACAAACACCACAAAAAATAAAATACGCTCCAAAAACCACTTTTACCAATTAAAAACAATGCCATCCATGGCCTCAATTATGTTACAATTCAACAGACAACACAAAACAGTTTTTATGCACCCATGAGGATGACTACCGCCGGGCCTACTGCCACACTAGGCCGCAACAAGCTTTGAGGCCTATGGCAAAAGCACAGTGGCTGTTCACACAAAATGCCCGCCAACAACAACAAGAAAAGGAAGACAAGACAGACAATGCAGGCCTAAGGCAAAAGCACAATGCCTGGCTTCACAAAATGGCTGCCACCCACATGGCCAGGCCACCCAAAATAACAAAAAGTGAAGAAAAAGGACAGGACCAGGCAGTTGGAGACTCTGGGAAACTTGCTACCTCTTGGAACAAATTGTAAAAGAAAAAAAAAATGACTCCTTCATCACCAAACTACATCTAAATGACAACCTGAGGAGTTTTTTGTGCAAAATGAACTAAATCAACATTTTCGAGAAGGTTTAATGATGCTCGAGAGATATTGTTCGCCAGATTGTAAATCCTGCGTGTTCGGCATCGCGATCGTCACAAATTGTCGTTATCGCGCGCGCGAAAACGTACATTGAGCGCGCGAAGAAGTTAAAAGTGTAAGTCCGCGTTGTCGCGCAGTGCGGACTTGCACAAAGTCCGCGAGCTGAAGGCCCAGGGTTACCTACTGGCTGAAAAGGCCTATTTATTTAACAAACACCACAAAAAATAAAATACGCTCCAAAAACCACTTTTACCAATTAAAAACAATGCCATCCATGGCCTCAATTATGTTACAATTCAACAGACAACACAAAACAGTTTTTATGCACCCATGAGGATGACTACCGCCGGGCCTACTGCCACACTAGGCCGCAACAAGCTTTGAGGCCTATGGCAAAAGCACAGTGGCTGTTCACACAAAATGGCCGCCAACAACAACAAGAAAAGGAAGACAAGACAGACAATGCAGGCCTAAGGCAAAAGCACAATGCCTGGCTTCACAAAATGGCTGCCACCCACATGGCCAGGCCACCCAAAATAACAAAAAGTGAAGAAAAAGGACAGGACCAGGCAGTTGGAGACTCTGGGAAACTTGCTACCTCTTGGAACAAATTGTAAAAGAAAAAAAAATGACTCCTTCATCACCAAACTACATCTAAATGACAACCTGAGGAGTTTTTTGTGCAAAATGAACTAAATCAACATTTTCGAGAAGGTTTAATGATGCTCGAGAGATATTGTTCGCCAGATTGTAAATCCTGCGTGTTCGGCATCGCGATCGTCACAAATTGTCGTTATCGCGCGCGCGAAACGTACATTGAGCGCGCGAAGAAGTTAAAAAGTGTAAGTCCGCGTTGTCGCGCAGTGCGGACTTGCCCAAAGTCCGCGAGCTGAAGGCCCAGGGTTACCTACTGGCTGAAAAGGCCTATTTATTTAACAAACACCACAAAAAAGAAAATACGCTCAAAAAACCACTTTTACCAATTAAAAACAATGCCATCCATGGCCTCAATTATGTTACAATTCAACAGACAACAAAAAACAGTTTTTATGCACCCATGAGGATGACTACCGCCGGGCCTACTGCCACACTAGGCCGCAACAAGCTTTGAGGCCTATGGCAAAAGCACAGTGGCTGTTCACACAAAATGGCCGCCAACAACAACAAGAAAAGGAAGACAAGACAGACAATGCAGGCCTATGGCAAAAGCACAATGCCTGGCTTCACAAAATGGCTGCCACCCACATGGCCAGGCCACCCAAAATAACAAAAAGTGAAGACAAAGGACAGGACCAGGCAGTTGGAGACTCTGGGAAACTTGCTACCTCTTGGAAAAAATTGTAAAACCAAACAAAAATGACTCCTTGATCACCAAACTACATCTAAATGACAACTTGAGGAGTTTTTTGTGCAAAATGAACTAAATCAACATTTTTGAGAAGGTTTAATGATGCTCGAGAGATATTGTTCGCCAGATTGTAAATTCTGCGTGTTCGGCATCGCAATCGTCATAAATTGTCATTATCGCGCGCGCGAAACGTACATTGAGCGCGCGAAGAAGTTAAAAGTGCAAGTCCGCGTTGTCGCGCAGTGCGGACTTGCCCAAAGTCCGCGAGCTGAACGCCCAGGGTTACCTACTGGCTGAAAAGGCCTATTTATTTAACAAACACCACAAAAAATAAAATACACCCCAAAAACCACTTTTACCAATTCAAAAGTAAACAAGGCCATCCATGGATGCCCGGCCTACATGATGTTTAAACTTTAAATTCAACAGACATCACAGAAACCTGCACCCATGGGTACCTCGGGCTCAAGTCTGGGCCTACTGGCTGAAATTCCAATCAAAGAAAAACAACTAGGCCCCTGCAGAAACTACAGGCCACAACAATACATTTAAAAAAATATGGAAATCCCCCAAAAAATGTAGGTACAAACAAGCCCCAATCAAACAAACAAGTACACCAATTCTCCAACTTACTTGTAAAATATCAAATCCAAGAGTCCTCAAATCCAATCCAATGATATGATGCAGCAGACAGACACAAAAAGTGATCCTTCCAGGTCAAAATCAAAATGCAAGTGAACAGCACATGGACAAAACACTGGGAGGAGCCTGCTGGACAGGAACAGGAAGTTTGAGAATCAGGGGCACTTCCTTCCTCTTGGAAAAAGAGAAAAAGGACTCCTTGCTCACCAAACTACATCTCTAAATGACAACCTGAGGAGTTTTTTGTGCAAAATGAACGAATTCATCTTTTTCGAGAAGGTTTTATGATGCTCGAGATATATTCATCGCCAGAATGTAGTTTCTTCGTGTTCGGGATCGCGATCTTACCAACACTGCCGCCGGAAGTCAGATCGCGCGTCCGAATGACGTGTTCGCGGTCGCACACTCTCGCGGGAACTTGCGGCCGGATTCCAAATCTCGTGGCGCCCGCGAACGGATAGGAAGTCGCGTCGGCGAACGCAGAATCACGGTAGGTCGTTACCGCGCGCGCGAGAACGTATATTGAGCGCGCGATGAAGAAAAACAGCTACGCTACGCCGCAAATTGCGTAGCGCACGGTAGCTTCGCGTTCTACGCGAATCGCGAAGTTACCGCAACTTCGCAGGCTTCGCGAGCGTAGCGAATTTCACCGCCCAGGCTTACTGTGAAGGTGAGTACTAGCTGTGTCCCATTGCACATTAACAACAATCTCACAACCCCCCAACTTAGGCACAAGTCCATGTATTGAATAGGGCTGTGTGTAGGAATGACCAAATCGGTAGCAGGCCAGAAGTGGTGTCCTACATCACATGTGACAACAGAACTTCACGTCTCATACCTACTCACACACATCTGTGTGGACACATTCTGTTGTGATTTATAACATTGCTCAACATGGTCAGAGGTTGGACACCATACTCACATTGCTGAAGACACGTAAGTGCACAGGTCTGCCAGCAACTATCCCAAAACAATGTCTGGCTCACAGAGGTGGAGCTGTCAAAAGGGACCCACCCCCATTGTACATGCGTCAGTCAGTTCCTCCCTCTTTAGGGACAATGCTCATTGTGGCACATGAGTGGTCAATCTAATCAACACTCATCACAGTTAGACACCAGTGGTGTTGCGTAGACTTTATTGGCATGTGCGTGTCAGTACGGACAAGACAACGGCCACAACAGGCAGGGACATGCTTAAGACACTTACACGCAGCATGGGAACATGTCGAGGTGCAGGAAATGGGGAGGCAAAAATGAACACCAATCATCATGGATGGCAACGGTCTCAGCCCACCTTGCCTTGCTGGACGAGTCATGTGTTGTTTGGCGTCTGCCCATTGCCCCGTGTGAGGGGGCACGACTCACAGCCCATGGGGTCTGCATAGTGCTCTGCCACCCGACTGCGCCGACTGTCTGCTCTGCTGACAGTGATCAGGTGAAAGGGTCCGACAAGTTCACATGTCGTGCTACATTGCCATGTGTGTACTCCCCCCCCAGCAGTGTGTCCGAATTGGTAACGTTGCAAAACGACGCTGTGCTGCTCCGACCATGGAACTGCATCACCTTGCACAGGTGTGTGTACACATGTGTAGTTCCACGCACATGCATTCTGAGTCCAGACGAAGGCAGACATGTCCTCTGTTGTGGTGGGATATGTGAGCATTCCCCACGATGCAACAAGGTGTTGGGACCTGTGCTGTGGGTGACAATCCGATGTGGCTGCAGGAACGTAGTTACTCGTCCATGAATGCCAGCGCAGCTTCATGTGCAATGTGTTCCAATAGTACGTCGTTGTCAGGTTCAAGGAACACCAGGGTGAGCCAATCCATTAACTGGTCCGGGCAGATGTGCTCAGTCCACGCCGTTTCCCCAATCCGCAACACAGCCCAATAGGGGAGCGCCTGGATGTGGTCACTGCACACGAGGAGTTGTGCAATCTTCCATACGCAACTGCCAGCACATACGCCAAGGATCAGTGCAGCCCATGCACGGCTATCCAGGTGACACTCCTGTTCGTGGGCCAACAGGGGGCGCACTGTCAGGTCATAATCCAATTCAGCTACCGTTGCGTTGGATAGGCAGACCTCCATGGGCCACTCGAATGTGCATGATCGACAGTGGAACCAGGGCTGGACGCAGGTGACGTAGGCAAGACGGAAACTCAGACGGAAACTGATTCGCAACACTGCCATTGGCAGGGATCCCAACAGATGCAGCATTCGTGCACGGTACAGTTCCATGTGACAGGGGTTGTGCATGTGCCCGGGAATGCCTGCCATTGCGTTTGTTGGTCACGTGGCACCGGCACTCCTCAGACCGGCGGAAGTTTGGTGGACGATATGCCACAGCTCTGGGCAATAAGTTGTATGTGTGTGCAACATTTGGACGTATGGGTAGTTTTTAACCAATGTGTCAAGGGCATCCCTTGTGGTGTAGGTCGTGCAGGGACAAGTGTGTGTGTGGGGTGTGGGCAGGTTGGTGTTTCATTAGCACAGTTCGTGGTGTGGGAGTCGTCGGAGGCTGGTATGGTATCTCACGTAGGGTGTGCCAGCCGCATTCAGGACCAAGGTCGGGGGTTTGGTTGGCCTTCGGCCTTGTGTGTTGAGACAAAGGAGCTTTCATTCCTGATTTTAGTCTGACTACTGCTTGCATGTCTTAATTGTGATGTGGACTTCGTGCTAACTTTGATGCCAGGCCTGTGATTTGGGGTGCACAGATTTCGAGACACACGCAGCTGTTGGCATGTTTGCATGAGCCAAGGGCCCGATTGGCCTTGCACTCCTTGTTCAGTCTCTCTCTTTCTCGCTCTTTCTTTCTCTCTCTCTCTCTTTCTCTCTCTCCCTGTCCTTTGATGATTGCCTGACACACCTTCTTATCTTGGATATTGTCTTGCAGGCTGTGAGTCACAGATTGTCCAGGGATGCCCCGCCATGACTCTTCACAATAGTTGTTTGGTGACAAATTAGAATGTGACATTTTGTTTGGTCTTTCAATGGTGTATGTATGAATCAGGATTTCAGTGCTCACATGTATGTTGATTGTTGCAATTGTGAAACATCAGGCGAGTGCTTTTGTACATGTTTTCGTGCAGTTGATGTGCTGTGTCTTGGTCCGGGGAAGGTGGGGGGTGCCGGGGGTGGGGCCCGGGGGGGGGTGGTCCTGGGGGTGGTGGGTGTTGTGACCCTCTTGGGTGTCCGGCACGCATGTTCAGTGGCTCCATGGCATCTGTTGTTCTTCAGGTGTGGCTCTGGGCTGGGCTCTCCTTTGTGGTGCAGGCTGTCGTCCGAATTTGCACCAGGTCGGAGCAGGTGTTAGTTTCCTACTGCTAACGCGCCTTATCGCATGTTTTGTGATCTTATCGCGGATCTGGCTGGTTGTTGAGAATGTTGAGGAGTGGTGTTGTCGCAGCTTTTTGCACGGGAACGCCTACTCTGCATCTCATTAGCGATAGTTGCCGGGGTCATCTGTGGAGATGTTTTTTGCGGCTGCTATCGCGGGTAAACTGGTGTTATGGGCTGTTAACACCAGCTTGTGAATGGGGCGATGAATTTATCGCAACTTTGGCTGCAATAAAGTGCCGTTAACTCGGCGATAGCTCCTTGAGAATATGCCCCTGGGTGTTTTTACCTAATATGAGTGGTATGGTGTGTCAGTCCGTTTCTTCTACACATTCCGGTTGACTCATTAGGAATGGTTTCTAAAAACGGTTTCTGCTGTGTACAGGTGCAGCCATGAGTTTTTGGACACCAAACATGGGAGGCGTTTTCAAGTGGTTTTTGTATAATGAAAGATCTCTGTGTGGGCGCCTGTTGGTTTTGATTGGTATTTTTATTTACCTACCATAATGTCCACACTTTTTTCTGTTGGCCGCATATAGACACACAAAATCAACGTGGGTGCAACTCTAATTTCCGTCAGAGAACTCTGCAGATTGGCTTGTCCTGGGTGATTTTCTTGCCTAGTTGTAGTCTCCTACCTGTCTGTCGTGATTTGAGCTGCCAGGTCTTATTTGCACTTAGTGCCGCAGCCAGATAGAGAGCGCCGGGTTTGTGGCATGCTTTTCAACTGGGTTGTTTTTGCTGTGACCTGCAGTGTTAAATTCCATGCCTAATGTACTGCACTGGCCCAGGACTGCTCTCTGGAGATCAACAGGAGGCTCTGTCCAGACCTCAGATCTCCTACGTGTAATCTTTAGCGCGCCACCGACCCTTGCACCATTACAATGTTCACGCGATCTTTAACGCTCCACCGGCCCTTGCACCGTCACAACCTTCATGCGGTCTTTAACGCGCCACGAGCCCTTCCACCGTAACAACCTGCACGTGGTCTTTAACTTTAACACGCCACCATCCCTTGCACCGTCACAACCTTCACAGGGTCTTTAAGGCGCCACCGGTCCTTCCACCGTCACAACCTTCAACCAGGCTTTAAGGCGCCACCGGCCCTTCCACCCCACAACACTCACATGGTCTTTAACGCGCCACCGGCCCTTCCACCCCACAACCTTCACTTGGTCTTTAACGCACCACGGGCCCTTCCACCATCACAACCTGCACGCGGTCTTTAACGTGCCATGGGCCCCTTCCACTGTCACAACCTTCACGCAGTCTTTAACACGCCACAGGCCCTTCCACCCCACAACATTCACTCGGTCTTTAATGCGCCATGGACAATTCCACCCCACAACACTCACACGGTCTTTAACGCATCACGGGCCCTTCCACTGTCACAACATGCACGCGGTTTTTAACTCGCCACCAGTCCTTGAACCATCGCAATATTCACGCAGACGGCCTTTGCACCATCACAACAACCTGCACGCAGTCTTGCACGTTCACAACCATAACGGAGTCTTTAATGCGCCACGACCCTTGCACTGTCACCACCTGCACGCAGTCTTTAATGCGCCACGGCCCTTGCACCATCACAACCTGCTCCAACAACTTTTGTCCTTTTTGGCCCTTTATATTCACAGGGGGATATTCTCAAGAACGTGCGATAATCATCACCAAAATAGGCTAATGCAATTTACCATATCGCCGTCTATCGCGGGAAAATAACTCTGTGTCAACGTCGTATTCCCAACACGGCGGTAACATGCAATAGTTTCATGAGAACGCCTCTAATGTCCGCGATACAACCACCGCGACGGCGATAAAAAAGGAAACCCGAATGTGAAAAAAGTTGCGATGGGCCCAACTGCGATAAAAATTCAGCGAAAAGCAGCGCCAGGCCCGCAAGTCCCACAAGTAAGGCGGGAACAATCACTATAAAAGCGGCAAAAAAAAAACACCTACAAAACACAAACAACTGCGAAGCACCATGGAGGGAGCCAGAGCAAGTACAGAGGACAACCAGAACCCCACAAGCCCCACGGAGGACCAGCCTGGGACCTCTGGGACAGGGAAGGGCAAGGAGAAGAAGAAGAGGAACACGCGTTTTAGTATGCAGGAAAACCAGATCCTCATTACGGAGGTGACAGAACACCCCCACCAACTGACCATCACCTCCACTGTGACATTGGCAACTAAAAATACAATATGCCAGTCCATCTTGGCCAAGGTGAATGCAGTCAGAGTGAAGAGAAGGGAAGTGGACGACTGCAAGAAGCGCTGGACTGATGTGAAGCGCAAAACCAAGCTGAAAATCGCTGCCAACCTGAGAGCAGCAATGCAGACTGGAGATGGGAGCCCAGCGACACACCAGAAGCTGGATGAGATGGAGGAAATGGTGAGCCGAGTCATCATTGGGGAGACGGTGGCAGGAGTTGGTGGACCAGACACTGCACAACATGACCCGAGCCAACAGCAACAGGGTGAGTAACCACCAGGGACTGGGGGGACGGGGGAAGATGGGCACAATGGCACACATGCAAAATTAAGTAGAGCACATCTGCAGACAAACCATGCCCAAGAGTCACAACTCCGACCAAGAGCCCAATGTACCCAAGTCTGCAATATCTCAGCACTGTAAAAGCACAGAAGTGAAAGGCACACTGCCCGAAAGGGAGAAGGGCCAGCCAAATCAGAGCTGAAGGGGCAACACACCCACAATGCAGCACACACACATAAGAATCAGAGCACCTCAACATTGACAACAATGTGGTACAAACTGCAACACCCTCACAACAGAACAGAGGACACAACTGCTGCCGCCTGTGTGTAGAAAATGGCCATTTGCATTTGGCATAGCAGGAAACTGTGAGATGAGAATGGACAAGTACAACCTCACATCCCTGATGGTGTAGAAATGTCAACTGTCCTGCATCAAATAGGCATCTCCTCACAAACAGTCACAATGTACATTGACATGCAGTCCGTCAGTAAACCTGTACAATGCGTGAACATACATTTGAACACAGTCTCAATCTGCATCTCCCCTTCACATTGCAGAGGGAGAATCAACACCTCCTGCAGAGCAGACACAACAACTCAGCACTGATGACGAAGAGGACCTCCCCAACATCGAAACCGACGCCCTCCAGCAGCTCATGGACAGCTTCGGCACCCCACCTCCAGGAGCAGGGCAGCCCAGCTGCATCGAGGAGACCCCACCCCCTGCACAGACCACACAGCAGGAAGCACCCACCACCACGGCTGTCTCCCAGGACCCCCACGACCAACACATGGCATTCCAATGCCGTGTGTCAGGGTGCCAGGAGAAGATGGCTGATCAGCTGCGGGTGGGGTTCGACCTCATGGCAGCCAAACTAGATGCCATACGTGGGTGTCTAAGTCCCATCAGGGTCCACTTACAGTCCCTAACGGACACCCACTGTCCGCTCCATGCTCTCCAACAATCCATGGCTGACATCTCTGGAGTCATGACTCGGAGACAAGAACACCTGTCCAGTCAGAGTGGCTCCAGCGATGTCAGCCGGGAGTTGGGGCACATGCGGAGGATCATGGAGAACATGGAGCGGATGCATGCGGAACGATTGGCTGCCACGGCTGCACACCAGCGAGATGTAGCTGGGATCTTCCATGCCCTGCAGATCCTCATCATGGCATTGCCACCACACGACCTGGGGCGGATAAATGCTGCTGCTATTACTCCATCCACATCTCCACCCCCAGAAGTGTCAGTGCCACACAGTGCGGCAGACCAAACACCACCACCCACATGTGAGGCACCTGACACATCAGAGGACGAAGATGATGATGAATCTGGCTTGGTGGTGAGATTGAAGTGGTAGCATACATCACCGCCACATGGCCTGTTTCAGCTTGTTTCTGCCCTCTGCATCATGCCCTGGAATAACATCTTCCATTGTCCCCCGTTACACTCAGCGACACTCACCTTGGACCACGACATGGACTGCCATATTTGGAATGGTTACCAAGGACACAGCAATCACACTGCGGACTGAAGTCTTCCTCTTCCGATGAACCTGTCAATCCCAAAGGACTCTGGCTGGCCCTCCACGGGGCGACAATGTAAAGTGGGGTTTGCATGGCCCTGTACTGGTCCAGCTGAAACACCCCACTGAATGCGAATAAAACACTCAAATTCACACTGATGTGTCATGGCCCTGATCAATTATGCATGAAAGTATTGATGAATGTAGGGACAGTGATTCCACATAAATGGTACTCCCTGGGTAATGCTATCAATGCGCATGTATGGCCGTGACCCAGATAGGCAGTGAGACATACATCGTCATTCAAAACAACTCACATCACAGTTGAATACAAGTGAATGTTCGTAGACTTTATTAGCATATGCATGTCAGTACGGTCAAGAGAAGTGCCACAACATGCGGAGCAATGCAGCAGCATGTCAGAATGAGGAACGTTGCCAAGCACCGCTGTCCACTCCGGGGGAGTGCCCCACCTTTCACAGGTGTGTGTTACCCCGCGTGGTTGTCTGCCCACGTATTCGGGGTCCAGGCGAATGCAGCCATGTCCACTGTTGTCGTGGGATATGTGACCAGAACCCCAAGATGCAATAAGGCGTCTGGACATGTGCAATGGGTTCCAAACTGTTGTGGCTGCAGGTACGTAGTTACACGTCCATGAAAGCAATTGCAGCTTCGTAGGCAATCATCTCCAACATGAGGTCATTGTCGACTCCATCAAACAGGACGGCGAGGCTATCCATTAGCAGGTCCGGACAGATGTGCTGCGTCCACCCCCTGTCACCAATTAGCACCACAGCCCAATAGGGGAGCGGCTCAATGTGGTCACTGCACACGAGGAGCTCTGCAATATCCCAGGTCCAGCTGCCAGCATGTATGCCAAGTATCCAGGCATCCCATAGACGGGTATCACGGTGACACTCCTGGTCGTGGGCCAACAGGGGGTGCACACACATGTCGTAATCCAGGTCGCCTACCGTCCTGTTGGATAGGCAGACATCCATGGACCACTCGAATATGCACGATCGGCAATGCAACACAGGCTGAATGCCGGTGACGTTGGCAAGGCGGAAGCTTAGCCGGTAACTGACCCGCAGCACTACCAATGGCAGTGCCCCCAGTAAATGCAGCATATGTGCACGGTACAGTTCCACGTGACAGGGGTTGTGCATGTGTCCGGGATGTTCTACCATTGCGTCAGTGGCTCTGGTTGAAGCAGCACTGTTCTGACCTGTGCCAGTTCTGTGGATGAAATGCCACAGCTCGGATCAATGAGTTGTTTAAGTGTGCAACGGTTGTACGCCTGGGATGGTGTGGGAGTAAGTGTGAAGGCCATTCCATTCAAGATAACTCCGAGCAAGGACTTCTGTGTGTGGGGTGTGTATACGTTGGTCTGTCGTCGGGCTGTGCGTAGTGTGGGAGTCGTACTCAACTGCTATTGTATCTGTCAGGGGGTGCCGGGCACATGCAATTCCGAGGTCGGATGTGCAGATGTGCTTCCGCCTGATAGTTCAGACAGTCAGTTTGTCATCTGCTTGCATTCAGGAATTGTGATGTGGCTTGTTGGGTGTGGGGTGGGATGTGTGCGACTTTGGGATTCATGTTTGACATGACTTGCATGTGGCAAATGAGCGGCATGACTGTGTGTTACGTTGCCTCACAGCTGCTCCTCCCTCCCCCCAGGCCTATTCACTTGTGTACGCTGCGCGGTTGCATCACTTGCACTCCAACGGCACACCATTGTCATGCCTGTCTGCGCATGTCCACAAGCCTGACAACGACACTGTGATGTTGGCCGTTGAAGGTGATACCAAAGGGGATGATGGACGGAGCGTTAGAGCAAATCAAACACTCACCCCCAGTCAACTGATCTGGGTTTAATCCATCATCATTCTTTAGCTCACTCCACCACCCCAGTTCAGACATGGCCATATGCAAATCAGTCTGACCCGGTGCCTCATGGGAACAGTCCAGCCCGACCTGCCAAGCCATGTCTTCCTTGGACCGGAAACAAGCATCCTGGGACCGGTTTCGGGTTCAAAACCCTCATCAGCCAGGCTATCTTGAATCCAGTGGCAAAGTGAGCAAGGGACCCACGTCTGGGCATACCCTGCCAACTTAGGGCGAACAAAGCGATACCAAAGGGGATGATGGACGGAGCGTTAGAGCAAATCAAACACTCACCCCCAGTCAACTGATCTGGGTTTAATCCATCATCATTCTTTAGCTCACTCCACCACCCCAGTTCAGACATGGCCATATGCAAATCAGTCTGACCCTGTGCCTCATGGGAACAGTCCAGCCCGAACTGCCAAGCCATGTCTTCCCTGGACCGGAAACAAGCATCCTGGGACCGGTTTCGGGTTCAAAACCCTCATCAGCCAGGCTATCTTGAATCCAGTGGCAAAGTGAGCA
Organism: Calotriton arnoldi; assembly: GCA_963921515.1. Taxonomy (NCBI): domain Eukaryota; kingdom Metazoa; phylum Chordata; class Amphibia; order Caudata; family Salamandridae; genus Calotriton; species Calotriton arnoldi. Next base: position 577,140 of record CAWUFW010005848.1, read on the forward strand.
AGGGACCCACGTCTGGGCATACCCTGCCAACTTAGGGCGAACAAAGCGATACCAAAGGGGATGATGGAAGGAGCGTTAGAGCAAATCAAACACTCACCCCCAGTCAACTGATCTGTGTTTAATCCATCATCATTCTTTAGCTCACTCCACCACCCCAGTCCAGACATGGCCATGTGCAAATCAGTCTGACCCTGTGCCTCATGGGAACAGTCCAGCCCGAACTGCCAAGCCATGTCTTCCCTGGACCGGAAACAAGCATCCTGGGACCGGTTTCGGGTTCAAAACCCTCATCAGCCAGGCTATCTTGAATCCAGTGGCAAAGTGAGCAAGGGACCCACGTCTGGGCATACCCTGCCAATTTAGGGCGAACAAAGCGATACCAAAGGGGATGATGGATGGAGCGTTAGAGCAAATCAAACACTCACCCCCAGTCAACTGATCTTGGTTTAATCCATCATCATTCTTTAGCTCACACCACCACCCCAGTTCAGACATGGCCATATGCAAATCAGTCTGACCCTGTGCCTCATGGGAACAGTCCAGCCCGAACTGCCAAGCCATGTCTTCCCTGGACCGGAAACAAGCATCCTGGGACCGGTTTCGGGTTCAAAACCCTCATCAGCCAGGCTATCTTGAATCCAGTGGCAAAGTGAGCAAGGGACCCACGTCTGGGCATACCCTGCCAACTTAGGGCGAACAAAGCGATACCAAAGGGGATGATGGACGGAGCGTTAGAGCAAATCAAACACTCACCCCCAGTCAACTGATCTGGGTTTAATCCATCATCATTCTTTAGCTCACTCCACCACCCCAGTTCAGACATGGCCATATGCAAATCAGTCTGACCATGTGCCTCATGGGATCAGTCCAGCCCGAACTGCCAAGCCATGTCTTCCCTGGACCGGAAACAAGCATCCTGGGACCGGTTTCGGGTTCAAAACCCTCATCAGCCAGGCTATCTTGAATCCAGTGGCAAAGTGAGCAAGGGACCCACGTCTGGGCATACCCTGCCAACTTAGGGCGAACAAAGCGATACCAAAGGGGATGATGGACGGAGCGTTAGAGCAAATCAAACACTCACCCCCAGTCAACTGATCTGGGTTTAATCCATCATCATTCTTTAGCTCACTCCACCACCCCAGTTCAGACATGGCCATATGCAAATCAGTCTGACCATGTGCCTCATGGGATCAGTCCAGCCCGAACTGCCAAGCCATGTCTTCCCTGGACCGGAAACAAGCATCCTGGGACCGGTTTCGGGTTCAAAACCCTCATCAGCCAGGCTATCTTGAATCCAGTGGCAAAGTGAGCAAGGGACCCACGTCTGGGCATACCCTGCCAACTTAGGGCGAACAAAGCGATACCAAAGGGGATGATGGACAGAGCGTTAGAGCAAATCAAACACTCACCCCCAGTCAACTGATCTGGGTTTAATCCATCATCATTCTTTAGCTCACTCCACCACCCCAGTTCAGACATGGCCATATGCAAATCAGTCTGACCAGGATGCTGAGCGTTATTGCTGCTCGTGCTCTGCAGTGACTCTAGTAATGGCGTCTACCAGGAAAATCAGGTAATCGTTATAGAAGTGAGATTGTTTAATTACAACTTTTTTGTATATTTACCAGCTTAGCTAATGTCTTCATCACCCATTCACTGCCACAACGTGTCCTTCATGTGCATCGGAAGACATCCAGTGAGCGAGCGAAGGTGACTCGTGTGCAAAGAATGTCACACAAGTCACACAGGCACTGTGACCCCAAGAGCTCTCCTCCCAGCCCCGGGCATGCTCTGTGCCCTGGAGATACCCCGCTGCTCCCATGGGGGCTCCCACAAGGGTTCCCAGCGACGCAAGTCACACAGGCACCGTGACCCCAAGAGCTCTCCTCCCAGCCCCTGGCATGCTCTGTTGCCCCGCTGATGCACAGCTGCTCCAGCGGGGGCTCTCAGAGACACTAGTCACATAGGCACCGTGACCCCAAGAGCTCTCCTCCTAGACCCTCGTATGCTGAGCCACCTTGGAGATACCTTTCCCTCAGAGAAGGACACACTGGAGGTGTTCGCGTTTAATGCACACCCCTTGTGTCAGGCTGTCCTCTGACCTCAATGACTGCCTAGGAAGATTGCTACCACAATGACACAAGTCACACAGGCACCCCGAGTTTTCCTCCCTGCCCCTCACACGCTCAGCAGCCCTAGAGATACCCGACCCTCAGGGAAGGTTGCACCGAAGGTCTTCGTGTTTAATGTTAATATACGTTCCGAGGCATGGCGGAGGGTGATGCCAGCGATGAAGACGGAGCAGTCGTGTACTCGTGTCATTGTAAATTAACCACAATCACAGCATTGTCTGATTACACATAACGCCTGCACCTGCTATCTGTTTAACTCCTTATCCTGCTCATTGTTGTTCTCCGGTGTATCAGGCACCTCTCTGCCAGCGTGCTCTGGTACCTTACATCCACCTGTCTCTGTGCAACACCCACGCGCGCATGCGCACGCACCCCACAGTGTGCTCTGGTGTTCCAGGCAGCTCTCTGCCAGCGTGCTCTTGTACCGTACGTCCACCTCTGTCTCTGTGCAACACCCAAGTGCACATGCACACACACCCCACTTATCTGCCCTCCCCAACCGGTTTGTATGCTGTTAAATTGTCGAGGAGTTCTGGTGACGTCATAAACCACAAGGCTGACAGCTAAGTGGTTTTTAAGTGTAACCATAATTCCAAAATGGCAATATAAGACAATATAACCTCTTATGTATTTTTATATGACATATTTATTTGATGGCAGTTAGCTTGGAAGGGGTGTTTGTTTTTCAAACAGGGAAATGTTTGTTAAAAACAGTAAGTGAAGTACTGTATAATTAAGAATGTCGAATTGTAGATACTTTCCTTCGTTTTGTTAAAACAAACTGTGGAAGGGAGAGAATGTTTCTCTCTGAGGTGCGCCCAACAATGAGGAAGAATAGAAACTGATTAAACAATGGGCAATGGTGAAGCTGTGCAGCATGTTTTGAAACTGTCATTGTGATTATGAAATCCACATTTCAAAGGAACTCGTGAGTCTGCTTATATGTGTATAGATAGTTAGACAGATAGCGATACATATATAGATAGATTGTTAGCTAGAGATAGACAGATAGATAGATATATAGATGGATATATTGCTAGATAGATAGATAGATAGATAGATAGATAGATAGATGGCTTTAAGTGGAATGAAAAAACTGGGGGGTCTCTGAAAGGGGCGTGGCCAATGTAATTAAGGGCGTGGCTTAAAAACACTTAAGCTAAAAATCTGTGCTTAGCAAAGTGTGCCCCCAACTGTAATTTACTACTTCTGTCAATGCATCCAGATATATAATACAACAAGTAACATTACACCTACAACAAATGGGACTATTGGCTTTGTCAATGTCTGTTAGTTGCATAAGATAAAAAAAAAGCAACAACTATGGCTTCGTTGCATATAATATTGAAAATGCTTCCATTCTAAAATGATGAGAATGTGAAAGAACTATAACGAGTCTCTTTGAAGTTACATCACAGGCAGTGAAGGGTGGTACTGCTGCAGAGTTAAGTTTTTTTTTCCCCGAGGGTGAGGGCGAAAATGAGAGCCCGATAGGGACCCGTTTAAGGACCTGTTTTTTAGAACTGCAGGTGCTGAGCACCGGCAGGACCCGGCCCACTTAAAGCCCTGGATAGGTAGGTAGGTAGGTAGGTAGGTAGATAGGTAGATAGATAGATAGATAGATAGATAGATAGATAGATAGATAGATAGATAGATCTACTTATTGCTATTGCCGAGTGTGGGGAGTGACAATGATTCGAGAGAGGGTGGTAAATCCTCTAGTGGGTCATGATGCCCCCCCACACACACACACCTCAGCAATCGATAAATAATGTTATACTCTGTGCATCTGTATACATAGTTCATATGTGGCATTTTTTCATGTGTATTTGTTAAAAACACAGACATTTAACATAAACAAATCAGGATGCAAGGGTTACATTTGTGCAAGACCTTGTCACTGTTAGTAGAGCTGTTTCCCTTGTTAGTGGTTGTAAAATAATGCAATGTATGAGGCAGTAAATACTGTTTTCCTGGGCCACTGCTGTCATAATAAACTGTAATTTGACCGTAGCACTGCAGTAATAAATGTATGAATGTGTGTTTATTAGTACAGTATCCATGTACTGTTATTAATTAACCTGTTAGCAGGTGACACTTATTTTAACTGCCATGTCTCACGATCGGGCTTGTGCCTGTGTTTCTGTGTGTCTGTCTCGGGGTGATAGAAACAGAAGATCTTGCTAGCCCACTCTCTCTCACTCCTGGGCATTTCAAGCCCTTTTCTGTTGCTCTGCTTCTGTTCTCCATTTCCACTTGTCTCTGCACCATACTCCATCACTCCTGTGTTTGCTTCCTGTTCTTGCGTGCGCGTCCTTTTATGTGCCATGTGGTCCAGAGGATACATTCTTGGCTGTCATCCCGGCGCCTGCATTTGCGCACGTTGTGCTTTGTGTGACCCTTGTCCGGTCCCGCCTTGCCTGCACCAGTGACAGTATCTTCCAAACTGTGACGTTTTAGAAACATGATGCAAAGGCTCTCTGCAACACTGACATTTGCTGTCTCTGTCAGTTTCCCATGTCCCTGCCAGCCCTCGCTTTCTGCAATGAAGGCGATGTTTGAACAGCCGGGTCCAATACTGCCCCGGGTGTGTCGGTGGGGGTATTGTTTACTCATGTGGCTTGCCACGTCCTAGTTTAGGGGTCTCTGACCAGCCTGCTCTGCTGTGTGTTGTCGACCTCAGTAAAGCGTTCGTTGATACATACCGCTCCCTGAAAACCTTCCGCATACCTGGGCGCTAGGGAAGCTGCACATACTTGCTTCTCTCAGCGGGGGACCAAAAGATGCCAAGGGCCGTCATGCGGGAGATGAAAGTGCCCACCTATGCCCATGTTTAGCAAGGAAAAGAGCCATCATTGGTGTGCAGCGACCGCCTAACAGCCGTGGGCCCGGTGCTACTGTACCTGCTGTACTATTGGGAGCAGAGGCGCAACTAGAGCCAAATTTCGGGGGGGGGGCTATTATTATTATATTATTTATATATAATTTATATTATATTATATAATTATTGCAGTTACAAATATATGATATTTACAATTATGTAAAATAATGTCTTGGTATAATATACATAATAAAGTTTTATACATATAGTTTTAAATCAAAATAATTTACGGTGGATTCGGGCACCTGGCGCGACCCCCAGAAATACGTAAGTGACGTTGCGCGGGATCGAGAACCGCGCACCCTTCGCATACCAAACGCGCATCGTACACGACTTAACCAATATGGCGGCAAAATTCTTGGATTCGCGCACCCACCGTGACTGGTACACAATCGGTACGCAAATCCACTTTTTAAATCGGTACGCAAATCCACTTTTTAAAAAAAAAATGCAAATGCATATTTTAGAAAGGAGAAAACATCACATTATTTTTATAAAAGTTTAAAAATTTAGAAAAAGCATTTTTGGACATTACAATTAGAAATTAGCATTTAAAAACCTTTGAAATTCACTGAAAAAACCATAGGTTTCAGAAACGTTATAGTTAGAAATTAGCATTTAAATTTTTTTTAAATTCACTGAAAAACCCATAGATTTCAGGGACGTTATAGTTAGAAATTTGCATTTAAAAAACCTTTGCAATTTACTGAAAAAACCATATGTACATGTCAGAAAGGTCCTCGTTCTGAGTTTCTCAGATTTAGCTGGTAACATGAGAGGTTCCAAGATGAGTGATAATTCCACAGGTAGACTTATTGCACACTTGGGTTTTCAAGGGAAATATACACTCAAAAAAATCTGGCTACTATGTCTGCAAAAGTGACTCAGATTTGGGAAATGAACCTCAGAAATTGATGTCAAAACACAGATGTCTGCAGTAATTCCCCATTTAAGAGAAAAAGTCATCACATTTTGGTAAAGATGCATTTTTTTATATTTTAAATCCTCTGGTAGTGGTAATTCTGGGTGCAGATTTATTGATGCATTGTTAATTTATAACTATTCATCAAGGTCAAATTATTTAGAATACAATTCTTAAATCCACCAAGGAGAGTGGAGTGCTATGAGGCCCGTTTCACAAGATCCGGTTTGCGCAGATTAAGGCAAATTCATGTAGCCTGATGATATGCCCTTGTCGGAGAGGAATGCCAATAATTATCTGAACCCAAATATATTGATCATCTCAATATTTACAAATCTCCAATTAATCTAGCAGTTTGAGGCTACACTCCTCAATAGGGAAACAACAATATAGCAGAGTTAAACTGAATAAAAATATTATACGCATAAAGGAGTGACTTCTAGATCAAAAATAGGCAATTAGGATTTTTGCTAAAGAATATTCAAAAAGTGGTACAAAGGAGAATAAGCATAAATTGCAGTAAAGGCCAGAGCAGAGATACAAGAAATAATGCATAATCATAAACCCTAGTCAGACATATTCTAAACAAGAATTTTAAATGTCAAACTCAAAAAGAGTACTGACAACCTAACAGGACATCTTCAAGGAAAATGGCAAAATATCCAAGTCAACGATAAAAAGGAAAGTAAGCCCACGAAAAGCACATGGGTAAAAATAATAATCATCTCTCCCAAATACAAGATCTCAAAAGGTTTTATAGCAAAACCACACACTATTAAGAGTCTGCAAATTCAGCATAGCATGATCATGGTTAGGGTCGCATTCGGAAAATTAGAAACAATGAATTAAATAAAAATTATGCAATTATTTAAGCACTGACCCATTTCTTAAGGTAAGAGAAATCTTCCATTGCTTCCTCTGCAACTGCACTTTGGGGATGCATAACACAAATGAAACATTTCTTAAACAATAACACATAGAACTCACATGTCGTCAGCGAAACTTCCAGCGAAAGATACTTTGGGTACATCATGGTAGCCTTTTTCACAATATACACTTTCTAACAAGTTATTATACAATGCTAATTCATGAATGTCACTTGTTTGATTCTCTGCAGAGCAAGAAAAGAGATGGCTTTGCAGTGGGACACTGACTGGGAGGGGAAAATTAGGAGAAGCAAGTTGAGTAGAAAACAAGAAACAGAATCCATTTTTAAAAAAAACAAGCATTGGCATAGCCAATAGGTCTCGCCTTTGGGACCTTATAAGTATTTAATCATGCAGCACAATATTCTTGGTGCAACATCAACTGTTGCATGGCTAAACACTTATAATGTCCCAAAGGCGAGACCTATTGGCTATGCCAATGCTTGTTTGCCTTGCAACAATAACAAGCACCATCACACTAAAACAAACTCAAGACCAATAACAGCCATCAATATCAAGCACAGTGACTCTAGAACACGCCCAACAAGAATAACTTCCCCCAATAATAAACAATGTGACACTAAAACACACCCGGGACCAATACCTACCGCCGATAAAAAGCTTTGTGGCACTACAAAACACCCGAGACCAACAGCTACCGCCAGCAACAGGCGCCATGACGCTAAACCTAACTTCATAACTGCCACCAATAACAGAGTGACTCTAAAACAGACTCAAGACCAATAACTGACAGCAATAACAAGCACTGTGGCAATGGATCACCCCCAACAACAATAACTGCCACCAATTACAAGCACCGTGACACTAAAACACACCCGAGACCAACAACTGCCGCCAATAACAAATTCAGTGACGCTAAAACACACGGAGAACAGCTGCCACCAAGAACAAGCACCTTGATGATAAAACGGACCCGACAGCAAGTGCCACCATTAGCAAACACCGTGACACTAAAACACACCTCACAACAATAACTGTCACCAATAACAAACACATTGATGCTAAAACACACACGAGAATAATTAACTGCCACCAGTAAAAAACACCGTGCTCCGAACAGTGAAACTACCCGCACCTGAAGATTTTTAAGAAACACATTGGGGCATCGAAATAAAATGCAGTGCTTGGCTGGTGCCTTGTGGAGTACAGCACAGACAATACTGTAGAATTGTGTCAACATGGGCTCGTGTTTTTTTAAAGATGTCTTTGATAACGTTAACCACAGGCTTCTGAGTAAAACTTTGGGCCCTGGCACTTACTATTTTTTTTTAATTAAGCACTACACGGAAGCCAAGCGGCCTCAGCTTTCTTTCACCAAGGAGAGCCAGCGACCCCAAGAAGTGGGAAAAAGCCTGCAACTGCACATTTTGGAGAGACGCCTCTGTCCCAGGTCATTGGGTTGTAGTCATGTCACCTTAATGCAGTTTAATGCACTGAAACTCAAGATGGGCTGATCCCATTTTCACGGGTTAATTGAAGGTCACAATCACCACCGCCCTTAGGATTCACAGCACTCTGTTTACAAACCCACAACAGTTTCACCCAATTGCGCAAAGAGGCCAAAGAATTGCTGAACGTTGTGCATTGTCAAAACCGTGTTACTTAAGGCAGTGGAAGTGAATAGACCTGATATCCACGTGACGCTTTGACTTTGAGCAGAATATTTTAATATCAGTTTCCTGTTAGCTGCAAAAGGCACAAAGTCCCTGTTTGGTGCTGTGCGACAGGTGAGTTTGTGAGACGCACGAGCAGTCGGAGATAGTGGTGGCTTGGCACAGGGCACTGTCCCGCTGCTTCCCAGCCCCTCTCCTGAGGTTAGACAGGAAAGCTCAGCTCCTGAGTGAAAGTGCAGGAAGAGAAGTCGGCCTGTCGCTTTAAAGGCCGTTTGTGACAAAGCGATAAGGAATTTGATGGCTTTATCAGAAATAGCGAGGCTTTATTTAGCCGGGTGAGGCTGCACTATAGCACTCAGCGCGAGAATTTGCTGATAATCGTAAAAAAGAGCGGAGGAGGGCGGGGAGAGGAGGGCTGAAAAGCAAGTTTTCAAAGTTGCACAGATTAAATTCCTGGCAAGGTACAGTATTGCTACTGATAACAATAGAAAACTATTTTCCACCCTACTTGTGAACCCTTACTGGTTTAGGCAGATTTGGTACATGTATTTTTAGATACTTTGGAAAGTGTTTTTGCACGAAAATTCACTGCAAAGAGAGCTGCCTTTTAGGGTATTGGTGAGCTGAAGTTTGATGGAGTCATAATGGCTGAACTCATCCACCCCTTTGCACCTGTGCCGACACAGGCCCTCACTGAAAATAAAGCAGGGACGGAGGTTGATGATTTCAGTGGGGCCCCTGGAGGGCCGAATCACTGACTTTCCGCATATTTATTGACTCAGTGGAGTAACTAGGACTTTACCACTGAACACGAATTTTAGCAAAGCACTTCAACTCCGGTCAGGGCAGGGTGGTGAGCGCTATATACATCCAGTTACAGTACAATATAGATGGAAATACGCATTCTTCTGAAAACCTCACTGCTGTGTCAGTTACTAACAAAACTATGCTCAGCAAGTCAATTGCTAACTAACACGGTAGCAGATTACTTTAAATAGTCATTGTAGCGTGGGAACGAAGCAAAATTGGCTCATAATCCATCCGTACTTTGGGTGGCCCAAACCGAGTAGTTTGTGAAAAAGTTACGGTGGAGTTGTTTACCAGTTCCTTGTGTTTTAGCTCAGCCATCCAGGAATGTTCTTTTTATTCTGGGACTTATTACCCTGCTATAATGGTGTGTTAATAGGACTACAAACCCCTCAAGCAATGAAAACCAGTACTGGATGAGCTACTCGCGCACATGAACCTGGGTAACGCGAGACCTTATTTTTTTGCAGATTTATACAGCCAGGCTGGTTCCAAGAGCATTAGAGGATTTCACACGAGCACCAGATTACAATACACAAGGTCAGATTTTCTTTTCTTTTTAGGCACGAGGAGATTAAGCGATTTGCCCAGAATCACAGGATGTTGAGCCGACACCAGATCTTGAACCTGGTTCCCACTTCCAAAATTGGCGGCTCAGGCTGTTAGGCCACATTTCCTGCCCTTTTCAAGTGTTTTCTTTAGATTCATTCTGAGACATGTACCCTGTTTATAACTATTACACGAAGAGGTCCCTCGCTCGCCCCAACACCCCCTGCCCATCCCCAAGTTCACGAGCTCGTTGTCTGTCGACAAACTGGCGGCAAAGCGCTCCCAGAGCTCATTACCGAGGCGCGTGCTCTTCCGCGCGGTGGACAGCTTCCCCTCTGGGCCGCAGATACACGCTGGCTGCTCAGGCGCTGTGCTTGGCGTCCATTCAGCCAACAGCCAGCGAGGGAGACGCACACTCAAACCTCTGGCCCAGTGACAGGCGCAGAACCGAAGGAGCGAGGCGCACTTGTGGCAGGAGGTGGCTGCCTGCCTCGCGCGGAGGCCCGAGAGCTCCCACCGAAGCCAGCTAATAGAAATCAGCACTGATTAGGATTAGTGCAGCCGGCGGGCTGAGGCCGCTAATCTAATAACAATTCCCAGGGTTGCTTTACTCTGGGGAGGATTTGTCGTGGACGCTGGAGGGGCAGGATTACCCTGGCAGCATGGCAGGACCGGGGAGGAGACCGAGAGGGTGCCTCGGCCTGACTGGCAGCCGCACTAAGTGGAAGTGACAGGGTCAGGCAGGGCCTGTGTCCCACAGCCTGATTACAGAGCTCGCCCTCCGTTCCTTACACTTTAGGGATGTTGTCCGACAAACGGGAGCTTAATTCTGTCAGAGTCCACAAGAGAACATACTCCTGCGCTGTGACAAAATGCAGTCCCTGCTGAGAAACACGATAATCTGCCCATTCAACCACGGGCACTAGGCAGGAGAGCTGCGCTGCGGTCACTGTTGGGCGCCTGGCTTAGAAAAACAACAAGCGCGCGCGTCTCGCGCTGAAAGAGGAGGAGGCAGCAGGGGGAGGGGGAGAGAGGAGGGGGCCTGCGCCTGTTTCCCTTGCGGGAGCGAGCAGGAACCATATGTTAATTACAAACATATGGTTTCAAAGCTCGTTCCCGCAAGGGAATCGCCAAACGGGCACGCGTTGCCATTCAAAGCAATGCAACGTGTGCACGTTTTTGCCTGCAAAGCTGAATCGATTTCAAAAGGTCTTTTCCTAAGCAACGCATGCGCGCTGCGTAGGCGAGACCTAAAAATGGTGTATCACAGGAAAATGTGGCATAGCTATTGATATATTTATCTAGACTTCTATATGACCAAAATATTTAGTTTCGGGTGCTATCTTATCAATTCATCATTCGTGACTCTATGCATCGTTAAAACTAAAGCATTTCAAAAACAATTTTTCACAATATTTGCACATTTTGTATACCTGAAAGAAATACTACAACACCTTTAGCAGGCTGCCAGTGAGCGTTTTTTGAAGTGTTTTTTCTCTCTGTCCAATTTATTGGTGAATGGTGGTTTATAATCCTACTGAATTGTGGGATGCGTCTTTGGTAATCCATGCTCATTATAGACTAGTTTAACAACTTCTGAGATTGGAAGAAGAATTAGTGAGGACACTAGGACCCGATTCATAAAGACTTTGCTATGATTTATTCTGGGAGTACTTTCCAGAGTAAGTAAAGACTACTCCTGTTTACTCCTAAAATTCAGGAGTATGGTAATAGTACGTATACCCTAGAATAATCTTTGTGTCTCAGGCCCACAGAAATCCACGAGGGGAGACTTCAGTGTAGAAGCCCGTATTTTATTTAATAGCCCCTCCATTTGTACATTAGGATTGTACAATTTAGTTGATTTTATTTGGGAGAAAGAGAAAGATCAACATACCAATGAGTTTTGCTGTAAGCAAAACTGTTTATTTGCACGGCTGTCCGCACACTGTAATATAAGCAGAGTTTCCCATATTGTATGCACAACAGCATTTGTAAACCTTCCCATTTCTGATAAAGTGTCACTGTAAGAAGACTAAATGCAAGGCTGGTGTCTCATTCTGTGAAGGCCTGAGCAGGTTTTTATCTTCTCTAAGTATCTAAGTAACGGAAAACATTAGTCAGCTAGCTCTCTACGATGTTATTATTCCATTATGGTTAATATTGTCTCGCAACCTGCTGGGGGTACTTTAGAAGCACTATTGTTCTAACTGGAAAGCCTCCGTTCTCTGTGCAACGAGAAAAGAATAAAAGAATATAGTGGTACATAAAATATCATTATTATTGGTAAAACACGAATTATGAACAAACTGGGAAGTCATTATCTCACAGTATGATATAAATTAGGTGCTTTTACAGCATTATAATAAACATAATATATGGGTAGTGATCTAACTCATAGGGGTCAATGTGGTTCCTGGCTTTCACAGCTTCTGCAAATTACTTGACATGTGCACATTTGGAATTTAAAGAAAATTATATATTCCTTTACTGTGAGGCAGGTTTCCCTTAATTCCTTGATTTTGGTTACAGTAGGTAGAAAAGCAAAGAATAAAGCTTTGTGAAATAGGTTTCACATTACGTCAAAAGTCTGAGAAGTCTTTAATTACATGTAGAGAAAGAGAATACTGTATGGTGCTGACCTATCAGTGCAATAGTGGTGAGAGTCACTGGGAATTTACCTGCATGGAAACAAGACAGTGAGAGTATTTAGAATAATAATACTTTACAAGAGAACAAGCTATAGGAAAGTAAAAAAAGAAGAGTAAGACACTACGAGATGATGCTTTGAAAGAGAAGAAAACTGCAAATACAATAAGAGCAAGAGGCCCTTAAGTCTATACAAATTACATTTGTCAGGCTTACATAGCTGACAAAGGGAATGTAGTGGTTGAGCGAACCGTCCAAATGAGAGAGATTCCACATTATTGAGACATTCTTTGACAGCGATTGTAGTAGCTGTATAGTGCCACCCGGCCTCTCCAATACTTTGCTGCGCATACACTCTAAGGGCTGGGCGAGGCCCAAGGGGATAAATAAACACCGGAAGGCTGCTTGTGGCACTCTGGCTACACCAATACTAAGTGTTTGTGTCCTGTTATTCACTGCAACCGCTGGAACGCATACAGGCCAGTCTGTGTCCCAGAGCATACCTGCTCCACATTGGTGACGAGGCCGGTCGCGGCCAAGACTTAACAGTTGGCACGGCCCCTCCCAGGGGCTATTGCGGGGTCTGCGGCCACCAGCAGAGATGTGAGCAAGGCAGTCCGTGCCAGGGCTGTGGCTAGGCCTCTGCCTTGGCCCGTTTTGCCGCTGTTGTGAGAAAAGGGCAAGCTGATGGCGGCCCTGTGGCAGCTATCAATTGATGAGGAGGAGACTGAAGACCAACCATAGCAGAGTAGTCTGAAGGTCTCTATAATCCAAAAGGCTGATGACAGTGAGGCATTCACCATCTCCTTTGAGGGTAATGAAGGTGACCGGAAATTCCCAACACGCATGTGCACCATGGAGATCAAAGGCACTTTTGTGAGTGCTCTAATTGACACAGGAGCCTCGGTCAACGTCAAGGACACCACCTTGCTCGGCAGGATAGTCCCATGCCCCCGGCTGGATCCTACCAGAGTGAGAATATACACCTATGGTGGCACGGAGCAGCTGCCACTGGTATGAGTGGTGGAAGTGGGGGTGGTTAGAGAAGGTAGATCAACAAAGGCCCATTTTTGCATCATGAAAGGTGACATGGGCACCCTCCTGGACTTTCACATGGCAGAAGACCGGTGGTTAGTGTTCTTTGCAAGGCAAATCCATGAGTTGCACGCTGCGGCGATTATGCATGAGTTTCCCCAGTTGTTTGAATGGCTAGGACGGCACTAGAATACCAGGGTGCGGCTGCACATTGATGACACTGTGAGGCCCACGGTGCACCAACATAAGTGCCATTCCACCTGCGCCATTGGTGGAGGAGGAACTGCTGAACCTAGAATAGCAATTGGTGATTGAAAAAATCACTGGGCCCACACCATGGGTCTCGCCCCTCTTAATTGCACCCAAACCCAAGCGACCTGGGTCAATTCAACTTTGTACGGACATGTGCCTCCCCAATAAGGCCATTCGGCATGAACAGAATATCACCCATGCTATGGATGACATTGCAGCGGACTTTAAGGGTGCAGAATGGTTCTCAAAACTTGATTTCAATGTTGTCTTCCATCAGCTGGAGCTGAATCCAGCCAGTTGTTATATATCGACGTTCGTGACACACATGGGCCTCAGGAGATACCAGTAGTTACATTTTGACATATACTCAGTGGCAGAGGTGTTTCAAAACACCATCCGGGAGACCCTCTCTGGCCTTGTAGGCATTTTAAACATTAGCAACAACATTCTAATCTTCTCTGAAACAAGGGAAAAACATCATGTATGGCTCAGAGTGAGGCTGGAGAGGCTGGCTGACTGTGGCATGACGCTCCGCCAAAAAAGTTCTCATTTTATGAAAATTCAATCCAATTCTTTGGGTATGTGTTTTTGAGGGAAAGGGTGGACCCCAGGAAGATGGAAGCTATAAAGAAGGCATCAATCCCCTGGAATGCCATGGAGGTGAGGAGCTTTCTAGGGATGGCAACCTACTGTGGCCGGTTCATTCAGAATCTGGCCACTTTGTCTGAACCTCTGAGAGCCCTGATGAAGATGGATGTCTCCTGGGAGTGGATAGAACGCATGCACACAGCATTTCGCCAGGTGAAGGATGCACTGCTAGCAGATGCCACCATGGCGTACTTCGACCCACAATGCGAGATGGAGCTTGTTGTGGATTCTAGCTCCTATGGGCTGGGGGTCATCCTCTTGCAGGAGAAGAGTGAACTGTCATGGGTCCCTGTTGTGTATGCCAGCAGGGCGCCGTCTGGCATGGAGAATCGATATGTTCAGATCAACGAGCATGTCACCACTTCCATCTGTACTTGTGTGGACAGCAGTTCAAAGTCATCACGGATCACAATTCACTTGATCCACTATTCGTGAAGACATCTCAACACGCATCTCCCTGCATTGAACGATGGACAGTGCAGTTGCAGCCCTATTCCTTTGAAATAGTGTACCGCCTTTGTGTGAACAACCCAGTTGACTACTATCTCATCACCCGCAGGAGTAGCCTGGCAATTGCCAGAGTGAAGAAGATAAAGGGGTGGAAGGATTTGTGCAGATGGTCAAGCATGACTCGTGGCCCAAGCCCTGTCGGTTGAGGAAGTTACGGAGGCTACCATGTCAGACATGAGTTTGTCCAAAGACAAGGAAGAGCTCCTCCGGAAGCAGTGGCAAAACCTCCCAGATGGTGCTAAGTCATTGACTCCCACGGTCAGACGGCATTGACTAAGCTCTGGAGGGTCAGAGATGAACTGAGCACAAGTAGCAAAGGACTGCTATTGTAGGGGAGATGCATTGTGATACCCAAAGCTGTGGGCCAGGATTGTTGATTTGGCTCACCAAGGTCACCAAGGAGTGGTGAAGGCCAAGGTGCGACTGCAATACAAGGTCTGGTTTCTCAGGGTTGGACGCTATGGTAGATGAAAAAGTGCAGGGTTGCCACTTTTGCATGAGTACCAGCGGAGAACCATGACCTACCCCAGTAATCATCAAAGAACAGTGTCTAGGATCCTGGTGCTGAGCCAGCATGGATATTGGAAGCTTTCCTGATGGATGGCTTATTACTGTTATTTTGGACAGTCAAACAAAATCACTTGTAATTGAGCTGGTGCAGTCCACCGCCATCTCGAAGGTAAGGCCCATTCTGGAGAAAGATTTCACCATGCTGGGGCTCCCAAATGAGGTAAAGGTCAATAACAGGCTCCCTTTCCAAGGGCAGGATTTGCAGGATTACCTCTCCTTATTCAACATTGAGCATTGCAAGGTGATTCCACAGTGGCCCCAGGTGAACAGAAATGTGGAACATTTTATGCGCATGCTGAATCGAGCACTCCGTATGGGGTGGAGCAAGATGAAGACGAGGAATGCAGCCTCCATTGGTTCCTGAGGGCGTATCGGCAGACCCTGCATAGCATCACTAACTGCACTCCCATGGATCTATTTATTAAGAGGTCCAACAGGGATAGTATCCCAGCAGGGCCCACATGGCAGCCAGCAACCTTTGATGTGCAAGCAGCTCAGGAAAAGCGGAGAGCCAACAACATCTATGCTAGCCAGGCCTTTCGAGCCACAGCCCCGGTGCTGTCCATGAGCAACCAGGTGCTCATGTGAGATTGTCAACCTGGTTGGAAATTTCAGACGCCTTTTGAGAAGAAAATCTGGAAGGTTGTAAATGTCCAGGGAACCATTGTCAATGCCCAGCGAAGTCGCACCGTAGTATCCAGGAATGTGTCATCCGTGCTTGAGGAACAGAATGGCAAACAGATGTAGCAGGATGAGATGTTTGTCTGAAGCAGTGGCAGCAGCTAGCCCCAGTGATAAAGCACCCGAAGCTGCCACGACAACCACTGGAATACGTCATTGGCTGTCTAGACTCTAGCCATGAGCGGTGAGTTATAGTTGGTGTTGTCTAGTTAGCTAGCTGAAAAGAGTGTGTAGGGAGTCCACTAATTACAATAATTTGAAGGTGCTGGATATATTGTAAATGAAAGTTATAGCTATAACATTTGAATTTTTAAAGATTGTGTAGTTTACACTTGGTTTGTTTAGGAAAAATAAGTTCACCTAACTATAACTAAGCTTTAACCTTTGTTTTTTTCATTGAATTTCAATGTACTGTGTCGCAAGTGGAGAGCTATTATGCGTAGTGTTGTACAGTAAAGTGGAGGAGAGTGTTGTAAAGTCTATTGTCATAGACCGGAGTATTGTGAATTGGAATCGAGTGGAGTAGTGTATCGTACAGTGTAGTAAAGTGTTATATAGTGCAGTGGCATGGTGTCTCATATAGTGAAGTCAAGTATCATAGACTGGAGCAGCGAGTTGTACAGTGGACTGGCGTGTCGAACAGCAGAGTAGGGTATCGTAGACTGTGATACATTCTAGTAGAGTGTTTTAGAGTGGGGTAGTGTGAAGTAGAGTGTCAGAGTGCAGTATCGTCAAGTGTAGTGTCATAGAGTACAGTGGAGGTGTTGGAAAACGAGGCAGTATCTGTGAGCCCTGCACAAATAACATGACTACATTTGTCCTTCACTGGGAACCAAACACCCAATTGTAGCGCCTGACTCTCAGAGGGTAGCGTTGCAGAGCAGTCTGAGGCTTACTCAAGGGAGGTGGTGTGGGCTAGTAATCGCCATTTCCAGGTGCGCAGAGATAACACTCAATAATTGATTGTCCAGTTTGTACTTTGCTTTATAAAAGTAAGAGTACATTTATTAAACACACACACTACTCAATACTATGCACCAATTTACAAATATACATAAGCTGTTGGAATTACTTTGTGACATTGCAAAACATCTCCATCCCTCCCGCAGGGGGGGTGGGGTCTAGTACCACCACTCCCATGTATGCACATCATCTTGCCCCCTAATGCAGTGTGTTGAACATAACCTGGAGCGAGGGCCCTGCGCACTGGCACCATCCCAGTGGCGACCCCCCCCATTATCTCAACGAGCATTAAAAATAGGTACACCTGCCCTAGTGACACATAACCCTGACTGAGCAGCTCATATTGTCCATACAGTATGCACCCTTACATCTTCAGGGCTAACAGTCTGGGTTGTTCTTCACTTAAGCGCAGCAGCAAGAATACATGTTTAAGCATCACTCTAGAATGACAGCACTCATCACATTTGTGGATCATTAGAATGCATTACAATTACAGCCCCTAAAGGCATCACAGATGAAATCACAGGATTACGCATATACAGCCAGACACCCTAGCAGGAATGTCTGGCAGCATAACCCCACTTTACTTATAACATCACCTTACACAGGTACTTCACATTACACATGTGACCTTCAGTCCCCCTAAAAGAAATAACATTAGTAAATGTAGTACTGGTGCAATTACACCTCTTCACCTCCAGGGGATGCCTTTCTCCAGACATCCCCAACTCAGCCCTTCACTCCTTGAAGCAGTTCTCCATACACCCTCAGCTGCAGAACAAAAGTTCCAGCCCAGAAGGTGTTAAAATACTGGCTGAGCCCTTGAGAGGTTATCCTTTTCAAGTCCCCAGGAGACTTAGGGAGGGACTCCTCTTCATGCTGGGGGAGGCTGCGTTGCTCCTGCAGCTCCCCCTGCACCTCTTTCACAAATGAGGGTGACCCCCCTCCTCTGGGGGCCACCAGGCACCAAAAACGATGGATTTCCCCATGCCTTGCAAGGCATTATGGGGCGCTTCAAGCTCCTTTCCGTGAATATTATATTAGCGGCTCTCCCGCTGTGCTGGGGAGAGCCGCGATGCCGCCGGCGGCCTCACACCGCTTCTGCCGGCCTCGGTGGGGGGCCCGGTCTCACCCGGACCCCCAGGTGAGTCCTGCAGCTCGGGGAGCCCACCCCCGGCTGCTCTTGCCTGTGTTCGGGGCCCGGTCCCACCCGGGCCCCTGGCACCTCCTCTTCGGTTCTCGGGGTCCCGGCCCCACCCGGGACCCCCACATGCCTGCACGTTGGAGGGAAGCCTGGGGAGCCCACCCCCGGCTGCCCCCGCCGGCTACCTGCCTGGCCAGCACCCTCGCGTACTGCCGCGGGAGCCGGCACTTCTCTTCTGGTCCGCCCGCTCCAGCAGGTGGACACGGAGACTGCTGCCGGCCCAGCGAGGCCGCGGGGGAGTGCGACGGCACTCCCCCCTCCTCCTTCCTGTACTCAGGGCCCCCTCTTCGGGGGGCGCGACGGCGCTCCCCCCGCATCCAGCGTCAGCGGGGGACTATTCTTCACGTCGGGGCCCGGGGATGGGGGCCCTGGCCCCCAGGCACTCCTTTTCGGGAAACGCAACGGCGCTCCCCAACCTCGGATCTTCCGCTGGGGGCGCGACGGCGCTCCCCCGCCTCCATCTTCGGCGGGGGCCAGGGTGGGCTCCTGACCCCCTTTCAGGGCATTTTCACGGGGAGCCCGACAGCGCTCCCCGGCTGGCATCTCCGCGGGGGGCACGACGGTGCTCCCCGCCTCCATCTTCGGCGGGGGCCAGGGTGGGCTCCTGGCCCCCTTGCAGGGCATCTTCATGGGGAGTGCGACGGCGCTCCCCGGCTTCCCTTCTGCTGGGGGCAGCCCCCGGGACCTGACCCACCCCGGGGGCATAATTGCGACCGGCGGCGGAGCCCTATGTGCTTCGTCGTCGGTCCCAGGTGGGGTCAAAGGTCACCTACCTTCTGGGGGGCATATCTCGGCCCCCAGGCTGCCGATTTGCACCATTCTGGCCTCCTTTCGCTCCGGATGGCCAGCTCTATCCATCTGGAGCACTTGTCACTGCCCTCTTCGCCTCCAAGAGGGTGAACTTCAGCAGGGAGCTGTTTTCAC
Organism: Calotriton arnoldi; assembly: GCA_963921515.1. Classification (NCBI taxonomy): domain Eukaryota; kingdom Metazoa; phylum Chordata; class Amphibia; order Caudata; family Salamandridae; genus Calotriton; species Calotriton arnoldi. The sequence continues at coordinate 596,427 of CAWUFW010005848.1, forward strand.
TGGCTCCCTGCGCCAGCCTTTCACCTGGCTCTCCTCCTGGGCCTCTCTTCTCCCTGCGCAGAGGCCCCTGCTTCTGCGCACTGGTCCTGGACTCTTCTCCTGGCACTGTTTCAGGATCCTGGGGGCAGTCAGGGGGTTCCTCCTTCCAACTGCCCATTGCGCCAGGCTCCAGCACCCTCTGCCTCAGCAGACCACACCCAAGAGAGAGCTCCTCTTCCTGTGCAAGTTCTTTTAAGAAGTTGGGGAGGGGGCTGGCAGGAAGTCTCTGTTTGCCCTATCACCCAGTGACACATCACTTCTCTGCCCCTGCTCCCTCCTTCCTGCCCAGGCCTCTGGGTTGGTTCAAGATGGCGTCGTCCATGGTCTCCTGCCACATGGTCTCTGAAAGCCCCTTCCCCCCAGAGCTGCCTTCCTCTTCGTGCAGCTTGGTGCCTAGCACCCAGTGACAGCTGCTGATGGATTAGCCTGCAGCTCCACCCATCTTCTCTCCTTGGAGGGAAGATCTTCGCTCTGGGAAGAAAGGTCATTAATCTAACATGCCAGGGCCAGACCCCAGCCAGGTCCTGGTTATGAGCTGACTCAGAGAACTATAACATTTATGGATGACCCAAAAGCAGTACAAATATGACTCTGGACTCTGCAGAATACTTCTTCTCACACCCGTTACCGTGGACTTTAGTGCGTGTCTGGAATTTGTAGGCTTTAGGAAAGTGACACTAGCCCATGGGCTCCACTTCCCCATAGGGGAATAATGAAGTGAAAAATACAGTAAAACACACTGACTTTCCCTGGCATGTTTCTTCCCAGTGTATAAAGCCTATTCCATGTCACCACCCAATTCTGCATAAGTCCTGCCACACCATTCACTTTGTATCTGCTCCTGGGCTGCGCACACCAGGAATCTCCCCTGCGCAGCCCCTACACGTGTGTACACGCATGTAACCAGCCCGGTGCCCCTTACTCCAGCTGCTGCGCAGCGGCCTAGTCAAGCTAGGGGGACACCAGTAAAATCCACATGCAGTCTCTTTCATCATGAGTTCACTGGGGGTGAGTCCCAACTTATGAGGCTCTCCCCCAGTAAAAGCTCACCAAATAGGTGCTCAAAAAGCGAAATATCCAGGCGGCCCAGAGTGTCAGAACCACCTTCTAACAGGAGGAGAGTGTCATAGAGTGGAGTGCCATGTCATATAGTTGAGTGGCGTATCGTAGAGAGAAGTTAAGTGACGTTTTGTTGAGTGTCATACAGTGTAGTACAGTGGCATAGAGTGGATGGGCACAGAGTGGAGTAGAGTGACATAAAGTGTAGTATACAGTATTGTAGAGTGGAGTTGAATACAGTGGAGTAGAGTATTGGACAGTGGAGTGGCATAGAGCTGAGTATGGTACACTGGAAAAGAGTGGGATAAAGTCTAGTATAGTGGGGTGGAGTACATTGGAGTGGGGTAGTGTAGAGTGGAGAAAAGTGTCACAGATGGGAGTGGCGTGTCATACTCTCTAGTGGCATGGAGTGCAGTAGAGTGTTGTACAGTAGAGTGTATTGGGCAGTTGTACAGTATTGGAAAGTGATGTAGACTTCAGTAGAGTAGAGTGGCATAGAGTGGAGTACAGTGGAGTACTGTATCAGAATAAATAAAAGTAAAGTGGGGTGCAGTGGCATACAAAAAGTTACTGAACAGTGTTGTTTAGCGGGCTAAAGTATTGTAGGGTGGAGTAGAGTGTTGTACAGTGGCATTCAGTATAGTACAGTGGGTAGTACTTGGGTGTTTTTATAACTGCATAAGTGTTGGGCCTAGCAAAATATAAAGCAGCAGACTATTACATGACTCAACTACAAGCCTCTCCATATTGTCAGAAGCATGCATACATATGTCTCTACATTTTCAAATCATCATCATATCAAAGAAATATGTATACAATATTTCTGGAATAAAGTGAAACCTAGAAACTGAGACATGTAATAGATCTGCCTGAGTGATTGCATAACTCCATGGGTAGTGCTTGGGAGATTTTATGAGTGCAATGGTAGTCACTGGGTAATTGCAGGAGAAAATGGATAGTGACTGGCTAATTGCATGAGTGCACACATAAACATTGAGTGCATGGATACGTGTAAAAATAGCACCTGAAGGCATAGATGAGTCATGGATTAGTACCTGCGTGAATAGATGAGTTGAACAGTAGGGCCTGGGTGATTCTATGACTGCAAGGGTAGTGTGTGGGTTATTACTTGACTGCATAGGTACAGCCTACGTGATTGCAGGGGTAGTACATAACTAGTGCCTGGGTGATTGGATGACAGCAGGGGTAATATCTGGTGGATTACTGGAATACATAGGAAGTGAGTGGGTGATTTTATAAGTCCATGAGAACTGCCTGGGTGATTACAGAAGTACTAAGGTACTACCTGAATGATTACAGGAGTGCAAAGGTAGTACCTGGGTGATTTTATAAGTGCATGAGTACTGGCTGAGTGATTACCTAAGTACAAAAGTAGTGCCTGCATGATTGAAAGAGTGCAAAGACAGTGGCTGGCTGAATGAAGCACTGTATACCTAATGCATTGGTGATTGCATGAGTACAGGGGTAACGTCTGGGGGATTAAAGGAATACATAGGTAAAGCCTGGGTGATTGCATGACTACAGGGGTAATATCTGGGATTTACATGACTACATAGGAAGTGACTGGGTAATTTTATAACTGCATGGGTACTTCTTGTGTGATTGCAGGACTACTGAGGTAGTGCCTGAGTGAATAAAGGTGTGCAAAGGTAGTGCCTGGGTGATTTCTTAACAGCATGACTACTGGCTGAGTCAATATATAAGTACAAGGGTAACGCCTCCATGATTGAAGTAGTGCAACGGTAGTGCCTGGGTGATTATATAAGTGCATGAGTAGTGGCTACATGATTGAAAGAGTGCATGGGTAATACCTTGAGTGCATAGGTAGTGCCTGGGTGATTGCATGAGTGTAGCAGTAATGCCTGAGTGATTACAGCAGTGCATATGTAGTGCACGGATCATTGGAAGACTGCATGGGGAGTACTTGGGTATTTTTATATCTGCATGAGTGTTGGGCCTAGCCAAATATAAAGCAGCAGACTATTACATGACTCAACTACAAGTCTCTCCATATTGTTAGAAGCATGCATACATATGTCTGTACGTTTTCAAACCATCATCATATCTAAAAGAAATATGTATACAATGTTTTATAAGTCCCTGAGTACTGCCTGGGTGATTACAGAAGTACTAAGGTACTACCTGAGTGATTACAGGAGTGCAAAGGTAGTGCCTGGGTGATTTTATAAGTGCATTAGTACTGGCTGAGTGATTACATAAGTACAAGAGTAGTGCCTGCGTGATTGAAAGAGTGCAAAGATAGTGGCTTGCTGAATGAAGCAATCTATACCTAATGCATTGGTGATTGCATGAGTACAGGGGTAACGTCTGAGGGATTAAAGGAGTACATAGTTAACTCCTGGGTGATTGCATGACTAAAGGAGTAATATCTGGGGATTTACATGACTACATAGGAAGTGACTGGGTGATTTTATAAGTGCATGGATACTTCTTGGGTGATTGCAGAACTACTGAGGTAGTGCCTGAGTGAAAAAAGGAGTGCAAAGGTAGAGCCTGGGGGATTTCTTAACAGCATGACAACTGGCTGAGTGATTACATAAGTACAAGGGTAGTGCCTCCGTTATTGAAGTAGTGCAACGGTAGTGCCTGGGTGATTATATAAGTGCATGAGTAGTGGCTACATGATTGAAAGAGTGCATGGGTAATACCGTGGTGATTACATGAGTGCATAGGTAGAGCCTGGGTGATTACATGAGTGCAGCAGTAATGCCTGAGTGATTACAGCAGTGCATATGTAGTGCCTGGATCATTGGAAGACTGCATGGATAGTACTTGGGTGTTTTTATAACTGCATAAGTGTTGGGCCTAGCAAAATATAAAGCAGCAGACTATTACATGACTCAACTACAAGTCTCTCCATATTGTTAGAAACATGCATACATATGACTCTACGTTTTCAAATCATCATCATATCTAAAAGAAATATGTATACAATATTTCTGGAATATAGTGAAACCTACAAACTGAGACATGTAATAGATCTGGGTGATTGCATGACTACATGGGTAATATCTGGGGATTTACATGACTACATAGGAAGTGACTAGGTGATTTTATAAGTGCATAAGTAGTGGCTGAGTGATTACATAAGTACAAGAGTAGTGCCTGCGTGATTGAAAGAGTGGAAAGATAGTGCCTGGCTCAATGAAGCACTGTATACCTAATGCATTGGTAATTGCATGAGTACAGGGGTAACGTCTGGGGGATTAAAGGAGTACGTAGGTAATGCCTGGGTGATTGCATGACTACTGGGGTAATATCTGGGGATTTGCAAGACTACATAGGAAGTGACTAGGTGATTTTATAAGTGCATGGATATTTCTTGGGTGATTGCAGGACTACTGAGGTAGTGCCTGAGTGAATAAAGGAGTGCATAGGTAGTGCCTGGGTGATTTCATATCAGCATAGGTAGAGCCTGCAGGATTGCATGACTGCAGGGGTAGTTCATAACTAGTGCCTGGGTGGTTACATGACTGCAGGGGTAATATCTGGGGGATTACTGGAATACATAGGAAGTGAGTGGGTGATTTTATAAGTCCATGAGTACTGCCTGGGTGATTACAGAAGTACTAAGGTACTACCTGAGCGATTACAGGAGTGCAATGGTAGTGCCTGGGTGATTTTATAGGTGCATAAGTAGTGGCTGAGTGATTACATAAGTACAAGAGTAGTGCCTGCGTGATTGAAAGAGTGGAAAGATAGTGCCTGGCTCAATGAAGCACTGTATACCTAATGCATTGGTAATTGCATGAGTACAGGGGTAACGTCTGGGGGATTAAAGGAGTACGTAGGTAATGCCTGGGTGATTGCATGACTACAGGGGTAATATCTGGGGATTTGCAAGACTACATAAGAAGTGACTGGGTGATTTTATAAGTGCATGGATACTTCTTGGGTCATTGCAGGACTACTGAGGTAGTGCCTGAGTGAATAAAGGAGTGCAAAAGTAGTGCCTGGGTGATTTCTTAACAGCATGACTACTGGCTGAGTGATTACATAAGTACAAGGGTAGTGCCTCCGTTATTGAAGTAGTGCAACGGTAGTGCCTGGGTGATTATATAAGTGCATGAGTAGTGGCTACATGATTGAAAGAGTGCATGGGTAATACCTTGGTGATTGCATGAGTGCATAGGTAGTGCCTGGGTGATTGCATGAGTGCAGCAGTAATGCCTGAGTGATTACAGCAGTGCATATGTAGTGCCTGGATCATTGGAAGACTGCATGGATAGTACTTGGGTGTTTTTATAACTGCATGAGTGTTGGGCCTAGCAAAATATAAAGCAGCAGACTATTACATGACTCAACTACAAGTCTCTCCATATTGTTAGAGACATGCATACATATGACTCTACGTTTTCAAATCATCATCATATCTAAAAGAAATATGTATACAATATTTCTGGAATATAGTGAAACCTACAAACTGAGACATGTAATAGATCTGGGTGATTGCATGACTACAAGGGTAATATCTGGGGATTTACATGACTACATAGGAAGTGACTGGGTGATTGTATAAGTGCATGGGTACTCCTTGGGTGATTGCAGGACTACTGAGGTAGTGAATGAGTGAATAAAGGAGTGCAAAGGTAGTGCCTGGGTGATTTCTTAACAGAATGACTACTGGCTGAGTGACTACATAAGTACAAGGGTAGTGCCTCCGTGATTGAAGTAGTGCAACTGTAGTGCCTGGGTGATTATATAAGTGCATGAGTAGTGGCTACATGTTTGAAAGAGCGCATGGGTAATACCTTGGTGATTACATGAGTGCATAGGTAGTGCCTGGGTGATTGCATGAGTGTAGCAGTAATGCCTGAGTGATTACAGCAGTGCATATGTAGTGCCTGGATCATTGGAAGACTGCATGGATAGTACTTGGGTGTTTTTATAACTGCATAAGTGTTGGGCCTAGCAAAATATAAAGCAGCAGACTATTACATGACTCAACTACAAGTCTCTCCATATTGTTAGAAGCATGCATACATATATCTCTACGTTTTCAAATCATCATCATATCTAAAAGAAATATGTATACAATATTTCTGGAATATAGTGAAACCTAGAAACTGAGACATGTTATAGATCTGCCTGAGTGATTGCATAACTCCATGGGTAGTGCTTGGGTGATTGTATGAGTGCAAGGGTAGTCACTGGGTAATTGCAGGAGAAGATGGATAGTGAATGGCTAATTGCATGAGTGCACACATAAACATTGAGTGCATGGATAAGTGTAAAAATAGCACCTGAAGGCATAGATGAGTCATGGAGTAGTACCTACGTGAATAGATGAGTGCAACAGTAGGGCCTGGGTGATTCTATGACTGCAAGGGTAGTGTGTGGGTTATTACTTGACTGCATATATACAGCCTGCATGATTGCATGACTGCAGGGGTAGTACATAACTAGTGCCTGGGTGATTGCATGACTGCAGGGGTAATATCTGGGGGATTACTGGAATACATAGGAAGTGAGTGGGTGATTTTGTAAATCCATGAGTACTGCCTGGGTCATTACAGAAGTACTAAGGTACTACCTGAGTGATTACAGGAGTGCAAAGGTAGTTCCTGGGTGAATTTATAAGTGCATGAGTACTGGCTGAGTGATTACATAAGTAGAAAAGTAGTGCCTGCGTGATTGAAAGAGTGCAAAGATAGTGCCTGGGTGATTGAAGCACTGTATACCTAATGCATTGGTGATTGCATGAGTACAGGGGTAACATCTGGGGATTAAAGGAGTACATAGGTAACGCCTGGGTGATTGCATGACTACAGGGGTAATATCTGGGGATTTACATGACTACATAGGAAGTGACTGGGTGATTTTATAAGTGCATGGGTACTTCTTGGGTGATTGCAGGACTACTGAGGTAGTGCCTGAGTGAATAAAGGAGTGCAAAGGTAGTGCCTGGAGGATTTCATAACAGCATGACTACTGACTGAGTGATTACATAAGTAGACTCTTATAAAGTACCATAAAAAATAATTCCTCTCCCAACATATCTTAAAGATCACTTTTCCAATACTACTGCTTCACTATTCTAGCAGTAGACAGGTACAGAGCATAGATAACAGCAAAGCAACACTTCACTTATCTTTCATAAAAGTCTCCCCGTATTTCTAAATCCATGTATGCATATGTCTATACCTTTTCCTACCAGCATCATATATAAAAGTAAAAAACATAAATATATACGTGTGTTTTATATGTCTATCATCTTCAGACACATAACACATACCATAATATATGAGCAAGTAGACACATATCTCAGTCACAACACCATGCACATCTCAAAACTTCACAGAGTACACTTCAATTTTCAAACATACACTGAAAATTATGTGGTATATATGAAATATAACTTTTCTCACATCATACAAATTACTCTAGTAAATAACATCTCTACAAACATCTCAACCCTCACTTTCAGGCTGCTGCTTAACCATTCTACAACTACTTATAATAGTACACCTACCCAAATACAAAGTAGGTACCCTTCACATATCATTAGTAAAAGTCTCACCATATTACTAAAAACATACATGAATATGTCTGTACCATAACACTATCCAAACCTTAAAAATTCACAGAACAAACTTTCAATTTCAAGCAAACATCAAAAATTATGCGGCATATTTCAACTGTACCTCTCTAGAAACTTAAAAAAAGAAGCCTAATCAATAACACCTTATTTCAGCATCTTTTAAACCACACTTTTGTGCTGCATCTTCACCATTCTACTAGTACTTACAGACTTGAGCCTACCACATAAAAAGCAACAACATCTCTTTGTTATACATCATGCACCTTCAAATGTATAAGACATATGAAAATACATCTACAAGCAGAAACGTACTTGAGACAGAAGTCCATGCACACCTTAAAACTTGACAGACTCCACCTCCAAATTTAAAGCAACAGCTAAAATTATGCGGTATACTACAAATGTACATATCCACACACTAAAACAAACTACCATAATCACTAATCCATCTTCCAATATACACATATTACTATACAGAATCTATTTAAAACAACATTTAACTACAATAAAACAAACTACAATACACATCTCTACATTTAATAATATATTTCAAACAACACAGTTTTTGAATTATTTTTAAAGTTTAAAATAAACCTAATAACTAATACACCTCACAAATTTATAACTCACCTTCCAAATATATTTATAGAATTTAAAATATCACAAACTCATAAATGATTTTCTTATGCACACAATCAATGTAATGCACCACTCTCAGCAAGGTAAAACCAGTAATGGCATAGTTTCCCTCTCTTTCGCCACACAAATACATGTAAGTAACAAATCACATACCTTCCTACATTATTTCAAATTATAAGACACATTTCTATTGGTTAGACATATTAAACCTTACCAACTGACTTCTAAAAGTGCCCAAACTGATTCTGGAATTTTTTGGAGTCTCGACTCCACCGTGCACCGATGCGATGGAGCCACGAATCCATACGGGAGTTCAAAAATATATTACAAATAAAAATACTACTATTTTTTAAGAACACACCACTTCTAAAGATACTACTGACTTGGGAAATCTTACTTTAATAAGATTTCCCTTATATATAAATTACAATTTCACATTTTAATTCCACAGTTAAGTTTCAATCCTTCCCTCATTCTGCTTAATTTCCAGTTTCCATAGTAACAGTTCATGGAACATTCAACTGAACTGACAGGTCACAAGATCACCATATTTTCAAGTTCACCACACAATGTTACAAATGCAAACAGCAGGTGTGGTTGACATTTCCAAAATATGACCTTATCCTATCTACTGTACCTTTCAAACAGTTTTGGAAACCATGTGGGATCACACTGCTTCACCCCCCAGCAGGTACGCCCCTAAGCATTATGGTGAATGTAGTTCGCCAAGCGTGTGTACTTGCAAAAGTCTTTCGAGTATTTCACCAGGTTGGTGCAGATTATTACTGGCCATCTCTATACACGTGTTTCTGGATTCTTATCCGTCGTCAGTAGAGATTAGGCGTTCAAGTATTTGGGGTTGCTGAGCAGGCTGCCAAAGTGTTCTCGGGGGGTGAAGCGGTGTGCTCCCACCCCTGTTCATGTTTAAAAGTACTCCCGTGAGTCATTGAGCTGACGAGCTCGTGGAAGAAGCACCCGCGCGCCAGTGAGAGGTACTTGACCTGATGCAATGTTTGGCAGCCTACTCAGCAAACCCCAAATTTGAAGCCTGTAATCTCTACTGATGACGGTTAAAGAACCAGAAACACATGTCTAGAGATCAGCACTATCTGCGCCAACTCTGGCGAAACACTCGGAAAACTTTAGCAAAGCAAGCAACATGAGACTGCATTTACCAGAATGCCAGGGGCGAACCTTGCTGGGGGGTGAAGCGGTGTGCTCTCACCCCTGTTCCTGTTTAAAAGTACTCCCGTGAGTCATTGAGCTGACGAGCTCGTGGAAGAAGCACCCGCGCGCCAGTGAGAGGTACTTGACCTGATGCAATGTTTTGCAGCCTACTCAGCAAACCCCAAATTTGAAGCCTGTAATCTCTACTGATGACGGTTAAAGAACCAGAAACACGTGTCTAGAGATCAGCACTATCTGCGCCAACTCTGGCGAAACACTCGGAAAACTTTAGCAAAGCAAGCAACATGAGACTGCATTTACCAGAATGCCAGGGGCGAACCTTGCTGGGGGTTGAAGCGGTGTGCTCCCACCCCTGTTCCTGTTTAAAAGTACTCCCGTGAGTCATTGAGCTGACGAGCTCGTGGAAGAAGCACCCGCGCGCCAGTGAGAGGTACTTGACCTGATGCAATCTTTGGCAGCCAACTCAGCAAACCCCAAATTTGAAGCCTGTAATCTCTACTGATGACGGTTAAAGAACCAGAAACACGTGTCTAGAGATCAGCACTATCTGCGCCAACTCTGGCGAAACACTCGTAAAACTTTAGCAAAGCAAGCAACATGAGACTGCATTTACCAGAATGCCAGGGGCGAACCTTGCTGGGTGGTGAAGTGGTGTGCTCCCACCCGTGTTCCTGTTTAAAAGTACTCCCGTGAGTCATTGAGCTGACGAGCTCATGGAAGAAGCACCCGCGCGCCAGTGAGAGGTACTTGACCTGATGCAATGTTTGGCAGCCTACTCAGCAAACCCCAAATTTGAAGCCTGTAATCTCTACTGATGACGGTTAAAGAACCAGAAACACGTGTCTAGAGATCAGTACTATCTGCGCCAACTCTGGCGAAACACTCGGAAAACTTTAGCAAAGCAAGCAACATGAGACTGCATTTACCAGAATGCCAGGGGCGAACCTTGCTGGGGGGTGAAGCGGTGTGCTCCCACCCCTGTTCCTGTTTAAAAGTACTCCCGTGAGTCATTGAGCTGACGAGCTCGTGGAAAAAGCACCCGCGCGCCAGTGAGAGGTACTTGACCTGATGCAATGTTTGGCAGCCTACTCCACAAACCCCAAATTTGAAGCCTGTAATCTCTACTGATGACGGTTAAAGAACCAGAAACACGTGTCTAGAGATCAGCACTATCTGCGCCAACTCTGGAGAAACACTCGGAAAACTTTAGCAAAGCAAGCAACATGAGACTGCATTTACCAGAATGCCTGGGGCGAACCTTGCTGGGGGGTGAAGCGGTGTGCTCCCACACCTGTTCCTGTTTAAAAGTACTCCCGTGAGTCATTGAGCCGACGAGCTCGTGGAAGAAGCACCTGCGCGCCAGTGAGAGGTACTTGACCTGATGCAATGTTTGGCAGCCTACTCAGCAAACCCCAAATTTGAAGCCTGTAATCTCTACTGATGACGGTTAAAGAACCAGAAACACGTGTCTAGAGATCAGCACTATCTGCGCCAACTCTGGAGAAACACTCGGAAAACTTTAGCAAAGCAAGCAACATGAGACTGCATTTACCAGAATGCCTGGGGCGAACCTTGCTGGGGGGTGAAGCGGTGTGCTCCCACACCTGTTCCTGTTTAAAAGTACTCCCGTGAGTCATTGAGACGACGAGCTCGTGGAAGAAGCACCTGCGCGCCAGTGAGAGGTACTTGACCTGATGCAATGTTTGGCAGCCTACTCAGCAAACCCCAAATTTGAAGCCTGTAATCTCTACTGATGACGGTTAAAGAACCAGAAACACGTGTCTAGAGATCAGCACTATCTGCGCCAACTCTGGAGAAACACTCGGAAAACTTTAGCAAAGCAAGCAACATGAGACTGCATTTACCAGAATGCCTGGGGCGAACCTTGCTGGGGGGTGAAGCGGTGTGCTCCCACACCTGTTCCTGTTTAAAAGTACTCCCGTGAGTCATTGAGCCGACGAGCTCGTGGAAGAAGCACCTGCGCGCCAGTGAGAGGTACTTGACCTGATGCAATGTTTGGCAGCCTACTCAGCAAACCCCAAATTTGAAGCCTGTAATCTCTACTGATGTCGGGGAAAGAACCAGAAACACGTGTCTAGAGATCAGCACTATCTGCGCCAACTCTGGCGAAACACTTGGAAAACTTTAGCAAAGCAAGCAACATGAGACTGCATTTACCAGAATGCAAGGGGCGAACCTTGCTGGGGGGTGAAGCGGTGTGCTCCCACCCCTGTTCCTGTTGAAAAGTACTCCTGTGAGTCATTGAGCTGACGAGCTCGTGGAAGAAGCACCTGCGCGCCAGTGATAGGTACTTGACCTGATGCAATGTTTGGCAGCCTACTCAGCAAACCCCAAATTTGAAGCCTGTAGAACCAGAAACACGTGTCTAGAGATCAGCACTATCTGCGCCAACTCTGGCGAAACACTCGGAAAACTTTAGCAAAGCAAGCAACATGAGACTGCATTTACCAGAATGCCAGGGGCGAACCTTGCTGGGGGGTGAAGCGGTGTGCTCCCACCCCTGTTCCTGTTTAAAAGTAATCCCGTGAGTCATTGAGCTGACGAGCTCGTGGAAGAAGCACCCGCGCGCCAGTGAGAGGTACTTGACCTGATGCAATGTTTGGCAGCCTACTCAGCAAACCCCAAATTTGAAGCCTGTAATCTCTACTGATGACGGTTAAAGAACCAGAAACACGTGTCTAGAGATCAGCACTATCTGCGCCAACTCTGGTGAAACAATCGGAAAACATTAGCAAAGCAAGCAACATGAGACTGCATTTACCAGAATGCCAGGGGCGAACCTTGGGGGGGGGTGAAGCGGTGTGCTCCTACCCATGATCCTGTTTAAAAGTACTCACGTGAGTCATTGAGCTGACGAGCTCGTGGAAGAAGCACCCGCACGCCAGTGAGAGGTAATTGACCTGATGCAATGTTTGGCAGCCTACTCAGCAAACCCCAAATTTGAAGCCTGTAATCTCTACTGATGACGGTTAAAGAACCAGAAACACGTGTCTAGAGATCAGCACTATCTGCGCCAACTCTGGCGAAACACTCGGAAAACTTTAGCAAAGCAAGCAACATGAGACTGCATTTACCAGAATGCCAGGGGCGAACCTTGCTGGGGGGGTGAATCGGTGTGCTCCCCCTCCTGTTCCTGTTTAAAAGTACTCCCGTGAGTCATTGAGCTGACGAGCTCGTGGAAGAAGCACCCGCGCGTCAGTGAGAGGTACTTGACCTGATGCAATGTTTGGCAGCCTACTCAGCAAACCCCAAATTTGAAGCCTGTAATCTCTACTGATGACGGTTAAAGAACCAGAAATACGTGTCTAGAGATCAGCACTATCTGCGCCAACTCTGGCGAAACATTCGGAAAACTTTAGCAAAGCAAGCAACATGAGACTGCATTTACCAGAATGCCAGGGGCGAACCTTGCTGGAGGGTGAAGCGGTGTGCTCCCACCCCTGTTCCTGTTTAAAAGTACTCCCGTGAGTCATTGAGCTGACAAGCTCGTGGAAGAAGCACCCGCGTGCCAGTGAGAGGTACTTGACCTGATGCAATGATTGGCAGCCTACTCAGCAAACCTCAAATTTGGAGCCTGTAATATATACTGATGACAGTTAAAGAACCAGAAACACGTGTCTAGAGATCAACAATATCTGCGCCAACTCTGGCGAAACACTCGGAAAACTTTAGCAAAGCAAGCAACATGAGACTGCATTTACCAGAATGCCAGGGGCGAACCTTGCTGGGGGTGAAGCGGTGTGCTCCCACCCCTGTTCCTGTTTAAAAGTACTCCTGTGAGTCATTGAGCTGACGAGCTCGTGGAAGAAGCACCTGCGCGCCAGTGAGAGGTACTTGACCTGATGCAATGTTTGGCAGCCTAGTCAGCAAACCCCAAATTTGAAGCCTGTAATCTCTACTGATGACGGTTAAAGAAACAGAAACACGTGTCTAGAGATCAGCACTATCTGCGCCAACTCTGGCGAAACACTCGGAAAACTTTAGCAAAGCAAGCAACATGAGACTGCATTTACCAGAATGCCAGGGGCGAACCTTGCTGGGGGTGAAGCGGTGTGCTCCCACTCCTGTTCCTGTTTAAAAGTGCTCCCGTGAGTCATTGAGCTGACGAGCTCGTGGAAGAAGCACCCGCGCGCCAGTGAGAGGTACTTGACCTGATGCAATGTTTGGCAGCCTACTCAGCAAACCCCAAATTTGAAGCCTGTAATCTCTACTGATGACGGTTAAAGAACCAGAAACACGTGTCTAGAGATCAGCACTATCTGCGCCAACTCTGGCGAAACACTCGGAAAACTTTAGCAAAGCAAGCAACATGAGACTGCATTTACCAGAATGCCAGGGGCGAACCTTGCTGGAGGGTGAAGCGGTGTGCTCCCACCCCTGTTCCTGTTTAAAAGTACTCCCGTGAGTCATTGAGCTGACGAGCTCGTGGAAGAAGCACCCGCGCGCCAGTGAGAGGTACTTGACCTGATGCAATGTTTGGCAGCCTACTCAGCAAACCCCAAATTTGAAGCCTGTAATCTCTACTGATGACGGTTAAAGAACCAGAAACACGTGTCTAGAGATCAGCACTATCTGCGCCAACTCTGGCGAATCACTCAGAAAACTTTAGCAAAGCAAGCAACATGAGACTGCATTTACCAGAATGCCAGGGGCGAACCTTGCTGGGGGTGAAGCGGTGTGCTCCCACCCCTGTTCCTGTTTAAAAGTACTCCCGTGAGTCATTGAGCTGACGAGCTCGTGGAAGAAGCACCCGCGCGCCAGTGAGAGGTACTTGGCCTGATGCAATGTTTGGCAGCCTACTCAGCAAACCCCAAATTTGAAGCCTGTAATCTCTACTGATGATGGTTAAAGAACCAGAAACACGTGTCTAGAGATCAGCACTAGCTGCGCCAACTCTGGCGAAACACTCGGAAAACTTTAGCAAAGCAAGCAACATGAGACTGCATTTACCAGAATGCCAGGGGCGAACCTTGCTGGGGGTGAAGCGGTGTGCTCCCACCCCTGTTCCTGTTTAAAAGTACTCCAATGAGTCAATTGAGCTGACAAGCTCGTGGAAGAAGCACCCGCGCGCCAGTGAGAGGTACTTGAGCTGATGCAATGTTTGGCAGCCTACTCAGCAAACCCCAAATTTGAAGCCTGTAATCTCTACTGATGACGGTTAAAGAACCAGAAACACGTGTCTAGAGATCAGCACTATCTGCGCCAACTCTGGCGAAACACTCGGAAAACTTTAGCAAAGCAAGCAACATGAGACTGCATTTACCAGAATGCCAGGGGCGAACCTTGCTGGAGGGTGAAGCGGTGTGCTCCCACCCCTGTTCCTGTTTAAAAGTACTCCCGTGAGTCATTGAGCTGACGAGCTCGTGGAAGAAGCACCCGCGCGCCAGTGAGAGGTACTTGACCTGATGCAATGTTTGGCAGCCTACTCAGCAACCCCCAAATTTGAAGCCTGTAATCTCTACTGATGACGGTTAAAGAACCAGAAACACGTGTCTAGAGATCAGCACTATCTGCGCCAACTCTGGCGAAACACTCGGAAAACTTTAGCAAAGCAAGCAACATGAGACTGCATTTACCAGAATGCCAGGGGTGAACCTTGCTGGGGGTGAAGCGGTGTGCTCCCACCCCTGTTCCTGTTTAAAAGTACTCCCGTGAGTCATTGAGCTGACGAGCTCGTGGAAGAAGCACCCGCGCGCCAGTGAGAGGTACTTGACCTGATGCAATGTTTGGCAGCCTACTCAGCAAACCCCAAATTTGAAGCCTGTAATCTCTACTGATGACGGTTAAAGAACCAGAAACACGTGTCTAGAGATCAGCACTATCTGCGCCAACTCTGGCGAAACACTCGGAAAACTTTATGAAAGCAAGCAACATGAGACTGCATTTACCAGAATGCCAGGGGCGAACCTTGCTGGGGGGTGAAGCGGTGTGCTCCCACCCCTGTTCCTGTTTAAAAGTACTCCCGTGAGTCATTGAGCTGACGAGCTCGTGGAAGAAGCACCCGCGCGCCAGTGAGAGGTACTTGACCTGATGCAATGTTTGGCAGCCTACTCCAGCAAACCCCAAATTTGAAGCCTGTAATCTCTACTGATGACGGTTAAAGAACCAGAAACACGTGTCTAGAGATCAGCACTATCTGCGCCAACTCTGGAGAAACACTCGGAAAACTTTAGCAAAGCAAGCAACATGAGACTGCATTTACCAGAATGCCTGGGGCGAACCTTGCTGGGGGTGAAGCGGTGTGCTCCCACACCTGTTCCTGTTTAAAAGTACTCCCGTGAGTCATTGAGCCGACGAGCTCGTGGAAGAAGCACCTGCGCGCCAGTGAGAGGTACTTGACCTGATGCAATGTTTGGCAGCCTACTCAGCAAACCCCAAATTTGAAGCCTGTAATCTCTACTGATGACGGTTAAAGAACCAGAAACACGTGTCTAGAGATCAGCACTATCTGCGCCAACTCTGGAGAAACACTCGGAAAACTTTAGCAAAGCAAGCAACATGAGACTGCATTTACCAGAATGCCTGGGGCGAACCTTGCTGGGGGGTGAAGCGGTGTGCTCCCACCCCTGTTCCTGTTTAAAAGTACTCCCGTGAGTCATTGAGCTGACGAGCTCGTGGAAGAAGCACCCGCGCGCCAGTGAGAGGTACTTGACCTGATGCAATGTTTGGCAGCCTACTTAGCAAACCCCAAATTTGAAGCCTGTAATCTCTACTGATGACTGTTAAAGAACCAGAAACACGTGTCTAGAGATCAGCACTATCTGCGCCAACTCTGGCGAAACACTCGGAAAACTTTAGCAAAGCAAGCAACATGAGACTGCATTTACCAGAATGCCAGGGGCGAACCTTGCTGGGGGGTGAAGCGGTGTGCTCCCACACCTGTTCCTGTTTAAAAGTACTCCCGTGAGTCATTGAGCTGACGAGCTCGTGGAAGAAGCACCCGCGCGCCAGTGAGAGGTACTTGACCTGATGCAATGTTTGGCAGCCTACTCAGCAAACCCCAAATTTGAAGCCTGTAATCTCTACTGATGACGGTGAAAGAACCAGAAACACGTGTCTAGAGATCAGCACTATCTGCGCCAACTCTGGCGAAACACTCGGAAAACTTTAGCAAAGCAAGCAACATGAGACTGCATTTACCAGAATGCCAGGGGCGAACCTTGCTGGGGGTGAAGCGGTGTGCTCCCACCCCTGTTCCTGTTGAAAAGTACTCCTGTGAGTCATTGAGCTGACGAGCTCGTGGAAGAAGCACCCGCGCGCCAGTGAGAGGTACTTGACCTGATGCAATGTTTGGCAGCCTACTCAGCAAACCCCAAATTTGAAGCCTGTAATCTCTACTGATGACGGTTAAAGAACCAGAAACACGTGTCTAGAGACCAGCACTATCTGCGCCAACTCTGGCGAAACACTCGGAAAACTTTAGCAAAGCAAGCAACATGAGACTGCATTTACCAGAATGCCAGGGGCGAACCTTGCTGGGGGGTGAAGCGGTGTGCTCCCACCCCTGTTCCTGTTTAAAAGTACTCCCGTGAGTCATTGAGCTGACGAGCTCGTGGAAGAAGCACCCGCGCGCCAGTGAGAGGTACTTGACCTGATGCAATGTTTGGCAGCCTACTCAGCAAACCCCAAATTTGAAGCCTGTAATCTCTACTGATGACGGTTAAAGAACCAGAAACACGTGTCTAGAGATCAGCACTATCTGCGCCAACTCTGGTGAAACACTCGGAAAACTTTAGCAAAGCAAGCAACATGAGACTGCATTTACCAGAATGCCAGGGGCGAACCTTGCTGGGGGGTGAAGCGGTGTGCTCCCACCCCTGTTCCTGTTTAAAAGTACTCCCGTGAGTCATTGAGCTGACGAGCTCGTGGAAGAAGCACCCGCGCGCCAGTGAGAGGTACTTGACCTGATGCAATGTTTGGCAGCCTACTCAGCAAACCCCAAATTTGAAGCCTGTAATCTCTACTGATGACGGTTAAAGAACCAGAAACACGTGTCTAGAGATCAGCACTATCTGCGCCAACTCTGGCGAAACACTCGGAAAACTTTAGCAAAGCAAGCAACATGAGACTGCATTTACCAGAATGCCAGGGGCGAACCTTGCTGGGGGGTGAAGCGGTGTGCTCCCACCCCTGTTCCTGTTTAAAAGTACTCCCGTGAGTCATTGAGCTGACGAGCTCGTGGAAGAAGCACCCGCGCGCCAGTGAGAGGTACTTGACCTGATGCAATGTTTGGCAGCCTACTCAGCAAACCCCAAATTTGAAGCCTGTAATCTCTACTGATGACGGTTAAAGAACCAGAAACACGTGTCTAGAGATCAGCACTATCTGCGCCAACTCTGGCGAAACACTCGGAAAACTTTAGCAAAGCAAGCAACATGAGACTGCATTTACCAGAATGCCAGGGGCGAACCTTGCTGGGGGGTGAAGCGGTGTGCTCCCACCCCTGTTCCTGTTTAAAAGTACTCCAGTGAGTCAATTGAGCTGACGAGCTCGTGGAAGAAGCACCCGCGCGCCAGTGAGAGGTACTTGACCTGATGCAATGTTTGGCAGCCTACTCAGCAAACCCCAAATTTGAAGCCTGTAATCTCTACTGATGACGGTTAAAGAACCAGAAACACGTGTCTAGAGATCAGCACTATCTGCGCCAACTCTGGCGAAACACTCGGAAAACTTTAGCAAAGCAAGCAACATGAGACTGCATTTACCAGAATGCCAGGGGCGAACCTTGCTGGAGGGTGAAGCGGTGTGCTCCCACCCCTGTTCCTGTTTAAAAGTACTCCCGTGAGTCATTGAGCTGACGAGCTCGTGGAAGAAGCACCCGCGCGCCAGTGAGAGGTACTTGACCTGATGCAATGTTTGGCAGCCTACTCAGCAAACCCCAAATTTGAAGCCTGTAATCTCTACTGATGACGGTTAAAGAACCAGAAACACGTGTCTAGAGATCAGCACTATCTGCGCCAACTCTGGCGAAACACTCGGAAAACTTTAGCAAAGCAAGCAACATGAGACTGCATTTACCAGAATGCCAGGGGCGAACCTTGCTGGGGGGTGAAGCGGTGTGCTCCCACCCCTGTTCCTGTTTAAAAGTACTCCCGTGAGTCATTGAGCTGACGAGCTCGTGGAAGAAGCACCCGCGCGCCAGTGAGAGGTACTTGACCTGATGCAATGTTTGGCAGCCTACTCAGCAAACCCCAAATTTGAAGCCTGTAATCTCTACTGATGACGGTTAAAGAACCAGAAACACGTGTCTAGAGATCAGCACTATCTGCGCCAACTCTGGCGAAACACTCGGAAAACTTTAGCAAAGCAAGCAACATGAGACTGCATTTACCAGAATGCCAGGGGCGAACCTTGCTGGGGGTGAAGCGGTGTGCTCCCACCCCTGTTCCTGTTTAAAAGTACTCCCGTGAGTCATTGAGCTGACGAGCTCGTGGAAGAAGCACCCGCGCGCCAGTGAGAGGTACTTGACCTGATGCAATGTTTGGCAGCCTACTCCAGCAAACCCCAAATTTGAAGCCTGTAATCTCTACTGATGACGGTTAAAGAACCAGAAACACGTGTCTAGAGATCAGCACTATCTGCGCCAACTCTGGAGAAACACTCGGAAAACTTTAGCAAAGCAAGCAACATGAGACTGCATTTACCAGAATGCCAGGGGCGAACCTTGCTGGGGGGTGAAGCGGTGTGCTCCCACCCCTGTTCCTGTTTAAAAGTACTCCCGTGAGTCATTGAGCTGACGAGCTCGTGGAAGAAGCACCTGCGCGCCAGTGAGAGGTACTTGACCTGATGCAATGTTTGGCAGCCTACTCAGCAAACCCCAAATTTGAAGCCTGTAATCTCTACTGATGACGGTTAAAGAACCAGAAACACGTGTCTAGAGATCAGCACTATCTGCGCCAACTCTGGCGAAACACTCGGAAAACTTTAGCAAAGCAAGCAACATGAGACTGCATTTACCAGAATGCCAGGGGCGAACCTTGCTGGGGGTGAAGCGGTGTGCTCCCACCCCTGTTCCTGTTTAAAAGTACTCCCGTGAGTCATTGAGCTGACGAGCTCGTGGAAGAAGCACCCGCGCGCCAGTGAGAGGTACTTGACCTGATGCAATGTTTGGCAGCCTACTCAGCAAACCCCAAATTTGAAGCCTGTAATCTCTACTGATGACGGTTAAAGAACCAGAAACACGTGTCTAGAGATCAGCACTATCTGCGCCAACTCTGGAGAAACACTCGGAAAACTTTAGCAAAGCAAGCAACATGAGACTGCATTTACCAGAATGCCAGGGGCGAACCTTGCTGGGGGGTGAAGCGGTGTGCTCCCACCCCTGTTCCTGTTTAAAAGTACTCCCGTGAGTCATTGAGCTGACGAGCTCGTGGAAGAAGCACCCGCGCGCCAGTGAGAGGTACTTGACCTGATGCAATGTTTGGCAGCCTACTCAGCAAACCCCAAATTTGAAGCCTGTAATCTCTACTGATGACGGTTAAAGAACCAGAAACACGTGTCTAGAGATCAGCACTATCTGCGCCAACTCTGGCGAAACACTCGGAAAACTTTAGCAAAGCAAGCAACATGAGACTGCATTTACCAGAATGCCAGGGGCGAACCTTGCTGGGGGGTGAAGCGGTGTGCTCCCACCCCTGTTCCTGTTTAAAAGTACTCCTGTGAGTCATTGAGCTGACGAGCTCGTGGAAGAAGCACCCGCGCGCCAGTGAGAGGTACTTGACCTGATGCAATGTTTGGCAGCCTACTCAGCAAACCCCAAATTTGAAGCCTGTAATCTCTACTGATGACGGTTAAAGAACCAGAAACACGTGTCTAGAGATCAGCACTATCTGCGCCAACTCTGGCGAAACACTCGGAAAACTTTAGCAAAGCAAGCAACATGAGACTGCATTTACCAGAATGCCAGGGGCGAACCTTGCTGGGGGGTGAAGCGGTGTGCTCCCACCCCTGTTCCTGTTTAAAAGTACTCCCGTGAGTCATTGAGCTGACGAGCTCGTGGAAGAAGCACCCGCGCGCCAGTGAGAGGTACTTGACCTGATGCAATGTTTGGCAGCCTACTCAGCAAACCCCAAATTTGAAGCCTGTAATCTCTACTGATGACTGTTAAAGAACCAGAAACACGTGTCTAGAGATCAGCACTATCTGCGCCAACTCTGGTGAAACACTCGGAAAACTTTAGCAAAGCAAGCAACATGAGACTGCATTTACCAGAGTGCCAGGGGCGAACCTTGCTGGGGGGTGAAGCGGTGTGCTCCTACCCCTGTTCCTGTTTAAAAGTACTCCCGTGAGTCATTGAGCTGACGAGCTCGTGGAAGAAGCACCCGCGCGCCAGTGAGAGGTACTTGACCTGATGCAATGTTTGGCAGCCTACTCAGCAAACCCCAAATTTGAAGCCTGTAATCTCTACTGATGACGGTTAAAGAACCAGAAACACGTGTCTAGAGATCAGCACTATCTGCGCCAACTCTGGCGAAACACTCGGAAAACTTTAGCAAAGCAAGCAACATGAGACTGCATTTACCAGAATGCCAGGGGCGAACCTTGCTGGGGGGTGAAGCGGTGTGCTCCCACCCCTGTTCCTGTTTAAAAGTACTCCCGTGAGTCATTGAGCTGACGAGCTCGTGGAAGAAGCACCCGCGTGCCAGTGAGAGGTACTTGACCTGATGCAATGATTGGCAGCCTACTCAGCAAACCCCAAATTTGAAGCCTGTAATCTCTACTGATGACGGTTAAAGAACCAGAAACACGTGTCTAGAGATCAGCACTATCTGCGCCAACTCTGGCGAAACACTCGGAAAACTTTAGCAAAGCAAGCAACATGAGACTGCATTTACCAGAATGCCAGGGGCGAACCTTGCTGGGGGGTGAAGCGGTGTGCTCCCACCCCTGTTCCTGTTTAAAAGTACTCCCGTGAGTCATTGAGCTGACGAGCTCGTGGAAGAAGCACCCGCGCGCCAGTGAGAGGTACTTGACCTGATGCAATGTTTGGCAGCCTACTCAGCAAACCCCAAATTTGAAGCCTGTAATCTCTACTGATGACGGTTAAAGAACCAGAAACACGTGTCTAGAGATCAGCACTATCTGCGCCAACTCTGGAGAAACACTCGGAAAACTTTAGCAAAGCAAGCAACATGAGACTGCATTTACCAGAATGCCAGGGGCGAACCTTGCTGGGGGGTGAAGCGGTGTGCTCCCACCCCTGTTCCTGTTTAAAAGTACTCCCGTGAGTCATTGAGCTGACGAGCTCGTGGAAGAAGCACCTGCGCGCCAGTGAGAGGTACTTGACCTGATGCAATGTTTGGCAGCCTACTCAGCAAACCCCAAATTTGAAGCCTGTAATCTCTACTGATGACGGTTAAAGAACCAGAAACACGTGTCTAGAGATCAGCACTATCTGCGCCAACTCTGGAGAAACACTCGGAAAACTTTAGCAAAGCAAGCAACATGAGACTGCATTTACCAGAATGCCAGGGGCGAACCTTGCTGGGGGGTGAAGCGGTGTGCTCCCACCCCTGTTCCTGTTTAAAAGTACTCCCGTGAGTCATTGAGCTGACGAGCTCGTGGAAGAAGCACCTGCGCGCCAGTGAGAGGTACTTGACCTGATGCAATGTTTGGCAGCCTACTCAGCAAACCCCAAATTTGAAGCCTGTAATCTCTACTGATGACGGTTAAAGAACCAGAAACACGTGTCTAGAGATCAGCACTATCTGCGCCAACTCTGGTGAAACACTCGGAAAACTTTAGCAAAGCAAGCAACATGAGACTGCATTTACCAGAATGCCTGGGGCGAACCTTGCTGGGGGGTGAAGCGGTGTGCTCCCACCCCTGTTCCTGTTTAAAAGTACTCCCGTGAGTCATTGAGCTGA
The DNA here is from genome assembly GCA_963921515.1 of Calotriton arnoldi. NCBI lineage: Eukaryota > Metazoa > Chordata > Amphibia > Caudata > Salamandridae > Calotriton > Calotriton arnoldi. The sequence goes on from CAWUFW010005848.1 coordinate 618,822, forward strand.
CGAGCTCGTGGAAGAAGCACCTGCGCGCCAGTGAGAGGTACTTGACCTGATGCAATGTTTGGCAGCCTACTCAGCAAACCCCAAATTTGAAGCCTGTAATCTCTACTGATGACGGTTAAAGAACCAGAAACACGTGTCTAGAGATCAGCACTATCTGCGCCAACTCTGGCGAAACACTTGGAAAACTTTAGCAAAGCAAGCAACATGAGACTGCATTTACCAGAATGCCAGGGGCGAACCTTGCTGGGGGTGAAGCGGTGTGCTCCCACCCCTGTTCCTGTTGAAAAGTACTCCTGTGAGTCATTGAGCTGACGAGCTCGTGGAAGAAGCACCTGCGCGCCAGTGATAGGTACTTGACCTGATGCAATGTTTGGCAGCCTACTCAGCAAACCCCAAATTTGAAGCCTGTAATCTCTACTGATGACGGTTAAAGAACCAGAAACACGTGTCTAGAGATCAGCACTATCTGCGCCAACTCTGGCGAAACACTCGGAAAACTTTAGCAAAGCAAGCAACATGAGACTGCATTTACCAGAATGCCAGGGGCGAACCTTGCTGGGGGGTGAAGCGGTGTGCTCCCACCCCTGTTCCTGTTTAAAAGTAATCCCGTGAGTCATTGAGCTGACGAGCTCGTGGAAGAAGCACCCGCGCGCCAGTGAGAGGTACTTGACCTGATGCAATGTTTGGCAGCCTACTCAGCAAACCCCAAATTTGAAGCCTGTAATCTCTACTGATGACGGTTAAAGAACCAGAAACACGTGTCTAGAGATCAGCACTATCTGCGCCAACTCTGGTGAAACAATCGGAAAACATTAGCAAAGCAAGCAACATGAGACTGCATTTACCAGAATGCCAGGGGCGAACCTTGGGGGGGGGGTGAAGCGGTGTGCTCCTACCCATGATCCTGTTTAAAAGTACTCACGTGAGTCATTGAGCTGACGAGCTCGTGGAAGAAGCACCCGCGCGCCAGTGAGAGGTTATTGACCTGATGCAATGTTTGGCAGCCTACTCAGCAAACCCCAAATTTGAAGCCTGTAATCTCTACTGATGACGGTTAAAGAAACAGAAACACGTGTCTAGAGATCAGCACTATCTGCGCCAACTCTGGCGAAACACTCGGAAAACTTTAGCAAAGCAAGCAACATGAGACTGCATTTACCAGAATGCCAGGGGCGAACCTTGGGGGGGGGGTGAAGCGGTGTGCTCCTACCCCTGTTCCTGTTTAAAAGTACTCCCGTGAGTCATTGAGCTGACAAGCTCGTGGAAGAAGCACCCGCGTGCCAGTGAGAGGTACTTGACCTGATGCAATGATTGGCAGCCTACTCAGCAAACCTCAAATTTGGAGCCTGTAAAATATACTGATGACAGTTAAAGAACCAGAAACACGTGTCTAGAGATCAACAATATCTGCGCCAACTCTGGCGAAACACTCGGAAAACTTTAGCAAAGCAAGCAACATGAGACTGCATTTACCAGAATGCCAGGGGCGAACCTTGCTGGGGGGTGAAGCGGTGTGCTCCCACCCCTGTTCCTGTTTAAAAGTACTCCTGTGAGTCATTGAGCTGACGAGCTCGTGGAAGAAGCACCCGCGCGCCAGTGAGAGGTACTTGACCTGATGCAATGTTTGGCAGCCTACTCAGCAAACCCCAAATTTGAAGCCTGTAATCTCTACTGATGACGGTTAAAGAAACAGAAACACGTGTCTAGAGATCAGCACTATCTGCGCCAACTCTGGCGAAACACTCGGAAAACTTTAGCAAAGCAAGCAACATGAGACTGCATTTACCAGAATGCCAGGGGCGAACCTTGCTGGGGGGTGAAGCGGTGTGCTCCCACTCCTGTTCCTGTTTAAAAGTGCTCCCGTGAGTCATTGAGCTGACGAGCTCGTGGAAGAAGCACCCGCGCGCCAGTGAGAGGTACTTGACCTGATGCAATGTTTGGCAGCCTACTCAGCAAACCCCAAATTTGAAGCCTGTAATCTCTACTGATGACGGTTAAAGAACCAGAAACACGTGTCTAGAGATCAGCACTATCTGCGCCAACTCTGGCGAATCACTCGGAAAACTTTAGCAAAGCAAGCAATATGAGACTGCATTTACCAGAATGCCAGGGGCGAACCTTGCTGGGGGGTGAAGCGGTGTGCTCCCACCCCTGTTCCTGTTTAAAAGTACTCCCGTGAGTCATTGAGCTGACGAGCTCGTGGAAGAAGCACCCGCGCGCCAGTGAGAGGTACTTGGCCTGATGCAATGTTTGGCAGCCTACTCAGCAAACCCCAAATTTGAAGCCTGTAATCTCTACTGATGATGGTTAAAGAACCAGAAACACGTGTCTAGAGATCAGCACTAGCTGCGCCAACTCTGGCGAAACACTCGGAAAACTTTAGCAAAGCAAGCAACATGAGACTGCATTTACCAGAATGCCAGGGGCGAACCTTGCTGGGGGTGAAGCGGTGTGCTCCCACCCCTGTTCCTGTTTAAAAGTACTCCAATGAGTCAATTGAGCTGACAAGCTCGTGGAAGAAGCACCCGCGCGCCAGTGAGAGGTACTTGAGCTGATGCAATGTTTGGCAGCCTACTCAGCAAACCCCAAATTTGAAGCCTGTAATCTCTACTGATGACGGTTAAAGAACCAGAAACACGTGTCTAGAGATCAGCACTATCTGCGCCAACTCTGGCGAAACACTCGGAAAACTTTAGCAAAGCAAGCAACATGAGACTGCATTTACCAGAATGCCAGGGGCGAACCTTGCTGGAGGGTGAAGCGGTGTGCTCCCACCCCTGTTCCTGTTTAAAAGTACTCCCGTGAGTCATTGAGCTGACGAGCTCGTGGAAGAAGCACCCGCGCGCCAGTGAGAGGTACTTGACCTGATGCAATGTTTGGCAGCCTACTCAGCAACCCCCAAATTTGAAGCCTGTAATCTCTACTGATGACGGTTAAAGAACCAGAAACACGTGTCTAGAGATCAGCACTATCTGCGCCAACTCTGGCGAAACACTCGGAAAACTTTAGCAAAGCAAGCAACATGAGACTGCATTTACCAGAATGCCAGGGGTGAACCTTGCTGGGGGTGAAGCGGTGTGCTCCCACCCCTGTTCCTGTTTAAAAGTACTCCCGTGAGTCATTGAGCTGACGAGCTCGTGGAAGAAGCACCCGCGTGCCAGTGAGAGGTACTTGACCTGATGCAATGTTTGGCAGCCTACTCAGCAAACCCCAAATTTGAAGCCTGTAATCTCTACTGATGACGGTTAAAGAACCAGAAACACGTGTCTAGAGATCAGCACTATCTGCGCCAACTCTGGCGAAACACTCGGAAAACTTTAGGAAAGCAAGCAACATGAGACTGCATTTACCAGAATGCCAGGGGCGAACCTTGCTGGGGGGTGAAGCGGTGTGCTCCCACCCCTGTTCCTTTCAAACATTTTTTACTAACCAATAAGAAACATGCTTTTTAAAGAAAGTAAAATGCACCCTAATTTTGAATGTACAATGTTTTTAAACAGCCAATCAATTCTCTACTTTTTAGAAAACAGCATCTTGTCCACCATTTTACATACCACTCATTCTACCAACTGACTACCTCAGCTACAAACATCTTTTCATTACTTCCAGACATCCCTTCAAGATGCTTACAGTGTGGATTGTTGGACACAGCTATGTTTTCTGGTGCAATTGGTATGCTGAACGCAGAGGTATTGACAAAGACCTAGGTTTGCAAAATGTGGATATTAAATGGATTGCACAGAGCGGATTAAAGTGGCACCAATTGATGCCTTTGGATAAAACCTTTTGCATCTCCAACCCCTGACCTCATAATTGTGCACTGTGGTGGCAATGACCTAGGCACATTGACTGGGGTAGGTCTGGAAATGCTAATGAAGGACACCTTTGCACAATTGATGTTGCTTTTACCTCAAACTGTCTTTGTATACTCAAACATATGTCAAAGACAGAAATGGAAGTGGTCAAATCAATTCTGTCCACAGACTGAGAAAGCTAGAAAAAATGTCAATAAAGCTGTTTCTGCTTACCTCAGAGACCATAGGATGGGCTCCATATATAACAACAATCTATGTTTTGAAATGGATGATATCTACAGAAGTGATGGAGTACACTTCACAGATCAAGGAAACAGAGTCTTTCTCAACAACCTAAAGCTCTGCATCTGCACTTACATGTAGCTACAACAAACTCACAATGAAAACAAGGGCTCTTTTTAGAGCCACCCTATAACATAATACTGATTATAATTTTTTTTTACACATACAAATTTTTAAAATTTTTGGGGGGGATTCACAAACCCGTCGCGAATTCACAAAACAAAAGCACAAATTCGATGTACTACAACACAACACACTTTTCAAGTTTAACTATTATTTTTTAATTTTATATATTTTTAACAACTCTATCAATTGTAATCTTGTCATTAACTTCAATCACAGTACCTCTTTAAAACAACTTCACAAATACAACACTACCTTCTACATTATATACTACTTAATTATTTATTTATGGTGAATTCGCGAATCCAGCGCGATGTTACACGGGGGGCCGCGCTGAGAGCCGCGTTGGAGTTGCGACTCCAAACTCGAGAAAAAAATAAACAATCCACTGCCATTATTTGGTATTTGTCCCAGGGACCCCATCCCCCATGCCTGCCACCATTTAAAAAAAATAAATAAATAAGGAGGGGGACCACGTGGCCCCACTTCTCAGGCCAAGAAAGGCCCCGGGCACCCCATCTCCCGGAGCATGGCCAGCCTGGATTTTTTTTTTAAGCAGGGTGGCCACGTGGCCCCCCTCACGGGCCACTCCTAGCCCTGGGGACCCCATCCCCCGGGGCCTGGCCTCTTTGATGGGGACAGTGGGAGGAGCCCCAATGCCCCCTCGGTCCCTGCCGGCTTCCCGACTCCTGCGGGAGCTGGCATTGCTTTTGGACAAGGGGAGCTGCTAAAATGCAGCTCCCCTTGCCCAAAAGCAATACTGCTTTGCTTCTTGGAAGCGAGAGCAGGTTTCCTGCTCTCGCTTCCAAGAAGCAAAGCAATGTTTGCAGTGACAGGGTGGGAGTTGCAGGAAGCCCTGGGGAGGTGGTGGTCCCCGGGGTTGTGGGGGGCCACGTGCCCCCCGCATACAATAAACTAAGCCCCGGGGAGGTGGCAGTCACCGGGGCTGCGGGGGCCTCCGCAAATTAATTAGCATTGCCCCCAGGACCTGGCCCATCAGGGGGCTTAAGTACAACGAAGCGCGGGAGCCCGCGCTTTGTTTTTTGTTTATTTTCGTGCACTAATCCGGCCATTTTTAAAAACAATATATGCTTTTTTTGGGCTTGGGGGTCCTTGTGGGACCCGCTGAGCAGGCCTAGGGGGTCAGGGTGTTTCTACCCTGCCCCTTTTCTTGTTTTTTACCTTTGTTTTACCTTTTTCTTGTGACTCGGTTACCGAGTCACAAGATGGCTGCCAACACATTCTGGTTTAGAGTGTTGGCAGCCAATCAGAGTGAAGCTCGTGCCCGGGAGGGTTTGCGAACCCTCCTTGGTGCTCAGATATCAATATTTTCATTTTTTGAATTTCTCAGCAACTACTGAACGGATTTACACCATTTTTTAAAAACGCACGCTTTCTAGACCAAGACCTACCTTTTTGCAAAAGTTGGTGTAATTCCGTTCAGCAGTTCGGGCTGTAGCTTTGTCTAAAGTTTCCTATGGAAATTAACAGGGAGAAAACGCGTTTTGGGACCACCCTTTTTTCTCGGCCCCCGCTTGACAAATCACCCCGAAACTTTCAAGACAGGAGCTGACCGGAGCACCCCATTAGTTTTGACAATTTCGCGAAGATTCGTTAACCGGTGCCAAAGATATTGGCAAATCAAAAAACGCTTTTCCTATGGATAATAGGTCCTAACTATAATTACCTACTGGCAAAAGCGGATCCTCGTCCCTGCCTATCATAAAAAAAGCTGCTGATCGAGTGCTACTCACCAGGTGGACAACCTTTGGAGCAGAATGTAATACGCGGCCGTCCTGCCGCGGAGTGTGCACCACCCTGTAATGTCATGAGGGCTACGTGGGTCAGCAGCCGCAAACAGGATTGAGGACGAGTCCACTTGCAGGGTCCATACAGGACAAGATTTGTGTGGTATCCGGACCACATTTCCCACAATGCACAGTCTCATTCGAGCTTCCCATTGGCGGGTGTGCAATATGAAAATGGCGAAGTGGGTTTAGCGTTTGCACCCACTGTCTCCGTTCAAGCCTCTGAAGAGAAGCATATGGAGCTTCGAAACGCGTCAGGCATTTCCATTACGGAGCAGCTTCTACAAGCGGATCCTCGTCCCTGCCTTTCATAAAGAAAGCTGCTGATCGAGTGCTACTCACCAGGTGGATAACCTTTGGAGCAGAATATATATATATATATATATATATATATATATATATATATATGTAACCAATTTGCCGAAGCAAGATGCCCAGAAGCTTGAGGCCGCACACAACTGCAGGTGAGTCACAAACTCTATTTAAACCAAGCAGGCAGCTTAACATCCCTTTGAAGTCCATGGCCTGACACGTTTCGATGCTGCTGTTTGCATCTCCTCAGGGGCCGTGTCAGCGGAGGTGATTTATGGCTACCGCATTCCCCCTGCGTGTTTGTGATTGGTGGGCTTTCAGTGCTCCTCCCTTGGTGGAAGTTCATTTTCAAATGCACGCTGGGATATGAGGTCTCATTTGGCCAAATGACGCCCTCTGGTGGGTTACCTCCGCTGCAGCTAGTTATGGACAATTATTCTCGGCCCTCCATTGAGCCTTGGATGATACTCTGCCGGCTTCATTAAAGGTACCCTGCAGCTACGGAAAGAGGAATCTTCCTCTCTCCTAGTCCCGTTGGTTGCGGGCAATGCGATCCCTCCGCTGACACGGCCTCTGAGGAGATGCAAACAGCGGCATCGAAACGCATCAGGCCATGGACTTTAAAGGGATGTTAAGCTGCCTGCTTGGGTTAAATAAAGTTTGTGACTCACCTGCAGTTGTGTGCGGCCTCAAGCTTCTGGGCGTCTTGCTTCGGCAAATTGGTTACATATATATATATATATATATATATATATATATATATATATATATATATATATATATATACACATATAATAAAGTGGTAATGGGTAGGGACCTACTACTTACCTATATCTAAGGTCCTCACACTAAACATAGCCAAAGTTTAGTAAAACCAATATGGCTGCCTTTTCATTCTCTGAAAACAGCCATTAACCAATTATATACTGGCTTGTCATCGCCATGTACCACAGTATACTGCAAAGTTATTACGGTATACCATGGCTCAAAATATAACTAAGATCTAACTGTCTTACTGGATTGTGGTGCCCTTGCATCACTTATGGTGTCGCATGGGCAGAGCAATACTTAAGTAAAATTTACAAGGGAACACAAGCCACCATAAGTGGCCCTGCGTAGATTGATAAATCTTGAGAAACGCAAGGCAGCACAATTTGCTGATTTGTGTTACTCTGCACACAATAATCTACATTGCTGCTAAATTGTACCATACATACATATGCCATGCCACTGTAGCCAGTCCATTATACGCTACTCTACTCTTCTCAAATCCACTCTACCCCTTTCCAATGTACGAGACTTCACTCCACTATACGCTATCACACTGTATGGAACGCCACTGTACGCCACTCCAGTCTACGTCACTCCACTTTATGCTAAACCACTATACCCTATTCCACTCTACACCCTTGTAGTGTATGACACTCCACTCTACACTGTTCCACTATATGTCATTCCACTCTACAACACTCCACTGTACGCTATTCCACTGTATGCCACACCACTGTAGACTACTCCACTCTACGCCACTCCAGTGTATGGCACTCCACTCTACGCCACTTCATTCTTTGCTATTCAATTGGACCCCACTCCAATGTACACCACTTCACTCTATTACACTCTACCTCATGCCACTGTATGCCTCTCCAGTCTACGCCACTCCATTATATGCCACTCCACTGTAAGCTACTCCCTTATACACTATTACATTCTACACCACTACACTGTACACCACTATGCTTTACGCCACTCCATTCTATGCTATTACACTATACACAACTCCACTCTATGCCAGTACACTCTATGCTATTATTCTGTATGCAACTCCACTCTACGTCTCTTCAGTGTATGCCACTTCACTGTATGCCACTCCAATATATGCTATTCCAGTGTATTCCCTTCCACTGTATACTAACCTCTCTATGCCACTCCAGTGCATGCCACTTCACTCCATCCCACTCCATTCTACGCTATTCCATTGGATGCCACTCCACTGTATGCTATTACACTCTACCCCAGTGCAGTGTTCGCCACTCTTGTCTATACCACTTTACTGTATACCACTGCACTGTACGCTACTCCACTACACCCTATTCCAATCTATGCCACTCAACTGTACACCACTCCACTCTATGCTATTTCACTGCATGCCACTCCACTATACGCTACTCCACTCTACACCACTCCAGTGTACACCACTCCACTTTACACCACTCAATTTTATGCTGGTCCATTGGACGTCACTCCACTCTATGCCAATCCACTTTATGCTTTTTCACTGTACCCCACTCCACTGTATACTACTCCAGTCTACACCACTCCACTGTAGACCACTCCACTCTATGCTATTACACTCTACCCCAACCCACAATGCGCCACTCCAGTCTAAACCAATTCACTGTATGCCACTCCACTGGATGCCACTACACTATATGCTATTACACTTTACGCCTCTCACATATATTCTACTACACTATATGCTATTACATTCTACGCCACTCCACTGTACGCCACTCCAGGATATGTTACTCCATTCTACGGTATTCCAGTTTATGCCACTCCACTGTATGCTACTCCACTCTATGCCACTTCAGTGTACTTTACTCCATAAAACTCCACTCTACAAACCTCTACTGTACTCTATGTTGCGCTACTAGACTCTACTTACTCTATCCCTTACACTCCACTGTCCAAATTTGCAGCTGACTCTATGCCCCTACACTCTACTGTACAACACTCTACTCCACTCTGCGACAGTTTCCAACACTGTACAACACAGCACTCCACTCTACTGTATGAGAAGTCACTCCAATTTATAACAGTTTCCTGAAGTCTACGCTAAGCCACTTCAATGTACGCCACCCCACTCTACGCTAATCCACTGTACCCTACTCCACTCTACGCAACGCCTCTGTACAGCACTCCACTCTACGCTAGTCCACCCTATGCCACTCCAAGCATTCTACACTCCACTATACAGTATTTCACTGTACATATTCCACTGTATGCTACTCCACTTCACGGTAATCTACTCTATGCCACTACAGTGTATGCCACTCCACTCTACACCACTCCTTGTAGGACACTCTCCTCACCTCTATATAACTCCACTCCAGAAAAGTCTACCACACTTCATGGCACTCTTTGACATTCTACTCCACTCTATCCCCATACGCTCCACTGTCCAACTCTATACTCCACTCTTTGCCTGTACACTGCAATATACAACATTCTATTCCACTATAGGACACTTCTCTATATGACACAACACTGTACGAGACCCCACTCCAATTTATAACAGTTTACTACCTAGGCTACGCCAGTATACACCACTCCATGCCACTCTACTCTACAACACAGCAATACATTCTATTGCACTTTACTCCACATGACGTTACACCACTCCACTGAACTCTACTCCATTGTATGAGAATTTACCTCTCTCTATGCTACTATACAACAATTCACTCTACGCAGCTCCACTGTTTCACATACTACAGTACTCTATGCAACTCCACTCTACAACACCCTACTACACTGTATGCCACTCTCCAACACTTTACTCCTGTCTATACCCTTTCACTCCACTGTACAACATGCAGTCTTCAAATGATCCAGGCACTACATATGCACTGCTGTAATCACGCAGGCATTACTGCTACACGCATGCAATCACCCAGGCACTACTTATGCACTCATGCAATCACCAGGGTATTACCCATGCACTCTTTCAATCATGTAGCTACTACTCATGCACTTATATAATCACCCAGCCACTACCGTTGCACTACTTCAATCACGGAGGCACTACCCTTGTACTTATGTAATCACTCAGCCAGTAGTCATGCTGTTAAGAAATCACCCAGGCACTATCTTTGCACTTCTTTATTCACTCAGGCACTATCTCAGTAGTCTTGCAATCACCCAAGAAGTACCCATGCACGTATACTATCACCCAGTCACTTCCTATGTAGTCATGTAAATCCCCAGATATTACCCCTGTAGTCATGCAATCACCCAGGCGTTACCTATGTACTCCTTTAATCCCCCAGACGTTACCCCTGTACTCATGCAATCACCAATACATTAGGTATACAGTGCTTCATTCAGCCAGCCACTATCTTTGCACTCTTTCAATCACGCAGGCACTACTTATGCACTCATGCAATCACCAGGGTATTACCCATGCACTCTTTCAATCATGTAGCTACTACTCATGCACTTATATAATCACCCAGCCACTACCGTTGCACTACTTCAATCACGGAGGCACTACCCTTGTACTTATGTAATCACTCAGCCAGCACTCATGCACTTATAAAATCACCAAGGCACTACCTTTGCACTCCTGTAATCACTCTGGTAGTACCTTAGTACTTCTGTAATCACCGAGGGAGTACTCATGGACTTACAAAATCACCCACTCACTTCCTATATATTCCAGTAATCCCCCAGTTATTACCCCTGCAGTCATGCAATCACCCAGGCACTAGTTATGTACTACCCCTGCAGTCATGCAATCATGCAGGCTGTACCTATGCAGTCAAGTAATAACCCACACACTACCCTTGCAGTCATAGAATCATCCAGGCCCTACTGTTGCACTCATCTATTCACGTAGGTACTACTCCATGACTCATCTATGCCTTCAGGTGCTATTTTTACACTTATCCATGCATTCAATGTTTATGTGTGCACTCATGCAATTAGCCAGTCACTGTCCATCTTGTCCTGCAATTACCCAGTGACTACCCTTGCACTCATACAATCACCCAAGCACTAACCATGGAGTTATGCAATCACTCAGACAGATCTATTACATGTCTCAGTTTCTAAGTTTCACTATATTCCAGAAATATCGTATACATATTTCTTTTAGATATGATGATGATTTGAAAACGTAGAGACATATGTATGCATGCTTCTAACAATATGGAGAGACTTGTAGTTGAGTCATGTAATAGTCTGCTGCTTTATATTTTGCTAGGCCCAACACTCATGCACTTATAAAAACACCCAAGTACTATCCATGCAGTCTTCCAATGATCCAGGCACTACATATGCACTGCTGTAATCACGCAGGCATTACTGCTACAAGCATGCAATCACCCAGGCACTCATGCACTCACCAGGGTATTACCCATGCACTCTTCCAATCATGTAGCTACTACTCATGCACTTATATAATCACCCAGCCACTACCGTTGCACTACTTCAATCACGGAGGCACTACCCTTGTACTTATGTAATCACTCAGCCAGTAGTCATGCTGTTAAGAAATCACCCAGGCACTATCTTTGCACTTCTTTATTCACTCAGGCACTACCTCAGTAGTCTTGCAATGACCCAAGAAGTACCCATGCACGTATACAATCACCCAGTCACTTCCTATGTAATCATGTAAATCCCCAGATATTACCCCTGTAGTCATGCAATCACCCAGGTGTTACCTATGTACTCCTTTAATCCCCCAGACGTTACCCCTGTACTCATGCAATCACCAATACATTAGGTATACAGTGCTTCATTCAGCCAGCCACTATCTTTGCACTCTTTCAATCACGCAGGCACTACTCTTGTACTTATGTAATCACTCAGCCAGCACTCATGCACTTATAAAATCACCAAGGCACTACCTTTGCACTCCTGTAATCACTCTGGTAGTACCTTAGTACTTCTGTAATCACTGAGGCAGTACTCATGGACTTACAAAATCACCCACTCACTTCCTATATATTCCAGTAATCCCCCAGTTATTACCCCTGCAGTCATGCAATCACCTAGGCACTAGTTATGTACTACCCCTGCAGTCATGCAATCATGCAGGCTGTACCTATGCAGTCAAGTAATAACCCACACATTACCCTTGCAGTCATAGAATCATCCAGGCCCTACTGTTGCACTCATCTATTCACGTAGGTACTACTCCATGACTCATCTATGCCTTCAGGTGCTATTTTTACACTTATCCATGCACTCAATGTTTATGTGTGCACTCATGCAATTAGCCAGTCACTGTCCATCTTGTCCTGCAATTACCCAGTGACTACCCTTGCACTCATACAATCACCCAAGCACTAACCATGGAGTTATGCAATCACTCAGACAGATCTATTACATGTCTCAGTTTCTAAGTTTCACTATATTCCAGAAATATCGTATACATATTTCTTTTAGATATGATGATGATTTGAAAACGTAGAGACATATGTATGCATGCTTCTAACAATATGGAGAGACTTGTAGTTGAGTCATGTAATAGTCTGCTGCTTTATATTTTGCTAGGCCCAACACTCATGCACTTATAAAAACGCCCAAGTACTACCCATGCAGTCTTCCAATGATCCAGGTACTACATATGCACTGCTGTAATCACTCAGGCATTACTGCTGCACTCATGCAATCACCCAGGCACTACCTATGCACTCATGCAATCCCCAAGGTATTACTCATGCACTGTTTCAATGATGTAGCCACTACTCATGCACTTATATAATCACCCAGGCACTACCCCTCCACTCATGCAATTACCCAGGCATTACCCCTGTGGTCATGGAATCACCTAGGCATTATCGCTGCAGTATACAATTATACAGGCATTACCAAAGCACTTCTTAAATCATCTAGCTAGTACACATGCACCTATGTAATGACCCAGGCACTACCCTTGCATTCTTGAAATCACCCAGGCACTAGGCCTGTACTCTTTGAATCACCCAACCAGTATCTATGCACTTATAAAATCACCCAGACACTATCTATGCACTACTCCAATCACCCAGGCACTACCACTACACTCATACAACCTCCCACACATTACCCCTGCACTCATGCAATCACCCACACTTTACTCATGCACTCCGCCAATCTCCTAGACATTACCCCTGCACTTATACAATCACCCAGGCATTACCCATGCACTCTTTCAATTACTTAGGCAGTATCCATGGACTCTGTATCTCTGTTCCTTCTTTCTGCACTTCTTTTGTGTCTTTCTGCACCTGTCGCTTCTTTCTGCACCCCTTTTAGGTCTTTCTGCACCCCTGTTTCCTCTTTCTGCATCCTCGTTGCCTCTTTCTACACCTCTGTTCATTCTTTCTGCACTTCTTTTGTTTTTTTCTGTACATCTCTTGCTTCTCTCTGCACCCTTCATGCCTCTTTCTGCACCCCTCTTCTCTCTTTTTGTACCCCTCTTGCCTCTTTCTGCACCTCTGTTGCTTCTTTCTGCACTCCTCTTGCTTCTTTGTACACCTCCGTTGCTTCTTTCTGCATCCCTCATGTGTCTTTCACTCCCCTCTTCGCTGTTTCTGAACCCCTCTTGCCTCTTTCTGCACCTATGTTCCTTTTTTCTGCACTTCTTTTGTTTCTTTCTGCACCTCTCTTGTTTGTTTCTGTATCCCTTTTGTGTCTTTCTCCACCCCACTTCCCCCTTTTTGCATCTCTGTTGTTTCTTTATGCACTTTTCTTGCTTCTTTCTGCACCTCTCTTGCTTCTTTTTGCACCCCTCTTCCCTCTCTGTCCACCCCTCTTCCCTCTTTCTGCACTTCTGTTACTTCTTTCTGCACTTATCTTGCTTCTTTCTGCACCTCACTTGCCTCTTTCTGCACTTCTGTTGCCTCTTTCTGCAGTTCTCTTGCCTCCTTCTGCAGTTCACTTGCCTCTTTCTGTAACTCTCTTGCCTCTTTCTGCACCTCCCTTGCCTCTTTCAGTACCTCTGTTGCTTTTTTCTGTACTTCTTTTTCTTATTTCTGTACCCCTCGTGTGTCTTTCTGCACCCTTTTTCCGTTTTCCTGCACGTGTATTGGTTCTTTCTGCACTGCTCTTCCCTCTTTGTGCACATCTCTTTCCTTCTTCTGTATCTCTGTTGTTTCTTACTGCACTGTTCTTGCTTCTTTCTGCACCTCTGTTGCAGTCCATTTCCTTACATGCCTTAAATGTCACTTTTGTCCTGCTGCTTTACCATTCAGGTAATGCTGAGAGTGTTGGGCCTAGGCAAATATAAAAAAAAGCCTATAACATGTCTCAAGTGTAAGTCTCACCATATGTCAGGATCTGTCACTCAGACACTGCCATAGTACTACTCCAATCACCCAGGCAGTACCCAAGCAGTTATTAAATCACCCAGGCACTTCCTATGTACTTTTGTAATCCCCCTGACATTACCCCTGCATTCATGCAATCACTAATGCTTTAGCTATACACTGATTGAATCACCCAGGCACTATCCTTGCACTCCTCCAATCCCCCTGTCAGACTCTATACACTCCTCCAATCACTTAGGTAGTACTCATGCACTTATAAAATCACCCAGGCAGTTCCTATGTGTTCTTGTAATCCCTCAGATATTACCCCTCAACTTATGAAATCACCCAGATATTACGTATATAGTTCTATAATCATCTATATATTATCTCTGCACTCATGCAATCACCAATGCATTAGCTATACAGTAGTTCAATCACCCAAGCACTACCGTTGCACTCCTGCAATGACTGTGTTGGGATGTATGCATTCCTCCAATCACTTTCCAGCACTCATGCAGTTATAAAATCACTGAACCACTACCTGTGCACTTATGCAATCACCCAGGCAGTACCCTAGTACTCCTCCAGTCATCCAGGCAGTACCTTTGTTCTCATGCAATCACCCAGGTACTACAGAGTGCACTTCAAATTTGATTTGGATAGCAGAAGAGAAATCTTTTACTTGTGCTTTGTGGTTCTGTTGTATAGGTTGTGATGTCTTCTAATTGTAGGAATTCTGCAGTGTCTGACATACCTTTGCAATGCAATTAAAAATATTTTTTATTTATATATGAGAATATTTGTATTTAATTATTTTAGTAATACTGAATGATTCAACGAAAGTATTTAAACTTTTCTTTCTTTTAAGATACTCACCATTATTAGTAATAAAGATTGAGTATGGCAAGAAAAGATCAAAAGAAAAGAAAAGAAAAAACAGTACTATTTAAAGGAAAGAGAAAAGGAGAAATTAGATAAAGTACAACATGTGACATTGAAGAAAAAGGCTTCTGGTAGGAGAACTAAAGAATTTGTTAAAAGAGTTTTAAAGAAGATAACGAATTTTCAAAATGGAGAAAAGAAAAAGAAAAGTAGTACAACCATTCAGAAGGAAACGAAAAAGGACATATTAATAGAAAATCAGGTTATGGGAAAACAATCTATGTTGAAAGAAGGATGAAAGAATATAAAGACATTAGAAAGAGAATGTATAAAAGTAGAGTCCTACAAAATGTATTGAAAGATTACAAAAATATAAAAAGATCTGCATTTTACAAGAAAAAACAACACATTGAAAGTTTTGAATTGAAAAGAAGATTGTTTATATTAGCATTGAAGACAATGAAAACATTGAATTAAACAATGCATTTTATGAAGGAGAAAAGTAAAAGAAAAAGACTTGTTAATAGAACTAACTTTTGCAAAAAATGTTTGGGTGAATGGAAGCACACTTCTAGTTCAGAACCTTTTTTTAATGAAGAAAGCTATTTTCAACAAAATACATTAGTTCAAGCTGTTGATACCAGTGGTCGTTCTTATGAAGTTAAAAACGGTTGTCCAATTGAAAAAGAAAAGATGGTTGTTAGAAATGTGGAAGCAGTAATAGCTGAAGAAGTTCAAGGGAGACGTTCACAAGCTCCAGTGTATAGATGGTATTGTAGTAGTATTTGTAGTATACAACAGGAATCTATTGATATTTTACGAAATTTCTTAGGAGAGTTTAGTCAAAATAGTGTTAAACAGAAAATTAAGATGTTACAAGGACTAGATCCTTGTAAAGTGAGAAAAAATACTGGCTTGCAGGATCATTCTCTGGCTTGTCTTTCTAGAAAAGTGTGTCAAAGTACTTTTCATCATTTGAGAATGTTAGCAGTACATCACTCAGAAATGCGTAAGTTAGTAAGAAGATTGTACTATGTAAAAAGTTCTGCATTATCTTTAAGTGAAATAAACACTGCTCTTTTGCATGGTTCAGTGTTGGATGTAAAAAAAAAAAGTTTGTGATGATATACAGTTTTGTTTCTTTGGTACTGAAGAAGAGTGTAGAGAAAGTGAGAGTTTGATAAGTGTAGGTGTTGAAGAAGAGGTGGAAGATAGTACTACTGAGAAGTTTGTAGAAGAAATTACAAAGTTTAAGGTAGTTTGTTGTGAAAAACCAAACTATGTTTGTATTTGTTATCGATGTACTCACCTTAGAAGTCAAACTAGGAATGTTGATGTGTATTTAAAAAGTGAAAAGGAAAACAATGATAAGTGGGAGCAATTTGGTGCTTATTTGTTGGTGGAAGGTAGTTTTCAGTTGGGTAGTGATCAACGTATTTATAAATATTGTTACAGCAAACTAGAAGAGAACAAAATGCCAGCTAGAGCTGTACATAATAACCTAGAGTTGGTAGCTATTCCTCCAGAACTGGCGGATTTAAATACATATGAGTCCATTCTAATTCAATCTGTGCACCCGTTTCAGGCTATAGTTCGTATGGAGCCTAAAACAGGTAAGCTACCTCCCACAGATTTACAAAGAGGTTTAAAAGGAAGAGTTGTGTATTTACCTTTAGATTAAAAAAAAATATTGAAACTGTTGGTGTAGAGAGAGAGGAAACTGAACCTGTAGTTATTCTAGTTAATGGTGTACCAACAAAGAGTCGGAAAATATGGTAAGAGTTAGTAGATGTCACCAAAGTTCAAAAGGCTACGTTATATCTCATAGAAAACAATATTTATTATAAAAATGTATATCTGGAAGAACAAGAAATATCTTTAAGAGATGATAGAGAAATTTCAACTGGCCAAATCGAAAAGGTGGACAAGTCCAGGAGTGAAGACATTTATGAACATTATAGTATACATCCTTTACATTCAAAAGAAGTGATTGGAAATACTATTGAATTATTCCAAATGAAGAAAGCGAAGGGTACTCCCATGAGTGTTTGAGAAAGAAGTTTAGAAGCTCGTTGTTTTCCACAGCTCTTCCCCACTGGAAAAGGGGACGATATGATGAACGACCAGTACAGATTCCAGCTTCAGAATACCGTTCAACAAGACTGTATTCAGAAGATCCAAGATTTCAAAAGTGTGTTCCATATTTATTTAATCTTCTGTTTGAAAGTCACTTGTCTGGACTTTTATATGCAGTGAACCACATATTAAAAACAGGAGTTCATCTTACACATCTTTCTGCAAAGGAATTTTTGGACAAAGTTCAACAAAGAGACGATCATTTAGAATCTCAGTTAATTAATTTGATGGCATGTCAACGTGGTACCAATGACTATTGGTATCATTGTCACGGAGAACTTAAATGTATGTTAAGGAACTTAGGAACCCCTACATGGTTTGTTACGCTTAGCTGTGCTGAATACGCATGAGACGATTTACTTGATTTTCGAGAAGCAAATTCAAATATTAAAAACATTGAATTGAAGACAGCTGGAGAACTGTGTTCTTTGGATCCTGTAAATGTGTGTAGATATTTTAATCATAGGTTTCAAGCTTTGATGTCTTTTATCTGCAATAAAAAACATCCACCTCTTGGAGAAGTTATTGATTTCTTTTGGAGAAAGGAGTACCAAGCCAGAGGTGCTCCTCATATACACATCCTATTATGGATCAAGGATGCACCTAAATTTGAAACCGATTCTGATGAAACTGTTTTGTCTTTCATTGAAGACTATGTGACCTGTGCTATTCCAAAAACAGGAGGAGGAAATAGCTTAAGACAACAAGTTTTACGGTTTCAAAGTCATCCATGTGGGAAATATTGTCGACGGAAATACAAGTCAAAGGGAAAATTTCATACGAAATGTCGTTTTGGATTCCCACGTCCAGTAATTTCGAAAGGAAGAGTCAACAGTTTCATGTCAGCAGTAAGGCATACTATAACTCGGAAATCTCCAAAGAATATTTACAATATAAAAAGAAGTGAACGTTCAAAGTATATTAATGACTACAATCCAGTGATTTTGACGATGTGGAATGCAAATATGGATCTCCAATATGTTGCAGATAATTCGATTGCTGTTGCTTGCTGTTACATCATATATAACCAAATCTGAAAAGACGGAGTTGAAAGAAATGTGGGAAGAAATTTCACAAGAGAAGACTCTTAGTAACAAATTGTACAGCTTTAGTTTGAAGATGCTTTCCCATCGAGAGATTGGATCCTACGAATGTTCGGATCGGTTGACTTCTGCAAGTTTATATTCAAAGTCAAGAGGAATCATTTGTGTAAATCTAGGTCTTGGTGCAACACGAAATCGAGTATTGAAATCTGTACAAGAAATTAAATACTTAGCTTTGAATGAGCCGGAAAGTACAGATATTGTTAAAACAAATATGTTGGATACGTACTATCCCAAAATGAGTCCATATCTGGAAAATATATGTCTCTATGAAGTACTGCAACATTACAGCTTTAAGAGAAATGTTACAGAAAATATAAATGAAGAAAAATATGCAGTAATTGGATGTGATGGATGTTTGGTAAAACATGCCAAAGGAAATCTTATTAATCACAGGAAACTCAGTTGTGATACTCCAGATAAAAGGGAATTTTTCTATTTAGTACTTCTGCAACTGTTCAAGCCTTGGCGTAGTGAAATGGAATTACTTGGAGATTTTGACTGCTATGAAGATTCTTTTAATGCATGTAAAGATAGCATTGAATGCACAGTTTTTCCAAAATATTTACAAATGCTGAATGAAGAGATTGAACAAGAAACTAGTATTGCAGCTGAAATCGCTAGAGATAGTTCTCAAGATAGTCAAAGTTCTGCTCCACTAAGTCAAGATCCACTAGGACAACCAATTCTTAAAAATGAAGCAGCAATCGCTATGAATGAAGTAGAAACGGCAATGCAACAAGCACAACAGGATATTATTGATTTGGGAAACTTGGAAGAACAACTATTGAACAAAAAGAAATATATCAGCAAGTTACACAACAGATGCAGCATGGTTTAGTGCATGAAAAAAAAGAATGCCAATGCACATCATTTAAACCTATTCGAATGTATATCAGTGGACAAGCTGGAACAGGAAAAAGTTTCTTAATTAAAGTTTTGACCAGTTATCTACACAAAACCACTCAATCACATTTATCTTGTGTTGTAACCGCTCCAACTGGGTTAGCAGCACATAACATTAAGGGGATTACATTACATCGATTACTCATGCTACCAGTTGAACATAAAAATAAGTTGGAATATCACAAGTTATCTGGAGAAGCTTGTTATGAAGTTTCAACAGTACTAAAGAAAATGAAACTTCTGATCATTGATGAGGTGAGCATGGTCTCAAACGTAATGCTTGCCTTTGTACATTTAAGAATGCAACAGATTTTAAAAACAGATTATGATGTTTTATTTGGAGGAAAACATGTAATTGTATTCGGCGATCTATTACAACTTACTCCTGTGCAAGGACAACCAGTTTTTAAAACACTTGTCCATGAAGACACTAAGAAATCTTTGGGAAGTATTGGAAATGTAAACATTGTGGGGCATATTACTAAGGTCCGGCGATAATTATCGCTCAGCGCGCTTAGCGCGAGGATAATTATCGCCGGACTAACGCTGAATTTTATCACTGAGATAGCGTGCTATCAGCAACGCTCATCTCAACAGTGATAAAATTGCAAGCGCTAACTGCCAAATGTGCGATTATCGCTGGAAATCCAGCGATAATCACACAACTTTGGCGATAGCTTGCTGATAGGGCAGGACAGACTCAGCCATGATATCCACCTTCCATTGGATATCATGGCTAAGTCATACTGCGAGCAGGCGTTAGAAAGTAGCGCTAACCACGGTTAGCGCTACTTTTCTAATCGCTCTGCATGTTCGCCTGCAGCTTGATAATAGGAGAAATGTCGGTTAGCGACATTTCTCCTGTTATCCTGGGAAGGAACGCCCACTTTGCATCTCATTGGAGATGCAGAGCGAGGCGTAGGGAAAACGGGTGCTAACATGCGTTAATGCATGTTAGCACCCGCCTTGGTAATAGGGCGGTAATATTATCTCCGCTTTTTTGGCTCTTAAAGCCAAAAAAGCGGAGATAATGGCCCTTGCTAATATGCCCCTTGGTCTCTTTTTGAATATAAAGAACTTATTAAGAATACGCGACAAGCAAGTGATGAACATTTTGGGGACATTCTTCAAGATATTACAATTGGTATTTTGACAAAGCATGGTAAAGAAGCTTTACAAAGTCGACTACTAACAAACTTGTTTCCAAATGAAAATATTGCACCTGAAATAATGTACAAACAAATTGGAGAAAATAAGTCTATAGTTTGTCTAATGCCAACACTGCAAGAGTGTTCTACATTCAATCAAGAACTTTTGAAACTGGAGAAACAACCAATAGTGAAAATGGAACCCATTGATAAAATGAAACATGAAGGGGTTACTATTCTTCTCTCAGAGAAATTACAATCAAAATTGGATTCTTTGGAAAAGTCTGTATCTAAGACTGCTGGTTTAGAAAAGACTTTATATGTATGTGTAAACTGTTGGGTAATATTACGGAGTAATTTAGATGTTGAAAAAGGTTTAGTAAATGGAGCAATGGGAAAAGTTGTTGATTATGTAAATTTTCAGAACAGAGATGGAATTGAATTTTTGAAGATTAAATTTGATCAGATTGAAGAGGTAAAACAGATTGGACGTTGTGCTGTTCGTTTTTTGCTTGTAAAAGACTTGTATGTTCGTAGAAATCAGTTTGCTCTTTCTTTAGCATATGCGGTGACCATTCATAAATCTCAAGGTTTAAGTGTAGACAGTGCTTTGGTAAATATTGGAAGTACAGTGTTTAAAGAGGGTATGGCATATGTTGCATTGTCTCGAGTAAGAACATTATCTGGATTGTATTTGATTGATTTTGATGAGAAAAAGGTTAGTGCTGATGCAAATTGTGTAAGAGAGTATAATCAGTTAAGAAGACTGTATGCTCCTAACTTAGGTGAATATCCCATATATGAAAAATGTATAGTATGTCCAAAACGAATATATGACAAACATTCTAGTGAGGTTGGAAAAAAGAAAACAATTCAAGAGAATGATGAGGCTGCAAAGAAAATAAAAATGGACACTGTTGATGATATTGTAGGATACCAGTTAGAAAATAGTTCAGGTATCAAATGCTATGCTAACGTAATTGTGAATGTTGTGTTTTATCTAGAAGATCTTCATCATCAAATTATGGAAACTCGAGAAAAAGATTCTGCTCTTTATTACATTATATTTTTGAAAAGTTGGAAACTGATAGAACTAAAATCCATACTGTTTCTGGCATACGACATCTTTTGGATATATGTTCTGGTTCTTCACAATTTATACTTAATGTACAACAAGATGCACAAGAATTTCTTATGTTTATGCTTGCAGTATTGGAAGATGAAGGAATAGAAATTGAAAATTTGTTTGGACTAAGTTACAGATGAGATCATAAATGTGGAGTGTTCATTTTGTTCTACCACTCAAATAGACACTGAACGATTCATATATTTGACAATACCAGATTGCAAATCAGTGTCTTTTAACTAATTAGTAAAAACAGCCAATCAAGATATGAAATGTTCTCATTGTAAATCAGAAATGTTGTCAACATTATATATAGAAAAATTTGGAAAATATGTCATTTTAATGCTACAACGTTGTAGAGCAAATGGAATAAAATTGGAAACATAAATAAAACATTTTGTGGCAAGTCAAGTGTCAATTTCAGGAAGAACTTTTAAAGCAGTGGCTATTATATTCCATGATGGACCTACTACAACATGTGGACACTATACTGTGCACTTAAAGTGCAATAAAGGATGGACACATTGCAATGATGGCCATTTGGAATTCAAATATAGGTTGCCTTACGAATTACCAGATTCATATCTGATATTTTTGATGCCAAAATTTTGAAAACATCATTCGGCCTATTGGGCAGATGTGAACACAAAATAACTAATTTATTTTGGATATTATCAATGCCAATGGATTTGGAAACATTATTCGGCCTATTGAGAAGATGTAAAAAAATTAGTATTTGGATTATTATTTCTACTTTTTTTTATTGGATTTGCAAAATTGTGTTTCAAGGAACTAGTTTATATATTTGATCTTTATATTATATGCGATGTAAAAGAGAGTGTATATTTTAGAAAATGTACTTCAGAAAAATAAATAATTTAATATAGTTGAAGAATGTAATTTAGAAACTGTAGATAGGTAAACAGATAGTTGAATTTGTTGTAAATATTTTCGACTCACATTTGTTTTTTTTTTACAATCACATTGATTGTATTTTTCCCCCACTGTTATATGATGATCTACATTGAAATCACTGAGTATAGTGAAATTCAATAGAATCTGAGAACAGCAAAAAGGGAAATTGTGAATATGTTATGTAATTCTAAAATTATGTTGTGTTTTAAAAACCATAATATTATATGTAACAACATTTTTCTGTCTTTTTTATTACAGAAAGTAATAGTAAACCTTGAAAAGATTTTAAAATCAAGTTATAACAAAAGAACTGTAAAATAGTTTCACTGAGTTTGGTATGTATTTGAATAAAGAAGGTAAGATGAAATAATGCAATAAGCATAATAATATGAAGTAATGTTTACAGTCATTTTTATTGCACTGATCCATTTTTACAAATACTACCCATGTACTGATCTATATAATTAGACACTATTCTCATACTACTACCATCACCCACGTACTATCCAAGCATTTCTCCATTCACTTAGCCTGAATCTATATACTTATAATATCACCAAGAAACTATTTATGTACTCATCCAATCACCCAAGCACTACCCATTCAGTCTTCCAATCATCCACGCACTACTCCTCACTCATGCAATCACCCAGGAACTACCCTTGCACTCCTCCAGTAATCCAGGTACCATCCATGGACTCCTCCAATCACCCAAGCACTACCTATGCACTTATAAAATCACCAAGGCACTACCTATACACTCATTTAATCACTCAGGTACTGCCGATGCAGTCCTTTATTCACCCAGACATTACTCCTGCATTCATGCAATCACCCAGGTATTACCCATGCACTACTTCAATCACTGAGGCACTGACCATACAGTCATACATGTGATCAGGCACTTCTACAGCACTAATGGAATCAACCAAGCACTACCCATGCAATGTTCATACCATCTACGCAGTACTCCTGCAGTCATGCAATCACCCTGCTACTACTTATGCACTCCTTCAATCACCCATGAACTACCCAGGCAGTCCTACATGCAGCTAGGCACTACCCATGCACTCTTCCATGCACCACGGCATTACTCATAGACTCCTTCAATCACCCAGACATTAGTCCTGCACTCATGCAATAACCCAGACATTAGCCATGCAGTCCTTCAATCACTCAGGCACTACCCCTGCAGTCATGCAATTACCCAGGCACTAGTTATGGACTACTCCTGGAGTCATGCAGTGATGCAGCCACTACTTATGCATTCATGCAATAACCCAGGCACTACCCTTGCACTCCTACAGTCATCCAGGTAATATCCATGCACTTCTCCAATCACCCAGGCACTACCAATGCACTTATAAAATCTCCAAGGCACTAGCTATACACTCATCTAATCACTCAGGCACTGCTCATGCACTCCTTTAATCACCCTGACATTATCCCTGCATTCATACAATCACCCAGGCATTACCCATGCACTACTTCAATCACTCAGGCACCGTTCATGCAGTCATACATGTGCTCAGGCACTTCTGCAGCACTCATGGAATCAACCAAGCACTACCCATGCAGTCTTCCAATCATCCACGCAGTAGTCCTGCACTCATGCTATCACCCTGGTACTACTCATGCACTCCTCCAATCACCCAGGAACTACCCAGGCTGTCCTACATGCAGCCAGGCACTACTCATGCACTCTTCCATGCACCCAGGTGTTAGCCATGCACTCCTTCAATCACCCAGACATTACTCCTGCACTCATGCATTAGCCATGCACTCCTTCAATCACTCAGGCACTACCCCTGCAGTCATTCAATTACCCAGGCACTATTTATGCACTACTTCTGCAGTCATGCAGTCATGCAGGCACTACTTATGCACTCATGGAATAACCCAGGCACTACCCTTGCACTCCTCCAGTCATCCAGGCAATATCCATGCACTTCTCCAATCACCTAGGCACTACCTATGCACTTAAAAAATCACCAAGGTACTACCTATACACTCATCTAATCACTCAGGTACTGCCCATGCACTCCTTTAATCACCCAGACATTACTCCTGCATTCATGCAATCACCTAGGCATTACCCATGCACTACTTCAATCCTTCAGGCACTGTTCATGCAGTCATACATGTGCTCAGGCAATTCTGCAGCACTCATGGAATCAACCAAGCACTATCCATGCAGCCTTCCAATCATCTACGCACTACTCCAGCAGTCATGCAATCACTTAGGCACTATCTATGCACTTATGCAATAACGCAGGCACTACCCTTGCACTCCTCCAATCACCCTGCCACTACCCATACACTTATAAAATCACCATGCAGTACTCTTGCACTCTTCCAATCACCTAGGCACTACTGTTGCACACATGGAATCACACATGCACTACCCATGCACTTCTTCAATCACTCAGGCCCTACCCATGCACTCATGCAATTACTGAGGCATTACCCATAAACTCATGCAATCACTCAGGCATTACCCATGCACTCTTCCAATCACCCATACATTACCTCTGCACTCATGCAATCATCCATGCATTATCCATGCACTTACAAAATTACCCAAGCAATACCCATGCACTTACAAAATCACCCAGCATTACCAATCCACTCTTCCAATCTCCCAGGCTCTACTCATGCACTCATGCAATAACCCAGGCACTACCCATGCACTCATCCAATCACCCATGCACTACCCATGCACTCCTCCAATCACGTAGACACTACCCATGCAGTCATACAATTACCCAGCCAGTAGCCATGCACTCCACCAATCATCATGCCACTACCCATGCACTTATAAAATCACCACACACTACTCTTGCCCTCTTCCAATCACCTAGGCACTATCATAGCACTCATGGAATCACAGAAGTACTACCCATGCACTTCTTTAATCACTTAAGCACTACCCATACACTCCTCCAATCACCCAGGCACTACCCATTCACTCATGCAATCACTAAGGCATTACCCATAAACTCATTGAATCACTCACGCATTACCCATGCACTCTTCCAAACACCCATACATTACCTCTGTACTCATGCAATCACCCAGGCATTATCCATGCACTTACAAAATCACCCAAGCAATACCCATGCACTTACAAAATCACCCAGCCATTACCAATCCACTCCTCCAATATCCCAGTCTCTACTCATGTACTCATGCAATAACCCAGTCAATGACCATGCACTCATCCAATCACCCATACACTACCCATGCACTCCTCCAATCACGTAGACACTACCCATGCACTCTTCCAATTACCCAGCCAGTAGCCATGCACTCCACCAATCATCTTGCCACTACCCATGCACTTATAAAATCACCACACACTACTCTTGCCGTCTTCCAATCACCTAGGCACAATCATAGCACTCATGGAATCACAGAAGCACTACCTATGCACATCTTCAATCACTCAGGCACTACCCATACACTCCTCCAATCACTCAGGCACTACCCATACACTCCTCCAATCACTCAGGCACTACCCATACACTCCTCCAATCACCTAGACACTACCCATGCACTCCTCCAATTACCCAGCCAGTAGCCATATACTTCACCAATCACCCTGCCACTACCCATGCACTTATAAAATCACCATGCACTCTTCCAATCACCCAGACACTACCCTTGCAGTTGTACAATCACTCAGGCATTACGCATGCACTCCTTCAATTACTCAGGCACTACCCTTGCACTCATGCAATCACTCAGGCATTAGGCATGCAGTCCTCAAATCACCCACACATTACCTCTGCATTCATGCAATCACCCAGACATAACCCTTGCACTCATGCAATCACCGAGGCATAACCCTTGCACTAATGCAATCAGTCAGGCATTACCTCTGCACTCCGCCAATCACTTACACATTACCTCTCCACTCATGCAATCACTCAGGCACTACTCATGCACTCCTGCAATCACCCAAACATTTCTCTTGCACTCTTGCAATCACCCTGGCATTACCCATGCACTGCTTTAATCATATATACACTAACCATACACATCTCCATATATTCCACTTACCACTATTCGTACAACACTTACAAATGTTTTCTTTTAAACCAAATAGGCGGTTCTGAAAAGAACCATTTTTTTAAAAAATGTATTTTATAATTTTTTTCTATTGTTTGAACTCTTTTTACATTTTTTTGGTGTTTTTTTGTTAAAAAAATGAAAAAAATCCAGAACCAACAAGGAAAACATTGAAAAAATTATGCAATTAAAACTCATTGCATAAACAACAAAAAAACTAAATTAACACTTGTGGTTCTGAATGGCAACCAGAATAGCATTCACTGATTGATCACCAACACATAATGTTTTTTTACATTTCAAACAACGCTGCGCTACTCGAGCTAAGGCAGGATGAATGTTGATTGCAGCAGTTGTTGTGCCAGCAGAAGAGGTACTGGGTCCAGCGGTATTGTCATTAGTTTGTTCTTTTGCCTGTTGACGACGCAGTTGTTCCCTTGCTAGACGTCAAGGGTGCATTGTCGGTAAATGCTTGAGCATAGAAGACGTCCCGCAAGAGTATTTCTTCTCTGACCCTCGTGACAATACTTTTTGACAAATTGTGCATGTCACCTTCCTGGCATTCACCTTTTTTTCACCAGGTGGGATACTGAAAAAAGCCCACACGATGCTCTCATACCTCACTTTGATCGGTTCTTCTAAATCTTCTTTGCCTTCTGGTGGAAGCTGCTGTGTTCGATCTACAGCTGCCATTTTTCGATGGTACAAAAAAAAAAAAAAAGATCTAAAGAAGAGATCCCAAAGAGAACAGGTGTCTCTTCTGAGATGGTCGTGAAAGAATGAAAAAAATGGGTGGGGTCCTTCAAGTTCTAGAATCAAAAGCCTCTGAACCAATGAAAGTCTTTCTTTTGAAGTCACATGGGATACGCGCACCGGGCGCGCCACAAGCGCGCACCCAACGCAATTCCCAAAAAATACATTTAACAGTAACATATCTTTATTCCAGTTACAGATACATGATATTTACAATTATATTAAATAATGTCTTGGTATAATATATATAATAAAGTTATATAGATATACTTGTAAAACGAAAAGATTTGCAATGGATTTGCGCACGTGGCGCGACCCCCGGAACTATGTACGTGACGTTACGCGGGACCGAGATCCGCGCACCCGTTGCTTACGAAACACGCATCGTATACGACTTAACCAATATGGCGGCAAAATACTTGGATTCGCGCACCCATCGAGACAGGTACACGATCGGTACGCGAATCCACTTTTTTATTTAAAAAAAAAATGTATATTTATATTTTAGAAAAGAGAAAGCATTATATTATTTTTATAACTATAAAAAAACTTTAAAAAAATATTTTTAGAACATTATACTTAGAAATTAGCATTTAAAAAACCTTTGAAATTCACTGAAAAAACAATAGGTTTCAGGGACGTTATAGTTAGAAATTAGCATATAAAAAACTTAGAAATTCACTAGAAAACCATAGGTTTCAGGGACGTTATAGTTAGAAATTAGCATTTAAAAAACCTTTGAAATTCACTGAAAAAACAATAGGTTTCAGGGACGTTATAGTTAGAAATTAGCATATAAAAAACCTTAGAAATTCACTAAAAAACCATAGGTTTCAGGGACGTTATAGTTAGAAATTAGCATTTAAAAAACCTTTGAAATTCACTGAAAAAACCATAGGTTTCAGGGACGTTATAGTTAGAAATAAGCATTTAAACAACCTTAAAAATTCACTAAAAAAACCACAGGTTTCAGGGACATTATAGTTAGTTGGACATTTCATTCGTAGAAAACCAGAGAAATTCAGCCGTTATAGTTAGTTGAGCTAACTATAACCCGTGCCCCCACAATGCACTGCTCATGACGTCACATATTACATCATTCATGACATGGTCAGTGACATCACTGATGACATCACTGATGACAACACTGATTACATCATCCATGTGATAATCTGATGCACCCTTTCAAACCCTAACATAACCTTTGATACACCCACTCTAAAATACAGACTACTATTTTCAAAACCATAGACACGTGAATACCATAGTACCAGCATTGGCAACCTACCCCACCCCTCCAACGTAACATGCATGCTCATAAATAATCACACAACACATTTCTTGTTTGGGTAAAAATTGCTGCAGGTTTATTACATACACCGTTATGTAATATGGTGGGTTATCTTACGGGCGATCCAAGGGCAGGCAACCGTCTGGGCCGCCTGCCCGCCTGATGAGCCAAGCAGCACTGGGGCGAACCCCATCTGTGCTGCCACTTCTGGTGATCCTCTTCCCGGATCACGTGACACATGGTTCCTTATTACTCACGCCCCTTTCAGGGCGGAGCGTAGCATAGCAAACCCCCCGGTTGTTCAGGCCCACAACCGCCCGAAGGACTAACGGGGCGCCGACACGGTTTTCTAGGAACCTCCCATGAGGCTCCTAGGATTTGGCTCTGGCACCCACCATGGTGCCGCGCAGAGGTACCCTTCTGTACCCCTCTGCTTCCAGATCGCCCTGTAACTCCGCCTGCAACGAAAATGACAACATTACAACATTCTCTGCCTCCTGCCTGCCACGAACCACGCCGGGTAAGCGGTAGGGTGGGAGACGGCGTGTCCGGGCGCGCGAAAGAGGACGACAAGATGGTGGGGGAGGCCTATATACCCCTCCCCTGTCCTCGCGCCCCGGACGTGATTCTCACCTATCGCGCTGCGACCAGGCTTGGGGGACTCCTCCCTGAGTCCCTGCCCCTACGGGGATGTGGGGTGCCCAGCTGGCACTAGAGGGCTGCCCTCTTTAGTGGCCCCCTGCGGGGGCCTCGGACAGCCGCATAGTACCAGCATTGGCAACCTACCCCACCCCTCCAACGTAACATGCATGCTCATAAATAATCACACAACACATTTCTTGTTTGGGTAAAAATTGCTGCAGGTTTATTACATACACCGTTATGTAATATGGTGGGTTATCTTACGGGCGATCCAAGGGCAGGCAACCGTCTGGGCCACCTGCCCGCCTGATGAGCCAAGCAGCACTGGGGCGAACCCCATCTGTGCTGCCACTTCTGGTGATCCTCTTCCCGGATCACGTGACACATGGTTCCTTATTACTCACGCCCCTTTCAGGGCGGAGCGTAGCATAGCAAACCCCCGGTTGTTCAGGCCCACAACCGCCCGAAGGACTAACGGGCGCCGACACGGTTTTCTAGGAACCTCCCATGAGGCTCCTAGGATTTGGCTCTGGCACCCACCATGGTGCCGCGCAGAGGTACCCTTCTGTACCCCTCTGATTCCAGATCGCCCTGTAACTCCGCCACAGCTCTGGAGGTGGCCACCGTCGCCGCCAGAGCCCCCCACCAAAAGCTCCTTTCTTACCTGCAACCTCTCATTTCCAGGCCTCCTGCAAAGCTAGGGAAGAGATCCCTCCCACTGGTGATAGATGAACCCCATCTGTATTACAATAGCCCTTGCCGATAGCCTGGATCAGCTAGTGTCTAATGCAACACAAAGGCCCTTCTGCCCTGTGAATTTGTGCCAAAACTATCCACCCTCCTGTGGGAAAGTTCCACTACTTCACATACATAACTCAGCCCCGTGCCAACTCTGGGCGGGGCAGATCAGATTCCCTGGCTCACATTGCCCCATGAATTTGCTGAGCTCACCTAGCTGCCGTCCTACTAGGACGGTGTGTCTAGCGCACCTGTGTCCCCACTTAAGGGACAGCTGCCCGCTTGTTGGGAGACCGCTCCCACACCCACCTGCCTACTTCTGGCTATTCGGGCGAGAAGGATTATACTTTAACCTTTGCACCGTCCATTTGCTTTCTAACTCATGACGCACAGGAATGTCCATAACTAGACGTGTGTGACGATGAGCCAGGGTGCCCTCCTGCCCTTGCCGTGCATCCCTTATTTCTTATGGGAATTTCGCCAGCTCAGCTCCCTTCGTGGTGAACCCCCTAGGGATACCAGCTAGAGAATCCGTGTGATTAATGCAGTGCGCACTGGCTGCCATATGGTGCCTAACTTTAAGGATTGGCTAAGTCCTACTTTGCCCTTCATCCCAGAATATTCCCGAATAGGAGGGGGGGGGGTTCACACTGCTCGCCTTGCCTTTTGTGCTTGGCACCTTGTTCCCCCCTTTCATGGGGACGCAGCACAATGTGTTAGCTGACAGCACCCCCGCCCAGTGAGGCTAATATAGCTAACCGGGCAGGGCATTTGACCTTAACTGCAGGAAAAGTCGACAGGCTAGAACCCTCCCTGCGAGAGCCCCCGGATAGGGGGCAGGGGTGTTCACACTGCCCACCCCAGGGCAACCCCAGCGGTGGAAAATTACCTGCTCAGTTAAATTTAGCTTTTTGTTGATCATTGGACATGCCAAATGTTCTTTTACATAGTAGCCTAGTGCTTGACACCTTGTGTCCCCATTACTTGGGACGGCAGCCCACTGTTGGCTGACAGCATCACCACCCAGCGTGGCATCTATTAATGATCGGGCGGGCGTTTGCGCCTAACTGCAGGATCATAGTCAACTGCCCTTGGTTCTGGGGTGCACTTATTTCACCCCTTTGCCCAGACTTATGCACAAACCCCTTTGCTTGCTACCCTGGTGAACACCTTAATGGTATCGAAGCTGGTTTGAAACAATGTATGTCTTGCGCCCACTACTGGAGACACCTCACCCTTTCATGTAATTACAACTTACGCAGCGCACCCCGCTTGCCTAACTGCCATCGGATCACAGATGCACAGTACCTACTGTGCCTCTCCGACCCTGGATGCTTTAAACCTGCCACAGTGATGGAAACCCAAGCTTCCCAGTTCCCTGTTTAGCTGCAGTACACCGTCAGTGGGTCCGCTAGGAGATACCACAAACAGACACGCATATGTATTGTGCCCACTATTGGAGACAATTCACCCCTTCGTGGAGTGACAACTACACGGTGCCTACCCAAGTCACCCAACAGACAAGTTGGCCCTGGCTACCTTGTGTTCTGGTGCCAGGTTTGGGAAGAGCCTTGCCTTCACTAGCTGCCCCTCTGGGAAACACAAAGACAGTGCTCTGGCCGCAGCGCAGCGATGCCCTCGTGTAGCATCGAACCCCTGGTCAAATAAGAGTGACAACTCCAAACTTACTGAAGACTACACCATGACCATGGGTGGAGTTTAGCTCTTCCCCAAACTTCTGCTAGCGTAACCCACGGTCACGCCTCCTGTTCAGTTCACTTCAGTAATTCATGGCACTGACCCACAAGGGCCTGATACTGGGCTGTGTAAATGGGGCCCAGTGTGACCTTAACACTCGGCTTGGTGTGGATGGGTGCTAACAATACCTGGCTGAAGTGCAATCCCTTTGACAATCACTCCTGACAAGATGTGCCAATGCAGGTAGAAGCAAGAGATATCCAGCCCACCTTACTTCCTGTCCCAGTGATCTGAGTAACTTAGTGAAAGATGCACCTTTGAACTGGTGGCGGAAACTGTTACTTACGCCTGCAAATGCTCTGCTCAGAGCAGCCCGCAAGACTAATGAAACGTTGTCAATTTGGCTGTCAACTTTGTTGCCTGTGCCACCCTTCCGCCCCATGGAAATTGTTCTGGGCTCTCGCTTACTACCCTGCTGGGTGAGCCCACTGTATTCACCAGATTCATTAACGATTTCCGCTTCTGACTGTACTTGGTAACACGTACACCCCATGGTATCTTGGCGCTGCATAACATGTTTGTTACTCAGCTCCATGGTACTTGTTTTATCGACCTCAGAAGGATGAAATGCTTGTTGATTGCAACCTAGTTGGTGTACATACCTAGAAGAGCAGACTAGACACCCGAGTATGAATTACTCTTGTGCAGCTTACTGCTTTTTAAATTAAGCCCCTGCTCGCAAACTGGGAGAGGGATAGTGCAGTGGGCACAGTTAACAATGCTTCCATCAGGGACAAACATCTTGCTAACCCGGTTTGAGGAGCAAGCACGCTGATGCTGATCATGGGCGGGCCCAAGAAATCCCACCCTTATCCGCCCCCCCGCCAAATTCTGGTAGTAGTGATCCTAGCACAATTGCAGCAATTTGGTGAACGTGCCAGGTTTACAATGATGTGTACTTGAAAATACCAGGACTGTGGAAGGTCTGACCTCGTTCTAGTGCCACAAAGATTAACGTGTTTGTACCAGTGTAAGCATTTTGTGTTGTACTAATGCGCACACGTCATAGCAGATAAGAGGCTGCTCTGCTTCCGGTGGAGGGTGTTCGAGTTTCTTGGGAGGGAGGGAACAGGGTCTCCAGAGTGGACGCTCCCTGGCCGGCCCACGAGCAGCCACAAAGTGCCACACAGGACAGCTGAAATGTGACATCCAAAAACAAACAGTGCATACGAACCACCACTGTCAACTCCCACTCCATGCAAAATCCTCCCTTGGGCTGGCCCCACCATGATCAAACACGACATCTCGACTGAGCATGTGAGCGCCGAAAATTCACAGCTCGCCGACAGCAGAGAAGCGGCCAGCTCCCATCGTCCTCACCAGAAGGCACCGGTTTCTAAATCCGGCCCCCCACATGATCTTGGGCAGAAAAGTTAATCGGTGAGGATATCAACTTCCTCACCTGCAAAAGCAGGGAGTGCTGGCGAACAGGCTCATCCCTGAATACCAGTCACAATGTTAACCGTGTATGTCCAAAAACGTTAGAGGGCCTTTCCCTCCAACCTGACAAATTGTTGGCCTCCTGGACAACTCTGCAAGTATGAGTGTGTGCCCACGTGTACAACTACATTTGATGCATGTATTGGACACTGTGTCCAACAGTGCCCAGCAGTACATCATCCCATTACTCTGTTGGTAGTGTGGGACTAGATACCACCATTTCCGGTACCAGTAGTGCTTCACGGCAACGACAACGATTGGCCTGCCACCAAGAGGCATGTCTGCTGGCCACTGCCTGCACACACCTCTGATCTGCTGCCTGCTCTCACCCCTCTGCAGCTGTAATAACCCCCATTAGACCAACGAGAAACTCTAAGACCACCAAGGTTTAAGGCTTGCATTGGTGCGCATTACCGGGCTTAGAGGCGCCTTGAGCGATGTACACATGTTACATAAGCCTTAGTGGCACAAGGACCTTGTCGCCCATGCAGCGAAGTCTTCACTCAATGCAATAAAACGAAACCAATTGCACCCAGCGCACGGCCCCCACAGCACCCCCCAGGCGCCAACGAGACAAGCCAAAGTTTGTACCGAGCATCCCCACTCCAAGGAAAGGCACCACAACCAACACGCTGCGCAGGTCACTCACAAAGGCACCACTGTAAGGACACCACCTTAATGGCCCCTACATGAACCTTGAGTGCACCCTGTGAATAATGTAGGCTGAAAAGACTGCCCGTCACCCATACACTGTTATTACATAAAGAACGAACACTGGTAGGCCTGGAGCGATACCCCGGAGTTTACAGCTGCCGGTCCGCGGTGACCTCAAGCACCTCACCTGTGTGCTATTAAAATTAAATCTTATGCCCAAACACAGTGGTATAATCCTGTGACAACAAATGGCTATGAACAGTGAGCCCTATATATTTACCAAATTCCTTTACCATCACCGTTTCGGACTACCATAGTGTGAGATTGCCAGCCCCAATACCACACAGGGAAATTAAACATAGTCCATCAGGGCCAAGGCCTTGCCTTTGTCCTCTGTGGTGTGAGCTGGGCACCTGCACATTATAAGCCATGGGAACCTGAAAGGAGTGGAAAGCAAGCTGAGCACCAGCTGGAGTCTTTATAATAATAACTGCCGCTAACCTTGATCTATTCTGCTCCTTTCAGCCTCCTCGCAGAGTTAGCCTGTGGAGGAAACTGAGGCAGCTCAGGACGACAGTGACCATCCGCCTGGCTGATGGCTAGAAGTTGTGCGAGAGCTCACCGGCGACCCACCCACCGAGCCGCACACAAGCTGTATCACATATGGGCTCCTAGGGTTTTAAAGCCCCACCAATGACAACCTACATTCAAATTGCACACACAGCTGAAAGACCGGGCATCGCAGAGAGCGCCCCTCCCCCAAGTGTTCAAACTGCCAATGGCGGCCACCTAAAACGGACGTTGGGGCCCCGCCCAATTGCTATACCCACACAGGACAACATCCGCCGGAAAATCTGATAATTATATTTCAGAATGACAACGATTAAAGCACCAGGATTTGCACACCTGACAATCAGCGTAGGAGTCAGAGGCCTTAACCAGTAGGCCAGTGACTCATAATTAACATTCCGATATCTGAATAATTAGGACACATTAAATGCAATTAACCGCACTTTGTTTCTGTGCAGCACTGGCTAAACAAGTCCTTGAAAATACCAATTTTTGAACCCTTCACCTTTGAATGGACATTCATAGACCTGAATAATTAGGACACATTGCCTCGAACTTAACTGGGCCCTCAACACAATAGTAGAGAACACCAAGAACTTGCACCAACACGCACATTCCGATCTCTGAATAATTAGGACCCATTGAATGCAAATAACCGCGCTTTGTTTCTGTGCAGCACTGGCAGGTTATCGGATTCACCCAGCCACTTCCCATTGCTTCAGCAGGGCCTGCAGGTGCAAGGATGCGATGCGTCCAAGGGGCGGTGTGACCCGATAGATGACGCATCCAGGTAATGATAAAAAGTAACATCACACCTAAAGCCAGCCAGCAGAAACAGAAGGTACTGACACATAGGCCCCCCCCTCGCATGTTTCGTCACCATGCCGTGCGGAGCCCAGAACGGAGCTGCCCCGTAGGACCAGCCCGTGTGCCACGTGCAGTGACTCAAATGATAATTAAAGGCCCTAGGCCAGAGATGCCGCACGTAGGACTGATGGCTGGAGGAGTGAGCACATCCATCACTGGGTCCCGCGAGCGAGGCCCGTGGCCCGCCCGCACCCCCAGATGGCCCCCGCAGGGCCGGGAAAACATGACACTGGCCCTGCAGGGCGGACCCAGTCACCCGCGGTAAAGCGGGGACCAGGCCACGAGAGCACCCGCGCCCCCACCGGGGCGGCCCTACAAACCTATTGTGTCTCACCTTGCGGTCAGCACCGTGCCGACCTCCGCCCTAGCGCTTCAAGTCCTTGATGCCCAACCCCTAGCGAACCCCAGCCCAGCGACTGAAAACACAGCGATAGGAAGCCCCTGAGGCCAAGGGCTGCTCCCTCTACCCAGTCAAAGCCATCAGCTCCCCCGCGCTGCTCAGGCAGGGAAGGGCAAGGCCCCGAGGCATTCGCGCAAGGCCGGGGAGTTGCAGAATGCCGGGTCTACGAGCGGCCCAGAATACCCACAAGGTAGGTGAAAGGGGTTGCGGATAGAGGGCAAGCACGGCGACCGCCGAGGGAACCCGCACTGTAACACGGTCTGCGGTTAGTCTGGGGGCCAGCGCTACCCACAGCAAAAGTTACACATTTTTGTAGGCATGGAACGATAAAGTGATCTGCCCAGAATCACAGGCTGTTGAGTCGAGGCCGGGATTCGAACCTGGGTCCCCAGTTCCAAGGTCGGCAGCGCTAGACTGTTAGCCTCCAAAACCAACTTTCTTCCCCGGGACGGACTCGACTGGGGCGGCCGAAATGCGCAACGGGACACAACTCCCGTGTCATTGCGGAATTCCCAATTTCTTTTAATGTTGCGAGGCGCACCTCCCCGATTCCGCCGACATAGGTGAATGCAAATCCCCATGACTTCCATTGCCGAGGCACGAAGCTGCCCTCCCAAAGTCAAGCGGTGCGATGACCAGTCGCCCGCACCTCAAGTGTACCAACCCTGCCCTGGAGCCACGCTCTGAGTGAGCCCTTTCTTAAAGCTAATTACAGTGTCACTGTGAAAGTGATGTTAAACTGTACAGCTGTTTAAAATTTATAAACCTTGCCCTGCAGCTGCTCATATTGTTCCCCCACATACCGCTAGACCAGGCGTGCCCCAAAACGCCTGGGGCAGTATAAATTGGCATAAATGGCGCCGCCCGGAAATATAGGGTCTTAAACCTTCACCTCGCTGTGCACCAATGCTCACGGTATAAATTAATGAGCCAACTTAGGATATTGAAAATGACCCAGTGGGCCCCGGACTTACCGCGAGAAATCACAGATACGCAACGATCCCGGCTCCGGGAGCAGATGCCGCACCCGGTGGTGGAGGGGGTGCTGCGAGGTCGCTGCCCCTCCCGCCCCCCCCGCGCGCCCAGACACGAACGGGCCAATCCGGCCAGACCCAGGGTGAGCACCCGGCCTGCCCCCCCGCGCGGGCACCAGGGGCACGGCCTGCAACGGTAGCAAGGGTTTTTCTAACCCACCCGGTAATTTAATCCTAAATCTCCGCTGCTGCCCGCGCCGCCCTCCCACATACTGCCCTGGCCCGCTCCCTAACCCCGGGCACGGGGACAACCGCGGGGAGCGGGCCGCACATGTTCCGGGCCGGTAAGGGTGAGGTAACTCCCCAAATGTCCGCACAAGGACCACAACAGGACCCTGGGGAGGCGGGGGGGGCACCTGCACTAACCTGATTCCCACGACAATCGGAGCAGCAGCACAACATATGGCGATCCTAGGTCCTGGACGCAAGGACCAGAACGAGGTGTGGACGGCGTGTCCGGGCGCAGCGAAAGAGGACGACAAGATGGTGGGGGAGGCCTATATACCCCTCCCCTGTCCTCGCGCCCCGGACGTGATTCTCGCCTATCGTGCTACGACCAGGCTTGGGGACTCCTCCCTGAGTCCCTGCCCCTACGGGGGTGTGGGGTGCCCAGCTGGCACTAGAGGGCTGCCCTCTTTAGTGGCCCCCTGCGGGGCCTCGGACAGCCGCAGTTACTACATACCCACTCACTGATTCCTAGGTCTTCACACACATCCACTCATTCACCCATACACTCACTCATACATGCAGTCACTCATCAATACAGCTCTATCATATGCACTCATACACCGATACAGACACTCACACATTGCCACTCATCCATAGAGTTACTCACACACCTAGTCAGTCATGCAAAGAATGAATCACACTCCCATTTACTCACCTATACAGTTATACACACACCACCTCACTTATTCATACAGATTCTAACACATACGTATTGTCTTATACAATCACTGATACAAGCACACAATCATCCATACAGCCACTCTCACAATCACTCACTCTCACATATAGTCATTTATATACTCCAACACTCATATATACTGCCTTTCACATTTGTAGTTACTCACACATGTACCAGTGAGACATTGATTCACTCACCAACACACCCAAACACACACTCACCCACCCATACTGCCCTTCACAAATTCACTCATGAACCCATACACCCAGTGAATCACCCACTCACACATCTATGCACAGAGTCACACACCCCCACCCACCCACACAGACACTCAGGCACACATACAGATAGTCAGACAACCAATCAATAATCCATATAGACACTCATGTAGCTACTCATCAACCCATGCAGCCGCTTACATGCCAACTGACAGACTGGTACAGACATTCACACAGTTTAGTCACTAACCCATGCATTCATTAAGACACATTTAATCACTCACTTATACAGTCAGTCACGCATCTACTAAATCATTCATGCAGACACTTATACACCCACTCATTCTTCAATACACCTTGGCATATATATATATATATAAAACATATTTAAACTTTACAGAAACACAGTCACTGGATGATGTCATCAGTGATGTCATCAGTGATGTCATTTGAGATGTCATCAGTGATGTCACTGACCATGTCATGAATGATGTAATATGTGACGTCATGAGCAGTGCATAGCGGGGGCGCGAGTTATAGTTAGCTCAACTAACTATAACGTCCGAATTTCTCTGGTTTTCTACGAGTGAAATGTCCAACTAATTATAACGTCCCTGAAACCTGTGGTTTTTTCAGTGAATTTCTAAGGTTTTTTAAATGCTTATTTCTAACTATAACGTCCCTGAAACCTATGTTTTTTTCAGTGAATTTATATATACATATGATCAAGGCCGGCTTTCCGGCCGAAACGCGTCATGGCGGCATGGTGATTGCCAAATAAACTACTGCAACGAATCTCTGGGTCTACTCTTGCCTTTCTTCGTGTGGATGAAGTGGTGGGTAAGCCTGCAACCATATATATATATATATATATATATATATTCACTGAAAAAAACATAGGTTTCAGGCACGTTATAGTTAGAAATTAGCATTTAAAAACCTTAGAAATTCACTGAAAAAACCATAGGTTTTACGGAAAGTTATAGTTAGTTGGACATTTCACTCATACAAAACCAGAGAAATTCCCCGTTATAGTTAGTTCAGCTAACTATAACTCACGCCCGCAATGCACTGCTGATGACGTCACATATGACATCACTCATGACATGGTCAGTGACATCACTGATGACATCTCAAATGACATCACTGATGACATCACTGATGACATCATCTAGTGACTGTGTGTTTCTGTAAAGTTTAAATATGTTTAATATATATAGGCGTATTGAAGAATGAGTGGGTGTATAAGTGTCTGAATGGATGATTTAGTAGGTGTGTGACTGACTCTATAAGTGAGTGATTAAATGTATCTTACTGAATGCACAGGTTAGTGACTAAACTGTGTGAATGTCTGTATCCGTCTGTCTGTTGGTGTGTAAGCGGCTGCATGGGTTTGTGAATAGCTACATGAGTGTCTATATGGGTTATTGATTGGTTGTCTGAGTATCTGTATGGATGCCTGAGTGTTTGTATGGGTGGGGTGTGTGTGACTCTGTGCATAGATGTGTGAGTGGGTGATTCACTGGGTGCATGTTTTCAAGAGTGCATCTGTGATGGACTGTATGGGTGTGTGAGTGTGTGTATGGGTGTGTTAAATAGCTATAAGTGAGAGTGTGTGATTATGAGAGTGACTGTATGGATGAGTGTGTGCTTGTATCAGTGATTGTATAAGAGCGTAAGAATGTGCTAGTATTTGTATGAGTAAGTGAGCTGGTGTTTGTATAACTGTATAGGTGAGTAAATGGGAGTGTGATTAATTATTTGCATGACTGACTAGGTGTGTGAGTACCTCTATGGATGAGTGGTGGTGTGTGAGTGTCTATATAGGCGTATGAGTGCATATTATAGTCCTGTACTGAGTGATTGTAAGTATGAGTGACTGTACGGGTGAGTGAGTGGATATGTGTTTAGACCTAAGAATCAGTGAGTGGGTATGTAGTTATTGCTGCTGGAGTGTCTATGGTTTTGAGAATGGCAGTCTGTTATTTAGAGTTGGTATATCAAAGGTTACATTAGGGTGTGAGAAGATGCATCAAATTATCACATGGATGATGTCATCAGTGATGTCATCAGTGATGTCATTTGAGATGTCATCAGTGATGTCATCAGTGATGTCACTGACCATGTCATGAGTGATGTCATATGTGACATCATCAGCAGTGCATTGCGGGGGCGCGAGTTATAGTTAGCTGAACTAACTATAATGGGGGAATTTCTAACTATAACTTTCCCTAAAACCTAGGGTTTTTTCAGTGAGTTTCTAAGGTTTTTTAAATGCTAATTTCTAACTATAACATGCCTGAAACCTATGGTTTTTTAAGTGAATTTCAAAGGTTTTTTAAATGCTAATTTCTAACTATAACATGCCTGAAACCTATGGTTTTTTAAGTGAATTTCAAAGGTTTTTTAAATGCTAGTTTCTAACTATGCCTACAGAGGTAGGACATGTGAAGAAAGAAGAAGAAAAGCGCAGAAAGAAGAAAGTCAAATGCATAAAGAGGCAACAGAAGTCCAGAAAGACGAAGAAAAGTGCAAGAAGAAGGAAGAGATGTGCAGAAAGAACCAACAGAAGAGTAGAAAGTACTCATGTGCCCCCAACTTTTTGCTGATGGGTACTGGTGGTAACTGACTCTGTCTCTGGTGGTAAAAGACACTTAGAATACAGTGAAAACACCTACATACACTAGGGAACACTATGCGTTGGGGTACCCCTGTGATTAGCATGACCTCCTCTGTATTTGCCATGAGTTAGTGCCTGGGTCATTGGATGAGTACATGGGTACTGACTGCATGATTAGAGTACTGCAAGGAGAGTGGATGGTGAATTTATAAGTGCTTGTGTTTTGGCGGAGTGATTGGATAAGTACATGGTGCTCGCTGGTTGATTGGAGGAGTGCATGGGAAGTGACAGGGCGATGGCTGGACTGCATCAGTAGTGCTCAGGGTAAGTTGGAGGATTAATTCCCCTTGAATCCTGAGGGTCCCTATTTGATAAAAGCCCTGGCGGTGGCGGTCCCCGGGGCTTGGGGGGCCTTGGAGGCCCCCCAAACATTAAAAACAAGCCCCGGGAGATGGCGGTCCCGGGGCTGGCGGGGCCCCCGCGGGCCCTGCATATATTTGTTGGCAATGCCCCCGGGACCTGGCCCACCCGGGGTCTCAATTAAATGAAGCGCGGTATCCCGCACTTCATTTTTTTAAACATTTCGGCGGGATTCGCGACCCCAGCGCGAATTTCGCCAATTTTTAAAAAAAAATGTTTTTTTGGGCCCTGGGGGTCCTTGTGGGACCCCCTGAGCAGGCCTAGGGGGTCAGGGTGTTTCTACCCTGCCCCCTTTTCTTCTTTTTCACCTGTGTTTCCCTGTTTTCTTGTGACTCGGTTCTACCGAGTCACAAGATGGCTGCCAACACTTCCTGGTTTGGAGTGTTGGCAGCCAATTAAAATGAAGCTCGTGGTCGGGAGGGTTCGCGGATCCACCGCGCCTCAAGATATCGATATTTTTTTAATTTTTATTTCTCAGCAACTACCGAATGGATTTACACCATTTTTAAAAAGCTCGCTTTCTGAGCCAAGCAGTTCTCAAATAGCGACAAAGCACTTTTGAATTATTTGTTATCTCTATGTTTTTTTATCCAGTTGACCACTTGATTAAATGTTACGCTTAGGGGAGAAAATGTGGTGTTACCAAGTTGGAGTTTCTGCTTCAGCTCGTCATTCTGTGATTCTGGTCAAATCACTTAATCTCCCCATGCCTACAACCAAAATGAGTTTGTCCTTGCATGATGTAACCAATGCTCATGTAAAGCACTCCAATATCTGACCAGCCTGCACTATATAAAACTGCAAAAAAACAAAGGATAAAAAGTGTTTTCCACACTTCTGTCATTGGGCTATACGTGGGCTACATCTGGGTGATATTTGTGCTACATTTGGGCTCATTTTTCTCTGGTGGCCATCTTGGGAGACTTCAATTACATTCATCAAACTTTATTCGATCTGATTTAGAAACATAGATCATAAAAGTGTACATAAAAACAGTAAATCCTCTTTCTTAATACAATACAGTGAGAATTAATTAAAACCAGTAGGTAAAAACGGGTGTTACAAAGCCCGGTTCAGAGCAACTTCAGGTTAACAGAATAGTAAAGTTCAATGTTTCGCAAGATCAATCTCATGTACTTCGTGCAAAATACGCAATAAGGGGTCCAAGTAAGATGCAACGCTCCAATACCTGACCAGTCTGCACTATATAAAACTGCAAAAAAAACTATAAATAAAAAGTGTTTTCTAAACTTCTGTCATTGGGCTATATGTGGGCTACATGTGGGTGATATTTGTGCTACATTTGGGCTCTTTTTTCTCTGGTGGCCATCTTGGGATACTTATTTGTTATGAAGTTTCCTAATTTCTCATTTACTGCATTCTCCTCAGTAGGAAATGCTTTCAGTTTTTACTTTGATTCCATCAAGAAGGCATTCAGATGTGTCACACCTTTGCCATAAATTCAGAATGTTAGCACTCTAGTTGCTCATTAGATCACTGTAGTAAAGCTACTGCTCACCAGGGAGTTAACTGGAAGTCTACTGCTGGTATTGAAAGTGATTGTTTCAGTCTGCATGTCAGAATTTTCTAATGAAATAAAAGAGGATTTGAGATCTCACTTAAAACATGCCCTAATTTTTCTTTCTGCAGAACTAACCATAATTTCTATGGCAAAATGAACCCCCTCATTTTTTTCCTTTTTAAATTAAATGTTTTAAGTGTTATCGGTTTATTCCAATCAAGATGGCTTCAGGTGTGCCATAATTTTGTCATAAGTAAGACTGTTAGCGCTCTAGTTGTTCATTAGAACACTCTGGGAAGCTGCAGTAGAACACAAAGGAATCAACTGGCAGGCTGCTCCTATTGAAATATAACAGGAAGATATTTGTAATCTCACTTAAAACATGTCCTAATTTTTCTTTCTACAGCACTAACCATAATTTCTATGACAAAATGAACCCCCTCATTTTGTTCCTTTTTAAATTAAATGTTTTAAGTGTTACCGGTTTATTCCAATCAAGATGGCTTCAGGTGTGCCATACTTTTGTCATAGGTAAGGTTGTTAGCGCTCTAGTTGTTCTTAATAACACTCTGGGAAGCTGCAGTAGAACACAAAGGAATCAACTGACAGTCTCTGCCCTTGTTGGATTTACATGTTTTACTGAGAATGTCAGACTTCATTCTCACATGACTGAGAAAGATAATGTGAATTTACAGAAAATATGCTCTCATTTTAGCTTCTGGAGCTCCTTCCAAACCTCTGTGGGACAAGCATGAGAAAATTGTTTTCTCTCAAACATGATTCATGAAATCCCAGCAGAAGGTTTTTCACAGGGTAAAATCACCCTAGAACACACCACAATTCCTAAAATTAGTATGGTACCATCAACAAATGAATTTTAATGTAACTAAAGTCTGTTATCACCCTTTATAGTTCTCCTTTTGGTGACCCTCAAAATCTTCTATTCACTACAATGCATTTCATTGGGGTGCTATCATGTATATTGGTCCCAAGATGGCTGCCAACACTTCTTGGATGAAGTGCTGACAGCCAATCAGATCTCACGATGACATGTGTGGTTAGGCTCCGCCCAGATATATAAAGTTCTTTTTCCTTTAATATTTAAAAAACTACTGAACGGATTTACACCATTTTTTAAAAGGTCGCTTTCTGAGCCAAGCAGTACCTTTATGCCAAATTTGGGGTAAATCCGTTCAGTAGTTTCCGCTGTAGCCTTGCGCAAAGTTCCCTATGGGAAATTGATTTTTTGACTCTTATTTTTTTAATTTCTCAGCAACTACTGAACGGATTTACACCATTTAACAAAAAGGGCTCTTTCTGAACCAAGGGCTACCTTTTTGCAAAATTTGGTGTAATTCCGTTCAGCAGTTCGGGCTGTAGCTTTGTCTAAAGTTTCCTATGGAAAATAACATGGAGAAAACACGTTTTGGGACCCCCCTTTTTTCTCGGCCCCCGCTTGCCGAATCACCCCGAAACTTTCAAGATAGGAGCAGACCGGAGCGCCCCACGAGTTTTGAACATTCCGCGAAGATTCGTCGACC
The DNA here is from genome assembly GCA_963921515.1 of Calotriton arnoldi. NCBI lineage: Eukaryota > Metazoa > Chordata > Amphibia > Caudata > Salamandridae > Calotriton > Calotriton arnoldi. The sequence goes on from CAWUFW010005848.1 coordinate 662,848, forward strand.
GGCGCCAAAGTTATTGGGAATAGAATGTTGTGAATTTCCTATGGAAAATAGGTCCTAACTATAACTACCTACTGGCGACCGCCAGTAGGTAATGTGTGTGTATATATATGTATATATGTATATTACCTACTGGTGATACTGGTTATAGTTAGGATCAAAGTTTCCATAGGAGACGGGTTTTTGTTTTGCCAATAACTTTGGCACCGCTTGACGAATCTCCATGTAAGTTTCACACAACTTCCCCTTATTGGTTCAGCTGCTATGTTTAAAGTTTCGGGGTGATCCGTCTAGCAGGGGCGAGAAAAAAGGGGGGTCCCAAAACACGTTTTCCCCATGTTAAGTTTATGGGGATTTTTCATTTTTTAACACATCTACAGTCTGGACTGCTGAACGATATTAGACCAAATTTGGCAGAAAACTAGACGTTGGTCCAGAAAGCATGCTTTTTTTTAATTTGGTGTAAATCCATTCAGTAGAGTCCTTGCAGTGGACTCACGAATCCTACAAAAATTTGATTGGCTGACAACACTTCAACCAGGAAGTACTGGAAGCCATCTAGGGACTGGCTTGAAGCTGAGTCCCAGAAAAAAAGTTAAAAATAAAGAAAAGGGGGCAGGGTGGGAATACTCTGACCCCCCAGATATAGTGGGGGGTCCCACAGGGAATCCGCTGCAATTTGCTTTTTTAAAATCAAGCTCCAGCACTTGCTTTAAAATAACCCCCGGGTGAGCCAGGTCCCAGGGGCATATTGTAAATTTAGGAGGGGGGCTCATGGGGCTCCCCTCCTAGGACTTATCAAAGCCCCTGGGACCACCACCTCCTGAAGGCACTTTTCATTATGAATGCGGGCGGGCCCACTGGACACGCCCTCAGCCCCGTGGACTGCCACCGAGGGCTAGTTACAATTATGTGGGGGGGCCTTGTGTGCCCCGAGAAATGAAACCTCTTCGGGGCTAATGGAAACATTATTGGGGGGCCTCATGGATCCCCCTTCCCTGGGGACCACCACCTCCCTGGGACTAATTTCATTAATAACAGGGAGCCTCGCAGACCCTCCTGCCCCAGGGGCTGCCATCTCCCCAGGGCACAAATGCAATAACTAAGGGGGTCTGTTACGGACCCCCGGGGACCACCACCTCCCTGGGGCAAATTTGAACAAAAGAGGTGGGCCGCGCCTCCAGGAGCTCCAGGAGCTCCACATGGCCCTGGGGACCTGCATCCCCTAGGACCGGCTCCAGCAATTTCCCGGGGTGCCCACTCTTGGGACAATGCAGTTTGCTATGGCACATTCCGTAGCAAACAGTGATCTGCTTTGAGCAAGTCAGAACATTATGCTCTTGCTTTCTCAAAAGCAGAGCACTTTGCTTTTACACATAGGGGGCTGCATGTTAGCAGCTCCCTGTGTGTAAAAAGCAATGCTGGCTCCTGCAGGCAGCAAGGAGCCGGCCAGGACCACAGGGGCCTTCAGGCTCCCCCCACCGTCCCCAAAATGGAAAATGTAGATGGCCTGTAGCGTGGGTGCCTAGGGCATCTACATTTTCCACTTTGGAGATGGTGAGGGGAGCCTGAAGGCCCCTGTGGTCCTTGCCCAGGAGTATGTGGTCCCTGGACCAAAAATGGCCCCTCTCCCTTTAAAGAAAAAAAAAGAAAAGGCCTGGGGATGGGAGCCGCAGGGCCACTCTCCCTTTAAAAAAAAAAAATATATATATAAAGGCCTAGTCCCAAGGGATGGGGTCCCCGGGCCAAAATCAGCCTTGGGAAGGGGGCCGCGCGGGCCCCTCACATTTTTGGATTTAAAACATGAAGAAAGGGTCAGGTCCCGAGGGATAGGGTCCCGAGGGTGCAAAATGGTCCAGGGAAGGAGGGCTACACAGCCCCCATTCATAAAAAAGAAAAAAGAAAAAGCTGGCAACTGGCCAGAGGACATGCCCCCTTTCTCCACCACTCTGTAAATGCACCTTTCAGCGCACTGCTGGTGGGGGAATGAGGTCCCCTTGCCGCCTGAGAGCCTCAGGAATAAAGTGGATTTCGTCCCCTAGCAGCAGTGTGCCAGGAGGCACGTAGCAGCGTGGTTGAGAAATTGGTTGTGGCCTCTGGCGACTTCTCAGCAATCTATCTGTGGTGGTCTTACTGGAGGTAACAGGAGGGCTAGTTAGCCCCCAAGGCCTCTCAAGAGCCAAGGGGACTTCATCCCCCAACTAGTAGTGCACCAGGAGGCGTGTTTGCAGAGTGATGAAAAAAGGGGGCGTGGCCACCGAAAACCTCTTAGTAGACTCACTGTGTGTGACTTGCTGGAGGTAACAGGAGGGGTAGTTGGCCCCCAAGGACCCTCAATAGCAAAGGAGACTTCATCCCCCTACCAGTAGTGTGCCAGGAGGTGTGTTTGCAGAGTGGTAGAGAAAGGGGGCATGGCCTCCTATCAGGTCTCAGCAATCCTGCTGTGTAGGTCTTACTGGAGGTAATAGGAGGGGTAGTTGGCACCCAAGGATGCCCTTGGGGGCCAACTACCCCTCCTGTTATCATCAATAAGCACCACAAAGAGGGATTGCTAAGTGGTCTTCGGAGGCCACGCACCCTTTCTCCACCACTCTGCAAACGGGACTACTAGTTAAAAAACTATAGAAATTCACTGAAATACCAAAGGTTACAGGGACGTTTTATTTAGGAATTAGCATTTAAAAAACCATAGAAATTCACTGAAAAACCAAAGGTTACAGGGATGTTACATTTAGGAATTAGCATTTAAAAAACCTTAGAAATTCATTGAAAAAAACAAAGGTTACAGAGACGTTAAAGTTAGGCTCAGGTTTCACTCGTACAAAACCAGAGAAATTCAGCAGTTATAGTTAGCTGAGCTAACTAGAACTCGTGCTCCCGAAATGCACTACTTATGACCTCACATATTATATCACTCATGACATGGTCAGTGACATCACATGCAGAAGCAACATCTGAAAAAACTTCAGATGGTGCAAAACACGGCTGCCAGGCTATTATTGAACCTACCAAAGTATGAATCAGTTTCTAAAGACATTCGGAAACTTCACTGGCTTCCAGTGGCACAACGCATCAAGTTCAAGGCACTCTGCCTAGCCAATAAGGCCTTGAATAACACCGGACCGGTATCTCTGAAAAGTATCTTCTCCTGGTACCACCCTGGCAGACAGCTAAGGTCCACCAATGCCAGGATGATGATGGTTCCAAGGATTCGAACCTCGAGTTGGGGTGGTCGAAGCATAGGCCATGGTATGGCTAAACTATGGAATATGCTCCCTATGGACATCAGAGCTGCCAATTCTCTTGCCTCATTCAGAAAAGACCTGAAAACTTGGTTATTCTTAAATTAATTCTTCTCCCCTTTTATTCCCCAGGGCTTACGGTGAGGTTTAGCGCCAAGACACCTCCGGGTATTCGTGCGCTTAAAAAGTTATATTAACATAACATAACATAACATCAGTGATGACATCATCCACAGAATCTCTGACTCACACCCCAATATAACCTTTCATACACCCACTCCAACTTCCAAATTACCATTCTCAAAACCACTGACACACCCACTCACTGATTCATAGGTCTACACACACATCCACTCAGTTACTCACATAGCCACTCATACACCAACTCACTCACTTATGCAGCCACTGATATATCCACTCATGCACCCATACAGCAACTCACATACTGTCAGTCACCCATAGAGCTACTCACACACCTACTCACTCACCCATAGGGCGAATCACATAGCCACTTACTCACCTATACAGTTATACATACACCTCCTCACTTATTCATACAGATACTAACACATACTCTCTCACCTATACAGTCACTGAGACAAGCACACATTCACCCATAAAGCAACTCTCATACTCACTCACACATACAGTCACTCATATACTCCAACACTCACTTATACTGCCTTTCACATATGCAGTTACTTACCCATAGACCACTGACTCATCCATTCACTCACTGACACAGCCATACACATACTCAGTCACCCATACAGCACCTCACAGATGCACTCACTAACCCATACAGCCACTGACTCACCCACTCACTCATATGGATGCATGGGCAAACAGTCACACACACCCTCACCCACCCACACAGACACTCATACACCCTTACAGGTACTCAGACAACCAGTCAATCACCCATACAGCCACTCATGTACCCACTCACCAACTCATATACCCACTTAGACACTAGCTATAGTTAATCACGAGAGATAGAATTTTTTCTGATTTCTGTCTCTTTATAAGTTTGCACCCATTTGACAAATGTGCGTGAAACTTTGCAGACCTGCTACCCCATTTTATTCATATTTATGTATATATATATATATATATATATTATTATTCAACAAACGCCGAAGCTTCTCAAGATGCACTCGACAGTGCGTCTGCCATTCGGCATCACGGTTCAGCCCGCCCCAGCCATCCAAGTTCGTTGTGTTGCCTGACGCGTTTCTGTGGCCAACGTGCAAAGCGCAAAAAGGGGGCAGGGTAGAAACACCCTGACCCCCTAGGTCTGCTCAGGGGGTCCCACAAGGACCCCCTGGGCAGAAAAAAGCATTTTTTTTTTTTTTAATCGGCGGGATGCGCTTAGGGTGCGCGGATCCCGCCGTGATTAAAGGCACAGAAATAAGTGCGCAAAGCGCAACAAGGGGGCAGGGTAGAAACACCCTGACCCCCTAGGTCTGCTCAGGGGGTCCCACAAGGACCCCCTGGGCAGAAAAAAGCATTTTTTTTTTTTAATCGGCGGGATGCGCTTAGGGGGCGCGGATCCCGCAGATAAAAAAAAAAAAACGAAGCGCGGTCTCCCGCGCTTCGATGCTATTTTGCCCCCGGGTGTGCCAAGTCCCGGGGGCATGCGGGGGTGCGTTTATAGTTTATGTGGGGGGCCTCTAAGGCCCCCCAAGCCCCAGGGACCACCACCCCCCGGGGCTTTAAAGACAAAATGGTGCGGGAGGGCTCTCCGCCCTCCCGCAGCCCCGGGGACCGCCACCCCCGGGGCTTCTTTTTTAATTTTAATAACCTGTGTGGGGGCTCCAGCCCACCCACACGCCCTGAGGACCGCCACCTCCCGGGGCACTTAGAAAAGAAATTTGGGGGTCCGTTTCGGACCCCGAAGCCCGGGGACCACCACCTCCCGGGGCTGTGCAACTGAAGGGAGGGGGCCGCGCGGACCCCCTCCTGGAGCCTGTGGTGGCCCTGGGGACCGCCACCCCCCGGGGCTTCTTTTTTAAAATTTTAATAACCTGTGTGGGGGGGCTCCAGCCCCCCCACATGCCCCGGGACCGCCACCTCCCCGGGGCACTTAGAAAGAAATTTGGGGGTCCGTTTCGGACCCCGAAGCCCGGGGACCACCACCTCCCCGGGGCTGTGCAATTGAAGGGGAGGGGAGCCGCGCGGCCCCCTCCTGGAACCTGTGGTGGCCCTGGGGACCGCCACCCCCAGGGCCGGCTCCTGCAGTGTCCCGGGTGCCTACCCCCGGGACACTGTAGTTTGCAATGGCAGGACGGGAGCCTCGCGGCTCCCGTCCTGCCATTGCAAAGTGCTTTGCTTTATTGAAGCGAGAGCAGGGAAACCTGCTCTCGCTTCAATGAAGCAAAGGAGAATTGCTTTTCCATAAGGGGAGCTGCATGTCAGCAGCTCCCTTATGGAAAAGCAATGCCGGCTCCCGTAGGACGCGGGAGCCGGCGGGACTGTGGGGGATTGGGGACCCCCACAGTCCCCAACCAGAGGCCAGGCCCCGGGGGATGGGGTCCCGGGGCCATTAGTGGCCCGGGAGGGGGCCAAGCAGCCCCCTTCCCAAAAATATTTTTTTTTTTTTAAAAAGGGCACGGCCGGCCCCGGGGGATGGGGTCCCCGGGGCCTTAAATGGCCTGAGGAGGGGGGCCACGCAGCCCCCGAGGCCAATAGAGGCCCAGGAAAGGGGGGCCACGCGGCCCCCTTCCCGTTTTTTTATTACATAAAAAAAAAATCCTCAGGCCCCGGGGGATGGGGTCCCCGGGGCCAAAAGTGGCCGAGGGAAGGGGGGCCACGCAGCCCCCCTCCCATACAAAAAAAAAGAAAAAAAGACAAAAGGCCGGCATTGTGCCGCCCCCTTCCTTTACCACTCTGCAAACGCGCCCCCTGGTGCGTTTGCAGAGGGGGAATGAATTCCCCTTGAATACTGGGGGTCCCTGGGGGCCAACTAGCCCATCAGGAACCTCCAGTATGTGCCAGGGGGCTGCGTTGTAGAGAGGTGTACAGAGGCCACGCCCCTTTTTACACCTCTCTGCAACGCAGCTCTGTGGCGCTTTTTGGAGGTACATGGTGGGCTAGTTGGACTCCAGGGACCCTCAGGATTCAAGGGGACTTAATCCCCAACTTAAAACGCGCCACGGGGCACGTTTGCACAGTGGTGAAGGGAAGGGGCGGGGCTTCAGGTGACATGTGTGCAAACAGGCCCCGTTGCGCGTTTTAAGATGGGGAATTAAATCCCCTTCAATCCTGAGGGTCCCTGAGGCCAACTAGCCCACCAGGTACGTCCAGAAAGCGCCACAGAGCTGCGTTGCAGAGAGGTGCAAAAGGGGCGTGGCCTCTGAACACCTCTCTGCAACGCAGCTCTCTGGCACATCCTGGATGTATCTGGTGGGCTAGTTGGCCCCTAGGGACCCTCGGGATTGAGGAGGAATTAATTCTCCAACTTAAAACGCGCCACAGGGCGTGTTTGCAGACATGTCACCTCAGGCCCCGCCCCCTCCCTTCACCATTGTGCAAATATTCCTCTAAAATCAGCCGAAATACGAATTCCGATTTACTCACCTGTAATCAAGAGAGAACCCAGTGCTGCATCTTTAGCCCAGCACTGACCCTGAAAAGTAATTCTAACCGTACTTACCAGTAACTTGAATTTCCTTACATAGGCTAACATTGACTGGTTTCACTTGGAAATTCTTCTAAGTGTGGAGTTTTGGAACTTTATAATATTCCTCTAAAATCAGCCGAACTACGAATTCCGATTTACTCACCTGTTATCAAGAGAGAACCCAGTGCTGCATCTTTTAGCCCAGCACTGACCCTGAAAAGTAATTCTAACCGTACTTACCAGTAACTTGAATTTCCTTACATAGGCTAACATTGACTGGTTTCACTTGGAAATTCTTCTAAGTGTGGAGTTTTGGAACTTTATAATATTCCTCTAAAATCAGCCGAACTACGAATTCCGATTTACTCACCTGTTATCAGGAGAGAACCCAGTGCTGCATCTTTTAGCCCAGCACTGACCCTGAAAAGTAATTCTAACCGTACTTACCAGTAACTTGTATTTCCTTCCATAGGAATCCATTGTCTGGTTTTCAGCAGGAAAGTTTCAAAGTGTCGATTTTCACAAACTACAAATATTCCTGAAAAATCGCCTGTATGACTTAAACGCATTCTTTCAACTGTTTACAGGAGATGCACCAGTGCTGGATCCAGGATCCACCACTGAGTAAGAAAAAGTAACGATAACACTACTTACCTGCTAAGTGAATTTCCTCCCGTAGGATAACATTGGTGATTCTATGTGAAAAAGTTTCTAAGTGTCAACTTTTAAAATACAATAATATTCCTTAAAAATCACTACTGTAACCAAAACGCTTTTACTCAACTGTTTACAGCAGATGTCCCAGGACTGAATCTAGGATCCAGTCCTGTGGTTAGTAAAGTAATCCATAAAGTAACTAATTGCATTTAACTAGAAATTCACATTGAGCTCAATCTTGCATTGTTTGAAATTGTGTTGCCCATTGCAACAACTGTAACTACTGTACTTAAAAGTCTATTGCCTATTTGCAAAGTATTTAAACTAAAGTAATTCATTCTGAGAAAGTATATTTTGTAATGTAATGTATAATGTAATTACAATGTAATTTAAAAAATAAAATATCTAAAAATGAATAGTTTAAAAAAATGTAGTAAATCAGTATCAAAAAAATAAATATAACAATTAATACATTTAAAAATTGTCATTTACAAAACCTTTGAAATTCACTGAAAAAAACCATAGGTTTCAGACATGTTATAGTTATGAATTAACATTTAAAAAACCTTTGAAATTCACTGAAAAAACCATAGGTTTTAGGGACAGTTATAGTTAGAAATTAGCATTTAAAAAACCTTTGAAATTCACTGAAAAAACCATAGGTTTCAGACACGTTATAGTTAGAAATTAGCATTTAAAAAACCTTTGAAATTCACTGAAAAAACCATAGGTTTTAGGGAAAGTTATAGTTAGTTGGACATTGCACTCGTACAAAACCCGTGAAATTCCCCGTTATAGTTAGTTCAGCTAACTATAACTCGCGCCCCACAATGCACTGCTGATGACGTCACATATTACATCACTCATGACATGGTCAGTGACATCACTGATGACATCACTGATGACATCTCAAATGACATCACTGATGACATCATCCAGTGACTGTGTGTTTCTGTAAAGTTTAAATATTTTTAATATATATAGGGAAAGGCGTATTGAAGAATAAGTGGGTGTATAAGTGTCTGTATGGATGATTTAGTAGGTGCGTGACTAACTCTATAAGTGAGTGATTAAACGTATCTTACTGAATGCATGGGTTAGTGACTGAACTAGGTGAATGTCTGTATCCGTCTGTCTGTTGCTGTGTAAGTGGCTGCATGGGTTTGTGAATAGCTACATGAGTGTCTATATGAGTTATTGATTGGTTGTCTGAGTATCTGTATGGGTGCCTGAGTTTTTGTGTGGGTGGGGTGTGTGCGACTCTGTGCATAGATGTGTGAGTGGGTGATTCACTGGGTGGATGGTTTCAAGAGTGCATCTGTGATAGACTGTATGGGTGGGTAAGTGTGTGTAAGAGTGTGTTAGTGAGTGAATGTATGTCCCAGTGGTACATGTGTGAGTAACTACATATGTGAAAGGCAGTATATATGTGTGTTGGAGTATATAAATAGCTATAAGCGAGAGTGTGTGATTGTGAGAGTGACTGTATGGATGAGTGTGTGCTTGTATCAGTGATTGTATAAGAGCGTAAGAATGTGCTAGTATTTGTATGAGTAAGTGAGCTGGTGTGTGGATAACTGTATAGGTGAGTAAATGGCAGTGTGTTTAATTATTTGCATGACTGACTAGGTGTGTGAGTACCTCTATGGATGAGTGGCGGTGTTTGAGTGTCTATATAGGAGTATGAGTGCATATGATAGTCCTGTACTGAGTGACCGTAAGTATGAGTGACTGTACGGGTGAGTGAGTGGATGTGTGTGTAGACCTAAGAATCAGTGAGTGGGTATGTAGTTATTGGTGTTGGAGTGTCTATGGTTTTGTGAATGGCAGTCTGTAATTTAGAGTGGGTGTATCAAAGGTTATATTAGGGTGTGAGGAGGTGCATCAGATTATCACGTGGATGATGTCATCAGTGATGTCATTTGAGATGTCATCAGTGATGTCATCAGTGATGTCACTGACCATGTCATGAGTGATGTAATATGTGACGTCATCAGCAGTGCATTGCGGGCGCGAGTTATAGTTAGCTGAACTAACTATAACGGGGGAATTTCACGGGTTTTGTACGAGTGCAATGTCCAACTAACTATAACTTTCCCTAAAACCTATGGTTTTTCAGTGAATATATATATATATATATATATATATATATATATATATATATATATATATATATATATATATATATATATTACCTACTGGTGGTCACCAGTAGGTAGATTTAGTTAAGACCAAGTTTCCATAGGAAAAGCATTTTTTGATTTGGCTATAACTTTGGTGTCATTTGAACAATCTTCATGAAATGTTCCCAAAAAAGTATCAAGATAGGTTCTGTGTGTCATGGGGTGATGTGTACAGTGGAGACTGAGAAATAGGGTTGCAAAATAAGGGTATATGTGTAATGTTAATTCCCTTAGGAACCTTTAGCCACACCTAGTTCAGCATGGACTCCCGTTTTTTTTCAAGATTACTCTGCAATGATCGCGAATACTTCGCAAACCTACATAGACAAGAATCTATTTTTGAAAGAGAGGGTAAGGGTTGACAGATAGTTGCCATCCACAAGTGGTGATAGAGTATTCTAAAATGAAAGACATGATTTAATTTTCTGCCTTTTGCATGATTACAGATTGGAAAGTTGAAGAGGTTGCCATGTTATGGTCGCTTTGTATGAGAGTGGGGTACCATTCTTGTGCTTAGTTTTTACCAATTCTAACTGTGTCAAAACTATTTAAAAAGAGCTAAAACAACAATATACTCTACAAACTCAATTCTCTGGTATGTACATAACTGTTTAGTTATTTTTTTTAAATTACATTAGAAATAAAGAGGTACATGGGAGTTTGATAAAAAGCATATCACAGTGATATGAAAAAAATATATGAGATGAACTGTATCTATTAGAGGGTATGTGTTTAACATGTTATTATGAAATGTTTTGGGAAGTAAAAGAAAAATTAATTAGTGCCCCTTTATTCCATTGTGTAGTTTATAGAAAAATAACAGTATAGTATTGTTCAAAGTTCTAATGAGGAATGTATTTAAGACTAAGAATGTTTTAAATGTCTAAGCATCATATGCAGAATATATACATCTATGTTACTTGCATTCTGGAAGTTGTAGAACTTTTACTCATATTATTGAACAGGAGTAGTGTAGTCACAAATAAAAGATAAGAAAATGTTCTGCGCCTGTATATGTATTATAACGTAGTAATACTTGTTAAGTATGTATTAGAAAATGTTTGTCAATGTGGTTTTTTACTTGTATGACCGGTTTGCATATGCTTAGATGGTGAGAGATATTTTTTGTGGTTGCAGATAGTTATATGTACAGTGGGACTCTTGAGTTTATTTAAAGATGCAGAGAACTATATATTTTTGGAAAGATAGATTTAAGGTGTGTATCTATTATGAAATCACATATATGTTTACATGGTGATCTAGGTTCTTTAAGGCTAATGAAAATGTCATGTATATGGTGAGGGTGGTGTATTTCTTTAAACATGTTCTGTTTAAATTTGTAGAGAGTTTATAGTGCGGAATGTATGTTGAGAGTTTTTGTGCTACCTTCATTTAGCGTGTAACTTTTCTTTGAGAAATGCTGAATATATGTTTTAAACATACAAGAAAAATGCTGAAAGATGATGTAGGTATACCATTAAAAAATGTTTTGGGGTTTGAAAACGTGAGATTTGTTGTTTTCAGTTTTACAAACTTACTAATGCATGTTCATGCAGAGTAAGAGAGCAATGTGTGCTTCTAGAGAGGCATGTATCCAATTATATATGAAGTGTAATAGCTAGACTTTCCTGACACATAGGTCAGTAGAAAAGGATAGACACACTAAAACAGATAGTTTGATACTGACAGAAGGAGTTAAACAATGAGTGACAGATATAGTCACAACTCTTATGTATCTAACAGCTATGTAGATACTTTACAGTCACCCAAGCACTACTCCAATCACTCAGTCACTACTCAGGCAGTTATCGAATCACTTAAACACTATGTACACACTTATTCCATCACCCAGGCACTAGGCAGGCACTAATTATGTACTCATTGAACTATGCAGGCAACACCCATGCATTCATCCAGTGACCCAGACACTAACCATACGCATATACAGTCACCAAATTCAAACACCCATGCACAACCCATGCACTCATCCAAACACTCACTTATAGCCCATGCACTCATCCAAATACTGGGGCACAACTCATGCAATCATCCAAACACCCAGGTCCTAGTCATGCACTCACCCAATTATGCAGGTAGTCCCACTACAGTGAACCTATCACCCATCCAGTATCTATGCTTTCATCCAATTACTGAGGCAATACTGTTGCACTAATATAATCACCACAGCAGTACATTTGGTTTTATCCAATAACTCAAGCTTTAACAATGGACTTATACAATTACTCAGACATTAGTCATGCACTCATGTAACCAGCCAGGCACTACTGATGCAGTCATTCAATTATCCTGGAAATATGGATGTAGTTACGTAATCACCCAGGCACTACCTGTTCAATTAACTAAAAACACATGGGTATCAGTCATGTACTCCTTCAATCACTGAAACAGTAGTCATGCAGTCATGCAATCTGCCAGGTGCTATGTATGCACTGAATAAATCATGTATATACTATGCATGTAGCTCTGTTATCACCCAGGGACTAGAGTAGCACTCATGCAATCATCCAAACGCTATCCGTGCATGTATTTAATCCTTGAGGCATTACTTATGCACTTATCTAATCATTCAGGCAGTACTTATGCACTGATCCAAACACCCAGAAAGTAGCAATATAGTCATGCAAACACACAGGCACTAACTCTGCAGATATGGAACCACCAAAGTAGTTCCTACATACTCAGGGAATCAGCCAGGCACTACCTATATTCATGCAGGGAGTATTGTTGTACTCAACCACAAACACAGGTATGTGCAAGTTTTAGTGAGGAATATGTACTCCTTTCAACATAAGCTTTATTCGACAATAAATGTCATAAAAGCTGTGCACATAAAAAATCGATATTCACAGTTTAAATCATTGACTATAAAGACCAGGTGATTTAAAATCGATACAGCAAGATATATGTTAAAATACTACAAAGACTTAAAATTAAGTTAAAAAACATATGCACAGTATTGCTGTTAGTTAAAAAAATATAATTATTGACAGTTTAAAAAGTCCCAACAGAGCTAAAACATATTTCGTTATCACAGATAGCAAAGACCTTCGCTCAGTTATATGCAGGAAGCAATTTAGATCTTATTGTCCACATCCATTTTAGAAATTTAGCCATTGGTACTGCATACGATAGAGATGGGTCAGTACATAGAATTCTCATGGCTGTGCATGACGAGTTGGTGCCCATATTCCTACAGGTCGGCGCCAGCCATACTTTGCGAGGTGCGACGTACGCAAGGCATACAAACAGCACATGTGAATATGTTTCTTCCATATCGATGCAGTTTGGACATTTGTCATCGTCAGTGGCAAACCATTTAGCAGTAAAAGACTTCAGGGGTAAGCATCCTGCTCTAAGCTGAAAAGACAGTTTGCAGTCTAGCGGCTTAGAGATTACATCCCAATAATTCTCAGCGGCCGGGCTTGGTTTAATTTGCAAAAACTTTCCTGTCAGTGATTTATTTATTTATTTATTTAAACGGTTTTATATAGCGCTGGCTAGACCCAAAGGTATCAGAGCGCTTAACAAGGGTTGGGAGTGGAGAAAAATGCAATATAACATTTGTACAAAAAGAAAAGTGCAAGTTAATAAGAACAAAATACAAAGAACAGTAAATACATGGACAAGAAAATAAGGAGTACAGTTAGTCCATAACCAGAATTGGATAGTTGATGTAGCGTGGGTGGTCAGGGATGGGGGGGAAGTAAGGAGGAAGGGGAAACTGAGGAGGGTGATGGGGGAGGAGATAGCATGTAGGAGTAGGCAGAGAAATTATAAGAGAACTAGTAAGGGGAGGGTGGAAATATATGTGAGAATGAGAGGAGGGGGGTAGTACTTCAGGTATAATGTGGTGAGAACATAGCACAGTCGTGGGCAGGTTGTGAAACCCTGTTAGGTGGCAGGATTAAGGACCCCAGTATTTGTTGAGAAGGTGCCGCTTGAGATCTTTTTTGAAGCTAAGGTAGGAGGGGTTGCAACGTAGATCTTTGGGGAGTGAGTTCCAGATAGTAGGCACATTTCCGGAGAAAGAGCGTAACTGGGTAGATTTCTTGTTTACCAAGGAAGGTACTAGCATGAGAGTATTTGTGCTCCTCATTTCTCTAGAGCAGCCCGCTTTGTGGAGTTTGTCTGAGAGATACAATGGGGTATGATGATGCAAGGCTTTATGCGTAATGCAAGCATTCTTGTAGGTGGATCTGCCTTCGATGGGAAGCCATTTGAGATCTTTGAGGATGGGGGAGATGTGATCGAACCGCTTACAATCCGAAATAAGCCTGGCCTCGAGGTTAAGTCCTGATTTGATTGGGGCTAGGTGGACTTTCGGTGTTCCAGAGAGAATGGCATTACCATAGTCCAATCTAGAAAGTACTAGAGATTGAACAACTAACTTAAAGTCATCAGCAGGAATGAAGGGTTTAATTTTCTTGAGGTGATGTAGAGAGAAGAGAGCGCTCTTGGCCGCGTTTTTTATGTGGGGAGAAAGGCTGAGGTTCTGGTCAATGCTTATTCCGAGGTATTTAACTGAGTTAGAGGTGGACAAAGAGCAGTTGAGAGCTTTAAGGTCGGAGATCCAGTGTTGAATGGGGAGCCAGTTGTTTTTAGGAGCGAAGAGAATGACTTCTGTTTTTTTAGGGTTGAGTTTAAGGTGATTGTGATGGAACCATTGTTGAATCTTAGTCAGGGCATCATTGAGGTGCAGGATGTCAGCTTGGGATTTGATTTTATAGTAAAGCTGGGTATCGTCAGCATAGAGGTGGTAGTTGATTCCTGCTTGCTTAAGAATGAGGGTGAGGGATTCCATGAAGAGGTTAAATAGAAAGGGAGAGAGAATAGAACCCTGGGAAACACCCAGGGAGACAGGAGTAGGTTTAGAGAGGCAATTGCTGATTTTAATTTGTTGGGTTCTGTGCTGAAAGAAGGAGGTGAACCATTCGAGGACAGGACCATTGAAGCTGAACCGATCTTTGAGGGTGTTGAGTAATGCGGAGTAGTTAACCGTATCGAAAGCAGCAGATAGGTCAAGAAGAATGAGAAGGGAGGCCTCCCCCTTGTCGAGGGAGTGATGGATGTCATCGACAATGTTGAGCATAGCAGTTTCAGTACTGCAGCCCTTTCTAAAGCCTGACTGTAATGTGTCCAGAAGGCTGAAAGAGTCAATGTGCTTATCCAGTTGGAGCAAGGCGCATTTTTCAAGGGCCTTGGATAGAAGAGGAAGATTAGAGATAGGACGCAGATTGTTAAGGTCGGTGTGTTCAGCAGTAGTATTTTTGAGGATGGGAGTGATTTGGCCAAGCTGGAGGGAAACAGGGACACACCCTGTGGCCAAGGAGGAGTTGATGATGGTGGCCCCATAAGGAGCGATGATATGCTTTAAATCTTGAACGAGGTTAGCGGGGAGAGGGTCCAAGGTATGAGAGGAGGGTTTAAGCTTAGTGATGATGTTGAGGACTTCACGCTCTGAAACTGGGCTGAAGTTAAGCCAAGATGCATTATTTTTTAGCTGTGGACTGGTGAGGAAATGTTCTGGAGGGGCGACGGCGGGAGGGAGATGAACAGAGTCAGGAGGGGCGAAGGTGTAAAAGGAGACTTGGATGGGAGGTCATAGAGGGTGAAGCGCACTGTGGCGGGAGGGTAACGGCAAAGGATAGATCAATCTTGGTGATTTTTTCCGAAAAGAAGTTCGCAATTTCATCACATCTTTCGATAGAGGCCATCAATTTGGGGGGGCAGAAGCAGTTTGATTTTTGATAATGCTGAATAGTTCCCTGGGTCTATTTTTGGCTCGGTCGAGTTGTGCGCGGAAGAAGGAGGCCTTTTCACTTAGGATGTGTTTTTTGTAATTAGCCCTTGCGGTTCTGAGGAGGGCAAGATATGGGGAGGAGGGGTGTTGTCTCCACATGCGTTCGGACAGCCTAAGCGAGCGTCTCTCATTGATGAAATCAGCATTAAACCAGGATTTGGCGGGAATGTTTTTTTGTGGTTTTAATTTGGCTGGGGCAATTTGGTCAAGGACCTCGATGATGGATTTGTTGTAGTGTGCGGTATGGTCATTAGCATTGTGTGAGGGAGGTAAAAGTTGAAGTTTTGCTTTAATCTTAGTCTCCAGTTCGCCTGGGGGAATAAGGTGAAGATTTCTGGTTAATTTCCTATTTTTGATGTTTTTAGGGGAAGGGGGAGGTACGGCACTATTGATCGTGAAGAGGATAAGGTGATGGTCCAACCAGTCAATGGGCACAATGAGGGAAAGGGAAGCCAGATCTTTGCTAGTAATAATAGCGTCAAGAGTGGCCCCTTTGGAATGTGTTGGCGAATGGCAGAGTTGAATCAAGTCAGTAACGTCGAGGAGGTCATTGAGGATGTTAACTGAGGGATCATCCTTCTTGTTCCAGTGAATATTAAAGTCTCCGAGGAAGAGATTTTTGGAGTTGGAAATCGAGACTTGGGAAAGTAGGTCAGACAATTCCTCCACAAAGGGCAAAGGGTCACCAGGGGGATGGTAGATAGTATGTAGCCGAATAGGAGGGGAACCCTGAACTTTAAGTTCAGCTCCAATGTATTCGAAAGTGGCATGATCGGAATTCAGAACGAGGGAGAGTTGGAGTTCATCTTTATAGATTATGGCTAGGCCCCCACCAATTTTGTCAAGCCTATCTTTTCTGAGGATGGAGTAACCCGGGGGAGAGAGCAGGTCAAGAATAGATGAGGAGTGAGCCTTAAGCCAGGTTTCAGTAAGAAAAGCGATGTCAATGGCTTCGCTAAGGATTGTTTCCGAGATTTCTGTTGCATGTCGTGTGGCCGATCGACAGTTGACCAGCATGCAGTTGAGGGGTTTAGGGTTGGTTTTGGGGGGACAGCAGGAATGGATAGTGGTGAGTTGCGGAGGAGGTCTGGGTGAGCCAGGGGAGGTAGGGATACGGCTAGTCCCCAGGATCACCGGAATAGTAGAGTGAAGTGTAGGAGGGTCAGTAATCACGGTGAGTTGCGGAGTAGGCCTGGGAGAGACAGGGGAGGTAGGGATACGGCTTCTCCCCAGGGTCACCGGAATTGTGGAGTGAAGTGTGGGAGGGGCAGTAGTCATGGAGCTAGGGGGGTAGGTATTATTTAAGTCCCAGGGGGCCGGGGAGGAGAGATGGATCGGGGCTTGGGATGGTATGAGAGGACAATTACCTGGAGGACCATCAGTTGAAATACCGTAAGGAGTAGTGCACCCTTGTTGAGGAAGAGTAGAGTTAGTTTGTACGGAGCCCATGGTAAAGGGATGATTGGTAGGATTAGTGTCGGAGAAGGCATTAAAGTCTTTCTTGAGAGATGAAAGTTCCAACGACAGGATAGAGAGGTGGAGTTCAATGTTAAGAAGCGATTGGGTTAAAAGCATGGAAGGTAAGGAGGCAAGGAGGTCGGGGGGAGAGGGGCATGTTCCACATTAGTCAGGGAGCGAGGAATAGGAAGTGGACGTGGAAGGAACCCAGGAGGCGGGAAGTGAGGGGTGTTCCAGCTGCTAGACTGAGGATGAATTGTAGTGTGAGAGCCCGCATATCCAGGGGCCTGATGGGTGTAATGAGAGGATGAGGGGGCATGGGGCGAGTGAGGAGGGGTGCCATCTTGTCTATGGGGTTGGGGGTCATTAAGATTGGAAGAGCTTGGTGTCCATAGTGGAGCAGAAGGGGGGTCGGTGCGAGGGTACGCAGTGTGTAGGGGGATCGGAGTAGGGGGATCAGTCTGAGGGGGCTGGGAGGAATGAGAAGTAAGAGGGGGTGATTAGGGTTGAGTGGGAGAGCGTCAGGAGGAGGAGAAAGTGTTTGGGTGGCCAAGAGGGATGACGGAATATCAGGAGAAGGTGGAGAGGCAGATGAGGCATGGGGAGAGAGGGTTTGAGTGGCTAAGCATGATGTGGAAATGTCAAGCGAGCGAGAGGATGCTAAGGGGGTGGTGGGATCAGAGGTCTGGGATTGTGAGACTTCATAGGTAGTTGCAGAAACAAGGAGCGGCGGGGTTGGCGTCAAAAGGGGCGAAGCCGGGAGGACTTCCTGTGATTGCAAGGCTGCAGTGATATGGACAGGAGAAGATAGTAGATCGTATAAGGAGCTGATGTGGCGTCACTTTTCCTGTTAGCTTCTTGTGCAATCATTTCTCAATACCTTTGTATGATTAAATCTTTTGATGGGAACTGGGTGTTATCGGGGGTTTCCCACAATGATGACAGTCCCATGCAGGTTAGGGATCTTCTAATGTCGCGGAACCAACTGATATTATGAAAGAATCAGCCTCCATTATATCTCTAAGACCTTCTGAGAAAATAGTCAGTTCTGACCTGCAGCAGATTCTACACCAGTAGAGGATGGGGCGGAGTCTTGCTAAATCTGCTAATGGTTTTTTGCCTAGATCGGAACGCAGGGGAAGCATAGGTGTACTTTGAGGCAAACGTGTGACCCCTCAGAGAAACCTGTTCTCTGATGCAACTAGTTGAGACGGTTTCTCAAAGCCTCATAACTCGGCACCATACAGAACTGAGCTCAATATCTTGGAGCTGTAGATCTGCAGCACCAGGGTTAGAGGCTTGGCCAACGATGTTTTGAATTCCTTGATCAAGGCACCGGCTAGTTGCCGGTGTTTTAGGGCCATAGTATCGATGTGTGACCTACAACTAAGGGCCACATGCATCATTGTAAATTGCGGTCGTAAAGGGCAGATTCGCAGAATCTGCCCCTTTGCGATCGCATTTTACATTTAGGATGCATCATCCCAAATGCAAAAATCGCTATTTCAGTAATCGCTAAAATTGCGATTACTTAAATTGCAATTGCATTTAGGAAATCGCAAATTGCGATTCCCTAAATGCAATGCAACAACCAAACAAATTGCGATTTCGCAATTAAGAAACGCAAATTGCCATCAATTCAAAGTTGATGGTAATTTGCGAGAACTTTGAAAAATGCACAAAAGTGCATTTTTCAAAGTTCTATGTTGCACTCATACATGTCCTTGGGGCATGTGTGTGTGCAACATGTGTTGAAATTGCAATTTCAGGGGTGCATCAGGGTGTCCTTTTGGCACCCTTGAAATTGCATGCGCCATTTGCGAGTACCTGTTTGGTACTCGCAAATTGCGCATGCAATTCCCATTGATTCCTATGGGCCTCTAGGCCCATAGGAATGAATGGGAAGCAATTCCTTATTTGCGAATTGCAATTTGCGAGTCGCAAATAAGGAATGTGTAGGAATCGCAAATTGTTTTGCGATTCCTACATGCATAAGCATTTGCGATTCCTAAATTGCGATTTCTAAAAAATCGCAATTTAGGAATCGCAAATGCACAGTTTGATGCATGTGGCGCTTAGTCCTTTATACAAGGTGATGCCTAAGTAGGTGAATGCATCAACCTGCTCCAAGATAGCCCGTCCATTACCATGCCACCCTTAAATGACCTATGTTGGTTACAGGTCATAAACTTTGTTTTTGCAGTGTTAATTTTTAGACCACGCAATAAACCAAATTCTCCAAAGTGCTGCAGCGCACGCTTTAACCCACTCGGTGTTTTGGATAGTATAAGTGTGTCGTCCGCAAACATTAATATTGGGATTTTTTTGCCTGCTAGGACCGTTGCATCTGTGGAAGTGGTAGATAGAAAATTGACAATTCCATTGATAAAAAGTGAAAATAGTGTGGGTGCTAACAGGCAGCCTTGACGTACTCCCTTCTCCACTGGAAAGGGATCAGTTTTACTTCCCAGAGTCCCCCATCGAATTTGGGCAAAGTTGTTTTCGTGGAGGCGAACAATTAGGGAGAGTAGGTCAAGGGGCAGCCCGAGCTCTTGCAGTACCCTCCACAATTTGGGATGTGAAACTAGGTCAAAGGGCTGCTTGAGGTCAACGAAGGCAGCATAAATGCTGCCTTTCCCAAGGGCGACCGTCCGCCAGTAAATTAGTAAAAATCGAAAAACCTGATCAATAGTGCTTAAGTGGGCCCGGAAGCCTGCCTGGAGGGGGCTCAGGATGTCATTGTCATCAATCCAAGATTGGATTTTTGCTAATACAAGTCGTGCCACTACTTTCTGGATTGAATCTATAAGGCTTATCGGCCTGTAGTTCCCTGGTAAGGATTTGTCTCCCTTGCTGTATATCAGGATAATCTCCGCCTCCCCGCTAGGTGTCCAGAATAGGGGCACGATGGGCGATAGCATTTGCTAGGAGCATTATATACTGGCTCCATTTGGCTTTGTCCTAGAGTAAGATATCAGCGGGCACATTATCGATACCTGGGGCTCTCCCACTAGTGATTGTGCTCAGTGCAATGCTTACATCAACCAGATTAAAAACTATATCAGGCGAATAAAAATGAACCAGAAGAGGGTCACAGTCCTCATTATCCTTGTCTGCGTATTGCTCTGAAAAAACCTTTACCCAGGTGTCAGGTTCCACGTGGTTTTGGGGGGATTGCACTACTCCGCCTGCGCCCCATTTTACCAGGCTTCAGAAGCGTTGCATATTTCTCTCGCAACTTGCTTCTTTTAAGTCCTGCCATCTGTTCTCAACCCAGGCCTTTTTTGCTGTCATCATAGCCTGCTTATAAAGCTTCCTAGTGTGTTGTACTCTAAACTGGTCACCTGTTCTTATTGCCACCCCCAGGGCTCTACGAGCTTGTTTATACTCCCTATTATACCATTGAAGCTGTTGCTGTTTTCGCTTCGCCTTGGGCCTACAGGGTTTTTGGAAGTATAAACGCATTATTTCAAATAAAGTGGTATGTAATAATGTTATTTTTTTTAGTCAGTGGAAATCACGAAGAGAGGACACCATCTCAGTTAGAGTGTGTTCCACATCAGAGTTAATGGCTGATAATATTTCTGGTCGTTCGATTATCATTGGCCATTTGAGGTGATGCATATCATTGGACAATACCAGTTCTCCTGTAAAGGGTGAGTTGGAGATTTGTGATTGCTCTTGAAGATCCCTGAACATGAACGTGGTAGATAAAGGATTATGGTCGCTCTCAATTCTATCCATCACGACCATATCTTGTAAGGTATGCCAGAGTTTTAAACTAATCAACAGATAGTTGATATGGCTTGAAAGGTGCCCGTTGCTATACGTATAAGCCCCTTTCTTGTCAGATGTTGTTCTTCCATTGACCGCCCTTAGGCCGAGTTCTAAACTTAAAGCCTTCATCTGTAATGCTGCCTCTATCCATCTTTTCATTGGGGATATTTCCAAGTGAGGGATACCCCACTGTTCATCTTCCTCCCCTGCTAGATCGAGTTCCCCATTATCAAGGGGCTCAAAGGTTGTATTAAAGTCCCCCCCTAAAATTACGGAGGCTGCCCAGGAGGTGTTATGTAAGAGTTCGTCTAGACCGGAGATTGTTTCTGACCTACGTCCCCCACTGAGCCCTCTAGCATAGACATTATAAATGTCAATGTCACCATATGTACCGCACCCCAGACGGACAGCAAGAATGTTGTTGCTCTCCGTTTGCAGCACCTGTATGTTAAGGCCAATATCCTGCCTAACCCAAATTGTGAGTCCCCCCCAAGGGCCGACCTTTATTACCTTGGGAGGCTGGTTTAAAGTAGTTTAGATATCCCAGGTGGTAATGTGGTTCTACTAGCCAGGTTTCTTGGAAAATACATATGTCGCAGTCTTCAATGAAGGAGTTCCATTCAGGGGACACTCCCTTAGACCGCAGCCCAGCAATATTCCATGATGAGATTAATAATCTACGTGATGTTTGTTGAGAGTTTGACGAAGACCCAACCCTTGGGGCTAAGGTCCCTAGGGCGCGATCAGTCTCATTCAATAGGTTACTGACACAGGATGTCACTACAAGAGTATTTTGATCAAGGTAAAGAGTAGGGTAATTAGTGGCAAATTCTGGAATATTGGCATGAATGCTGGGGGCAGCGGGAGGCGAAGGAAACCTTCAATCGATATCATTCAGCGGTGACCCATCATTTTGGGGAGGTACATGGCCTGCTGGATTTATTTCTGATACCATTTCAGGGCGATTATACTTAAAACGTATTTTAGTTTTGTCCAAGTGTTGGGTATGTAAGTCAAAAGCCACCAGGTTTTCCACCAGATCATGGTGCGTGAGGGTAAGTGCTATCGCATCATGAGCATCTGCAGGACCCCCCCAGGCGTGATTGCCTTTTGGCCCCAATAATATCTTCCCTTATAATGGACCGACATCCTCTCACTCTTCGTATCCAATGGATACATTTGTTAATTAGGGAACCCTCGTCCTCCATTTGTGGGCTGGGATGGTACTTCGGCATGTTGACTAGATAAACTGTCTGTCTTATGTCTGGGAGCTTAACTACATCATGTGTGACTTGTGTTTGGTTTGTCGGGTAGTATGCGGGACCTCGCTGAGAGCTTTCCGCCTTACTTAGATTGCTAGGTTGCCCTATGCCAACCCTATTTTGGCCTGCCCCTCTGAGATGACTAGGGTGGCTAAGGGAGGAGGAATCAGCTGTTGGGCCCTGGGCTATATATTCTCTACTTGGCTTTCCTGGATTATGTCTGGTATGATATGATTCCTTTGTGACTGACTCATGATATCTGTGCCCCCTTGGTTGTTGTTCGGGCTTATTGCTTGTGATCTCTATCGGTTCTTAATACTCTGGACATCTGTGTGAACCTTATTCAGGGAATCAGAGAGGTTACCCACAATTTCTTTAAGTGCTCTGATTTCCTGTGCTATGCCCATTATTTGGTATGCTAGTGATCTGTGTGTGGGTGCTTCGTGGGCATAGATAGGCGTGTGTCTTGTGGGGTTAACCGGGCAGTTGGCATCGGGGCTAATTGAGTTCGTACCTAGCCTATCGGCTACTATAGCCTCCATATTTGGGTAGATAACTGTCTGTGACTTCTTTTTTTGCTCTGTGCTGCCCGGGAGGACAAGCGAATCCTTTGGGTCTGCGTACTCTAGCAGCGGTGCAAAGCTGTTACTGCAAGAGAAGGAATACAAATCCACAGTGGTCGCTGGTACGTTACCATCCCCACAGTCTAACCCTCTATGATGCAAAGTGGGATGATCAAGTGCTTTGTTCCTGCCTGCAGCTTTTTTCAACATTGCTGGTATACGACCAGGGTGTGTGGGGCTTGGAGGGGATTGCGCAAGGATGGATATAGGCGAGGGAGTGGTGCTAGCTGGGTCAAGGAGACCCTCACATTCTTTGCCTTTTTTGAGCAGGTTTCCTTTGGACCACCCTCTATAGTTTTGCGCTTTCTCATCCCTGCTTCCGATCTCTACTCACAAGTGGGAGGGAACAAACAATAAAACAAGCTAAAGGACACAAGTGGCAGGAACTAATATATATGACAAATCTTTGCTTCCAGGAGCACAGTACCTTGCGTTGCTATAAGTGTCAGTCAGTTCAGGAGCTGTTGCAGACAATGTCAGGGGGGTGGCCCAGCCCAGCCTCCTCCGGGCTCTGACGGGCGCACACGGGCCCGCCCTTTGCTCGGGCTTCGCCTGCCCGCGTCCCGCGCTGCGGGAGTGCGTATCCTTTTTCTAGGCGCCGGGAGGATGACGTCACCTCCCGCGACGCGCTGATGGTGGATCCTGCTGGGGGACCGAATCTCACCCCAGCGATGCCAAGAGCTCAGCGGTGTTACTCAGCGGGTATGACCACCATTATAATATTTGTCTTTCTCCTTCTTTTCACTTTTGTTTTTTCCACAGGACACAATACAAGATGTATTGTGATCATAAATAATTGCGAGGATATACTGTAAGTACCTGCTATGTATACCCTTGCCGTGCATGCTGTAGTACGTGTGCACTACATTCTCTGGTCCTGACGAAAGCCACGTTGACCCTCTCGGGCTACCACCAGTGGCTGAAACATGTAGACCACACCCAGAATAACCTGAATGAGGATACATGAAATCAATCTAATATCCCTTACATATATCCCCCACCTTTCACATTGACCGGGAACCCTCGAACTCTCAAATAAATATACTTTTGTTAGGTCTCCCGAGCGAATTTTAACTAATCACCACATCACTTGCACGAGAATCACAAAGAAAAAAACAACCAGCTCCACAGTGGTTCTGGCGTCGCAGCACACCCTGGAAGCATTCGGCAACCAGGGTGGGAACCCAATGATGAAGCATGTCACCTACTAGGTAGGTGAGTGAGGATTGTTTAAAAAACATTGTGGGTTCCTATGTCCCCATAAAGAACACCTGAAGGGTCAAAAAAAGGAAAAAAGGATCAAAGAAAAAAGCGCCAGGTGGCTGATCCGTTCTATATTTGTTTGGCAGAATTATATATGTAACCTGTCACACACTGTACTTGGAAGAATTAGTGAGCTATATGCTGTGATACAGATAAATGTGCCAAATTGTATATGCAGTGTTTCTCAAAATTTAAATCTGACACATCTAAGTAGAAAAGTACTGAAACACAAAATTTACCAGTGACACAGTGCTAAAGAGGCACAGAAATAGCTCTTATGTTGTATTTTCGAATTTACAGTATGTACTTTTGCACTTTGTTTGATGTTTATTTTAAAATGTACTACATAAGGGATAAAGTTGTCTTTTACTGTGTATAAGTGAGAACAGAGAGATGGTGCAGCTGTGTTGTAGGAGAGGGCGCTATAATATTAAAAGGTAACTAATAAATTAAGTTTTGTGTTTTTGTTTGGGTTTGGTACATTGAAGTAAGTGCTTGTAGTTCTGTAGCTAGGTTCACATGTAGATTTAAAACTGCAACATAACATAAAAGCTGTTTTTGTATTACTTGTAAGTCAGTAGTAAAGTAGTTGGTATGTTGGCTTGACTAAAAATTAAAATATACTTTTTATTTTTACAGAACAATATCTACATAACTACAGATAGTTAGAATGCCTACAAAAGCTCGGAGGAAAAAGCAACAAAAGCAACTACAGTATCTATGCAGAACTGAGCCACAAAAGGGGCAAAATGCAGAAAACGTGGTGAAAGAAAAAAGAGCTACTGGTAATAGGACATTTTTCATTTCTTAAAAATATATGTGGACATTTGCAAAGATTACAAAATAATGAAAATAAAATTCAAACTATGAGAAAGAATAATAGTGGACAATGTATATTGCAAGAACAGGAAATAATGTAATAAAGATGGACACACTTTAACCAGGAGACAGAAGCAGTTTAAGGAAATCAGAGCCAGGATGTTTCATAGCAGAGTAGTTATAAATCTACAGAGAACTATGAATAAGTATAGAAGAAGGAGAAAGGCACTGAAACAGAAAGAACGAGTTGGGAGAGTAGTTCAAAAGGCCTTTGCTTTGAAGTGGAAGCTTTTCATTTTGATTATAAATAGAATGAAGACTCTTGACAAAATGGTGTTGTGTATGAGGAGACAAAACCCGAAAAAAGATTAGTGAATAGAAATATGTTTTGTACAGTTTTTAGTGGAGAATGGATACATACTCTAGTACCGAACCTTTCTTTAATGAAGAAAGCTATCTCCAGGATAGTATATTAGTCCATGCTATTGATGAAAGAGGACGATGTTATTAAATGAAGAATGGTACTCCTATAGCAAAAGAGGTGATGGTACCTAGAAATGTAGAACAAGTTATTGCAGAAGAGGTACAAGGAAGGCATAGTGAGGCGCCTGTTTACAAATGGAATTGTAGTACTGTTTGTAGTATTTGACAGCAATCCATTGATATATTAACCACTTAACGGCAGCGCAAATTCTCCCGCGGTGCGGGAGAATTAAAGAGTAGGCGGGGCTGCGTCGGCCAACGGACGTGTGCAGCAACAGCGAGGTAGTGCTTGCGTCGGCCGTTGGCCGACGCAAGCACGGAACGGGTTAAGGAAATTCCTATGTATC
The DNA here is from genome assembly GCA_963921515.1 of Calotriton arnoldi. NCBI lineage: Eukaryota > Metazoa > Chordata > Amphibia > Caudata > Salamandridae > Calotriton > Calotriton arnoldi. The sequence goes on from CAWUFW010005848.1 coordinate 688,402, forward strand.
TTTCCAAGGCAAAGTTTAAAACACAAAATAAGTACTTTACATGGATTGGATCCTTGCAAGGTTAGAAAGCATACGAATTTGCAGGGACACTCACTAGCTTGTTTATCTAAGAAAGTGTGCCAAAGCCCCAATCATCATTTCAGGATGTGAGCTGTACACCACTCAACAATGTGAACTTTAGTTAGGAGGCTGTACTATGTGAAAATTCCTACTTTATGTTTAGGAGAAATTTGTAAAGCACGTTTGCATGGTACTGTGTCAGATGTAGAAAAGGTTTGTGATGATGTGCAGTTTTGTTTCTTTGGTACTGAGCAGGACTCTAGGGAGAATTATGAGTTGTTAATAGGAGGAGTTGCAGAACAGGACACAGGTATTACAGTTGATAGTTTTGAAGAAGAGATCACAAAATTTTATACAGTGTGCTCTGAAAAAACCTGTATGTTTGTATATGTTGTTGATGCACTCACTACAAGATTCAAACACAGACTGTTTGCTTGTATTTAAAAAAAGTGAAAAAGAAAATAATGATAACTGGCAAAAGTTAGCTGTGTACTTATTTGTGGATGAACACTTTGACTTGTCCATATGGCAAGTTATATATAAGTACTGTTTCAATGAATTAGAAGATAATAAAATGCCTGCTGTGCATAACAAAGTAGAACTGGTTTCTATTCCAGAAGCACTTCAAGGTTTAAATATTTATGAGTCTATTCTTATCCAAACTGTACATCCATTTCAGACTATAGTCCGTATGGAGCCAAAGACAGGCAAGTTATCGCCAACAGAGCTGCAGAAAGGTCTAAAAGGTAGAGTAGTGTATTTGCCATTGGATTGCAAGAAAAATATTGAAACCGTAGGGGTAGATAGAGATTTATGTGAAGGACTTGTAATTCTTGTAAATGGTGTGTCTACTGAGAACAAAAAGATATGGCAGGAGTTAGTAGATGCTACCAAAGTTAATAAAGCAACTTTATATCTGGTACAAACTAATGTTTACTATAGAAATGCAGAAAGCCTGCAAAATATCAGACATATGGAGGATCAGATATTTCCATTACCAGGTCGGATTAAGAAGGTGGATCAGTCCAGAACAGGATAAATTTATGAACATTGTAGTATTCACCCTTTGCATTCTAAAGAGGTTACTGGTGATGCCATTCATCTGTTTCAAATTAAGGAGGCAAAAGGAGCTTCCTTAAGTGTGTGGGAGAAAAGTTTAGAAGCTCGGTGTTTCCCATATCTTTTTCCTACTGGAATAAGTGGCAGGTATGACGATCGGCCTCTGCAAATACCTACAGCCGAATATAGATCTACTAGACTTTATTCAGAGGACCCTAAATTTCGTCAGTGTATTCCGTATATATTTCACCTACTATTTGAGAGTGATTTGTCTGGCCTCTCATATGCTGTGAATCACATTTTAAAAACAGGAGTTAATTTGCAGAATATATCAGCAAGAGAATTTCTGGAGAAAGTTCAAGGAAAAGATGAGCACTTGCTATACAATTTAACAAACCTAATGGCATGTCAACGTGGGACTAATGAATATTGGTATTGACATATTGGGGAACTCAAGTGCATGTTGAGGAACCTTAGAGCACCTACTTGGTTTCTGACGCTCAGTTGTGCTGAGTATGCATGGGAAGACCTGCTAGAATTCTTGCATGAGGCAAATTCAAATATGAAAGACATTCATCTGAAGACGCCAGGAGAACTGTGCTCACTAGACCCTGCAAATGTTTGCAGATATTTTAATCACAGATTTCAATCAATGATGGCTTTCATCTTGAACAAAAGAAAACCTCCTCTGGTGAAGTGACTGATTTCTTTTGGTGCAAAGAGTACCAAGCCAGAGGTGCTCCCCAGAGGTGCTCTCCATATTGTTGTTGGTAAAAGATGCCCCAAAGTTTGGAACAGACAGTGATGAGTCTGTGTTGTCTTTTATTGGACAGTATGTAAGTTGCTCTATCCCAAAGGAGAGTGGTGACAAAATAATAAGACAACAAGTTCTACGATTCCAAAATCACAGATGTGGAAATTACTGTCAGCGAAAAAACAGAGCTAAAGAAGAATTGTATACAAGATGTCTTTTTGGATTCCCATGACCAGTCATCTCACAAGCAAGAGTCAACAGTTTCTTGTCTGCAGTCAGACATACACTTACAAGAAAATCACCGAAAAATACATACAACCTAAAAAGAACAGAGGCCTCCAAGTACATTAATGACTACAACCCTGTGATTCTAAAGATTTGGAATGCAAACATGGATGTACAGTTTGTTGCAGACAACTCAATTGCTGTTGCTCGGTACGTTACATCTTAAATAACAAAGCCAGAGAAAACTGAGATGAAGGTGATGTGGGAGGAGATTTCAGAAGAAAAGTGTCTTTCAAAGAAATTGTACAATTTTAGTTTGAAAATGCTTTCTCACAGAGAGATAGGCTGTTATGAATGCGTAGACTGGTTACACTCAGCTAGTTTGTTTTCTAAATCTAGAGGCGTTCTATGGGTGAGTTTAGGGTTTGCTAATACTCGTAACATAGTACTGAAGTCTTTTCCTGATATCCAATATCTTTCAGAATTTGAGCCACACAGTACAGATATTTTGAAGCGTAACATACTAGATACTTATTATCCAAGAAGAAGTCCTCATCTGGAAAGGATGTGTCTCCATGAAATACTTCAACATTATACATTCAGAAATAATGTCAGTGAAAACTTAGAAGAAGGAATATTTGCTGTAGTTGGGTAGACCGGATGTTTGGTTAGACATAACAAAGGAAATGTAATCAACCATTAAAAGCTAAGTTGCCAAAGTCCAGACAAAAGGGAGTTCTTCTATTTATCCTTGTTACAGTTGTTCAAGCCATGGCGAACTGAAAGCGAGCTACTTGGAGAATTTGACTGTTATGAAGACTCATGTAATGTTGTGAAAGACACCATTGAGTACTATGTGTTTCCAGTGTATCTTCAAATGTTGAGAGATTAGATTGAACAAGAAGACCTACACACACATACCCTAGAGCTTGCTAGGGAGGGAACTGGAGGCTACGGGGTGTGAGCTGGCCTCCAAGTTCAATATGTACACACAAAAGAAGCTACCCTGAATAAATCTATGATTCTATATGTGAAAATAGGCACACTACACTTGATTAAGTGAGGTGCAGGGCATCTCAAAAACTGTGAAGGACTGTCCTCACACACCACCAGGTGTCATGCTTCATCATTGGCAGTCCTCGCTCTCTAGAAACTGCATTTGGTAGAGAGCAGGCCTTCACCTGGAGACAGGGAGGCACTTCTAAGAACTAAGTGGGGGCACGTGATAGAGTGAGAAGTTAAAAATCAATGCAAACGCTAAAAATACAATTTATTTGTTAGGTGTTTGCTTGATATTAAAAATCAAGCGTGGAGAAATGGGGAGTTAGTACCCCATCCCCATCAGTGTCGTCAACATGTTTCTGCTGTGTTGGCCCAGAGGGTCCGTGGCTCTCATCAGGACAAAATATAAGGGCTCCTATCTAATCTCCTCAGATTTAGATGTAACCACCATGTAGGATGACCTTTGTCAATCTCTACCTAAAGATTGGGATTTCTTTGAAACCCCAAATCAGGGGCTGTAATGCCCCAAGGGAAGGGGGGCTGAGGGACCCCTGTAGTCACACTTGCCTCAAGGTGCGTCCCTCGATGATATCCTAGAAACGTCCTCTCCTCTTCCCCGCTGGTCTTGAACAAGAAGAAACAATTGCTGCTGAGATAGCAAGAGAGAGTTCTCAGAGCAATAAAAGTTTAGCATCTGGAAGTCAAGATCCTCTTGGACAGCCAAATATTCAAACTGAAGCTGCAATAGCCATGAATGAGGTGGAGAATGCATTGCAGCCAGTAAGACAGGAAACTGTGGATCTAGAACAACTAATATAACAATTGAATACCGATCAGAAAGAAATTTTTGAAGATGTAAAAGGAAAAGTAAACATGGATTTCTGCATGATAAAAAGAGTGTGCATGTTCTACATATGAACCAGTTCTATTGTACATAAGTGGTCAAGCTGAAACTGGAAAAAGTTCCTTTTTTAAAGTATTGACGAGTTATCCACAGAAGACAACAGACTCCAATTTGTTGTGTGTAGTTACTGCACCAACAGGCTTAGCTGCACATAATATTAAGGGAGTTACCCATCATCGATTATTAATGCTGCCTGTTGAACATGACAACAAATTAGAATGCAACAAATTATCTGGTAATGCTTGTCATGAAGTGGCAAAAGTATTAAAGAAATTAAAGCTACTAATTATTGATGAAGTCAACACGGTGTCTAACCTAATGCTAGGTTTTATACATTTAAGAATGCAGAAAATATTAAAAACTGACTACAACGTGCTTTTTGGAGGAACACACTTAATAGTCTTTAGAGACCTGCTACAACTAACTCCATTAAAAGGACAACCTGTATTCAAGAAACTACTACATAATGAAACTAGGAATTCTCTAGGAAGTATTGGAAATGTAAACATTTGGGAATTCTTTCAATACAAAGAGTTAATACAAAATATACGACAAGCATCCGATATGCATTTTGGGGATATACTAAAGGACATAAGAGAGGGAGTCCTCACAAAAGAGGGAAAGATAGTATTAGAAACCCGCATCATCAAAAATCTGTTTCCAAGTAATGTTTCAACTGCAAAAGTAATGTATAATTTTGTTAAGGAAGAGAAGTCTATTGTTTGTTTGATGCCAACTCTTGAGGAGTGTAGTAAATTCAATGAACAATTATTGCAACTGGATAAAAAGAGATCATCGAAATGAGAGCAAATGATAAAATGGAACATCACGGAGTTAGAGTGCTATTAACAGAAAAACTGCAATCAAAATTGGATAGTTTAGAAAAGTCTGTTTTGAAAACTGCAGGATTAAGAAAACAGTTACATATCTGTAAAAATTGCAGTGTAAACCTACATCGTAATTTAAATGTTGAAGAAGGGCAAATGAATTGTGCAATGGGTAAAATTGTGAAATTTATTAATTATCCAAAGAGAAATGATGTGGAATACTTAGCCATAAAATTTGATGATGTTGGTAAAGTTAAGCAGATTGGTAGATGCGTTGCACATTTCCTACTCGTGAAAGACTAGTATGTTCAGCGAAAGCAGTTCCCAGTGTCTTTAACGTATGCAGTAACTATCCACAAATCGCAAGGTTTAAGTGCAGATACAGCTCTTGTTAATATTGGTAGTAGTGTATTCAAAGAAGGAATGCCATATGTAACTTTGTCTCAAATTAGAACATTGTCTCTTTTTATTTCTGATTGACTTTGAGGAGAAGAAAGTAAGTGCTGATATGAACTGTGTAAGAGAGTATAATCGGTTAAGAGGTCAATATGCTCCTCATTAAGGCCATTATCCTGTGTTTGAAAAACTGATAATGTGTCCAACAGGGAAAATATCAAAGCAGTCTATCAGAGCTGAACAGAAAGATGAACAAAAAGAAAAACAACAAGGACCTAAGAAAAACAAACTACAGCACAATGAGGAAATAGAAGGCTATTACTTTGATAATAAATCTAGAGTGAACTGTTATGAAAATGTAGTGTTAAATGGACTATACAATTTTTCTCATTTTACAAATTCTATTAAAGACAAGGTAGATGAAAGAATGTCTTCACAACTATTTTGTTTACTTGAAGAATTAAGAAGTGACAGAAGTATTATACATTCGGCTACTGGACTAAGAAAACATGCAGATGACTGTACAGGATCAGTAGTGTTTTCTCAAAATCTTCACCAGGATTCTCAAGAATTTTTAATAGTATAGCTGGCGCTAATAGAGGAAGAGGATGTGAATATCAATTAATTATTTGGTTTAACTTATAAATGGAACCATAACTGTGAAGCTTGTGAATTTATGTCTAGCACTGAAATCAATTCAGAACGATTCCTCTACTTGATATTACCAGATTATAAAGCTGTGGCCTTTGAAAAGTTAACTAAAAACGCCCATCAAGATTTGACTTGTTTAAACTGCAGATCAGAACTTAGGTCACGTTGTTTCTACAAAGGTATGGAAAATATGTCATAGTCATGCTACAGCGATGCAGAGTGGATGGTACTAAATTAGGAATTAAAATTACAAACTTTGTAGCTGGATACATTTCCATTTCAAAAAGAACTTTCACAACTATAACAATCATATTTCATGAAGGAGTTCATAAAACCTCTGGACATGATACAATATATTTAGGATGTCAAACAGGATGGACAGAGTGCAATGACATACAATTGACATTCAAATTAAGACTACTATAAAAGTTACCAAACTCATATCTGCTATTTCCAAACCGAAGATCTAAGGAGAATTTAGGATAACAAAATGTGTTGTGTTGACATATATATGGATTATGTGTTTCTGAGACATTATTCGGCCTATTAGGGGTATTGTCTACAGCAAGCTGCTAGAAATGAAAGATTCTTTTTAACTGCAGGAAAGAAATTTATAAAACATTTGAGGACTACATTCTGTTACTACGGATAAAAACTAAATGGAGGTACTATAATACCAGTAGCCTAAATTTGCGTCTAAGAAGTATCTTCACCACTAAAAAAATGCCCTCTTTTGTTTCTGCTACAGCAACTTGTATGTAGTACTGTGTGTTATGTTTTTCGTACATGGACCGAGAACATTTTAGACATCATTTGGCCTAACAGGGATAACGTTTACAAAAGGATATTGAAAAATGAACACTGATTCATAATTGTTTGACATTTTGTACCAGATATAAAAATGTGAGAAACATTTTTAATATATAGTTAAAGTAAAAGAGAGAGAATGTAGCCTTACGGCTAGAGCAGCCGACCTCGAAGCTGGGGAACCGGGTTCGAGTCTCGACAACGACGCTCAACATCCTGTGATTCTGGGCAAATCACTTAATCTCCCCGTGCCTAACAAAAATGAATGTGTGCTTGTGTAACGAAACTGGTGCTCATGTAAAGCGCCCTGATACCTGATATCTTTGGATCTAGTTCGCGCTATATAAAACTCTTTAAAAAAAAAAAAAAAGTTGCTTTCATTAAGGTACTAACCTGTCAGCAAGCCAGTATTAACAAACTTGTAATGATCTGCTGTTGTTTTTTTTTTTACAATCGATTGATTGTTTTTTCTCAACTGTTTGATGATGATGCTTCATACAGACCGCTGTTGAAAGTGATGAAATATGAAAGCTGAAAACAGTAAAAAACAGTCAAACATTTCACTTTGTTGAATTCAAGTTTTGGAGAAAAAATATTGTGTGTTGTTTTGGTTGTCTAATGTTCAAAATGAAATCCTAATACATTTTTCTCTGCTTATATTTTTTCACAGTTGTTGGAGAACAGGATATATTACTTGTGTCAAATGACTAATCTAGTGATGAATTCATCAAGTCATATACTCACCCCATCATCCAGAAACTACACTTGCACTCATGCAATGACCCAGGTAGTACCCATATAGTGAACCAGTAACCCACACACTACCCATGCACTTATCCAATCACTTCCCATGCACTCATCCAATCACCCAGGCACTACCCATACACTCATCCAAACAACCAGACACTACTCATGCACTCATCCAATCACACAGGCACTACCCATGCACTCATACAATCACCCAGGCACTACAGTTGCTCTAATGCATTCACCCAGGCACTACCCTTGCACTCATCCACTCACCTAGGCACTGCACTTGTACTCATCAATTCACCCAGGCACTACACTTGCAGTCATCCAATCACCCAAGTGTTACCCATGGAGTCATCCATTCACAAATGCACTACCTATGCAGTCATGCAATCACCCAGGCACTGCACTTGCACTCATTCATTCACTCATGCACTGCACTTGCACTCATCCATTTACTCAGGCACTACCCATGCACTCATCCAATCACCCAGGCACACCAGTTGCACTGATGCATTCACCCAGGCACTGCACTTGCACTCATCCACTCACCCAGGTACTGCACTTGCACTCATCAATTCACCCAGGCACAACACTTGCAGTCATCCAATCACCAAGTAGTGCCCATGGAGTTATCCATTCACCCAGGCACTGCACTTGCTCTCATTCAATCGTCCAGACACTGCACTTGCACTCATACAATCACCCAGGCACTACCCATGCACTTATTCATTCACCCAGGCACTACACTTGCACTCATCCACTCACCTAGGCTCTACACTTGCAGTCATCCATTCAACCAGGCAGTACCCATGGAGTCATTCATTCACTCTGGCACTGTCCATGCAGTCATGCAATCACCCAGGCACTTCACTTGCACTCATCCATTCACTCAGGCACTACACATGCACTCATCCATTCACCCTGGCACTACACTTCAATGTATCCATTCACACAGGCACTGCACCTGCACTCATCCAATTATCCAGGCACTGCACTTGCACTCATACAATCATTTAGGCACTAACCATGCACTCATCCATTGAATCAGGCACTACCCATGCAGCCATACAATCATCCAGGCACTGCACCTGCACTCATACAATCACACAGGGACTCCCCATGCACTCAACCATTCACCCAGGCACTGTAGTTGTAGTCATCCATTCACCCAGGCACTACACTTGCACTCATTAAGTCACACAAGCAATACAGAGGCACTCATCTAATCATCTCGGCACTACCCATGCACTCATCCAATCACCAAGGCACTACAGTTGCACTCATGCATTCACCCAGGCACTACACTTACACTTATCCATTCACCCAGGCACTGCACTTGCACTCATCCAATTATCCAGGCACTGCACTTGCATTCATCCAATCTCCCAAACACTACTCAGGCACTTCACTTATCCAGTCTCCCAGGCCATAGCCATGGAGTCATCCATGCACTCAGGCACTACCTATGTAGTCATGTGATCACCCAGGCACTGCACTTGTACTCATTCATTCACCAGGCACTGCACTTGTACTTACTTTCTCCCATGCACTACATTTGGGCTCATCCATTCACCCAGGCACTCCACTTGCACTTATTCATTCACCCAGGCACTGCATTTAGACTTATCAAATTATAAAGGCACTGCACTTATACAATCACTCACGCAGTACCTATGCACTCATCGAATCACCTAGGCACTACTCATGCAGTCATTGAATCATCCAGGCACAACACATGCACTCATCGAATCATACGTGCACTACTCATGTAGTCATTCAATCACCCACACCCTACATATGCACTCATCCATTCACATATACTACCCATGCACTGATCCAATCACCCATGCACTACACATGCACTGATCCAATCACCCAGGCACTACACATCCACTCATCCAATCACCCATGCACTCTACATACAGTTACCAAACCACTCATGCACTCATTTAATCATTCATGCCCCACTTATGCACTCATTCCATCATCCATGCACAATTATGTACTCATTCAATAATGCATGCACCACTCATGCAATCATTCAATCATCAATGCACTACTCATGCACGCATTCAATCACCATATACATGTTCATACACTGATTCATTCAGCTTATCTTTTTTAACTGAAAAGATTTTTGGGGGGAGGTTTTCTCGTATATTTGAAAGTTAAATTTTTTTTTTCTTGCTAGAAACAAAAATGGCAACTGGGAGTGAAAAAACTTCAACACGCACTCAAAAATGTAGAAAAACTATATAGGGCCTAAAATAAAATAAAAAAAATCAACATTTATGATTCTTTGCAGCATTGCGAAGGTCTGTTATGGACTGCTCTCCAGCACTCACTACAACTCCACAATCCATGCAGTATGATGCCATGCGGCAAAAATCTGGAGCCAAATCTTGAAGATAAGATTGGACCTCTGAAGGGACTCTCTGCCCCGGTGTTGTTGCAGCTTCTATTGAAGTAGAGGATCCTTCAGCCTCGCGCTGCTAGAGTTAAAAAAAACATAGAAATTCACTAAAAAAAACAAAGGTTACAGAGACATTATATTTAGGCTCAGGTTTCACTCGTACAAAACCAGTGAAAATCAGAAGTTAGAGTTCGCTGAGCTAACTATAACTCACGCCCCCGCAATGCACTACTTATGACCTCACATATTACATAACTCATGAAATGGTCAGTGACAACACTGATGACATCACTGATGGCATCTCAAATTACATCATATAAATATATATGTATATATATATATATGCCACTCTGTAGGTACAGGTAGAGTGACCAGAGATTCAGTGAAACTTTGCAGACCTGCTACCCTGTTTTATTCATATGTGTGTGTATATAAATATATATAAATATATATATATATATATCCAATAAAACGCTGCTTGCAATCTCCATAGAACAGCATGCCGCGGACTCATAAATGTTTGCAAAGCGTGATTTAATGGTGGCACAATAACTCTACACGTTTCGGACCCGACGCTCCTTGCTCGTGTGTAACTTTGTTGTAGTGAAAAAAACAGTTAAATAAACAGACATATGACTTTCAACAATAAACAATGAAAACAGACTTCAAAATTGCACATAATTGAACCTATCCATAGAAAAGTTTTATCAACTCAGTTATTGGGCTGTAAATTTACAATTTAAATCTTTGGGCCAGTGGGAGCACGCTGTAATGCAGCAAACGCGCTCATTAGGCATATAAAATTGAATGAGCTTGCTGGACTTCGAAGTTGTTGCAAGTGACTATAAAGTTTTGAATCAACTTTATTGGCCTATACCGCTGACTGCAAGAAAAACAACTCATTCATCACCACTCATGATATCACCTCTTAGCGGGTTCAGAGATCACACTTGCTTCGAAAAGCCTTATCAGGTCACCTCTCTCAGTAACAATAAAGTACTCACTTTTTTGTATACCAATACTACCGATTCGACTGAAAAACCACCCCAGTGGGCTGCATCATTCTAAAGACAACTCGCATATAACTCCCGGGGAACAGGTCTTCCCACCCATAACATAAATATAGTAAACCATTATTATAGTTGTCATACTATCCAAAATTTAGCCCGAGTGGGCATGCGAGTCTGTACAGGATGGCTCAACCTCAGTATTCACTGTGATAACCCTTTTATGCACCCGCAAACATACTGCCCAAGTTGGTTTGCACCAACTACTGTTGCTCTTGCTATGATCCAAAATGCATATAACATGGCCAGTCCAAAACCACTCTAAAAATATGTCTAATCTTGCATCGTCCTCGTGCTTCATTCTTAATCTATAGATACGTTTAGCTCCATTGCCTTCCACTCGTTGCCCCGTTCAATTGAAATCTGTAAACCATAAACAATTTTGATTAACAGTCACATTTGAAACATTTGTTCATACAACTAAAGTGCATTAAAGGAAAACATATTGTGAGGTTAAAAAAACAATATTGCAATTACAGTAGCTGACTATAAAACATTACAACTATATATTTCAGCAGATTCTCAACGTTCTCATATTATTTCTTTTTCATAGACAACTTGATTTATCCTAAATGAACTGATAGTTCCTCATCCCCGTTGTGGCCTGTGGGGGCCATGGTGTAATATTGTATTATAAGTCTCGATTCTATGCGCCTTAGTTCCTGAACCCTGTCACCCCCTCGTTCGCGCACCGGGATGGTGTCCAGTACACAAAACTAAAGAAGGTTACTGTTCTGGTTGTGGTGGGTTTTGAAATGTCGGGCAATAGGATACTGTTTATCATCATTTTTGATAGCTTGGAGATGCTCCAAGATGCGTTTCTTCGCCTTGTGTATCGTGCTACTAATATAGTATTTGTTGCACGGACATTTCAAAGCGTACACCGCATACTCTGTGGTACATGACAAGTGTTTATTGATCTTGTAAGGTTTACAGTTAGGTGACAATTCAACCTCTTTGCAACTTTGGCTAAACTTACAAGCTTTACAGCACCCGCAAATATAAAATCCTTGGATGCCTGTTCCTTTGATGTCCGGTGTGGTAAGTGTTCGACAGATGATATCTTTTAATGATCTGTTGATGTTCCTCTATGTGACTGGCCAAGTCCTTATCTGTTTTGAGTACGTGCCAAAAATGTATTGAGACCTTTTTTACTTGTTTGGATTGGCCATAAAATGTAGTGATGAATCTGATTCTCTGTTCTGACTCCTCATGAGATGCTGTTTTAGGTCAGTAATTCTGTCCTAGTTCGTTTCTCAACCTCCAAACTAGCTTTTTTTAACATGCAGTGTGTATACCCTCTTTCTAAAAATCTTTCTGTCATTCATGTTTGTTCTATCTTAAATCCCTCTTCTGAACTGTAGTTGCGTTTGGCTCGGAGTAATTCGCCAAGAGGGATACTTCGTATGAGATTTTCAGGGTGGCAGCTGCGAGCATGAAGCATGCTGTTGCCAGCTGTCTCTTTCCGGTACAGGTAGCTGTCTAGTCGATTCTCATTAACAGTTAGTTGGAGGTCTAAGAATTCAATCTTCCGGTTTTCTATTTGACAAGTAAATTTCAAGTTCAATGTATTGTTATTTAACACATTGACAAAATGATTGGCTTCGTTCCTGTCACCTCTCCAAATGCAAAAGATTTTGTCTATATATCGGACCCACATTATACCTTGGTCATTAAATTGGTCCAATTTACTCACCACCTGCTCCTCACACCAGCTGAGGTACAGACCCGCAAAGCTGGGGGTGAAGCAGGTCCCCATTGCGGTACCAAGTGTCTGCCTATGGATCTTTTGATCAAATGTGAAATAATTCTGGGTTAGACAGGTGTGCTTCATGTCTATAAGCATCTCAGTATGAAACAGGTAAGAAAGTGACCTTTTTAGTAAGAAATAACAACATGTTCTCAGCCATAGGTCATGTGGGATACAGGTATACAGACTGTTTACATCAAGGCACATGAGAAGGTACTCGTCATTCCATACCACATCATGGATTCGTCTCAGGAAGTCCCCTGTATCTTCAACGAAAGATGGGAGACTTTGTACCAGCGCCTGCAGAAAACATTCTTCGTACCTAGATGTATTTTCTAAGCAGCTTCCTCTTGAGGAGACAATAGGTCTCCCCGGGGGGTTCAAACTATCTTTATGAATTTTTGGTAACAGATATAAGGCAGGTAGTTTCGGGAATTTACAGATCAAAAATTCATATTCTTCCCATTCAAGAAGACCTCTTTCCCTCCACTCGCCCAATTGTTCCTGGTAAGTTTTGTTTGATGCCTCATATTTCGCTTTGGTACTCAGTTTATATCTGGCAACATCATTGAGTTGTTTGTTGCCTTCACTAGGATACATTTCCCTTGAAAGTACCACAACGTTGCCCCCTTTGTCAGATTTTTTTGCTACAATCGATTGGTCATTTTTCAAACTCTCAATGGCCTCTGTCTGTGTCTTGGTGATATTGCTCCTGCCAAACCATTTTTTCTTAGATAAACTCAAAAATTCATGCATCATGCCTTTTTCGAACACATCAATTGCATCATTACTTATTTGCGGTAAAAGGATTGACTTCGGTCTAAAACCGCCATCGTAGCTGAGGTCAAGTATGATATCATCATTAATCAAATTAATATATGGATCCTAAATGAACCCTGGATCTCCCTCTAGTTCATTCATCAAGTGCAACAATTCAATATCCCCAATGTTGATGTTACTGGGTGCCTCCCTCGTGTTCTCAAGTCTTTCGGAAACTCTTGTGGCATACCATTTCTTTAGTCTCAGTTTCCTAGTAAAATGGAAAAGATCAATTCTGCTTTGTGTATAATTAAACTGAGTAATAGGGCAAAAGGACAGACGCAGTGACAAAACTTTGACCTCTGCCGTGCTAAGGTTCCGACCTGACAGATTGATCACTGTCCTTGGATCCATCATTTTGTTTTCTTCTTCCCCCTTGTTCTGCTTCCCACAGGGCTTCCTGAGCCGTCTCTTGATTTTGCGTTTCCTCTTGCGCCTCCTCTTCCTCCTTGTCCGTGATCTCTTTATCCTGTTGTTCTTTGCTTGCTCTGAGCTGAGAACCTTCCTTGGGCCATCAGGGTGAATTCGGTTAAAATTTAGTTTTTTACTCCAGTGTACTCGGATATGTTGGAGACATCGCTCTCACTATTGTCACTTTCTGCTGGTTACTAGACATATGTCCACTTGTGCTTTCCCCCGTACTCCTTGTCTTGTACATTATATCTTTGTCAAGGGAGATGCTTCGAAGGTGGTCATATCTTTTTGTGAAGGTTAGGATCTGGCCTTTCTCATAGTCCACCTGATCACGGTGGAACTTTCTTTGTTTTTTCGCTTTGATTTCTTCCTCAATTTTGTCCAGTCTTATGTCCATTTTCTCCATATCCGTTTGGAATTCTTCCTGTCCGCATATTGACTTTAGTTATTTCATGAAATTCTCAATTTCTTCAGTCAATCTCTCACAATTCTTGCGGGCATATTTTACCAATAATCCCAGCATAATGGTAGAACAGTTGTGATTATTCGCAGCCCATTCATTGACTAATTCCGGATCGGGGTTGCTAAATGTAGGAGTGATAAAGATCCTTAGTCCTCGCGGGACGCAGCTTACATTAATGTACTTTTGCAAAGTTGTCGCCTCCCACCACTTTGTTTGTTCCTGTTTTAGGGCTTTCCACAATTTGTCCCAAAGTTGTTTTTTATTCAGGGAGAGTGTTGCACTGTTGGTCGGTTCAAATGCTTCACCATTGCCAGTTGTCTTTCTATTTTTGAAAATTTTCACTACTGCTTATTTATATATTTGACGCTGATAACGCGTTCACGGTTGCAAACTCCTTCGGCCAGCTCTCGTCAGCTGGCTTGGAAGGATAACCATCAGCCCCGTATTCATTGACCAGTTACATGAGGAAAAAAGGGCATTCAGTTTTCACCCCGTAAGGATACGTAACATCCTTCAGTTATATTTAAATCAGAGCGGTCTCTCATGGAAACAGTTGCTGAAGGTAACGGGTGAGACAAATGCTTTCCCACAATGTTAGCGAGGCGGGCAAGGGTATTTTTAATTATAATCCAACAAACAAAAGTCACTCTTACCCGAGCCTCTTGTGACGGCGTTCACACGGCGGGGTGGCGAACCCCTACGAATCCAATCAAATGCTGCTTGCAATCTCCATAGAACAGCATGCCGCGGACTCATAAATGTTTGCAAAGAGTGATTTAATGGTGGCACAACAACTCTACGCGTTTCGGAGCCGACTCCCCTTGCTAACGAGTAACATTGGTGTAGTGAAAAAAACACTTAAATAAACAGACATGTGACTTTCAACAATAAACAATGAAAACAGACTTCAAAATTGCACATAATTGAACCTATCCAGTCAGTCAGTCAGTCAAAAGTACTTTATTCGGCAGCCAAGAGCCATAAAAGCAAGCAATAAAATGCACATTCCATAAAGATACATTGTGGTATAATAGACGTCCAATATTACTGATACAATAGTAATGCTAAGAGTCTAGGAATGATATATCATATAAAGTGCGATAGTGCTGAAAGAAAACAATAAAATGCACTAAAACCATAAAAGGTATCTAGTTAAAAGTACTTTACAAAATTTGGGAGAGCTTATTCACACTGACCAAAGACACGAAGTGACTATGGCAACAACATGTTAGTCCTGTGCGGAATTGCCCCGATTAAAAAACTTGCCACCCCAAAGCAGACCATGGGTGAGGGTAGCATCTGTATATAGAGCAGGGCCGGCCTTAGTTGAACAAACTGACAATCTCTGAGTAAGGGAAGAATGTACTTCCTGCGAAGGGGGTTGTAATATGCGCAGAAAACCATTAGATGGAGGGTATCCTGCTCAGAGAAATTGCCGCAGGGGCAAGGTTTTAATGATTCTGATTTCGGGTAACCTTTGGGAAAGGCCAGTAGCCAGAGAACCATATTCATACGGAATCTTGTCAGGACAAATCGATGATATGGTTTGTTAACATAAGACAAATATGGTTACATTTGCGTGCCCAAGCTCAACATAGCAAACCTTCTTACTGAGGGTTTGGCTAGTTCGATCTCCTCCCTAAGGCCTTGCCGCCTATCAATAAACTGCTGTTTGAAATCTCTGATGGCGGTCTTGCCCAGGGGCCTGGGGGTCAGGAACAGCTTGGGACAACCAAGACATCTTGTCTGTTCCTTTATGTATTTCAACCAGGGGATTTGTAGGGCCCCCTACAGTGCTGTGCAATCCGAGATTATAAGTTGATTTAGATTTGGGGTCGGTTGGGCCCAAATTCTCAGCCAGCATAACAATGGAGCGACCGCAATTTGGTCAGAAATATAGCCCACCCCCAATTCTTCGTGTAGGTTGTAGACGGGGGTGGCAACAGGGACCACGAGAAGTTGGCGCATAAAATTATTTTCTGCCCCTTGTATTCTCTTAGCATCCCTATAACCCCAAATGTCACATCCATAGGAGGCCATAGGGATACATTTGGCATTGTATACCTTCATCAGTGCGAGGAGGGGTTTTGACCCTAATCTCTTTGCAAAGTTGAGGGTAGCCCCTGCAGCTCTAGCCAGGACATTTTTTTTCAGTATTTTTTGCGCACACCAAGTGCCCTGGTCATCAAAAAGTACCCCTAGGTATGGAAACGAGGATACTTTGATTAGCTCAACCCCATTACAGTCAAATTTGGCCTTGGCCGCCTTTCGAGAGCCATGTGACTTCTTAAAATTTGTAATTAAATCTAATGAGTCCATAAAATCTATAAAACAGTTTAAAAGTTGTTGCAGGCCCCTTGCAGTTCTAGATACTAAAACCTCATCATCGGCATAAAGTAAGGCGGGGATCATTTTGGTGCCAGCCCTAGGTATATATTTACAATTGGATGTTAGCAGATCCCCCAGATTATTAATATATAATGTAAACAACAAGGGGGCCAAAATACACCCCTGCCAGACCCCCCTACCAACTGCCCAAGAGTCTGTCAGGCTGCCATCTTAATTAAACCGTACTGCGGCTGTGGTGTTAAAATGGGCGGTGTGCAGGAAGGAGATCAAATCAGCATCCAGCCCCATGTCACGCAGAACCAACCACAGCTTAGACCTATTGACGAGGTCAAAAGCTGAGGTTAGGTCCATGAATGCCAAGTGTAAATCCCCCCCCTTGGCGACAGTATACTTCCCGATCACCAAGTGGACATTGAGGCATTGATCTATCGTCCCTTTCCCCTGCCTGAAACCATATTGGAGATCGGAAATGATTTTAGCCATGTTATCCATTGATAAGTTTTATCAACTCAGTTATTGCGCTGTAATTTAAATCTTTGGGCCAGTGGGAGCACGCTGTAATGCAGCAAACGCGCTCATTAGGCATACAAAATTGAATGAGCTTGCTGGACTTCGAAGTTGGTGCAAGTGACTATAAAGTTTTGAATCAACTTTATTTGCCCATACCGCTGACTGCAGGAAAAACAACTCATTCGTCACCACTCGTGAGACCAGTTCTTAGCAGGTTCGGAGATCACACTTGCTTCGAAAAGCCTTATCAGGTCATCTCTCTCAGTAACAATAAATTACTCACTTTTTTGTATACCAATACTACCGATTCGACTGAAATACCGCCCCAGTGGGCTGCATCATTCTAAAGACAACTCGCACATAACTCCCGGGGAACAGGTCTTCCCACCCATAACATAAATATAGT
Source organism: Calotriton arnoldi (assembly GCA_963921515.1). NCBI lineage: Eukaryota > Metazoa > Chordata > Amphibia > Caudata > Salamandridae > Calotriton > Calotriton arnoldi. Next base: position 706,031 of record CAWUFW010005848.1, read on the forward strand.
AAACCATTATTATGGGTGCATAAAAGGGTTATCACAGTGAATACTGAGGTTGAGCCATCCTGTGCAGACTTGCATGCCCACTCGGGCTAAATTTTGGATAGTATGACAACCATAATAATGGTTTACTATATTTATATTATGGGTGGAAAGACCTGTTCCCGGGAGTTATGTGCGAGTTTTCTTTAGAATGATGGCACCCACAACAAACAATATTTGGGATTTACTCGGGGAGCACCAGGAACCTGCCAGGCCCACTGGATCCCCACATGCACCCATCCAGGGTGCAGCAGTAGCAGGCTTTGCAGAAGTAGGTTCCTTTCTCTGCTGTCACCAGCGTGCAGCAATCTCAGCTTTCCTGCCTGCAAGAGTGAGGGCAGGGAAACCAATGTGTGTTTCCACCTGGCGGGAGCATTAATACTTCCCCTGCAGGCTGGGAGCATACAAGTCTTCCCTGTCTGCTTTTTTGCAGGCAGGGTAAGTGTGTCCCGAAGGTAGGCTCCCCTGGACACAACAAGCAAGTGTTCCACAGTGGATGGGATTGCTGAGGCCATTCTAGGCTTGGGGATGGGGGCCGCATGCCCCCACCTCTTCCATAATTATGCTGGGGGTCCCTGGGTTGTAATCAGCTAAGGAAAGGGGAATGAGATCTCTGGAGCTGTAATAGGCTCTGGTAAGGGGACCACATGCCCGCTGTCCCCTTTGCAAAATTTGGTGGTTCAGGGGATGGGGTCTCAGGGGCTGAGATCCACTCAGGGAGGGGGACCTCAAGCAGGCCCCTTCCACAATATATATTTTGATTAACCCTAGGCCTACCACTGGGTCTAATTAATTTAAAAAATCAATGGCGGCAGTCATTTTTTTTGGCTGCAATCTTGCTTGAGTACTGGGGGGTTTATTTTATTTAATTTTGGCCCAAGGAGAAATCCCCCCTGTAAGGACAAGGGGGTGTATGTATATATATATATATATATATATATATATATATATATATATATATATATATATATATATATATATATATATATATATATATATATATATATATTCACTGAAAAAACCATAGGTTTCAGGGGCGTTATAGTTAGTTGGACATTTCACTCGTACAAAACCATAGAAATTACCCCGTTATAGTTAGTTCAGCTAACTATAACTCGCGCGCCCGCAATGCACTGCTGATGACGTCACATATTACATCACTCATGACATGGTCAGTGACATCACTCATGACATCACTGATGACATCTCAAATGACATCACTGATGACATCACTGATGACATCATCCTTGTGATAGAGTGGCAGACCTCCTCTCACCCTAATATAACCTTTGATACACACACTCAAAAATACAAACTAACATTTTCAAAACAATGGACATACCAATACCAGTTACAACACACCTATTCAGTAATTCCAAGATCTACACACACATCCACTCATTCACCAACAGTCCCTATACAGTCACTCATACATGTACTCACTCATCATATGTACTCATACACCTATACATCCTGTTAGACACCGCCACTCATGCATAGAGTTACTCACACACATAGTCACACATGCAAACAAAGTATCAAACATCCATTTACTTGCATATACAGTTATACACACACTACCACACTTACTTCTACAGAAGCTTACACATACTTACTCTCTTAAACAATCACTTATAGAAACACCTACTTATTTGTACAGGAACTCTTCCAATCTCTCACTCTCACATATACTCACTTATATACACCAATACTCACATATACTAGTTTAAAACATATGTAGTTACTCATAAAGACACTATTGAGACAGTCATTCACTCACTAACAGACCCATACACATACTCATCCACCTATACAGTCCTGCACACATGCTGTCTTCAACACATACAAACAGTGAGTCACTCATTCATGCATCTATGCACTAAGTAATACCCCCACCGAACCATACAGACACTTAGACACTCATACTGATACTCAAAAAACCAACTAATAACCCATATAGACACTCATGTAGCTACTCACCAACCCATGCAGCCACTTATACACAAAGTGAGAGACTGATACAGATATTTTCATATTTAAACATTACTCACTAACCCATGTATTCACTAAGATACACTTAGTCAGTTATACAATCAATTTTACAAAACAAAATCATCCATTTAGACACTTATATACCCATTTATTCTTCCATCGACCTTGAGATATACATATATAAAACATATTTAATTTTCAGAAAAACACTCATTCACTGGATGATGTCATCAGTGATGTCATCAGTGATGTCATTTGAGATGTCATCAGTGATGTCATGAGTGATGTCACTGACCATGTCATGAGTGATGTAATATGTGACGTCATCAGCAGTGCATTATGCGGATGCGCGAGTTATAGTTAGCTGAACTAACTATAACGGGGAATTTCTATGGTTTTGTACGAGTGAAATGTCCAACTAACTATAACGCCCCTGAAACCTATGGTTTTTTCAGTGAATTTCTAAGGTTTTTTAAATGCTCATTTCTAACTATAACGTGCCTGAAACCTATGGTTTTTTCAGTGAATTTCTAAGGTTTGTTAAATGCTAATTTCTAACTATAACGTGCCTGAAACCTATGGTTTTTTCAGTGAATATATATATATTTATTATACTATGTATACATGTGAAAATGTCTCGGTCCCCTGTTTGCCTCGGTGACACGGAAAAAATGGGTGGAACTGACGTCAGCACGCCGACGAGGTTCTCTTATGGCTCCGATGACGTCATACGGTGTAGCGAGCGGAGCCGTGCTATTATGACGTCCTCGTTGACGTGGGAGAGCTAGGAAAGAATTTCCGTGGAATGCTGGTGCAGGGGATATTCACCTAAGTGTTCAGGCTAGTCCTTTGGGAGCAACTGTTTATGTTGCCACTCCAGAAACCGAAACCAGTGATCCGAGGGCAGAGGCCCTGCAGATGGCACACGAGGTGGGGTGCCCAGTCGTGTGCACCGGCGGGGCAGCGAAGTGACAAGCACCACAACCCACAAAAAGGTAACGAGGGCACTGAATAACACAGGATCTTCTCTTTGTATCTGGCAGGAACAACGAAGTTAAAATGCCCTAGTACCAAAATGTAGAATTAGTGCTACAACGGTCTTCAAGAGGACCTGCGATGCCGCTTCTGCCTCCCGTACCCTGGAGGTGGCACATGGGACACGCGGTACGGTCATACTGCGGTGGGACGCATACTCGTTGACCTCTCATGGCACTGCTCCACACTTCAGGGAGGACGCTTTCCATTAGCTATGTTTTCTGATGACATGTCGCGCCGGCCCGTCCAACAACAGAACTCCTTTAGATCCAAACAGACTCTTCCACTCTCTCACCGGAAGGGAAACCAGGCCACGCGGACACTTTCACAATACAACAGCCGGGAATGCACTTTTCGGTAAAAAAACACATTCCTTCCTCCTAATTAATCAAATAAACGTCTCACTGAAGAACAGGGGCCAGCTTCGATCGGTAAACAGCCGTTACAACGACTTTTTTACTTTGCGATACCATTACAACGCATGCATTACCACGCATGCGTTGTACATCACGAAGTCATTACTACGCATTTTTAGAACGCATGGTCATTTACCACGCATGCTTTTACAACGAATTTTGTTGTAAAGGTATGTATGGTAAATGACCATGCGTTCTAAAACATGTAGACGATCCATGTCGTTGTAAGGAAACAGAGGCTGTTCCGTTTCTCACAACAACGTGCACCGCCCTCAGAGACAACGTGAAGCAGGAACCACGAGGAGAGAGGAACCACGAGGAGTGAGAGGTAAGGGGGATTGGGCATGGGGTGGGGGTTTCTTTCTAGGGTTTAGGTAGTGCAGTGGTGTTTGGGTGGTGTAGGGGGTCATGCTGGGGGTAGTGTTTTAGGGTTTAGGGTAGTGCAGTGGTGTTTGGGTAGTGTAGGGGGTCGTGCTGGGGGTAGTGGTTTAGGGTTTAGGGTAGTGCAGTAGTGTAGGGGGTCGTGCTCGGGGTAGTGTTTTAGGCTTTAGGGTAGTGCAGTGGTGTATGGGTAGTGTAGGGGTCATGCTGGGTTAGTGTTTTAGGGTTTAGGGTAGTGCAGTGGTGTTTGAGTAGTGTAGGGGTCATGCTGGTGGTAGTGTTTTAGGGTTTAGGGTAGTGCAGTGGTGTTTGTGTAGTGTAGGGGGTCATGCTGGGGGTAGTGTTTTATGGTTTAGGGTAGTGCAGTGGTGTTTGGGTAGTGTAGGGGTCGTGCTGGGGGTAGATTTAGGGTTTAGGGTAGTGCAGTGGTGTTTGGGTAGTGTAGGGAGTTGTGCTGGGGGTAGTGTTTTAGGGTTTATGTTAGTGCAGTGGTTTTGGGTTGTGTAGGGGTAGTGCTGGGGTAGTGTTTTAGGGTTTAGGGTAGTGCAGTGGTGTTTGTGTAGTGTAGGGGGTAGTGCTGGGTAAGTGTTTTAAGGTTTAGGGTAGTGCAGTGGTGTTTGGGTAGTGTAGGGGTTCATGCTGGGGGTAGTGTTTTAGGGTTTAGGGTATGGCAGTGGTGTTTGGGTAGTGTAGGGGGTCGTGCTGTGGGTCGATTTAGGGTTTAGTGCAGTGGTGTTTGTGTTGTGAGGGGGTCGTGCTGGGGGTAGTGTTTTAGGGTTTAGAGTAATGCAGTGGTGTTTGTATAGTGTAGGGGGTTTAGGGTAGTGCAGTGGTGTTTGTGTAGTGTAGGGGGTCATGCTGGGGGTTGTGATTTAGGGTTTAGGGTAGGGCAGCAATGTTCCCTCTAATTATTCTTCCTCTTGTGCGGCAGCGGAATGTTTGCGTGCACACTTTTCTTGGCTGTGAGCGCAACCGAGTTATATGATGGGCAACTATGCAGGTGAACCAGGTACTGCTTAAAAGTAGGTATAGAGGAAGGGAACCCGCCTTTTCGAAACCTCCTTTTGCCATCCACCCTAGTTTTCACTTTTCTAAAGTGTGCATTTTATAGCACATTTTCCAAATGATATTGACTTAAATGTGTTAGGTTTAGATACTGTTGAGACTGATAGCTCACAAAAGTGACTAGTACTTCAATCATAGACACTGTACATATCACTCTTCTGGAACAAAAACAATCATATGAAAGTCTGGAGTATTCTTCGTTTTTCATATGTAAAAAACTAAACTACACATCACTTCTAGACCACGCAAAAAAAATGTGCAACAAGAGGAACTATGCCCATGTGAAAAAGTGCCACAGCAAAAATATCGACCATCCGAATTTATATGCCAGCCAAAAAATAAGCATCTTGGAACCAGGGACAGGATCTAGACTAAAATATGTATCTCAAATACCTGTGACACGAAAGAAGGCAATCAACAGTACAAGATAGAACGGTGCAGTCATCCATTTCTTGGAGTTAGGAATATGGCAAAATGTATGTGAGCATATATAAAGATGTTCTGTGGTTGCACTTTTAAAGGAGAGGAAGCACTACAGTGCCTTTGCTTGTCTAATAGTCACTGTGCCACAGAATACCTGACCGTAGATCACTCTGAACATAACACACTGTTCACCTGTCACTGGGCCACATAATATGTGCCATGAAAGGCCTGCACATTACTGGGGTGTAAAATGCCTGAACATGAGATACTAGCCCACGAACACATCCATGGTCACTCCCTCATGCGTATTTCTCTTCTTTGCTCTCCTTAGTTCTCACTCTTCTCATACACTTTTCCTCTTTGTTACATTCATATTTCCTTGTTTTCTCATATGTTCACTATCTATTTCTATCACACTCCATAGTTTATTTTCTTCAGTTCCACCATTTACTCCTACTTGTTGACTGCCACACAGACACTATTGCTGCTTGTGCCTGTTTTTCGTAGCTTGGAATGAACAAGTCAAATCAGATAGAGAGAGAAAACAAGCCCTGGATCATTGATGAATTATAATTTCCTGGAGGGCATGACAAAGTTCAGAAATCCGAGCCCCATCTAGATTTCAGAAGTGGGAAAAATCAGGTGTTTGATGCTTCCTCCTTCTCATGTTCAAGCAGAGCAAAATTAAATAAATCAAGATACAATCTACATAGAAAGACTGACCCAGCAGTGCCAGCCCTGCTCCTGCACATATAGCAGCCTTTAGATGAACAGCTGCTCTGTCTTTTTTTGTGTGCTGAAGAATTGTTTACAAATCCCATCCCTCAAGTGCTCTTAACTCACCTTTTTGCTTTGTGAGGAGAGGGGAGGGGAGGGGGGACATGGGAGGGGGTGTTGCGCAATGGCCAAAAAAGCAGACTTTGGAACTGGGAACCAGGCTCGAGTCTCAGCGTTTGTTCAACATCTTGTGATTCTGGGCAGAAAACATAATCTCTCCGTGCCTACAAAAAATGAATATGACCTTTTGTATTGTAACTGATCCTCATGTAAAGCACACCAATACCTTTGGTCGGGTCTCTATATATAAAACTGCAAAAAAAGGAGACAGACTCATTAAGCAATGAAAACTAAACTTGCCTGTCTCCCATCAAGGTTCTGGAGCCGCTCGCCCTCCCCTGCTGATTTCAGGCCGAGCTCCACTGCAGGTGTTCACATTCCTCTCAATTGTCTCTCGAAATAAAAAAAAACTGGCCCGAAAGCGGCATTTAACAGCTCATTATCTGTGCTGCAGCGTCATCACTGATATCGCCTTATAAACACAAGCCGCTCTAAGACACTTCTTTTATGCACAGTGACTGGATAGCAGACACCTCCAGGCCCAGTCTCCAAGCACAGAAGAACTGCTGGCTAGTGGGTGGTATGGATATACATCACCTTAGTCCCCTGGCTCTAAAACCTGGCATATCAGGAGAAAACATCATATCGGATTGATTACGCGTGCTTTCCTCACTTCTAAGCAGAGAGAAAGGAGGAGTCACTTCAAACTCTTCACCGAAGCATTTTATGGCAGCCAGAGTTCGGGAAGGTGCGCGCTGCATCACACTCAAGGCGCGGAGGAAAACACATTGTGCGCGCCCGCTCGAGCGCGCAACTTAGAGGGAACTATGTAGGGCAGTGGTGTTTGTGTAGTGTAGGGGGTAGTGTTTTAGGGTTTAGGGTAGTGCAGTGGTGTTTGTGTAGTGTAGGGGGTCATGCTGTGGGTAGTGTTTTAGGGTTTAGGGTAGTGCAGTTGTGTTTGTGTAATGTACGGGGTCGTGTTTTAGGGTATAGGTTAGTGCAGTGGTGTTTGGGTAGTGTAGGGGGTCATGCTGGGGTTAGTGTTTTAGGGTTTAGGGTAGTGCAGTGGTGTTTGGGTAGTATAGGGAGTCGTGCTGGGGGTAGTGTTTTAGGGTTTAGGGTAGTGCAGTGGTGTTTGTGTAGTGTGGGAGGTCATGCTGGGGGTAGATTTAGGGTTTAGTGTAGTGCAGTGGTGTTTAGGTAGTGTAGGGAGTCGTGCTGGGGGTAGTGTTTTAGGATTTAGGGTAGTCCAGTGGTGTTTGTGTAGTGTAGGGAGTCGTGCTGGGGGTAGTGTTTTAGGGTTTAGGGTAGTGCAGTGGTGTTTGGGTAGTGTACGGGGTCATGCTGGGGTAGTGTTTTAGGCTTTAGGGTAGTGCAGTGGTGTTTGTGTAGTGTAGGGGGTCATGCTGGGGGTAGTGTTTTAGGGTTTAGGGTAGTGCAATGGTGTTTGTGTAGTGTAGGGGTAGTGTTTTAGGGTTTAGGGTAGTGCAGTGGTGTTTGTGTACTGTAGGGGGTCGTGCTGGGTTCTAGTGTTTTAGGGTTTAGGGTAGTGCAGTGGTATTTGTGTAGTGTAGGGGGTAGATTTAGGGTTTAGGGTAGTGCAGTGGTGTTTGGGTAGTGTAGGGGTCGTGCTGGGGGTAGTGTTTTTGAGTTTAGGGTAGTGCAGTTGTGTTTGGGTAGTGAAGGGGGTCGTGCTGGGGGTAGTGTTTAGGGTTTAGGGTAGTGCAGTGGTGTTTGGGTAGTGTAGGGGTCAACCAACATGAATTTGTCCTTGTGTGATGTAACCAATACTCATGTAAAGCACTCCAATACCTGACCAGTCTGCACTATATAAAACTGCAAAAACAAAAAATAAAAAGTGTTTTGCACACTTCTGTCATTGGGCTATACGTGGGCTACCTCTGGGTGATATTTGTGCTACATTTGGGCTCTTTTTTCTCTGGTGGCCATCGTGGGAGACTTATTTGTTATGAAGTTTCCTAATTTCCTCATTTACTACAGTCTCCTCAGTAGGAAATGCTTTCAGTTTTTACTTTGATTCCATCAAGAAGGCATTCAGATGTGTCACACATTTGCCATAAATTCAGACTGTTAGCACTCTAGTTGTTCATTAGATCACTGTAGTAAAGCTACTGCTCACCAAGGAGTTAACTGGAAGTCTACTGCTAGTATTGAAAGTGATTGTTTCAGTCTGCATGTCAGAATTTTCTAATGAAATAGAAGAGAATTTGAGATCTCACTTAAAACATGCCCTAAATTTTCTTTTTGTAGCACTAACCATAATTTCTATGGCAAAATGAACCCCCTCATGTTGTTCCTTTTAAATTAAATGTTTTAAGTGTTACCAGTTTATTCCAATCAAGATGGCTTCAGGTGTGCCATACTTTTGTCATAAGTAAGGCTGTTAGCACTCTAGTTGTTCTTTAGAACACTCTGGGAAGCTGCAGTAGAACACAAAGGCATCAACTGACAGGCTGCTCCTGTTGAAATATAACAGGAAGATATTTGAGATCTCACTTAAAACATGTCCTAATTTTTCTTTCTACAGCACTAACCATAATTTCTATGGCAAAATGAACCCCCTCATTTTGTTCCTTTTTAAATTAAATGTTTTAAGTGTTACCAGTTTATTCCAATCAAGATGGCTTCAGGTGTGCCATACTTTTGTCATAAGTAAGACTGTTAGCGCTCTAGTTGTTCTTTAGAACACTCTGGGAAGCTGCAGTAGAACACAAAGGCATCAACTGACAGGCTGCTCCTGTTGAAATATAACAGGAAGATATTTGAGATCACACTTGAAACATGTCCTAATTTTTCTTTCTACAGCACTAACCATAATTTCTATGACAAAATGAACCCCATCATTTTGTTCCTTTTTAAATTAAATGTTTAAAGTGTTACCAGTTTATTCCAATCAAGATGGCTTCAGGTGTGCCATACGTTTGTCATAAGTAAGGCTGTTAGCACTCTAGTTGTTCTTTAGAACACTCTGGGAAGCTGCAGTAGAACACAAAGGAATCAACTGACAGTCTCTGCCATTGTTGGATGTACATGTTTTACTGAGAATGTCAGACTTCATTCTCACATGACTGAGAAAGATAATGTGAATTTACAGAAAATATGCTCTCATTTTAGCTTCTGGAGCACCTTCCAAAACTGTATGGGACAAGCATGTGAAAATAGTTTTCTCTCAAACATGATTCATGATATCCCAGCAGAAGGTTTTTCACAGGGTAAAATCACCTTAGAAAACACCACAATTCCTGAAATTAGTATGGTACCATCAACAAATGAATTCTAATGTAACTAAAGTCTGTTATCACCCTTTATAGTTCTCCTTTTGGTAACCCTCAAAATCTTCGATTCACTACAATGCATTTCAATGGGGTACTATCATTTATATTGGTCCCAAGATGGCTGCCAGCAATTCCAGGATGAAGTGCTGACAGCCAATCAGATCTCACGATGACATGTGTGGTTAGGCTCCGCCCAGATATATATGTGTTTTTACTTTTGATTTTCTCAGCAACTACTGAACGGATTTACACCATTTAACAAAAAGGGTTCTTTCTGAACCAAGAACTACCTCTTTGCCAAATTTGGTGTAATTCCGTTCAGCAGTTCGGGCTGTAGCCTTGCATAAAGTTTCCTTTGGGAAATTGATTTTTGACTCTTATTTTTTTAATTTCTCCGCAACTACTGAACGGATTTACACCATTTAACAAAAGGGTTCTTTCTGAACCAAGAACTACCTCTTTGCCAAATTTTGGGTAATTCCGTTCAGCAGTTTGGGCTGTAGCCGTGGCTAAAGTTTCCTATGGGAAAATGAATGGGGCAAACACGTTTTGGGACCCCCCTTTTTTCTCGGCCCCCGCTTGACGAATCACCCCGAAACTTTCAGGGTAGGAGCGGACCGGAGCGGGCCATAAAGTTTGAAAATTTCGCGAATATTCGTCAACCGACGCAAGAGTTATTTCAAATAGAATGTTGCGGATTTCCTATGGAAAATAGGTCCTAACTATAACTATCTACTGGCGACCGCCAGTAGATAATATATATATATATATATATATATATATATATATATATATATATATATATATATATCACAGAATACTCCTTCCAGTTGCGTCATTACCAAACACGCAAAGAACGAGCACGAACCACCGAATTTGTATCTCTGCAATATTTATTCTCGCTCCCAAGCGAATGCAGCAGCCATGACGCATTTCGTCCCTCCCAGGGGACTTGATCACATGACGCGCTCCTAATTACAACAGTTTTTTAAATACACCTTTCTTTTTTTCTTTTTTTGCCTTTTCACCATCACGTGATTGTGACTTAAAGTGACCTATGCCTATCAACAGCAGTTGAATCCATGGAAAGAAAAGAGGTAAAATGTATCCTCAAGGCATTCAAAAACATTCAAATATATATATATATATATATATATATATATGCAAAAAAGAAGAAGAGAACTCTGGGTAGTTCCCAAGTTTAGGTGGAAGGCAGCTTCTGTATAGAGCACCCTCAACAACAGCGACGCTCTAGATTTGCTCACCTCAAATGTCTGCTTTTCTATCAAAGTTTTTAAGCATAGGATTAGCACAGTGCTATCCACGCCGAGATAGAAAGGGACAAAGTCTTTTGCCATTTCTACAGCAAAGTCTTTAAGCATAGGAATAGCACAGTGCTATCCATGCCGAGCTGTTAAATGACAAAAGTAATTTACCACTCCAGGCACAGTATTACAGCTTTGGACTGGCAAAATACCATCCAAGCCAACCTGAAATGAATAAAAGCAACCCCTGACACGTGTTTCGCTGTCATTACAGCTCTTCAGAGAGGTTTAGCTTTGTCCAGACACAAGGGAGCACCCAGTATAAGTCAGAAGAATACCCTTGCAGGCATAGAGTGATGCATAACTTATGCAAAAAAGAAGAAGAGAACTTTGGGTAGTTCCCAAGTTTAGGTGGAAGGCAGCTTCTGTATAGAGCACCCTCAACACCAGCGACACTCTAGATTTGCTCACCTCAAATGTCTGCCTTTCTATCAAAGTTTTTAAGCATAGGATTAGCACAGTGCTACCATGTCGAGATAGAAAGGGACAAAGTGTCGCTGGTGTTGAGGGTGCTCTATACAGAAGCTGCCTTCCACCTAAACTTGGGAACTACCCAGAGTTCTCTTCTTCTTTTTTGCATAATTTATGCGTCACTCTATGCCTGCAAGGGTATTCTTTTGAGATATATATATATATATATTCACTGAAAAAACCATAGGTTTCAGGGACGTTATAGTTAGAAATTAGCATTTAAAAAACCATAGAAATTCACTGAAAAAACCATAGGTTTCAGGGACGTTATAGTTAGTTGGACATTTCACTCGTACAAAACCAAAGAAATTCGACCATTATAGTTAGTTGAGTTAACTATAACTCGCGCCCCCGCAATGCACTGCTGATGACGTCACATATTACATTATTCATGACATGGTCAGTGACATCACTGATGACATCACTGATGACATCTCAAATGACATCACTGATGACATCACTGATGACATCATCCACGTGATAATCTGATGCACCTCCTCACACCCAAATATAACCTTTGATACACCCACTCTAAAATACAGACTACCATTTTGAAAACCATAGACACACCAATACCAGTTACTACATACCCACTCACTGATTCCTAGGTCTACACACACATCCACTCATTCACCCATAGTCACTCATGCATGCAATCACTCATCAATACAGCACTATCATTTGCACTCATACACCTATACAGACACTCACACATCGCCACTCATCCATAGAGTTACTCACACACCTAGTCAATCATGCAAATAATCATTCATACTCCCTATGAATCAGTGAGTGGGTGTGTAAGTAGGGTTATGGGTGTGTCAATGGTTTTGAGAATGCTAGTGTGGAAGTTAGATTGGGTGTATGAAGTTATATTGGGGTGTGAGTGGGTGCGTCAGAGATTCTGTGGATCATGTCTTCAGTGATGTCATTTGAGATCTCATCAGTGATGTCAACAGTGATGTCACTGACCACGTCATGAGTGATGTAATATGTGAGGTCATAAGCAGCGCATTGCGAGCTAACTATAATGGCTAAATATCTCTGGTTTTGTGCGTGTGAAATCTGAGCCTAACTAAAACATCCCTGTAACATTTGTTATATATATATATATATATATAACAAATGTTATATATATATATATATATATATATATATATACCATGCTCGGAGGGGTTAGTCCAACATATTTGGGGTAAAGCAGAACTGTCTCTGAGTGCGGCTCGTATGTTGGACTAACCCCTCCGAGCATGATATCTAGCGGCTGTCCTGCCGCTGAGCCTGCACCACCTCAGCTCAAGGGGGCCACGGGGTTCTGGAATGAGGAGCTCCATATGTGGGATGCAGTTCAAAGGATTAATGGCATGTACATTTTCCGGGGCTCATGGAGAGCCTGAATCGGCAATTATTTCAAAAGCGCATCCATTTGAGGATTTATTCCGGACTTCACATCCCAGTAAGCAACGTGAATGCTCATTCAGAGACAGCCAATCATGGCGCACGATAACGCTTAATAGCCAGGTGAAGCCGATTTTGCGCTTTTTCACTGCATAACCCTGTGAAGAAGAGGACAACTCGAAACGCGTTGGGCTGTGGTGAAATGCTTTCTATTTTACTGGGAAATGTACTGCCTGACCTGAAATTAAATGCTTTATTTGGGGTAAAGCAGAACTGTCTCTGAGTGCGGCTCGTATGTTGGACTAACCCCTCCGAGCATGATATCTAGCGGCTGTCCTGCCGCTGAGCCTGCACCACCTCAGCTCAAAGGGGCCACGGGGTTCTGGAATGAGGAGCTCCATATGTGGGATGCAGTTCAAAGGATTAATGGCATGTACATTTTCCGGGGCTCATGGAGAGCCTGAATCGGCAATTATTTCAAAGCGCATCCATTTGAGGATTTATTCCGGACTTCACATCCCAGTAAGCAACGTGAATGCTCATTCAGAGACAGCCAATCATGGCGCACGATAACGCTTAATAGCCAGGTGAAGCCGATTTTGCGCTTTTTCACTGCATAACCCTGTGAAGAAGAGGACAACTCGAAACGCGTTGGGCTGTGGTGAAATGCTTTCTATTTTACTGGGAAATGTACTGCCTGACCTGAAATTAAATGCTTTATTTGGGGTAAAGCAGAACTGTCTCTGAGTGCGGCTCGTATGTTGGACTAACCCCTCCGAGCATGATATATATATATACATATATATATATATATATATATATATATATATATATATATATATATATATACACGTATATATATATATATATATACATATATATATTCACTGAAAAAACCATAGGTTTTAGGGACAGTTATAGTTAGTTGGACATTTCACTCGTACAAAACCATAGAAATTCCCCGTTATAGTTAGTTCAGCTAACTATAACTTCGCGCCCACAATGCACTGCTGATGACATCACATATTACATCACTCATGACATGGTCAGTGACATCACTGATGACATCACTGATGACATCTCAAATGACATCACTGATGACATCATCCAGTGACTGTGTGTTTCTGTAAAGTTTAAATATGTTTAATATATGTAGGGAAAGGCGTAATGAAGAATGAGTGGGTGTATAAGTGTCTGAATGGATGATTTAGTACGTGAGTGACTGACTCTACAAGTGAGTGATTGAATGTATCTTACTGAATGCATGGGTTAGTGACTAAACTGTGTGAATGTCTGTATCCGTCTGTCTGTTGGTTTGTAAGCGGCTGCATGAGCTTTCTGAATAGCTACATGAGTGTCTACATGGGTTATTGATTGATTGTCTGAGTATCTGTATGGGTGCCTGAGTGTTTGTGTGGGTGGGGTGTGTGTGACTCTGTGCATAGATGTGTGAGTTGGTGATTCACTGGGTGCATGGTTTCAAGAGTGCATCTGTGATGGACTGTATGGGTGGGTGAGTGTGTGTATGGGTGTGTTAGTGATTGAATGTATATCACAGTGGTACATGTGTGAGTAACTACATATGTGAAAGGCAGTATATATGTGTGTTGGAGTATATAAATGGCTATAAGTGAGAGTGTGTGATTGTGAGAGTGGCTGTATGGATGAGTGTGTACTTGTATCAGTGATTGTATAAGAGCGTAAGAATGTGCTAGTATTTGTATGAGTAAGTGAGCTGGTGTGTGTATAACTGTATAGGTGAGTAAATGGGTGTGTGATTAATTATTTGCATGACTGACTAGGTGTGTGAGTACCTCTATGGATGAGTGGCGGTGTGTGAGTGTTTATATAGGTGTATGAGTGCATATGATAGTCCTGTACTGAGTGACTAAGTATGAGTGACTGTACGGGTGAGTGAGTGGATGTGTGTGTAGACCTAAGAATCAGTGAGTGGGTATGTAGTTTTGGTGTTGGAGTGTCTATGGTTTTGAGAATGGCAGTCTGTAATTTAGAGTGGGTGTATCAAAAGTTATATTAGGGTGTGAGAAGATGCATGAAATTATCACATGGATGATGTCATCAGTGATGTCATTTGAGATGTCATCAGTGATGTCATCAGTGATGTCACTGACCATGTCATGAGTGATGTAATATGTGACGTCATCAGCAGTGCATTGCGGGGCGCGAGTTATAGTTAGCTGAACTAACTATAACGAGGGAATTTCTATGGTTTTGTACGAGTGAAATGTCCAACTAACTATAACTGTCCCTAAAACCTATGGTTTTTCAGTGAATTTCAAAGGTTTTTTAAATGCTAATTTCTAACTATAACGTGTCTGAAACCTATGGTTTTTCAGTGAATTTCAAAGGTTTTTAAATGCTAATTTCTAACTATAACGTGCCTGAAACCTATGATTTTTAAGTGAATTTCAAAGGTTTTTAAATGCTAGTTTCTAACTATGCCTACAGAGGTAGGACATGTGAAGAAAGAAGAAAAAACGCACAGAAAGAAGCAAAAGATGTGCAGAAAGAACCAACAGAGGAGCAGAAAGAGGCCTTGTTGCAAAATCATCCTGTGCCCACAACTTTTTCAGACGGGTACTGGTGGTAACTGACTCTGACTAACCAGAGCCAGTGCTATGCTAAAAGACACTTAGAATACAGTGAAAACACCTACATACACTAGGGAACACTATGCGTTGGGGTACCCCTGTGATTAGCATGACCTCCTCTGCAAGTCCCTAGTACATAATAGGGCAGGGGATTAAAACTACCTCTTAAAACGCGCTACAGGGCGCGTTTGCACAGTGGTGAAGGGAGGGAGGCCTGAGGTGACATGTGTGCAAACGCACCCCGTGGCGCGTTTTAAGTTGTGGGATTAAGTCCCCTTGAATTCTGAGGGTCCCTGGGGCCCAACTAGCCCCCAGGTACCTACAGTTAGGACCACAGAGCTGAGTTGCAGAGAGGCGTTCCGAGGCCACGCACCTTTTTCACCTCTCTGCAACGCAACTCTGTTGTGCTTACTGAAGGTACCTGGTGGGCTAGTTGGCCCCCAGGGTCCCTCAGGATTCAAAGGGAATTCATTCCCCAACTTAAAACGCACCACAGGGCGTGTTTGCGCACATGTCACCTGAGGCCCCGCCCCTTCCCTTCACCACTGTGCAAACGCGCCCCGTGGTGCGTTTTAAGTTGGGGGATTAGGTCACCTTGAATCCTGAGGGTCCCTGGGGCCCAACTAGCCCACTAGGTACTTCCAGTAAGCACCACAGGCCTGCGTTGCAACGCCTGTAACAAATTGTGCAGTTGTGTTTAGGTAATGAAGAGGGTCGTGCTGGGGGTAGTGTTTTAGGGTTTAGGGTAGTGCAGTGGTGTTTGTGTAGTGTAGGGGTCATGCTGGGGGTAGATTTAGGGTTTAGGGTAGTGCAGTGGTGTTTGGGTAGTGTAGGGAGTCGTGCTGGGGGAGTGTTTTAGGGTTTAGGGTAGTGCAGTGGTGTTTGGGTAGTGTAGGGGGTCGTGCTGGGGGTAGTGTTTTAGGGTTTAGGGTAGTGCAGTGGTGTTTGGGTAGTGTAGGGGGTCGTGCTGGGGGTAGTGATTTAGGGTAGTGCAGTGGTGTTTGGGTAGTGTAGGGGTACTGCTGGGGTTAGTGTTTTAGGGTTTAGGTTAGTGCAGTGGTGTTTGGGTAGTGTAGGGGTACTGCTGGGGGTAGTGTTTTAGGGTTTAGGGTAGTGGAGTGGTGTTTGTGTAGTGTAGGGGTAGTGTTTTAGGGTTTAGGGTAGTGCAGTGGTGTTTGTGTTGTGTAGGAGGTCGTGTTTTAGGGTTTAGGGTAGTGCAGTGGTCTTTGGGTAGTGTAGGGAGTCGTGCGGGGTAGTGTTTTAGGGTTTAGGGTAGTGTAGGGGGTCATGCGGGGGTAGTGTTTTAGGGATTAGGGTAGTGCATTGGTGTTTGGGTAGTGTAGGGGTCATGCGGGGGTAGTGTTTTAGGGTTTAGGGCAGTGCAGTGGTGTTTGGGTAGTGTAGGGGGTCGTGCTGGGGGAGTGTTTTAGGGTTTAGGGCAGTGCAGGTGGTGTTCGGGTAGTGTAGGGGGTCGTGCTGGGGGAGTGTTTTAGGGTTTAGGGCAGTGCAGTGGTGTTCGGGTAGTGTAGGGGGTCGTGCTGGGGGAGTGTTTGAGGTTTAGGGCAGTGCAGTCGTGTTCGGGTAGTGTAGGGGTTGTGCTTGGGGTAGTATTTTAGGGTTTAGGGTAGTGCAGTGGTGTTCGGGTAGTGTAGGGGGTCGTGCTGGGGGTAGTGTTCTAGGGTTTAGGGCAGTGCAGTGGTGTTTGGGCAGTGTAGGGGGTAATGCTGGGGGTGGTGTTTTAGGGTTTAGGGCAGTGCAGTGGTGTTCGGGCAGTGTAGGGGGTCGTGATGGGGGTGGTGTTTCAGGGTTTAGGGCACTGCAGTGGTGTTTGGGCAGTGTAGGGGTGGTGTTTCAGGGTTTAGGGCAGTGCAGTGGTGTTCGGGCAGTGTAGGGGTCGTGCAGGGGTGGTGTTTCAGGGTTTAGGGCAGTGGTGTTCGGGCAGTGTAGGGGGTCGTGCTGGGGGTGGTGTTTCAGGGTTTGGGGCAGTGCAGTGGTGTTCGAGCAGTAAAGGGGTCGTGCTGGGGGTGGTGTTTCAGGGTTTAGGGCAGTGCAGTGGTGTTTGGGCAGTGTAGGGGCGGTGCAGGGGTGGTGTTTCAGGGTTTAGGGCAGTGCAGTGGTGTTCGGGCAGTGTAGGGGTGTTGCAGGGGTGGTGTTTCAGGATTTAGGGCAGTGCAGTGGTGTTCGGGCAGTGTAGGGGTCATGCAGGGGTGGTGTTTCAGGGTTTAGGGCAGTGCAGTGGTGTTCGGGCAGTGTAGGGGTCGTGCTGGGGCTGGTGTTTCAGGGATTAGGGCAGTACAGTGGTGTTCGGGCAGTGTAGGGGGTCGTGCTGGGGCTGGTGTTTCAGGGTTTAGGGCAGTGCAGTGGTGTTCGGGCAGTGTAGGGGGTCGTGCTGGGGCTGGTGTTTCAGGGTTTAGGGCAGTGCAGTGGTGTTCGGGCAGTGTAGGTGGTCGTGCTGGGGCTGGTGTTTCAGGGTTTAGGGCAGTGCAGTGGTGTTCGGGCAGTGTAGGGGGTCGTGCTGGGCCTGGTGTTTCATGGTTTAGGGCAGTGCAGTGGTGTTCGGGCAGTTTAGGGGGTCTTGCTGGGGCTGGTGTTTCAGAGTCTAGGGCAGTGCAGTGGTGTTCAGGCAGTGTAGGGGGTCTTGCTGGGGCTGGTGTTTCAGGGTTTAGGGCAGTGCAGTGGTGTTCGGGCAGTGTATGGGGTCGTGCTGGGGGTGGTGTTTCAGGGTTTAGAGCAGTGCAGTGGTGTTTGGGCAGTGTAGGGGGTCATGCTGGGGCTAGTGTTTCAGGATTTAGGGCAGAGCAATGGTGTTCAGGCAGTGTAGGGGTTTTGCTGGAGGTGGTGTTTCAGGGTTTAGGGCAGTGCAGTGGTGTTCGTGCAGTGTTGGGGGTGGTGTTTCAGGGTTTAGGGCAGTGGTGTTCAGGCAGTGTAGGGGGTCTTGCTGGGGTTGATGTTTCAGGGTTTAGGGCAGTGCAGTGGTGTTCGGGCAGTGTAGGGGGTCGTGCTGGGGGTGGTGTTTCAGGGTTTAGGGCAGTGCAGTGGTGTTCCGGCAGTTTAGGAGGTCGTGCAGGGGTGGTGTTTCAGGGTTTAGGGCAGTGCAGTGGTGTTCGGGCAGTGTAGGTGGTCGTGCTGGCGGTGGTGTTTCAGGGTTTAGGGCAGTGCAGTGGTGTTCGGGCAGTGTAGGGTGTCGTGCTGAGGGGTGGTGTTTCAGGGTTTAGGGCAGTGCAGTGGTGTTCGGGCAGTGTAGGGGTCATGCAGGGGGTGGTGTTTCAGGGTTTAGGGCAGTGCAGTGGTGTTTGGGCATTGTAGGGGGTCGTGCAGGGGGTGGTGTTTCAGGGTTTAGGGCAGTGCAGTGGTGTTCGGCCAGTGTAGGTGGTCTTGCTGGGGGTGGTGTTTCAGGCTTTAGTGCAGTGGTGTTCGGGCAGTGTAGGGGGTCTTGCTGGGGGTGGTGTTTCAGGGTTTAGGGCAGTGCAGTGGTGTTTGGGCAGTGTAGGGGGTCTTCCTGGGGCTGGTGTTTCAGGGTTTAGGGCAGGGCAGTGCAGTGGTGTTCGGGCAGTGTAGGGGGTCGTGCTGGGGCTGGTGTTTGAGGGTTTAGGGCAGTGCAGTGGTTTTCTGGCAGTGTAGGCGGTCGTGCTGGGGCTGGTGTTTCAGGGTTTAGGGCAGTGCAGTGGTGTTCGGGCAGTGTACGGGGTTGTGCTGGGGCTGGTGTTTCAGGGTTTAGGGCAGTGCAGTGGTGTTTGGGCAGTGTAGGGGGTCGTGCTGGGGTGGTGTTTCAGGGTTTAGGGCAGTGCAGTGGTGTTCGGGTAGTGTAGGGGGTCGTGCTGGGGCTGGTGTTTCATGGTTTAGGGCAGTGCAGTGGTGTTCGGGCAGTGTAGGGGGTCGTGCTGGGGGTGGTGTTTCAGGGTTTAGGGCAGTGCAGTGGTGTTCGGGCAGTGTAGGGGGTCATGCTGGGGGTGGTGTTTCAGGGTTTAGGGCAGTGCAGTGGTTTACGGGCAGTGTAGGGGTCTTGCTGGGGGTGGTGTTTCAGGGTTTAGGGAAGTGGTGTTCGGGCAGTGTAGGGGTCTTGCTGGGGGTAGTGTTTCGGGGTTTAGGGCAGTGCAGTGGTGTTCGGTGCAGTGTAGGGGTCGTGCTAGGGGTGGTGTTTCAGGGTTTAGGGCAGTGCAGTAGTGTTCGGGCAGTGTAGGGGATCGTGCAGGGGTGGTGTTTCAGGGTTTAGGGCAGTGCAGTGGTGTTCGGGCTGTGTAGGGGTCGTGCTGGGGGTGGTGTTTCAGGGTTTAGGGCAGTGCAGTGGTGTTCGGGCAGTGTAGGGGTCATGCAGGGGTGGTGTTTCAGGGTTTAGGGCAGTGCAGTGGTGTTCGGGCAGTGTAGGGGTCGTGCTGGGGCTGGTGTTTCAGGGTTTAGGGCAGTGCAGTGGTGTTCGGGCAGTGTAGGGGGTCTTGCTGGGGGTGGTGTTTCAGGGTTTAGGGCAGTGGTGTTCGGGCAGTGTAGGGGGTCTTGCTGGGGGTGGTGTTTCAGGGTTTAGGGCAGTGCAGTGGTGTTCAGGCAGTGTAGGGGGTCTTGCTGGGGGTAGTGTTTCAGGGTTTAGGGCAGTGCAGTGGTGTTCGGGCAGTGTACGGGGTCGTGCTGGGGATGGTGTTTCAGGGTTTAGGGCAGTGCAGTAGTGTTCGGGCAGTGTAGGGGTCGTGCAGGGGGTGGTGTTTCAGGGTTTAGGGCAGTGCAGTGGTGTTCGGGCAGTGTAGGGGTCGTGCTGGGGGTGGTGTTTCAGGGTTTAGGGCAGTGCAGTGGTGTTCGGGCAGTGTAGGGGGTCGTGCTGGGGTGGTGTTTCAGGGTTTAGGGCAGTGGTGTTCGGGCAGTGTAGGGGGTCTTGCTGGGGGTGATGTTTCAGGGTTTAGGGCAGTGCAGTGGTGTTCGGGCAGTGTAGGAGGTCTTGCTGGGGGTAGTGTTTCAGGGTTTAGGGCAGTGCAGTGGTGTTCCGGCAGTGTATGGGTCATGCTGGGGGTGGTGTTTCAGGGTTTAGGGCAGTGCAGTGGTGTTCGGGCAGTGTAGGGGGTCGTGAAGGGGGTGGTGTTTCAGGGTTTAGGGCAGTGCAGTGGTGTTCGGGCAGTGTAGGGGGTCGTGCTAGGGTATGTGTTTCAGGGTTTAGGGCAGTGCAGTGGTGTTCGGGCAGTGTAAGGGTCGTGCAGGGGCTGGTGTTTCAGGGTTTAGGGCAGTGCAGTGGTGTTCGGGCAGTGTAGGGGGTCGTGCTGGGGGTAGTGTTTTAGGGTTTAGGGTAGTGCAGTGGTGTTTGTGTAGTGTAGGGGTCATGTTTTAGGGTAGTGCAGTGGTGTTTGGGTAGTGTAGGGGGTCGTGCTGGGGGTAGTGTTTTAGGATTTAGGTTAGTGCAGTGGTGTTTGGGTAGTGTAGGGGTCGTGCTGGGGGTAGTGTTTTAGGGTTTAAGGTAGTGCAGTGGTGTTTGTGTAGTGTAGGGGTTGTGCTGGGGTAGTGTTTTAGGGTTTAGGGTAGTGCAGTGGTGCTTGTGTAGTGTAGGGGGTCGTGCTGGGGGTAGTGTTTTAGGGTTTAGGGTAGTGCAGTGGTATTTGTGTAGTGTAGGGGGTCATGTTTTAGGGTAGTGCAGTGGTGATTGGGTAGTGTAGGAGGTCTTGCTGGGGGTAGTGTTTGAGGGTTTAGGGCAGTGCAGTGGTGTTCCGGCAGTGTAGGGGTCATGCTGGGGGTGGTGTTTCAGGGTTTAGGGCAGTGCAGTGGTGTTCGGGCAGAGTAGGGGGTCGTGAAGGGGGTGGTGTTTCAGGGTTTAGGGCAGTGCAGTGGTGTTCGGGCAGTGTAGGAGGTCTTGCTGGGGGTAGTGTTTCAGGGTTTAGGGCAGTGCAGTGGTGTTCCGGCAGTGTAGGGGTCATGCTGGGGGTGGTGTTTCAGGGTTTAGGGCAGTGCAGTGGTGTTCGGGCAGTGTAGGAGGTCGTGAAGGTGGTGGTGTTTCAGGGTTTAGGGCAGTGCAGTGGTGTTCGGGCAGTGTAGGGGGTCGTGCTAGGGTATGTGTTTCAGGGGTTAGGGCAGTGCAGTGGTGTTCGGGCAGTGTAGGGGGTCGTGCAGGGGCCGGTGTTTCAGGGTTTAGGGCAGTGCAGTGGTGTTTGGGCAGTGTAGGGGGTCGTGCTGGGTGTAGTGTTTTAGGGTTTAGGGTAGTGCAGTGGTGTTTGTGTAGTGTAGGGGGTCATGTTTTAGGGTAGTGCAGTGGTGTTTGGGTAGTGTAGGGGGTCGTGCTGGGGGTAGTGTTTTAGGATTTAGGTTAGTGCAGTGGTGTTTGGGTAGTGTAGGGGTCGTGCTGGGGGTAGTGTTTTAGGGTTTAGGGTAGTGCAGTGGTGTTTGTGTAGTGTAGGGGGTCATGTTTTAGGGTAGTGCAGTGGTGTTTGGGTAGTGTAGGGGTCGTGCTGGGGGTAGTGTTTTAGGATTTAGGTTAGTGCAGTGGTGTTGGGGTAGTGTTTTAGGGTTTAGGGTAGTGCAGTGGTGTTTGTGTAGTGTAGGGGGTCATGCTGGGGGTAGTGTTTTAGGGTTTAGGATAGTGCAGTGGTGCTTGTGTAGTGTAGGGGTCGTGCTGGGGTAGTGTTTCAGGGTTTAGGGTAGTGCAGTGGTGTTTTTGTAGTGTAGGGGTCATGTTTTAAGATGCAACGCTCCAATACCTGACCAGTCTGCACTACATAAAACTACAAAAAACTAAAAATAAAAAGTGTTTTGCACACTTTTGTCATTGGGCTATATGTGGGCTACATCTGGGTAATATTTGTGCTACATTTGGGCTCTTTTTTCACTGGTGGCCATCTTGGAGGGCTTCTTTGTTATGAAGTTTCCTAATTTCCTCATTTACTGCAGTCTCCTCAGTAGGAAATGCTTTCAGTTTTTACTTTGATTCCATCAAGAAGGCATTCAGATGTGTCACACATTTGCCATAAATTCAGAATGTTATTACTCTAGTTGTTCATTAGATCACTGTAGTAAAGCTACTGCTCACCAAGGAGTTAACTGGAAGTCTACTGCTGGTATTGAAAGTGATTGTTTCAGTCTGCATGTCAGAATTTTCTAATGAAATAGAAGAGGATTTGAGATCTCACTTAAAACATGCACTAAATTTTCTTTTTGCAGCACTAACCATAATTTCTATGGCAAAATGAACCCCCTCATTTTGTTACTTTTTAAATTAAATGTTTTAAGTGTTACCAGTTTATTCCAATCAAGATGGCTTCAGGTGTGCCATACTTTTGTCATAAGTAAGGCTGTTAGCACTCTAGTTGTTCTTTAGAACACTCTGGGAAGCTGCAGTAGAACACAAAGGCATCAACTGACAGGCTGCTCCTGTTGAAATATAACAGGAAGATATTTGAGATCTCACTTAAAACATGTCCTAATTTTTCTTTCTACAGCACTAACCATAATTTCTATGGCAAAATGAACCCCCTCATTTTGTTCCTTTTTAAATTAAATGTTTTAAGTGTTACCAGTTTATTCCAATCAAGATGGCTTCAGGTGTGCCATACTTTTGTCATAAGTAAGACTGTTAGCGCTCTAGTTGTTCTTTAGAGCACTCTGGGAAGCTGCAGTAGAACACAAAGGAATCAACTGACAGTCTCTGCCCTTGTTGGATGTACATGTTTTACTGAGAATGTCAGACTTCATTCTCACATGACTGAGAAAGATAATGTGAATTTACAGAAAATATGCTCTCATTTTAGCTTCTGGAGCACCTTCCAAAACTGTATGGGACAAGCATGTGAAAATAGTTTTCTCTCAAACATGATTCATGATATCCCAGCAGAAGGTTTTTCACAGGGTAAAATCACCTTAGAACACACCACAATTCCTGAAATTAGTATGGTACCATCAACAAATGAATTCTAATGTAACTAAAGTCTGTTATCACCCTTTATAGTTCTCCTTTTGGTAACCCTCAAAATCTTCGATTCACTACAATGCCTTTCAATGGGGTACTATCATTTATATTGGTCCCAAGATGGCTGCCAGCAATTCCAGGATGAAGTGCTGACAGCCAATCAGATCTCACGATGACATGTGTAGTTAGGCTCCGCCCAGATATGTGTTTTTACTTTTGATTTTCTCAGCAACTACTGAACGGATTTACACCATTTAACAAAAGGGTTCTTTTTAACCAAGAACTACCTCTTTGCCAAATTTGGTGTAATTCCGTTCAGCAGTTCGGGCTGTAGCCTTGCATAAAGTTTCCTATGGGAAATTGATTTTTTTAATTTCTCCGCAACTACTGAACGGATTTACACCATTTAACAAAAAGGGTTCTTTCTGAACCAAGAACTACCTCTTTGCCAAATTTGGTGTAATTCCGTTCAGCAGTTCGGGCTGTAGCCGTGTCTAAAGTTTCCTATGGGAAAATGAATGGGGAAAACACGTTTTGGGACCCCCTTTTTCTCGGCCCCGCTTGACGAATCACCCTGAGACTTTCAGGGTAGGAGCGGACCGGAGCGGGCCATAAAGTTTGAAAATTTCGCGAAGATTCGTCAACCGACGCAAGAGTTATTTCAAATAGAATGTCGCTGGATTTCCTATGGAAAATAGGTCCTAACTATAACTATCTACTGGCGACCGCCAGTAGATAATATATATAGAACATAGGGATCCACCCCGAGAAAGGTTCATAAGGGTGTGTTTCCTGTTATGACAGGACGCACGCAGTGTTTGTTTAAATACCCCTCACACACCAAAAGGGCCCTTGGTGTCATGCTTCATCATAGGGGTCTTCCCGCCCCGCTGCGGGACGGGCGTGCTACGACCAGCGACTACGCGGGAGCACTGTTATTACAAAACTATGTGTGGTGTAGGAGTAGTGAGAGGAAGGGTCAGAAGTGAATGCAAAGTAGTGAATTAAAAAGGACCTGGCCTCGTAGACTTATACATTTTAATACGTCGTGGAGGCTGGTGCTATTAAAAAGTGGTTCGGAGATGTCCTGCGTGTAATGTGCGGATACTCCTGATCAAGTCAACATGTTTCGAAGCATCAAGGCTTCTTCATCAGGACTAGGAATGATCCCTTCAGTGCTCACTATGTTGCTATCAATGCGTAATAGAAAAAATGTGCTATATACAAAACGATAAAAATGCAACAATCATGCACTTTATATTACCCAATCAGTATCTCAAAATGTAAATCTGTAAAGAGAGAGCATGGTTAGTTACACAATTGCGCCTCCCAAAAGCGCAAACACATTAACACCTGTAAATACAAAAGTGATTATGGTATCATTAGCTTTAGTTATAACTCGAAAAACAAGCGCTGTGACCTGTTTAGGAAAAAACGGGACAAAAACGAAACATACACACACAAAACAGAAAACACACTCTCTATATCAGAGATAGGAGTAACTAGAAAGAATATCCATAGGCTGGTACATACTGGAATATATAGGAGATAATGCTCCATGAGCCTTCTGAACGGGTGGGGAGGTTGTTGCCACTGTATTCTGTTTGGTAAAAGGAAAAGAGAAAGAGGGAAAAAAAGGGAATTTGGAATTCAGAGCCAGTGATGCGAGGGAAAATTCTCGAGACACCTAGTGTCATTGATGCCCTTCGCGGCTATGCCGTACTTACATAGAAGTCAGCAACACCTCACTCATTCGCCATCCCGCGGCTCCGTTGTGTAAGGAGAACCGCAGAGGCGCCTATTTATGCGGACGTTAATTGGTATTAAATTATACACAAATGGATGCACCTGCATCAGACCACCGGAAGTAACCGGATGTGGATGACCGTTCATTTCCTGTGACTGATAAGTCAGAAAGACTAGAGCGGTAATGCATGCACCTGCCCTGGAGTTCGTAGGTATCCGGATATGGATAACCATTCACTTCCTGTAACCGCTAAACAATAAAAATAGAGCGGTAGAGTCAGGAAAGCATGCAGATAAACAAGACAAACACCCACTGAGGTCGTAGACAATTTGGGGTGATAACTATTCTTATGGAGTTGGGAGTGATTTAATAAGAATATCGATAAATTGGCGCGACGACGTTCAAGATCTCTCATAAATAAAGATAGTAAAAATATTGTAAAAAGAGAGCATCGTGAAACTGAATAGTAATACAGAATTCAAAATTAATTAGGGATAAGTTACGAGTGTAGTTGGACGCTAATACCCCGAAGGGGTACGCATAAAGGTGTAAAGAGTGCTGTTACCACTAGCATATTTAGAGGGAAAAATTAATAACTACATTGATGGTACCAAGGTCTAACCATGTTTTTTTAGAAAGAGACAAAAGACACATATTCACATTAAAATTCCATGATGGTTAGCCCAGATTAGTATTAATGTCCACAGAGTGTGAAGGATGAATCAGGAGTATATATGGCTACAGGAATATAGACACTACTTCTTGCTTTTCTTAACTTCCTTTGAGATAAATAAGCTTATATAAAATAAAGAAAAAGAGGGAGGAGAAAAATCGGGAAGAGACAAAAGAGGGAAAAGAAAAATAGAGAGAAAGGAAAGGGTAGGCCATCTGCCACGGAGGTTCCCAAAACGGCATGAACTAGTATAGGGGTGCATCGATGATATGGTCATCTCTTCATTAGGGTTCTCTTAGATGTGGGTTTAGGACAGTTGAGCCCAAGGAATATCGTCGTTCAGACCAGTTAGGTAGGTGCCCAAACGGAACACCCAACGTTGTTCCTTTTCCAGCAGGCCATTTACGTTGTGGAGTTGTTCGATCACAGTCCATTTTAAGTCATCCACGCTGTGTGACATGGTTAGGTAGTGGCTTGCCATCTTTGTAGTGCTCTTTTTACAGCGAACATTACTCTTGTGCTCGCCAATACGGATCTTTATTGGTCTAGATGTCATCCCGATGTATTCTTGTCTACATGGACAAGTAATCATATATATCACATTCCTGCTGTTGCAGTTTGTGAATCCTCTTTGTTCCCAAACTGTACCATTGGTAAACTGGATGTTTTTACTTTTTTCGTAAGATTGCATGTACTACAGTTACCACACGGGTAGTGACCCTGTACAGGTGGAAGGATGGTGGTGGTCAAATTCTTTATTGGTTTCACGCGCGGTCTTGTATGGACCAAGATGTCCTTCAGATTTCTGCCTCTCTTGTGGGAGAACATGGGTTTTGGAAAAGTGAGACTTCCGTAATTCAGAAATCTCCAGTGTCTATTTACTATTTTGGATACTAGGTTGGAGTGGGTGTTAAAAGTGGTTACGCAAATGGGTCTTGTTTCCTGTTCTTTAGGAATGCGATTTTCCAAAAGCGCGTCTCTGTTGTTATTTCTTGCCCGTTTCAACCCTCTCTTCACAATCCGTTCTGGATAATTACGTGTCAGCAATTTGTTCTCCAAATCTGAGGCTTGTCTCTTGGAATCTGTAAGCTCAGAACAGTTTCTTCGAAGACGGAGGAACTGACCGTAGGGAAGATTATCCCTAAGGTGTCTGGGATGGAAACTATTGTATTGTAATAGGCAATTTTTAGCCGTTGGTTTAAAATGTGTAATAGTTTTGAGCTTCCCATCGTCTGAATAGATATTCAGATCAAGGAACACCAGATTTGTTTTGGAAAAAGTATGCGTGAATTTTAAAAAGGGTTTTGTTGGTTAAGCCACATCATGAATAATCCAATGTATTCAGGGTCACCTTTCCATATCACCAGTACATCATCGATGTAGCGTTTCCAAATGACAATATTGTCATGGAACGGATTGTATTGATGGAGTATCTTGTTGGTTTCTAAGTGGTGTACATAGAGACCAGCTAAACTGGGAGCGAAGGTGCTCCCCATGCTGGTCCCATGCTTTTGCAGGTAATGTACCCCCTCATACAAGAAAAAATTCTTTTTCAGGGCCAAAGAGATGCATTCCATCACCATATTGCGGGGTGTATGGTAATCCCACGTAGTGGAGAATAGTACTTCCTCTATAATGTCCAGGGTTTCATCGTGAGGCAAGCTAGTATACAAACTTTCAACATCAAGACCCAGCAGGAGGTGTTGCTCTGGGTCAAAGGGAGATCTTTAATAAGTTGTAACACGGCCTTGGTGTCTTTAAGATAGGTGTCTGTTGTCTGGACTAGAGGCCGCAGGAATGCGTCAGCAAACTTAGAAAGGGGTTCTAGTACGGAACCGATCCCGGACACAATCGGGCGGCCGGGGGGTATTCTAACTCCTTGTGGATTTTGGGAATAGTATAAAAATACGGTGTCCTTGGTGACTTCTGAGTAAGGAAGTCCGCCTCCTTTCTTGACACCCAGTCATGTGCCATGGCTTCTTCAACCATCCCCATAATCCGTACCCGGATCTCCTCCGTTGGGTCAACATGTAGGATCTCGTAGTTCCGTCGGTCATCCAGTAGTTTCCTACATTCGGTGTCATAGTTATGTTTAGTTTGAATGACAATGGCACCCCCTTTATCAGCGGGTTTAATAACCAAGTCGGTGTTGTCAGCTAGTTGTTGTAATGCCTCTTTTTCTAATCGTGTGACATTCTGGAATGTTTTTGTACCCTCATTCGGTATGTTCATCAGTTCCTCCATTACAGCTTTTTCGAAAGCAAGTAACTCAACCGGTAATGTAACATCCATAGGGGTGAATGTGGACTTGAGTCGTAACCCAGTGTCCGGGGTCTGTTCCTCTGTTGTCTCACTTGTTTCTTGGTTAGCAAAAAAAGCCCGTAGTTTAAGCTTTCGTATAAACTCCTTCATTTCCAGGCAGAGTTTAAATTTGTCCAACTTGTTGGTGGGGACAAAGCCAAGGCCTTTTTCCAGAACATTTTTTTGTGTTTCAGTGAGTATATATTCGGTCAAATTGACCACTAGTTGTCCCTCCTGCTGGTTGATGGTTGGTTCGCTGTCGCTGTCATGCTCCTCGTTGATACTCTCGCTACGTCCCCTGGATCGTTGCTCCAGTGGACCTGGTTGCCTCTCCGGTTCCTTCCTCTCGGTGGTCCAGGGCGTGCTCCTAAAAAAGAAGGTGGTCCATAATAGTTGAAATCTTGATGTGGTGGGTTCCAGTGTTGGAAAGGTCCCCCCATTGGTGGCGGGCCATAAGGGTAGTACGTGTAGCCTGGTGGTCCTTGGTAATGGTCCCAAACTCTTCCTCTTGGTCTGTAGGGTCTCTGATGTTGTACTCCTCCTCTCTGGTTCCTCGGGTTACTGCCTCGGCTTGAATACGAATCACTTGAGCCTGCATCAGATAAGTCACTGTCTGACCCTTGGTCGCTGTTGGTTTTTCTTATCACATAATCATCCCGTGTGTAGGGATAGACGCGCTCGTGATTGAAGGCTGCAGTGTCCTTTTTCAGTTTCTTATACTTGTTCTGTTTTAATGAAATTTCGTACTCACTCATCTGTTGATTGAGTTCGTCCAACCTTTTCTTCAAAACAGTGGTTGATTGATAACTCTTCAGTTGGACCTCGAGTTTTTGTATGTCAATCTTGAGTTCTTGAGCCAGACGGGTGGCTGTCTTTATGATAAGCACCAGCCAATCCCTTGTGCAGTGCCACGATATTAGTGACCAATCCTTTTTGAAGGATTTATCTTGCTGAAATATAAACGGTTCATTACGAACTATTAGGCCTTGAGGTGCCGCATTGGCCCTCAGGTATTCTGTCATTAGTAGACCATGCAAAGCAGTCTTTATCTGGGTTCTCCTTAGGTTTGCCAACTCATCCCAATCCGCATTGCTCGGACCTGGATCAGTGCTGCTGAGTCCCTCAAAGGGATTAAGGGCCGCCAAGATCCTGTCGATTTCTTCCTCATCAAAAGTGAGGCCTGCTGTTTCAGCCATGTTGTGAGTGTCTAGAAAGGTGTGTCTCTTGAAAAGGTATATGTGTATGTATGAAAGGGAAGTGTCCCTACAAGAAAAAAATGAAAAAATGGAAAGAAAGGGATACACACGGTACACTGGCCGTAAGATCCCAGGGACCAGGATTACTGGATTACTCCCACAGCTGCACGCTGTCAAAATAGCTACAAAAAACAGGATTAGGGAGTGAAGAGGTAGTGTCCTTTGAGGGCACTGGAGGTGGATACGTCCTCCTCTAGAGATTAAGACAAAACATAGGGATCCACCCGAGAAAGGTTCATAAGGGTGTGTTTCCTGTTATGACAGGACGCACGCAGTGTTTGTTTAAATACCCCTCACACACCAAAAGGGCCCTTGGTGTCATGCTTCATCATAGGGGTCTTCCCGCCCCGCTGCGGGACGGGGCGTGCTACGACCAGCGACTACGCGGGAGCACTGTTATTACAAAACTATGTGTGGTGTAGGAGTAGTGAGAGGAAGGGTCAGAAGTGAATGCAAAGTAGTGAATTAAAAGGACCTGGCCTCGTAGACTTATAAATTTTAATACGTCGTGGAGGCTGGTGCTATTAAAAAGTGGTTCGGAGATGTCCTGCGTGTAATGTGCGGATACTCCTGATCAAGTCAACATGTTTGAAGCATCAAGGCTTCTTCATCAGGACTAGGAATGATCCCTTCAGTGCTCACTATGTTGCTATCAATGCGTAATAGAAAAAATGTGCTATATACAAAACGATAAAAATGCAACAATCATGCACTTTATATTACCCAATCAGTATCTCAAAATGTAAATCTGTAAAGAGAGAGCATGGTTAGTTACACAATTGCGCCTCCCAAAGCGCAAACACATTAACGCCTGTAAATACAAAAAGTGATTATGGTATCATTAGCTTTAGTTATAACTCGAAAAACAAGCGCTGTGACCTGTTTAGGAAAAAACGGGACAAAAACGAAACATACACACACAAAACAGAAAACACACTCTCTATATCAGAGATAGGAGTAACTAGAAAGAATATCCATAGGCTGGTACATACTGGAATATATAGGAGATAATGCTCCATGAGCCTTCTGAACGGGTGGGGAGGTTGTTGCCACTGTATTCTGTTTGGTAAAAGGAAAAAGAAAGAGGGAAAAAAGGGAATTTGGAATTCAGAGCCAGTGATGCGAGGAAAATTCTCGAGACACCTAGTGTCATTGATGCCCTTCGCGGCTATGCCGTACTTACATAGAAGTCAGCAACACCTCACTCATTCGCCATCCCGCGGCTCCGTTGTGTAAGGAGAACCGCGAGAGGCGCCCTATTTATGCGGACGTTAATTGGTATTAAATTATACACAAATGGATGCACCTGCATCAGACCACCGGAAGTAACCGGATGTGGATGACCGTTCATTTCCTGTGACTGATAAGTCAGAAAGACTAGAGCGGTAATGCATGCACCTGCCCTGGAGTTCGTAGGTATCCGGATATGGATAACCATTCACTTCCTGTAACCGCTAAACAATAAAAATAGAGCGGTAGAGTCAGGAAAGCATGCAGATAAACAAGACAAACACCCACTGAGGTCGTAGACAATTTGGGGTGATAACTATTCTTATGGAGTTGGGAGTGATTTAATAAGAATATCGATAAATTGGCCGCGACGACGTTCAAGATCTCTCATAAATAAAGATAGTAAAAATATTGTAAAAAAGAGAGCATCGTGAAACTGAATAGTAATACAGAATTCAAAATTAATTAGGGATAAGTTACGAGTGTAGTTGGACGCTAATACCCGAAGGGGTACGCATAAAGGTGTAAAGAGTGCTGTTACCACTAGCATATTTAGAGGGAAAAATTAATAACTACATTGATGGTACCAAGGTCTAACCATGTTTTTTAGAAAGAGACAAAAGACACATATTCACATTAAAATTCCATGATGGTTAGCCCAGATTAGTATTAATGTCCACAGAGTGTGAAGGATGAATCAGGAGTACATATGGCTCCAGGAATATAGACACTACTTCTTGCTTTTCTTAACTTCCTTTGAGATAAAAAGCTTATATAAATAAAGAAAAAGAGGGAGGAGAAAAATCGGGAAGAGACAAAAGAGGAAAAGAAAAATAGAGAGAAAGGAAAGGGTAGGCCATCTGCCACGGAGGTTCCCAAAACGGCATGAATAGTATAGGGGTGCATCGATGATATGGTCATCTCTTCATTAGGGTTCTCTTAGATGTGGGTTTAGGACAGTTGAGCCCAAGGAATATCGTCGTTCAGACCAGTTAGGTAGGTGCCCACCTAACTGGTCTGAACGACGATATTCCTTGGGCTCAACTGTTTGGGAACCTCCGTGGCAGATGGCCTACCCTTTCCTTTCTCTCTATTTTCTTTTTCCTCTTTTGTCTCTTCCCGATTTTCTCCTCCCTCTTTTTCTTTATTTTATATAAGCTTATTTATCTCAAAGGAAGTTAAGAAAAGCAAGAAGTAGTGTCTATATTCCTGGAGCCATATGTACTCCTGATTCATCCTTCACACTCTGTGGACATTAATACTAATCTGGGCTAACCATCATGGAATTTTAATGTGAATATGTGTCTTTTGTCTCTTTCTAAAAAACATGGTTAGACCTTGGTACCATCAATGTAGTTATTAATTTTTCCCCTCTAAATATGCTAGTGGTAACAGCACTCTTTACACCTTTATGCGTACCCCTTCGGGGTATTAGCGTCCAACTACACTCGTAACTTATCCCTAATTAATTTTGAATTCTGTATTACTATTCAGTTTCACGATGCTCTCTTTTTACAATATTTTTACTATCTTTATTTATGAGAGATCTTGAACGTCGTCGCGCCAATTTATCGATATTCTTATTAAATCACTCCCAACTCCATAAGAATAGTTATCACCCCAAATTGTCTACGACCTCAGTGGGTGTTTGTCTTGTTTATCTGCATGCTTTCCTGACTCTACCGCTCTATTTTTATTGTTTAGCGGTTACAGGAAGTGAATGGTTATCCATATCCGGATACCTACGAACTCCAGGGCAGGTGCATGCATTACCGCTCTAGTCTTTCTGACTTATCAGTCACAGGAAATGAACGGTCATCCACATCCGGTTACTTCCGGTGGTCTGATGCAGGTGCATCCATTTGTGTATAATTTAATACCAATTAACGTCCGCATAAATAGGCGCTCTCGCGGTTCTCCTTACACAACGGAGCCGCGGGATGGCGAATGAGTGAGGTGTTGCTGACTTCTATGTAAGTACGGCATAGCCGCGAAGGGCATCAATGACACTAGGTGTCTCGAGAATTTTCCCTCGCATCACTGGCTCTGAATTCCAAATTCCCTTTTTTCCTCTTTCTCTTTCCTTTTACCAAACAGAATACAGTGGCAACAACCTCCCCACCCGTTCAGAAGGCTCATGGAGCATTATCTCCTATATATTCCAGTATGTACCAGCCTATGGATATTCTTTCTAGTTACTCCTATCTCTGATATAGAGAGTGTGTTTTCTGTTTTGTGTGTGTATGTTTCGCTTTTGTCCCGTTTTTTCCTAAACAGGTCACAGCGCTTGTTTTTCGAGTTATAACTAAAGCTAATGATACCATAATCACTTTTGTATTTACAGGCGTTAATGTGTTTGCGCTTTGGGAGGCGCAATTGTGTAACTAACCATGCTCTCTTTTACAGATTTACATTTTGAGATACTGATTGGGTAATATAAAGTGCATGATTGTTGCATTTTTATCGTTTTGTATATAGCACATTTTTTCTATTACGCATTGATAGCAACATAGTGAGCACTGAAGGGATCATTCCTAGTCCTGATGAAGAAGCCTTGATGCTTCGAAACATGTTGACTTGATCAGGAGTATCCGCACATTACACGCAGGACATCTCCGAACCACTTTTTAATAGCACCAGCCTCCACGACGTATTAAAATTTATAAGTCTACGAGGCCAGGTCCTTTTAATTCACTACTTTGCATTCACTTCTGACCCTTCCTCTCACTACTCCTACACCACACATAGTTTTGTAATAACAGTGCTCCCGCAGTAGTCGCTGGTCGTAGCACGCCCGTCCCGCAGCGGGGCGGGAAGACCCTATGATGAAGCATGACACCAATGGCCCTTTTGGTGTGTGAGGGGTATTTAAACAAACACTGCGTGCGTCCTGTCATAACAGGAAACACACCCTTATGAACCTTTCGGGGTGGATCCCTATGTTTTGTCTTAATCTCTAGAGGAGGACGTATCCACCTCCAGTGCCCTCAAAGGACACTACCTCTTCACTCCCTAATCCTGTTTTTTGTAGCTATTTTGACAGCGTGCAGCTGTGGGAGTAATCCAGTAATCCTGGTCCCTGGGATCTTACGGCCAGTGTACCGTGTGTATCCCTTTCTTTCCATTTTTTCATTTTTTCTTGTAGGGACACTTCCCTTTCATACATACACATATACCTTTTCAAGAGACACACCTTTCTAGACACTCACAACATGGCTGAAACAGCAGGCCTCACTTTTGATGAGGAAGAAATCGACAGGATCTTGGCGGCCCTTAATCCCTTTGAGGGACTCAGCAGCACTGATCCAGGTCCGAGCAATGCGGATTGGGATGAGTTGGCAAACCTAAGGAGAACCCAGATAAAGACTGCTTTGCATGGTCTACTAATGACAGAATACCTGAGGGCCAATGCGGCACCTCAAGGCCTAATAGTTCGTAATGAACCGTTTATATTTCAGCAAGATAAATCCTTCAAAAGGATTGGTCACTAATATCGTGGCACTGCACAAGGGATTGGCTGGTGCTTATCATAAAGACAGCCACCCGTCTGGCTCAAGAACTCAAGATTGACATACAAAAACTCGAGGTCCAACTGAAGAGTTATCAATCAACCACTGTTTTGAAGAAAAGGTTGGACGAACTCAATCAACAGATGAGTGAGTACGAAATTTCATTAAAACAGAACAAGTATAAGAAACTGAAAAAGGACACTGCAGCCTTCAATCACGAGCGCGTCTATCCCTACACACGGGATGATTATGTGATAAGAAAAACCAACAGCGACCAAGGGTCAGACAGTGACTTATCTGATGCAGGCTCAAGTGATTCGTATTCAAGCCGAGGCAGTAACCCGAGGAACCAGAGAGGAGGAGTACAACATCAGAGACCCTACAGACCAAGAGGAAGAGTTTGGGACCATTACCAAGGACCACCAGGCTACACGTACTACCCTTATGGCCCGCCACCAATGGGGGACCTTTCCAACACTGGAACCCACCACATCAAGATTTCAACTATTATGGACCACCTTCTTTTTAGGAGCACGCCCTGGACCACCGAGAGGAAGGAACCGGAGAGGCAACCAGGTCCACTGGAGCAACGATCCAGGGGACGTAGCGAGAGTATCAACGAGGAGCATGACAGCGACAGCGAACCAACCATCAACCAGCAGGAGGGACAACTAGTGGTCAATTTGACCGAATATATACTCACTGAAACACAAAAATGTTCTGGAAAAAGGCCTTGGCTTTGTCCCCACCAACAAGTTGGACAAATTTAAACTCTGCCTGGAAATGAAGGAGTTTATACGAAAGCTTAAACTACGGGCTTTTTTGCTAACCAAGAAACAAGTGAGACAACAGAGGAACAGACCCCGGACACTGGGTTACGACTCAAGTCCACATTCACCCCTATGGATGTTACATTACCGGTTGAGTTACTTGCTTTCGAAAAGCTGTAATGGAGGAACTGATGAACATACCGAATGAGGGTACAAAAACATTCCAGAATGTCACACGATTAGAAAAAGAGGCATTACAACAACTAGCTGACAACACCGACTTGGTTATTAAACCCGCTGATAAAGGGGGTGCCATTGTCATTCAAACTAAACATAACTATGACACCGAATGTAGGAAACTACTGGATGACCGACGGAACTACGAGATCCTCCATGTTGACCCAACGGAGGAGATCCGGGTACGGATTATGGGGATGGTTGAAGAAGCCATGGCACATGACTGGGTGTCAAGAAAGGAGGCGGACTTCCTTACTCAGAAGTCACCAAGGACACCGTATTTTTATACTATTCCCAAAATCCACAAGGAGTTAGAATACCCCCGGCCGCCCGATTGTGTCCGGGATCGGTTCCGTACTAGAACCCCTTTCTAAGTTTGCTGACGCATTCCTGCGGCCTCTAGTCCAGACAACAGACACCTATCTTAAAGACACCAAGGCCGTGTTACAACTTATTAAAGATCTCCCTTTGACCCAGAGCAACACCTCCTGCTGGGTCTTGATGTTGAAAGTTTGTATACTAGCTTGCCTCACGATGAAACCCTGGACATTATAGAGGAAGTACTATTCTCCACTACGTGGGATTACCATACACCCCGCAATATGGTGATGGAATGCATCTCTTTGGCCCTGAAAAAGAATTTTTTCTTGTATGAGGGGGTACATTACCTGCAAAAGCATGGGACCAGCATGGGGAGCACCTTCGCTCCCAGTTTAGCTGGTCTCTATGTACACCACTTAGAAACCAACAAGATACTCCATCAATACAATCCGTTCCATGACAATATTGTCATTTGGAAACGCTACATCGATGATGTACTGGTGATATGGAAAGGTGACCCTGAATCCATTGGATTATTCATGATGTGGCTTAACCAACAAAACCCTTTTTAAAATTCACGCATACTTTTTCCAAAACAAATCTGGTGTTCCTTGATCTGAATATCTATTCAGACGATGGGAAGCTCAAAACTATTACACATTTTAAACCAACGGCTAAAAATTGCCTATTACAATACAATAGTTTCCATCCCAGACACCTTAGGGATAATCTTCCCTACGGTCAGTTCCTCCGTCTTCGAAGAAACTGTTCTGAGCTTACAGATTTCAAGAGACAAGCCTCAGATTTGGAGAACAAATTGCTGACACGTAATTATCCAGAACGGATTGTGAAGAGAGGGTTGAAACGGGCAAGAAATAACAACAGAGACGCGCTTTTGGAAAATCGCATTCCTAAAGAACAGGAAACAAGACCCATTTGCGTAACCACTTTTAACACCCACTCCAACCTAGTATCCAAAATAGTAAATAGACACTGGAGATTTCTGAATTGCGGAAGTCTCACTTTTCCAAAACCCATGTTCTCCCACAAGAGAGGCAGAAATCTGAAGGACATCTTGGTCCATACAAGACCGCGCGTGAAACCAATAAAGAATTTGACCACCACCATCCTTCCACCTGTACAGGGTCACTACCCGTGTGGTAACTGTAGTACATGCAATCTTACGAAAAAAGTAAAAACATCCAGTTTACCAATGGTACAGTTTGGGAACAAAGAGGATTCACAAACTGCAACAGCAGGAATGTGATATATATGATTACTTGTCCATGTAGACAAGAATACATCGGGATGACATCTAGACCAATAAAGATCCGTATTGGCGAGCACAAGAGTAATGTTCGCTGTAAAAAGAGCACTACAAAGATGGCAAGCCACTACCTAACCATGTCACACAGCGTGGATGACTTAAAATGGACTGTGATCGAACAACTCCACAACGAAAATGGCCTGCTGGAAAAGGAACAACGTTGGGTGTTCCGTTTGGGCACCTACCTAACTGGTCTGAACGACGATATTCCTTGGGCTCAACTGTCCTAAACCCACATCTAAGAGAACCCTAATGAAGAGATGACCATATCATCGATGCACCCCTATACTAGTTCATGCCGTTTTGGGAACCTCCGTGGCAGATGGCCTACCCTTTCCTTTCTCTCTATTTTTCTTTTCCCTCTTTTGTCTCTTCCCGATTTTTCTCCTCCCTCTTTTTCTTTATTTTATATAAGCTTATTTATCTCAAAGGAAGTTAAGAAAAGCAAGAAGTAGTGTCTATATTCCTGGAGCCATATATACTCCTGATTCATCCTTCACACTCTGTGGACATTAATACTAATCTGGGCTAACCATCATGGAATTTTAATGTGAATATGTGTCTTTTGTCTCTTTCTAAAAACATGGTTAGACCTTGGTACCATCAATGTAGTTATTAATTTTTCCCTCTAAATATGCTAGTGGTAACAGCACTCTTTACACCTTTATGCGTACTCCTTCGGGGTATTAGCGTCCAACTACACTCGTAACTTATCCCTAATTAATTTTGAATTCTGTATTACTATTCAGTTTCACGATGCTCTCTTTTTACAATATTTTTACTATCTTTATTTATGAGAGATCTTGAACGTCGTCGCGCCAATTTATCGATATTCTTATTAAATCACTCCCAACTCCATAAGAATAGTTATCACCCCAAATTGTCTACGACCTCAGTGGGTGTTTGTCTTGTTTATCTGCATGCTTTCCTGACTCTACCGCTCTATTTTTATTGTTTAGCGGTTACAGGAAGTGAATGGTTATCCATATCCGGATACCTACGAACTCCAGGGCAGGTGCATGCATTACCGCTCTAGTCTTTCTGACTTATCAGTCACAGGAAATGAACGGTCATCCACATCCGGTTACTTCCGGTGGTCTGATGCAGGTGCATCCATTTGTGTATAATTTAATACCAATTAACGTCCGCATAAATAGGCGCCTCTCGCGGTTCTCCTTACACAACGGAGCCGCGGGATGGCGAATGAGTGAGGTGTTGCTGACTTCTATGTAAGTACGGCATAGCCGCGAAGGGCATCAATGACACTAGGTGTCTCGAGAATTTTCCCTCGCATCACTGGCTCTGAATTCCAAATTCCCTTTTTTCCCTCTTTCTCTTTTCCTTTTTACCAAACAGAATACAGTGGCAACAACCTCCCCACCCGTTCAGAAGGCTCATGGAGCATTATCTCCTATATATTCCAGTATGTACCAGCCTATGGATATTCTTTCTAGTTACTCCTATCTCTGATATAGAGAGTGTGTTTTCTGTTTTGTGTGTGTATGTTTCGTTTTTGTCCCGTTTTTCCTAAACAGGTCACAGCGCTTGTTTTTCGAGTTATAACTAAAGCTAATGATACCATAATCACTTTTTGTATTTACAGGTGTTAATGTGTTTGCGCTTTTGGGAGGCGCAATTGTGTAACTAACCATGCTCTCTCTTTTACAGATTTACATTTTGAGATACTGATTGGGTAATATAAAGTGCATGATTGTTGCATTTTTATCGTTTTGTATATAGCACATTTTTTCTATTACGCATTGATAGCAACATAGTGAGCACTGAAGGGATCATTCCTAGTCCTGATGAAGAAGCCTTGATGCTTCGAAACATGTTGACTTGATCAGGAGTATCCGCACATTACACGCAGGACATCTCCGAACCACTTTTTAATAGCACCAGCCTCCACGACGTATTAAAATTTATAAGTCTACGAGGCCAGGTCCTTTTAATTCACTACTTTGCATTCACTTCTGACCCTTCCTCTCACTACTCCTACACCACACATAGTTTTGTAATAACAGTGCTCCCGCGTAGTCGCTGGTCGTAGCACGCCCCGTCCCGCAGCGGGGCGGGAAGACCCCTATGATGAAGCATGACACCAAGGGCCCTTTTGGTGTGTGAGGGTATTTAAACAAACACTGCGTGCGTCCTGTCATAACAGGAAACACACCCTTATGAACCTTTCTCGGGTGGATCCCTATGTTTTGTCTTAATCTCTAGAGGAGGACGTATCCACCTCCAGTGCCCTCAAAGGACACTACCTCTTCACTCCCTAATCCTGTTTTTTGTAGATAATATATATATACATATATATATATATATATATATATATCCATATCCATATATATCCATATATATCCATATATATCCATATATATCCAACAAACAAAAGGCGCTCTTAACCGAGCCTCTTGTGACGGCATTCACACGGCGCGGTGGCGAGCCCCTACGAATTCAATCAAATGCCACGGGTAGGGCAATGGGGAACCCACATTAGGACCTGGGGGGATGGGGTCCATGGCATCAATTAGTGCTCATGGAGGTGGCAGTGTGCCCCCTCCCTCTTCAAAAAAAGACTACTACCTAGGGGGATGGGGTCCCTGGGGCCTGTGAAGACTTGGAAGAGGGCCCTCATTCCCCCTCCTCTTAAAAAGAAATACAGTCCTGGGGGATGGGGCTCCGAGGGCCATGGCCCCCTCTCCAATATTATTACAATTTAAAAAACAAGAATTGTTGGCAGGATGGGTGCTGGCAATTAAGCCATTGGAGCCGCTGGGGCCCTGGCACTCCCCCTGAAGTCCTCAACAATAAGTAAGCATCTCAGTGTCCCGGATGGGCACCTTGACACCCAAATAATATTAGAAAAATGAATAAAAAGTACCAGCCCCTCATTTATTTTTCACTGCTCCTGTCAAGGAGCGCCCCATAATGCCCTAGAAAATTTTAACATAATAGATTTTCATGCTTCTGGTGCACTAGAACAGACAGAGGCACCACACAACATATTTTAATGTTGTATGTGGAAGGGAGTGCAGCAACCCACCAGCAACATTAAAAACACCAGCAAATATTCTGGGTCTTTAAATCCAAGCTCCCAGGGGAGCTTACCATATTTTTATGCACTCCTAGCTGGAGCTTTATGCTCTTCAGCTGGAGCGCCGAGCCCCCTTGTGGTCAGTTCTATGGCTGCATTTGTAGCTTGAAAAATGAATCAAACAAATGTTTCTTTTTTTAAGAAAGCTTTCTTAAATATTTGTATGACAGTCACAATTTTTAAACATTGACATTTGTGAATTAATGAATTATACATTTCATTATAATTATTGGTCATTTTACAATAAAGACAATACATGTTCTTTATATATGTTTATATTCTGACCCCTTCATAAAGCAAATAGGCCCACTTTTTATATTTTGATATTCTGACCCTTTGACAAAGTCAGTAGCTCTGTCTTACTTAAAATGATACACATTATAACCAGCTATGTGCAACCGCTAGAGTTTGGGCTCAAGGCCCTGTTCTCAACCCACTGCAATGCATGGCTTGTACGCAGTGTGGGAAGTTGGACACCAGCGAGCGCAGGGCCTGGGCCGTGGCCAATCACACACCATGTGTGGTTTGTGGTTGGCTGCCCGCAAGGAGTTTTTGTGCGTAGCGCTTGGCCACAGGCCAGGCGCTGCTGCCAATCCCACATGGCTGCCCATGAGATGTTGGATGCAAGGCCTGGCCGCAGACCAGGCCCTGTGGTGAACTTAATACCACCGACGGCCTAAGGCGTTACATAGAAAAATAAAATATTACTCTGCGTAAAAAAAAAAGAAAACTAAAAATTCACTGATAAAAGCAGATGTTAAAGTGACGTTATATTTGTTATATTTAGGTATGGTAACATCTTACTTTACATTAAAAAGAACCATAGAAATTCACTGAAAAAAAGAAGGTTAAATGGATGTTATAGTGAGGTGAAAATGTCAGTTAAACATATTGTTTTAATCTAACAAAACCACTGAAATTCATTAGTTATATTTATCTCTAGGAACTGTAAATCGTGGCCTAAGATAAATATAACTCGCACCCTTGCCACGCACTGCTAATTACCTCACATATTACAGCGCAACATGTTATGATCTATGACATCATTGATAACATGACTGCAACATCTGAAATGACATCATTGATAACAAGACTGTGCATGAAGAACTTCTTCCCTGCCTTCCACGCCCCTTGTGATCCTCCCCCTCCGGATTTACTCCCTTTTTGTACAAACTCCTATGATCTATCTCACTTTACTCCCATGCTTACAAACCCCTTTCTCCCCCTCCTAGTTCAATCCCATTGTATTAACAAGCTTCTTAAGCCCCCTGCCATGTTTTTCTTTTTTTTTTTGC
The DNA here is from genome assembly GCA_963921515.1 of Calotriton arnoldi. NCBI lineage: Eukaryota > Metazoa > Chordata > Amphibia > Caudata > Salamandridae > Calotriton > Calotriton arnoldi. The sequence continues at coordinate 746,951 of CAWUFW010005848.1, forward strand.
AAACCCCTTACTTTCACTCGTGCTTTACTTATTTTTGTACAAACGCCTCACTTCCTCTCCTAATTGACTCCTGTTTTTTTTGTTTTACAATACTCCTTACTTCTGGTTTACTCCATTTGTTATTTTTTATTTTTGTGGTGGGGTTTCATCATTTTGACTTTTCTCTAATATGAAGTTTCATCAGCCTGTTTTCCTCAGGCTGACTTTCTTCACTTTAGATATTCAGCAACATGACAGATTGCCATCTTCCAAACTACCTAAGCTACAAACCCTCATCCTACCTCCTCTGAATTTAGCAAGAAATTAAGAAAATCTAAATATGTGGGTGTGGGAAACCCCTAAATTATTACACCTCAATTATACATCCACAGATTGGTGGGTCAGGGACAGTGATAAACCTTAATTTCATGAGTCATGTGTGCCAGGATAAGGCACAATATGATATAAAAACAGACTCAATAAGTCATTTCCAGGGTGGAATTAGAATATTTAGAAATATTTATTACAAAATTCAAACGGTGCAATGCAGAAATTTTAAAGTGAAGCTACATAGAGCCATTGCTCTCAGCAATAGGAGAATTATGTGCAAAATTAAAAATAGTTTAAGTCCCAATGAGCAGCAAAGTCAGTAAGAAATCAGACAGTATTCCTAGGAGCATCAGAAAGTCTACTGGTTCATCCCCAAATTTGAGGGTTTACATAGGAAATCTTCTCATCAAGCAGAATGAAAACTGGAAATTCATCATGGTGTGAGTAAAAGAATTGCTATTTTGGTAAATCAGAGCACATAATTACTGAACGTCATATTGCCTTATCATCTAAGCGCTATCCCACTACATGAATATTGAGTCATCCCAATCTGCACTAAAGTCATCTAGAGATCAAAGAACAAACTAGTTGCAAAATAGCAGCAAACTATTGTGACTGAATGCAAAATAGCATCCAAGCGAAAAAGACCTTGAAATGATTACATTACTGAGCCAATGTTGGAGAATCTTCCTCTAGAACAACTTCATTTGGATGTCAATAAACATCATCCTGCTTGAATGAATGCAACAGAAAAAATAAAGAGTCAATGTGCAGGGTGAGACATCCATTTTGAATAAGATGGCATCAAGGCCTAGTGAGGCCTAGTTAGCGTAAGCCAGGAAAAAACACTTTAACAGGTCATAGCAACATTGTTTCAAAGACAATAGCATCATTTAAATGCATACATGTGGATTTGAATGTAGATCCATACTATGCATATGGTTGAAACAAACAAATAACATGAATGCATAAAACCTCCACAAATATTACCTATGAACCCCTTTTAATGTCTATAATTTTTATTGTGATATATGTAGATATATTCGTGCTAACTCTAAATGTTTCTTCTTCAACCAACGAAGTGGACGAATGGAAGGCGGGGGTTGAAAGGTGTTTAAGTTGTTTCTGCACAGCAAGTCACATGGGTGCTTAGACAATTTCACTTCACCTAGGCTGCACTGCTGGTACTAGTTTAATGCTTCGCATTATATTCATAAAGTGCTTCTAAATTTAGGAGCAGTCTAGAGACGCAGCAGTTAGCATTCTAGTACTTGTGCATGCTTAAAGCATTGGTATTGCAACTTCAGCATAGCTGGCCAGATCTTATGGTGTCACATGTAGGTCATAGTGCAGACTAATTGGACTTGTGAGAGAGACATTTGGAGAAGGGAAATCAGCAAGCTACGTACGGATGACTTGCCTGTCAGTTTACCTGTCAAAGGGTTCTGACGAATGAAAACAAGTATAAATCTCAGAAAATTAATAAAAATGTTTTTGATTAAATGATGATGCTGTATATATCATGTCTCATAGCACACATTGATAGCCCATTGGAGCAGATTTAGCCCAAAAAATCAAAGAAATAGAGGTCAAGTGGGAGGTTTTTTGATATAATGTTTGGTGTGTTTGTCCCCTTTTCTCCCAGACCTAATTGAACCATTCGAGGGTGTTCCCTTTCTTTGGAGTGTTCACGGTTTTTCATCCATGGGATCTTTATTGATTGATCTGTATTTAGAGATATCTTTTGATTGAACCAAAAATCACTCTGGGAACGAATATCACTATTTCCACGTCTAAGGGGGTGGGGAGCGAGAATAACCTTACTTTTCCAGAAAACCTTTCCTGAAGGTCATCTTTTTGTATCTTTTCTGATAAAACCTTATCTGTGTCTTATGAACCACTCATGCAAGTGTAGTCTGTCTAAATAGGATATTTACACACATGTGTATACTAACGCAGGTTTACTAATAACACAAAAAGATTAACATATCTCCTTTAATTCCGAAAGTTATTGTCCCATTACAGATAGAACATCTTCAACTTGGTTATAGGCCTACTAGCTGTCCCTCCTCATTAGTTACACCTATTCCAGTTAAGCACTGTAGAAACAATCTTTATTAAATCCTTAACATGGAAGGCCTAAAGACATTTGGGTTTTCTGATGAGGACTTTTCAGCCCTGATAGGACAGGCACCATCTACAGAAAGAACAACAATTATGTCGAATTCAGACAATAGTGAATGGAATAATCTCTTGAACTTGAGGAAAAAATTAAAAAGTATGGAGTCGCACATGCATTTTATGCTGGAATATTTGAGAGCTGGTGTAATTCCATCAGGACTTAGAGTCCGTAATGTACCAGTCCTATTTATAGAGATACGTAAGTTCCTGGAGCTGTGGTCCCAAATTGCGAACCGCTGCTCCAGGGACTGGATGATCTTGATCATAGAGACAGTCAAAGAAGTGATGGCTGTGCTTAGCCAATAGATAATTGAAATGGAAGAAAAACTTAAAACAATAACAGCACTAGAGGAAGCAAAGGCGAGACTTGAGAGCATGAGTAGTAAAATGAAAGATTTTGAAGAACATTTAATAAGTAAAAAGACAGAGAAACTCAGAAAAGATATACGGTGGTACACCCAAGAGAGAGCGTATCCCTATCTTGGCACCACGTATTACCAGGACTGGAATCAAAGCACCAACTATGAAAATCAGAGTAGAAACAGTAGGAGGAAGGTTCTTACCTTCTCTGATACCTATTCCACAGACTCTGATGGTGATAGCTCAAATACATCTGAGGAAGCTCAGTACAATTACAGGGCCAACAGAAGAAGACAGGAAAATCAACAATTTTATCAGGGCCAACCTTCTTTTTTACACAGGGGACAGAACAGGGGGAGGAACAGACGATGGACACAGGACAGAGGTAAACAGCAACAGATGAACCAACAACATCAGCAACCCTACCTCAAAACCGCAAATCAACAATACTGGAGATCCTAGACAGAGTAAAGTATCACACCACCACAGATGATACTTTACCCATTTTTAACCTGTCATCTGTGGCACTGTCTAGTGATCAGATCTCGGTATTGGGGAGAAGGTTGTTCTTTGTACCTAGTACCAGATGTAACACTTATAAACTCCATCAGGACATCTTTTCTTTCTTCCGCAAGGTGAGATTGAAGAAATTCTTTATGCACCATCCTGTAGAAAATAATGAGGTCAATCTATCCAAATGTAAGCCCATATCTACATTTACACCTACACTAGAGATGGTGGGTCCGGAAGTTAGCATTTTCGAAAAGACAGTCTTAAACGAAGTGCAACGCATCACAATCGATACAACTTGTCACCGAGTGAGAATTTGGCTCTTAATAACAACAAAACAAATCAAGAGATAATCATCAAGCCCTGTGATAAGGGAGGGGGTATAGTAGTGATGGACAAAACCAGCTACAATTGTAAAATCTGTGATATGCTGGCTGTCCAGGAGCACTACAAAAAAGCACATCCCTCTGAACTGGGTAAATTGAACACCAATATCCAACGAATAACCAAGAGGGCACTTGAGAAAGGACACATTTGCCAGCATGAATATGCCTATCTGAACAAACCATACCTGGTAGTACCAGCTCTCTATGGGGTCCCAAAAACACATAAGAGCACTGTTGATCCACCTTTGCGACCGATCATTTCAACTATAGGAGCTAGTACTGAGCCCCTGTCTAAATATGTAGACACGTTTCTTTGTCCGCTGACCATAAATTACCAATCATACATCAGGGACACTGGTGATATGATTGATAAAATTGAAGGTATGTCCTTTGACCCTGATCGTGAAGTCTTAGTAACGCTTGACATTGAGGCTCTTTATACTAACATTCCTCAATGTCAAGCGTTACAATCGGTGGCATCCCTCCTGGCTAGAACACCAGGTAATAGGCCAGATGCCTTTGTCCTGGAATGCTTACAGGTAGTCCTTCTGAATAACGTTTTTGAATTTAATGGACAAACGTACCAACAGATCAAAGGTACGAGCATGGGGGCTTTTTGTGCTCCCAGCATAGAGAACATCTACATGGGGGAATACAAGTTAAAACACATCTTCAATGAGGCAGCACCATTCTATGAAAACGTTAAAACGTGGAAACGTTTTATAGATGATATTTTTTTCGTATGGAGTGGAGATACTGCCATGTTACAAGAGTACATCGCATGGCTTAATGCCAGTGATGTTAACCTCAAATTCACGGCCAAATTTAGTACTTCAGAGGTGGAATTTTTAGATATCCTCATTTCTGGATATACAGGTACTTTGCAGGTAAGTTTCTTTAGGAAACCGACAGCAAAGAACACGATTCTTCAACATCAGAGTTTTCACCCCACAAGCAAAAAGGATTCGATCCCTTTTGGCGAATTTCTGCGAATTCGCAGAAACTGCACGAACATCAAAGATTTCAACAGGCACGGTGACCTTCTGAAGAAACATCTTTTAGATCGAGGGTACCCCCACCATTTAGTCAAGACTGCTTTTAAACGGGCAAAATATTATAACCGTGATGCGTTATTACAGGGGACTACTCGAGAATCTAATGACCAAATAGTGTGCGTAATCAATCACTCACAATTGAACTTCAAAATAAAAAATATTCTAAACAAAAATTGGAAGATACTGAAAGTACATGATGATGGGGAACAAATAAGGCTCCCAACAGGAGCATACAGAAGAAACCGTAACCTCAAAGATGTACTAGTGCATACCAGAAATAGGCCTGAGATCAAGAGTGACCAAAGGACAATCACTGGCTTGCCACTGATTATGGAAAACCATAAATGCGGCTCGTGCCACGCATGCGAGATGGCCATTGTGACAGATTGTTGGGAGTACAATGGTAAGAGTGGTAAGCTTAAAGATTTGACAAACTGTAAAAGTCAGAACATCTACATTTTGTTGTGCCCTTGCCACTTGGGGTACATTGGGAAACGGCAGGGAATTCCGTGTGAGATATAGTGAACATAAATCTGCAATCCGCACAGGGAGAATGACTGGTACTATTGTACAACACTGCTGCAATAAATACCATTCTGACACAGATCTGAGATGGTACATCTTGGAGAAAGTAAAATCAAAAGCAGGTGTATCTATGGAACAGGTCTGTAAGCAAAGGGAAACCTTTTGGATTTTTAAGTTGAATACAGTAAAGGCAGGACTCAATGAAGAAACTGTTTGGAGTATTACCCAGAAATAAGACTGCTATGATGTGCGATTAGGCAACCTATTCGGGTTCTTATTTTAATGATTAAGACCCAATGTAAAAAACTGGGTTGTTGTCATCTAATTGGGTAACATATACAATCATTCCCATGTAGGTACTCCTAATCAGTATGCCAAATGCAGTATAAACGTGGGATTGTGCAACATGTCGGACAAGAGATTATGTTGTACTCACTATTCTGTTTTTCCTCAACAGGCATATTTTGCCTTACAGAACATTGCTGTAATGACTAATAGAGTTCCTATTGATAAACATGACAACATATCCATCTTCGCGGCCTAATAATACACGTTGGACGTTAGAAATCTATGCATTGGGTATCGGCATTAGACATATCTTGCTTTATGCAACATTGTCGTCATGACTAATAGAGTTCCCATTGACAAAACATTGTTACCTAATAATACATGTTGGACGCAAGATATCCATGCATTGGTATCGGATGTATAATCTTAAACACATAATATCCACTCCAAGATAGCACTCATGTTACATGGCCCATATGTTTCTTGCAATTGTATTGCACCCATAGATATAGTATGATTGGACCTTATTGGTTTTACCGTCTCCCAACTGATAATATTATCACCTTATGTGAACCATTATTATTACACTATATCAGGTCCAAGTACTGCTATTTATATTGTTACTTACAGCACATCATTAGCAGGTTCACACGTGGTGAAATATAGATACATATTATACGTCTAAATATTGGGTATTTAATTGTACTGCACTAAATAGCAGTATGGATAAAATAAGACATGCGTTTATTATGGTTATTAATAGCCTTTTAAAGAACATCAAAGTGAACATCTACATTCCAATATGACGCCGTCGGTTGCACTCAAGATTGAGGCAAATACCTCTAATACGCTCTGCACGGCGTCATGCAACGTCACTGATGCTACGTAGGTCACGTTCCATCTGCAGGAAATATAACACGGGGTGATTTAAGGAGCACTCAATGCTCGGTGTACTGGCCGCATCGGACTTCAGGGGCCTGATTGAGGACATTGCCGGTGAGTAAACTGAGAATCAGTGCATGTCCGTGTGTTTTACACGAGAACACGCCATTTTATGCACGATAGTATCTTATGGTCCCTGCTCAATTTAAAGTATAAAGACGCACATTCATGGGGACCCTTGCTTATATCTTTCAGCTATGGGCCATAGTTATGAGTTTTAATCACCAGTATGCTCATGTGCTTGGCCAACGTGGCTACATATATGGTTGTAATTGAAACGAGAAGTAATACCAAATGAGAGTTCTTGCAGACATACTAGGTTAAACCATGGTTTTAGTGCAAAGTATTGTGGTAGTCTTGGGTGATATTGTCCGCGTAATATCCATTCCATGAGTCAAGCACTGCATTGTAATTACAACTACTCATAGCTATGCAGAGGGAGTTTGAGATTTTCTGCAATATAACAAAACAGCTAAGCGATGCTGGTTCGTATAGTCTATGTTTATCTTAGTTGTTTGTATAGGTTTAGAATTTTGGAAGTTTAAAATTAATAAATGCACTTAACCTTTGAGTGCTCTAGCCAACATGGTCTTTGAAATTAGCATTACGCATGTCGTATGAAGGCTATATGCCCCTGTTACCGCATATTCCTTTTTTTTTTTTTTTTGGATCAGCTTTGAACTAATTAGTGAAGACTGGAGCCCTAGGATATTCTTATAAGACCCCCACGCGCAGTAACATATTGCCGAAATCTATTTCATCTTATAATTGGTGTTCCATGGACAAAGATATGAAAAGGTGTGTATGCATGTTCATACATGTTTGGAGGCACCTAAACATCCTCTTATCAGTGAGGTTAGCGAGTACTTGGAGTTAGTGACTACTCACTCCATAAACTGAACCTAAGTATAATTACATCTTCACAGGTATTGATGCCACTTCATGAGTGGTGCTAAAGATCCTTGAAACTAATCTGATAAATACTTACCTCATAGTGAAAAGGATCAGTGGGTTTCAATCAACAGAAGGTAAACTCATAAAGGATAATACATGTAGGTGACAGCAACACACTGCTTTTAGGAGAGAGATGTTTCTAACTCCCCCTCTTTTTCTTACCATCCATAGTACAATATAGAAGTATTCGCGCCTGGCGTGTAAGGAGAGATTTTTATCTGATCCTGATGGCATGCCAACATCTGCGTATCGGCCAGTAGCTGTGCCACTAGGAATTTCTCCACACTGCACTCATTTGTAAGTTAGAAGAGTGTACTCTCGAGCACACTTTGTGCCTCCTCTTGGGACACACATAATACAACACAGTAGCAGGTCACTTGGAGCACTATAATTGGCATGTTTACGTTTTCACGTTGGGTTCCTTATTATGGTATGCTATGATGGCTGTGGTATTTTTGGATATATCTATGCCCTTTTACTCTTTTCCTCTCAAGTTTGTGGTTCTGGATTCTCTAAGACTGATACACACTTTTGGTAACTCTGGAATAAGGCTCTTGCACCCCATTTCTCTTTTTTCTGATATTTCTGATTTTTAACGCCTTTGTTTGGATCTTAGTTTGGTTCAATCAATTTAAGACAAATTATTATTGTATGGGTTTTGCTGAGACATGTTATTTAAATATTATAGGTACCCCATACCACTCGTTGAGAAATCATAATTGTGGAAGGTCCTGAGGAAGGTGGTCAACACAAGGATAATACCACTGAAATGCGTGTCGGCCCATTTGTATGTGCGCGCAGCCCACAACACGGTCATGGAGACCTTAAACATTTCTGTCCCCTTCTGACCATGAGTTGTATGTGCTCTTGGGTTGGTTGTCAGTATGTATGGCTTGGTAGAGTATGAATGTGGATATGATATGTTAGTATGATTGTGTGGTGAACTAATAGGGGTCTCATGAAGAGAATTGTATCTTATGTGTAATTAGATACAGGATTTTTTGTTTATTTATGTAATGTATAAAAAAGAAAAGCATGAAAAATTTATTTTTTTCAATAATATGTATGTCATTTAAAATTTTTGATACTACAAATGAAAACAAGTATAAATCTCAGAAAATTAATAAAAATGTTTTTGATTAAATGATGATGCTGTATATATCATGTCTCATAGTACACATTAATAGCCCATTGTAGCAGATTTAGCCCAAAAAATCTAAGAAATAGACGTCAAGTGCAAGGTTTTTTGATATAATGTTTGGTGTGTTTGTCCCCCTTTTCTCCCATTCCTAATTGAACCATTAGAGGGGGTTCCCTTTCTTAGAAAGGTTTCTGACCCTAAAGAACCCAAGGCAGTAAGGGCCAGATGTACGAAACCTCCAGTTTGCATTTCCTAAATAGCGAATCCTAAGAAATCGCTATTTAAGTAATGCGAAATGGAATGTACAAAAATAGAGGTTTCCTAATAGCGATTTCTACGGAGTAGGGAGGAATCGCTATTAGGCAATCGCTAATTAGGAACTGCTAAACCATTCGTCCCTTTGGGCCTAGAGGCCCATAGGTTCGAATGATTTTGCATTTCCAATTTTGCAATTTCCCAATAGGAAATTGCAAATTAGGAAATGCAAAACCAAGGGTGCATATGGGCTAAGGCCCCCCTTGATGCACCCCCCCAAAACCAAGGGTGCCTATGGGTTTAAGGCCCCCCCCTTGATGCACCCCCCAAAAAAGGTGGTGCACATGGAAAGCGCACAAATGTCCTAGCGGTATGTGTGCACTACATGGCCTTTTAAAAAATGCATTTTGGGAGCATTTTTTTTAAATTGCACATGGCTACCATTAACTTGGAGTCAATGGTAATAGCATTTCCTATTTAGGAAATGCTTTGTACATGTGCTTAGGAAATTGCACAAAGGAAATCCCTATTTGCGATTTCCTATTTAGAGAACCGCAAAATATGATTTCTACTGGGTAGAAATCGCATTTTGCGACTGCGTTTAAGCGTTTGTACATATTGAAAGGTGGTATTGCATTTCTTAACGGACACAAATTGCGATTCAGTCCGTTAAGAATTGCAATTTACTTTCATACATCTGGCCCATGGTGTTTAATTTATTACCCGGTTGCTCCCTTATTCTCAGCATCGGGAGGGCCCCAGCATCCTCATATAATGGCTGTGCTGGTTGTCTACCCCTTTTGTCAATGAAGTACTTGTGTGACAAGCAAACTCTACTTTTGTAGGATTTTTGAAGAGATCTTGATGACTTTTCAGGAATCTCTTTAGTTATGAAGCTTTAACAAATCATAAGGTCGGTTCAGAGAGTTAAGTACAAGAGGTACACAGATTATTGACAGATATATGCATGTGATTAGAGATTGTGGTGTTGTCTATTTCAAAAGGTGAACAAGATAGCAAAGTGAAGGTGCAGTAAAAGTCAAATGAAATAGATTATTGAGTCAGTTTGTGGTACAGTGTAGTGCAGACATAGTTTCTCTGATATTCAGGTATCCTGCATCCTCAGATCGCTGACCCACACAGGTCAAAGTGTGTGAGGCTCTCTCCTGTTTATCAATTAAACGCATTAATCTTTATTATAACACAAAGTGACTCATGTATGTATGGTGCTTAAAAGAGGGGCTAGTGTGAGCAGTAGGTGGTTAGCCCCACCAGATTATGGCTCCAGCAACTTCTCTGCCTCGATAAAATCCTGGGTACCAGAGGAGACAAACTATGTTTTGCAGAAGTTCTCGTCCTGCAGTGAAAGACATTAACAGATCTTAGAGAAGTAAATTCATGAAATTAGCAATTTTAACGGTACTTAACAGTCTCGGGAAAATGATTTGGAACCAATTAAACTAAATATCAGTTACTGGGATTATAAAATAAAAAGTGGTTGTGGTGGGATTAAGATTAGATACATAGGCCACAGTAAACCACAAAAACATTAATGGAACTTGTGAGAGAGCAGAAATTAGAATTAATAAAAATGTTCTGCAAACCATATGCATTACGAGCGTGACTACAAAGGGCATCTCTAGTGGTTTGGATTTAATTAGAGTGTCAGTAAGAGAAAGGACCACAAAATCTTCCCCCTAAGGTTTTAACTGAGCTGCATGAAGCCTCAATTAAAAATTGTATTTTGCCCAAGGTTATAAAAGATGAATGTTTATGGTAATATTTCAATCTAACAGGATTTTTGAAGCAAGTAATTGGAAAAACACAATTATTTCATGTCATTAGATGCCTTATTTCTGATTAAAACAACAATAGTCTCTCCAGGTTTCCTAAAAGTGTATCCACATAACAGAGTTACGTAAGCTTGTGACCAAGAGGGGACATCAAAAGTAATTAATAATTTAAAAAAAAGGGACAACATTTCCTAGGTTTCCAGGGATGATTAACTGCCTGGATCAATATACAGTTTTTCACCAGCAGACCTATCAATGGCTTTGTTTTAGGATTAACTTTATGTGATCTTACCATCTCGTTGAAGCTTTAAATTGGATTTCCCTTTTGTTCTGTTGAGAATTACTGTCCTATACATCCATATCACACACAAACACATGCACACACAAGCAGCTACAATCTGTGCAGGTGCTGAAACAATGCAATTTATGTTTGTCTAGTATTATTGATTGGCTCCCCTAGTTAACTCTTTTGGAACTGTGGGGCATATTATCTAAAAAGTGCGCTAAACATCGCAAAGCGTGTTTAACGAGCACTTTTTTATCGCCGGCTATCGTCGGAATAATTTGCCATGCTAACGCTGTATTAGCGACATTTAGCGCTATGGCGATAATTATTCCAGCCATAGCGGTGTTTTCCATGAAACATCGCTGGTTTTCCAGCGATGTTTCATGGAAAACGGCGATAACCTTGCTGATACGACCCTGTGGTCGTATCAGCATAATCCACCCCCATGTTAGATATGGCTAACACCTGCTAATTGCAGGTGTTAAATAAATGGCGATGACCCCGGTTAGCGCGACTTTTCACGTCGCTAACTGGGGCCATGGCCACCTTGCTAATAGGCGATAGGCCTGTTAGCGGGTGTTTCCCAGGTTTGTTCGTCGGGAATGCCCACTTTGCATGTCATTAGCGATAAATATCGCTGACATGCAAAGCGGTAAAAACACGGGCGCTAATGCCCGAAAACTGTCTCTAACTGCTGTTATAGACAGTTTGCTGATAGGGCGATAAGAATATCGCCGCTTTAGCAGCAAAAAGTGCAGCTAAAGCGGCGATAGTGCCCTTGCTAATATGCCCCAGTGTTTTTTAAACCTTTGCTCAGTTTTAAACGTTTTCTCAGAACTTTCACTTGCATTTTTCTAACGTGTAATCACGAGCCATGCCAAAGGCACGCTTGCAAATGGGAGCGGGCAGTCCTGTGTTTGTCTTAACCCTGGACATCGAGCAAGGCGTGCAAGTTTGGAGTGTGGTTGCTAAAGATGGCAGGGACTCTAGCAACCATGCTACAGGATTCAGAAGTGTCAGCCACTCTCCTTTCACCATCACCTCGGCTGTCAGTACATTCCCGTGTAGAGGACTATTTGACTTAATCGGGTTTGTAACAATGCACAAACGAATACAAACTGAACACCGCCAGGCACACTAAATAGGAAGAGAGAAAAAACTAGCTGCTCATAAACTCTTTTCCAAGTTTAGAAGCACATTAAGCACAAGAAGTGTGATTCGTGTTAATGATTCAGAGCACTGTGTAGAAATGGCTTGTTCATTACCCAACTTATATGAATACATTTATGCTAAATATTCAGAAATATGACTATGAATGTATGAATTTATTTATAGTGGGATATTTATTTATGCTCCAGAAGCTTGTAGTCACAGAAATAAATCAGGCAATATCAACGCTGAAATGATTCCCTTACCTTCCTTTGAGAATGCTCTATGGTTGCTAATGGTCAACCTGTTGCCTCAGGGCTATGGGATGCATGCAGGGGGCCATATGGTGTGCCCCCTGTCTGCATGCACCCCCTTTCCTGCACGGCATGGACTGTATAGTCCATGCCGTGCAGAAACAGGCTTTGGCGCTCCCATTGTGGTGCCTTTTTAATAGGCACCACCGTGGGAACGTAAAAGGACTGCCTGCCAGACCACGAGGTAACTCGCAATCTGGCAGGTGGGCGGCGATGAGGTTTGGTGGTGTGGGGCGGTGGCATGGAGCCTGCTCCCACTCCGCCAAACTCATAATAAGGCCCTAAGTGGTGGATGGTGTACCTCTGTTGACCTCAGTGGGCAGTAACCATCCTTCAACTTACAAATGCCACCGGTGGAAATAAGACCCTCATGATTAGGTTAAGGTAGTGCCAATGATGGATCTGATCATTATTGCAAAACGAAAGTCCATGAACTTCTCAAACAATCACAATAATTAAAACAAATAAATAAACACAACTATTCTTATTTCCCCAAGTAACTACACATAATTTGAGATATTTGAGACTAGTAGGCAAAACTCCTGGATGCAGATACTACACCAGAGAATATTACAACAGTTGCCCCAAGCCATGGCCTGTTTAAAGGGGTTGAGGAGGCTTCCCTTTTGAAACTTTGAAACTGTAGAGTGAGAAGATGAATGGAAGATCTCCTCAATCTCACTAAGGGTATTTGTTGGACCTGGCCCTCTATGCAAGGTCACCGTTAATTATTGCCTGCCTTTGCCTTCTTTTGCTGAACCCGTTTTTGTTGGCTTTTAGGACTCTGCACGTTTTTCCTGCTAACCAGTGGTAAAGTGTTAGTACTCTCTCACCTAAAACATGGTAAACTGCCATTTCAACCTGTGCCAAGCTTAAACCTTCCTTTGTAATACTTGTAAGTTACCCCTAGGCTAGGCCCTGAAGGCTCATAGGACAGATGGCATGGTATTTAAAAAGTAGGACATCTGTGTTTGTTTTCCATTTCCTGACAGGGAAAATTCCTAAATCTGTTTTTCACTGTTGTAAGGCCTATTTCTCCCATAGGCAAATACTGTGTTACCTTATTTCACTTAATAAGTGATAACTTCAGATTGGGAGCATCTAGAGAAATTATGTTTACATTCAAATAAATTGCAATTTAAAATCCTCTTCAATGGTAATGTCGGATTTTAGATTAGAATTTTGAATCCATTATTCCAATATTAATGACAAAGTACTGGGTCCCCTCAAAAGGCGGAGATTCCTATTGGAACTGCCTACTGAGTTGTTGGTAACAAATATCATGAGCTACAAGCTGAATTTTTCCGGATTGATACACTTGTGCTGCATGAAGCTGGTTGTCCATTTATCAAGCTCTCTTTCAGTGCTTAATTTGTAAATAAATAAGTGCCAGGGCCCTCGTTAGGAGGCCGCTGCAGCCTACATCACCCATTACCCCTACAAGCACTGCCAATGGCAGTTCCAGCTCAACTACTAACCATCATACACCGACAAGTGTGACATTTTAGGCTATTCCAAGCTATAAGGATGGCTTGGGCGGCAGGTATTAGTCATTTTTAAAGTATATTAAATTAATAAACAACTGTTGTTGTGCTGATCTCTAAATAGAAAAAACGTATCAACAGCAGTATGCCTCCCAGACCATGGATTTGAGTTTTGTTTGCGAATAAGAATCTACATAAGTCTTCCTATTCGGGTTCAAGTGATGAATTATTTTCTTTGTGCTACTTTTTCAATAAGGTATGATGCCCCGTACTCGTTTTTCAAACAAACTATTTCAATAAACACTCTTGTTCCAGGAGTTTGCCTAATTTGATCTTTATCTTTTTTCTTTTTGATTTTATATACACATTTTTACATATACATGAGGTATTTACATACTGCACCGTGACAATGCAAACTAATTTGTGTGTAACAGCATTTAGGACAATGTGTGGCACTGTAACTTAAACATATGATAAGTTCTTTACACCTCAAGACTTTTGAGGATGAATCCTAAGTATGGCCAGGCTTCTATTGATGTGACTTGTGTCCTTCTAATATTTGTTGTAGGGACCTGATTCCCTTAGGTCCTCTCTCTTTTGTTTACATACTGATACTATTCTATGGCCCTTGGGAGGTCAGAGCATTTGTTGTTAAGCTGGTTAAGCGTCCTATGTTACACTTTCCTTGTAGTGCCCCCTGTGCACTGATATTAGCTGTACGTGCTAGCTCTTGGCCTCTGGGTAGGATATGCCGACGTGTTTCGACCTTCTGGGGTGGACCTGGGTTGTAGTTGTGTGGAAAGTCTTCTTCAGGGCAAACGTTCTTGTGGGACACGTATTCCTGCTTGTGTAGGGTTAGGATTCTTAAGGTGTGTTCTTTTCTTTGCATGGAAGGCTGTCTTCTATGACAGGTGCTGTAGGCTGTGCGCCTTTTCATGTGGCTTCTGGGACTTGGAATTAGTCCTTTGTTTGTCCGGACTTGACACCTATCTTCTCCTTTCCATTCCGTGTGTCCTGTTACCACCAGATTCCACCCAACACTGCAGAAGCGAAGATATGCCCAGTCCACTACCCCTGTCCTGGCAGCTACCACTAGTATAAACACAGTAAATAGCCGCCAGGAACACAGGGAGAGGGTGGGGGTTGAGAGGGAATACACAAGGAGTCAACACCCGGGCAACACACTCCCCTCTGACTGCTACAGGAAAGTAGAAAGCGCATATACCCTAGAGGAAAAACAAACAACAGGAATTCAAATTAACACCAATAAACATCACTCATGAACATGCATGATCAGGCACTGCTTGGCGCATGAAAAGACAAACTCTTACCCGTATTACGAGCACAAGTTGCCCATCCATCAAGGATAATGTTGAGTCCAAAACTCGCTTTTACGAGTAGAAAGGAGGCAAAAGAGATTCCCCCAATTTCCAGTGCGTTTATCCTCAGGAATAAAATGCAAGGGGAAAAAGTCTGGTACAGACATAAAAAAACCCCAGTCTAGGAACTAAGAAAACAAACCCCAAAAAGAGAGAAAAATACGTCCTTAACAACATCTCAGACGGGTTGTAAAAAAGAACCCTAGTGTGTAAAATGTCCATAAAACGATAGTGACGGGTCGTAGAAATCCAGGAAGTAGCCCAGGGGAAAGAAACAGGCACGCAGCCACGTACCTGTAAATCTATTCAATCCGGTAGCATGAAGAAAGGATACCAGATGCCCAGCGATTTCACATCCAATGTGGGGGGAAAAAACAATGTCCCAGAACAAGAAGCGCCCACAAGCCTACGAGCGGCAAGTCCGAGAGGGGAAACGAGGCAAGACGATCCAAAATGCAGGAAACAGGAAACAAAGGCGAAGTCCTTCCGGGTAAGAAGACCGGGAAACGAAACCAAGCAAAGAGGTCCAGCTGTCGGCCCGTTTTATACCCCTACAATCGCGCCAATTTCACGCGCGCACCAGCAGTCCTGCTCATGCATCCACATAGAGAGAGGAGAGGAGAAGGTAGGCACCCATCTAATCCCTAACACCGTGCACACTGCTTCCCTTTTAAATGGAAAAAAACAGCACCACCATGTGGCAGACTGTCATAAGTGCTAGTGTTGACAATTAAGTGCAGGTGCCAAGCACCGGAAACCAGCAGCTCAAATTAAGACCTGCTCATCACAAATATAGCATTATTCTTGTTGACGAACGTTGGCCCCATGTAGAGTAACTAATTAAATGATGTGAGTTTTCAAGGCCCTGATATTTGATATATGGGCAACCCAAAGATCTGGAAAAATAAATTTAAAATTCAAGTTGGTTGAAATATATTTTCTCTTTGTTTATCAAAACAAATTACCCATTCAAAATGTCCAGAAAAAAATACCTTTGATTTAATTTAAATATATAGATTTAGAGACCTGCTGCATCATCTATGGTCCTGCCTATGATGCGAACGACAAAATATGGTGCAAGTTGCAAACTCTGTCATTTGTGAGAGTATGGTGCGTGCAAATTAGTAGGTCTGGGCAGTATTTCAATTGCACTGTAATTCGTTGTTACTCTTTGATGTGGAATACCGATAATTAAATGATTACCCTTCCTTGAGTAATTAATTAATAGTTAATTACTATAGAAATTTTAGGGGGACACCTACAGAGAGAGCCCATTTAGCAAGAGTGAGTGGCTGCTTGTGCTTGTTTTTCCTTTTCTGCTGCATTTAGCAGTATTTCTTAGTGCAAAATAAACCCACACTTCCATTTTAGATGCAAGGGGGCATTTTTGCCCTAAGAAATAGCATTAAACGCAGCATTACTTTGCTCATGTAATTCAAGCATAATCTTGCTGAATTCTTAAGTATTTCACCGTGATTGCCCTACATGGGAGTTACACCCACCCCTACAATTTAGTAGCTGTTTGCGCCCATTTACAGGATGGAGACTTCAGAATGCCTTCGACTGAAGAAGAAGATTATGCTGAAGTAGATAAGCAATGTACAAAACTTTCCCTGACATCAGTGAAGAGGAAAGACACAAGAAAAGACAATTAATTGTAAATCAAAGGGAATCCAGGCTGCAAAGAGTAAAAGTCAGTTTTGTATTGCCTTATGCTTCTTTTGGAATTGTATGTATGTCATGTTGTTGGAGCATGCTAGAATGTTGAGTGGGAGGTGTTCTAGATGTGGGAGAGCGTCTACGGTTGTCCTGGAGGACAGTTGTTACCCTGGCTCTCACCTGTTTCCTATTGCTGTATCTTGGAATAAATCCTTCCTTACTTCTACTACAACATCGCCTCTTTCGTCATTACAATTGGCGACGAGGATTAAGAAGGAGGCAGAACCCAAAATCCATAAGGCTAGGCCTATTCCCTTACTGATAAGAGAGGAGGTTGTTAAAGAAATCGAAGGTCTTTTAGATAGAGGGGTCATTGAAGAAGTCGAAAGTTCTGAGTGGATTTCTCCGGTGGTGGTAGCCCGGAAGAGCAATGGCAAGGTTCATTTATGCATAGAGTTGCGCCACCTGAATAATAATATAGTCATCGACAAGTTTCCCTTACCTAGAATAAACGAAATGGTGTCATCTCTTAATGGAGCAAGCTGGTTTTCAACCATAGATCTGTCAGCGGCCTACCACCACGTTGTACTCACACCTGAATCTAGGAAATTCACGGCGTTCATTACACCTTTCGGCCTCGTGAGAATTTTGACCACTGAAGGTAGTATTGGAGCCTCAGCCAGATTGGCTAGAATTTCAATGAGGATGAAAGAATTTGTGTACAGGATTGTTTACGTGCCAGGTAGGGACAACGTAGTTGCTGACTGTTTGTCTAGATTTCCTCTTCCCTTAGAGGATTGTGCGGATGACCCTTGGGGCAATTATAGTATTGCTTTCATTCAGGATTCTGGAACCCCTGCCATTTCCAAGATGGAGTGGCTGGAGGAACAGAACAAAGATAAAGTGTTACAAATGGTGATGGAGTACATATGCAAGGGGTGGCCTAGGAAAGATAATATCACGGATGAGTTGAGACCGTTTTGGGAGGTGAGAATGGAGTTGTCTGTGGATAGAGATTTGGTTGTGAGAGGTGATAGGGTAATTCCACCTAAAGCTGTTCGGAATAAGGTGTTGTGGCTATGCCATGAAGGTAATTTTGGAGTGATAAGAACTAAGTTGGTGGTTAAGGGTATTTTCTGGTGGCCGAAAGTTGATTCTGAGGTTGAGAGGTTCGTTAGGGAATGTACTGTTTGCAATTCAGCAGATAAATCTTTAAAAACGCTGAGACCTCCCATGTGCGAGGGCATAATTCCCAGCCTTCCTTGGGAGATAGTTGCGGTGGATATTTTCGGACCTGTTGGTGAGGAAAAGGAGTTTGGTTTGGTGGCCATTGATGTATTTTCAAAGTGGCCTGTTGTCAAAATGGTGGAAAGTGTGAATACTGGCACTGTTTTAAAGTTCCTGGATAAGTTGTTTGTAAGAGAAGGATTACCAGCTTGTATTGTAAGTGATAACGGAGTGCAGTTTACTTCTAAGGAGGCTAAACTTTATTTTGAGAAGTGTGGGATCAAACACAGAACTACTTCCCTGTATAACCCAAGTGGGAATGGCGTTGTGGAGCGATTTAACCGGGTTGTAAAGGGTGTAATACAGGCTGCTGTAAATAAACACTTGGACTGGAAACTTGAAATCAACAAAGCTGTTTGGACTTACAGAGTGACTACACATGCTTCCACAGGGTGGTCTCCTTTTGTTATTATGAGGGGTAGGAAGCCCAGGTGCAAATTTAGTCCTGGATGGTTGGTAAAAGGTGGAGTGCAGGAATGGTCTCCTGAGGATGTGAATTTTTTTTTAGTTCAAATCCATGAGGCGAGTAAGGTGTATTATGACAAGAGTCGGGGTACCAAGGCAACTAGTGTGGAAGTAGGAGATTGGGTCCGCATTAAAAAACCTGGTAAGTTTTCCAAGGGTTTGAGTCAGTTTGAGGCACCTCAAGAGGTGGTGGAGGTGTTCAACAATGCAGTGAAATTAAAGGATGGTAAGGTATGAAACCTAAAAAGAGTCGCTTTTGATCTCAACCCAGAACATGGCGTACATGATGAGGTGTGTTCACCCTATGGTAATGCTTTTAATTCCGATTGGGTTGAAGATTATTTTCATTCCGGTACAGTCCAATCTAGTATGTCTTCAGATGGGTGTTTGAGTGCCGAGTGCATTGAGAGCAACCAAAGTTCCTTGGATGAGGGAAGTATGATTCAGAGAGAGTTGCATCATCCTGCTATTCCAGCTGACACCATTCCAGCTGAGGGTACCAACACCAATGAGCTGGATGAGTGTGAACCCTCTCTGTACAGTGGAGAGGAAGAGGTCATCGGAAAAAGGAAGAGAGTTCTTCCGGGATGGTTAAAGGATTATGTAGTGTGAACTTTAGTCTTTCGCTTACATTTATTGTATTTGGTTATTGTATTAAGTTTCCTTTTTTATTTTTTCCGCTTTTCTCTCGTTTTTGTTTTTTTCCTTGTCTATTGTAAGGGGGGGGGGTGGATGTGTTGTATTGCCTTATGCTTCTTTTGGAATTGTATGTATGTCATGTTGTTGGAGCATGCTAGAATGTTGAGTGGGAGGTGTTCTAGATGTGGGAGAGAGTCTACGGTTGTCCTGGAGGACAGTTGTTACCCTGGCTCTCACCTGTTTCCTATTGCTGTATCTTGGAATAAATCCTTCCTTACTTCTACTACAACATCGCCTCTTTCGTCATTACAGTCAGGGACAGAGATAAAAGCAAGTTGGTGAAAAATGAGCCAAAAACAGAGAGAACAATTGCTTTGCAGTGTATCCTTCACTCGTTAATGCCTACTAGTCATATTATTCAAACAGGAAATGATATCACAGGAAAATACTCAACTTCATCTTGAATCAGAAACCTTAGGAAGAAATCTCTGGACTGACCACCATCTTTGAAAGGGCAGTTCTTAATACTTGACCATGACTCTGTCTTCTAGCACATGCAGTTGACTAAGCATGCGAGGAACAAGGAGTCAGGTTTACATCTTTCATCGAATGCAGACAATCAAACTCCTGCTGCCACGCTTCTGGCATAGTGTTTCTTATAGTTTTCCGAGCATGCCTCTGGATAAATGTTAATGCAGCAATGTCGGGGTGGTTTAGGCAAAGAGAATACCTAGTCACACACTGAGTGCGGCATCCTGCAACATACCTCCTGACTGTGCAATGAGTGCATTGTCTTCCTCTGAAGGTTTGCTGCATCTGGTCAACTGTGTGCCTGGGTGTTAGAGTTATTTCCCACTCAAAAGAGTGCAAAACGTGGATGCACACTATTTACTGCATCGATTTGCTATAGGTTGCCCTTGTCACAATTCCTGGGTGCAAACACTTGTAATTTTGTGGCCAAACTGTAATACAATTTTTTACACCAACTAAATATTTTACCCAAAATGGCAGTGGGGGCTCCTCCGCTAAGGCGGAGGAGCATCGCCCCACTGCTTTCAGCAGTGTAAATAAAGAAAAAATAAAATGATAACTCATTGTTATAATTTTATTTTTTCCTGCTGCTGCGTCTTTTTGGGGCAGCAGGGCTGCTCTGTTCTCAGAGCAGGGGGGAGGACTGGTGGCCACACTGTAAGTGTGCAAAGACTGTTTGGCCGGCCCTCCTGGCCCGGCCAAACAGTCATGCGCACTTTGCATGTTCTCCACCCAGGCTGCAATACAGTCTGGGTGGAGAACATGCCCAGGCTCCCATTCCCTGACTGAGCGCAGAAGCACGGCGCTCAGACCAATCACAATGCTGCAATGCAGCATTGTGATTTGTCAGGGGAGCCTGTGTGCCTCCTGCCCTGGCCGAGCAGAGGGACAACGCGGAGAGATGACGGAGGAGAGACAAGACACGGAGAGGAGGTACGTTTTTTTACTTTACTCCCTACCCTCCACCCTACTGCCCTCCGCCTGGCTACTCCTGATCTGTGCCAGCCGCCACTGCAAAATGGGATTATTAACTTCGTCATAATCAGGGTTTAAAAGTAGTTGTATTTTTACTGCGTTATGCATTTGTCTCTTTGTTTCACTTATATCTTCTGCTAAGAAATACATCTCTATCTAGTTGAGCTATTTTCCCATCTACTCTTTAATTAAATGTATTTGGAAGACAAGAAGCAAACCATTATCACACCTTTAGTCAAAATACTGTCACTTGACTCAAACACCACCAAAACTCCGACTTACAGTTGACTTCCCCTTTGCATTCAAAAATATCTACCAAATATTTGCTCCAAAATCCAGCCTCAGATTGGCTGTCAATTGCTCACTGTCACATTAAAGTTCAGATTCTATCCAAGATATGACCATGAGACATCCTTCCTCAATATATTGTACAATGCCCTCGAAATAAAAGACAAAGATGAAAAGTGTTGCTATTACTGCTCGGTATACTAGTACTCCTGAGACTAAGGGGCTTATTCACAAGCCCCTTGCAGCACATTTCCGTCGGAGCGTCACTTTTGTGATGCTCTGGAGTAGCAGTGTGCAGACCCATATATACGAGGCCATGAAAAGGCACATTGTGTAGCTTTTTAAGGCCTCGTAGATATGGAGTAAGGCAAAGCAGCGCAAGTTGCTGCCTTGCCTTACTCTGTGTGAAAGAGGCATTCCATAGGTGTTTCTGTGTGTGTTACCACTCAACACCCATGAAATTTGACACTGCCCCATATTTACAACATCACAAAAACCTGGGGCAGCACCAAAACCTGGCTCCTCCCTACAGTAGGCGCAACGAGGAGAAATTGTTGCAAGGTGGATTATTAGTAGGGGTAAATATGCACCTACCACTAGCAATAAGGCCATCAACATAAGATAAGATCCATTCAAGGTCTCAATACACTAGCCCCTGGCTCAACCGTTGGTATCTGACTGCGAGCAGGCAGGCTTAACTCAGGAGACAGATATGTAAAGCATTTAAAAAATACCAAGACATTAAATAAGACACACACATAATAAAAATCCCACACCAATTTAGAAAAATAAAAAATATTGTATCTTCTAGTGCTTGAAAACATATAGTGCCAACTTGGGACATCTGGTCACTTGACCAGGACAAAGTCAAAGTTTGAGGCTGACCGCAATGGGGCCCTGATCGGATACACTAATGGGGCGTCCCCGGTCCAAATTTTACCTTCGGACTTAGAAACTTTTCTGGAGGATTTTCTCTCGTCGTCATGCGATCCCCTCCAGCAGGCTGGATTGCCTCTCCGTGAGGCTCCAGTCAAATCCTGGAAGTCTGGCGTTCCAGAGCTTTCAGCGGGACAAAACTGAAATCCAGGCTGGGTCGCGGTTGAAGGTAGCTGGCTTCACTCTCGATGTCGACTTATGAAGCTTTTCCCAAAAGTTACTCCAAACTTCTGAAACATCTTCCTGAAGTTCCCCTTAACGGTTCAAAGTGTCCAAAACACAAATCCAAGGGTCCAGCAGCTCTGAGATGGTCCTTTGAAGTTTGGGACTACAATTCCCACAATTCTCCAAGCAAAATCTTTCAAAGTCCATTGGAGGCACTCCAGGCTGGGGACTTCTTGAAGGAGATGGTGCAGGGAAGTTCTGTTAACTTGTTGCTTTCAGGGAGTCCACTCCTTAATCCTTTTTGAAGCAAGGCAAAGTCCTCAGGGTTGTAGTACCAAGTGTGTATTAGGACCAGTCCTTCAGATTGCAATACTTTGGGGTACAGACTGCGGTTCAAGCAGGGCAGTCCTTCTTCTCCTTGTAGTTTCAGGCAGCAAATCTGAGTTGCTATGCAGCTCTCACATATTTATTCAATGATTTGGGATGACAAGCAGGGGGATACCCCTGTCCAATGAGGTGCAGGGTGCCACCCAAAAGCATGAGACCTTCCTCCACCAAAGTGTGGCACATACTTGTTCCACAAAGCACTGCAATTTAAAATTCATGATGGAGAATTCAGCTCCTGGAGAGCTACAACCTGGCTAAACCAACCTACTGGTCTGGCTCATTTCCATTAACACTCCCCCTCCAGACTTTCTACAAATTCCATTCCTGGGCCTGCAATCTGGCTGGGGGTACAGGAAGAAGGGGTAGGGCTGGCTGACATTCCATACTGTCCTTCTCTGTTTGAAGCCCAGTTTGATTTATCCAGCCCCGTCTTGGCATGTTTTCTGCAGCTGCAGAGCTCCCCTCACCAGATAACCTCTGCTCTATGCAGGCCACTTATCACCTCATCAAAGCAGCTTTGCTAAACCTGTTAAGGCTGACCAATCAGGTGAGGCTGCTAGAAGGCTTGATTTTGGCTCTCAGAATAGAAAGCCCTATAACTTTTCTTCTGTATTAGTTATGATATATTCAACAATGGCAAGTTGTTGGAGTTAGCATTACCAATCCTTTAAGTCCTCGAATGACATTTTTTAGCCCCTTCCTAGCAATATTTATACTTAAATAAAGTATTCCAATGTTAGTCTATGGAGCTAATTATCTACAATGTGGGGAAAACATGTTTTTACTCACCAGGGCATATAAAACATCTTTATAATGTCTCTGCTTATAGTTACATAGCACCCTTCTCCTGGGGCACCTATGGGAGACCTTAGGGGTGATTTATATGTAAATATAGGACAGATTAACTCTTTGGAAGTACCTTTAATTCCAAAGTTGAATTTACGTATAATTTACATTTAATGACAGTCTGCAAAGCAGGGCTGCCTTTAAAAATGACAGCAGGCAACACAGCAGTGCACCCTCCAGTGCAGGAAATGTACTGGGCCTCTAAACCTCTGTACCCTATTATATACTAGGGACTTATAGGTAGTTTGAATCCCCCTCACCTTATTATATACTAAGGACTTACAGGGGTCTGTCATTACCAATTGTAGTTACACCTAATTACCATATACCCTTTTCGTCAGATTATTGGCCCTGGGACTGGTTAGCAGGGCCCAGGGCACAGTCAGTTACCACCAGTATCAGTCAAAAAATGGGGGTTAACAGGGCAAAAAAGGATGACTTTCTCACAGAAATGCTTACATTTCTCCTAGTTTTTTTCTCTTTCCGCGCAGCACACATAGAGCGAAGAAAACGCCTCTCGTAATTGTTTTTGTGCAGAAGGGTGCCCCTTCCTGCACAAAAACAGTTGTGTGAACAACATAGACACCCTCAAGGGTGAGTGCATTCACACACGGCTGAAAAATGTGCACCGGAGCAGGCTGAAAGGACAAGAATGCACCGTGTTTGTAAATAGGGTGCATTCCTGCCTTTTTGAATTGGTGTAGGGCAGCACAGCAAGAAGCCTTGCGCACTGCCCTACATCCATTTCTTGCAATTATGCCCCAAAATGTAGCAACTGACACCATTGACTCCTCTCTCTGAAGGCAGCTCTTCCCCAGATTTGCATTTTTTATTGCTGGTCAAATTTAACAATTTAAATGGACTTTCTTGCTCCTGCCAGGTTTTACAAGCCCATTGCGCTGCCGGAGCAACACTTTTTTTGACAGAGAGTGCAGACCCATAGCTACAAGGCCATGCATTGCCACTTTGTGTGGCTTTTTCTCGGCCTCGTAGATATGGAGTAAGGCAAAGCAGCACAAGTCGCTGAGTTGCCTTACTATGCGTCAAAGAGGCATTCCATGGGCATTGTGGTGGGGTTCCCACGCAACACCCATGAATTTTGACGCATTCCCAGAATTACAAGGACTTGTAAACCTGGCAATGCGTCAAAATTCTACACGTCCCTTGGGGAGGCGTAACGAGGAGAAATGCCTTTATTTTTCCTTGTTTTCTTCCTCTTTCTATATGTGCTGCATTCAGCACACATACAAGGAGGAAAAAACCTCCATTGATTGTTTTTGGGCAGGAAGGTGTCTTTCCCTGAACAGAAACAATCATTCCTACAATGCAGACGACATGCACCATGGTGCAAGGGTGCATGTGTTGGTGCAATCAATCAATCAATCAATCAAGCATTTGTATAGCGCGCTACTCACCCGGAGGGTCTCAAGGCGCTTGGGGGGGGGGGGGTCCGCTACTGTTCGAACAGCCAGGTCTTGAGTTGCTTCCTGAAGGAGAGGTGGTCTTGGGTAAGGCGGAGGTGGATGGGTAGGGAGTTCCACGTCTTGGCAGCCAGGTAGGAGAAGGATCTTCCTCCCGTTGTGGCTCTTCGGATGCGGGGGACGGCGGTGAGGGCGTGGTTGGTCGATCGTAGCTGGCGGGTGGGAGTGTAGAAGGTCAGACGGTCGTTAAGGTATCTGGGGCCTTGGTTGTGGAGAGCTTTGTGTGCGTGGGTGAGGAGTCGGAACGTGATTCTCTTGCTGACGGGGAGCCAGTGCAGGTCTCTCAGGTGTCCGGCGATGTGGCTGTGTCGGGGGATGTCCAGGATGCGTCGAGCTGAGGCGTTCTGGATGCGTTGGAGTCTTTTTGAAGTTTGGCTGTGGTTCCGGCGTAGAGGGAGTTGCCGTAGTCCAGTCGGCTGGTGACGAGGGCCTGGGTGACCGTCTTCCTGGTTTCGGTGGGGATCCACCGGAAGATCTTGCGCAGCATGTTTAGGATGTTGAAGCAAGACGAGGAGACGGCGTTGACTTGTCGGGTCATTGAGAGGGAGGAGTCCAGGATGAAGCCCAGGTTGCGTGCGTGGTCCGTTGGTTTGGGTGCGTTGCCCAGGGCAGGGGGCCACCAGGAGTCGTCCCAGGCGGAGGGTGATGATCCTAGGATGAGGACTTCCATCTTATCTGAGTTCAGTTTCAGGCGGCTGTTCCTCATCCACTCGGCTACGTCCTTCATCCCTTCATGTAGGTTGGTTCTGGCGGTTGTGGGGTCGTTGGTGAGGGAGAGGATCAGCTGGGTGTCGTCGGCGTAGGAGATGATGTTGAGGTTGTGTTGGCGTGCGATGGCTGCGAGGGGGCTCATGTAGACGTTGAAGAGGGTGGGGCTGAGTGATGATCCTTGTGGTACGCCGCAGATGACTTCGGTGGCCTCGGAACTGAACGGGGAGAGGCGGACTCTCTGGGTTCTTCCGGCGAGGAAGGAGATGATCCACTCCAGTGCCTTCTCTTGGATTCCGACGTTGTTCAGGCGTTGCACTAGGGTGCGGTGGCAGACTGTGTCGAACGCTGCGGAGAGGTCCAGGAGGATGAGGGCCGCTGTTTCCCCGTTGTCGAGCAGGGCTCGGATGTCGTCGGTGGCTGCGATGAGGGCGGTCTCGGTGCTGTGGTTGGCCCGGAAGCCGGACTGCGAGTGGTCGAGGGATCCATTCGTCTCGAGGAAGGCGGCCAGTTGTCTGTTGACGGTCTTCTCGATGACTTTGGCAGGAAAAGGAAGGAGCGAGATGGGGCGGTAGTTTTTGAGGTCGGTGGGATCCGCTGACGGTTTCTTCAGTAGGGCGCTGAGTTCGGCGTGCTTCCAGCTCTCTGGGAAGGTGGCGGTGTCGAGGAGGTGTTGATGATGTCCCGGAGGTGGGGTGCGATGACGGCGTCGGCCTTGTTGAAGACGTGGTGAGGGCAGGGGTCGGTTGGTGATCCGGAGTGGATGGAGTTCATCGTGCGGATAGTGTCTTCGGTGTTGATCGGGGTCCAGGCTCGGAGGGTGGAGGTGGGGGACGTTGGAACGGTCGTAGGGTACGTCGGCTGTGTGCTGAAACTGTTGTGTATGTCTGCGATCTTGCTGTGGAAGAACGAGGCGAGCGAGTTGCAGAGGTCTTGCGAGGGAGTGATGTCGTTGTTTCCGGCGCTGGGGTTCGAGAGTTCTTTGACGATGATGAAGAGTTTCTTGCTGTTGTGGGCGTTGTTGTCCAGTCGTTCCTTGAATGCGGTTTTCTTGGTGGTGTGGATCAGCTGGTGGTGTTTTCGGGTGGCGTGCTTGAGGGTGGTCATGTTGTCTGCAGTCGGGTCTCTGCGCCATGCTTTCTCGAGGGCCCGGCAGTTCTTCTTGGATTTCTTGAGTTCGTCGGTGAACCAGGATGCTTTCTTGTTGCCGGGTCTGACTGGGGGTCTTCAATGGGGCGAGGTCGTCTGCGCAGTTGGTGATCCATCTTGTGAGGTTGCTGGCGGCTTGGTTGGGGTTCGTTGAGCTGGCGGGAGGGTTCTGGCTCAGGGATGTGGTGAGTTGGTCGGTGGTGATCTTGTTCCAGCTTCTGCGCGGAAACTGTTGCGGGTGGTGGTGCGTGGTGATCCTGCTGAAGCTGAAGTGGGCGCAGCTGTGGTCTGTCCAGTGGAGTCCGGTGGTGTGGCTGAAGGAGATGTCCTTGCTGGAGGAGAAGACGGGGTCAAGCGTGTGGCCGGCGTGGTGTGTGGGGGTGGTCACCAGTTGCTTGAGTCCGAGGTTGGCGAGGTTGTCCAGCAGGGTGGTGGCGTTGCGATCGTTGTTGTTCTCTAGGTGGAAGTTGAGGTCCCCAAGGAGGATGTAGTCAGCCGAGGGGAGGGCGTGCGGGCTGATGAGGTTGGCGATGTCTTCGCTGAATTGTGTGCGTGGTCCTGGGGGTCTGTAGATGAGGAAGCCTCTGAGGGTGGTCTTGGGGTCGGTGTGTATCTGGAAGTGCAGGTGTTCGCCGGCTGTGAAGGTGTCGTCGGAGTTGGTCGTGATGCGGATGGTGTTCTTGTGGACGATGGCGATGCCTCCTCCGGTCTGGTTGGCGCGGTCCCTTCGGGTGATCTTATATCCGTCCGGGATGGCGATGGCGATGTCGGGCGCTGAGGAGGCGTTCATCCATGTTTCCGTGAGGAAAGCGACGTCTGGTGATGTGGAGTCGAGCAGGTTCCAAAGTTCCACGGCGTGTCTGTGGACGGAGCGGGTGTTGAGCAGGATGCACTTCAGGTGGTTGCTGCTGGTGCTCGGCTTGGCGGGTGCGGTGCAGGTCCGGAGGCAGGAGAACTTGCAGGATTGGCAGCCGAAGGGTCCGTGGGTGCAACCTGGGGTGGCACGGTGGCAGCCGGGGATATGGCCGGTGTTGAGTGCGTTGAGGGTGGCGGTGTCGTAAGTCCGGTGGGTGGGTTGGCTGCTGCGGGGGCCATGGGGTTTGGCGCTGGGCGCGGTCCAGGCACGGACGGGCGCAGACGGGCTTGCCTTAGGCGCGCCTTCGGCGCGCCAGCGGCGCGGCCGAGCAGCGGCCGCCATTTATGGGGAGGTGGGAGGGAGGAGCAGCTGGGAGGCGGGAGGCAGGGTCAGCGAATGGGCAGACAGGGGGCGGGGCCGCAGGGACGCAGCGGCGGGAATGGCGAGAGGCAGCGGGGGCACAAAAGGAAAAAGGGGAGAGAAAACGGACACAAATACGGGCACAATGCAAATGGGTCAGCGAGGGGTACAGAAGGGAAAATGGGGAGAGAAAGGCAGACACAAATACGGGCACAATGCAAATGGGGCAGCGAGGGGTACAGAAGGGAAAATGGGGAGAGAAAAGCAGACACAAATACGGGCACAATGCAAATGGGGCAGCGAGGGGTACAGAAGGGAAAATGGGGAGAGAAAAGCAGACACAAATACGGGCACAATGCAAATGGGGCAGCGAGGGGCACAGAAGGGAAAATGGGGAGAGAAAAGCAGACACAAATACGGGCACAATGCAAATGGGGCAGCGAGGGGCACAGAAGGAAAAATGGGGAGAGAAAAGCAGACACAAATACGGGCACAATGCAAATGGGGCAGCGAGGGGTACAGAAGGGAAAATGGGGAGAGAAAAGCAGACACAAATACGGGCACAATGCAAATGGGGCAGCGAGGGGTACAGAAGGGAAAATGGGGAGAGAAAAGCAGACACAAATACGGGCACAATGCAAATGGGGCAGCGAGGGGTACAGAAGGGAAAATGGGGAGAGAAAAGCAGACACAAATACGGGCACAATGCAAATGGGGCAGCGAGGGGCACAGAAGGGAAAATGGGGAGAGAAAAGCAGACACAAATACGGGCACAATGCAAATGGGGCAGCGAGGGGTACAGAAGGAAAAGGGGAGACAAGCAAGAAATGCGGGCACCGAGGCCACAAGCGGAACGGCGATCTTACCAGCAGCAGCAGCGGGCGGCCAACACAGGCGGAGCTGT
The DNA here is from genome assembly GCA_963921515.1 of Calotriton arnoldi. Lineage (NCBI taxonomy): Eukaryota > Metazoa > Chordata > Amphibia > Caudata > Salamandridae > Calotriton > Calotriton arnoldi. The sequence goes on from CAWUFW010005848.1 coordinate 775,898, forward strand.
GTGGTGGGGAGCGACCTACCTGGCAAGGTCAAGGGTCGCTCTCCTCACCGCGCAGCGGCCGCCATTTATGGGGAGGTGGGAGGGAGGAGCAGCTGGGAGGCGGGAGGCAGGGTCAGCGAATGGGCAGACAGGGGCGGGGCCGCAGGGACGCAGCAGCGGGAATGGCGAGAGGCAGCGGGGGCACAAAAGGAAAAAAGGGGAGAGAAAACGGACACAAATACGGGCACAATGCAAATGGGGCAGCGAGGGGTACAGAAGGGAAAATGGGGAGAGAAAGGCAGACACAAATACGGGCACAATGCAAATGGGGCAGCGAGGGGCACAGAAGGGAAAATGGGGAGAGAAAAGCAGACACAAATACGGGCACAATGCAAATGGGGCAGCAAGGGGTACAGAAGGGAAAATGGGGAGAGAAAGGCAGACACAAATACGGGCACAATGCAAATGGGGCAGCGAGGGGTACAGAAGGGAAAATGGGGAGAGAAAAGCAGACACAAATACGGGCACAATGCAAATGGGGCAGCGAGGGGCACAGAAGGGAAAATGGGGAGAGAAAAGCAGACACAAATACGGGCACAATGCAAATGGGGCAGCGAGGGGTACAGAAGGAAAAATGGGGAGAGAAAAGCATACACAAATACGGGCACAATGCAAATGGGGCAGCGAGGGGTACAGAAGGGAAAATGGGGAGAGAAAAGCAGACACAAATACGGGCACAATGCAAATGGGGCAGCGAGGGGTACAGAAGGGAAAATGGGGAGAGAAAAGCAGACACAAATACGGGCACAATGCAAATGGGGCAGCGAGGGGTACAGAAGGGAAAATGGGGAGAGAAAAGCAGACACAAATACGGGCACAATGCAAATGGGGCAGCGAGGGGCACAGAAGGGAAAATGGGGAGAGAAAAGCAGACACAAATACGGGCACAATGCAAATGGGGCAGCGAGGGGTACAGAAGGAAAAGGGGAGACAAGCAAGAAATGCGGGCACCGAGGCCACAAGCGGAACGGCGATCTTACCAGCAGCAGCAGCGGGCGGCCAACACAGGCGGAGCTGTGTGGTGGGGGAGCGACCTACCTGGCAAGGTCAAGGGTCGCTCTCCTCACGGCGCAGCGGCCGCCATTTATGGGGAGGTGGGAGGGAGGAGCAGCTTGGAGGCGGGAGGCAGGGTCAGCGAATGGGCAGACAGGGGGCGGGGCCGCAGGACGCAGCGGCGGGAATGGCGAGAGGCAGCGGGGGCACAAAAGGAAAAAGGGGAGAGAAAACGGACACAAATACGGGCACAATGCAAATGGGGCAGCGAGGGGTACAGAAGGGAAAATGGGGAGAGAAAGGCAGACACAAATACGGGCACAATGCAAATGGGGCAGCGAGGGGCACAGAAGGGAAAATGGGGAGAGAAAAGCAGACACAAATACGGGCAGAATGCAAATGGGGCAGCAAGGGGTACAGAAGGGAAAATGGGGAGAGAAAGGCAGACACAAATACGGGCACAATGCAAATGGGGCAGCAAGGGGTACAGAAGGGAAAATGGGGAGAGAAAAGCAGACACAAATACGGGCACAATGCAAATGGGGCAGCGAGGGGCACAGAAGGGAAAATGGGGAGAGAAAGCAGACACAAATACGGGCACAATGCAAATGGGGCAGCGAGGGGTACATAAGGAAAAATGGGGAGAGAAAAGCAGACACAAATACGGGCACAATGCAAATGGGGCAGCGAGGGTACAGAAGGGAAAATGGGGAGAGAAAAGCAGACACAAATACGGGCACAATGCAAATGGGGCAGCGAGGGGTACAGAAGGGAAAATGGGGAGAGAAAAGCAGACACAAATACGGGCACAATGCAAATGGGGCAGCGAGGGGTACAGAAGGGAAAATGGGGAGAGAAAAGCAGACACAAATACGGGCACAATGCAAATGGGGCAGCGAGGGGCACAGAAGGGAAAATGGGGAGAGAAAAGCAGACACAAATACGGGCACAATGCAAATGGGGCAGCGAGGGGTACAGAATGAAAAGGGAGACAAGCAAGAAATGCGGGCACCGAGGCCACAAGCGGAACGGCGATCTTACCAGCAGCAGCAGCGGGCGGCCAACACAGGCGGAGCTGTGTGGTGGGGGAGCGACCTACCTGGCAAGGTCAAGGGTCGCTCTCCTCACCGCGCAGCGGCCGCCATTTATGGGGAGGTGGGAGGGAGGAGCAGCTGGGAGGCGGGAGGCAGGGTCAGCGAATGGGCAGACAGGGGCGGGGCCGCAGGGACGCAGCGGCAGGAATGGCGAGAGGCAGCGGGGGCACAAAAGGAAAAAAGGGGAGAGAAAACGGACACAAATACGGGCACAATGCAAATGGGGCAGCAAGGGGTACAGAAGGGAAAATGGGGAGAGAAAGGCAGACACAAATACGGGCACAATGCAAATGGGGCAGCGAGGGGCACAGAAGGGAAAATGGGGAGAGAAAAGCAGACACAAATACGGGCACAATGCAAATGGGGCAGCGAGGGGTACAGAAGGGAAAATGGGGAGAGAAAGGCAGACACAAATACGGGCACAATGCAAATGGGGCAGCGAGGGGTACAGAAGGGAAAATGGGGAGAGAAAAGCAGACACAAATACGGGCACAATGCAAATGGGGCAGCGAGGGGTACAGAAGGGAAAATGGGGAGAGAAAAGCAGACACAAATACGGGCACAATGCAAATGGGGCAGCGAGGGGTACAGAAGGGAAAATGGGGAGAGAAAAGCAGACACAAATACGGGCACAATGCAAATGGGGCAGCGAGGGGTACAGAAGGGAAAATGGGGAGAGAAAAGCAGACACAAATACGGGCACAATGCAAATGGGGCAGCGAGGGGCACAGAAGGGAAAATGGGGAGAAAAAACAGACACAAATACGGGCACAATGCAAATGGGGCAGCGAGGGGTACAGAAGGAAAAGGGGAGACAAGCAAGAAATGAGGGCACCGAGGCCACAAGCGGAACGGCGATCTTACCAGCAGCAGCAGCGGGCGGCCAACACAGGCGGAGCTGTGTGGTGGGGGAGCGACCTACCTGGCAAGGTCAAGGGTCGCTCTTGGTGCAAGGCAGCTAATTGTGCGCCAGCGCAGTGGAAGAGGACTGGAATGCACTGTATCTCATAGATACAGCACATTTCTGCCCTTTTCTTTTGACACAGGGCAGAGCAGCAAAGTGACCTAGTAAATAAGCCCCCAAGTCCTTGTGTCTCTCCATTTTTATGCTGTTGGCTGCAGTCGGACAAATAGGCATTTCTTGCAAGTCAGCAATTACTGCAGGATAGCACGTCCTTTGCTGAGCGTCTGATTATGAAAACCATGGTTCAGGTTAAATCATGTATCCTCAGTTTCCATCAACTATGGTCTGCACTTTGCTGAATAGTCCATGTCTTCAAATAAAATATGTATTTACTATTAAATTGGGTTTCAGATTGACAAATATATTCCAAACCAAAATTAATTCCTATCGGTAATTTGCCCACTAATACTTAAATCTGTAATAAATTTCAGCTCATGACTTTTGAAAGAGACAGGCATACTGCGTGCCTGGTCCTGTTGGGGTGACTCAATGAGATTCCTGAATATATCTGATGAGATCCCTCACACCTCTTCACACCTTTTGCACGAGAGCTCTCTTTTACTCGCACATTCCATAAACATCTATGAGTCAGAAGCTTGAAAGGTGACCCACAGAATGATCAGGAAAGGGGTGGTGGATTTATGCCTGCACTGTATGAACATTAGTGGCGTAGTAGACTTGTTCAAAGGTTCCTGTTAGACATGCCACCTTCACAGCCCTGCTTGACACCATGAGATAGCAACCTGAGTAGCAGGCATAAAAGGGATAGTGGACTGTTCAGAAATGTTTTAAAGATTGTTTTATGGACCCCAAGCGATGGCGTGCTACGTTCCATTTTCTTAGACCTCTCTCCATAGGCATTCCAGAAATTACTGTGATTAAAAGGAAAGGAACATTTCCTACTGACAGTAAGACTATGGGGTCAATTATGATGATGATGGTGGGACCGCCACCGACAGCCCGTCGGTGGCGGTCCCACCGCTATCGAAACCATCTTATCCGCCCGCCATATTTCAATGGCGGCGGATGGTTGGCGGTTGGCAAGATCGACCACCACGCATCCGACGGGCTCCTTGAGCCCACCGGTGCGGCAAAGGGGGGTTGTAATCCCTACCATGGTGGCAGTGCCTGCCAGGCACCGACGTAGGGATTACAATGTCCCTTTCCGCCCGCCGTTTCATGGAGGTTAATCTGCCATGAAAAGGCAGGCAGAAAGGGACTTTGGGGGCCCGTACCAGGCCCCCCTTCCACCCTGGCCCTCCGATATGGGCACTGGGAGCACCTATGGTGCCCCCCTACATATCCCTGCACCATGTGGCAGGCACCATAGTGCAGGGATATGTCAGGTGTCCCTATTTAGCATTGCGGCGGGTGCTAGAGCCAGCAGCACCCGCCTAAATGCAAAGTATAGGCATTGCAACCGCCGTTGTGGCGTTCGCATCATAATGCCTATGACGGGACTGCCGACAGCCTGTCGGGCGGTCACGATTTACGATAGGGTGGTGGATGGATGTAAGTCCGCCCGCCATCTTAATCGGACCCTATGTTCAGCGTCCCATCAGTGTAAAATTAAGTAAGAATATTCATTTTCCTAATTTCGATTTACTGTTCAGGACTTCTTGCAAAACTGGAGGAGACTGTTTCCTGACGTGGTCCACAGAGATATTTAGAGCTGTATTTAGTTGGAGAACTACTTTCTGTAGAATCTTGATTCAAGCAGCTGTCAGCTACGAATCTTGAAAGCTTCTGGAACCAGAGGAAGGGTCTTATCCCAGAAATGTGGCTAGATGCAGATAGCACATATCAAGTCCGACAATTAAATGGGTTTTGCTAAAAGGGCAATTTTTCGGTTTTGAATGCATGCCTCCATTTTCAAATACAAAGGTTGCCCAAAGTCATCCAACCTGCTTTGAACTATGCCACTGGAAGTGGTTTGGCCTGTTTGTAGCTTTTGCAAACTCATATACTTGGCTCAGCAGAATGTCGAGCCAGGGTAATTCGACTTTATATTGATCTTGCAAGCTATGGCTTGATCTGCTCATGTAATTGAACTCCAGAGCATCCCAACATGGAACTTCCATCTGGGACCTGCTTGTTCAAGCAGGCTGCTTCCACTCTTGACTCAGCTGTACACGGGACCTTTTACTACTTGGATCTTTTTTAACAAAGACGTTCCTCATATGGTGGCTCCTGCATGAGGTCTCTTACTGCCCAAGAGCCCTTTGCCAGAACCGCTTTCAGGTTTTCTCTGGTGGACACATTTTTTTCAATCGTGCTTTTCAAGCGTTGTCAAGGTATTTTTTCTCGCACAAGGCTCCAGAATACTAAGTTGGCGAGCAAGATTTGGTATCCACTAGCGTGATTGACGGTCATCAGGAGGATAGCTGGCTAGATTTTTCTAATGCAGGTGGTTGGGGGCGGTTGTGACGATTCGCAGTCAGAAGGCTGCCACTCGGGTAGAAAATCTGCTCGAGCAGCAGCAAAATTAACTCAAGTAGCTGCGCCCTCCGGTACACCTTGTGGTGCCATTCGTGCTCATTTTTCAGTGTTGAATGAGCTACCAGCGTTAAATCACAGTATGAGCATTGTGATGTGCCTGTTTCCGCCCATTGGTGTAACACTGCTGCATCTCGCATGGTTTTTATGTAACTCTGTGGAATTCCCCGGAGTCAAATTTCATGAGTTGGGCCACCCCTACATTATATGAATTCTGCCTTACACTACTACCTCAATGCATGGTGTGTCTATTTCGTTTTAGTGCTATGTAAAGTTTCAACAAGTTAGTGGGTTTAGAACAAATGTTTCTGCACACTCAGGACATTTTAGTGCATAGCCATGGACTGCCCTTTTCCCACAAAAGGCATTAGTCAGCATTAATGCAAGGTCAATGGCCCACAATTCCTCAGGCCCCCATTGAATATGTATTATCACTGACTGTTTGAATTCTGAGAAATGACATTGTCTCAGTAATGGATTTGCAGCATTTTCCTTTTCAATCGTTATAATGGGATTGACCACTAGTGTTGCAAGTTTCAATTATGCCAAGGCTTATGCCTTTCTTATGTTACTTATTATGATTACAACCTGGTTCTGCGTTGTTTTTAGTGAGGCAGCCCTGGAATGCAGCATCCAACTTATATACCATAACATAAAGCATCTTCCATTTTAAGACACACCAAGCTTGTTCTCAGATGATTTTTTAGGGGTTGCAAGGCTTACAGTATAATTTAGACATTGGTGAGTAGCCTGCCAGATCATGGAACATACTGACCGCCACCCCTCCCAAAATAACGAAAATAAATGTCATTATGACCTGAAAGCCAATTGGCAAAGCAGCTGTTGGGTCAACTGTTTCAACTGTAAGAGGCAGCTGATTTAAAAGCCAAGTCAATCAGAGACTTTTTAAGGCATAGGCAAAGTGGGCAAAATCCAAAGGGACCCCTGGTAACACGAGTCAAAAAGTTTACTAGAATGGCCATACTGGGCTTTGCATCAAAATAATAATGGCTTCTTGAAGCAGGTGCTAGCATTAAGAAATGTTTCCATTACTCCAAACATTTCACATATTGCATGAGTGCTGCACATATAATGTGTTGAATGTGGCAGAATTCGTTTATTTATAGGATTTTGCACTGTAAATGTGTGCTTCCAGTGCACATCCTATGCTAGACAGCAATCATACACCTTTCCCCCATGGTACAAAGTCTGTGGGTGTCTCTAGACAGCCTGTTTGTTTGCCAGCACAGGGATAGAGACCAGCAACAGGTCATTTTTAATAAATATGTGCTGTTTTCTTCCCCGTGTGCAGCACGGTAACCTTTGTTGATGTGTTTTGCTGTGTTGCACTAAAAAGTAATTCTGCCCTTTAGTGTGAATGACTGGCCTGCCCAGCCTTAACGCTCACTCTCTTAGGCAGATGGTGGCAATTTAATTGAAAAATAATCTTTATGTCACTTCTTCTACCTTAACCCTCTTTCTTATCCTTTCTCTCTAGCTCTACTTCTCTATGTATCTTCATCCTCTCTACCTCACCGTTGTCTTCCTCGCCTGTCTTTCTTTCCATTTACCCAATATACCTCACCCAACTTCATCTCTCTCTACTTCTGTCTCATTAACTTGCCCCTTTCTATCACTCTGTATACCACCATCTATATCTAGCACTCTCAGGTCACTCTTTCTACCTTACCTCCCTTCCTTCCAACATCCATCTCACTGACTTCCCTGCCCATTTTCTATCTAACCTGCCTGTATCTCTCTCCTCTCCTCGCCTCTTCTCCATCTATCTCACTTTTCAGACATCATCGCTATCTTTATCTTGCCAAAGGCAAGCCCGTCTGTGCCCGTCCGCGCATCGTCTGCGCACAGCGCCAGCCATTCTGCCCAAATAAATTCTCTAGACAAAGGTCAAAGGGGCATTTCCTACACAAGTAGGGAGCAGCGAGAAATTGGAGAGTCTGGAGTGTTGGCAAAGGAGGTTGCTCTGCCCAGGAGGCAGGTAAAGCCGATTGAAAAGGTTAGGCTTGTGTGTGGGATGCTCAATGTTAGATCACTGCACAAACATGGGGTAGAGGTTCAATTACTTATAGATACTTATAAACTGGAGGTCCTTTTATGACCGAAACCTGGACACAACCTGGGTCAGACGTGGAGGTGGGGCTAAGTTGCCCTCCAGGCTACAAGGCAATACATAAACCTAGGCAGACTGGGAAAGGTGGAGGGGTTGGTATCTTTTTAAAGATAAATGGGACTTCATTTCAGTCGATATTGATGAAGTGAGTGGCTCTGAACTTTTAGGTTTTGCCCTTCGGGACTCCAAGGGGCATGTAGTGACGGGTATAGTTTGCTATCCACCACCTGGAGTAGCTAGTCCCCAACAGCAAAGCGCTTTGGCAGATGTTCTGAGCAATATGGCGCTAACCCACTCAAGACCTCTTTTTCTAGGAGATTTCAATCTATGGCTCAATGGAAGCCTAGATTCTGGATATTATAACCTCCTTCAGACATGTGGAAATATGAACATGGTACAGTGGGTCAGAGAACCCACGCATAGAGGGGGACATGTACTGGATTTGATTTTTGCTGACAAAGATTTAATTGAGATCGGTACAGTCCTGCCTGTAGATTGGACTGACCCTTATCTAGTACAATTTAGAATTGTCTGCCCGAAACCTAGCACAGCTATTTCGATGAAAAACAAGACTTTTAGAGGCAGGGACTGGAGAAGACTCGCAGATGTAACAATGCTATTACCTGAGTCCTACACTCACGGGACGTTTGATGCAGGTAAACAGGTGGACGAAAACTATTTGAATTTTTGTAACCAAATCACTACGCAACTTGACCAGTTAGCACCCCTAAAAACTATCAAAAAGAGGGATAGACCTTCAGCCCCCTGGTACAATGATAATCTAAAACATTTGAAAAAGGATTGTAAGTTGGCAGAAAAGAGTTGGAGGAAAACTTACATAGGTGAGGATAAAAAAATTTGGAAGGAAACGATATCTATTTACAAAAAGAAGTAACTACAGCAAAAGCTGAATACTTTGCTGATATTATTCTGAAATCTTCTAATAGCGCTAAGAGCATTTTTAAAATAGTAAATTATATCACTAATCCTACCTGCACAAAAGGAAATTTCCCCAACACAGATTCTCTGTGATGGGCTAGCTATGTTTTTTGAAGAAAAGATTAGCAAAATCATTAAAGGGTTACAATCTAGTAATGTACCCACACAGGATACTCAGAATGGGATATCTAAGAATTACCGTATTTCCCAGGAACATGAGTGGGAAACAACAGAGACCGCAGATAGTCTTGATCATTTCTCAACACTACAAGTGGATGATTTTATTAAACTAGCTGTAAGTGTGTCCTCAGGCTCTCCTTTGGACCCATTACCGCATAAATTATGGAAAACCTTAGGAGTTAAACTTCTCCCGGCACTTAGGCTGATTTGCATGCAATCTCTGGAGAGTGGAATGGTACCAGTAAGTTGGAAAAAGCACTGATCACACCTCTCTTAAAAAAGATTCATTAGATCCAGCATGCCCGAAGAATTACAGGCCTATTTCATTGCTGCCTTACCCAGTGAAGATCATCGAAAAATTGGTCAGTAGGGAACTTTCTCAGTTTCTAGAAGCCAATGATAAACTAGAGGATGTGCAGTTTGGCTTTCGTCCTGGACATGGGACAGAGACTGCCTTGGTAACCGTATTAGATGATCTTCGAATGCGGGCGGACAGGGGACAAGCCTCCATCTTGATTTTGTTGGACCTGTCCGCCGCATTTGATACGGTTAACCATGCGGTACTCTTGGACAGGCTTGCTAGAGTAGGTGTGAGTGGATTGGCACTGAAGTGGTTTCAATCATACCTCTCAGACAGAGAACAGGCGGTTGCTCTTCCCCGTATCAATCCATGTATAGGAAAGTTCTACATGGGGTACCACAGGGATCTGCAATCAGCCCTATCTTGTTTAATATCTACATGAAGCCTCTTGTGGCTGTTATTAAGTCACATAACATTAGTCTAGTGAACTATGCTGATGATACCCAGTTGATCTTATCTCTGGAAGGCTGTCAGGCAACTTCACTTGAAAAATTTCATAATTGTATGCAAGATACGGCTCTCTGGCTTCAAAATAACTATTTGCAATTTAATGGGGAGAAAACTGAGATTTTGTGCTGTTCAGTGGGGAAGGTTCCTTATTCACTACCCACTGGGTTTTGGCCACTACCAGTGACAGCCTCTTTGACCCCGACAAATGTAGTTCGCAACCTAGGGATCAGTTTTGATTGTAAACTAAGCCTTGAATCCCAAGTGAACCAGACAGTTGGGAAATGCTTTGCTCTGATGAGGGTGCTACGAAGAATTCTCCCACTGTTGCCTAAGCAGGCTAGGCCACTGGTAGTAAGAAGTATTATCCTTAGCCAACTGGATTATTGTAATGCTCTATTGCTGGAGTCTCCTAAATATTTGATGGAGAAACTCCAGAGAATTCAGTCAATGGCAGCCAAGCTGGCACTTATGAGATCTCGCCAGTCTTCTTTATCTCAGGCCCTGGCTGAGCTCCATTGGCTTCCAGTTGTACAGAGGGTGCAATTTAAATCAATGTGCATAGTTTTTAGAGCTCTACATGGCATTGGGCCCAAGCCCTTACAGAGCAGATTTGAATGGTATGCTCCTTCACGCAATCTCCGTTCTTCCTCAGCAAAACTGGTGAGAGTGCCCAGGTTCAGAAAAGTTAGATCTGGTGGAAGAGCTTTCTGCGTTGCAGCAGCTTCGGCGTGGAACAAATTACCAACTGAACTTAGACAGATAGATGATCTATTGCCATTCAGAAAGAAACTGAAGACCTGGCTCTTTCCCAGGGTATAATTTAGGGTTTTTTTATCTCTGCAACCGCTATCACACTCTAAGATAACTGATCATACGTGCTCAAGCGCCAGGATACCCGTGGGGTCGCAGTGCGCTCTATAAATTCTATATACAATACAATACAATTCCTTTCTCCATGTCTCTACTTCCTTTCCTCTCTCTGAGCCCTTTCTCTACCTTACCACTCTCTCTCTTACACTACCTAACCTCTCAATGTACCTTACCATTAATTCACTCCCTCACCTCCCATGTCATGTTTTTCGTCTATTCCCTTTCCTTCACCTCTCGAAATATCTTACTTCTTTCTGCCTATCTCTGTATCTCTTTCGCCCCTTTCTCTCTATTATAAACTCTCTCTCCCTATCTATATCTCTCTTTCTGTCACACAAACACATATCTATCTGGACCACCTTCTCGATTTCAACTCACCCCTTCTACCTCAACCAGACTGTAGCGGGCACCGGGCGTTTCCCCGGTGGGCCAGAAGGGTGGGGGCCAGTTTTGGACCGATGGGGTGTGTTTGGGACAGGGGGCCAGTTTTACAGCTGTGCTGCAATATCTGCCCCCTGTACCAAAAGCAGCAGTGTTTGCCCCCCTCCTGCCCCCCCCTCCCCACAGCCGGGCAGACTTAATTGCCAGGGCCGGTTTGGGTTCCCAGTCCGGCCCTTACCTCAACAAGCTCTCTTTTTATCTCACAATTTCTTTCTCTTTTTCTACCTCACACTTCTCTACCTGTATATAAACTTTATCTCACTTTCATATAGGTCTGCCAGCTTTTTCTTTTCGGTCTACACATTTCTTTTTCTACCCTTCACCTCTCTCTCTCTCTCTCTCTCTCTCTCTCTTTCTCAATCCTTTCGCTCTTCCACACTACTCTTTTCACCTGATCCATTTTTCTATACCTCTTCCCATTTTGCTGTCTCTCTACATTGCATCTCTTTGTTTTTCCTCAAGTCTCTCTGTCTACATCTACCTCGTGCTGCCTTTTTTTTCTCTCTAATTCACCCCTTTTTATGATTTGCTTTCTCTCTACTTGACCTCTTGGACTACTGTGCTCCTATGTTTTTCTCTACATTTCCTTCTCCCTATCTTTTTTTCACAGTATTACACTCCAAAACCTTACCTATTTCTCTATTTCTCTTTCTCTACCTACATCATTCTCTTTGTACCACTCATTGTCTTTCCTTCTGCCTACCTCACCTTTCTTTAATTTCTTCTTTCCCTAACTCACGTATCTTTCTACATCAACATCATCTCTAGTTCTACCCCTTTTTTCCTCTACTTCACATCTCTTACTATACTGTTCTCTTTATGAACCTGTAAATCTAACTGAGTACTGCCCCATCCCATTTCTCCTACTCAGCAGGGTCACAGGTAAACTAGCCAGGGAAGTGCACATATAAAAAGGAGAAGAGGGACAAGGCAGTGGAAGAGAAATTAGAAGAAGGTCATTTGAACAACTAGCTTGAGGGAAATAGCCACAGCTGTGGTTTAATTTTCACTGTTGCAGCAAGAACGCCAGTAGTGAAGCAGGATATATATATATGTTTTATTACAAATATTAGGTAACAAAAGTTACAAATTCGAAGCTGTATATGCTTATGTCATACTTTAACAATATGTGGTGATCCACTGGAGACGCCTGCTCTTTCTTACACATTATCTTGTGCACTTATTGATGCTAGATCTCTAGTTAAACATAGCACCAAATTGTTTCTTGTTTATGGACAACTATAAATCTGCCATGGTGTTCATAATGGAAACCTGGGCAGACCCTTCTTGCAGCCCAGAACTATTAGCAGCACTACCTAATGGCTTTTCTATTGCTAGACTAGACCGGGCACTTAAAAGGGGAAGTGGGAGGTGCATTGCAATAGTTCACAGGCAGAGTTGAACTAGCGGTCAACTGGAGTACTGCACTTTCACTTTTCTGTGAAGCTGCCTCTTTTTAATATAAGAAGCACTCAAACTTTCAAGAGCTTGGTGACCTACCGGCCCCCGGCCCAAGACAGGTCTTTACATAAGAGATCAGTTGTCTTCTTGAGGAACATATCTTGTTCTCTGACTTCATAGTCTTAAAGGACTTCAATTTCCACTTAGAGGCCCACCAAGACACTGATACCTTAGGTCTTCTTCAGACCTTGGATGTGCTCGGACTTTCCCAAATTGTTACTGGCTCCACCCACCAGGCGGGTTACACGCTTGACGGGATCTTTATGAACAATAACGCTTTAAGCAACATTAAAACACTCCCCTTAACCTGGTCAGACCACCACACAGTCCTCTTCGACCTTGCTATTAAACAGCCCAGTCCCAACATCAAAGCTAGATCCATCACTACCATTTCTCGTGCCTGGCACAACATTCAAGCAGATCTCTTTTCCAAAGCCCTTAAGGACTCAACAGTCACAGTTTCTTCTGATGCAGACATGGCAGTCTCTCAATTACTGAATGGCCAGACACCACTGCCAATCTTTTAGCCCCAGCCAAAAAACTTGAGGTTCAAACAGTACAACACATCCGCCCCATGGTTTGCATCCGAGCTTAGAGAGCTCAAACAAAGCTGTCGTACACAAGAAAAGAGGTGTAGGTCCAACTAGAATAGTGAGGAAAAATCACAATACAAGCTATGTCTAGCAAGTTATAAAACTCTTATCGCCAAGGAAAAGGCCAAATTCTTCACCAGGAAGATAGAAGATGCAAAAAACTCCACCAAAGAGTAATTCCAAATGGTCACTATGTTGATAAAGGATTCGCTGAAAAATTCCTGCCCTACCACTCAGTCCTTTTGCAATTCTTTGGCCAACTTTTTTATGCAAAAGGTGGTGTTAATATTTAATAAATTTATATAATCTACCCTTCCTACCTGCAGGGATAGGCTTTCCTCGTGCCAGTTCAACTGAATTGCTTCAATAAATTCACCATGCCATCTTTAGAAATGGTCACCAATCTACTGAGATCTACATCTTTGGGCTGCCCTGTTGATCCTTGCCTTCCCCAGATAGCCAACCTGGTGACAGAAAACATTGCACCTCAAATTACATCTATTTTCTGTCACGTTTCAGACTGGCATTTTCCCAGCCGCATGGAAAAAAGCATCAGTGCTTCCCTTGTTAAAAAAGGCTTCCTTGGCTCTTAAGAACCCAAACAACTACCTGCCTATTTTGCATATTCCTCTTCCCGCAAAAATCGTAGAGAAAATCATGAACATCCAACTCTCAGAGTTCATCCACCCTAACAACCTCTTGGATGTTACTCAATTTGGTTTCGGTAGCAGACACAGCATGGAGACTGCCCTTGTCTGGGCTACCGAGGAGATCAGGCAGGTACTCAATCAGGGCGGGGGAGCATCCCTCATCTTGCTTGATCTCTCAGTGGCCTTTGACATGGTCAGTCACCGGCTGCTACTGGATCAACTAGCTAATATATGTATCTATGGCTCAGCCTGGGATCTGTTGAAATATTTTCTTTCTGGACACGAGCAGTGGGTGCAGATTGGTGAACGTATTTCACTTTCTTACTCGCTCCCCTGCGGGTTCCCTCAGGGGTGTTCCTTAGTCCGACACTTTTCAACCTTTACTTGACCCCATTGGCTGAGCTTATATAATGCTTTGGCTTCTCCTTAGCTTCCTATTCAGATGACACTTAGATTGTTGTCTCCTTAGCTAACAGTGAGGCAGGCACAGGATCGAAATTCTGTGACTGCATGCAGGCGGTTAACAGCTGGGTGGGCAGGAACTGCTTAAAACTGAATTTTGACAAAATTAAAGTGATCCTCTTTGGTGCCCAAGCCTCCTTCTGGACCCTATACTGCTGGCCTCAGGATATGGGTTCCTTACCTACACCTGTTAGAAAGGCTTGCAATCTCTGATTGCAAAGTCCTTATTGATGATAAACTGTGCTTCACCGACCAAGTCAATGTGGTGATATCTTCAGCCTTTCTCATGCTTAGAATGCTCAGAAAGATACTTCCCTACATTCCTGTTCATCTCCAGAAAACTCTGATATCATCATTAGTGATGGTGAAACTTGATTACTGCAATAGCCATTTTCTAAATGCTCACCAAAACCTCTTAAGCAAACTGAAAATCTTACAGAATGCCGCAGCTATGCTCCTCTTAAAGATCCCGAAATACCATTCAGTATCCAAGTTCATCAGAAAATTACACTGGTTTCCGATCAGGCCGAGGATCACTTTCAAATCCCTCTGTATTGTTTACAAAGCGCTTCGGGGCGCCTGCCCTGAATTCCTACAACACAGACTCAGATGGTACACTCTAGGCAGGACTTTATGCTCCACACATGCTAAACTCTAGTTTTTCCCAGATTAAAGTGAGCAGCTTGGGGTGGAAGGAGCTTCTTGTTGTGTGCCTCGAAATTTTGGAATGCACTTCCACTGCATATTAAAAATGCCCCTAACATACTGGCCTTTCAGAAACTGTTGAAGTCCTGACTTTTTAACACTTCTTAGCCTTTCCGGTTTCCCTCCCTCTGTGTCATTCTGTGCCTTATTTGCTAGCCCCAAGAGGCCTCTGGGTATTTGCTGAGCTTTAGAAATTTTAATAACATAACATAACTAAACACCTAATAAGTCATCCTTGCCATTTTTTCCTACAATAGGAATAACAAGCTGGTCAAACACTGAATTCCACATTAAATCTTGCCACAAATAAAAAATAATCTAGCTCCAATCTCAAAAAGAAATGATTTATAATGTGTGTTCATGCTTTCTTTTAGTACTAATTCTCCTTAAGATGTCACTGATTGAAAATGAGAGTGGAGACCACTGTGGTCCCCTGCCTCATTTAAATGAGGTATGGGAATCACTTGTTTGGAGGGTGGTAAAACCTCCAATTTAAAACATTTCAACCACTTACCAAATGCTTAATGAGCCACTTAGGCAGATAGGTTATATTAGGACATTTTGAATAAATGTAATTAATTATGCATTGTGTTGGACTTCGCCCTTTTTGCAGGGTTATCCCCAAACTTTTTGCCTTCTTCCTCCTATTTTTTCTGACCAGTTTGTGTTGGCTTTAGGACTCTGGGCACTTTACCACTGCTAACCAGTGCTAAAGTGCATATGCTCTCTGTCTAAATTGTATTGGTAATTGGTGTATCCATGATTGGCATATTTCATTTACTAGTAAGTTCCTAGTAAAGTGCATCTGGGGTGGTATTATACAAGTGCCCCGGGTGTTTGCGCCTACTTTGTGCACCCCTGGGGAACTTTGGTATTACAGAAGGGGCCGCAGATACTTGTGCTGCCCCTTCTGTAATTCCGATAGCGCTGGCACACATAAAGTGCCAGCACTATCTTCAGAGGGCATTCTCTCATTTGCATGGAGGCATGCCCAATGCAAATGAGGGAATCCCTTTGCCTCTGCAATCTGTAATATGACGGGGGCGCAGAGGCAAAGAAGCTCTCAGGAGGCGCACTGAGAGTGCGCCACCTAAAAGGTGGCGCACTCTCAGTACGCCCCCTAATGGCAGCCCTCTGGAGGGGGCCCCATGGACCCCCAGACATCCCCTTGCAGGCGGGTGCAGTCACTCACTGGACCCGCCTGCAAGGGGAACTCTTTTCCCCCTTCAAAGTGCAGGCAGGTTGCCGCCTGTATTGTGAAAACATGGAGCGGCTTCAAAGCAGCATTCATCATAATACGGCACATTTTCCTTCATTGCGCCTTGAAGGAAAATGCGCCACATGTATAATACGGCCCCAGGTGTGCACAGGGCCTGTAAATCTAATGCTACAAGTGGGCCTGCAGCACTGATTGTGCCACCCACATGAGTAGCCCTGCAAATCTGTCTCAGACCTGCCATTACAGAGTCTGTTGGGCAGTTTTAAACTGATATTTCGACCAGGTAAGTGCACCCACTTGCCAGGCGTAAACCTTCCCTTTTACTACATGTAAGTCACCTCTAAGGTAGGCCCAAGGCAGCCCTGTGGGCAGGGTGCAGTGTATTTAAAAGGTAGAATATGTACTGGTGTGTTTTACATGTCCTAGTAGTGAAATACTGCTAATTTTGATTTTCGCTATTGCAAGGACTATCTCTCCCATAGGGTAACATGGGGACTGCCATGAAATATCCTTTAAGTGTAATTTCCCATTGGGAGCAGATAGGCATTTGGAGTTTGGGGTCTCTGAAGTTGGTTTTTAAATTACGTGTTTGAAAATGCCACTTTTAGAAAGTAGAAGAAACATGTGAGGATGCACTCCTTCCCTTGTTCGTTGACTTGTTCTGAAAGCTTCATTTTTGAATGCGTGCGATTATCTCCCACAACGCAGTGCGACAGTTCGGTGCGCGAGAAAAGTGCCATTTGGTTTACTTTTAGAAAGTGGGCATTTCCTTGCTTAACCATCCTGTGTCTCTGCCTGTCTAGAGTGGTGGGAGGAGTTGTCACTGACACCTGAATAGGGATGTGCCTGTCCTCACACAAAGCTGTCTCCACCCCCCTGTAGTGTGTCTAGAGCCAGGTCAGGGCCTTGTGCACTACAAAGACTTTCCTTTGAAGGTAGCCTATTTCAAAGGCAGAAAGGGGTAAGAGTATTAGACCTCTGACACCCCAAAATCAGAACACTTCTCGACTGAGGACATTCTGCCAGGACGAAGAGCTGGATGCTGTCGGAGGTACTGCCACTCTGCCTGTTGCTTTGGTGTGCTAGCCTGCTGCTTGCTGCTTCTGTCCTGGGAGTGAAAGGACTGGACTTTGCTTTCTATATCCTGCTTCCAAGGTTCACCATGGACTTGTGCATGCTTGCCTCCTGTTAAGAAGTCTCTAGCCATCAAATACTTCACCTACCAGTGCCTGGGCTCCTCTGTTGAGAGTTCTGACTTGCTAAGTGGTGCCAAATCCAGTTACTGGGCACTTGGAAGTGTAACCTGTTGATCTAAAGAGAAAATCCACTCATTGACTGCCAGCGCCTGTTTTCCTGACATATCACTGCACAAGATCGACGCATCACCGCTGCCAGCCCTGAAGCGTGGTCCCAATTGGCGCATCAACCAAGGCTTTCACTGCAGGCCCCAGCTCGCCGTCACAGCGCATCAAAAAAATCGCTACAGCGTGAGTCCCGAGCATTGTTTCAAGGACGCCCATGAGACCTGCTCCGGGTCCAACATATCACCTGGTCAGCGGCTGTAGAATCGACGCAGCGCCTGCTTTGCAGCTGGAAAATCGATGCAGCGCCTGCATCACCCCTGTCGCATCAATGCAGTGCATCTGTATTTTCAACGCATCGCTCCTCGACGCGATACTTCATTGACGCCGCACTGCAGTAAGTAACCGAGACAGCGTGTCTTGAAATTAGCACATCACATTCCCTTCCAGTAAGGAGCAGATGCATCACCTCCCCTGACAGGAAGGAACTGACACATCACCTCCCCTGCCTAGCAGTAAGGAACCAATGCATCGCCTCCCCTGCCTAGCAGTAAGGAACCAACGCATCACCTCCCTTGGCAGTAACAGACTGACGCATGACCTCCTCTATGCAGTAAGGAACCAACGCAACGCTTTGCTTTTCCAGCGCTTCACCTCCCCTGCACCTGCTTTATCTTTGATGCATCCAAGGTACTTTGTGCTAAAAGAAATACACTTACAATAAAGGGGGGAGATAGAGGGACAGAGAGGCTCGTCTTCCTACCGATAAGCAATCAAAACACAGGGAGCCACTCAGTTTGCTGCTAACTAACCCTCCACAAGATGAAGAAAACACACTTGTTTCCTTATATAACCCTCATCCACCAGGGATGCCCCTTGGTGGCATGCTTCATCTTGGTATTCACTGGTTTGTAATGTAATATAATTTAGAGAAATATTTTGCTTCATGGCTCCGCTGTCGGTCAAGGTGAGCTTATAGTCACACTTTTATCAAAGCATCCCCTCGGCCATTCACCTAAGGTCAGAAAAGCACCGGGGTCTTTAAATAATATTACAAAACAGTGAATACCAAGTAGGTATAATCACCTTCTCAGATGTAGAATGCAAAGTTTTTTCAGAGTGATTAACTCCAACAGCACTACAGGAGAAGTATCAAGGAGGTAGATCCTTGATCCTGATGAAAAAGCAATGGGATGACTTGAAACACATCGACCCTTAGGAAGGCAGATACATAGTTATCCACCCTTCCCTTTCCCTGTTTTTTAATCATAATGCCTAGAGGCCGGAATAAATAATAGTTTACCTACTAGCCAGGTATTTTTAAGGTTTTCTTTTCACACAAAATACACCCCTACTCCTATTGTAATCATTCTACACCATGTTAATACATCTGTTAGTGCTCCCGCGTAACTCGTAGGTCGCAGCACTCCTCGCTCCACAGTGGAGTGGGATGGACCCAATGATGAAGCATGATACCAAGGGGCATCCCTGGTGGGTGAGGGTTATATAAGAAAACAAGTGTGTTTTCTTCATCTTGTAGAGGGTTATTTCACAGCAAACTGAGTGGCTCCCTGGGTTTTGGTTAATAAAAGAGATGCATCCATTGATTTCTACAGATTAAACTTACTTAACCTTTTAAAAGTGATATCTTGACTTGTGTATGTTCGATTTTTGTTGTTTTGGTCTCGTTTTATTCAGTTTGTTATTGCCTAATTTCCAAACTGATATGGACTCCTTTTGTAGTGTTTTCACTGTGTTACTGAGTGTATGTACAAATACTTTACACATTGCCTCTGAGATAAGCCTGACTGCTCGTGCCAAGCTACCAAGGGGAGAGCAAGAGTTATCTTAGCTCTGTGACTCCCTTACCCTGACTAGAGTGAGAGTCCATACTTGGACAGGGTACAAACCATTGCCAGCTGGAGACCCCATTTCTAACACATTGCCTGACTGTCATGTTAATATAGATTTTTCAAACAGTGGCTATTTCTATAGCAGTAGGCTGGCCCTGTTCGGCTGTTTTTGGTCTGGCTACAGACAGCTGGAGCTGTCTGCTAAAGCCTGGGTCATCAGCGCCACAATTATTCATAGAGAGAGGCTCTGCACCAGCCCCCTTCAGCCATTGGTTCGATTCAGTTAGCCTAGTCAGGCTGAAGAAAGCAACATTCACATTTTGGATTAGGCCAAAGGAGTATCTGAGTCTTACCACTGCTTATTGGCTGCTAGTTACTGTTAGTCCGCCTACCTAAAGAGCACTTCCCATTCAAGTCCATAAGCGGTGAAGTATCCATTAGTACATCTAATTTTACCTTTGATCCTAAATGTGATTTGTGCTTTTAAAGAGTTTTCAGATTCCTGATGTTGTTGCACCATGAGTGACTTAGCACCCAAACGTGATTTTAATTTTGGGCCAGATGTGCCACATCTTTTTGAAGGTGGAAACCTTGTGATTCACAAATCACAGGGTGTGTATTGGCATACTGGTATTAGACAATGTAGTAAACCCCTTTTTGAGTCGAAAAATCATTTCTGACTCCCAAAAGAGGTTTTGTGAATCATTATGAATTGCCATTAGGAGGGGGTCATGAAAGAGACAGTCCCTCCTAATTCCAATTTGCAGTGGTATTAGTCAGTAAGTTATGCCCACAATTGCAGTTGAAAACCATTGAAAATTTGCCAACACCTCAAAGGGGGGATACCAGATTCAAACAAGAGAAGCTGTCCCCATGGGATGGCTCCCCCTTTTAAGGTGATGTTTGTCACCTTGGGAGTTTGGGGGGAGTGGTCCATGGGAGCAATGCATGCCCCCTCCAATGTGCGCCCAAAAAAATAATATTTTTTTAAAGCCATCACCTGTCTCACTAATTTACACAGGCTGGTAAAAAAGTGTTTCCCATATGCAGTACCACATGCTTGGTGAATACAAAATGGGGCACAGACAGGCAGGTTGCACAGAGACACAAAACGTATTGTCTATGCCGATCTGTGCATACCTGTGTTTGCATGCATTCGATTAGCACATTAATGCTAAACGTTTTGGCTTTGGGATATGGCATCCGACTCAGATGTGTCAGTACAAATACAATTTTATTCTGAATTTGTGTATGGAATTTTTACCCTTTGTCCTGAATATTTACAGTTACTGCCCAGATATGCCTAGTTCCCAGATAGTAACCCCCTAGTGTGTCCCCATCTAGTCTGCGGGAGCCGCATAACATGTTGGACAATATTTTAGCTTCTGGACTTTTCCCAATCATTGTAATCTCAGTGGAGTTTTGCAAATCACTAGGACGCCCAGTGAATCTGTGCTGGCAAGTAATAAAACTCACAGCCTGAAGCTCCGAGTCCACCAGTCGGTGGTCAGAGTTTACACAATGCAACTCTGCCTCTTTCAGGGCTCCGCCATATATAGAGTAAGATGTAGTCATGCCAACTTAGAGGGAGTACCTGTTCTCCACTTGACAGGAGAGAAAGAGAGCTACTCCCACAGTGCAACTGTATTATGGACTATGAAATCACATTTTGCATAGCAGACAAAAGTGGCACACTCCCACAATGCACCACGCAATTAGCTTTGACAGCACTTTGCTCTGGAGTCACAGTTGTAAAATCACTGACTGCATTGACCAGAGAGGGTTTGCTGGCAGGAGGGTCAAGATCTGTAATATCACACATTGCCAAGAAGAGTAAAGGAACACTCCCACAAGGTACCAAGGCACACTGCTGTGTTATCAGTAACTGCAAAAGATCCTCTTCATTGGTGAGTTTAGATACTCAGTCACACATCATGGAAACACTCTGTCACTCATCCTTGCTCTCCTCCAACCTTTGACTCATTTTTGCATTCACCCCCTCCCTGGTCAATAATACTGCACGACCACAAACCCATCAATCAACAATGAAGGAACACTTTCGATTTTAAGTCAATGCTTTTATGTCTAATTGTTGTTTAATGTGTCAATGTGTGTACATTTTTGCTATTGCCCGCTCTATGAAAAACCTCGTAACAGAAATGAGGGGGAAGAGTGTGCCCGCGTAAGCGATTATTCAGTCCTGCCTGACATGTTCTAGGAAATGTAAAACGTCATGTGGTGCAGACTCAAAGATGAGTCAATAAGGATGGGAAGGCGCTTCTATTACCCGCTACTTCCACACATTAGGTCCGTTTAAAGCTACGGTTGCTTTTCCAAACGCCGTTATTACTTACACTCCAAGGACATTCTCGCAGCAGTATATCACCAACAGGAAAGACAGGAATCTCTCCATTTTCAGCGTGCTTGTAAATGTTAGGCGGAGTGCTCGCTCGTCAGGTCTGCTCGAGAGAAGCCCTTCGTGGTAATGCACCCAGCGTCTGTCTAATGTCCAACAACGGCTGATTCAAAGGGGGCAAGAAATAATCGCACATTCAAGTTTTCTTCATGATCACCCTCTCAAACAATGTAATGCCATAATCAATTTAAAGAAAGCATATCATGTTTACGATATAGACCATTTTAAATTGCGCATCACAACATGGTAAACAATGGTGGAGTAAGAAATGCGATTTATCTAGGGAGAACGATGGCTTGTTTATCACACGTGGGAGACAAATCTGCCTTTGAAAGAGGTAGTTATTTTACTGGTCGACATTTCTTTGGCTTGTTCCTCAATAAACACATATGGAATTTTAATTCGCAGAGGGGACATTGGACTACTACATCTGCTCAAGCCACCTTTGCTTAAGACTCTGTACACAAGGTTTCATTGTATAAATCCCTAGTTGATTGAATGAAAAAGGAACGTATATTAAGTCTTTTTGGTCCATATGTTCAGCTCATTTTATATTTTATTGCTGAATCCATAGTAGATGAATACACAAATTAATCATTTATAATGTAGAAGTGATTTTGCATATCGTCTCATGTAATTTCATAAAGCAAGTGGTGCTGAGAGGATTCAGTAGTCACCAATAAAAGGCACAGTTAAAGAAGATGGTAAGAATTCCTTCAACTTAATTACCTTTATTAGACCTGTCAGCCTTCAGGTGGTCTTCCCCCAAACGTTTTGCATTACTCCTGCGTTTTTGTTGGCCATAGAACTCTGTGCACTTTTTCACTGCCAATCAGTGCTAAATTGTGTATGCTCTCTCCTCTAAACGTGGTAAAATTGGTTTACACTCAATTAGCACATTTCATTTACTTGTAAGTCCCTAGTAGAGTGGTGGTATAGGTACCCAGGGCTTTAAATAAAATGCTACTAGTGGGTCTGCAGCACTGGTTGTGCCACCCACTTAAGTAGCCTTTAAACATGCCTCAGGCCTGCTATTGCAGCAGGTGTGTGCAGTTTTAAACTGACATTTCGAACGAGCAAAATAAATCTTTTGCCAGGCCGAAACCTTCTTTTTTAATACTTATGCCACCCCTAGGGTAGGCCCTAAACAGCACATAGGGCAGGGTGCAGTCTATTTCAGAAGTTGGACATGTACTTCATTTTACATGTCCTGATAGTGAAAACCGCATACATTTATTTATCACTACCATGAGGGCTACCTCTCCCACAGGATAACATTGGGTTAACTTATTACATTTAATAAGTGATAACTTTCAATTGGGAGCAGATCGGAATGCTGAGTTTGGTGTCTAAAGAATTGTAATCTAAAACTCTCTTTAAAGGTAAAGTTAGATTTTAAGTCACAGTTCTGAAAATGTCACTTTTAGAGCGATGTTGCTTTCTTATCCCAACCATTTAGTGTCAGCAGCCTGTACCCTGGATCACATTGCTAGGTGTAACTGGCAGTTGTTCCTTGTGTATTGCTCCTAGACAGTGAAACAAAGAGGAAATAGGTGTTGGCAGGAAGGACCATCTCTGATTTGATGAGGGGAGGAGCTGTCATCCACCACACTTACACATCACAAAAACTCTACCTGAGCACACTCATGAAGGGTTTGGTACTAGTCTTTTGTGACCCCAGAAAAGCTGGTACCCGGACAGGGAGGCAAACAATTCCAAACACCTCTGAGGTTGTAAACCTCCAGAACCTTCTCCTACTTCAGAGTGGGCATCAGCTATAAATATTGGACCCGCAGACCTAACTCTTCAGTACACTACTAGGACCTGTGGAAGACTCACATGAACTGCTATGCTGCTCTGTAAGATTGACTACTGCTCTGCTGCCCTGCTGTTCTGCTGTTCTGCTGTCCTGCTGCCCTGCATCCCTGCTGTCTGAGTGAAAAGGACTGACTCTGCATCTTGAACCCAGGACCACGGAGCGTCTTCAAGCGCAAGTTGACTGGCTTCCTGATCAA
Source organism: Calotriton arnoldi (assembly GCA_963921515.1). Classification (NCBI taxonomy): domain Eukaryota; kingdom Metazoa; phylum Chordata; class Amphibia; order Caudata; family Salamandridae; genus Calotriton; species Calotriton arnoldi. Next base: position 799,531 of record CAWUFW010005848.1, read on the forward strand.
AACCTCAGAGACAGAAAAGGCTCCAACCACTTTGAACCCAGCAGCTCGATTCTATCTGTTGTGAGTCTTGACCCCCAAGTGGTGCCACCCCAGTCCTGGATGCTTGAAAGTGGGCCTGAAGCTAATATGCCAGCCCAGCTGTGGTCCTGTGGGCAGAACTGGTGCAGAACGATGCATGTCCTCTTCAGAACTGCTGCAGTGTGACTCATGCCTAACACCGGACCTCGCATCCCAGTCTGCAGTCTCCTTGGAACCACAACTGCACGCTGCATCTTCGACACAGGCCACTTCGTAGGCCACTTATCGATGGCATCCTCGATGGAGATGCTGGACTTCGCATCCCAGCCCCGCAGCTCCTTCAGAATTGCTTCTGAGCGATGCATGCTTGATGCCGTACTTCACATCGCAAGCCCTTCATCAACGGCATCCTCGATGGTGATGCAGGACTTTGCATCACAGCCCTGCAGCTCCCTGACCCCGATGCTGCACGACGCATCCTCGACGCGGGATCTCACAATAATCCGCAAACTAGGATTTAAGGTACTTTATTCAATGGACCTAACTTGGTCCCTGTATCCGGAATGTGCTCCATCTCGGTCAGCCTGTACTTGTGACTTTGTCACGGTCCAGCGCAGCCAGATAACCACAGTTGGTACTTTCTGCTTTTAGGCACTGTTTTTAGTTAACACTTCGATACCGCATATCTTCAATCCTACTGATTGGATTCTTGTCGTTTTGGTTTCAAATAATTTATTAAATTTGACTCTGTTTTTCTACAAAGGTTGGGATTTTTCTTGTCTTGTGTTTTGACTTTAAAACGGTTTGAAGTGCTGCATGCATACTTTTCAAATTGCCTCCAAGCTAACCCAGATTGATTGTGCGCCAAGCTACCACAGGGTTAAGCACAGGTTAATTTGGGGTTTGCTTGTGTTTCACCCTGACTGATATTGCGGTTGATGCTGGAGTAGGGTTCCACCCCCTCAACCAGTAACTGGAGTCAGACTAGCCTATAGGGCAATCAGGAAGGGCCGGATGGGCTGGTATCACAGATCAGTGTGTGGGCTGATTTTGTAGCAGTTTGTGGGTCTGTTTTGTGGCCAGAGGGGCGTTTTATTCTGTGATGTTTCACTGACATTGCCATAAGCATTGACTGCAGCAAACATAAAAGCATGTAGTCTCTCATACCTTCCAAAATACCCATACAGTGTGCCTTTAAAGTTCAAAATAGGCCTGATTTGCAAATGTAGAGAATTTTTCTGCATGTTCAGGGAGCTCAACAGCTGACTAACAAGGTAGAAGTTGTTCCATTTTATGTTGTATCTTTTGGAAAAGGCCATTATTTACTGCTTGTGGATCTAAACTTAGGTCCTTTTTTTAAAGTGTATGTTACTTGGGTGGTTGCGTTTGAGTGGGCGAGAGAGTGGTAGATAATCAAGAGGTTATTTGGCACCTGGGAAATCCTAGGATGGAGTTAGGCAGGACATATGGACATTAGGCTATGTGCAGTCCCAGGATAAGCCACACAAAACAGAAAATGCCATGATCAGAGAAGCCTTTCATTTAGGAGGGTGAAATACAGAGCACCTCTCCGTTTTTTTAAGTGAGTAACCTCACTACTCTCAGACCATTGAAAAGTTACCAACTCCACAAGGAGGTGATAACCTATTGGCAAAGTGGTCATTGGAAAGCTCCTCCTTTGGGAATTGAATCAGGTGTCATGATCCACCACTACCTTCTTGCCCAATGTGTTCCTAATTGTGATTTTGTTTTTAAAGCAGCACCGGATCCCTAAATGAAAATGAGCTGTTTCAAAAAGTTGTTTGTTTAATGCAAACAAAAGGGGTGTGGTCTGCTGCTACTTGCAGACCACCATAATTATCTTTGTAGCCAATCACAGGTGGTTGCAAATAGTGTGCTGGCAAATTAATATTAATAATCCGGTTGTTAATGAGACACCCACCAACTGAAAACTTTGCGATGTGACCTACTAGTTCGTACGTCACATCTCAAAATCAGAGACAAGTTGCAAATAGTTGATGCATTCTTTGCGATCACCATTTGTGACCTGTCTCATTGTACATAGGGCCCTTGTTTAAATCAGCCACCTTCCACTACTGCCTGCTAGAAGTGTCAGTCACATTTGTAATATGAACATATCATTGTGTAGATCATTACGTTTTGCACTGGGGAGTGTAGAAAAAGGAGTCCGTCTTATCACAGTTGCTGAGTCAGCATTCACAAATGTATATTGGAAAAATGTATTATTGATTGACACTAAACTCCATGATGTCATGATTTACTGGAGATATCTACCCACACCATGTGCACAGAAAGAGTCTTTGCCAAAGCTCCAGAGAGACTAGCTCATCCCAACTTCAGTTTTTGACCTGCATTATGGCCTGCATTGTGATTATTAGAGTGGTCTGGGATAAGGTTTCCAGGTACCAGTTGAAGGCTGTGCTGCTGCTTGCCTGCTGGGGTCCGACAAAGTGCAGTGTGGGGGCAGCAGCTCCCTCACATCTCTGCGCCACTGGAAGCAGCTCTGGGACCACTCTAGGGACAGGCTTGGTTTCCATGGGCCTGTCAGCTGTGCATGAATTGGCCTCCATGTAAGAGATTCCTGCTTCAGGATACCTCTCTCTAGTCTCAGTTACTTCTCCACCTCCAACACTCACCTTCTTCACCTCTCTTACCCCACCTCTCTTCCAGGGCTGGACTGGGAACCAAAACCGTCCCTGTCAAACTGCTCGGCCGGCCCCCCTGTGGGGGCTAAGCGGGTGCAGCCGAGCTGTTTGCTAGGGCCGGTTTCGGCCGATTTTGTTACCAGGGGCCGATATTGCAGGCCCCCGGTAACAAAAACGCCCCCCCAGGTGTCCAAAACCGACCCCCACCCTGGTGGCCCACCGGGGAAACGCCCGGTGCCCGCTACGGCCAGTTCAGCCCTGCTCTCTTCTACATTTAACTCCCCCAGCTCTCACTCCTTCTCCTGCACCCTTCTTCATATTGCCATGTGCACAGTTTTGCTTCCCTCAGTAGTTCTTCCTCCCATGGCACAGCTGAGAATGACCCTCAAGCCACCACTGCAGAATAGTTTGCACAATTATTTTTGTAAAGTAAGTCCCTAGTGCCCAAGGGCTGCAATATACCAGCAGGCATGGAAGGGTCCACTTTAACTGTCTCACCTGCTAGTCTCCTATATTTTTAAACTGGCTGGCTGTTTATAACTGATAGTTCATGAAGGTTCCTTCATTTCTGAGTGGTGCTCACATAATGTTTCTGCCACTTAACTATTTCCATCAAAACATAGAAGAAACATATATTGTCCAAGAAGGCTATGGTAGCCACCTAAACAAGCATTCCCAAAGTCAACTAGTCTATATATAAAAATGGTTTCTGGTCTCACCTATTGAATTAACTAATGCCAGATGCTTTTAAAATGCACCAGTGTAAGAAACTGGGTTATAGTAATAGACAGAACCCTGTTTAAACCGAAAAAGTAATCTTAATTAACCTGTGCTTAACCGTCCGGTAGCTTGGCACAAAACCAGTCAGGCTCAACTTATAGGCAATATGTGAATTATCAAAGCACCACTCAAACAGCAATAAAGTAAAAACACAACATAAGAAAATCATGAACCGATTTATGTAAATAAAGAATATTTTACTGAATAAAATGACAGAAATCCAATAGTAGAACCAGTGATATGAATTTGTAAAGTTGCAGGTAAAAATAGCACCAAGAATCACAAAAAGTCACCCTCACATATCTGGCTGCGCTGAAAGGTGTCAAAGTCACAAGTTCAGACCAACTGCAATGGAGCCCATCTCGGATACAAGGGCTAGGTTCATTCCCAGTGAAAGGTTTACCCTCTTATAGTCTGAGCTCACTCGAGGAGTTGCTGTCAGAGCTTCGCAGTGACGGGTACCATGAGTAGACCATTGTCACCTCAGAAAGCAGTCATTGCTGGAGCTTCGCATTGGCGAGAGACGTGGGCGGTCGCTATTTGGTGCAAAGAGCAATATGCCATCGGAAGTTTGCATTGCCAGTAGACGCAGTGGCCATTGCAGAAGCGAGGACCCCACACGTGGTCATGAATAAACCCAAACTTCTGGATTTTCACTATTAACTTGGTTTAGGGGCACTCTGATACCAGCCAAAGGCCTATCACCTGGGGGACACCTCTTGGTGATCATGACTCAATCCAGGAGAGGTCAGCAGCAGGGCTCAGGCAGGTCCAGGTGATGCTGGTCAGCTGGGCAGTTGCAAGGAGGCCTCTAGAAGCTTGTTGTGCCTCTGTAGCTTAAACAGGAGGTCAGCCAACTGACCCTTGGAGTCACTTCTGGAGATCCTGTGTTTAAGGCAAGCAGATCCAGTCTTCCTTCTTCGTACAGCAGGGTAGCCCTTGTTCTGAATCTTCCACAGGTCCAGGAGTGTTCCAATGAGAGGTTCTGACGGTGCAATTGTTATACCCAGTGCCAGCCTGTGGGTGGGGATACCCCCTTCCTCTAATCTTTCCACTTTCCTGGATTTGGCTTTAAAGTCTCTAGTGCAGGGATCTTCAAACTGGGGGGCTTGCCCCTCTAGGGGGGCCTCAAGTGATCCCAGGGGGGGCGCCATGCTCTAGCCATTATGCTGATAACAGTGCTTTGTTATCAGCAGAAAAAAATGAGCAGCATTAAGCCACTCTGTAAGGGGCCATCATTAGCATCTTTTCTCATTTATATCCTGGCTGGGAGAAGGTGTCAAAAGGAAGGGACTCCAAATATTCTTCAAAACCCCCACCCCCATTTCTAATAATCACACTTTGGATACTTTTACAGTTAGTAAGGCCTGCCTGACCAGAATAGTATGTTTGGCAATCATGTATTTGATTGCATTTTTAAACGGTAGCAGAACTTAATTGAAATGTTTAAATAAGTATAGACATGGTTAAACAGTGCCAGTTTAATAGAATAATTGTGAAAAATGTTGAGGGGGCCCCGGTGAATTTTTTTTTTCTTCACTGGGCGCAGCATTAAACCATTTGAAGATCACTGGTCTAGGGAAAAAAGGGCAGGCAGGCCTAGGCATTTGTCAGTGTCAGGGCAGGCAGCCTCAGAAGGCAGGAAGAAGGTGGGTATAGCCCTCAGGGTCCCCTTTGAAGTTTAGGATGCCTGAGTACAACCCGCAACACATCTTGCACAGGAGAGGAACACCCTGCCCCAAACCCAAGGCCCATTGTCCCCATGTCTGGAAGGAATACATAACACCACAGGAGAGTCATTCACAGTATGTGTCCCTGGGCACTTGGTAGAAAGGCACATTTGATTCAGGTAGAAAAATATAAAAGTGCCATTTTCAGAAACGTAACATGAATTCCAACTTTACCCTTAAAGAGGATTTTAAATTACAATACAGATGAGCGGAAGAAGCATTTCTCTATCTGTTCCTAATCTGAACTTATCGTTTATTACGTGTAATAAGGTAACCTAGTGTTAGTCTATGGGAGAGATAGCCTTACTACAGTGATAAACGACTTTAGGAATTTTTCACTGTTAAGACATGTAAAACTTAAACACACATGTCCTACTTTTCAGGCATCCTGCCCCATGAGGGCCCAATTCGCAAAGGTAAACTTAGATTGAAGTCTGAGTTTGCCTTAGTGAATTGGCCCATTAGATTTCAGGTCTAAAGTTAGACTTCTGGTCTAAACTTGGACTTCAGGTCTAAGTTTATCTTTGTGAATTGGGCCCTCGGACTAGAGGTCTAAACTTAGACTTCAGGTCTAACTTTACCTTTGTGAATTGGGCCCTGATTCTTTAGGGAATACCTTAATGGTGACTTATAAGTATTAAAAAGGAAGGTTCTGGCCTGGCAAAAGGTTTCTTTTGTCAGGTCGAAATTACAGTTTAAATGTGCACTACAGATTGCAGTGGCAAGTTTCAGACATGTTTTAAAAGGCTACTTTAGTGGTTGTCATAATAAGTGTGCAGCCCACTAGTAGCATTTATCTTACTGGCTCTGGGTGGATGTAGTTCCATATACTAGAGATATACAAGTACATTAACTGCACCAATCAGGTGTAGGCCAGTTTTACCAAGTTTAGAAGGGAGAGCACAAGCACTTTACCACTGGTTCGCAGGGGTAAAGTTCACAAAGTTCTAAGAGCCAACAAAAATGGTTTCAGCAAACGCAGGAAAAAAAATCTGGGGTACCCCTGCAGAAAAAGCCCTGTCAAATGGCTGGAATTGGCAAAACCAGTAGCAGTGACCAGCCATCTTGAACATCTATTTCTTATGCCTGCAAGATGGTAACTATGTTGCATGACACAATGTCGCATGACACAGTGCAGTGGACTTCTTGATAGTATAGAAAATAATGTTCTAATATTTTCAAGATGCCACCATGTTACCTGACACATTATGACAGGTGTCTTTGGGAAACAGAGAAAGAACAAAAGAAGTATCCAAGCCCAGGGAAGAATAGTCCAGGGGGGCAAAGCAATGGAAAAAGCAGGTTGTGAACATCAGGGCACATGTCTATTTGCACTGGCCAATTGGCATAATACAAAAACATATACAACTATAGGTATTATTCAAACCAAATGCCCAGAGTCTAACAGACATTTAAACTCAGTCCACAAACCCAGACATTGCTGCCTCACTGCTTTCCAGTTTTGAGGTCAAACGTTCCTGGCCATCCTCCAGATCAGGACCACCTGGAACTCCTCCTCAGGTGCAAACATTTGGTGCTGCGGGATGGGATCGGACATCACCTGACAATCCTGACACAGTGGGGTATGTTTAAGAACTGAGGGCATAGACATACTGGAAGACACAACAACAGTAAGTGGAGTTGGATGGGTGTCTTGATGTGGCACGATGGCTGAATTCCAGGTAGACAGGAGGAAGCACAGATCTCTATGCTGGTCAGTCTGCACCTGTCTGTGTGGCCTCACCACACCTACTGCCACCTTGACATCCTGAGAAAATGCCTGTTGACCAGCAATCAGCTTTATCATGGCCTTTTGCAAAGAACCCACAGTAACATATAGAGAGCTAGTGTGTGGAATGCTACATAATGAATCAAGGGTGATGGGTGAATATTACCCTCAGATGCAAGGTACAAGGGGAGCAGCTGGAGACCCTGTTCCAGTGGGTGCCTTCCGATTGGTGGAGCGGTCAGCATGACAGGGGGGTTGTTCCTTTGACACAATAGATGTTTCTTCTTGAGCAGGAAGTACATAATCATATGGCTCAACCTGGCATGTGGTATACAGGAACAACCACTCTATTGGTGGACTCCATAGCCTCCATCTAGAGTCCGTTTGATTGAGAGCAAATTACTCTCTGGGTGGGTGAACCCTGACTGCAGCTGGATTCTTCTTTCTCCTCAGTGGTGGTTGTGTTCTCCTTTGCCAACTTACTGGCATAGGACCTTCTTCTCCTTTGCCCCAGATCTCACTCTTTCCAGCTTCCGCTTTGGCTGCCGGCTAATAAGGAAAGATACTCAAAGAAAACAATCATCATTGCATACGTCCAATAATTCATTGTTAGAAATGGGGTTGTTGGTTGACTGGGGTGTGAGCCTTGGTCAAGCAGTAACCACAATCCAAGTCAGGTTAACGCACAAGCAAACCCCAGATTAAGCTGTGCTCATCCCCCTGGTAGCTTGGAACTCAGCAGGCAAGCTTGACTTATAGGCAATGTGTAAAGTATTTGTGCAACACTTCAAACAGTGAAAGCACCATGCAAAGATCCCACACTAGATCAGAAAAATTGAACTTCATTTGATAAATAAAACAAGACCAAAATGACAAACATCCAATTAGTAGAACCGGAGATATTTAATTTTAAAGGTTTTAGAGTAACTAGCGCCAAAAGGTGTAAAGTGTCAACTGTGGATATTTGGTTGTGCTATACTGAGACAACGTCACAAATTAAGGCAGAGCGCAATAGAGCATGGGCCGGCTACAGGGACCCAGTTAGGCCCGCTGTACAGAGTACCTTAATCAATGGTTGCAGATTGGTGCGTGGATTCGCGTCACAGATGCGTTGCGCACCCAAGGCGATGAGGTGGTTTGGAGATGCGACGAGACAGTGGTGCGAGGTTATGTTGCCTCGACGTAAAGGATCCCATCGACAAGAGCTTGCAATGCGATGTCCGCAGTTGGGAATGTGGTGCGCAGTCGGGGCGATGCGTCGGTTCCAAAGAGCTGCAAGGCTGCGATGCGGAGTCCAGCATAATTGTCGAGTCTGCCGTTGACGAGAGACACAAGAGCCCACGCCAAGGATGTGTCACGCAGTGGCAATTCCAAAGGCAATCCGGGCTGTGGCAGATATGCAAGTTTTTGCGACAGGTCCAATCCATGCAGCAGCAGAGATGCGTCAGTTCTGCTTACTGTTGTGCCGTGCAGCAGAGGGCATGCATTAGTTCCGCTGGTACCACAGAATCTGGCAGAACACCTTAAGCCCACTTCCAAGGATCTGCGACTTGTGTGGCACCACTTGGCAGGCTAAACTCACAGATGACAGTGTCCAGGTGCAGATGCAAGGTTGTTGGAAGCTTTTTATGTCCCTGAGGCTTCAGATCAGGAAGCCAGCCAATGAGCCCTTGAAGTCACTCTGGATTTTGGGCTGAAGTGATGCAGGTTCAGACCTTCTCACCCAGGCAAGAGGGCAGCATGTTGCAGTCCAGCCAGCAGCGGTCCGTGCAGGTAAGAGCGGTGGGGCGGTGGTGCCGGGTTGCGGGGGATTCGACAGTCGACAACGAGGGACAATTAAATAAATAATTAATTTTCCCTCGTCATCGTCTGTCGAAATACCCCCCCCACCCGGCCCCACTGCCCCACTGTTCCTACCTGCACGGGCCGCTGCTGAGTCCAGCAAAGTAGCAGTTCAGTAGAGTGGCAGTCCTTGTAGCAGCACAGCAGTCCTTCTTCTTGGCAGAGTATCCACAGGTCTGTGAGTGTACTGGAGAGTTGGTGTCTGAGGTCCTTCTTTATACACAGTTATGCCTTTGAAGTGGGTTGAAGCTTCTAGAGGCATGCCTTTAAAGTGCAAAAATGCCCTGTCTTACCTGTCCTGGCTCCAGTCTAACTACAAGGGTATGCAATCCTTTGTGTTGAGGCAGGACACAGCCTATTCAAGTGTGAGTGGGGCTGTGCCCGCTCCTCCTTCCCATCCTGCCAGTGATGGCCCATTAAGTCACACCTAAGCTCCCATTGTGTGTGGCTGACTAGAAGGAATACATAAAGCCCAACTGTCACCCACACCCAGCCATGTGACCCAGAAACAAATGGCTAAGGCAAGAAAATGCCAACTTTCTAAAAGTGATAATGCCAAGGAGTACGACACTTGCGCCCCCAGCTGCTGCACAGCTCGAAAGAGGAGAGACTTTCCTCCTGAAGTGAACCATATATTCCTGAATAAACCAAAAGTACTCCATTGTATACCAATACATTTTGTCAAAATCAAGTAATCCTTGTATTCAATGCTTTATGAAATCACTCAGGAGACAGCTGCGTTGAACCAGAATACTTTATTCCGCATTTTCAAATGCCTTATGCTGCCCATTCAAGCTTAAACATAGACACGTGCTGTCAACCATCCATCGAACCGACACTTTAAAACCCAATGCATTTCGAACTTTGTTAGTTCTTCATCAGGGGTTACTGAAATAGATCAAAAAGACTGCATAAACAACTGATCTGAAACAAGTTGCACTCAATACCTGTACATGATATTTACAACCAAACAATCTTCCCAAGTTAACCCCTGCCTCCCCTTCATGAACGCTCCTCATAAACCCATTTACAAACAAGCAAAAAATAATAATGAAATAAACACTATAACCCACTTTCTGCTAGAAAAACACCAACTGTGCCCTTTGACCTAATGAAACCCCAACCATCAATTTAACATGTTTATGGCTTCCTCTGTGTTCAGAAAAAGTCAACAATTATACTCCCTCCCGACAAAACCATTCTTTATCCCTGCTCGGACATGTATCCCCAATGAATAACATAATTAAAGCAAAACCCCATAACCGACTGTATACTGTGTTTCCTCGTGGTGAAAAGTGCCATTTTCAGAATTGTAATTTAAAATCTGACTTCACCATAAATTTGGATTTTAAATTAGGATTCCAAAGACACCATACCTGAACCAGTTATCTCTCTCCATTTTTAAATTGCACATATAATAAGTGTTAGAACTGGGGGTCTCTAGTTGGCAGTGGTAGGTACCTTGGTCCAAATAGGGACCCTTGCTTCTAGTCAGGGAAAGGAGGGACACACTCTTAGATAACCCCTGCTCACCCTCTGGTAACTTGGCACGAGCAGCCAGGCTTATCTCCAAGGCAATGTGTAAAGTATTTGCAACCACACTCCCAGTAACACAGTGATAACACCACAAATGGACACCACACTGATTTGATAAAAATAGCGGTATCTTTATCAAAAGAAATACGATGAGACCAAACGATAGAAATCCCACATATGCGTATTCGTAATATTTCACTTTGCCGGTTATTAGGCCAACAATCACTTGTAGGTTCTGGCGGTATTAATGAGCAGTTCACGATGATCTAATGCAGTCCTAATGCAATGCTATGCAGTTCGTAATGCAGTTCGTAATGTAGAAATAAGACAGTCCTTAATGCAAGTACTAATGCAGTTCGTAACCCAGGAATAATGCAGTTCGTTATGCAAGAATAATGCAGTTCGTAATGCAAGAATAAGGCAGTTCGTATTGCAAGAATAATGCAGTTCGTAATGCAAGAATAATGCAGTTCGTAATGCAAGAATAATGCAGTTCGTAATGCAAGAATAATGCAATAAGCCAATCTGAGCGATCAGCTCGGGCATCACTAGGCCCCAACAACAGAGACAACGGTCATAAGCTTAAAGGGGCGGCCCCGGTACTGCTGGGCAGGTACGGGCCACTCAGGGACTCAGCACGTCTAACGCGGTGCAGCGGGAGAGAGATCGGAGCACTCCTGTACTCCTCCTGCACGCCTCCCCAGGCCACACACGCTTGCGGCTCCCGACCGGAGTCCAAGCCTTACCTGGGGGGTGCACTGCTTCGCTCTCTCTCTCTCCCCGCTCGTCGGACGTCCTGCTGGGCGGCCCGATGACGTTGCAGCTCCGTGGCTAGGCGACGCTGTAGCCGGATGGGTCACGGCGCTGCCTTCTCCTTCGTTGACGATCTTGGGCAGATTCCTCTTGGCGAACCAACGATCATGATCCCTTTCACCTTGCAGCTTCCTTAGCTTCAAGAAATCCTTTAGCCTGTTGCGGCTCGGCGGCGGCGATCCTTACCCACAGCCTCAGTTACGATGACGGCTCGGGCCACAAACTGCAATGCAGCAGCGTGGACGATGTTTCACGCTGCGGGGCAATGCGGTCATGGGGCACCTCGTAAACGGCACCACAGACCACACAGCAGTCTCAGGCGTGCAAAAGCACACGCACCAAGCGTCGCTGAGACACGGTTGGAAACTTTGATGTTCCTGAGTTTCCACAACAGGGGACCAGCTCTCCTCGGGCCCTTGGAGACAAGTTACTTCAGGACACAGCACACAGCAAAGTCCTTTCAAGCAGGGGGACACAGCACACAGCAAAGTCCCTTGTCCTCTCCTTAGTCAAATCAGCAAACTGCAGGCCAGCCTCAGAACACACAGCAAGGGCAGTCCTTTTCTTCAGTCTCTTCAGCTGTTCTTCTTTGGCAGAGGTTTCTCTTGATCACTAAGTAGTTTCAATCCTTTTTCAGTCTTGAGTTCAGTCTTGAGTTCAGAGATCTCAGCTCTCACATTTATACCCCTAAATACCTTTGAAGTCTTTGTGTTCAGGGGGCTCTGAGCCCGGTCCAAACCAGTTCTGGGTGTCTTCCTGCCAGTGCACACCCTCTTCCTTTGATAGTGAGGGTCTGGGACTCAGACGCTCCGCCGGAGGTGGAGCCATCCCTTTGTGGCAGCAGCACAGCCTCCTCGCATCCAGGGGGCTACTCCTCCCATCACACCAAATGCAGGCTCTGTCACATCCAAACCCAGTCAATACACAACCAGGCAGAGGCACGCAGGTGGTTAGGACAAGAAATCAGCCACTTCTAAAAGTGTGGTTTCTAAACACACAATTTAAAAACCATCTTCATAAAAAGATGTGTTATTAAATTCTGAGTTCAGGCATACTAAACTCCATCTCTCCATCTTATCCCGATGGGAAGATATGCTGGAAACATGTGACACAGCATTCCCCATTTTGTCCTATGGGCAAGATGGCCTTGCAACAGTGAAAAACGAAATTGGCAGTATTTCACTGTCAGGACATGGTACACACCTCAGTACATGTCCTACCTTTCACATACACTGCACCCTGCCCAGGGGGCTACCTTGGGCCTACTATAGGGGTGTCTGATGTGCATAGAAAAGGGAAGGGTAAGGCCTGGCAAGTGGGTGCACTTGTCAGGACTACGAGGCAGTTAACAAACTGCGCGCAGGCACTGCAGTGGCAGGCCTGAGATCTCTCTTTAGGGCTACTTATGTGGGTGGCACAATTAGTACTGCAGGCCCACTAGTAGCATTTGCATTACCAGCCCTGGCACATATAGTGCACTTTACTAGGGACTTTACTGGTAAGACAAACATACCAATTAGGGACAACCAATTACCATAACACTTTATACAGGGAGCACTTGCACTTTGACACTGGTCAGCAGTGGCAAAGTGCCCAAAGCATCTAAGTCGGCAACACCATGTCAGAAAAAGGTCTAGGAGGAAGGCAAAAAGTTTAAGGAACTTTAGCCAAAAAGGGCCAAGTCCAACAATATGTAATAAGGCAACTCTAACGTTAACCTATGGCACAGACAGTCCGTACACCAGTGAAAGACAAATCGAAGAGTTTTTCACAACCAGTACATGTCCTAAATTTTAAGTACATTGCACCATGGCCACTGGGAATTCAAGGGCCTACCTTAGGGGTGACTTATATGTATTAAAAAGGAAGATTTGGGCCTGGCAAAAGGTTTGTTTTGCCAGGTTGGCATGGCAGTTTAGATCTGCACCCACAGGCTCTGCAATGGACATGTTTAAAGGGCTACTTAAGTGGGTAGCACAACTAGTGCTGCAGGCTCACTAGTAGCATTTAATTTAAAAACCCTGGGCATGTGTAGTGCACTTTACTAGGGACTTATAAGTAAATTAAATATGCCAATTGGGTATAAACCAATGTGACCATGCTTTAGGGAGAGAGCACACACACTTTAGAACTGATTAGCAGTGGCAAAGTGTTCAGAGTCCTAAGGCCAACAAAAACAAATTCAGTAAAAAGTAGGAGGAAGGCAAAATGTTTGGGGTGACCCTGAAGAAAGGGTGTGGCCCAACATTCATGTACACAATAACTCTTCTTTTGTCAGTACATTAAATGGGACAAGTCATATCCTCACATACCCTACTACTCTGCCATGTGAATTTAGATTACCCACATTACACTTTAAATAGTGGGTGACTACGGTTGACAAAGCTGCATCTGAAGCACATTTTACTTCCTCCTGAAACATTAACCTTTTTCTATGATCTACATATAGAAACCTCACCTTAGCACATGGGATAAATTGATTTACTCAAGCAATGTCATACCCTTATAACGGCATCAAGAACAAAAACATGATTAAAAAATCAAGAGATGAAGACTGATGGATGCAGCACACATGTGATGGGGGATACTTCCAAGTGTGCATTGAATGTGCATGATTTGACATTGACAATTTTTTGGGTGTTAGATTGACAAAATTACATTATATGTATCACGTGAATTTAAAACAGTTATGTGAATCATTTTAAAGATAAGTCCATGTGAAAATGCTCACTTGAACACTTTAAAAAATATATGACTTTCCATTACTAAGTTCCATGTGTCAACATATGATACAATGATCTTAAAGTTTGTTTTGGAAAGAAAATTTAAAAACAATATATTTAAAGAATGCCATTCATTCAAATACACGTTTTCAGGACAACATATTACACGAACAACATGAATATAAAAAAATACATTAAACATTACACATGACATTGCAAAACTTTAAATCCATAGATAAAACAACATTTTTTGTGTTGTAGCACCATCTTGGTCCTGCTCATGTGCCCCTCACTGAGCATGGATGATTGGCCATGGTGTTTTTAGGACACTTTTGTGCAGTGCGGACAGTCTGGGGTACTATGTATGGGGCTAACGGGGTACTGCCCGCACATTCTATTCCTTCAGCCTTGCCCAGCATTAGCAGCACTTTCTGGCTTTATTCGTGTGAACGATTACACTGAGGTTTTTGGCGAAGTCATGTCATATTTCCATACACACTGAGTAACACAGTAACACAGCTAGGTTTCTGATCCTCGTTAGAGCTGAGGATATTCTCTTAGAAGCTCTGCTCCAATGATCTACAATTCCTCCAAGTAGAATCTTGGGGCCCTCTCTTCTCTATTCTCAGACATTTGTGGAATTTCCACAATGGAAAGAGCAGCAGGTTTGAAGAGGATTGCGTGGTGGCCCTTGGATGGTTCAGGAATGACTTACTTTCCTGTCCTGTGTGTCATACAAAGCAAACACAAGGAGATGATGGACGGAGTGCTGAAACTTTGCAGACACTCACCTCCAGTCACAGATCTGGGTTGAATCTATCATCGTTCTTTAACTCACTGCGCCACCCCAGTTCAGACACAGCTATATGACCCTGTGCCTCATGGGAACAGTCCAGCACGAACAGCCAAGCCATGTCTTCCCTGGACCGGAAACAAGCATCCTGGGACAGGTTTCAGGCTAACAGCCCTCATCTGCCAGGCTAGCTTGAATCAAGTAGCAAAGTGAGCAAGGGACCCCTGTCTGGGCATACCCTGCCAAATTAGGGCGAACAAAGCAAACACAAGGAGATGATGGACGGAGTGCTGAAACTTTTCAGACACTCACCTCCAGTCACAGATCTGGGTTGAATCCATCATTGTTCTTTCGCTCACTTCGCCACCCCAGTTCAGACACAGCTATATGCAAATCAGTCTTGACCCTGTGCCTCATGGGAACAGTCCAGCCCGAACTGCTAAGCCATGTCTTCCCTGGACTGGAAACAAGCATCCTGGGACTGGTTTCGGGCTAACAGTCCTCATCAGCCAGGCTAGCTTGAATCTAGTGGCAAAGTCAGCAAGGGACCCACATCTGGGCATACCCTGTCGACTAAGGGCGAACAAAGCAAACACAAGGAGATGATGGACAGAGTGCTGAAACTTTTCAGACACTCACCCCCAGTCACAGATCTGGGTTGAATCAATCATTGTTCTTTAGCTCACTTCGCCACCCCAGCTCAGACACAGCTATATGCAAATCAGTCTTGACCCTGGGCCTCATGGGAACAGTCCAGCCCGAACTGCCAAGCCATGTCTTCCCTGGACTGGAAACAAGCATCCTGGTACCGGTTTTGGGCTAACAGCCCTCATCAGCCAGGCTAGCTTGAATCCACTGGCAAAGTGAGCAAGGGACCCACGTCTGGGCATACCCTGCCAACTTAGGGTGAACAAAGCAAACACAAGGAGATGATGGACGGAGTGCTGAGACTTTTCAGACACTCACTCCCAGTCACAGATCTGGGTTGAATCCATTGGACGGAGTGCTGAAATTTTTCAGATACTCACCCCCAGTCACAGATCTAGGTTGAATCCATCATCGTTCTTTAGCTCACTTCACCACCCCAGTTCAGACACAGCTATAGGCAAATCAGTCTTGACCCTGTGCCTCATGGGAACAGTCCAGCCTGAACTGCCAAGCCATGTCTTCCCTGGATCGGAAACAAGCATCCTGGGACCGGTTTCGGGCTAACAGCCCTCATCAGCCAGGCTAGCTTGAATCCAGTGGTAAAGTGAGCAAGGTACCCACGTCTGGGCATACCCTGCCAACTTAGGGAGAACAAAGCAAACACAAGGAGATGATGGACGGAGTGCTGAAACTTTTCAGACACTCACCCCCAGTCACAGATCTGGGTTGAATCCATCATCGTTCTTTAGCTCACTTCGCCACCCCAGTTCAGACACAGCTATATGCAAATCAGTCTCATCAGCCAGGCTAGCTTGAATCCAGTGGCAAACTGAGCAAGGGTGGTATAAATGGATGTTGTAAGAGTCTACAATTCACTTTAGTCAACAGTGTCCAAACACTGTGACACAGCAACCAAAGTAGCAGCTCAAGTGAGTCACTAGTTGGTCTTACACCTAGAGACAGTTATGATGACCTCCGATCTGTGTCCCAGTGTGGTAATCTGAATATGGCCATAGTTCAGGGATAAGGCCTACATGTTAGCCCTGCTGCATGGCAATGTTGTGCCACTTCTGTGTGGTCTGTTGTACCTCTGTGGAGCTGTGTGTTTGCACATTGATAGAACGTGAGGAGATAGGAAGGGAGGAAATACCCTGAATTGCCAGCAACAATGACATGTGATATCTGTTCTGATGTGAATTATCTTGAAAATGTAGCAGACATCATATACATGAATGCTTTCTATCTTAGTCATCATCGTAAATCTTTATTCGGTAAAGTTGCCATAAGAACACATAAAAATAAAAAATATCAATGCAGTACAATACGATGAAACCATGGAATCAAGTCATTTAAATTAGCTAGAAGGCATAAAATTCATTCAATAGCAAGATTGAAATAGTTGCATTCATAATCCAAAAGGAATGAGCATTAAAATGGAATAAAATACATACAATCATACATTAGCAGCACAGGGTTGTAGCACAAGTCAGTACCTGTTTGTTGCGTGGCATTCTTCAAGACGCTAGCTTTATTTGTCTAGTAATCCACATATTTAACAGAAAACGGGAAACCACAAATACAGTTGATTGACAGGGTTTAGTTCTCTCAATCCTAATTGCTGTTCTAATATATCTAGTCCCCTGGTTATGACAAAGCGGCAGAATTAATTTCCTCTTCTGCCCATGATAATATGAGCAAAAAATAACAACATGGTCGATTGATTCTGTAACCTGGGGACGAGAAGGGACAGGACGCATTTGAATCAGAAGAGGTCTGCTGCCATTCCGCTGTACCTGAACGTATCGTAAATTCATAAACCGGAATTTATTATAAAGTGCTTTGGCGAGAGGGGGTTTAATCTCATCCAAAAAACCTCAAACCTCAAAGGAGTAAACATCTTTAAACTTGAGGAAAACAGCAGCGAGAGAACCCACCCTCCCATTCCTAAAGAGCACAGCATCCACAAAGCGCCGATGTAAACCCTTGAGGGTGGTTTCGAGATCCCACATGCGATCTTAGGGGTAGACCAGAGATTCTCACATCCAGCTTTGTAAGGGGACATTTTACAAACCGGAACCATGGGATCCTAGTAGCCCCAGGTAAGCTTCAAACCTCCTCCATCCCCAATCCGTATGACATAACATCTGCCGATGCCCAAACCCTTTGCCAGTCGAGTAATAGTCGAAGACCCACTTTATTGGTAAGTGATGTATGGCCTAGGTCTAACCGAAGGGGGATGAGAGGGGTACTGACAGGGAGGTTAGTGAGGAGACACAGAAACCGGTTCTCGACTAGCTCCATATTGCCAACATTCACGTGGGCCCAGAAATCCCCACCATACAATGACACTCCAAGTGCTTGAAGATTGTAGATTTGAAGGGCTGGGGAAACTGGGAAAAATGTAGAGCCTCGTAAAGCCCTCGCAATACCCCTGTGTATCGCTCCACCTTGAGTCTGCACTTCTGAATACGTGGGGTCCAATTGAACTGCTCTGTAAGAGTGACCCCTAAATAATCAAAGGTTTGAACTCTTTTCAAGTGGATGCCATTAAGAAATGGATGTGAACATGCCGTTGGGCGGGGATTGAAAGCCATATACTTTGTTTTGGTAAGGTTAATTTCCAGACCTCTCTGTTTGCAGAAGGTTCCGAATTGATTTAGGAGCTTTTTGATCCCCCTAGGGGATTTCGAAACTAAAAGATTGTTGTCTGCAACCAGGAGCGCTGGAACCCTCCCACTGGCAAGACTCGGGCGTCATGATCGCACAGTTCAAGGTGAGCCACCAAATCAATGGTATATAGTAAAAAGAGGGCTTGAGCAAGCACACCCCGGGTAACAGGGATGGGGTCAGTGAATTTGCCAAGGGAACCACATCAAATCTGCCCGTAGTTTTCAGAGTGGAGCTTAATGATGGGATCGACTACATTTTAGGAGCACCCAAATTCAACAAGGCCTTCCACAGAGAGTTCCTTGGTACCAGATTGAAAGCAGACAAAAGATCTACAAAAACTACATAAAGGCATCCACCCCCAAAGTGACATACTTTCAGAAAATTAATTGGATGCGAAACACCTGATCAATAGTGCTAGTCCCTTCTCTAAAACCAACTTGCAATGGAGTAAGCAGACCCACCTCTTCCATCCACTCATTCAGTCGCTCCAAAACAATCCGACTGAAAAGTTTCTGTGAAATTTCAATCAAGCTGATAGGCAAATAATTGAAGGGAAGAGACCTTAAGCTCTTTTTAAAAATCGGTATTATCTTGGCCCCTACACAAGAAGGGGGTATGGGACATCTGCCCAGTATAACATTAAAATACAAAACAAATGGGGACACCATATGATTTATCTGCCTTAAAAGGGTCCCCTGGAACCTTATCCACTCCAGGCGCTTTGCTAGGAGTAATCCAGTCAATAGGCTTACTAACTTTGCTAGCAAAAATGCGCCTAGTATCCAAACACCCTGGCTGGTTGTAAAAGTGCTGACGGCATACCGACTTTGCAGCTGCCCCCTTCAGCGATGAGTGGCTCTATACTCACACACGTTCAATGCAAACCATACCCAAATCACTTGGGTGAGCATCACTTACCAGTTATCCTTTCCTAGACCAGGCACACAGTTCCACACTCATCACAGTCCACATCAACATCATACGTGTACAGCTTAGGAAAGTGGTCAACCCAAGCTGGTGCAGGAATGTTGCACGCAATTGGAGTGACTGCTGCCGAGCTCCTATTGGCTAGGGTGCGCCGAGGGAGCAATGATCTTTCCCTTTAACAGCTATTAGCAGGGCCTCCCATTTATTCAATTCCCAATGGCCATGATATCGAGACTTTATAATAGGGACCTGGCTTTCTGAATTAAAGTCCTATTCCCATCTTTAATTGCTTTAGTTAGAGCACATCTTGCAGTTCTGCTTGCTTTAATAAACCAGGATACCTCTTTTTCCCTTTTGGGAAGGGACCTAGTTTCGACCAGGAGTCGGTTCTTAAGAGAAGCGAACATTGCGTTATGAATGACATCTCACTAAGGAGCCAGAATCCCCAAGTGTCGCACCCATCACTTGCACAACTTCCAGCCCAGAAGCGACCACCTAATAAATCTGCCTCCAAATATTCAGAGAGTCAACCACTATGCTCGATTTTAGTGTTCTACAGTTACCTCAGGGTGTAAGCCTTCTATCAAACGGTTGGATATTTAGACTAAATTTAATAGACCTCAGTGCTTTCAGGGTAAGATCCAAAGCATTATGAGCACTATCCTGACGGGGAATCACCTCCATTTCTATCATTGAAGGCTGTAATCTAATATCCAACAGGATATAATCAGTAAGGCTAGTGCTGCCCTGTCAATCAAAAGAGTGGCTCCCCTCCTTATCCCCTGCCCTCCTTATCAGATGATATGCCATTACAAGCTCGCAAGCCATTGCTCAATGTGAAGGCATTTAACTGTAGGGCAACAGCTGACCACTTCTTAATGGGCGGAAGGGAGAGCGCAGGCATTGCCCAAGCTTCATCTTCCTCACAGTTTGGGGTGTCAGAATCAATAATAAGGGGCTCAAAATTGCAATAAACATCACTTGCCACAATTGTAAAATAACCAGAAGGGAAAGACAACAAGTGGGCATTAACTGAATTGATGATACCTAAATTAGCCTCGCTACCCCAGGGCCTGCTATAGACATTATAAACACAATAAACTTCACCAGAAGAGAACTGCAGAGTAACATACAGAACATCAGGGAAGGCGACATTGATGACTTTGATTGAGCATAACAAGGTTGCTTTGATCCAGATTATAAGACCCCCTGAAGGCCTGGCTTTCCCTGATGATATAGCAGGCCGGTCAAAAGAACCAAAACCAGCCCGAAGCTGAGGGGCTATAGCCCATGTCTCCTGCAATAAACAAATGTCAAATTGATCAACAAACTTACGCCAGTCTGGGCAAGAAAGTTTATTCTTAATGCCCACAAGGTTCCAAGAGACAATCTTTGTATAAATAGAACCAAGGGCTGCAGGACCATCAGTAGGTGTTGGACTAGGAATGTGCTGAAGACCTTCAACTACAAGGGGGTTGTACAAGATTCGAGCTGGAACTCAAACCAATAGTTCCATCACGGGCTAACATTCTACCCTCTCCCATAGAGGGAAAGTGTCAATCGTTAATATCGAGGCCAGTTAAGGGAAGGTATCTGTTTGTGGTGGTAACTGAAAGAAACCCAGGTTCCTCGAGTTGTGCTGGTAAAGACCCATTTCCAGCCCTCTGCCTGGAAGGTTCGGGTTTGTAAAAAAAAGTCCAAGGGAACAACACTAGCGCTACTCCCGGCTTGCTGCTTCTAGATCCAGATTGGATTAAGTGCCAGGCCAAGCCTGGATGTCCACAGTTAACAATAAAACAGTCTCCTTCTACATGCTTTGATGAGGGACCAATCCACCCAATTCTCCTCAGTAATAAAATGAAATTATACTCAAACATGGAAAAGTCAGTATGTCGGGTCAGCCAGTCTTACACTTTGAGCCCAATTCACAATTATAAACTGAGACGAAAATTTCTAATTTTACAACTTTCGGTATTCACAGAGGGCATTTACTACTCGTAAATGCCCTTTGTGAATACCAAAGTCAAACTTTACGACTTTCGGCATTCACAAAGGGCATTTATGACTAGTAAATGCCCTTTTTGAATACTGAAAGTTGTAAAGTTAGACTTACGTCTCAGGTTACATTTGTGAAACGTGCCCATCGCTTTTAAGCTGTAAAAATGACTGCTCCCCAGTTGGAGGAAGAGCAACTGAACAAATCTATGACAGTTTAGGGCTGTATCTGCGCTCCCATTGTAGACAAACGGTGTACCCTCCCGGAGCTACTTTCATTACTTGTGGAAAACCTTAAGATGACAAACCATAATAAACGCAATCACGGACCTACAACAGCCACCACAGAACTGCTCGCGATAAACACCTCAGGAGGGCTAATTCCTAGCCAGACATTAAAAATCTGCTGTTGACCCCTAATCCCCCAAAGGCACAACAAAACCTAAATGATGGGTGGAATTTAGGGACTGAATTGGATGTGGGACATCAACAGTCTAGTTCAGTATTGACACAGCCAATATAGTCAATAACCCATACAATTAAACTGCTCAATAGGAGAGAGAAATAAAGCTGAAAGAAAAACAAGAAAAATCCATCCTAAATGTTAGGCAAACTACATATACAAAGACCAGCCAATATACCCAACCAAAGTGGCAACCAAGCCCAATTGAAGACTTTTCCAATCTTCAGTAATCTGCAAAAACAGGTCAAACACACACATTAAACCTCTCTGAGTGATGTAACTGTAAGCTCTGGAATCTAGGCCCCAAAGGGTGCAAGGTACCCGGCAGCCTTTGATTGCCTACTACACAGACCCCCAAAACACTGCAAAAATGCAAAGAACATGAAGCACAAAGGGCACTCGAATCCCAAACTAAAATGCATGTGTTTGACAACATGCCCACCCCTGGACAGCCAATTTCGGGAAATACCAACACTCAAGAAGAACCATTAATCTTTCAAAAGGAGCAGAACTATCAGTTATCACAAGATATATGAACATCGCCAATGGTGTTGATGCCAATACAAGAGCCCATCCACTCATCCACTCAAAGGAACAACCTGGAACGCTTGTCCAAGCAGCCATTAAACGACACTAGCAGGAGTTCCCGAGTTACGGTGAGATCACCAAAGGACAGCAATACTCATAATTTTCCGTGGTCATACACCAAGAGGGGCCACAATGGTATTATGACTCAAGTCATCTTGCGACCGCTATATAGCTTGAGGGGAAAAAGACATATTAAACAGCAAATATCTTGTGCTTACTTCAGCATATTCTCTCTTGAACACATATTCACTCTGATGACAT
Source organism: Calotriton arnoldi (assembly GCA_963921515.1). Lineage (NCBI taxonomy): Eukaryota > Metazoa > Chordata > Amphibia > Caudata > Salamandridae > Calotriton > Calotriton arnoldi. Next base: position 821,713 of record CAWUFW010005848.1, read on the forward strand.
AAAGAGAGTTCAATTCATGCAATCTCATTGCTCTCCACAACAAGAAGAGACAATTGTGACCTGGAGCTCAGAGCTCCACCCAATGCAAGTCTGGAAAGAACATGTAGTATTCGAACAATGGGGCATTGAAATTAATGGGGTGATATAACCCTGTCCAGGTTTAATCCAAGGAAGACGACTTATAGCTGGCCTAAAGATCAGCCTGCCCTCGCTCATGGAGCAATTCCCCAACTACCTTGGGAGCGACATGATGGAATCCTTGTACCATACTTTAAAAGGAAAACATAAAACCAATCGAGCAAATAAAAACCTATCTGGGGGCTTGTAAAAATCCATGGCATACGGAAAACATGTGGAAAAGCAGCAGGCTATTAAGGCTAGCATTGACAGAATACAATAAAAATCATCAAAATAAAGTATTCCAACATAGGCCACGCAACATAAGAAATTCACATCGTAAATTGATATGGAGAGCCAAGGCTGAATACTTAGAGGCGGAATGGGCACATGTTCACTGCCTCCTACCGCCAAATAATCAGGGAATATCTTGGCAATATGTCAACAAAATAAATAACAAAGCCATGGTATGGGACAATGGAGTCCCCATGGAAAAATGGATTAAACATGTAGAAGGCTTGTACAAAGAACATGAAGGTGAGGACAGAACGACAAGACCCCAAACACCAGGAGTAAATAAAATCAGACAACTCTAGGGTTATGCAACCCAACTCCGGCAATCCTTAGTGGAAGAAATGAAAGTCGGATCTTGATCAACACAAAAAGTATCTGTCCCACCCACGGCATGAACATGTTCAGGAAATCAGCTGTTTGCAAGTTTCAAAAACGATCAGGGAAAGTGGGGCACCAGTGCTGATGGCCTGCAAGGCTCTGTATTTAGGGCTGACACAGACTATTAGGCTAATATTCTCTCCCCGCTCTACAATCATTGTTTTCAATCGGCTCAAATCCCACACTCTTGGAGAGGATCTATATTACAACCGATTCAGAAAAAAAATTCTAACACTGATCCATCTAACTACTGATTAATAGCCTTGCTAGAAGTGGAGGCTACAGCATATGCCAAAATTGCACGAATTAGAGGCTTGGACAACTGAGGAAAATATAATCCCATATTATCAAACTGGGTTTAGGCCTAATGCATCGACAATAGACAATACGGTTGCCTTATATCTGCTTCACCGCACCTCACAGGCTTTCAATTCTCCTTTCATTGTCTGCTTTATAGACTATTCAGCAACATTTGATGGTGTGGATCGAAACATACTATGGTTAAAGCTAGCTCAGCTAGGCGTTTTTCATTCTCTTTTGAAGGCAATTATTTCACTGTACTTTAACACATGAATTGTTGGACTTGGCCCTTTTTGCAGGGTCATCCCAGAAGTTTTTGCCTTCCTCCTGTATTTTCTCTGACCTGTTGTTGGTGGTTTTATGACTCTGGGCACTTCACTACTGCTGATCAGTGCTAAAGTGCATATGCTCTCCCTGTAAATTGTTGTTGTGGATTAGTGATTTCATGATTGGCATATTTGATTTACTAGTCAGACCCTAGTACAGTGCACTATGTGTGCCCAGGGCCTGTAAATCAAATGCTGCTAGTGGGCTGCAGCACTGATTGTGCCACCCACAGACAGCCTGTAAAATGTAACTCTGGCCAGCCATTGCTCAGCCTGTGTGCAGTCTGGTACTGCCATGTCGACTTGGCAAGTGCACACACTTGCCAGTCCCTGACCTTCCCTTTTCTTACATGTTAGTCACCCCTATGGCAGGCCCAAGGTACCCCTGTGGGCAGGGTGCATTATATGTGAAAGGTAGGACATGCCCTGATGTGTGTGGCATGTCCTGATAGTGAAATACTGCGGAATTCGTTCTTCACTAGTGCAAGGCTACCTGCTCCCATAGGATGGAATGGGGAGTTTGTTTATAACATCTTATAAACATAACTACCCCTGGGAACAAGGTAGGAAAATAAAGTTTGATATTCCTGAACTCAGAATGTTACAATGCATCTTTTAGTGGGGGTGATTTTTACATTCTGTGTTTGAAAATACCACTTTTAGAAAGTAGGTATTTTCTTGCTTAGCCATCCAGTATGCCCCTGCTAGGTTTGTGTATTGCATGTCTGGCTTTGGAGTGTCAGGGGCTGGGGAGGAGCAGTGGCTCCAGAGAGCCTGTTGAGTCAGGGCTGGGCTGAATAGGCCTGGTCAGCATTTGGAGTGGTGGGAGGAGTAGCACCTGCACCTGAATAGGGCTGTGCCTGCCTTCCAGAATGATGGCTCTGCCCCCTCCTGTGGTGTGTCTGGAGCCAGGGCTCACACCGACAATGGAGGTTGTTGCGCACTTGCAAAGTGCCCCACAGAACTGGTTTTGGCTGGGTATAGACACTCTCTGCCTTCAGAGAACAAAGGATTTTTGGGTATAAAAAGAGGGGCCCAGACCCCAGACTTATAGATCACTTCTGGGAAATCAAGAGGAACCTTTGCCAAGGAGAAGAGCCGGAGAAGCTGAGGAGGAATACTGCCCCTGTGCTGTTTGCTGTCTGGGGTTGGCCTGCAGTGGCTACTTGCTGCCAAGGGAAGGAGAAAAGGACTTTGCTGTTTGCTGAGTCCCCTGCTTGAGGAAGATCTCCAAGGGCTTGAAACTGAACTTGCCTCCTGTTCTGAAGTCTCAGGGACACAAAGATTTCACCACCAGCTCCCCTGAACTTCCTTGCTGAAAGTTCTGACCTGCAAAGAGGTGCCTGCTGTTGTTTTGGACCTCTAAAGACTGTTTTCCGCTGGGAGCTGGAAGAATCCACTCATCGTCCCGGATCGTCGCATCGATTCGAGGCGCCAAGTTTGTCGCATCGTTGGGGGACGCAGTAAGAAACCAATGCCTCACCTCCCCACGCAGTAAGAAACCAACGCATTATCTCCTCTCCGGTAAGGAACCGACGCATCACCTCCCCAGCACAGCAGTAAGGAACCGACGCATCACCTCCCCCGGAGCAAGGAACTGACGCATCACCTTCCCTGAGTGTAAGGAACCGACGCATCACCTTCCCTGCGGCCCGTTTTGTTTGTTTGCGTGACGCATCCCAGGTACTTTGTGTGAAAAGTGTCGCATCTGCAATCTGCTTTGAACTGAACTATTTCTACCATCTGAAAGTCATATTTTTATTACTGTATTGTAGATTTTTGTCGTTTGGTCTTGTTTTGGTTTAGATAAAGATTACTTATTTTTCTAAACTGGTGTGGTGTCCATTTGTAGTGTTTTCACTGTATTACTGTATGTGTTCACAAATGCTTTACACACTGCCTCTGAGTTAAGCCTATCTGCTCGTGCCAAGCTACCCAGGGAGTGAGCAGGGGTTATTTTAGAAGTGTATCCCCCTTACCCTGACTAGAAGCAAGGGTCCCTATTTGGAGAAAGGTACCTACCTCTGCAACTAGGGACTCCCATTTCTAACATGCATCATGCAACAGAAATAAGACTACGTCTGAAATACCATCATCCCGCTACTTGAAACAGGGTTGCGTGTTGGTACCCATTTTGTTCAACCTCTACCTCTAAACAGCTGACTTGGGTTGAGCCATATACAAAGTCAAAACAGTTCTACCATGGATTGGCATACACAGAATTCCTGTAATCCAATACGTGGATGACCTGATCACTCTGGACTACACCAGAAATGGGCTGCAACAAGCACTGGATCAACTCAATCTTTATAAAAACGGTAATACGCTTAGAGTCAACGCCGGGAAAACAAAGGTCATGATATATGGAAAATATAAACATAAATCCAAACAGACATGGAGGCTGGGGAACTTGAAGATTTACATCATAACAAAATACAATTATTTGGATGTAAGGTTTTTGGACAATCGTAAGACCAACATACACTTACAGTCTCTTACAAAGAAAGCTTCAGCACTGACATTCGCCCTTTGCAAACTATATCTACATAGTCCTTCAGCTGAAGCAATCCTACGAGTCGTCTGTGCAAAACTATTACCCACCATCTCCTATAGCCATTTAGCTTACCCAGGGAAACTGTTGGCTGCATTAGATATAATCCAGTGTACTGCGTATAGGCACATTTGTAATTTACCAAACTATACAAGGCAATCGCTGCTCCATCTTGAGTTTGGTCTAAACAGACAAGAACTAGAATACAAGTTGTCCCACATCACATATCACTATGCCCTTGCCAAACCAGACTCAGGCTCTTTAAAACTGGTCTTGCTGGAGATTTTTACACACTCAAAAAAACCCTGGGGAGCATATTTAATAAAAGCTGACAACTGCCTATCAGTCAGCCTCTAGAAAGTAACTAAAACATGTATAAGTAACCGGGCTATCAAAACAATGCTGAAAAAACAGGTCCTGGCCATTTCTTGAAAGACAGACTTGGAGAAAATCCGGGATGCACTATATGCACACATTATTGCAAGCTCTTATGAGACAGCAATGATGCAGCCTTATTTCAAGAGGCACTAAGAGATCTTTCCATCGCCTAATACTCTGTGCAACATCAACGGTCCTGCCAATTCAAGAGAACAGGACCAATTGGGCAACTCAGGCTAGTCAGCATGGCTGCAGGTTTTAATACTACAGGATACTACAGAGGATTCACCTCTTATGTTGTTGCCCAGCATTCCTAGCAGCTCGTTGCTCCTTACTGAGGCCAGAGGGGGTTACTTACAAGCCCCTAGTGCCACCTGTGCATCATTTTTTTGGGTGCACCAGTGCTTTTTCTTGCACCATATTTACAAAGTGACGCATCTCGGGAGATGTGTCACTTACAAGAGACCTGCATCGAAATGGATCTGCGCCAGAACCTGCTGCATCATGTAAGTTTTAATATATGCAAGGTAGGCATTCCTGAGTCAGTTTTGCTGAAAATCTGGCACAGGGATATTTACAAGTATTTTGTGAAATGATGCATCCCCGGGAAGTGTGGCACAGGTTTTCCAATACATCAAAATTCCTGCGCCTCACAATCCCGCACATAGGAAATGGCGCATCGGCTGTTGCAATAAAATAGAAGCCTGACAGAACAGTCTGGCAACCACACTGACAACATGGACCTCCTCATTTTGCAGCTGAGAGTTGGACGGAGATGACCATAATCACCACCAGTCCAACCACCCACACCTCCCCCACCTCCACCACCGCAAAGGCAGCTCAGGAGAAGGGAGGGCATCTACAGAGGATACCCTCATTGGGCTTAGGGAGGATGAGGTCATAACATATTACCGCCTCAGAAGGGAGTCCATTGTGCAATTGCTGCATCAGATTGCATCACAGCTCCAACCACCAACTGCCAGGGTCACCAACATCCCACCGCAGGCTAAGCTCATGGGAGCATTACACATGTTGGCCTCTGGGTCATTCCAGATCACAGCAGTACGAGTGGCAGGTATATCTCAGCCATTGTTCTCCAGCTTCCTACCATCTATCCTGGATGCCATCATCCGCCTCACACCAAAGTATCTCCACTTCCCAAACACCCAAAAGCTGAAGATCAAACAAGGCTTTTATGCTATTGCAGGCTACCCACATGTTCTGGGTGTTATGGACTGCACGCATGTGTAACCGGTTTCTCCTGCTGCAAAAGCCCATCCCTACCTCAACAGGAAACACACCCAATCCATCAATGTCCAGGACATCGTGGACCATAAGGGCCTCTTTACAAACGTGCTGGCTAAATACCCTGGGAGTGTGCATGAAGCATACCTTTTCTGTCACTGCATCATAAATTACCACTTCCAGAATGGACAATATGACAATGGTCTACTTGTAGGTAAGCAACATCACAATTCCCTACACACCCACCAACAGCTAGAAATGGTTGACATCCTACTCATCTCTGTGTCCAGAAACGCCAATAGGGCCATGAGTATGAGGGCCATGCCTCATACATGCATCATACACCACAACACATGTGTACATATAACCCCCAAGTCACGCAAGTCAAGACACGCAAAACCACTTTGGCTGGCGTAGAAAGGTGGAAGGGTAAAAGCTAAGAATAGCGGCACGAAATGCAGTGTAGCATCACTGTGTGCAAGAGGGTGGTGACATGGGGGTTGTGTGGGGGTACACAAGCCCCTTTAATGGCTTGTCATGCATGTTATATATCCCAAAACTGACCACTGTGTGTTAATTTGGACATATGCATGTGTTAGTGTAAGGCATGTTGAATATGTCACCATCAACATGGGGGCCAACTACTGACCAAAGATCTGATACCCCAAAGGCTAATACACACATCCAGTGTGAGCAGACAACATACAGTGGACGGGTCCAACCACCATAAATCCTTCACTGATAAGTATACGGTCAACATTGCAGTGAGCATTTTGAAGTCAACAATGTCCAGCAATTTTACATGACAGGTAGGTCGCTCCCCCACCACACAGCTCCGCCTGTGCTGCCCTGCTGCTGCTGGTTAGTGCTCTTGCCTCTGTCCCCCACTGCCTCCTCGTTGCTGTGCCCATTTCCTGCTGTTGCCCTTTTTCCCTTTGCCTTCTGTTCCCCTCGTGTGCCTGATTCTGTGCCCATTTTGCCTTCTGTTTCCCCTTGTGTGCCCCCTGTCCCTGCGCCCGATTGTTTTGCCTTCTGTTTCCCCTTGTGTGCCCCTGATTCTGTGCCCATTTTGCCTTCTGTTTCCCCTTGTGTGCCCCTGATTCTGTGCCCATTTTGCCTTCTGTTTCCCCTTGTGTGCCCCTGATTCTGTGCCCGGTTCTGTGTCCCTCGCCGCTCCCGTTTCCCGCTGCTGCGTCCCCGCCCCCCTGACTGACCATTCGCTGCCCCTGCCTCCCACCTCCCAGCTGCTCCTCCCTCCCACCTCCCCATATATGGCGGCCGCTGCGCGGTGAGGTGAGCGACCCTTGACCTTGCCAGGTAGGTCTCTCCCCCACCACACAGCTCCGCCTGTGCTGCCCTGCTGCTGCTGGTTAGTGCTCTTGCCTCTGTCCCCCACTGCCTCCTCGTTGCTGTGCCTGTTTCCTGCTGTTGCCCTTTTTCCCTTTGCCTTCTGTTCCCCTCGTGTGCCTGATTCTGTGCCCATTTTGCCTTTTGTTTCCCCTTGTGTGCCCCCTGTCCCTGCGCCCGATTGTTTTGCCTTCTGTTTCCGTGTGCCCCTGATTCTGTGCCCATTTTGCCTTCTGTTTCCCCTTGTGTGCCCCTAATTCTGTGCCCATTTTGCCTTCTGTTTCCCCTTGTGTGCCCCTGATTCTGTGCCCATTTTGCCTTCTGTTTCCCCTTGTGTGCCCCTGATTCTGTGCCCGGTTCTGTGTCCCTCGCCACTCCCGTTTCCCGCCGCTGCGTCCCCGCCCCCCTGACTGACCATTCGCTGCCCCTGCCTCCCGCCTCCCGCCTCCCAGCTGCTCCTCCCTCCCACCTCCCCATATATGGCATCCGCTGCGCGGTGAGGTGAGTGACCCTTGACCTTGCCAGGTAGGTCGCTCCCCCACCACACAGCTCTGCCTGTGCTGCCCTGCTGCTGCTGGTTAGTGCTCTTGCCTCTGTCCCCCACTGCCTCCTCGTTGCTGTGCCCGTTTCCTGCTGTTGCCCTTTTCCCCTTTGCCTTCTGTTCCCTTCGTGTGCCTGATTCTGTGCCCATTTTGCCTTCTGTTTCCCCTTGTGTGCCCCCTGTCCCTGCGCCCGATTGTTTTGCCTTCTGTTTCCCCTTGTGTGCCCCTGATTCTGTGCCCATTTTGCCTTCTGTTTCCCCTTGTGTGCCCATTTTGCCTTCTGTTTCCCCTTGTGTGCCCCTGATTCTGTGCCCGGTTCTGTGTCCCTCGCCGCTCCTGTTTCCCGCCGCTGCGTCCCCTACGGCCCCGCCCCCCTGAATGACCATTCGCTGCCCCTGCCTCCTGCCTCCCAGCTGCTCCTCCCTCCCACCTCCCCATATATGGCGGCCGCTGCGCTGTGAGGTGAGCGACCCTTGACCTTGCCAGGTAGGTCACTCCCCCACCACACAGCTCCGCCTGTGCTGCCCTGCTGCTGCTGGTTAGTGCTCTTGCCTCTGTCCCCCACTGCCTCCTCGTTGCTGTGCCCGTTTCCTGCTGTTGCCCTTTTTCCCTTTGCCTTCTGTTCCCCTCGTGTGCCTGATTCTGTGCCCATTTTGCCTTCTGTTTCCCCTTGTGTGCCCCCTGTCCCTGCGCCCGATTGTTTTGCCTTCTGTTTCCCCTTGTGTGCCCCTGATTCTGTGCCCATTTTGCCTTCTGTTTCCCCTTGTGTGCCCCTGATTCTGTGCCCATTTTGCCTTCTGTTTCCCCTTGTGTGCCCCTGATTCTGTGCCCGGTTCTGTGTCCCTCGCCGCTGTCGTTTCCCGCTGCTGCGTCCCCTGCGGCCCCACCCCCCTGACTGACCATTCGCTGCCCCTGCCTCCCGCCTCCCAGCTGCTCCTCCCTCCCACCTCCCCATAGATGGCGGCCGCGCCGCTGGCGCGCCGCTGGCGCGCCTAAGGCAAGCCCTTCTGCGCCCGTCCGCGCATGGACCACGCCCAGCGCCAGAACCCCTGGTTCTCGCGCCCCCTGCGCCCACCAGGACGATCGCCGCCGCTATGAAGCCAGCACACTCCACGCTCTCAACCCCGGACGGACCCACACCTGCTTCAAGGCCGCCCCGAAACGCACTCATGGTCCCTTCACCTGCCGGAACTGCAGCTACACCAGCCTCAGAGCCGCCTAAGCGCCCGCCAAGAAGGACCCCAACCACCTCCGATGCATCCTACTGAACACCCGCTCCGCACGCAAACACGCCGTCGAGCTCTGGGACCTGCTCGACACATCATCCCCAGAAGTCGCCTTCCTGACAGAGACCTGGATGAACGACTCCTCCGCACCCGGCATCGCCATAGCCATCCCAGACGGCTATAAGATCACCCGCAGAGACCGCACCAACGGAGTAGGAGGAGGAATCGCCATCGTCCACAAGAACACCATCAGGGTCTCGACCAGCACCGACGACACTCTCAGCACCGCCGAACACATGCACTTCCAGATCCACACGGACCCCAACACCACCCTAAGAGGCACCCTCATCTACAGACCTCCCGGACCCCGACCCCAGTTCAGCGACTCCATCGCTGACTCCATCAGCTCGCACGCCCTAACCTCCACCGACTACATCCTCCTCGGAGACCTGAACTTTCACCTGGAGAACAACAACGACAGCAACTCGACCACCCTGATCGACAATCTCGCCAACCTCGGACTGAGACAGCTCGTCACAACACCTACCCACTCCGCCTGCCACACGCTCGACCCCGTCTTCTCCTCAAGCTCCCACGTCTCCTTCAGCCACACCACCGAACTCCTCTGGACCGACCACCGCTGCATCCACTTCACCTTCCAGAAACCCACCACACACCACCGCACCCAACAGATCCCACGCCGCTGCTGGAGCAAAGTCACCGAGGACCAACTACAGGCAAACCTCGCTCTCAGCCCACCCACCGACCTCTCCAACACCGACGACGCTGCCCGCAACCTCAGACGATGAATTGACGACTGCGCCAACACCCTCGCCCCACTGAAAAAACCCACCTACAGAGACACCAGCAAGAGAGCCAGCTGGTTCACCCCGGAACTCCTAGCATCCAAGCGTACCTGCCGGAAACTAGAGATGAAATGGCACAGTGAAAAGACACCGGACAGCCACGCAGCCCACAAAGACGCCATCCACAACCACCATCACCTCATCAGGGCCGCCAAGAGGATCTCCTTCAAAGACCGCCTCGACAACAATGCACACAACAGCAAGGAGCTCTTCAACATCGTGAAGGAACTCTCCAACCCCAGCTCCAACACCAACGACATCCCGCCGTCGCAAGCCCTGTGCGATTCCCTCACCACCTTCTTCCACCGCAAGATCACCGACATCCACGACAGCTTCAACACCCAGACAGCTCCAACAGACACCGACACACCAGACTCACCACACACCATCGACCACGACCCCTTGCCAGCCTGGGCCAACGTGAACATTGATGACACCATCAAGACCATGAGCACAATCCACTCCGGCTCCCCGTAAGACTCTTTTCCGCACCACATCTTCAACAAAGCCAGCAGTTCCATCGCACCCCACCTGTGCAACGTCATCATCCTCTCCTTCGAGACCGCGACCTTCCCAGAGAGCTGGAAACACGCCGAGATCAACGCCCTGCTCAAAAAACCCAAGGCGGACCCAAGAGACCTCAAGAACTTCCGGCCCATCTCCCTGCTTTCTTTCCCAGCCAAGGTCATCAAGAAGATCGTCAACAGACAGCTAACCCGATACCTCGAAGAAAACAGCATCCTGGACCCATCCCAGTCAGGGTTCCGCAGCAACCACAGCACCGTGACTGCCCTCATTGCCGCCACCGACGACATCAGGACCCTGCTGGACAACGGTGAGACCGCAGCCCTCATCCTGCTGGACCTCTCCGCCGCCTTCGACACTGTCTGCCACCGCACTCTACGCGCACGCCTCCACGACGCAGGGATCCGAGACAAGGCCCTGGAATGGACCACCTCCTCCCTCTCCGGCAGAACCCAGAGCGTCCGCCTCCCCCGTTCCGATCCGAAGCCTCCGAGATCATCTGCGGCGTACTCCCAGGGATCATCCCTCAGCCCGACACTGTTCAACATCTACATGGCCCCGCTCGCACGCATCGCCCGACAGCACGACCTCAACATAATCTCCTACGCCGACGACACTCAACTGATCCTTTCCCTCACCAAGGACCCCCTCACCGCCAAATCCAACCTCCATGAAGGAATGAAGGCCGTCGCCGATTGGATGAAGAGCAGCCGATTAAAGCTGAACACGGACAAGACGGAGGTCCTCATCCTCGGCTCCAACCCTTCAGCCAAGTGACGCTTCATTATGAGAAGTGACACGTCATCCAAACACATCACGTATGCACTAAGTAGCAGAAAATGGGATGCATTGGGCATAAAACATGCTTCTACCCAAAGCGTCAAAAACAGGGCAATGTGCATGATCTAAATTGTAATTTCTCATTTTTCCGGATGTTGCATCATAAAAACACAACATGTAGGCAGGGAAAATGACGCTGACGTTAAAAACGTGTCACATCTACACAGGAAATGATGAAATGGCTCAGCCATGCTGCAAATCAGGAAGTGGAAAGATCCTTTCACTTTCACTTACAGTCTCTTTATCTGTGCTGGGTGGTGGAGGGGTTTGTGGATAGGAGAGTGATTGTGTACTGATTTGTGCTGTTTATTTTGTGTCTCTTCAGTCCCAGTTCTGTCCCAAAACGGTGTATTTTGTGCTGAACATAAATTTGTGTACTTTTGTGTCTTGTGTTGTGGGGTGTCAGTCAATTTTGGGGCAATTAGTTTCAGGAGTGCTGGAAGGGTAGATTATAGGTTGTTATTTTGTTTAGGTTGGGTTACAAAATTTGGGGAAATGTCAGGTAGGGCCAAGAATCTGTCAGAGGATGAGTTTGGGGGTCTACTATGGCTCCTATGCACTATCTGCCCAACATGAATGGGAGTGGGGCCTGGTCAGTAAAGGCTACCCCACACGAGAATGGCACAAAAGATGGGAGAAGGTGTGGTACCAGATGTGGTGGATTTTTGGTAAACAGCACAATGTCCACCAGCTGAAGCACTGGTGGCAAGACGTCGTAAGCTGGGAGAAAGATGTGCTTGATCATCTGTCCTGGAAGTCGATGGCCCTGTTGGTAAGTCATAATATACCATAAACCCATAGCTGTGTGGTATTTGCATACTTCTGTGATTGCCCATTAAGTATAATGGGGCAAATCTGTGTCCCTCAGTACCTGGGTATAGTTGATAGGTACTACAATGTGTTCTGTTGGGTCATTCAATTGCTTAGTCTAAATGATAATAAATCAGAATCAGTCACAACAATAATTCAAAGTAGAAGGATAAGTCAAAAGTGCACCAAACACAAGACATAATTAATATAGATGGCTTTTCATAAATATGGCCCCCTTTCACGCATTACTCTGCCTGAAAGGGGTGATCCATGGGTATTGCTGTGGTTGTTCGCAAACAGCACACATGGATTCTGACGCCTTCCCAGATTTACAAGGTTTTGTAAACCTGGGAATGAGTCAGATTCCTATGCCTCCCCAGGGGAGGAGTAAGGGAGGCGCAATGTAGAAATACCTTTATTTCTCCTCATTTTTCCTTTTTCTATGTGTGCTGCAAACACGTAGAAAGAGGAAAACACCTCTCGTGATTGTTTTTGTTCAGGAAGGTGTTCGTTCCTGCACAAAAACAATCACCCCTACAATGCAGACACCCTTAAATCATGGCGCAAGGGGGCCAGCATTGGCGCATGGCAGTCCATTGTGCGCCAGCGCAGGGGCAAAGGACAGGAATGTGCTGTATCTTGCAGATACAGTGCATTCCTTTCCTTTTCTGTTGATGCACAGCAGCGCAGCAGGAAGGCTTGCTGTGCTGTCGTGCATCAAAATATTGTAAATGAGGCCCGAAGTATTGATTTTCGAACTTACTTGCCAACATTCACATATTCAGACATTCCACACTCTGGTACAGTTGACTATATTTATTTACACGTGTTCCGAGGAGCAAGGAGCAAGAGGCAGTACCTCGACAACAACCTTAATTTATAAGATGAGCCATTAGATCTCCATACACTATCCAGGGGGGAAACATGTGATGATACATGTGAAGGATAGGAGTGTTCCAGTAAGAAGGTAGACCACAGTGCCACTATGGAAGTTCAGCCACATCAACAGTCCATCAATGGTGAAGTTTAGCATGTGGACAAAGCAAGTAGAGTACAGTACCAGTTGTTATTACACTGGCATGGTCCAAAGAAGTAACTGGGCATGTCACACAGACAGTGGCGACTGGTGACATTTGAAAGTGGTGAGGTGTAAAATTAGTGGCGGATTGCACCGCAGCAAGCAAGCATAGCGAACGACCTAAGGGGGGTTTGGGGTGGTTCTCCCACCGAGAAAATTATGAAAAAAGAGTAGGCAAATGATGCATTTTCAAGCAAATTTGAGAAAGCAAGACGGTCTACAAGATAGAAATGTTATGTTTCTTACGCTAGGCCCTGCTGGCACGCACCTGCAGGGACATCTTAAGGATTTTGGGGGCTCCTGGGCCAAACGTATTGAGGGGGCACCTGTTAGGAACAGCTTTGAATATATGATTCAGTTTCAGCTGTTCCATACCCTATTTGACCAGGTCACCGACAGTGAAGAGGAACATTCGTCCAAATTCTAAATGTGTAATATGCATGGATGGTGACGTTTGTTTTCAATATTGCAACACAGTAGCAGCTCACTAATATTAATGGAAATAATCTCTGTGACACCCTCCCATTTCTCATATGTGAGGTCCTGTTTTGACTTAATAGTAATGTTGCAGTAAACGTAAACATTTCTCTGCAAAATGTCTTTAATAGCAGGACTGTGTAATAGAGCACATGCATCACCTACATTAAAAATAAATTACAGGAAAACGGTAATCAATAAAATCTGTTTAAGAATTATTGAAGGTCATCAGGGCAAGACTGCATAACAGAGCTGACTCTATCAGGGGGGCCCCTGATAGGCTGGTGCCCTGGGCCACTTTGCCCATGCCTTAAAACATCTCTGCGCACCTCTGAGAAGTATACACGCTGCGTACCAATGCTCTTAGCTTCAGTAACATTTCTATCTTGTAGGTAGAAATGTTTCTGAAGCTAAGAGCATTGGCACGCAGCATGTATGCTTCTCCGGGGTGTGTGCCAGCAGGGGCTTGCTTCAGAAACATAACATTCCTTGTAGATACAAACGTTTCGGAAGTTAGGCCCTGCTGGCACGCACCTCCGAGAAGCATACACTCTGCTGCAATGCTTCTCGGAGGTGCATGCCTGCAAGGCCTAGCTTCAGAAACATTTCTATCTACAAGAAATGTTATGTTTCTGAAGCTAGACCCTGCAGGCATGCACCTCCGAGAAGCATTGCAGCAGCGTGTATGCTTCTCGGAGGTGCGTCCCATCAGGGCCTAGCTTCAGAAGCATAACATTTCTTGTAGATAGAAATGTTTCTGAAGCTAGCCCCTGCTGGCACGCACCTCTGAGAAGCAAACACACACTGCTGCAATACTTCTCGGAGGTGCGTACCAGCAGGGCCTAGCTTCAAGAAACATTTCTGCCTGCACTCTGCACCAGTTTTTGAAAGACACCGGGCAGATTAAGTGATTTGCCCAGCTCACAGGATGTTGAGCCAACAACGCCGGGACTCGAACCTGGTTCCCCTCAGGTGAAAAAGGTTCAAGTCCCAATGTGGTCGGTTCAACAACACCCCTTCTGAAGTCTGCAGCTCTGCTGGCCAATACAGCAGTAACAGGCGACATCCTCTATTACTGGGACCGTGGGACGGTCAAACTCACGGCTCATGATTTTCACAGTCACTAGTAGTGATAGTGAAAATAATCATGAACCGTGATTACCGACCATGAGATTCAAATCAGATCTAGGGACGGTCAGTGACCGTCCCTAGATCTCATTTGAATCTCACAGTCTGTCTGTCTGATAACACTTGTGGGGGGAAGACACAAGGGGGGCTGGCTGACACTACCTCACCTCAGTAATCCTGTCTGCGCTCAGCCTCAGCAGGTTCCAGGCAGGCTCTCATCAGAGAGTGGGACATCCGATGGTGACAAGTCCTGTCCGGCATTTGCCAACTTAATTGAAGTTGTGCGTGAGGCCTCGCATGATCATGCTCAGGGGGCCAGGAGGTCAGGGAGCTCTCCTTTCGACTCTCTCTCTCTACTCCCTTGTGTGTGAGTAATGGTATTCATGCACAAAGAGGGGAGGGGGAGGGACGAGAGAGAGGCAGAGCTAGGGCAGCAATGACCAATCACTGCACGGCTTCACAATAAAGCCATGCAGTAATTGGTGAATTATGCTCCCCACGCTTGTAGATATGCCTAGTCCCAGGCTCCGAATTCTCTACCTAGAGACGCTAAAGCAGCAAATCCAGGCGCTGCTATGGCCTGGGCTGCACAACTCGCCGCTCATTAGGAGACCGAGGGGATGCACCTTCAATCCCCCCTGGCTCCTTCATTAAACAGGCATCACTGCTGAGGATTGCACATGTCGGGCTGGCCAGGGAAAGGCACCTGGCCAACCCGACATGCGCATTAAGCAGTTGGTGTTTACACTGACTGCTGTGCTGCTCTGCTCATAACCCCACCCCCTAAGCCTGCCTGGTGGTCCAGTGATGATGGAAGTAACCGGCCCGCGGCTGAGACAGCTGACTGCTGCAGGCTGAGAGGGAGAACCTGGCCTGGCAGTTCGGGCTGGACTGTTCCCATGGGGAACAGGGTCAAAACTGATTTGCATATGGCTGGGTTTAAACTGGAATGACATGGGGAGCAAACAAAACGATGGATTTAGGCCCAGATTTCTGAACTGGGGTGAATGTTTGACATTGATCAGCATTCTGTCCATCAATTGTTCTTTTTGCATTTGTCACCCTGAGGGGGACGGGTATGCCCAGACGTGGGTCCATTGCTCTCCATGCCACTGGAGTCAAGCTAGCCTGGCTAATGAGGGGTGAAACCCTGAAACTGGTCCTAGGATGCTTTTTTCCGGTCCAAAGAGAACCTGGCCTGGGAGTTCGGGCTTGACTGTTTCCATGCAGAACAGGATCAAGATTGATTTGCATATGGCTGGGTTTAAACTGGAATGGCGTGGGGAGCAAAAAAACATGATGGATTTAGGCCCAGATCTGTGTACTGGGGTGATTGATTGACATTGATCAGCATTCTGCCCATTAATTGTTCTTTTTGCATAACACAGGAACACATTTGTATTCAAAGCTGCCAGTCTGCGGCAAAATAATCAGGGGGGCGACGCTCACATGAAGGAACCTCCCCTGCACACAGAGACATGCTAGGGTCCACTCTTACTCTGGAATTGGGTGTCGTCCACATCTTCTTCCTCTGATGCGTCTGGCGCCTCCCGTGTGGGGGTTGTTGTAGGTGCCGTAGATGGAGGAGGCACACACACATCAGGGGCTGAGGATGTGAATCCCATGCCTGCAGTATCATTTCCCTGTGCCAACAGATAAGGCGGCACAGAATTGATGAGGGTCTGCTGGTTTTTCAACACAGCAACAACATCGCGAAGGTAGGCAGCCATTGTAGCAATGTGTGTGTCCTTTATTTATTTATTTATTTGTTTATTTATTTATTTATAAAGTGCAACATTTATCCCATAGGGATATCACAGCGCTAATGTAGCGGGAGGGTGGTGGTTAGGGTTGGGGCTGTTAAAGTAGGTGACATCAGTCCTTGGGGAATAAGTGAGTTTTAAGTTTCTTCCTGAACGCCGTGTAGTCCTCGATCAGCTGTAGTTCCAGTGGAAGCTTGTTCCAGTGCAAAGCTGCGAGGTATGAAAAGGTGCGTCCACCTGCCCTGATCTTTCTGATCCTTTTAGTCTCAACTAGCGCCTGAGGACGTGACCTTAGGCACCTGGGTGGAGTGTAGAATTTGATTTTAGTCCGCTCCATGGACTCCTCGATGTTGTGTATTGCCCCCAGCGGGTTTGACAACCTCCCTGGTGCCACTTAGGCTGGGCATTTGCTCATGCCTCTGTCTCATGACACCAGCGATGTCAGCCAGGGACTGCTCAAGGCGGCAAAGGGTAGGTAACTCACATAGCCTCCAAGTTGTCTTTTTTGGAGCTGAGGCTGCCTGCCACAAACTCCATCCTCTCATGCACCTCATTTACCAGCTCACACTGGAGTCCTACAGCACGCTGTTGGAAAATGATTTGTGTGTCCTCAGAGTCAAGTGGTGGTTGTGTGATGGCAGGTGCTGTTGGTGCAATGGTGGGCAGCTCATCTGGAGACTCTGCAACATTGGTGACCCTCCCAGCGACCAGAGAAGGTGTCTATATTGAGTCCAGGATTTGGTGGATAGTGTCCTGATCGAGGGTTGACAGGCTGTCATTCATGTCAGGAAATTCCAGTGGAACAGGCAGCTGGCCAGGAGAAAGGGCTCATTTACAAAATGATTCCATAGGGCAGCGCAGCATGCCTTCTTGCTGCGCTGCCCTACGGCAAAAGGAAAGGATAGGAATGCAATGTATCTATAAGATACAACACATTCCTGCTGACACACAATGGGCTGCCAGGCGCCAATGCAGGCACCCCTGCACCATGATGCAAGGGTGCCTGTGTTGCAGGGATGATTGTTTTTGAGCAGGAAGGGACACCTTCCTTTACAAAACCCTTCCTGAGAGGAGTTTTCCTATTTCTATGTGTGCTGCAGATTGTAGCACAGATAAAGAAAGGAAAAACGAGGAGAAATACAGGAATTTTCCTCATTGTACCTCCCCTACACCACCCCTGTGGAGGCGTAGGCTTTTGACGCATTCCCAGGCTACCCAAATTTCACATGTCTGGGAATGTGTTAAATGCCATGGGGGTTACGTGGGAACACCCCCTATAACGCCCATGGCGTGCCTTACCAATGCAGGGTGAGGCAACTCAGCGACTTGCACTGCGTTGCCTCACACCATATCTACAAGACCAAGACAAGCCTCGCAGGGTGACTTCACATGGGTTTGTAGATACGGCACTGCACTGTGCAATGCTGGACCGTCAGTAGAAGTGATGTTACAGTGGTGCAGGTGCCTCGTAACTAAAGTCCAGGCTTTACTATTCATTCTTTTATGTTCAACAGATATGTATGTGATCTCTGTTACTCATAGGTATTGAGGGCTACTTTCCACATTTAGGCCTTTCCAAAGGCAGTATCTCTACATTCTTTACACGACCACTCTGAAAAAATTCTGCAGAGAAATGCCCATTCCAACTAGGTAGTTGACTTGTACTGACATTCAGCCCATGTAGTCATTCCCTGAGTTGGTTATCTGCAACTTGTAACCACGCCTTTGGATCGAGGGCACAGACTTAGACATATATATGCCTCCTCTGCATGTCTGCTTTTTGGCCAAGATACAGAAATTATGGATACACAGTGTTGGGACCCAAATCAAGCATTCTCTGTCACATGACTCCATGCACAACACTATGCATGACAGTACCCAATGAACTGCAGAGGCAGCCTTTATTTGTGGTCTAAGGGTCTGATAGTCACCCACCTCGAAGTGGAGCTGGATGTGTGTACATGCCCACGCCCAGGTTAGGCACACAACTGAGCCCATCCACATCAGCCAGCAACCATCCCTGACTTGTGCCGTTTGTGATGACATGGTAGTTCTTCATATCCATTGACAGAGCCTGTTTGGTATCCTCCAACTTCAACCTATGCGGTATGGTGAGACATATTTCCCACAGTCGCCCTCCTGCCACATGCTACATGTTCACCCAGGCCTTGATGTTACAATGATATGTAGTCCCCCAACACACTGCTTTCTGTAACCCCTTCCTAGCTGCGACATAAGTGTGACACAGTCAGAGACAGAAGCGGTTGTATATTGGCCAGGCAACCTTGCAGTACACATTTCCTTTCACCACTCCTCGCTATGCAATGTCTGGCCTTTGGGACGCAGTGGCTGTTCTGCGTACATAGTAAGCACCTACAATGCTCTACAGTGATAGTGAAGGGATACCTTCCTGCACAAAAACAATAAATGTGGATGATTTCCTCCTTATATGTGTGCTGCTGAATGCAGCAGACATAGAAATATGAAAAATGAGTTATTTATCCTCGTTGCACCTCCCCAACGCCACTCATGGGGAGGAATAGGCTTTCGACACATTCCCAGGTTTACTGAACATTGTAAATCGGCAAATGTGTCAAATGCCACAGGTGTTAGGTGGGAACACTCAACATAATGCTCATTGCATGCCTCCCCATCGCAGTGTGAGGCAATGCAGCAACTTGTGCTGCATTGCCTCACACCATATCTACAAGGCCAAGAAAATCCACATAGGGTTCCTTTACGTGACCTTGTAGATATGGCACTGCAATGTGTGCCACCGGAACATCAACAAAAGTAACGTTCCAGCACTGCACAGTGGCTTTTAATCTAACCCCATGCTGTGTTGTTCCAGTACAGTGCTTTGTATTCTGGTACTTGTAGTTCTGGTGATTCATGTACATGTTGTACTTTCCACAACAAGTGGCAGTATACAAAATTGAACCTGGACTGGTGCTAGACTTCACACATGGAAGGAAGAAACGTGGATGAGCTTGACTGAGCTGTGCAACATGTAACTGGCCAGTGTGACTTACATTTATGTGGTGTTTAACAGTACATGAGCCAAATTCTGATCCTTTGACCTGCACACAGCGCAGTGGAGAGCTGGGACATAGCTAGCTGCACTGCACAACATGGCCATTTTACCTGGATTGCCCCTTGTTGTGATTTACCATGTAGGTCTTGTTGGTCCTCGTTGCCAGCACTGTCCTGTCCTGGAATACCTGCCACCAACTCGTCTGGGATAACAGCTGCCACCCGCTCCTCCAAGGCATCCAGCACCTCCTGGTCTGCTGGACTTCCTCCTCAGGTTTGCAATGATGCCTTGAGATTTGTAGGGAGTTTCTCCTTTGTTCTGCGCTTATAGTCATGCCAGTGCTTCTTACAGTTGGTAACTGTCCACTTGGCTTGACCAAAACTGTAAATGTCTCCACAATGGACTGCCATATGGCCTCTTTCTTCCATAGTGGCAACTTTGAGGTGACAAAGAGCTGATATTGATGCTCTGTTGCCTCAGTGATCAGTATCTGATTCTCCTCCTCAGTGAAGTTGGACTTCCTCTTCCGAAGTGGAGCCTGTCTGAGCATCCTGGCTGGTACTGGGTGTGGCAATCGTAGTAGATGGGCAAAGATAAGCAGGGCACAGATAGATTGCCAATCCAAGTTCCTTTATTAAGGGGAAAGGATCCCATCCAGCCTGCAGCAGCAGCTTCCTATGGCAACTGCCAGATCTTTTAAACAAACACACATTCTCTCACCTGAGCACTCCACTCCAGATGACATAACGGAGTGCTTGCTCAGGCTTCTCACAAGGTTGCTAGGATACTACCAACTGAGCAACCCTGCTCAGTTACCACACACCTCCTTCCCTTATTAAACAATTCAAAAGCAGAACAAGTACAGTAAGTTCATAAACGCAATCATAGAGATATGAAAACACAAAGAAATACATATATATTACTAAAGAATAAAACACAAGAACAGATTAAACATAATCCTTCAAATACATTGGTCTCCTGACCACCTGGTGGGAGATTCTAGACACCCCAATTCTCTTTCTTTCCTACATTACCACCTGTAAATTCCATGGACCCGTCGTATTCGGTGGAATCATCATTCACATTACCACCATCAACCATTTTGTGAAGAACCACACGATTAATATTCCATATCCTTTGGTCCTGTGTCTTAACAGCATTAGCAATTGTTTTGATGACACATATGGGTTTAGAGAACTTGGAGGAATCACCCTTCCTTGGACTTCTGATCATGACAAAGTCTCCCACACCCACCTCTGTTTGATTCATCGCTTTCCTGGTATCAACTTCAGCCTTCCTCAACCTCATGTTATCTTCCTCATGTTGACGCCAATCAGTGCCATCCACACTTCAACCAAACTGTAACGCATAAGCATTCACACAGGAAGGTTCAACAAAAGTGTTAGGAAGTCTTCCCCCCAAAAATTCAAAGGGGGTTTTCCCAGTCGTACAATTAGGAGTTACTCTATCCATTTCAATCATCCTGCACACCTCTTTTTTCCAATCGAGGGCATTGGACTTAGCCAACTAAATGGTCTCCTTTATAACTCTGTTCAGTCTCTCAACCATTCCATTGCTCTCAGGATTATATAAAGCAAACTTTTTCTAAAGTATGCCTCTGTCATTCAGAAACCCTGCCATCTCTTTGGACGTGAGCTGTACCCCATTGTCCGTAAGTATATAATGAGGATAACCTTCCTTAGCAATCAGGTCCTTGAGAACTTTAATCACATCATTGCTCTCTATGGAGTTTGTGAAAATAATCTCAGGCCAGCTGGAAACCTAGTCCTGAACTACAATGAGGAAAGTTTGCTTTCCCTGACCAAGGACTGGACTCACAATTTCCAAGGCAATCTCCTTCCAAGGCCTGGAAGGCAGTCTCGTAGATACCATGGGTTGAACTCTCGGTTGCTTGGACTTGTCACTCAATGCACTCATAGGACAATCACACACAAGCCTCTCTACCTGCCTGTCCAAACCAGGCCCCAAGTAAGAAACACACATCCTCTCCTTGCTCTTAGTCATGCCCTGATGCACCTCATGGGTAAGAATATGACCCCTTTCCTCAAGTGACACTTCATATTAGCACTGAGCTCAGCAAACCCCTTAATGAATTTAGCATATAATTCAATCATACCTAAGAATTTCATCAATTCTTCTCAAGATGTTTGAGAACTCATCCGCATGATTGTGTTATCCAATTTATCTTTGGGAAACACCCCTCACCTGAAACTGTGTGGCCCAAATAGCTAATAGACTCAGTACCATACCTGCATTTTTCTGGTTTCATAGTAAAGTAAGACAGTCTCACCAAAACTTCTCTCAGTCTGGCATTATGTTCCTCAGCATCCTTTCCAAAGACTAAGATGTCATCTTGAAAAACACAGACAATAGTAATTCTCTAAAGTACTTTTTCCATTGCCACCTGAAAAACTGAGGCTGTGGGAACTAGCCCAAAAGGCAACCTAACAAATCTGAAGGTCCCAAATGGAGTTATAAATGCCGTATGTTCTCTCGAAGACTCTTTTAGCTCTATCTGGTAGTAAGCACAGGTTAAGTCAATGGCACTGAAAACGGTGGCATCCCTCAACAATAATACCAATTCCGAAATATTTGGAAGTGGGTATCTTTCAAACACTACACATTTGTTGAGATGCCTCAGGTCCACACAGAGACACATACTACCATTTGCCTTCCTTGCAGTCACTATGGGAGCAAGCCATTCAGTGCCTTCTACCTCCTCTATTATGGCCTCAGCTTGCAGCCTCATTATTTCATCTCTCAATTCTTCATGAATGGCAATGGGAACAGTCCTGACTTTGTAGCACACCGGGCTTGCTTGCTCTACAAGGCGAATCTCATGCTTGTAAGATTTTAAACACCCTAGACCTTCCCTGAACACCTTAGGGAGTTCCTGTTTGAGCTTACTCAGCAAATGTACCTCAGCAACTGAACTAACTTTAGGAGAATAAATATCCTTGAGTCTAATAGGTGTAGTGCTGCCAGGATCAAGTCACCTTGCTGTGACATATATTTTACCACTCATAAAGAGTTGCTTGTAATCTATTACACCTATAATGTATCCACGCAACTTTATGGGCTTTCCACCATGTGGGCACGGTTTGATATCTGGTTTGAGCAACTTGACTTTGTGAGCCAACTTATTTAAAAAAAAACCTCATTTGAGATCATTGTAATCTTTGCTCCCGAGTCAAACAGTACATCAATTGTCTCTCCTTCCGCACAAATAGTATCAACAGGACTGTGCTTTTCCTTGCTATCAGCACCCACTTGAAGCACTATCTGTCCACACACAAAACAGTATCTTCCTCCTCAAGATCACTGTCAACACAGATTTCTATAACTTTAGGTTTTACTTCTTTTGCTTTGCAAACAGTGGCTAAATGGCCTCTCTGTTTACATTTAGAACAAATAACCTTAAGTGCGGTACATTTCCTATCATTTGCAAGATGTCCAGGTGCATCACAACGGTAACATTGTTGCAGATGCAGTCTTGCTTTTGTCTCCACTACCTTCCAGCTTCATTGTGAATTTTTTTACTTTTTCTCTAATAGCATTAACTCCTTGATCTTTTTCTTTTACCATTCTAATGATTCCAATGCACTAAATGGAGTGTCCTACATATTTTGCCCCAACAAGGACTTCCTCTAAAGTAGGTTTGTCCTTTAGCCACAGTTCCTCTCTGACCTTTTCCATTCCACGCCCCACCATAAATTGATCCCTAACACGTACATCAGTTAAGTTGCCAAATTTCAATGTAGAAGCAAGCCTGCGTAAATCTGTAACATAATCCTCAATTGACTCCCCACTGTTCTGAAATCTCCTGGCAAAATGGTAAGTTTCAAGAATTGTGCTGACCTTTGGTAGAAAATGAGTATCAAGTTTTTTCAAACACAACTCATATTCAGTCAAATCCTCTAGGTCTGCTTGAGAAGGTTGAGGAAGGTGTTCAAATATTTCCTGACCTTCAGCTCCCAAACAGTGCATCAATAAAGATGCCTTACTTACTGGGCACGGGGAAACGTCTTGTGGGGTCATCACAGAGACCTTAGAAATCCTCACACAATGCCTGTTAGACCTGGCATCTTTTGACGTGTTTCCCCTGTCTTTTTGCTTTCTGACCTCCTGGTTTTGACTCTGTTTTTGCTGTTTTAGTGTCTCTGCACACTCTCTCACTGCTGATCAGTGTTAAAGTGTAAGTGCTCCTATGGTAAATATGTTTATGGATTGGTGTTTCCATGTTTGGCTTATTTGATTTACTTTTTTTAGTACATGCACGGTGTGGGCCCAGGGAGTTTAAATCAAATGCTGCTACTGGGCCTGCAGCACTGGTTGTGCCACTCACACAAGCAGCCCTTCAAGGGTCTCAGACCCATCAATGCAGTGTCTGCGTGCCGTTGTGACTGCCATGTCGACCTGGCAAGTGCACCCACTTGCCAGGCCCCAAACCTTCTCTTTTCTTATATGTAAGGTACCCCTCCGGTAGGCCCAATGTACCCCCATGGGCAGGGTGCAGTGTATGTGAAAGGTAGGACATGAACTGGTGTGTGTGACATGTTCTGATAGTGAAATACAGTGTAATTCGTGTTCACTATTGAAAGGCTATCTGTCCAATAGGATAGAATGGGAGATACTTTGTAACATCTTACAAGTATAACTCTCCATTGGGACAAGATAGAGAAATGGAGTTTGGAATCTCTGAACTCAGAATTTAATTACACACCTTTTAGTAAAGATTGATTTTAAATTGTGTGTTTGAAAATGCCACTTTTAGAAAGTAGGCATTTTTTTGCTTAACCATCCTGTGTGCCTCTGCTGGGTTGTGGATTCACTGTCTGGCTTTTGAGTGAGAGGAGCTGGGGATATGCAATGACTGTAGACAGCTACTGGGGGTGTTGAGGTGTGTCCTACCTTTCCTGGATGAGTCATGGCTGGGCTGAATAGACCTGGGCCGCATTTAGAGTAGTGTGAGGATATTTCCTTGCACCTCAATAGGACTGGTCTGCCTTACACAATGCTGTCTCCAACTCCTGCTGGGAAGCTGAACCAGAGAGGACAGAACTGGTTTGGGCTAAGCACAGAGACTCTCTGCCACAAGAGAACAAAGGGAAAATGGGGTATAAATATTGGGGCCCAGACCCCAGATCTTTATAACTCTTTGGGACTCAGAAACCTGTCAAGAAGAAGAGCTGGAAAAGCTGTGAGGAGGAACTACCACTTTGCTGTGTGCTTTGCTGTGTTGGCCTGTGTTGGCTGCTTCTGTCTTGGGCAGAGAATGGACTGGACTGAACTTTCTGCAACTTCTTTGTTTGAGTTTCTCCAAGGGCTTGAGGTAGAGCTTGCACCCTGTTCAAGAAGTCTCAGGAACAGCAAAGACTTCAAGTTCATCTGCTACCAGCACTGGGAACTGTGTGTTTTGTGCTGCAACAGAAGAAAAAGCAACCCAATGCCGTCACTGATGCTGCTGCCGGCTCCAAGTCCTGAAGGCTTTGCAGAAGGCACCACCACAGTTCCCACTGCAACCCTGGTCTCACCGATGACGCCTTTTGACACTGCCACCGAGCCGCTGCTTGCACCATGACCTGTGGGCACCGCCTCACTTCACGCCACCGCCTTGGTATCCTCGACGATGACGCTGCACGTTGACATCGATGCCGCTGCTTGCACCGTGGTTCGAGTGCACCGCTCGTAAGTTACACAATGCACCGCCCTCATCCCACACAGCAGCCTTGGCCTACTGAAGCCGGCGCCCTCAACTCCTGTTCATCAGCCGACAACAGCGCTCCCACAGCGACAATGCCGCTGCTTGCACTGTGACATGCCAGCACCGCTACGAGCACCGCATCACTTCGCACCGCAGCCCTGGTCTCACCAACACTGCTGGATGACCGTCACCGAGCTGCTGTCTGCACCGTGGCCTGAGGGCACCGCACGCCACACCGATGCACTTCCCACCGCAGCCCTGACACCTGCCGACGCTGGTGCTCCCGACTTCAACCGCGAGGAGTTCGATCTGCAATGCGTGTGACTTCAAGGGCCTGATGACTCCGGCACCGACCTTCTGGAACCGGTGACTGCCGACGCCGGCTCTTCGGAGCTCAACAAGAGGTCGCCGACGCCCTGTATTTCTAAAGGTACAGTTTTGCGGGCCTCCCCGACACCGTAGCTGGCCAGCGATGCCGCAGTCAGCAGAACTGTTTGAATTTGTTGTTCACAATGCTCTGATAGGCAAGGAACTGTAGTTTAAGTCTATTTTTGATTATTGATATTTCTGAGAATGGTATGGTAGATATGTATTATTTTTGGTCTTGATTTGCACAGATAAAATTTTAGATATTTTTTCTAAAACTGGTGTGGTGTCCTTTTGTAGTGTTTCCACTGTATTACTGTTGGTTATGTGCAAATGCTTTACACACTGCCTCTGAGATAAGCCTGACTGCTCGTGCCATGCTACCAAGGGGGTGAGCAGGGGCTATCTGAGGAGTGTAAATCCCTTTTCCTGACTAGGAAGAAGGGTCCCTACTTGGACAGGGTAACAACCTGCCAACTAAAGACCCCCATTTATAACAATGCCCATCCACATAAACAAACAAATGTACAGACGTACTAATCCATGAGCACTTAAGAACTCCTACAGACCTAGATCTCACCAGCATTTCTTGAATATATGCTCGAAGTGTTCATGCATCAACACCAACACACGGGTAGATGTGTTGGGATCCTCTCTTCAATCCTGCTAACTACACCAGTGTGCAATCGTAGTAGATGGGTGAAGACAAACAGAACACAGATAGATTGGCCAACCAAATTCCTTTATTAAGGAGACAGGATCCAATCCAACCTGCAGCAGCAGCTTCCTCTGGCAACTACCAGATCTTTTAAACAAACACATTCTCACACCTGAGCACTCTGCTCCAGATGACATGATGGGGTTCTGTGCTCAGGCTTGTCACAAGGTAGCTAGGACCCTACCAACTGAGCAACCCTGCCTAGTTACCACACTGGGGTTGTTGGGTTTGTTGTCCTGACTGCTGCAGTTTGCTCCCTGCTCCACTGCTGCCTCCAGTGTAGTCTCCCAAATGTTTTTTAAAGGAATACTCAGTTTTCTGTTTTTTTTAGGCTTGACGCAGTGCAAACTGACGCTTGGTTGATTAGCCTCACTTTACATGATGCAAGGCAGCCTTCCATCCCTTTTCCGACAGATGTGTCAGTTTTCCATACGGCACTATTGCGGCACATGCGTCATTTTTTGGGACGCAGGCTCCCGCCTTATGCCATGGTGTGCCAAACCGTAAATATGGCTCATACATGGTGTTTTACGATGACGTACAGAGGTGCAATTCATTTTGACGCATCGCTGCATTGTGCCCGCGATGCAACCTTTCTTGACCAAGGGGCTCTACTCCTGTAAAGACGCATGGACTTTTTGTCTAAACACAAACAGACCGATGAATCTAGTTCAATTTGGCCAATTCACATCTGTGATAAAAAAGACTGGCCATCGGCCTGCCACCAGTGGTGGGAGGCCCAATGACACCTGTTTTGGTCTAACTGGTTTTACATATTATGATTTTATAGTTTTTAATGTACTCTAATAATTATTTCAAAAATGTAAACATCACGTATCTTGGCGATTTTATCGGGGTTTTGTACCAATTTTTATTAATTGACACAATAAAGACTTCATTCATAAATTCATTCACACTTCCTAAAGAACAAGTACCTTTCAACCACGGTTATTTCAGTGATTACATATTGTCAGTTTCAGTCCTGCTTTTTACTTTGGCACCACATGTCAAGAAGTTGAGAGCTAAGCTGGATTTCATTAATTTATTATAAATTAATGATAGACAAGACTGTTCTGACCTCCACAAGAACTCCTGGCATATTCTCAAATGGGCCTGGGATTTTTTATGCTATTTTCTCAAGATCTTTCTTTACTTTCTTTTACATAAGAGAGCATTGGCTTACACTGGTTTTTGAAGGTACGTCAGTGCATAGTTTATCATTCTTGAGGTCCTTTCATCTGTGGTACTGAAAAAACATTAATAATTTGTAATGTTTTTTCCTGTCACTGGCTATATTGTTTCTGTCTCTAAGATGAAAGAGTCAGACATCATTTCTCCTGAGCATTACACTAATAATATCATTAAAGAAATATTCGGGATTCATGTTAAAGCCCTTAGCTGTTCTTTCTTCATTATCTTTCTTTGTCTGTTAAGCCTTTCATCATTTTGGAGAACATAGGGGCATATTTACAAGGGGATTATGCCACCGGACCGTCACTTTTTTTGACGTTCTAGTGGCTCCATGCCCATCACTATATTTGCAAAGTGGCCTTAAGCCACTTTTTGTGGCTTATTGCCGCTTTGTAAATATGGTTGGTACCCTTTCACCCAGGCATCTGAATGAAAGGAGCGTGCAATGGGTGTTGCTGTGGGTGTTTTACTGCAAAACCAAGTGCTTTTTGATGCTGCACCAGATTTACAAATAGGTGTAAATCTGAGGAAACGCCAAAAAAACTAACGCCATGCAATAGCAGGCATTAGAATGGAGCAACAGGAAGAAATACTTTTATTTCTCCTTGTTTTTACTTTTTCTATGTGTGCTGCAAAATGCAGCACACATAGAAAGAACAAAATGCCATTAATGATTGTTTATGTGCAAGAAGGTGTCCCTTTCTGCACATAAACAATCCTTGAATAATGGTAATTTGCTTTTATTTGCAGCACACATAGATTGCCATGGCACCCTTGCACTATGGCGCAAGGGTGTGTGCGTTGGCACTAGGCAGCTATTTTTAGCTCCAGCGCTAGGAAAAACACAGGGGTGTGCCATATTGTTGTAAATACTGCGCATCCCTGCGTTTGGGAAATGGCGGAGCGTGGCACTGCAAAATTTGCCACAGCTCCGTGCTCCGTCATTTGCTTGTAAATGTGCCACTTACTTTCTTCTCAGACATCGTACTGAGTACAGGTTTTTACTATGATATTGCAATATGACAGTCTGTGTAAAAATGGCTGCGTGTTTTTGGTGTGCTTGGATGGATTTCATTCAATCAATAATGAACTATAAAGCATCCAAAAACATTTTTGCAGCATCTATACCTACTAAACCCTTGACACCGATAACATGTTAAAATAATATTTCATCACAACGTATCTGGACTTTACACAACTACTTGTGCCTTCCTCTACATGTTTTTAGTCACTAAGGGGCATATTAGCAAGACCGGCGATAAAATTATCGCCGTTTTAGCGGCAGGAAACTGCCGCTAAAATGGCGATAATGGGCTTGCTAATATGCGTTATAGAATTCCAATAGAAGCCCAGGTTAGATGTGCAGGACATCTAACCTGGGCTTCTATTGGAATTCTATAACGCATATTAGCAAGCCCATTATCGCCGTTTTAGCTGCAGTTTCCTGCCGCTAAAACGACGATAATTTTATCGCCGGTCTTGCTAATATGCCCCTAACAGTGTTGTTCTACAGGTACTGTTTACTGTTTTTAGTGACAATAGTTGTGACAACTAAAGTGGAGATAGAAAAGAAAAGGCTGGGATAGAAAGACTACGAATTGTTCAACAGCTCCATTTTGGCCCATATGATTTTGCTTTACTTTATTTCAGAAACCAATAAATGAAACATCTCCTTTTCAGGGAACAGAGTGGTAGGTTTGCAGAATTTCCACACAACTCAAAACAACAATAATTTTTGTGTTGTGCTGAATTGCGCAAAGGGGAAAACAAAGTGGAAAGCCATGTCTTCCCCTGCGCTGGAGTTCTAATTCGGCTGCCTTGCGAGATGCCCAACCTCTCACCATGCTCAGAGATGAGTGTGAGCTGCCTGACTTAGAGTTTGTACTGGAAACATATTTCATTACACATTTCTATGTCTGGCAACATTTCAGAAGGTTCCCACTCATTGGATGGGTTCTATGTATTATGAGGCACCTGAAATCAGGCGAAGAGATTGGTGTGTGTTTTTTTCTGATGGAATCTGCCCATCAAGCACAACTGTAGGGAATTGGGTTAGTGGTTGAGGGGGTGAAACCCTGCTAAGCAGCAACCACTTTTCCTGGCAGGATGAAACACAAGCAAACCCCAAATTATCCTGTGCTTAACCCTCTGGTAGCTTGGCACAAAAGCAGTCATGCTTAGCTTAGAGGCAGTGTGCAAAGTATTTATGCAGCACTTCAAACAGTAATAAGGTTAAAACACAACAAAGAAAAATCCCACACCAATTTAGAACAAGCATTTGCAATGCAATCGGGCTCTCGCCTTTGGGACCTTATATGTATTTAGCTATGCAGCACATTTGCCTTAGTGCTGAAACATCTACTGTTCTTTAACATGGAGGGAAAGTAAGGACCAAACTGCGTGACACACCAGGTATGGGAACACATGGAGAGAAATATTGCCTTCCAGCGGAAATGGTATAGTCCAAAGCTCTGTTTTTAATATAAAATCAGGGCCTTCGGTGGTCATATCACTGAAAATACAAGATTTGAAAAAATATTATTGTCTACGGGTGCTCGTGGAAGACAATTTCTATGGACTGGAATCTAGAGAATGCTTAAGTGATTCTGGTATTTTACTGACCTCTGCTGGTCGTTTTCTATCAACAAAGTTAAATAGAGGCAATTGCCAGAAAAATTAAAAAAAGAAAGTCTCTCAGCAGAAAGCAATTCTGGTATTTTACTGACTTCTGCTGGTCGTTTTCTATCAAGAAAGTTAAATAGAGGCAGTTGCCAGAAAAAGAAAAAAAAGAAAGTCCCTCAGCAGAAAGCAATTCTGGTATTTTACTGACCTCTGCTGGTCGTTTTCTATAAAGACAGTTAAATAGAGGCAGTTGAACAGAAAAAAAGTCCCTAAGCGGAAGCAGACAAGTCCTACGGGTTGATCTCCAGAGCCCACAAAGTACATACGCATATAAGTATATAATAAGTTTATACTAAAGTATATACAAGAGGTCTCGAATGCTCGACCTAAAAATAGAGTAAAATGTAATAAATTATTTAACACCAAAACGACAAAAATCCAATAATAAAATCGAAGATATGCAATTTTAAAGAAAGAAGTAAAAATAGTGCTCAAAAAGTACAAACACCAACTGCGTTTATCTGGTCGCACTGGACCAGGACAAAGTCATAAGTTCAGACTGACCACGATGGAGTGCGGGCCAGATACAGGGACCAAGTTCAGCCCGCTGAACAAAGTATCTTAAATCCTGGTTACGGAGCATCCCACATTGAGGCTGAGTCACACAGCTGCGGTCCCGATGGGCTGCGGGTTGCGATGTGAGGTCCTGGGTTGAGGAGACGTCTCTCAGCTGCGGTTCCGATGCAGAGCTGTGAGGACGTGTATCGCGCTGCGTCGTTTCCGCCCAAATGTCCACAGCTGGGCTGGCAGAGCATCTTCTTGTTTGATCATCTTTTGTTTGTGCTGAAATTTGTATAATATGTTGTAAAGTGTTTTTTGTTTTTTGATTTGAAAGATGACATTTATGATCTACTGTGTATGATTGGAATAATATACTGCCAGAAATTGTTGAACCAAAGATTTGAACCTGTTTTTTCTGTTGATAATGTCATTAGTTGTTTTGGTCTTGATTGAATAAGAATATGAAGCATTATCACTCTTGGCATTAATATTGTTTGATGATTTGTTGCCAGGCACTTAGCTATAGGCCTGAAGGGTTTCAATACTCAAGTTGCCATTGTCAATCTAGAATTGAAGGCCCAGCCTAGAGGTTGGTGACACCACATCAGTTAGAGGTCTAGTCTTTCCTTCTTATAGACCACTGCCAGAGTCTCCAAAGTCTCCAATTGCTTGCAGGGTGTCCCAGATGTTCCTGGGTGACGTGTCTGTGGGATCATAGAGTAATAGAGTTCTAGTTGGTTGCTCCAGAATATCATATCCTGCAGCCAATCCCACACCCTAGGTCTGCAGTCTCCGCCCCACATATAGGACACTCGTCTCTCAGCAAGCAACAGTGCCAGCGAGGTAAAGAGCCTCACGGTGCACGACACACCTCTTGTAAATGGAATGCCACCTTTTGGAGATATCTCAAGCTCTTCTCCATACACTATTGACAATACACGACCCAGCTCACCCCAGTACTCAGTCACCACTGGGTACTGTCACACCACGTGCAAGAAGCCCGCTTCCGGCATGCCACACCTGGCACAGCTGGAGTTTTTTCTAAGTTTGACTGAGAATAGTTTGTGGTGAGTGTGGTTGACTTAAAGTGGATCAGCGGAAGCCTCCTATTTGGCTGCAGCAGTAAGCCCACTCTTTACCTGAGAGATTTCCCCCTTGGTCTGTGTCCTATTGTGCTCTGGCTCTAGGACTTTTTGAGGGGGTCTCGGCCTGTATGGAAGAGTATACGTTAGTCATCAAGTGTTTGACCGTAGGAGTAGTCAGGAACATTGTTAACGTTTTTGACTCCATGGGTTCCTGGGGAAAGGCGGAGTAACATTCCTCCCAAAGTGCTTGAAGGCAGTGGTACATAAATATATCTAAAGGAGAGGATGTATCACCTTTGACCTCCGTTGGGTAGTCCAGGAACTGGCCCGAGGAAAGAGTTCGCCCATTGTATGTATCCCTGATGTATGCACCCACTAGAGAAGGTTTTTTTTGCAGGTGAACCAGGTTAAGGGAAATTGGATTAATGACTGTTTGGGTAATACAGGATTGGGTGGTTAAGTCGCTTGCAGATCTTACCCCACGCTAACTGTGTGCTTAACACTGTGTAGATCTTTGCTTAACTGCCACATGGGACTTTTCCCAGCATGGAACTTCTCCCAGCATGGCCTCTATCAGTGTGGGGTATGGGCTTTCATATTCAATTACCCGATGCACCGATGTGTGGGGGGGGATCGATGCAAGAAGTGCACTAAGTGCTCTTACACTCAATATAGCAAAGCTCACAGTCTGGGCCAGTGAGACCGCCCCACTTGTATGGTAATGTCAGTGTTTCCCTGTGCACCTATGGCTGCCTACCCACCCAGGCCACTAAGATCAGGTGTGATTTTAGAGTCTACAAGATTTGTTGGATCAGCAGTATTGGAATGTTATAAAATAGATAAAGTAGCTTGGGCAGGATAACCATTTTGATCAGTGCAATTCTACCCATCAGAAATAATGGCAGACGTGGTCTTCAATAATATTCATTGCACTCCCATAGTTTTTCCTGATCACTATTGCTTTGTCTCGATCCAGATTCAGATCCTAGATATTTGATGGACTTTGTGGTCCAGCTTAGTGGGAACTGAAGTTCCCAATGTTTTGTGGCCTGCATGAGTGGGAAGATTTTGGAGGGTAAACTCCTGTATGGCCAGGCTTAGATTTTTCGCTGCATCTGACGAATAAAGCGTAATATCATCTGCATATAGTGGCATTATCAGGTTGTGGGGAGAAAATGCTCGTCCTCGCCTCCCAAGGACGAGCAGGCCGGGGGCTCCATAGTAAGACCGTAAAGAAGGACATCCCTCCCTGGAACCTTGCCTTTGGAGAATGGGTCTTACAACTGGCCACTCATTTGTATCCGGGAGGTCGGAGATGTGTCAATCAAACAATCAATCAATCAATGCATTATAAAGCACATGGCTACTCAAATAGGGTTTACGAGTTCTGCAGAAAAGGCAGAAACAACATAAGCGATTAGAAGCACCAATACTTCAGCAGTCTCCAAAACTGAAGAAGAGGGGTACATGTTCTCATTTCCAGCGGGAGGGTGCTCCATGGAGAGGGACCAAGAAACGAAAGAGATCTACCACCCTGCCTAGTAAGTTTATAATGAGGTATGGTAGCTAAAAACTGATTCCCAGAACAGAGATTGCACTTGGGGGAGTGAATGTGCACCATAGCCCTAAAATAGGCAGGGCTCCTTCCATGCACAGCGTTATACATAAAACAACGTGCTTTAAAATAACTGCGCTTCTTCGCATGCAATCAGTGGAGGTAGAGGAGCTGAGAGGCAACCAAGACATGCCTAAGAACATGGCAGAGCAAACGGGCTGCTGAGGTTTGTACTGCCTGCAGTCTTTTCACTGATTTTTTTGAGGCACCTAAATATACCACCTTGCCGTCGTTCATCTTGGAAACAATAACAGCTTGGGCAATGATTTTTTTAGCTTCTAAAGGAAAAATCCAGAGGATCTTCATAAGACACTTAAGCAACAGCAAACAGAAAGCCGCAATTTTTGAAATTTGAAAGTTCATAGATAGCTTCACATCTAACCAGATGTGCAAGTTTTTCACAACTTTACATGGTGTAGGCACAGGGCCAAGTTCAGTGGGCCACCATTGAGGACCCTAGACTTCAGTCTTCTCGCCATTCAGCTTATAGATAGTTGTGTCTCATCCCTCCTGTTTCCTCAGTTAGACATAGGTGGAGGTTAGGCTCCCCACCCCAATCCTCATCACAAAATGTTACAATAATTTGAGTGTCATCAGCATACATGAAAAGAGACAGGCCAAAGCTCATAACTAGGTCGACCAAAGGTCGAATGTAAATGTTAAAAAGTGTGGTGCTCAATGTGGAACCCTGAGGCAGGCCACAATGCAAATGAAATGTTGCAGATTCGTAAGAGTTAGAAAAAAACTGGAAAGTACTATCCTTAAGGAATGATGCAGAGTCCTGAATTCCAATATCTGATAATCTCTGACAAAGATACAGTATCAGTGGTAGTGCTAGGACCAAGGAGAATAAAAGCTGCTGTGCCCACAGAATTCAGTTGTTTCCTAAGATGTTTTACTGCCCCAATAAGTGCAGACTCTGCACTAAAACCAGAACGGAAACCAGACTGGGAGGGGTGCAGCAGATCTAAGTGCTCCAGATAAGATTCAAGCTGTCTGTTAACATGTTTTGCCACTATTTTCACGCGTATTGGTAAAAGCGAGATTGAACAACAAATGGCCCATACCATAGCATCAAGAGTAGGCTTTTTAAGCAAAGGAACAACCATTGCATGCTTCCAGATAGAGGGAACTCTACCTTCATTTCAGGAGGAATTAAGGAGATTCAGATAGTAGGGATAGAGTATAGTGTCAAATTTCTTCAGCATCTAAAGAGGAAGGGGATCTCAAGGAGAATCTGATTTGATGAAATTCAGTAAATGAGAGTAGAGTTGGTTGAATATATCACTTCTAGTTTCTTCAGCTCCTGCTGAAGACTATCTAGACTGCCACGGAGAGCATTAAGAATACCATGCTGTTTTGCAATACAAGTACCTCGCAATTATGCATTAAATGACTCCCACAGTGTTCCCGGCGATTATACATACCCTTCATTAGCTAGGAAGTAGTTTATGGTTTCTCTTTTAAGATCTTCTGTGAATGCAGTGTCTTGTAGCAACTGTGGAGAGAGGTGCCAGGTGAATGCATGATGTTTAGGAGCAGGGATTTCTATGGTTATCTTGATTGACGAAGGTCAGAGAGCATGCACAGAAGCTGCTCCATACATCTCATCCAACCGCAGATTTGTGGTGTGCTCAACCAATAGTCCAGTCATGCTCAAGTCCCATGAGCTGTAGAGACATACCTCAATCTTGGTGGGAAATCTGATTCCCCAGGGTCCTGCAACCCATGTGTGTTCATGATATGCGTAAGAGCCGCTGCAGCTGAGTGGTGGGTACGTGTTATGGCATTAGAACAGTCAAGCTGCCAGTCCAGTGCCAGATCGAAGTTTCCCCCTCATAGTACAGTTTGTGCACAGGTGTGGTACATTTATTCCATAAGCACCTAATAAAATCTGGATTCTCAGTATTGGGAACATATGTATTGAGGAGTGGGATGTGTTTTCACCCCACCACCTCCCGAAGAATGTTGTATCTATCTTGGGTATCATTTTCCTCATGCAATAATCTGAAAGGTAGCCCACGTTTAACCAGGATAGCTGTCCCATGGGCATAGGAGGAATAGGTGGACAATGAGCAGTGACAGCTATGGGAGGGAGGGATTGTGCCTTAATGTGCATCTTCTGCAGGAAAGCAATATCAAATTTGTGACAGTCTAGATATGCCAAGACCTGTTGTGTTTTACAGGGGTTGTTAAGACCTCTTGTATCCCATTATACCAATTGGAGAAGAATGGAGGCACCCGTACTAGTCATCAGTGTATAACAAACATAGTACATGAGCTAGCTGTGGGTTCACACTGCGTATCCTATCTATGACATCACTTATACATTGCACTACAAATGGGTAAGCATTTAGCACTGTAAACTCGTTGTCAAGAAGTTCTATAAAATAGCTGGCTGCGCAACAACCCCTGCTCCCCACCCACATTAGCCACCCCAACCTGCCAGTGAAATGTCCCCAAGCACCTAAAACATTCAGTGTTTTAAGCAAAAGCAGATAAACCTCTTGTATCCCATTATACCAATTGGAGAAGAATTGAGGCACCCATACTAGTCATCAGTGTATAACCAACATAGTACATGAACAAGCGGTGGGTTCACACTGTGTATCCTATCTATGACATCACTTATACATTGCACTACAAATGGGTAAGCATTTAGCACTGTAAACTCTTTGTCAAGAAGTTCTATAAAATAGCTGGCTGCGCAACAACCCCTGCTCCCCACCCACATTAGCCACCCCAACCTGCCAGTGAAATGTCCCCAAGCACCTAAAACATTCAGTGTTTTAAGCAAAAGAAGATAAACAAACATGAACACACTTTCTATGGTCAAATATGGACTGACCCCTAGGGGGAATTCAGAGTGCATAGGGGTGCTTGCTGGTCAAGTAATTATGATCAAAGGTAAAGAGAAGAGTGGTATCCATTATGATTATGTACGTGGTCCCTCAAGGCAATACTTAGCGATCCATACTTCTATTCTACATCCTCCCTGAGCCACCTGTCATGTCCTCAAAACTCTCCTCCTGATAAGGAGGGAGCCCTGGATCCCCTGCAAAGGTCAAAAGCATCCCACCGTGAGAGGTGCCAATGCTCATTTTTAGGGAATGATGCAAATCTCGGTGGCCCAAAAGATCCCAGCAAGGGAGTGTCAATATGTTTGTGTCACTTGCATCGTCCCAGGTGTAGGTGTCAAAGTTCTCATCCTATATCACCTGCTCCATCCTCTTGTGACTGTAATCCATGGTGCTGGGTGGCTCTCAAGTCCTTAATGAGTTTTCATTAATGGCCTAGCTTTCTGTGGTGAGGCAAAGATGTGGGCCTTTTCTCTGTATACTATCTTGAGGCATGCTGGGTACAACATGGCATATTGTACGCCAACTTGACACAGCTTCCGCTTGATGGGCAGGTGCTCACGATGGGCCTTTTGCACCGCCAGGGTGAAGTCTGGGAATATGAAGAGCGTGGAACCCTCATGCATCTAAGTCTGTTTTTCATAGGCCAGCCGCAGAATGATGTCCTGATTCCTGAGGTTGAATAGCCTGACAATGATTGGAGGTGCGGTTGTCCCTGATAGGGGTTTTGTGGCCAGTGAGAGGGGCACTTGCTCCACTGCAAAAAACATTGAGAACATGTCAGCTCCCACCAGTGTTTAAGGAAGGATTCAACATAGTCCGCCAGTATTGGTCTTCTCATGGAGGCCCACTATGCACAGATTATTGCGTCATGACCTTACCTCAGGGTCCTCATTCTTTGCCCTGATAACATTGAAAACTTTACTTTTGTTTAGCAGTTTTTCATCGTATCGAGTTGTGTCATCCTCAAGACTAGAGATTTGGCCTTCAGCTGTAGTGATATGCTTCTTGTGTTTGTCTAGTTGTTAGAAATGGGGGTCTCTAGTTGGCAGAGGTAGGTACCTTTGACCAAGTAGGGGCCCTTGCTTCTAGTCAGGGTAAGGGGGCTACACTCCTAAAATAACCCCTGCTCACCTCCTTGGTAGCTTGGCACGAGTAGGCAGGCTTCTCTCAGAGGCAGTGTGTAAAGCATTTGTGAACACATACAGTAATACACTGGAAACACTACAAATGGACACCACACCAGTTTAGAAAAATAAGTAATCTTTATCTAGACTTAACACAAGACCAAACGACAAAAATCCACAATACAGTTCTCGAGATATCCTTAAAAATAGGTTATTCACTTAAATCAAGCTTGTAGCAACAAATAACTCCACTTTGAGTTATACGACGTCGTGACAGATAGAAATCCCAAGTACGGCGCCGACCGCGAGGTGCGCGGCGTCGGGCCCGGAGTCAAACAGACCCACAAAGAACAGTACCTTGGAAATGCGATGAAAACAAAGACGGCAGTTCACGGCGTCGGGGAGGTGCGGCTTCGTAGGCGCTGCGTGGCATCGGTTCCTTACGACCCCAGGGGAGGGGTAGCCTCTGTTCCTTACTGCAGTGCAGGGGAGGCGAGACGACGGTTCCTTACTGCGTCAGGGAGATGACATCACGATGGTGCCGAAACCACTGTTCCTTATGATGTCGATGGATTCAGGGGGTCACCCACGTCGAGGTTCGGCTCCGCGATGATGAAGTCGGCTTCGGAGTCGATGCGGCACAGCAGCAGGCGTCGGGCCCACGTCGCAAGTCGGAGCAGCGCTCACGGCTTCGTGCAGGTTACGGCGTCGCTCGCCGGCGTCGGTGTTGCAATTTCCATCTGTAGCAGCTAAAACAGCAGTTCTAGATGCAGGAAGACAGAAGGGGTGAAGTCTTTGTGTTCCTGAGACTTCAGAACAGGAGGCAAGCTCAGTTTCAAGCCCTTGGAGATCTTCCTCAAGATGATTAAAGTACACACAAAGTTCCTTTTCTCCTTTCCTTGGCAATAAGTAACCACTGCAGGCCAACCGTAATCAATCACCAGTGCAGGGGCAGTCTCCTCCTTGAGCTTCCTTGGTTTCTCTCCTTGGCAAAGGTTCGTCTTGATTCCCAGAAGTGATCTAAAGTTCTGGGGTCTGGGCCCCAATATTTATACTACTAAATCCTTTGTTCTCTGAAGGCAGAGAGTGTCTGTATCCAGCCAAAACCAGTTCTGTCCTCCCTGGTGCAGCTTCCTGGCAGGAGGTGGAGACAGCATTGTTGAAAGCAGACCTGGCCCAGGTAGCTGAAAAGAAATCTCCTCCCCCTACTCTTGATTCTATGTAGGCTCAGACAAGTGAAAGGAAATCTCCTCCCCCTATTCTCTATTCAACCCACGTCCTATTCAGCCCAGCCCTGACAAATCAGACTGCTGGAGCCAAAGCCCTCTCCAGCCCCCTGTCACTCACAAACCAGACATGGAATACACAAACCTAGCAGAGGCATACTGGATGGTTAGGCAAGAAAATACCTACTTTCTAAAAGTGGTATTTTCAAACACAGAATGTAAAAATCACCCACACTAAAAGATGTATTTTAACATTCTGAGTTCAGGCATACTAAACTTTATTTTCCTATCTTGTTCCCAGGGTCAGTTAGGAATATAAGATGTTATAATCAAACTGCCCATTCTGGCTTATGGGAACAGATAGCCTTGCAATAGGGAAAAACGAAATTGGCTGTAATTCACTACCAGGACATGCCACACACACCAGGGCATGTCCTACCTTTCACATACAATGCACCCTGCCCACAGGGATACCTTGGGCCTACCTTAGGGGTGACTAACATGCAGAAAAGGGAAGGTTTAGGGACTGGCAAGTGTGTGCACTTGCCAAGTCGACATGGCAGTCCCAGACTGCACACAGGCTCTGCAATGGCAGGCCTGAGCCATATTTTACAAGCTGCTTCTGTGGGTGGCACAATCAGTGCTGCAAGCCCACCAGCAGCATTTGATTTAAAGGCCCTGGGCACTCATGGTGCACTGTTCTAGGGTCTGACAAGTAAATCAAATAAGCCAATCATGGAGTCACTAATCCATTACAACAATTTACAAAAGAGAGCATATGCACTTTAGCACTGATCAGCACTGGTAAAGTGCCAAGAGTCATAAAACCAACAAAAACAGGTCAGAAAAA
The DNA here is from genome assembly GCA_963921515.1 of Calotriton arnoldi. NCBI lineage: Eukaryota > Metazoa > Chordata > Amphibia > Caudata > Salamandridae > Calotriton > Calotriton arnoldi. Next base: position 860,882 of record CAWUFW010005848.1, read on the forward strand.
ATACAGGAGGAAGGCAAAAAGTTCAGGGATGACCCTGCAAAAAGGGCCAAGTCCAACACTAGTGTACTGGTTAGCTTATCCACCTGGGTGGTCAACATATTAATCTTATTGTTTATTGAGGTTAAACATCTTTGGATGTGAAGCAGAGGGGTTTTCATGGCAACATCAACCATATCCTGGGAGTGCTCTTGTGACGAGGACACCCTTTCCGAGGAGTGCGCTATGCTCGCTGTTTCAGTCTCAAATTGCAATTTCACTTGCTTAGAGTCTGACTTCCCCCATGATTGTAGCTACTGGTTAGGAAAGTATATATATGTCGTGCACACATGGTTCAGTTCAGCAGCCCCCTTCTCTCTTCTGGTCTGCAGTACATCTTCAAGGGAGCAATCCGCAGGCCACCTGAGAGTGTAGAGTTGGGTCCCGCAGTCCGCCCCTCATCAAAACGCAGGCCAGCTTAGCCCTTGTGTAGTCTGTCCTTGGGCCCCCAGGAAGCGGAAGCAAAGATGCCATCCCTTATGTGTGCACAGATATAATATATCCCATCCAATGTATCCATGCACCAGCATGCCCATGGGGCATAGGAGTTGTTGGCTGTCCTGGGCAACCCCTTAATGCGATGAGAGTGTCACAGAGACACGTCCTGGTGGCTCCGGCATTAGTAAGTGCTGTGTGGACATATGTCAGGCACTTCTACAGGCCATCAGTCTCCAAATATGGCCTGAGCAGGAGAGAGAAGGGGGGCCCACCCCTGGGTGCCTCCAGGATACCAAGAAGCACAATTAGACTCCACCTTCTGGCACCTAGATCACTCATCGGTGACCCACGGGTGCCAATGCACTTAGCGCCATCCACGTGGCCACCAATTTGCCCGCTTCACTGTGGCCAATACATCTGCCTGCTCTCTCCCCTGGCGCTCCCCACAGACCCCATACCAGTCTGCTAGTAACTCTTCCCTGCAAGGTAGGTCACCAGCAGCTGCTATCACCGAGTCAGTGCCACATTGCTGGATGCGCCATCTTTGGCCTGACCGGGAGGGTCCGATCTTGGTTCTCACCAGTCAGCTCGCTCCTCACAGGGGCAGCAGGCAGCAACATCAGGATCAGCACGTTGTAGGGTGCTGCATGGTGCCGAATGGATTGAGGCACTGGCACAGGGAGCCTCACTAGAATTCGGCCATCTTAGAGCCAGGTACTCTGGCGACCCCCAACTTGAAAATATTAAGGAGAAACGAACTTACCCATAAATTACTGTCAGATTATATTTCTGCATAAATTATTTTGACTCATAGCTACAGTCTTTCAAAGCACCACGAAGCAGTGAATGGTGCACTCGGATGCGTGCGATAGGGCTACCTAACTTCGCACACCGCTATGTCATGAGGCGCTAAATATAGAAAGGTTTATTGAGACATTATCTTGAAAATAAATCCCTATGTCATGATGAAGAGGACTTGTATTTAGTCAGTGGTAGGCGCTACGTTTTATAGATGCTCACATTTTACATATTTGTTTTGATATAAAACAAAAGAGAATACACCAGTTTGCCATAAATCAGGCTTTTTGGTGAATTTCTGAAGTTGGTATTAGGACTTAGTTTTCAAAGTCAGAAAGTTACCCACCCGACCTCATTGCCCTACAAAGATGTGACTTCACAAGCACTTTTAATTTTATTCCATCAGCTCTTTGAATTGCACCCTTAAGTGGTTACCTGGCAGAGGTGTTTCAGGAGCTATGTCGTCTACGTGCTCTTCTGAAAATGTGTGTGTGTGGGTGAGAGGATTTGTGATTGGAGGAATCACCCATGTGCCACGATGGCATCCCCATGCTTTCCTATTACTCTCTTTATCTATTGTGTCCTGCAATATCATGATAGCTGTCCATCGCACAAGCTGTCATGTTCTGGCATTGCCTGACAATAGTGTGTTCTGCTATAACACAATATAAAGATATTGGCTACGGTGAAAATTATCATTTTCTGTCGCAGTTGATGACATGGTGCGATTTTTGTCCTATCCAAAGGTCCAGGATCGGTGTCCATAAGATCTTTGTGGAAGGTTACTTTGTGGAAGGTTAGCTTTGCTGTTATTTTTTATTTTACAGTATGACTGTATTCCTCTTGGCCATCACTTCTACTACAACAGTATGTATAATGTTATAACTTCAGCTGTGGCCCTGCCTTTCAAAATGAGGAAACATTACACAAAACCAGCATATAATATTTCTAATGGGAATATCTATTTTTCTGAACTGAAGGCACTGCTGGGAGTTGTCGCATAATAAATAATTCAGTGAGGAAGTCACTACCTCACCTCTTTCGTATTTTGGGGGTTTGTGTGCACACTGGAGGTAAATACTTTTGTACAATTCTGGTGGAAATAGCAAGCAACTCCCATAGCGTCATGCTTTATTCAGTACTTCTTTGCATTTACAAATGAATATTTGCAGCATCCACAAAGAAAAAATCAAAGTAAGAAAGGGAGAAAAATGGGGGCAAAGTGAAAGAAATTGGAAACGCCTTTGTCAGCTTAATGCTAGTTCCAGGAACCAGTACCCTTTTCAGTGAGACACAATTAACGAATGAAATGAATGTGCAAATCAAATGTGAACGTTTTTAATAACAGCCAACATCAATTAAACGTCAGCTCAAGATCATCTTAGTGATTTCACTTATTTACTAGGGCTGTGTGAAATACCCGTAATTTGCTTTCGTATAATTATGTGAAATGTCACCAGAATTAAGTGGAATTATGTGAAATGCAAACCTGTAATTCAGCGCTTGGTTTGGCTCAAAATATATCCGTGTATCAATGTGTGCAAGGACGCATTTCATACTAAGAAAAAGCACAAGTGACGGGAACAATGGCCGGTCGCGTTCTGGTTGTCCACATTGTTCGCATGCTAATCTACTATCATTTTTCCACAAAGTGTAGCTTAATGATGTGATGTGGCATAATTTCGTGTAACACAAAATTCCAGGAACTACGTGAATTATGCCAGCGTGATTTATATTTTGCCTGAGTCTAATATTCACATGGATCAATCACTATTGGAGGTTGTGATAGCGCCTGCATAGCTGAAGTGGGGTAGCTGAGAGTCCATTCACATTAAGATGCCACAGGTCCTCTCTTTAAAACAGGCCATCAATTGGGAAAATAGGTTGAGGCCTCATTCTGCCTGAATCAAAAGTAAGTCCAATGGTTGTTGTAGCAAAAGTGTTTTTTCTAAATGAGAACATTCCATGGGGTTTTGGCCATATATGTGTGAGCATATGTTTCGAAATCCAACATTGTCCCCTCTGCCACTGAATGGGTTGGATGATGTTGTAATCCTCTTCTTTAGGCAGCACTTCCATTTCCTTGAAGCCTATGCATTTAGTTAGGTGACATCAAGGGCCAACACCCCAACTCTAAAATGTGTTTCATCATAATTGGATTGTCATTTCTATTTACAAATACAGTTTTGCCTACACCAGTGTTTCCTAACCTGGGGTCTGGGGAAACCTTGGGGTCTGTGAAACCTACTTAGGGGGTCCAAGACTGATTAGAAAGTTAAATAATATTATCAGATTAATAAAGTGTTTATAAATAAAGAAGAAAAATATGAAACAGAACATTTTACCATGTTCTGTAAATGTGCAGGCATTTGAAATTGGAAGCTAAAAATTAAGTTAGTCTCCTCATATACATGGGAGCAGTGCAAGTGCATCAAACAGACTACAAAACAGACCATGGTACTCACAAACTTTCTCTCGCGGGCCAAAATTACAGTCTGGTTTGTGGCCGAGGACCGCACCGATGGGTCTGCGTGGGGGTGGGCGGATTTAAAAAATTGATCAAAACACGGCTGTCCCCCTGCTGCAGTCCTCAACGGCAGCAGATAGTGCTGGCTGCAAGCGGCTCGAGAAGAGGAGGCTGGGGGTGGAGAAATCGTCAGTGAAGGCAGCAGAGAGTGTTGGCTGCAGGCGGCGTGAGTTGAGCAGGCTGCAGGCACAGACATTGTCAGCAAAGGCAGCAGGAAGCTTTCTAAAAGGCCCCGAAAAAGTCAGCTGTGAACCTGCAACAGCTGACTTTTAAAGGGCCTTTGCTTCCCGCCAGTGCCAGGCGTGTGACATCACAGAGGCTCTCAGTTAACAAAGAAGCGGGCCACTGGAGCGGGACCATGCAAAGTGAAGCTGCTATTGTGCATGCTCCAGTGGCCCTCTTTTGTGCTTCCTGACCCTCTTGTGTTTAGCCCTACAAGGTCCGCTCGCCGCCAAGGAAGGTCTGCAGGGCTGTACTATGAGTTACCACGGGAATAGACCTCAACTGAATTTAGAAAAGCTCAAACCTTCCCATTATGATTATATTTTTGTATATATTAGTGAAGTAAATACAAAAATTCATAATTCATGTCTTTGGGTTTGATGAATGCTTGTTTCTGTATTTTTGTGTATTGTTTTGTGGTTCAAATCATCGCAAATGCTTAGGCCGGGATCCCCGGCTTCCTGTAATAACTCAGTAGAGGACACCAGATTGCAATAATGATTTAGCAGAGGTCTCCATTTTCCAGTAATGATTAAGTGGGTGGTCCACTGAAGTAAAAAAAGTTAAGAATCCCTGGCCTACACTTTGACTGACTGCTGAACACAACATGGCAGGAATTGTTACGTTGGGCAAGTTATTGGGCTTTGAAGGCATTGTTTAAAATACTGGACCTAATTAACAAAGATTTTGCTGTGATTTCTTCTTGTAGTGCTCGTATTTCACTTCAGAATTTCAGGAGTAAGTTATTAGTAAGCCAGGAATGTCACAGCTATTCATGGATTTGGATCATATAGATGGGGGATTGCAGTATTTATGAGGAGATGCTGTTGGGTATCTGAAGGTAGTCATGACTTAATATTGATGTGCAATGTCATGGATTGATGGCTGAAAAGAAGTGCTTTTTCATGTGTATTTAAAGTTTGTGACAGCGCTTTTTACAGTTTTTTAGGCACAGGGTTCGCAAGCTCGTGTTGCTATGAAAAGGGAAGAAGAGTGGTGGTGAGGAAAGGTGATATGGGATGTTGTAGAGAATATGCGGTAGGAATAGTTGTGATACTAGTGGAAGCCTATTTTCATATTTCAATACACGTTCCTTCTAAGCACTGTAAGTAGCATGTGATATTGTTATCCATCTTAATGGTACTCACTGTAGGTACCTTTGTGGGATTCGAACTCAGGAGTTACTGAGCATGTGAGGGTTAAACCACAGAGCAATCATGCTACTTAACTGTTGTTGGGGCTAGATAAGAATGCTGGTACAATGTTGTGGTGAGTGGCTCGATAAAAGCGGTGGTGAGTAGTGGTGAGAGCAATGTTGGACAGTAATATTGATGGGTGCCTGGGAGTGATGTGTGTGAGGCCATGTTGGACCTGGCCCTTGTTGCAGGTTTATCCCCCAAACATTTTGCCTTTTTGAGTCCTATTTTTCTGACCCTCTTTTTATTGGCTTTAGAACTCTCCGCACTTTACTACTACACTGCTAATCAGTGCTAAAGTGCATGTGCTCTCTGCCTAAATTGTGATTTTAATTGATTCTCCATGATTGATATATTTCATTTGCTGGTAAGACTCCAGTAAAGTGCACTGAGTGTGCCCAGGGCCTGTAAATCAAATGCTATTAGTGGGCCAGCAGCACTGGTTGTGCCACCCACATGAGTAGCCCTGTAAACTTGTCTCAGGCCTGCCATTGCAGAGTCTGTGGGCCTGATTCACAGAACTAACTTACGTCAAAAACGTAAAGTTAGTACTTTTTGGTATTCACAGAATACACTTACTCATTTTGGTATTCACAGAATGAACTTACTCATTTCGGTATTCACAGAAGTTAGTAGTCCTAACTTTAGGACTCCTAAATGCCTTCTGTGAATACCGAAAGTCTTAAAGTTATGATTTTTCTCAGTTTAGGAATAGTAAAGTTAGGACTCCTAACTTTAGGACTCCTAAATGCCTTCTGTGAATACCGAAAGTCTTAAAGTTAGGATTTTTCTCAGTTTAGAAGTAGTAACTTAAAACTGAGAAAAATCCTAACTTTAAGACTTTCGGTATTCACAGAAGGCATTTAGGAGTCCTAAAGTTAGGAGTCCTAACTTCTGTGAATACCGAAATGAGTAAGTTCATTCTGTGAATACCAAAATGAGTAAGTGTATTCTGTGAATACCAAAAAGTACTAACTTTACGTTTTTGACGTAAGTTAGTTCTGTGAATCAGGCCCTGTGAGTGCAGTTCTAACCTGCCATGTCGACCTGGCAAGTGCACTCACTTGCCAGGACCAAACCTTCCCTTTTACTACATGTAAGGCAACCCTAAGGTAGGCCCAAGGTACCCCTAGGGGCAGGGTGCAGTGTATGTGAAAGGTAGGACATGTACTGGTGTGTTTTACATTTCCTGATAGTGGAATACTGCCAATTTCGTTTTTCACTATTGCAAGGACTAGATCTCCAATAGGCTATCATTGGGCTGCTGTCAATTTAAATGTAACTTTCAATTGGGAACTGCTAGAGATTTGTCGTTTGGGCTCCCTGGGCTCAGGGAAGATGGTTTTTAAACTGAGTGTTTTAAATGCCACTTTTAGAAAGTGTGCATTTTCTTGCTTTCCCATTATTTGTGCATCTGCCTGCTTGTGGAATCAATGTCTTTAGACTGACAGAGGCTGTTTGTGCATTCACTCCAGACACTCCAGAGCTTAGGTGTACCTCGCATATCCTGATGACCCACCACCAGGTTGATGGATCTGCCCTGAGCTAGAGTGGTGGGATGAGTTGTCACTGACACCTGAATAGGGCTATGGCTGCCTTTCACAATGCTGTCTCCACCTCCCGTAGTGTAGCTGCACCAGGGAGGACAGAACTCTTTCTTGTGAGCAAGAGAGACTTTTCTTTGAGGAATGCTGACTTCAAAGGCTGAAAGTGGTATAAGTATGGGAGCTCTGACCCCAGAACTTTAGAACACTTTTGGATTAAAGGGACCCTGCCAAGAAGAAGAGCTGAAGAGTTGCCAGGAGGAGTACTGCCCCTTTGCTGTGTGTTGCTTTGATGGGCTGCCCTGCAGTTGCTGCTTCTGTCTGTGCACAGTGGAAAGGGCTGGACTTTTACTTTGCTTTGGTATCCTGTTTAAGAAGATTATCCAAGGTCTTAATGTAGAGTGGGCCTGCTGTCAAGAAGTCTCAGGGACACAAAGACTTCACCTGCAGCATCTCTGAACTCCACTTTTGGGAGTTCTGACCTGCCTTGTGGTGCCAATTCCATTTCTGGGCCCTTGGAGGTTGTTTTGCAGCTCCTGTTGCTGAAAATCCATGCACCGCCCTTCCAGCACCATTTTTCCCACTGCAAGCTGCTGTGCGGTTGAAAAACACACACATTGCCACGGCTGAAAATATTGACACTCTGCCTGTTTGCGCCCCAAAGCACTGCCACAGCCTTCTGACCTACTTGGTCTGACCTCCTTGGAAATGCCAATACCGCTAACCTCCTTTGTCAGTGTCACTGCTCTCCCCCGCGCAGCTCCACGGTTAAGGCTCTGGCCTTGAGCTCCTTTCAGGTAGGTGTTCGAGGCCCTCCTCCACCCGCAGGCTCCTGCCTGCGCCTCATCCCTGGTGGTCTAGTGAAGAGCAGACTGCTCTTCTGCTATTCCGTCCTGTTCTGTGTCCTTTTGCCTTTTTCTCTTTTGCCTCTCTTTCCTTGCCCTTTCCTCCTTTTGCCTCGATTAATACATCCTTTTCTGACTCTCTTTTTATTTCTTTTCTCTTTTGCCGTTTCCTCTTTTGACCCTCGCTCCCTTTCCCGTGCTCCCTGCCGCTGCTGCCCCCGCGGCCCCTCCCCCAGCGCATTGCTCCCGCTCCAGCCTCCCAGCTGTTCTTCCTCCCCGACCCCTACTTAATGGCGGCAGCTGCGTGGCAAGAAGAGCAAGACCTCTGACCTCCTTGGTCAGTGTCACTGCTCTCCCCCGTGCAGCTCCACTGTTAAGGTTCTGACCTTGAGCCCCTTCCAGGTAGGTGTTCGAGGCCCTCCTCCACCCGCAGGCTCCTGCCTGCACCTCATCCCTGGTGGTCTAGTGAAGAGCAGCCTGCTCTTCTGCTATTCCGCCCTTTCCTGTATCCTTGTGCCTTTTTCTCTTTTGCGTCTCTTTCCTTGCCCTTTTCTCTTTTTGCCTCTCTTTATACTTCCTTTTCTCTTTTTGCCTCTTTTTACTTCCTTTTCTATTTTGCCTCTCTTTTGTCATTTCCTCTTTTGACCCTTGCTCCCTTTCACGCGCTCCCTGCCGCTACTGCCCCTGCGGCCCCTCCGCCCAGCACGTCACTCCCGCTCCTGCCTCCCAGGTGTGTGCCCTCTCCTGACCCCTACTTAATGATGCCCACTGCTTCCTTTTCTCTTTTGCCTCGCTTTTGCCATTTCCTCTTTTGACCCTCACTTCCTTTCCCGTGCTCCCCGCCGCTGCTGCCCCAGCAGCCCCTCCCCACAGCGTGGGGCTCCTGCTCCCTCCTCCCAGCTGTTCACCCTCCCCTGACCCCTACTTAATGGCAGCAGCTGCGTGGCAAGAAGAGCAAGACCTCTGACCTCCTTGGTCAGTGTCACTGCTCTCCCCCATGCAGCTCCACCATTAAGGCTCTGACTTTGAGCCCTTTCCAGATAGGTGTTTGAGGCCCTCCTCCACCCGCAGGCTTCTGCCTGCGCCTCATCTCTGGTGGTCTAATGGAAGAGCAGCCTGCTCTTCTGCTATTCCGTCCTTGTGCCTTTTTCTCTTTTTGCCTCTCTTTATACTTCCCTTTCTCTTTTTTGCTTCTCTTTTTACTTCCTTTCCTCTTTTACCTCTCTTTTGCCATTTCCTGGTTTGACTCTCGCTCTCTTTCCCGCGCTCCCCGCCACTGCTGCCCCCATGGCCCCTCCTCCAGTGCGTCGCTCCCACCTCCCAGCTGTTCACCCTCCCCCGATCCCTGCTTAATGGCGGCCGGGCAAAGGCAAGCCCGTCTGCACTCGTCCTCAACCCGACCCCGACCAGCACCAGGGGCCCTGGTCCCCCAACCCCCTGCAGCTACATACCCAGCACTCTCCACGAACTCAACCCTGGACGCAACAACAACTGCCAGCTCTTAACGCCAAGCAACACCTAAGGCCCGATCTCCTTCCGACACTGCCGCACCTTCACCCTCCTCCAGACCCCCGCAGCAACCCCCAGCCTACCGGACGCCACCACACACAAGCCACTAAGCTGCATCCTCCTCAACGTACGCTCCCTGCACAGACACGCCGTAGAAATCTGGGACTTCCTCAACACTCACATGCCCGACGTCGCCTTCCTTACAGAGACCTGGACCAATGCCAGCTCCATACCCGACATCACAACTGCCATCCCTGATAAATACAAGATCCTGAGAAAAGACCACCCCAACCGTCCAGGAGGAGGCCTCGCCATCGTCCACAAAAGCTCCCTCGATTGACAACCACCAACTCGGACGACACCTCTCCCCCCATGAAACACTTCCACTTCCAGATCCAGCCCAACCCCAGAACGATGCTCCGCAGAACACTCGCCTACAGACCGCCTGAACCCAGCACCCCCTTCACCAACGTCATCGCTGACCAAATCTCACCCCACGCCCTTGCCTCTACGGACTTCATACTACTTGGAGACCTGAACTTCCACCTGGACAACAACAGTGATCCCAACACCACTGCCCTCATGGAGAACCTCACCAACATAGGACTAAAGCAACTTGTCTCCACCCCCACTCACACAGCAGGACACACACTTGACCCCATCTTCGCAAGAGGAAACAACATTCGCTTCAGCCACACCACGAAACCGCTCTGGACCGACCACCACTGCATCAATTTCTCCTTTTCAAAAACGCACCGCACCCAAGCACACGCTCCACCTTCGTTGCAGAAGCTGGAACAAAGTCTCCAAAGAACACCTCACCTCCACCCTCGCCTGCCCTCCACCCCCGACTACAACTGACACTAACACAGTGGCAAGCAACCACCAGCAATGGATTGCCAACTGCGCCAACACTCTCACCCCCCTCCAGAACACCACGAGATGACGAAACAAGAAAGCCAATTGATTCCCCACAGAACTCCGAGAATCCAAGCGCTCCTGCCGATGACTGGAGAAGACGTGGAGAAACAGCAAAACCCTGGAAGCACGCTCCACATACAAAACAGCCATCACAGCACACCACCAACTCATCAAATCAACAAAGAAAAACTTCATCCAAGACAGAATCCTTGCCAACATCCACAACTCCAAGGAACTCTTCGCCATCATACAGGAATTCACCAAACCCAACAGTGAAACAACCGATGTCACTCCCTCCCAAGACCTCTGCAACAAACTCAGCTCCTTCTTTCACTCAAGATCAAGACGCTCTACGACAACTTCAACGATCAAGCACTGCCTCAACTCCCACCCCCAACGATGACACCCAGCAGACCCTTCTCACCTAGACCTCTCTCACCACAGCAGACACCTTAAAGACAATGGAGAGCATCCCCTTCCCGCCGCACATCTTCAACAGGGCTGCCACTGCCATCTCACCCGAGCTACGCTGAACTACGCTCACCCACGCACTCATCACCAGCAGACTGAACTACGGCAACGCCCTCTACACCGGAATCAATAAAAACCTCTTCCGCAAACTCCAGACCTTCCAGAATGCCACAGCCAGACTTATCCTCAATATCCCATTAGACCACCACACACCCAACACCTCAGCGACCTCCACTGGCTCACCGTCGAAAAAAGAATAACCTTCAATCTGCTCACACACGCCTACAAAGCGCTCAACAACACCGGACCCCAATACCTCAACGACCGAATCTCCTTCCACGCACCCAAGAGAAACCTCCGCTCAGCCAACCTCGCCCTAGCCACCGTCCCTCATTTCTACAGGACCAGAGCTGGTCAAAGATCCTTCTCCTACCTCGCAGCCAAGACCGGGAACAAACTCCCCCTTCACCTCCGACTGAGCCCGACACTGCACCAATTCAGAAAGGACCTCAAGACCTGGCTCTTCGAATATGACCCCAAGGGAGCTTCTCACCCCCCCCCTCCCCCAGCGCCTTGAGACCCTCACGGGTGAGTAGTACGCTCTACAAAACTCTGATTGATTGATTGACAGCCAGAGTCCCGAGCACCGAGTTTTCGAAGTCCAAGCAGCGGCGTCACTAGGGTTGGTGTCACCCAGTGCGGTAACTCATAGTGTCACCCCCTCACGACTTACCCCATGACACCATCACATGGGGTGACACCTTTCCCAAATGAGACTATTTAGTAAATAGTCTCATTTGGGAAAGGTGTCACCCCATGTGATGGTGTCATCATATGGGGTGACACCTTTCCCAAATGAGACTATTTAGTAAATAGTCTCATTTGCGAAAGGTGTCACCCCATGTGATGGTGTCACCCGGTGTGGTCCGCACCCCCCGCAACCTCCCTAGTGACGCCACTGAGTCCAAGATCCCCATTCTGACTCCAGCACAGACCCTGCTGTGCTACTGGAAGAACCGACGCATCACCTGTCTGCGGCTGCAGAAGTTGACGCAGTGCCTGGATTGCCGCCACATCAACCTGCAGCGCCTATATTTTCTCACGCATCGCACCTGTGCGCCAATCTCTTCATCAATGAAGCCCCACAGTAAGGAACCAAGGACGCCTGACCGGATTTCAATGCATCACCTCCCCCCGCAGTAAGAAACCGACGCATCACCTCCTCTCACAGTAAGGAACCGACGAGTCACCTCCTCTGCCTAGCAGTAAAGAACCGATGCATACCTCCCCTGTGAGCAAGGAACCGACGCATCACCTTTCCTGAGAGTAAGGAACTGACGCATCGCTGTGTTTCTGGCACCTCACCTCCCCAGCGCCTGATTTTCATCAGTAATTTTGATGCATATCAGGTACTTTGCACCAAAAGTGACGCATCATAAGTTTCTATGAATTGAACCGATTTCAATCTATTTTTAATGATATCTTGATGTCTGTATGTTGGATTTTTGTCGTTTTGGTCTTATTTTGATTAGATAGATATCTGCTATTTTTCTAAACTGGTGTGGAGTCCTTTTGTGGTGTTTTCACTGAGTTACTGTATGTTTGCACAAATGCTTTACACATTGCCTCTGTAGTTTAGCCTGACTGCTCTGTGCCAAGCTACCAGAGTGTGAGCACAGGCTAACATAGGTGTGTACTTTACTCATCCTGACTAAAAGGAAGGGTCCCTACTTGAGACCTCCATTTCTAACAGGCCAGAATAGATCTCTTCCTTATATTCAGAAGCTATACTTGAGTGTGAAAGGTGAGCACATTTTTTGCACTGGTAATCTCAGAGACTAATTAATATCGCATTCAACTGTTTCTTTTAGATGTACCTTACTCAATTACCACAAAATTAGAGTTCTTCTTTGATCAGCTTTTGTAAAATGTGTTCAAAGGAAAGTGATCTGGTTTCAGAAACGTAGAAAAATCCCCACGCCTGCATATTTGTATTTTAAGGATGTTTCATTAAATTATAATGACTCGTTCCGAAAGACGTGGCGCATTTCCTCCTGCCTTTTTATGAGCGCTGTTTTATAAAGGAGCCGTTTTGCAGCTCGCAGGAAGCCGCTTTCTCTGCCATTGATTGCATTTCTGATAGAGCACTTTTGAACCGGGTCCCAGGAGATGCCCTGCAGGTCCTAATGGCTCCTGTTTCCCTCAGAGCTGCAGGCAGCACAATCATTTACAAAAGCCAGACTGGAACACGTGCTGCGAAGAGGACTTGGGGTCTTTAAAGACAAGGGTCAGGGTTCGGACCAAACCTTACAAATATGTGCATGTTCTTCTCTCTTCTTGAACAGCTCATGCGCTAAAGAGTGCAAGTCTGTATCTAGGCTCGCGCTGCTCCTAACAAACTGTCATCCAGTTCAAGTAAAACATTCAACTGTGTCTTAAAACTGATTTAATCCTATGTGCAATAGTGAAATTAAGGGAATTCATTCTTTCAAAGATTTTCATGTAAATTGATGCGTTTGGGAAGAAGGCAAACAGCTAGAAGTTGCCCCTAATGCTCCAGGGATTGCTCAGTCATGAAGAAGATCTTATTACCGTAATGACAAGCACTCTGAATCTGCCCCACAGAGGTCACAACGAATAATAATTACGGTTCGAGCAGCAGCGTGGTAATCTATATCATGTACTCGCCTTCTTATTTAAGTGTGCTGCCAGATGTCCAAAGTGCGCATGAAATTATTATCAAGAAAATCGAAATACAATGGGGCATATTCACAAGGAGCTATCGCCGAATTAACAGCACTTTATCGCAGCCAAAGTCGTGATAAATTTACCCCCCCATTCACAAGCCGGTGTTAACAGCCCACAGCACCAGTAAACCCGCAATAGCACCCGCAAAAAACATCGCCACAGAGGACCCCCGCAAATATCGCTAATGAGATGCAGAGTAGGCGTTCCCGTGACTAAAGCCGAGACAACAGCACACCTCAACATTCACAACGACCAGCCACATCCGCGATAAAAACACAAAACAGGCGATAAGGCGCGTTAGCACCAGGAAATCTACACCTGCTCTGACCTGGTGTAAACTCGGACGGCAGCCAGCACCACAAAAGGAAGCACAGCCCAGGGCCACATCCGAAGGGCAACAGATGCCATGGAGCCACACATCATGCGGCCCGGACACCCAAGAGGGCCACAACACCCACCGCCTCCACCCCAGGACCACCCCTCCCTGGCACCCTCCCGACCAAAGACATGCCACATCAGCCATACCTAAACATGTACAAAATATTCCGCTTGATGCCGCACAATCACAACTGGTGACATGGATGTGTCGTCACAGAAATGACCAGCACACATTCACTTTTGAGGCAACAAATGAAACTTTATTAAAATGAACAACGAAATGAAATGAAGACACATGGCCACTCCCCTCCGGACAATACGTAGGTCACAGCCTTAAGACAAAAAACATGATGAGAAGGTGTGTCCTGCGCACATCAGAGGACAGAGAGAGAGCGAAGGAGAGAGAGAGGAAGAGAGGGAGGGAGAGAGAGAGGAAGAGAGGGAGAGAGAGAGAGAGGAAGAGAGGGAGAGAGAGAGAGAGAGAAGAGGAGAGAGAGAGGAAGAGAGGGAGGGGGAGAGAGAGGAAGAGAGGGAGGGAGAGAGAGGAAGAGAGGGAGAGAGAGATAGAGTGCCGCCCCTGCGCACCCAGGCCACACTGCTCACCTGCTGCCACCGGTGTGTCTCCAACCACGTGCCGGTATGTAGGGCAGTTCACCAGGTCACACATCTGATTCAGAGCCGTCAGCTGAAACAGAGCCCAGATACATGACTGGCACAGTACACACACTTGCACAAGAGAACATCGCCTGCCCGCCCAGGCACACCCAGGCAGAGGCACCCCAACCTCTCCCGCCGCACATCGGAGCATGCACGCCCATGCACACCCAGGCCTCAATGCTCACCTTCCGCCACCGGCGCGTAGACAGGAGGTCCCACCACGTGCCGCTGCAAGCCACAAGCCCGGGGTCCGCGGACATGGCATCCTCCACATCATGCAGCCCCGCTCCGCAGGCCACCAGGTCTCACGTTTGGTGCTGGGTCTTGATTACTCCATGGCAGAGGACATACCAGTGCACCCGGCACCATCGCAGGCTGCACACCCGCTCAGCCCAATGAGTGCCACCAACTCTGGCATCCCGGAAGCGACGCCACGTGGCGATAGGCCCGCGCTGCCCGCTGGCTCTGGCCTACACTGTGGTCCAGCAGGGCACACAAAACTTGAGCCGTCCGGACCACCAGGACGGGGCATCATCGCAGGCTGCACACCCGCTCAGCAGCTCAAGTTGCCACTGACTCAGTGCACCCAAAGTCACCGTCCCGTGGCGGGGTGCCTGTGCTGTCCGCAAGGCCTCTGGTGCCACTAACCCTGTGCAACCCCAGTCTGCGCCACGTGGTGGTAGGCCCGTGCCTTACTCAAGGCCTCGGATGCCACTAACCCTGTGCGCAGCAACTCATGGGCCCTATATGAGTGCGAACCGTGGGGCGTCCGTCATCCAGTCACCACCGGAAGAGGGGAATGTGACGTCGTCGGACCCTTATGTTGGCGGAGTCACATGGCCTGTGATGCCTGTGCCGGATGGGTGTGGTGTGTGTAAAAACCTGCCCTCAGGGAGTGGCTGTGACATGCTCATGACTAGACCAGTGACCTGCACACCACCAGCGAGTACGGCTGCGACGGGTAGCAATGAGGGCCCCCCCTCGGGGCGTAAGCGGAGTGGACTGGCCTGCCGTACGCCGGATCAGCGCAGGGCTTGCAACAATGACTCGTGGGCTCTGGGCATGGTCCAGTCCATGTCCAGACAAGGAAGTGACTGATGCGTGTGTCCCTGCTGCAGTGTTCATGGAACCTGCTACACAAGATGCAATGTCGCACCCCCTTACTGGCATCCCACAGGATGAACATCATTGATGCAAGGGAAGGCACTGTCCCCACATTCATACACACATCCACACAGGAATGACGTAAGACATTACACAGCAGTGCGTCACTGGATGTTTATTTGCACATCCAGTGCAGTCATGCAGCTGGAGCGGTACAGGGCAATGCCAAGCACACCACACATTTATGGGCCCATGGAGGGCCAGCCAGTGTCCATTCCGGGATGACCTGTACTGCGGAAGAGGAAGGGTACAATCCACAGTCTGTCCGCTGTGTCATTGGTCATCAAACAGCATGTGGCAGTCCATGTCGCTGTCCAAGGTGAGTGCCTCGGAGTGTATCGGGGGTCAGTGGTAGGTCTTGAGGCCATGTGCGGCACCAAGCAGAAACAGGCAAGGTGGCGGTAATGGATGCTAGTTCCTGGTCCTCCTGAACACAGTCCCATCCACGTCCTCGTCCCCTGGTGTGTGCCCTGCCCCACCTGTGGGTGTTGCAGTGCCGGCTGCGGCACTGTGTGCCACTGACTCATCAGGGGCCGGAGGAGGATTGTCGGCCGCACTGTGTGGCAGTGACACATCTGGTGCCGGAGTGGATACGCCTGCCTCACTGGGAGGCACTGACACACCAGGGGGCGGAGATGTGGATGGTGTGGGGGCAGCAGCATTCATCATCGCCACGCCTTGTGGCAGCAATGCCATGAAGAGGACATGCAGGGCACGGTAGATCCCAGCTACATTTCGCTGATGTGCAGCAGCGGCTGCCATCCTTTCCGCCTCCATCCGCACCATGTCCTCCATGAGCCTCCGCATGTGTGCCAGCTCAAGGCTGGCATCGCTGGGGCCACTGTGAGCGGACAGGTATTCTTCCCTCCGCGTCATGACTCCAGAGATGTCAGTCAGGGCTCGCTGGCGACCATGGGGCGGACATAGACACCCAAGGATGGCGTCCAGTTTGTTAGCCATGAGCTCGAACCCCACCCGCACCTGCTCGGCCGTCTCTCTCTGGCCCTCCAGCACACGGCGTTGGAAGGCCATTTGTTGTTCCTGGGGGTCTTGGGAGGGTGCCGGGGCTGTGGGTGCCTCCTGCTGTGTGGTTTGGGTGGTGGGTGGGGTCTCATGGATGTGGCTGGGCTGCCCTGATCCTGGAGGTGAGTTGCGGAGGTGGTCAATGAGGTCTTGGATGGTTTGGATGTCGATGCTGGTGTTGTCCTCCTCCTCGTCATCAGTGAAGAGTGGCTGTGACTGCTCTGCAGGAGGTGTTGAAGATGCCCCTGCGATGTGAAGGGGAGATGGTGCATTACTATGTGTCCACATGTATGTAGCCGCATGGTACAGGTTGACATTCAGACAGCATGGCATTGTACATTGTGACAGTGTGTGGGTCTGGACGAGGACCCAGAGTGATTGTGGGTGTGCACTGTGCCCTGCTTGCTTGTGCATGTGTGCCATTGTGGCCATCTCACCCCGTCCCCCCAGTGCCTAGTGGTTACTCACCCTGTTGCGGTTGTGTTGAGTCCTGTCGAGCAGTGTCCGGTCCCCCGACTCCGGCCACAGTCTCCACACTGATGACTGTCGACACCAGCTCCTCCATGTCATCCAGCTCCAGCTGTGGCGCTGGGCCCCCACCTCTGGTCTGCGTTGCTGCCTTAAGGTTGGCGGAGAGTTTATCCTTGGTCTTCCGCTTGATGTCATTCCATCGCCTCTTGACCTCGTCCATTGTCCTCTTGTGCTCTCCGACGGCATTCACCTTGTCGACGATGTCCCGCCATATTCCATTTTTGGTGCCCAATGACACGTTGGAGGTGACGAAGAGTTGTTGATGGTGTTCCATCACCTCCGTGACTATGATCCTGTTCGCCTGCGGACT
Source organism: Calotriton arnoldi (assembly GCA_963921515.1). Taxonomy (NCBI): domain Eukaryota; kingdom Metazoa; phylum Chordata; class Amphibia; order Caudata; family Salamandridae; genus Calotriton; species Calotriton arnoldi. Next base: position 878,200 of record CAWUFW010005848.1, read on the forward strand.
GAACTTGGTCTTCCTGGTCTTCTTGTCCTTGCCCTTCCCTGTCCCCGAAGTCCCAGGCTGGTCGTCCGGGGTGCTTGTGGGGTTGCGCTGGTCCTCTGCGCCTGCTCCGGCTGCCTCCATGGTGCTTGTGTGTTGGTCAGTTTGTGTTTGGGTTTTTTTTTCTGCTTTTATGAAGGTTTCTGACGCCTGCCAGGTGTGTGTTGCAGGCCTGGTGCTGCTTTTCGCTGGTTTCCTCATCGCGCTTTGGCCCATCGCGTGTTTTTTGGTGTTGTGGTTTGTGTTTTTATCTCCATCGTGGTGGTTGTATCGCTGACTTTGTCCGAGGTTTCGGGAGGCTATCGCATGGTACCGCCTTGTTGTGAATTCCACGTTGACTCAGGGTTATTTTCCCGTGATAGGCTGCGTTATTGAAAGTTGCGTTACGCTACTCTTTCGGTAGTTATCACACGTTCTTGTGAATATACCCCAATGTGTACACTTAAAAATACCACCTGGCCCGGAGAAGGTGATATGTTAGGAAAATATAAATAATGAAGACAAGCAAGAGGAAGCGTCAGATTCACTGTATGTATCTTTCAATGCTATATATTTATATTACATGGACTGGCAGTGCTTTAGCATGTGAAGAAAAAACTTCCTAGGGTGGGGTATATTGCCAACATTATATTTGTGCCTCGCGAATTTAAGCATACTTATAACACCCATGAGGTGATCGGGTGAGTGTGCTCTTGGCTCGTGGTAGGTCTGATTAAATAGAATCATTATAGTCACTCCTCTACAGAAATTGACACGCTCACAAGAGGTCCCTTGTAGGACTAAATTTCAAACTATCACGACTTATTTTGTGGCCCATACACTCGGTTCAAAGGTAACCAATGTTATCATATGCACAGAACTCAAGCCTCCCAACAAACGCCCTTTTGGCTATCACTTGAATCCTCCTCCATTTGCACGTAATATAGTTCACTCCCTAATGGAGCAAACAGTGTAGACAAACATGCTGCTAAATGGTAATTTCTGCTGTGCCTAACAATAAGTAGTATTTTTAAAAAAACAAGAGCGACCCTTACGTTGATACTAACTGGGTATTGGCTACTAGCTAGCAACAGTTGTTCACCTGGAACTCATTTGCAAGAATAATCTTTTTTATCACAAGTTCTCACTTTGTGTTGGTTTAGTCAGAAAAAAGGTTAAAATAACAATAAGGCAAAGTCTATGTGCCGTAAATGAATTGCAGTAATACAATACAGTTATTTCTTCCGGGAAGAAAGTAGCCAAATGGATATGTTAAATTGTACTCAATTCAGCCGAAATGATAATACATGTATTCACTAGTTAATACATATCATATGACACATGTTTATTTTAAATACAATGCACAAAAAGCAGTGATTAGTAGTTTTTTTTTTTTAAAGGAAAGAAAGTGACAGATGCGACCCCGGTGAAGTGACCATAACCAACCATAAACTTAAAAGGACAAATTGTGACTTAAAATCAAACAACGGGTTATTGGTATGTCCTAGGATGTCTATGTAGTTTTGCTTCAATACTCCAGAAGAAGAATCAGATTGTTCTCTGGTGCTTTATTTGACTATCCTTAGGTGTTGCCGACAACATTTCGACCCTACTTGAAATGGGAGAGTCTCTTCAGGACAGGAGTATCCTGGGGACTGCAAAATGCATTAAATTAAGATTTAATTTACAATAGTGGTGTCATAAAGGAGATATGTGGGGCAGGGGGCTACTATTGGTACACTTGTTAGGCTTACCTATGGAGCACCTGTGCTCCTGGTGGTAAGCACAGAGCTGAGTTATTGGACTAAACCTGAATCAAGTCCTCCTGTATGACAGGCCTGTGATAATCTAATTATAATGCCATTACACTTCCCTTCCTTAGGTTATGCCAGGCTGTCAGACAGGAGGACTTGATCCAGTTTTAGTCCAATAACACCGGGAGCGCACGTGCTCCATAGGTAAGCCTAACACGTGTTCCAATAGTAGCCCCCCACATATCTCCTTTATTACACCGCTATTGTAAATTAACTTTTAATTCAATGCATTTTGCAGTCCCCAGGATAGTTCATTTGCAAAAGATTTCTAAAAAAGGATACACATTTAGTAATCACAGAGTCCGGAGACTTAATTGAGGTGAGCAGAGGATACAGTCTCTGTAGGGATGTAGTGGAAAGAAGAGATGCAAAAAGGGGGGCCCAGTTCGACCAGCCTCCTATGAACTTCCTGACCTGCTTAGATCACTCTGACTAAGGACGCTTCTACAAAATGGTGGTTTGAGTTTCCCTGAAACCTCGAAAATGGTCCCTAGGCTGGCCAGGATGGCACTAATGTCACTACAACCTTCCACATAGCCTCCCCATCAAAAAACTCCTCAATATGGAAATTAAGTGGGGGAGAACATCAGACACTCTTGTTATCATGTGTGCTATGGACCTAAAAGCAGTAGTGGAAGGGCACTATAATGAGTGTACAAGCCTCAAAAAGAAGTGCATAGGGTGTTGAGCACTGTAAGAAATTGGGTTATTGGTTGAGGGGGTGAAACCCAACTCAAGCAGCAACCACAATCCTTGTCAGTGTAAGTCACAAGCAAACTCCAAAAAAACCTGTGCTCAACCTTCTGGTAGCTTGGCACTGAACATTCAAGCTTAACCTAGAGGCAATGTGTGAAGTATTTATGCAGTACTTCAAACAATAATAAAGTGAAAACACAACACAAGAAAAATCCCACACCAATTTAGAAAAATGGAGTACATTTTAAATCAAAACTTAAATGACAAAAATCCAATCAGTAAATTCGGAGATATGCAGGTTTAGAGATTTCAGTGAAAATAGTGCCAAAAAGTACAAGGCACCAACTGTGGTTATCTGGTCATACTGGACAAGGGACAAAGTCATAAGTTCAGGCTGACCACGATGGAGCGTGGGCCAGCTACAGGGACCCACTTAGGTCAGCGGAACACAGTACCTTAATCCTTGTTGCAAACAGATTCAGAGTCCCGCGTTGAGGATGTGTTGCACAGCAGTGGTGATGCAAGGTCCAGGCAATGAGATGCATTGTGCAGAGGCAGTTCTGGGGGTCTGTGAAGTACAATGTGATGTCCTTGCATTGAGATGCGTGGTGCCGCAGTGGTTCGGGTGTGCTGCGTTGGACAAGGCAATGTCTTTGCACGGAGATGCGTCGCGCAGCAGGGGTTCTGATGGGCTGCGATGTGTGATGCAAAGTCCTTGTGTCGGGCAAGTCCATAAAGCAGAGGTGATGCATCGGTTCTGAGGGTGATGAGTCGACCAGCAGAAGCGATGCACCGGTTCAGCAGAAGATGCACAGCGCCACGGAGAAGAGGTGTTGATTCTGCTGAATATACAGATGGGCTGGCAGAGCATCTTAAGGCCCATTTGAAATGTTCAAGGACTGGGGTGGCACTGCTTGGGAGGCCAAGACTCACAGATGGCTGAGTCCAAGTGCTGGGTTCAAGAAAGTTGAAAGCCTGTTCTGTTCCAGAGGCTTCTGATCAGGAAGCCAGCCAAATAGCCCTTGAAGTCACTCTGGGGTCCTGGGTTTAGAGTTGAAGGTCCAGTCCTTCTCACCCAGGCAAGAGGGCAGCAGGTCAGCACAGTGGGACATCAGTCCTTCTAGGCAGCAAACCAGCAGAGTGGATTCATTGCAGCAGCACAGCAGTCCTTCTTCCTGGCAGAGTCCACATGTCCAAAAGTGTAATAAAGTGTTGAGTCGAAAGGTCCAGTTTTTATACCTGGTGCCCACTTTGAAGCTTCTGGAGGTTTCCACTCCACTGAGGTTTCAGGCACCCCCATCCTCCCTGTCCTGGTCCCAGTTTGTCTAGGGTCACAAAAGACTAGTGACAAACCCTTTGTGAGAGTGCTCAGGCAGAGCCTTTGTGAGGTGCAGATGTGATAGGTGACAGCTCCTCTGCCTTCTTAACTCAGAGAGACCTATCTGGCTTCCCTTTGTCCCACTGTCTGGGAGCTATACACAAAGACCAACTGCCAGCTATACCTAGTCATGTGACCCAGAAACCAGTTGCATGCACCAAATGGTTAGAACAAGAAACTTCCAAGTTTCTGAAAGTGGCATTTTCTGAATTGTGACAAAAAATCTGACTTTACTGTTAAAGAGAGCTTTTAATTACAATTTGTTAGACATCAAACTCGACCTGTCTACCTGCTCCAAATTGAAAGTTATCACTTATTAAATGTAATAAGGTAACCCAATGTTATCCTATGGGAGAGTTTACAGTAGTTAAATCTGAAGTTAGGGGTTTTCCACTACCAGGACATGTAAAACATAGAAGTATATGTCCAGCTTTTTGAATACACTGCACCCTGCCCTCTGGGCTGTCCAGGGCCTACCCTAGGGGTCACTTTTATGTATGAAAAAGAAAGGTTTGAACTTGGCAAGTGATTTATCTTGTCAGGTCAAAATGACAGTTTAAAACTGCACACAGAGTGCAGTGTCAGGCCTGAGACATGTTTAAAGGGCTCCTTAATTGTGTGGCACAATCAGTGCTGCAGGCCCACTAGTAGCATTACATTTTAAGGCCCTAGGTGCTTGTAGTACCACTTTACTAGGGAGTTAAAAGTAAATTAAATGTGCCAATTGGCTGTAAGCCAATGTTGCCATGTTTTAATGGGAGAGTACAAGTACTTTGGTAGTGGTTTGCAGTGGTAAAGTGCACAGGTCTAAAAGCCAACAAAACCCGGTTTAGTAAACAGGAGGTGAAGGCAAAAAGTTTGGGGATGACCTTGCAGAAATAGATAAGTCCAACAAGTGCTATATTCATTCTTTTAATTATACCATATCTGATAAGACAGAAAACATTAATTACATGTACAATATTTAGACACAGTTGACATTGAAAAATAACCTGTTTTCCATAGCTTTACATGCAACATTTCTGACATCTTTCTGTGCAATAAATAGCAGATGATTTTGCTATCGAATTTATGGTACTTAATTTGCTGATCTCAAAAGGTAAGGTTGAATCTGCTTAGCCAGGCTTTGAAAATATGAGAACCAGAACATCTCAGATCGTTAGCAGCAATCATTCAACTCTCTGAGTTCTCCTGCCTGTTAGAGGCAACCATATCGATTCAGTGCCCAGATTTACTTGTATGCATAAAATACATAGTACAACTTATAATGATGCCAATAAAAGATCCATAGGATCAGTAATCATACCAAACCTCTCAGTTGAATTAGTAGGTCATGGCATAAGACCCTGCAGAAATAAACCATGCTGCAAATAATCTCTACATTCATGCAAAATCATGAAACCCAAACGGGATATTGTTACAGTGGGGGATAAGAATATATCAGATGACATGCAAAATAAGGGTGAAATTCAAACATTCCAACTCTGGCCTTTTCTAAAAAAACAATGGCATTTCTTAATCATTATTAATATGGCAAATACCAAATTAGTAGAAGACCATGCCATTCTGTTATTCCTGGTGAAACCTTTATAACAAAACACTTGGCACATTGCAGGACTCAATAGGATTGTGAAATCGAATAACTCTGAAGAATTCTTATCAACAGCAGGATACTAGATTGGGTTTGTGAAATTTAAACACTGCATAGGAAGTCAGGCACAGCGAAAAAACTTCACCTTTGATGAATTCAAGTGAAGTTTCACTACTCTACTTCAACAAAATCGTACATAAGTTTAGCTCGCTGTAGCCAGATGTTAGGCTAAGAACGGCAGGACATCAGGATGCAGGGAACTGAATGCTTAGCAAATGGAATGTTCCCCACTACCACGCAGAGCTGCCTACAATCTCAAGTAGCAGAATAGAAAATAAATGCCAGCACAATGCCCATTTCTCTGGTTGCTTATAATCAAGCTTTCCTATTTTAGTTTTAAACCTATAATAGCTAATAAAACCTTGCAAAAAGGGAAATGGCCCTTTTCAGCATAAGCCTTTAAACACTGATATGCACCTGAATGGCCACAAACTAAAATGCAATTCAAAGAAATTGAAGTGTGAAAGAATGTTTCAATTTTTATTTTTTCCTGAAATGGTCCACGCAAAGTGACTTTCTTATACAAGGCAGCAGCAAGATTAGCTTGTTTGCATTTTGTTATCTATAGATGTCTCTTAAATGCTGTTTCTTTTTCTTTTGTTTCTTCCAATTGTGTGTGCTTGGATTAAAGGTACAGGTTTTCAAAGCATGTTTTCATGACAGATCTAATAAACTTTGGGTGGATTAAAATAATATTTGATCTTTTGGCAGCATTTATGTCTGTCTCTGATTGGTGAAATGATTGGGTTATAGGAATCTTGGATTGTATGCGCTAGGCATTTTCCCATAGACACTGAATGGATCCCTTTGGTACATAAAGCCCATTTGCATTTTCATATGTGACACGTTCAGCTAATACTGGTCTTTTAGCCAACTGCAATTTACCAAAAGTTTTTGAACCCATACTTAAAATGTTTTACAACATTTCAAATATCAGAATACAATGTGATGTTTCTTAAAAAGTCAGGACTTATTTAAATTGTGACACTTCACATAGGAACACTTAGCAGTTATGAACCTCCATCCAGCAACAGCAGCTCCACTTTCTTGCAGCCAGGCAAAGATAGTGTAAAAGCAGTGATGAGAAAGCTGAAAGCATCTTGGTTTAAATGTTTTGGAATGTAGGGCTTGTGTTTATTAAAAATAATAAAAGTTCTACTAGTTATTATGATGTTGACTGGGTTGACCAACCCATAGCGCCATAATATTTAGAAAGGAGGGATCAGTGACATAATATCGAAACAACAAATATCAAAAACTTTATATCATTAACAAAAATATCGAGTCCCTATACATAACTATAAAAGTCACATATCGAGCACATAAATATTGGTGACAAAAATATCTAATGTTACATATATCAACGGAAAAAATATCAATAACAAAAATATTGTGGCTTATAAATACACATATATTAAGTCAAAAATATCTAATACAATAATATCAACTACATAAATATTGTTTAAACAACTAGTAAATATTATTAAAAATGACTAAAAACTAAATATTTACACTAACAACAATAAATATATCCTAAAATTGTAACAACAATATATAAAGAAATACAAATATTTTACTTCACCAAAAACCTAAAGATAAACAATATCAAATAATACACCTCTAAAATATACATTACACGTATTTAAACACATTTAAATGCAATAAACATTTATATTACCAAACAATATTCTTTTCTCAACACAAATAAATATAATATTAAATAAATAAACTTATATATAATGCAAACATAAAAAAACATTAATTAACATTTACCAAATAAGGATATAAGTGCCAAAAATGTTTTAATTTAGCCTAAAACAACCAAAACTATACACAAGTTAAAATAGCTTAACCAATTAAACAAACAATATAAAAACCACACTAACTAAAGCAAAATAAATCTAAATTTTCTACTAAACACCATCTACAACTACATATCGAACATTACAAAATAAAGTAAGTATATTTAAATGATAACTTTAAACTAATTCCAACAGCAATACCAAAACCTACTAACCACCTAAACGTCGTCAAATATGGAAAATACAGCACATGCAAAGAATAAAACTTCCTTTTCTCTTTCAACAGAAAAAGAGACCTATTTCGAGATCAAGCTTGCTGAAAGAAAATACTCGAACAATACAAAACTTCTGTTAAACACATACAAGTAAGTAAAGAAAATAAATAATAAATGTATATTTAACTGTATATTAATAAATAGCATATAGAAAAAACCAATGTTTTATATTTATATTATTGCAGTAATTAAAGATATAATGACACAAGGCGGCAAATTTATAACCTCACAAAAAGGAAAACTGTTATTATGTTACATGGGATACACCTACAGCCAAGAAACTGCCTGTACTGAAAATATTAACTGGAAATGTACAAAATATTATTCCAATGCATGTTATGGGAAGGCAACTACTGAAGAAACTGTAGTTATCACCTTAAACACCTAATAACACACAGTAAAAAGGCCACTGGTGACACCCCACGTGCTCATAAAACATACAGGGACATAGACATACCAACAAACCTAACAAACCTTCCTCCTATATGACAATGAAAATAATGACAAACAAGTAATACTATTCTCTACTTCTAATAACTTACTCTGCCTGTCCCAATGCTAAACATGGACGATGGACGGAACATTTAAAATGTTTCCCAAACCATTCCATCATCTATACACCATACATGGTGAAATTCAGAACACCAATATCCCTTTTGTCTACGCTCAACTTCCTAATAAATAAGGCAGTAGCTACATAGAACTGCTACACCATATGAAACAACAAACACACAACTATTACCCTCAAAAAATTATAATTGACTTTGAACAAGCTATGATTCATTCTATCCTAAAGATATACCCCCACACAGCCATACAAGGATGTTACTACAATTTTGACCAAAGTATATGGCGTCACCTACAAAAATCTGCATTTAGGGCCTGATTACGAGTACAGCAGTCCCAAGACCGCTGTAGTAGCAGTGGCGGTTTAACCACCCGATTATGAGGTTGGCAATTGGACCACCACAAACCTGATGCAAAACTGCTGCGACTGCCAGGATCCTGGATCCCGATGGGGCATCGGTGGGGAAAGCAGCTGTCTCTGGCGGCAATGCTGATGCTGACAATGCAGTGCAGATTATGACCTGCCTTATTGACGACCTTTTCATGGCAGGGGTCCTGCCATGAAAAGGTCAGCGGAAAGGCAGGGAAGGGGCCCCAAACAGGGCTCCAGGGTGTTGTAGCCCATGGGCAGTGTGCATAGGGGCACATGTGCCCCTCTCTTCTTGCACTGTCATGTGAGCACTGTGTACCATGCCCGACATGGTGTATGGTACAGTGCACCAACGTGCAAGAGGCGGTGCCACAATGGTGGCATGTGCTGCAGGCTCTCTATGAGCCGAAGCATGCTGCCACCATGGTACCGCAACACCACCAGCCTGCCCGTTAACTCATAATGCGTTAGTTGGGATGCTGCTAGCTTGGCGGTGTACTCCCGACCGCTGCAATGGTGGTCCAGCATTTGGATCGCCAAACTCATACTTGGCCCCTAAGTGTGGAATACACCACCAACAGCCAATTTGCCTTTGGGGTTAAAAAACATGATCACACTAGCCTACGTCCCTGTCACAGAAGTAGCCATCCACTACAACATCTTAATAGAATATTTATAAATAACAAAGCACTAGACTACTTAGAAATAATTGCCAAATCTATACTATAAAACATATATAAACCAACCACAAACCTCAGAAACTAAAATATACTCTTTCAAGAATTCTGCAGTCACATAACTATGCTTGGGGCCATAGAACCTTAGTAGGCAGGAACTGAGGTATACTACCACCTTAGTACCCATGAGCCCGGGACCGACTAGCTCTAGTGTCTCACTTGCCCTCCTACTCACTTACAGAGGAACAAGCAATTAGACACCCCAGAACACAACACTCCCAACCCTCTCAGAAATCACGGTTACAGGACACACACTTTCGCTCTCATACTTGTCCACCATAAGATCTGACAGTGACACAAGAAAAGTTTAAAATATTAATTTTAACTATCATACTCTAGTTTGCAGTCTACATGCCACAACAAGTAAGAAGTTGCCTTATACAAATTCAGTCAGCATAGTTAGCAATCCATAAAACATAAAAGGAGCTGTCATGGTATTCAACAGGGTAAACTAACCCCTGCTCCCCTTCTACAGAAACAAGATGATTATATATCAGAAGATCTCTGGGTGTTTGCAGCAGATCCTGTACCTTAGCATGCACAGATGAAAGTTCTACATCTCAGGTGTAGTAGTGATCTCTTCTGTGTAAAATCTCTCTCTAAGTGTATATTTGCATGTCTGTGCATACCTATATGACAAAGAGTAGGTGTTCCGAACAACAGCTGCATTTGTGTGTTTTGTTTAGGTGCTGGAGCCTGTCAAAAACAGAATAACAAAGGGCATTTGTTGTTTGACCTTGTCTACTGTGTTCATACTAAATCCCAGGAAAGAACAGAATGCAAAAACAACAGCAGGTTCTGTGTGAAAGCACAGTGTGACATGAGGCAAAATACGTTTGTAAAATAACGTGCGCAAAGCAGAGAGCAGTCTGCAACGTGCTCATGCTAACAAAAGGGAAAACAACAATAGGTCTGCATGGGACATATGAAAATACTACACAACAAAAATATATATTTTTAAATACTAATTAAATATTATTATTATATCAGTGAATACAAAATACTAAAAATTCATTACTCACTGATATAATAAAAATATTTATACTAACATTTAAAAAGCAATATATAAGCTATTAAACTAACAAAACTAGCAAACTAACTATACAAAATTAAATAAATACAACACATATTTTCAACAAAAAAACATATTAAATTCATCAACATAACATTATTTAATGTATATCCCACCCACAGTAAAAATATATATTAAATTCCGATTTTGTAGCTGCAGATCTCTGTCCAAATGCACACAGAAATAAATTAGTAATCCACCAAAAATTACTGAAAACCCATTTCCCAAAAGACCAAAAAAATGCAGAAATAGAGGAAAAACAAAGGCAATCCCTCAAAGCAATCCACAGTCTGTAGGTTCCATTCAAAACATAGAAATAAATGTTAAAAAAGAACTGGTTAGTGCCTTCTTGTGATCCAAGTAGGTGTTCGAGGCCCTCATCCACCCGCAGGCTCCTGCCTGCGCCTCATCCCTGGTGGTCTAGTGGAAGAGCCTGCTCTTCTGCTAGTCCGCTCTGTGTGTGTCATCCTCTTTGTGTTTTTGCCTCTTTCTGTCTTTCTTGTTTTTTCCTGTTTTTGCCTTTTTCTGTCTTTCTTTCTGTTTTGCCTTCCTGTTTTGCGTTGCCTTTTCCCCGTCCTGCTGCCCCCATGGCCCCTCTCCTCCAGCGTGTTCCCGCACCCGCCTCCCAGCTACTCACCATCCCCCTGACCCCTACTTAATGGCCGCCGCTGTGTGGCCGCGCTGCTGGGCACCAACAGCAAGCCCATCTGAGACCCGACTGCAACAAGCGCCAAGGACCCTGGTCCCCAGACCCCCCTGCTGCTACGACCCCAGCACCCTCCACGCACTCAACCGTGGATGCAACAACAACTGCCAGGTCTCGATGCCGACCAAAACCCAAGGCCCGTTCTCCTGCCGACACTGCTGCTGCACCTTCACCCATCCCCGGACCAGACAGCCACCCCCCAACCCACCGGATGCCACCGTACACAAGCCCCTGAGCTGCATCCTCCTAAACGTACACTCCCTGCACAGACACACCAAAGAATTCTGGGACCTCCTCAACACTCACTCGTCTGAACGTCGCCTTCCCTACAGAGACCTGGACCAACGCCAGCTCTGCTCCTGGCATTGCAACCGCCATCCCCGATGGATACAATATCCTGAGGAAGGACCAACCCAACTGCCCGGGAGGAGGCCTTGCCATCGTCCATAAAAGCTCCCTCGGACTAAGAACCACCTGCTCGGATGGCACCTCGCCCCTCATGGAACACATCCACTTCCAGATCCAGCCCAACCCTAGAACGGCGTTCCGCAGAACACTTGCCTACAGACCTCCCAGACCACACACCCCTTTCACCAACATCATCGCAGACTTCATCGCTCCCCACGCCCTCGCCTCCACAGACTACATACTGCTCGGAGACCTGAGCTTCCACCAAGACAACATCAGTGATCCCAACACCACCACCCTCCTGGAGAACCTCACCAACATAGGACTGAAACAACTTGACTCCACCCCCACACACACAGCAGGACACACACTAGACCCCATCTTCACCAGAGGAAACAACATTTGCTTCAACCACACCACTGAACTGCTCTGGACAGACCACCACTGCATCCATTTCTCCTTCTCAAAACCCTCTGCACACAAGCGCACGGACCGCCTCCCACACAGAAACTGGAAAAAAGTCCCCGAATAACACCTCACCTCCGCCCTCAGCTGCACTCCTCCCCCACTACAACAGACGCCAACACAGCAGCGAGTAACCTCCACCAATGGATTGCCAAGTGCGCCAACACTCTCGCCCCCTCCAGAACACCACGAGATGACACAACACGAAGGCCACCTGGTTCATCACAGACCTCCGAGAATCCAAGTGCTCTTGCCGACAACTGGAGAAAACGTGGAGAAACATCAAAACCCCGGAGGCATGCTCCACTTACAAGGCGCCCACCACGGCACACCACCAACTCATCAAATCAACTAAGAGAAACTTCATCCAAGACAGAATCCTCTCCAACTCCCACAACTCCAAGGAAATCTTTGCCATCATACAAGAAATCCCTCCCTCCCAAGACCTCTGCAACAGACTCAGCTCCTTCTTTCATCTCAAAATCAAGACGCTCTACGACAACTTCGAAGACCAAGACCACAGCACCACCTCAACACCAACCCCCAGCGACACCATCCATCAGACCCTCCTCACCTGGGCCCCCTCTCACCACAGAAGACACCGCTAAGACCATAAAAAGCATCAATTCCGGAGCACCTACTAACCCCTGCCCACCAGACATCTTGCACAGGGCTGCAACCGCCATCGTACCGGAACTGCGCCAAACTATCAACTGCTCCCTCGAGACCGGCACATTCCCCAATGACTGGAAACGTGCCGAAGTCAAACCCCTCCTTAAGAAGCCCTCAGCAGACCCGACGGATCTCAAGAATTTCAGGCCCATCTCATACTACCTTTCACCGCCAAAGTAATTGAGAAAGCCATCAACACCCAGCTCGCACACTTCATAGAAACCAACAACATCCTAGACACCTCTCAATCCAGTTTCCGCAGCAACCACAGCACCTAGACTGTCCTCAAAGACGCCACCAATGACATCCGTGCCCTCCTCGACCAAGGCCACACAGCAATGCTCATCCTCTTGGACCGTTCAGCAGCCTTCAACACCGTCTCCCACCGCACACTAGCCACCAGACTCCACGACTCCGGCATCCAGAGAACAGCCATAGACTGGATTTGTTCTTTCCTCTCAGTCACCACACAAAGAATAAGACTCCTGCCCTTCCTCTCCGAACTGAGATCAGATGCATAGTACCCCAGGGATCCTCCCTCAGCCCCATGAACTTCAACATCTACATGGCCCCCCTAGCAACCATCATCAGAAAACACGGACTCCACATAGTCTCATACACCGATGACAGACAACTCATCCTCTCTCTCACAAAGGAACCCAACATCACCAGGTGCAGTTTCCAAGAAGGGATGAAAGACTTTGCAACCTGCATGAGCAACAGTTGCCTGATGCTCAACGCAGAGGAAACAGAAGTCCTCATCCTCAGCTCCACCCCTTCCACATTGGACAACACCTGGTGGCCCCCTGCCCTTGGCAACCCACCCACCACAACGGACCACGCATGCAACCTCAGCATCATACTTGACTCTTCACTTACCATGAACGGCCAGATCAACGCTGTGTCCTCCACTTGCTTCAACACCCTCCGCATTCTTTGCAAAACCTTCAAATGGATCCCCCGGACGCCAGGAAGACTGTCACCCATGCACTCATCACCAGCAGACTGGACTACGGAAACGCCCTCTATGCCAGAATCAACAAAAAACTCCTCTGCAAACTCCAGACTGTCCAGAGCGCCACAGCCAGAATTATCTTCGGTGTCCCACGACATGACCACATCACCCAACACCTCCGCAACCTCCAATGGCTCCCCGTTGAAAGAAGAATAACCTTCAAACTGATCATACACACCTACAAAGCCCTCCATAACACCGGACCCCACTACTTCAACGAACGAATCTCCTTCCAAGCCCCTTCCAAGAGATACCTCTGCTCTGCCATCCTCGCCCAAGCAACGGTCCCCCGCATCCACAGGGCCAGAGCAGGTGGCAGATCCTTCTCCTACTTGGGGGCCAAGACCTGGAATAAACTCCCCCACCACATCCAACGAAGCCCAACACTGCACCATTTCAGAAAGGACCTCAAGACCTGGCTCTCCGAATGATCTACGCAGGTTGCCCCCACCAGCTCCTTGAGACCCTCACGGGTGAGTAGTGTGCTTCAAAACCCCTGATTGAACTGCTCCAGGAAACACAAAAAAACGAGGCAATCTATATTAAAAAAATGTGTTTATAATAAACAAATTTAGATTTCCTTAAAAAAATGCAACATCAAACTTCCCTTAGAAACAGCTAGGAAACGGAAACGTGTAGCAAATAAATAAAAACACCCTCCCGCTCAAAACACGACATTCACAAATTAATACATACATACCATTAATTTATACAAAAATAGTTAGCAACACATATCCTAAACATAACTTAGGCCCTCCTTACGATATCGGTCGGAGTTGCCTCCGACCGACACAATTTCATGGAAGGAAACGCCCGACCATAGGTCGGCAGTTCCGACCGCGCAATTAGGATGTGACCACACAAGCATGTGCGGCGGGCTGAAACTGCCCGCAGCACAAGTTCCCATTGAAAAATTGAAGTGTTTAAACATCCCTGTACCATGATGCAGGCACCTCACTGTGCCTGCCACACTGTGCAGGGATGTGAAGCAAATGCAGAGGGCCAGGGCAAAAGGGGGCCCTGTGGGGGGCCGCCAAAGTTATTTTCCGACAGCCAATCCATGTTGTAAATGGCATTCTTAAGAGATTATGAGGGCTTCCTGACTGGCTGACCGCGTCAAATTCCCCAGCCAGTTAAAATTCTGACCGTCATCATCATAATATGGCGGTCAGACTTTAAACCTACCATGTCGGTCGGAAAACCTTCGACCAGTGATCAGAGACTTTCAGACCGACATCGTAATCAGGCCCTTAGACAATAATATAATTTCCATTTAAAAAAAATGTGATAAAACAACACAACACTAAGGGGCCGATTCCGATCTCGGTCGGAGGCGCACCCAATACCATTCGGTCGGGAAAAAAGCCATGCGAATGCCTGTTTCCCGACCGATCCGTACAGCATACCGAACGAGTAAGTACGATGCGCACAACAGCACAGAAACCGGCCGAGTCGTACTCACCCAATCCAGGTCCTGTTCTCCGACTGAGGCGAATCCGGAAACGCAGAATCGAGTCGCATGGAAGGGAAAATGCAGCTCCGTCCGGCCGAACAAGTACGATGCGCTTTCCGTACGCGCCGAACCCGTCGCTACGCACGGCATGTATCCGGGAGAGGCGCACATAAGCTCCGATTCGCGCCACAACACGATCCACGGCTACGAGGCGAACACGCCAGCGACGAGGACGACGCGAAGCGACGAGGACGACGCGAAGCAACGAGAAAGACGAACGACACGAACCAACCATGAATCCCTTCGTCCCGATCATACCAATATTCTACATTTACTACCGGAACAGGCACGGACGCATACGGCGCAGAAGGTAAGACAGACACCAACCACAAAACACATACAACACGTACACGACACATCACACACACACAGAGGGATGCAGAATTTACTTGCAACAGCAGCACCATAGGGGCGGGATGCCCATCACCAATGCCACATATGCACACAGGGGCCTGAATGCGCACCACCACCCCTACCCAGGGGGGCTGGATGCCAACCACCACTACCACCCTTAGCCATGGGGGTGCCAGATGCCCACCACCACTACCACCCTTACCCAGGGGGGCTGGATGCCTACCACTACTACCACCCTTAGCCAGGGGGGCTGGATGCCTACCACTACTACCACCCTAAGCCAGGGGGCTGGATGCCAACCACCACTACCACCCTTAGCCAGGGGGTGCCAGATGCCCACCACCACTACCACCCTTAGCCATGGGGGTGCCAGATGCCTACCACTACTACCACCCTTAGCCAGGGGGGCTGGATGCCTACCACTACTACCACCCTTACCCAGGGGGTGCCAGATGCCTACCACTACTACCACCCGTAGCCAGGGGGGTGCCAGATGCCTACCACTACTACCACCCTTACCCAGGGGGGGCTGGATGCCTACCACTACTACCACCCTTAGCCAGGGGGTGCCAGATGCCCACCACCACTACCACCCTTAGCCATGGGGGTGCCAGATGCCTACCACTACTACCACCCTTAGCCAGGGGGCTGGATGCCTACCACTACTACCACCCTTACCCAGGGGGTGCCAGATGTCTACCACTACTACCACCCTTACCCAGGGGTGCCAGATGCCTACCACTACTACCACCCTTACCCAGGGGGCTGGATGCCTACCACTACTACCACCCTTAGCCAGGGGGTGCCAGATGCCCACCACCACTACCACCCTTAGCCATGGGGGTGCCAGATGCCTACCACTACTACCACCCTTAGCCAGGGGGCTGGATGCCTACCACTACTACCACCCGTAGCCAGGGGGTGCCAGATGCCTACCACTACTACCACCCTTACCCAGGGGGCTGGATGCCTACCACTACTACCACCCTTAGCCAGGGGGCCGGATGCCTACCACCCTTAGCCAGGGGGTGCCAGATGCCCACCACCACTACCACCCTTACCCAGGGGGGCTGGATGCCTACCACTACTACCACCCTTACCCAGGGGGTGACAGATGCCTACCACCACTACCACCCTTACCCAGGGGGCTGGATGCCTACCACTACTACCACCCTTAGCCAGGGGGTGCCAGATGCCTACCACCACTACCACCCTTACCCAGGGGGGCTGGATGCCTACCACTACTACCACCCGTAGCCAGGGGGTGCCAGATGCCTACCACTACTACCACCCTTTCCCAGGGGGGCTGGATGCCTACCACTACTACCACCCTTAGCCAGGGGGTGCCAGATGCCTACCACCACTACCACCCTCACCCAGGGGGGCTGGATGCCTACCACTACTACCACCCTTACCCAGGGGGGGCTGGATGCCTACCACCAACACCACCCCCACTCATAGGATGGACAATGCATGACACAACCAGCACACCACAACCTAGGGAATGCAAGAAAAAGACACCCCCAACACCATGACAAGCGTGTGTAGACTGTGTCAAATGCCTACAACACTGAACATGACTTTGAACATACAATGTGACCCCCTATCACATGTGCCACACATATATGTGTGTGGCCCCCACAATGCAAGCAGGCCATGACCATTGTGGCAATGGGGTCCAAAACCCCATCATCACAGTGACCAAAATGTAAGTGTTGGGTCCATAGCTGAAGCACATTTTGAACATTGTGGCAATGGGGTCCAAACCCCCATCATCACAGTGACCAAAATGTAAGTGTGGGGTCCATAGCTGAAGCACATTTTGAACATTGTGGCAATGGGGTCCAAACCCCCATCATCACAGTGACCAAAATGTAAGTGTGGGGTCCATAGCTGAAGCACATTTTGAACAGTGTGGCAATGGGGTCCAAACCCCCATCATCACAGTGACCAAAATGTAAGTGTGGGGTCCATAGCTGAAGCACATTTTGAACATTGTGGCAATGGGGTCCAAACCCCCATCATCGCAGTGACCAAAATGTAAGTGTTGACAAAGAAAGAGCTGCAACTGCCAAACTGCATGGATGATTCCTGGTCACAGAACATAAAACACATCAGTGGCAAAGTAGTGCATGTGTCCCATTGCAACATAAATTGGGGGAGCCAAATACTGCAGTGAAAATAAGACATACCTTTGGCCATGTGCAGACAAACAACACCCATGAGGGCTGACACTGTCAACATTCATCAATGACACAATGACAGAAGTGACCATCAGAATGCAGACCCACATATTTGCACCAATGGGCACACAAATGCAGATACCCTGTGGAGACTGTAGATGTGAGGTGAACAGATACCATACCATGGCAGCAATGGGACACACAAACCATGATCATTGTGCTGACCGATGACCTAGGAGTCCCAGGGACAGCAGGGGAAAGCCACCAAACTACATACAGCCAATGGCACACCCAAGATATGCCAATTCAGTGGTGCAGATGCATAAACACAAACAGGCAGACCCACACTGCACATCATACACAACAGGTGGGGGGGGGGTGCCAGTGTCCCCAGGCAACCACACAACACATGAGGAGACCTGAATACCAATCATACAGATGTGCATACAGTGCCACACAAAGGTAACTCATGGATCCAAATCCCCTATGTGGGCAAGCAGGCATTGTCAGATGAGAGGGAGCACAAATCACACATGTCACACAGGCACGTAGGAACAGCAACTGACACAGCAAGACACAGACACACCACAGCACTAACCCCAGGGCCCCCACAATGTGGTGACCCTGGGCTGCATTACAATCCCACTGTGATGACAAAGCTAAATGTCGTTCACACTGTGAACCACAGTCATGTGTCCGGAGCAACAAACTACCATCACACCTACACAAACACAAATCAATCAGCATGGCCAGTAAGCCAAGGCCAACATGGAGGCAGGAGCCTAGCCGGGCAACAACTCTCATCTGCACACACTCAACACCACACCCTCGACCTCCAACAATGTGCAGCAGTGAAGCACACATGCACTGGTGACATTGCACATGCACCCATGACTATTCCAGGGTGGTGGGTGGGAACCAAGGTGCAGAAACACATCACACATGGCCACTCAACAAGACTCCTGAATGTCTGACACACTGCACACTACGCTGTACATGGACATGACGGCAATACCACACCAACCAATGGGATCCCAGCCACAGTCACACACCAATGAAGAAGCCAAGGTCACCCACAAAGAACACACATAGACAACAACCAACATTGCAGCCCGGACCCTGAGGAGTGCCTGCAGTCACACACACAACGTGTCACAATCACTGAAAGATAACACAAACTGGAAATCACATGACAGGGGCAAACAACAAGTGCCAAGGGGAAACCTGACTGCGACCCATCTGCGTCTGCACACAAACTCAGCCCTGACAGCAAACACACCTATGGGTGACACCCTGATGACCAGTAATGTGCCATGCACCCACATCACAGAGAACCCAGGGAGAAGACTTTGGGGGAACATAGGTCAACTCAGCAAGCATCACAAACAGGTACAACACTAGGGATCCCAGCATGCACAGCAAAACGGAAGTGAACACACAGACATGCTCATACAACACACACCTTGGGCGCAGGCAATGTCACAGGAGTACACACTGCCATGAGGGGACTCCACTCCTGTGTGAGGAAAGCTGTGCCATATGTTGCCTCAGTAGGGCCGCATCATGTCAGCTGAGCACTTGGTCACACAATCAACAATTAGCACCAAATGAGGGCTCCCGTCACATCAGCCTGGTCATGGAAGTGCCAACGAAATCATCAGCACAGATCCAACACACTTGTATAGCAATGTTGCACTGACAACACAGATGAGTCCTTCCCCATTGATGCCCAAACCTGCATGTCCAGTGGAGATGGCCACACGGTCAGGGAAGTAGACGAATTGAACAATGGCAGGCACAACAGATGTGCAGGGGTGGAAGCCACAGATGTGAAATTGCTAATGTAAGTAGGAAATCCCATTGCCAAATACTGAACACATGACACCCTCAGATGCTGCTATGGATGACATGGATACACCACAGGATAGGACACATCCCCCTGGACCACATGGGTTCCTGCACAGTAACACTTCATTATCATGAGACCAAATATCACCATCACTGCAGCAAGGGCATGGTTAGCATCATCAACAACATGTACATCAGAAGCATAAGCACTAGAGAACAGAAAGTTGCTTTATTCAGCATATGTGTGTAATGAAAACTGAAAGTCCAGAAAAACACAAAGGCCAATGGCCAGTCCATTGTCAAAGTCCAAACAGGGTGACAGTGGCAGATGTCACCCTACGCATGGCTGCACAAAACCAGGGACAATCCACTAGGAGGGGCAAACGGGGGGGCAGGCCAGGCACCGCAGGGACAGGATCAGGGCTCACCAGGAGGAAGCAGGGAAGGGGTGGTGGGTGCTGGAGAGCCACTGACAACTGCAGTGGAGGTGTCTGACATGGTGTGTGCCGGCACAACTGGGGGGCATGACTCAGATGTTGTGGGTGCCGGCACGACTGCAGTGGACCCTGCAGATGGAGTGGACAGGTCCGCCACTGCAGTGCCCAAGTCAGACAGGGTGGTAGTGGACTCCACTGCAGTGCCTACCACCAGGGGAGGAGAATGGGGAACAGGCAAGGTGGGCTGGACAGAGGGGGAGGACACCCTCACCACATCAGTGGCACAGACAAGCGCAGCGGGGGTGTGGTGCCGGGAGAGCAAGTGGCAGGGGGAGAAGGCCGGATCCTCTTGGGGATGGTATATCTGTGGGTGGGGGAACCTGGGGCAGGGTGTGGTGGGGGCACCTGTGGAGTGGGGGCCTGAGGGATGGAGGAAGGAGACCTGGTGCCTGAGCTGCAGGGCGGCGGCGGGGTCTTGCTCTTACGACTCCGGGGGGACTTGCGGGTGGGGGCCTCAGTCTGTCTGCACCTGGGGGAGGGTGTCCAGGGGCGAGGGGCACTCCGCTCCATGTGGGTGGGCTTCCTCTTCCCCCTGAATGCTGTATCAGCTGGATCGGAGGGGAAGAGGCCGAGGTCACTGAGGAAGAGCCGCTGGGTCTTTGGGGTTGCAGGTGAGGCAAGGGAGGGTGCTTTGGAGGGAGAGGCAACTGAGGACTGCGCAGTGCTCGTGGATGCGTGTGTGTGTTCCAGGGCCCCATCCCCTGTGAGTCTGGTTTCAGTCCCCTGACTGTGCGTGCGTGTGCGTTTTGTTTGTGGCGTGTGTGTCTGTGTGCTGGATGTGTGTGTGCTGGTGTGTGCCTGTGCCGGTGTGTGTGTGCTTGGGACGGGTAAGGTGCTGGGGAGTGTGGATGGAGCAGAGGCAGGAGGGGTGAGGGACTGTCTGAGGAGGGACACTGCTGCCGTCAGGGAGGAGTCCATGGACCTATTGCCCCTCTGTAGGTCAGACATGCCCGATGAGATGCCCTCAATGAACGACACCAGCTGAGTCAACAGAGCGGTGTGCGCATGGAGGACACTCAGCATGGCTGTCTGCCCTACATGGAGCTGGCGAAGGAGGTACACAGACTCCTCACTCAGGGCAGCAGGGGACACAGGGGCAGGGGGTGCGGTGCCTGGCCCAAAGGAGACACGCTCCCGAACATGGGAGCCTCCACGGACCTGGGGAATGGGAGCCGATGGGAGGGCGGTGGTGGTGCTGGTGGTGGCGGGGACAGCAACACTAGCTGGGGTGTGGTGGCTGCTGACACCTGCCTCCATAAGGGAGTCATCCTCCGAGTTGCTCTGGTCCTCAGCTGAGGTGGATGGTGCTGAGGACTCCTCGGTGTGGCTCCCCTCGCCCTCCGTGCCACTGGGTCCCTCCGACCACTCCTCGGCTGCTGACCCAGTCTGGCTCTCCGGCTCCTCCTGGTCCGTGGAGCTGTCCCCTTCCGTGGCCGTGGATGTATCTGCAAACAATGGGGAAACAGACAGACATCAGTCACCTGCACCAAACGCACACACCACTGTGAGCACAGCACATTACAGAGCAAGCCCTGGCATCATTAGTTGTACATTGCTAAAAGTGCCCTAACTGAACAGGAGAAGCCAATTGTCAGTCTGATGCCAACCATGGCACTCACATCCCACATGGCCTTCCACCCATCTTTCTGGTGTCTGTTGGATAGCAACACCCCAGTGTGGACACATGCACCAACTACACAGTAGTTGGACAGTGCAGAGGACACGGTGTAGCATGTGGACATGCACACATCACAACTCTTGCCACTGAGTCAGTACAGGTTTCCGGATGAAAGGGACGCCCAGAGTCAAATAGGAAATGCATGTGATGCATACCAGCGACAGACACCATGATGCACCCATGTCCTGATAGCCATCGCCACAATGGTGTGCATGTAGCACATGTCACTCCCCTGCAGGATCACCAATAAGTAGACACATGCCATGGCGGAGGCATGACTGCTAAGTCATACATCACTGTCTCAGTGATGTATGACTTGGCAGCCAGACAACAACACTCTGCACTGTGTCACAATAGTAGGTCATGGGGAATGCAAGTCCTGGAGCTGCACAAGTGCACATGTACATCCCCCACACAACACATCATCTTAACCCTCATCTGTCCAGGTCATACCGATTGGACATATGGGAGACCTGTGACACTACCCTCTGAACCTGAGCCCCTCACAATCTGCTGTGAATGGGGAACAGCTGCCTGAACTTCACATTCGCATACCCCAGCCTGCACGGGCAGCTGATCAAACACCTATGTGACACACAAGTATCGTCTCCTATGGTCACATCTCCTGTGGCATGCTGAGCCCCTACCGAGAAACATCCCAGCAGTCCTGGCAACAAATCCACAGCACACTGACACAGAGGTAGACACCTGAGGGGTCAAATCACTGCGCACAATGTGTCAGCTGATACACAGGAGTGGGAGTACAGAGTGCATTGCATGGCCTGGAGTAGGCATGACTGTCCTGCCCCACATGAATGAGGGATGAGCCCTGGACAGTGGATAGCTGGCTATGTATGTGTGACACACGTAATCTGCACACTCCTGGGGCCCAAACTTTGTTCACACCCGCTGCATGGGTGTGTGCCACATACCCCAGGCACATGTGGTGGCTCAGCAAGTGGACCACATATCAAAGCAACACGCAGATTACATGTCCGAACACAGGCGTTGTGTGAACAATGGACCCACCCATGATGCCCACAACAGAGTTAGGGAAACAGATGCTGTCCCCCACCTTGAGTGAAGCAAACTGCAAGGACACAGTCCCAAGTGACACAATTCCCTGAATGTAAGGGCCACACCTGGGTATCAGATGAGGAGTGGGCAGTGCACAATAGAGGGACATGGCTCCTGGACAACATGACTGCTGTACTGTGGCAGTTTAACCAGGCCAGAGGAGGGCACATAGCATGTAATACAGGGTTCACAGTGCAGTCTTTGACTCACCCCCTCCTTGCTGCTGTCTGGCCTTCAGCTGCCCATCCAGGTCTGGAAACACCACCGCCAGGATCTGGAGCATGTGGGGGGTCAGGGTCCGTGTTCCGCCCCTCCTGCGAGGAGGCGACAGCTTCAGCTGGACCCGTGCAATCCTCCGGGTCCAGCCCCGAAGGTCCTGCCACCTCTTCTGGCAGTTGCGGATCCGGCGCTTGTAGACCCCCACGGACCGGACAGCCCGGACGATGTCCTTCCAGATCTCCTGCTTCCGATGGGCATTAACCTGTCAGGATGACAAAGTGAAAAGGCCATTACTACACATGCAACATATCCGTGCATGACACAGTTGTATATACATGTCTCAATCACAGGGGCACATGATGTACACAGGCAGTGCAACGCTGCCCATGGACAGTTTGCCAGACGTCACTACATGGTATCATTGCATGGGAAGTAAAACCTTGTTCAAATGCACTGTCACTGCACCATACCTGTCCAGTGCATGTCACTACACACTATGGGGGGTGACAACTACTCAGTGAGCATGCTAGCCAGTGGCGTGCAGACTTTCAGCCTTGCTAGTCAGACAAAATGCACATTCAGAAAGGCAGTGCACAGAACACTCACCTGCTCCCCTGGTGTCCCATACAGCTTGCTGTACTATGGAAGTAGGCTGTCCAGCAGGGCCTGGTTCTCCTCAAGGCTGAAGGCTGGGGCTCTCTCCACAGTACGTGCCATTGCAGGGTCCAGAGGGGCAGAGACAGCAGCAGTGCAGTGGCAGATGTCGTCCTGGAGCATGTTGTGCAGGCAAGTGAGCTCTCAGGGGAACAGCCAGCAATATATATGTGCTGGAGAGGCAGATACTGTCCCTTGTGTCCAAAGTGATAGGTCCAAGTCGTTTGCATCTTCTGAATCTGGCCAATCCATGGAATAGCAGCACCAATACACGCCCACAGCATCCTTAAAATCTTCAACTTCATGACATACATGATTTTGCAACATTGTTGTGGGTGACCAACTGAATTTCCAGCAACCGACTCGTTCGAATTTCGAAAACGCGTCCGTTGCCAGGCTAGGCCATTGTCAATGGGTGCGCACCGATCGGTCCATTGCGGTACAACGCGTACAGGGGTACAACGCGTACCCGCACACATTGAATGCAATGGGCCGGCCGGGGGCACCGATCGGTCCATTGCTGATCAACGCGTACAGGGGTACAACGCGTACCCGCACACATTGAATGCAATGGGCCGGCCGGGGCACCGATCGGTCCATTGCGGTACAACGCGTACAGGGGTACAACGCGTACCCGCACACATTGAATGCAATGGGCTGGCCGGGGGCACCGATCGGTCCATTGCGGTACAACGCTACAGGGGTACAACGCGTACCCGCACACATTGAATGCAATGGGCCGGCCGGGGGCACCGATCGGTCCATTGCGGTACAACGCGTACAGGGGTACAACGCGTACCCGCACACATTGATTGCAATGGGCCGGCCGGGGCACCGATCGGTCCATTGCTGATCAACGCGTACAGGGGTACAACGCGTACCCGCACACATTGAATGCAATGGGCCGGCCGGGGGCACCGATCGGTCCATTGCGGTACAACGCGTACAGGGGTACAACGCGTACCCGCACACATTGAATGCAATGGGCCGGCCGGGGGCACCGATCGGTCCATTGCGGTATCAACTCGTACAGGGGTACAACGCGTACCCGCACACATTGATTGCAATGGGCCGGCCGGGGCACCGATCGGTCCATTGCTGATCAACGCGTACAGGGGTACAATGCGTACCCGCACACATTGAATGCAATGGGCCGGCCGGGGCACCGATCGGTCCATTGCTGATCAACGCGTACAGGGGTACAACGCGTACCCGCACACATTGAATGCAATGGGCCGGCCGGGGCACCGATCGGTCCATTGCTGTTCAACGCATCCCTGTACAAGTGACTGGCATATGTCACCATGCCTGTCTCAGATGGACATATGCCAGCCACAGATAGCTCCCAGGGAGTGAGGGGCACACCTACAACACGACAGCCTGTCCAAACTGTATGATAAGGCATGTAAGGCTGCATTTCCTATTGTGTGTATGTTGATGTACATGTTGTCCTGTGGGTGTCACCTGGGGGCAGCCACCCCCAGGCTGTGCACGTGTTCATGGGGACAGGATCCTGGGTGTTACGTGTACATGACCACTGTGATGTGCAACTGTTCATATCTGTGCATGTGCCATGGTCACATTTCACGGTGGTGTATGTGTATGTCATGTCACATACCCCGTGAGTCCCATGTGGGACGGTATGTTTGAGCCAGGGTGTCCCAGTGGCACAATAGTGATGGTCCTCCACAGTCTGTGTGCATGTAGTGTTTACAATGTCTCTGATTTCATGTGCACAATGGGAGACAGTCTCCACATCCACGTTGTGTGTGCATGGACTTTGATGTTGTGCGTGTGTGTGTCACAGACATCCATGTCTGTCCTGCAGTGGCAAGTGGGACCACTACCTGTGGGGGTCATAGTTGTTTTGCTGTGGTGTATACATGATACTCCATGTAATGCCAGTGTCCATGTGGTAATACAGGGTCCCTGGGAATGTACCTGTCGTTGAGCTGTGATGCCTGGGGCACATCTGTCCTCACATGTCACTGTGGGGGGTGATTGTGACACGGCAGCAGGAGATGGGAACTGTGACACGGCCTCATGATATCCAATGGGCCAACCTGGGACTTATTGATGCCACTTGTTGAACCGTGATGACAGATGTTGGCCATGTATGTACCATACATGTCCTTACGGAACTGCACACTTCATGTAGTTGTGCCTCATAATGATGTATGTTGGGATATTGAGTGTGTTCAATGCCGCATATGTGGGCTGACTGACAATCTTGCTTTCTTCTCCTCTGCACTGCAGGGCTCCTGCTGTCCATCGACCATTCCCAGACCTGGCAACGATGGTGGAACGGGACAGCATCCGACGGTACCGCTTCACCAGGCAGCTGATTGAGGATTTGGCAGTGCAGTTGGCCCCACATTTGCAGCCTGGCCGGCTGTATCCTACAGCGCTGACCCCCAAGGTGAAGGTGATGGCAGCCCTAGACTTCTTTGCCACCGGTACCTTCCAACATACTGTGGCGACTGCTGGTGGGATGTCACAGACCATGTTCAGCCGTGTGCTCCGCGATGTTTTGGAGGCAATGTTGCTATTCCTGAACCGGTACATCTATTTCCCTAGACTGAAACGACTCACTGACGTGAAGAGTGACTTCTATGCCCTGGGGAGGATGCCGCATGTCATTGGCTCCATTGATGGGACACATGTGGCTTTGGTACCACCACAGGCCCAGGAGCAGTCCTACCGTAACCGCAAGCACTACCACTCGGTCAATGCACTGGTGGTGTGTCTTGCAGATATGACCATCACACACGTGTGTGCCCGTTTCCCTGGTTCAGCACACGATGCCTTTGTGATGAGGAGTAGTCGCATCCCCAGGATGATGGCACAGGTGCAGAACCAGCGTGCCTGGCTTGTCGGTGTGTACTGACTTTGTGCCATTGTGTGTGATCTGATCTGTAGTATTCCGCCCACTTTTCCAAGTCAGCTAATGTGCACTTGTCTGTCCGTAGGTGACTCGGGATACCCCAACATGCCGTGGTTGCTGACACCCCTCAGGAACCCTGTGACACCAGCCCAGATGCGCTACAATGAGGCACATGGTCGGACCAAGAGAGTGATTGAGCGGACATTTGGTCTCCTGAAGAGCCGCTTCCGCTGCCTGGACAAGACAGGAGGGACCCTCCCATATGCCCCTGCGAAAGTGTGCAAGATTATCATCGTCTGCTGCATGCTCCACAACCTGGCAGTGCGGAAGGAGTTGCCTCTCATCCAGGATGACAATGACCAACATCCGCCACCTGTGGAGGATCCTGGCCTGGACCACGATGCCAGTGATGATGATGATGATGAGGGTGATGTCCGCACACAGCTCATCACCAACTTCTTTAGCTGAATGTGAGTATCCTGAGGTGTCATGTCAATGATGTGAGTTGGCATGATATGTGTAGGTGGTGCTCTGGTGCTGTTGGAGTGTGTCCATGGGCTACTTTACTGGATGTGTGTAGCGATGTGTGCTTACAGGTGGTCTGTACTCCCCAACAGTGTTGACATGCTAACTTGGTTCTGGGAGGGTATCTTGTAACAGGTATTGTGCATGAGTTTTGCTGTTCTGTCCTGTTCTCCATTGCTTTTGACTGTGTTTCATTTCTGTCCTTCACAGGGTACTTTCAGATTCGTTTGGTCAACTGTGTCCACCGACGACGTGATTGTACTTCCAGGGTGGTAGCTGTTGTGTCCCTACAGGTGATGTGCGCCACACCCATGGACTTCCTTCCTTCTCCAGTTGTTGACTGTGTGCCCGCTGCCAGGTGGGATTACCTTGCCTCTGTAGTGGTTACGACATGTTGCAACTGTGTAATAAACCTGTGCTTCACTTTGTGATGTGCGTTGTCTGTGGTCACACATTTGACTGCCATTTGCTTACTGCACCTGTGGGCTACTTGACTACAACTGGGAATAGGTGTGGTGTCTGTGCATTGCACCGTCTTCCCTGGCAACATCAGTGTAGGCAATGAGTCAGATGGCCTAGGCGTGTATGTGTTGTGTAGCCCTGGTGGTGTGTCTCCCTCATATGTGTCACGTTGCCTTTACTCACATGCCTGTGTTGTACTTGCTGTTGCAGTTCGCATACACAGTGTAATTTTGCAGTTCATCATCCCCATAACAGCACCCACGTTGGAATCACAACAGAGGCAAGTATGGTGTATTAGTGTGTTTATTGTGATACATTTGTGTGAATAGTGCATAGGATGGGTAGTGCTGTACATATATCTTGCAATCAGAAGTTCCTAGGTGAATTGAAAGTCCTGGTAGACAAAATCCCCAGTATCGGGGCCACAGTTGTCTGAGACATTGGTCCAACTTGTACTCCCCATGTAATGTGTGGGAGTTGTGTTGCCGTCAACAGGGTGAACAGTCTGTGCACAAAGGTGAACATCCAGAACAGGTTCAGGCTTCCTGGGAGTTGCGCTTGGCCATCGGCCTCTCACTTGCCCCTCCTCGGACGACCCCTCTTCTTGGGGGGGCCCCTCAAGTACAGGCTGCTGCGGTGCAGGGGACTCTCCGCCAGAGTCATCCTCCCTCCCTGTGGCAGTTGCAGTTTGTTCAGCACCAGATGTTGTTGGCACACAGGGAGGTGTGGACTGGTCGCTGTTCATCTGGCGGAGGCATTGTAAAATGTCCCTGTGCACCGCCGTCATCTCTTGCAGTGCGTCCCACTTGGACTCCACGCGGGACATGTGTGAGTCCAAGCGGGCATGATGGGCAGCCTGCTGCTGTTTCATGTCTCTGAGGAGCCCCACTACCTGGCTGAGATCTCCGGTGCTGGACTGGTACGCATCGGCTATGCGTACCAGTTGTGGGTCATCATGCACACCAGCAACCTCTGCAAGCAGCGACCTCTGTCTCCCACCCCTCCCACCACCCCTGCCGACATGTGCAGTGCATGCAGTGGCACGCACAGATGACCCTGGTCCCCCTTGGGGGTTGGTGGTGGTGGTGGTGTCCATGGCCCCACGTTGGTCCAGTGTCCCTGTGCTGGTGTTGCTCCTTGTTCTGTCCATGTCGGCAGGGATGGTATTTGTGGTGACAGTCGTTGGAGGGGTGGGTGCAGGGGGTGCAGCTGGTGGTCCTGCTGGTGCTGCAGCTGGTGGTCCTGCTGGTGCTGCATGTTGACTTGCACCGGATGTGCCAGGTTGGTCTTCTTCGTCCGAGGAGGGCAGAGGCTGTACGACACCAGTGAGCTCCGCATCCTCTTGAGCCTGGGACTGGGACTCCTCAGCGTCTGCTGCTGTGTCCCCATCATCACCTGTTTTTGGGAGACACACACAATGTATGTTATGTTTCTGCAGGCATCAATGGTTGACACACCTGACAGTTGTGACTGTGCCTCTGGGTGCGGGCCTGTACATTGCATTGTCCTAAGTCGTCACAGTCAGGGGTTGATATTGGTGTGGCACATTGTCCTGCATTATTTGGGCATTTCTATGTATTTGTTGGGGTGTGAACATGGTCTGCATTGGTTGTATTTGGTTGACAGCCGGCCCTCCTTCCCACCCAGCCAGTCAGTTATCCCACCATGGACTGTGCTTGCATTGCAGGGAGTGGATGTTGTCTCTCAGGATGTCAGTCAGTGGTGTTGTGCTGTTTGTCGGTGCACAGTTCCCCGCAGGGCCTTGTGCTCCCCACAGCAGTAGCCAGTGTCAGCCATCTTGTGAGTCCTTCTCCACTCCCTGTGATGTGAGCATGGTTCAGGGTGGTGTTGATGGGACAGTTGTGGGGGTGAACTATGTCTGTGACTATGACTCCCATCATGCTATTGCCTCCACCCCACTTCCCAGCATTCCCATACTTACTTGCTTTTGTGGGGAGTTCAGTGTGTGTGGGTGTGAGAGCAATGGCAAGATGGCTGACAGTGGTGTCCTGCTGTTGGTTGGTGTGCAGTTCCCAGCATGCCCTTGTGCTCCCACGACAGCAGTAGCCAGTGTCAGCCATCTTTGATGGGTCCTTATCCACTCTCTGTGGATGTGAGCATGCGTTGAGTGTGGTGCTTGATGGGCCATGTTGTGAGGCTGATGCAATATCTGTGCCTACTACTCCCATCATGCTATTGCCTCCACCCCCTTCCCAGCATGCCCATGCTTCCTTCCTTTTGACTCTGCTTCCCTGTGGGGTGGGCTGCCTGTGCTGACAGGATGGCTGGGAGTGTTGTCCTGGCAGTTGTTTGGCTGAAAGTCCCAAGAGTGTCCCTGTGCTTCACACAACATAACCCAGGGTGGAGGTTCTTTGTGGGATCTTGAGTTAGGATGTGTGGCATTGCATTCTCCCAGGTGGGTTATGTGGAGTATGTGTTGAGGGTGTGTGTGAGGGGAGGTGCTTGTGACTATGGTCAGTGCTGCGAGTCCTCCTTCCCACCCAGCCAGCCAGATATCCCACCATGGACCGTGCTTCCATTGCAGGGAGTGGAAGTTGTCTCTCAGGATGTCAGTCAGTGGTGTCCTGCTGTTGGTTGTTGCACAGTTGCCAGCAGGGCCTTGTGCTCCCCACAGCAGTAGCCAGTGTCAGCCATCTTGTGAGTCCTTTTCCACTCCCTGTGATGTGCGCATGGTTCATGGTGGTGTTGATGGGACAGTTGTGGGGGGCAATATGTGTGACTACGACTCCCATGATGCTATTGGCTACACTGACTTGCCCAGCATACACAGAATTCCTTTCTTTCAGTGGTCTTCACTGTGTGTTGGTGTTGTAGTGGTGGCTACATGTCTGGATGTGTTTGTTAGTTCTATTTGTGCCACTGCATACCTGTAGTTGTAGTTGTGTTTGTACATGTGATGACACGGTTAAATGTAACTTTGAGATGGCATGTGTTGTGTTTATCTGACTGACATACACATTTTGGGATGATTCTGTTCTTGTTGCTGTGTAATTGCTATGAGTGCATGGTTTGACTCTCCCCTTGACAGTGATGTGTGTGTGTATTGTGGCAGAATATTGTGTACATTTGTTGTGTACTCACCAGGCTCTGGGATGTTCTCTAGTCCATATACGCTCACTGGCGGAAGGATGGCCCGCACCTTCTCCTCCCAGGGCCTGAGGTATACTGGCTTGGCAGGAGGGCCACTGCCGGTGTATTGGCTCAGGAGGTAGTCTTTCTTGAGCAGGTCCCGTACCCTCCTGCGCACGTCATACCACCTGTTCTGGATGTCGGTCTTTGTGCGCAGACATGGTGATTGTGCGTTCACCCTGTTGATGATCCTCTCCCACATCTTGGTTTTCTGGGAGATGGGGGTCTGTTGGACCAGTGTGCCAAACAGCTGTGGCTCTACCCTGAGGATCTCGTCTACCATGACTTCCAATTCACAATCTAGGAACTTGTGATTCTTCTTGGGGGGCATGGTGATGGGTGGTGATGGTGAGTGATGTGTGTGTTGGTGTGCAGGTGAGGGTGTGTGAGTGTGTGTTTTGCTGGGTGTATGTGAGGTAGGTATTTGTTGGTGTGCTGATGGTGTGTGGCTTGTGTGAGGGATGAGCTGTGGGTGTGTGGTTGCTGTCTGTTGGGTGCTGGCAGTAGAATGGCATTTGCAAAGGATCATGGTTGGGATTTGTGTCCTTTATATGGGTGGAGTTGTGGGTGTGTCTTTGTTCTCTGTCCCCACCCCCCCCAGTATTTATTGGCTTTGTAATTGCTTGTTTGGCCTTTTTTGTGTAATTTTTCCTTTGTACTGTCTGTGCATGTTGGAAACGTTCTTGTGACCGAGTCGGACCCTGCAGTTGTCTTGTACGGTCTTCTTCATTTCGTTCACGCTGTGTTTGTGCAGTTTTCTATGCTGCGTACGCGTCGGTCGCGGTGTTTTGTGTTACTTCGGCTCGGTTTTGTATGCGTGTCGGTCGTACGGCTTGTCCTCCGTACGACTCGGTCGTGGTTTTCGCGCCTTGCATCGTACTTTGCGGTTTGGAGTTCGCGTGTACGTTTCGGTCGGATTTGTTCCGGGTGCGTGTCGGTCGGTTCGATTCGCGTGTTTTTCCGGCCGGATTGCTGTTTTCCGTGCGGCTCGGTCGTTCGGGTTGGGTTCGGTACGTGTCGGTCGGATTTTGCACGCCTTGCATCGTACTTGGCGTGTCGGGCGCCACAGGTACGTGTCGGTCGGAATAAATTCCGGCTCCAAGTCGGTCGGTGCTTTTTCCGGCCCGAATCGGAATCGACCCCTAAGCCTAAAGGCTGCTCTCCACAGCTGCCACTTGGATAGCTTTCTAAGGTTGTCTGAGACCTCCTAAATCACCACAAGGGTTGTCTGGACTGGTGCAACATGCCCACTTACATTAGTGGACATCATATATCAGGCCAGCCTCTCACTTAAGGCATGGAACGAACTTCCCAATCACTTAAGATTCATTGACTCTGAATTAATTTTTAGAAAGCACTTGAAGACTTGGCTTTTGGCAGCCCCTGATTCGTACTGTTACTCGCTTATTCTCTGATGAATTACACTCTTTTGGGTCACCTTTGTTTGTTTGAGTCATTTCATGTTCCACAGAGCACCAGGATGCTCCTTTGGGAGTGGCAGAGCACTTTACAAATCTCGAATTTATTCATGTATAATATGCGTAATTCAAGGGGCTTTCAAACACCTTTCTTCGTCCTTTGGTCTGTTGTTTTGCCATTCACATTATGCTTTCGCCCACTACAGCATCCACAATGGGGCAACGGGTCAGCATACGTCAGTGACTGGCTAACTACTCTTTGATTTACTGAATTTTGTACTTTCACAATGAGCACATCCACAAATTACATAGCTCCCTTTAGTAGCAGTGTGTTTGTGTTCACTTAATTATTTTTGTGTGTTGTCTATGTGTTTAGAGCCTGCTGTAACAGCAGGATGCTTTTTACCGGCTCTCCATGTTTTTGATGTGACCACAGGGCACTTTCTATCTTTATCAGTTCCTGTTTCCTGTAGTAAATGCCTTTTGGAGACACATTTGTTTATCTATCTGCTGCTATTTCACAGCATACCAGAATGTGTCAAATTGAAATAGTTCTTTATAAACCTATTTAGTATGCATGCAATGAAGTTAATTTATAACTGCACTTCTGTATGTCATGCTGGTTTTCTATTTTGCTTTTGTATGTCATGGTTATTGTGAGAAATTGGGTTGTGGGATGACTGGGGTGTGAGCCATATCAAGCATCACCACAATCCCTTGCAGAGTGAACCACAAAAAGTCACAAAATCAACTTTTGTTAACCTGGTACATCTTGCACAAAAAGCAGTCAGGCTTAACTTAAAGGCAATGTGTAAAGAATTTATGCAGCACTCAAACAGTAATACCGTGAAAACTCAACACAAGAAAAATCCCAAACCAATTAAGAAAAACAGAGTAAATGTTAATAAATTATTTGACACCAAAACCACAAAAATCTAATCACTAGCACCATAGTTATACATTTTTACATTTTGTACTGAAATCTAGCCACTAAAAGATCAATGGGCAACCTTGAACATCTAGTCGTGCAACACCTGGTCAAAGTCGAAAGAAGTGGATTGGGCCTGGTCAGCGCTTACCTTCAGAGTTACAAAAATTCCTGAAGGAAAATGTCTGATAAGGTAAAGTTCACTGGGGCAAGGCAGTTGGAAGTGTCCAAGGAGGGAGCGTCATTGTAGGATGGCCTTGGGTCAAAGCTGCGGTGAAGATTTCTACGTTCAGACATAGTTGCCAAAGTGGGTGCTTGAAAAACTCAAGCAGGACGAAGCAGAGGTCTGTAGCCAAAGACAGTTCCATGAGGTTGGATACTCCTTTGGTGAAGGACCGCTGAAACAGATTTGGTGCTGCGGAGACGAACGCAGTGGACGAAGCCGCCAGGAGATACACCTCGGGCGGATAGTCAAGCAGGTTGCTTCCAGTCTCCTGCTGGTCTTCAGAGCGCTTTTTGGCCAAATTCTGTCAGAGTCCTCAGTTTCAGAAATTGACCATCTGGGAACCATAGCACCACAACCAAGGGTCCAGGACTGGTATGAAGTCTCTAGAGGGTTCAGGACTTACTTAGGCTGGGTCCAGGTGCAGGTTCAAGATGGTAGGAGCCTTTTATGTCCCTGTGGCTCTGATCAGGAGGCCAGCAAACTGACCCTTGGAGTCATGTATGGTAGTCCTGGGTGCGAGTAAAGATGCAGGGTCAACAGCAGGGCTAGCCTCAGAGAATTCAAGACAGGCTTCAGGCAGCAACGCAGCCCATCCAGGTACAGCAGCAGTCTGACAAAGTGCACAGCAGGTTTCAGCAGCAGGCAGTCCTCTGAGAGTCCTTCCATGTGTCCAGTAGTGAACTGAAGAGTGGGTCTGAATGCCCTATTTTTATACTTAGGTGCCCTTCTTGTAGAAGGTGGGAGAAGCTTCTGGAAAGGTCCTTTAATGTGCATGGAATTTCTTGACTCCCCTGGCTCCAAGCTGGCTGCAGAGACAATACATTTGTAAGTGGGTCTGTGCTCGGCCCCCTCCATCCTGCCAGCAGATGACCCATTGAGGCACATCTATTTCTCTATTGTGTGACTTTTTGGGAGGAATTGACAAAGTCTAACTGTCATCTACACCCAGGGATGTGTCTGAATACAGGCTGCAGGCACAAAGGGCTGAGGGCAGGAAAATGCCAACGTTCTAAATTGGCATTTTCAAAATTTTAATGAAAAATCAGACTTTGCTATTAAAGAGGGTTAATCATTTCAAATTCATAGGTACCAAACATGACACATCCACCTGCTTTCAATTAGGAGTTTTTCACTACCAGGACATGTAAAACTTAACAGTACATGTCCAACCTTTTAATTACACAGCACCCTGACCAATGGGCTACCTAGGTCCAATCTTAGGGTTGACATATATAATAAAAGGGGAGTTTAAGGCTTGGCAAGGGGGTTTCAATGCCAAGTCGACATGGCAGAGTAACACTGCATTCAGGCTGCAATGGCAGGTCTGGGACATGTTTTAGAGTGCTACGTTAGGGGGTGACACAATAAGTGCTGCAGGCCAACTGGTATATAGTATACCCTTCTACAAAGGACTTTTAAGTGAATTAAATATGTCAATCAAGTATATGGCAATCAAACCATGTTTAGGGGAGTGAGCACAAACATTTTAGCACTGGCTAGCAATAGTAAAGTGCACAGAGTCCTAAGGCCAATAAAAACGAATTTGAGCAAATACTGGAGGTAATTAGACAAAACGTTCGGGGGTAAGACCACCCTAAAGCTGACAGGTCGAACAGTTATATAGATATTTAACTGTTGAATTACTAATTGAAGCTGTGCCATTTATTTCAATTTCCTGTTCGTTCTATCTATCTATCTATCTATCTATCTACCTATCTATCCGACCTTATCTATCTCTAGTTTCACATATATCTATTTACCTATGAAACCATCTCTATCTATGGAATTGTCTATCTACCAATCTCCCTATCTATACCAATCTATCTAGCTATCTGTGCAAATCTGTCCATCTATACACCCCTCTCTATCTGCCTTTGAAAGCTTCCCTATTTACATATCTTTTCAACCCTACCTATTTGTTAAAAAAGTTTATAAAATCATTACAAAAAAGGACTGTTTTTGTTTTAGGGGTAGTGTTAGCCAAGACATTTTAGTTTTAGTAAAACTATGGGGGATATGTACAAGGAAGTGGCGGGGAGAAGCGTTAGACTTCCTGGCTTAACGCCTCTTTGCGCCACTTCTGAAACGCAAGGCTGCACCATATTTACAAGGATGTGGTGCAGCATTGCGTTTCCCCCTGCGATGGCGCTAAGTTTAGCAACTTAGCACCAATGCAGGCACCCTTGCACCATAGTGCGAGGGTGTCTGCGTGCAGGGGAGGATTGTTTATGTGTAGAAAGGTGTCCCTTCCTGCACATAAACAATCCTAAAATGCCATTTTGACACTGTCATGTGTGCTGCTTCGTGCAGCATACAGGAAAGTCACAAAATGGCATTTTGTTATTAAAGGATTGTTTATGTACAGGAAGGGACACCTTCCTGTACATAAACAAACCATGGCATTCCGCTTTTTCCATGTGAGCTGCACAAGGCAGCACACATGGAAAAAGCAAAAACGATGACAAATAATGCATTTCTCCTCGTTTCACCAACTTAAGACCAGGTTTTCCCTGGTCTTAATTTTGGCGCTGCCTCCTATGTACGCCACCCTTGTACATAGGGGGCAGCATCAAAATCAATGGGTGTTGCGGTGGAACACCCACTGCAACACCCACTGCCCACCCCTTTCACGCTAACCATAGCGTGTAAGGGGGCCTTATTTGCAAGGAAGCGTTAAGCCATATTAAGTGGCTTAACGTTACCTTGTAAATAAGGCGAAGCCCCTATCGCCACCACAGCGTCGGTAAAAGTGATGTTGTGGTGGCGATAGGGGCTTGTACATATGCTGCTATGTGTTTAACACCGTTACTAACAGCAGTTTCTAGCTATACTTTATACATTAGTCTCCTCTTCTGTCATTCACATTTTCCTCCAATCCTCTCCATCATGCATCCTGGGGTAGTGGGACAGCACACTTCAAAGATTGGCTGACTTCACTGTGAGTTATGCCATTCTGCCCTTCTGCCCTTTCACAAGGAGCACATGCGTACCAAAAGTAGTTCTCTTCAGTGGCAGGGACTACTACAATAATCTGTGTTTTATTTTAAAGACCCAAAAATATTTTGGCCTTTAGACAATGTTTCTTTTTAGATTGACCACGGCTCTATTTCTTCCCCAAATATAAAGTTTTGCAAAAAACAGGACAGAACAATACAAGAATTGTCAAAGCCAATAGACTGGTGGAAACCCTCAGACTTATTGGCTTTGTCAATGGTTGTCTTTTGTCGAAATGATACAAACGAAGTTGATTTTCAATATAAATTCATTTTCTAAATATATCTAAAATAATTTATCTTTACTTGCATAATTAACTAAAATAATAGATGAAAATATCAAATATTTTAAGAAATGTCAAACATTTCGATATGTAACCTTTTTAAAAATAATATAATTTTTTAATTATATTTACATATGTTTTAAATTACACATTATTTTCAATTTAAAAAACATGTTTAATGAATGCTGAAATAAGAACAAAATGTTTTAGGTATCTTACATGTTTAAATGATTAAATTCAAATTCTGTTTTTGGTGCCTATTTGCATCGAGATGCACTATATTTTTTATGCAATATAATGCAGCTATGCTTTACATAGCACTTTGAAGAAAAAGTCACCCGCTATGTTGCAAAACATCATTCCGCTATGAAAAAGCCACACAAAGGGTTTGTTCACCATTTTCTTTTGTGGGTTTTGTAGTACATGCATGAGGAAGTATTTTCATGGTTTCAGTCGATTTTGTTGTGTTTGGAGGACTTCTTGAAGTTTGTTTATTGTGAATGGATTCATATTTGTGTTTTTGCTCTATTTTCTAGTGTAGTGTCTAGTTTGTGTACATTTGATTGTATTGTTTGTTTGACTAGTTTTGTGCAGTACTATGTTAAGTTTGTTAGTGTTATTTTTGTTTTGTCTTAATTGTTTTTTGTGGCAGTATGTTTTGTGCATCAGGAATTATTATGGTATGTACAGATAGGTAATGGATTAGTAATGTT
The DNA here is from genome assembly GCA_963921515.1 of Calotriton arnoldi. Lineage (NCBI taxonomy): Eukaryota > Metazoa > Chordata > Amphibia > Caudata > Salamandridae > Calotriton > Calotriton arnoldi. The sequence goes on from CAWUFW010005848.1 coordinate 915,449, forward strand.
AGTAACATTGAGAGCATTCACACTATGAGGGACGGGGGCATTTAGAAGGTCCAGCATACACGCCCCAAAGCATAGAGGTCAGACAAGAGGTATGCAATTCCTATGGAGAAGGGCAAGGAGGCCAGAGGGTGAAGGGCAAGGGGGCCAAGGGCGTGTCAGGAGGCTCCAGGTAAGTGAAGGAAGGAGGGGAGGCGTTAGCTCCTACAAGGAGCAAGGGCCCTCACACACCCCGAGAGGTGTCATGCTTCATCATAGGGCAGCTCCTCGTTGGGCTGGCGCTGCAATGCCCAACGGGTCCCGCAGGGGGGCTCTTTGCCGGAGGTCTTCTGTGTTTTTTGCCGACAGGCCCTAGAAGGTGGGGTGTGGGAGCGAATGTGTGATAAGTAGAGTACGAGTGAGAGTGTGTCTAAAAATAGCTATGAGTGTCCCAAAAACCTTTATTCGCTGGATACTGATGCTATGATTAAAACTGACTGTGGGAGTCGTGGCTGATGACAGTCAAAGAAGGCAGAGATTGATTCAACATGCAAAGGTAAATCACAAAGAGTCAATGGCTCATGGCTTCAGGAGGATAAGCATGCTATTTGAAAGAACCTAGAAGCAACAAAAGGGAACAAGGGCCTTTGGAGCAGCAGCAGCATGACCACTACCACCGCCACATCCAACACCACCAAAACCACCCCCATCATCAGCACCAGCACAACAACAAGAACACTAAAGTCTAACAAGACATAACAGACTGGGACACTGTTGACTGGAATTAAGAAATTCCAGTGGAATACATAATCTGAAGTGCTGTACTCTCAGTATTAATAGACAATTATGATGAATGACAGTAATTCCACGAGGGAAGCCCTATACACAAAGGTCCTGCAAATGTAAATGGACAATTATATTTTGTTTTTTACTTACAAGGTTGCTGTTTGGGATGGATTTGGGATAAGGGAGTTTAGTTTAACAGCAGATTTATTAGAATAGGTATAGATTCATTTTTTAAAGTTATAAAATTATGCTGCTTAGTAACTTTATTAATATTTTAGCTAAGTGATGAATCATCAAATATTGCTTTATTTGGTTATTTAAAAAACCATAAACACACATGAAAATACATAAAATGCTAATCATGTTGCACATTCACGTGTTAAAAACACAATAAAATGCTTTAAAAACAAGTTGGACAATATATAAAAACAATAAATAAAATTAAAAAATGTAAGGTCGGAAGAGTCAGAGTAGCTAGGCCAATGCTTCAGCCCTGATGGCCCAGCTTCACTGGAGAAACATGGCCACCACACACACCACAGATTCCCTTACTTCGGTGCATAGGATCCTCAGCCTTGGACGGGGCAGTCCACAGCCTAACATCCTACATATTAGGATAATCCAATTTTCCCTGGGGAGGCTGTAGCTGGAGCATAAGAAAATAAAGTGCAACAGGGACTCTTCTGCCTGAGAACATACGGGGCGAACATTATTTCCAGCCTCATTGGGATGCCACTTTGAAGTAAATGCTACGAGCAGGAAAGTCCAGTTTCTAAGCTTTAGAAACAGGTTTTTGGCCGTGGGGGCTGCCAGATAGTCAAGGAAAGGGTCAAAGTCTGCAGAGGGTTTGATTTCAAGAACGACATAAGTAAGGAAGCCATGGGTCACCTTTTGCATGTCTTTCCCCCACTTTCAATTCCAGACGGCATCCTTAAGAAGCTCCTCAGAAAGTGTTGGTGAGCCCTCGGGCCAATAGTCACTCACATTTACATTGGCTAGCATTTCTCTCACGTAGCATAACCATTTTTTTATGTGATTTATCTAATGAAACAATTTCTGTGAAAGCTTTGTAGTATCCAGAAAGTGCCGGGGTATATTTAAGTCTGTGCCAGAAGAGTAAAGGTCGAAGCTGTGCCTTTGAAGCAAGCTGTTTGAGTCAGTGCTTTAAATGGGAAAAAATAAGTGCAGGTACTCATTAAAATAAGCTAGACGTGTGGCAAGTGGGCGGAGCTAGGGGAGGGGCTACGGGCAAGATATGATGGTACATAATGGCTTCTGTACAAGTTGCACCACATATCAAAACACATGAAATGCGTTTATGTAAAGAAAACAGGTTAACTCATTACACAATTGAAAGCCAAACAGGATTATATGGTAACGTTTTCTTGTTTTGTGATATTTGCTGTTTCTTAATGCCCTACTGTTATTTATGGTTGTTTGGCATAATACTATATATTCTCAAGCGCACAAACCGACAGAAACAAGCAGACCTGTACGCAAAAGCATTCCACACATTCCCTTTAATATATGTGCCTGATACTCTCCCTCGTTCTCTCACTCAAAAACAGGCAGTCCCAGCCCATTTCACTCACCTAATGGAGAGGGGGGGAGGGGCGAAATCACTTTCAGCTGAATGGGCTTTGCGTATCCGATCGACAGTGCAGGGTGTGTCTAGAGTCTAATTGTCCCCAGACTGCAGGGGGTTGAGAGGGCTTACATCACGCTGTGATTACCCTGTCCTGTTAATCACAGCGTGATGTAAGCCCTCTCAACCCCCTGCAGTCTGGGGACATTCAAGTGGGAGCTGCTGGAATCTTCAGCAGGGACTCTGCAAGGCCACTGAGGGGCTTAGTGACTTACACGCTCTTCGGAAGCACTGCCCTGACCTGGAGGAAATGCCTAACCGGAGCCTGCTGTGCCGCCGAACAGGGTACCGGTACTCTCCCTGGATAAAGAAAAGTGCCGGTACTGACGGCAAGAAAATTCGGAAGTGCCGGTACTCAGTACCGGTGAGTACCGGCCCATTTAAAGCACTGGTTTGAGTCCCATATCATGTAGCAAAGGTAATAAGGGGGTGCGTTTGAGGAGATTTACTAAAGCTCTCAAAAAGTTACTTTCAGCTACGGTTAGTTCCAAGATGTTTGAACAACCCCAGATCTCAGCCACATGTAGAGCACGAGGCACGGCCTTGGCCCTAAAGACCTTAAGGGCAGGTGAGATGCGCTTCAGCTTGGAGGCTTTATAGAGTCTGAGGATTTATGTGGCCTGATGGGTAAGATTTAGGGCAGTTTTATTCACCTGAAAGAGCCATGACATGTTCTTAGTTAGCACGATTCCCAGGTAAAGTGGAGTCCGAGACCTTGTCTGATGGTGAGCCGTCAAGAACAATTAAGCCCGTAAAGGACTGCTGCGGGCTGATGCTCATAAACGTTCTTTTGGTGTGGTTGATCACAAGCCCTCTTTCCATACAGAACTCCCCAAATCTGTTAAGCAGTGTTTGGAGCCCTCTCTGGGTTTTGGAAATTAAAAGACTATCGCTAGTGAATAGATGGAGAGGGGTGGTCCTGCCCAATGACCTGGGTGTGTCACTCATGCAATCTTCTGAATAGGAAACCACCCTGTTATGATATATTAAAAACAGGGTGGGAGCAAGGATGCACCCCTGCTATAAGCCCCCAAACATTCCTATCCGGTCCATAAGCTTACCCCTAGAGCCCCAGCGAACCTGTGCATAGGTGTTGTTATACAGGTGCCTTATGATGTCCAAAAGGTCTGGTGGTACCTTGATTTCTTTTCGGACCTCCCATAGTTTGGAGTGGGGGACCAGGTTGAATGCTGACTTCAGGTCAACAAAGACCAAGTATAAATGGGATTTCTTAATGAGCATGGCCTTCCAATAGATAGTCATCAACCTGAAGACCTGGTCTATTGTGCTTGTTTTGCTACCAAACCCCACTTGTAAATAAGATAAGGCTCCATGAACATCTATCCAGTGATCTAATTGCAACAAGATCTGCATGTATAATTCTTTGCAAGGCATCGATGAGACAAATGGGTCTCTAGTTAGCGGGGGAGTCTCTTTGTCCCTTTTTATGATAGGTAAGATCTCAGTCACTTTCCAGCTCTGTGGGATTTCCATTCCTGCTAAGATCGAGGCGGTTAAGTTATTTATACATTTAGCTTAGCTCTGAATATCGGACAGATAGAGATCTCCCAGCACCCCATATGGCCCTGCAGCTTTTCCAGGAGCTATAGGTTTAATTGCCCTCACTGTCTCATTCAGCCCTATAATAAGGGGGAGAGAGGAGTCTAGAGGAGAGTTTAGGGTAGTTGTATCTCTTACCCTTGTGTCTAGGCGCAACCATACGGGTCTGAAAAGTTGGTGTGCCACGTATCTGGATGAATTGAGTCAGCCAGCCGGGTATCTTGGCTGCTGACCTTTATTAGCAACCAGTCTCCAGAATGGTCTAGAGTCTTTAGTAGATGCTGTCTCGAATAAATTCTCCCGGAACAGAGCATTCCATTTGTCATGGGCCTTGAGTTGTAGCGGTTTGTAATTTTTCCTGCAGGCTCTATCAGTCAAAGCGCCCCCGTTCATCTGTGTCACCACTAGTTCTTGTTTGGCCCTGATGCATTCTTTATTATACCATGTGTGACGTGTTCAAGGGCCTACTCTTGTTAGTGTAATGGGATGTCAAACACTCCCTTAGACTGCTGAATAATTTTTTGTGGGTCCCTAACCTGGCCTGTGAGCTACCCTCGATAGGGAAAAGATGATCTGGCTCATCTGTAGCTTGGAGCAGGGCCCTGTTCATTTTATCTCTAAGGTCCAAATGGGGGGGGGGGCGTGGGGGGCACTTTGTCGCACTTTAACCTTCTCCCGTTGTCTGTAGGTGCTAAATCTGCAGCAAGGGAGATAGGAGTCTGCAGTTTCTCTGAGAAAATATTAGTAAGGGAACAATGCCGTACATTATGGTCGCTGTCTCTTGTAGTAAGGACCCTCATATCCTGAAGAGCTATTGAGGGAGGGCAATCAGGATGCAGTCTATTCTGCTGGTGGCTCTGATACGATTGAAGGTATAGGCGGCATACAGTCGGATGGAGTACGAACATTGCATATCCGTAACCCAAATGTTAATGAAAAAGATAATAACTGGCGGGCTATAGGAGGGATCTTAGAAAGCAAATTGCTGTCTGGGTTTCTTTTCTCGTCCACTCCTGTGCTGGATAGGGTGGGTTAATGACATACTGTATGTTAATTGGAATGCTAATATATTATGTTTAGTGTAGTTTTAGATTAGTGTTTATGCATGATGGTAGAAATAGTTATAGAAGTGGGAGGGGAGATTTTTACATAATATTTTTATATAAATATCAGAATAGGTACAGTTTAGATTATTTAGATTTGATAGATTTTCATATTAATAGGTATTACAATGCCTTATATTAATATATTTGTAGAGGTGTGTTTATTGTTTAATGTATTAATAAAAAGGCTTTGTGTTAGAATTTCGATTTTCTTTTTTAACACAGAATTTACATATGTTATCTTAACAATGATGATTTAAACTGTAATACATATTAACATTGTTCACATTTGGGAAGTATGAAAACAGTAAAAACATACCATTTAATATATAAAAGTTATCCATATTGCACTTCCTTGTCCCATCAAAAATACATTGCAGTAACATAGATACACTATATCAAACCAACTCTGTTTAAAATTAAAACACAACAATATGACTTCCCCCACTCGTAACCTACTGACTCTCATTCATACCCACACACCATGCAAACACACACTCCCCTCAAGCATCTCTCATGACTCCGGAGTAATCCTAAGTAGCCCAAAAAGGAGACCACTTCTTTTAGTCTTCCTTCACTGTATCTTGGTCCTGAGTCTGCCACACAATCTTGTCACTCTGGGGTCATGGGAGACAGACAGTAGGTTACCACGGGACACAAGACAAACTCAGAAAAAGTGGGAAGGTCGGTCACCCTATTTGCTAAGGACCTAACTCTGAGTGCACCAGTAATACCAATGTTAACACAATGAGAGTTTGCACTTTAATTAGGGTTGCAAACAGTGCACATATCGCATTGCGCTACGTAATCACTTACGGAATGTTATCGGGAAAAAATGTTGGAATAAGGAAACATCTAGGACTAGAGGGAGTGAAAACTTCAAAACCTCAAGTTACCATCTTTCTGACACATGGAATTCGTAACCACAGCTGACAAATAACACACCCTATAGTACGAGCTGTAATATTAACTAGTAAATTAATACAGGACCGTTTAGAATGAGAACGTAAGTGGAGCCAAATGGTTCACAAACTAAAGCGTGCCATATTGTGCTATTATTAGATTGTGAGTTTGGTTTGCTATACATCAAAATATATTACATCTACATTTTTAAAATTAAAATTCGAAGTAATATAATTATATTCTGATAAATTATCCCTTTGCTGGGATTTAATTTTTTATAATGTATTAGTGAAAAAGAAGTGAGTGGAAAAACCTTGCCCCATGTGCTTATCTCCATGACCCCCAGAAACAAAAAAGTCATGCAGCAAATAGAAGTTGTGAAAAGCCAGACTACTCATGGCTTCAGGAAGGGTCAAAAGCGATTAACCTACTTCACTGGAATGCTAAAAAGGGCTTGAACTGGATTCAGAATTCTAGATTATTCCATTAACATATTACAGTATTATTTGACACAACCAAGGCTGTCATAAATTATTCACAAATGAGTACATTAAAAACGCTCTCAAGAAATCTTTGCTTTCAGAATATTATGTGCCTGAAATTTCTTTTTTCTACAAGAAGTGGAAGGAATGATTTGATTTATCACAGAATGTTTTGGGTGAATCAGGTGCTGAAATATTACAGTGAGGAAACGTGCAAGAAAGAAGAATGTAGTGAAAAGGCAGATTGATTTGAAGAGAAGGCACTTCTTGCCGGTTTGCATTGAGGTAACAGACTGATGTCTGTGTTTTCAAAGAATTGTTCTTTGATAAAGGGGGCCATTGAAGTACTAAAGGCTGCTAAGCAATCAATAGAATGAATACCTACAAATAGCACTATATAGTGCCACTAAAGCATGCTTCACACATAATCCATATTTCAATTTCAATGTCATAATAGGGTCTTGTAGAGTGGAAGTCTGCAGCAGCCTTTCAACTCAGTCCGACAACCAGGGCGGCTCCTCCACTAAAGCGGAGGAGCGTCGCCCCACTGAGCAGGACAAAGAGGAAAAAATAAAATATTAACTCATTGTTATTATAATTTTATTTTTCCCCTTGCTCAGCTGGGTAGGGGCGGGGCTGCTCTGCTCACAGAGCAGGGCAGGGGAGGAGTGGTTTGCCCACTCCAAGTGCGCAGGACGCTTAGGCTCGGCGCCTCAGGCCGATCAAACTGTCATGCGCACTTTGCATGTTCTCCATGCAGACTGCATTAGCCTCCGTTCTCTGGCTGAGCGCTCAACCATGGCTCTCAGACCAATCATTGTCTATCGGGAGGCTGGGAGCTGGGTGCTTCCTACTTTTGTCCTGGAAGCGGGTAAGAGAGAGAGGAGGCGGCGGCGGCACACAGCAGACAGGTAAGTGTTTATTATTATTTTTTTCTTCATTCCCCCAACACCCCTGCCCCGTGACCTGCTCCCCACCGCCATAAATATCAGCCGCCACTGCTGACAACTGTTCTTTGCAGCCATAAGTAGAAAATAATGTCACAATACAACAAATGTCAAAGCAAGCTCCAACTATAACATACCAATGTTCCATGTGCGAAGAGGCAGTGCACATCCACTAGTGCAGAGTGGATATGGTCCCTAATCACTCTACGGTATGAGTAGATTTCAAAATTCTTATATCTATCTAGGAAGTTGATATTTAGACACTGCAGCAGATTTACTACCTTTTGGAACTCACAATCATTTCCAGTAGTATGCCTGGAAAGCTGTGCCAGGCACAGGTCTCCAGGCGTACTACCAGCAGTGTCCTGTGGGTATTCCTGAAGATATTATTTCCTGTGTTCAGTTCTACATAATGTACTATTACGTGCGGGGGGATGTACACTTGTCTACACTCCCAACAAATCTAGAACTTACCCCTTCAATCCTGGCGAAAGAGTTGCTTCAGCCACTGGATGGAGTACATACGTAGCTGACTAGTGTCAGGGTGCAAAGGGTTGGATTTCAATCTGTGAATATCAATAAACATACAAACATGCCTGGCTACACCTGCTTCTCACCCATTGCATGGCATTTACTATTGTTGATTTAACTGCACTTGTAGCAGAGAAATCCACAGGGGGAAAGCATTTATACCTGTAAGGTATCACTTTGCGAATTCAACATTTATATTTAGTGATCCCTTGGCTGATGAATGATCAAGGCTTTGCATCACCAATGTGAATGTGAGATATACCGACCGTTACAGCATCTCATATGAGTTACAAATCCTAACTTCCTGGTGTTGGACAATTCTAATTAGCCTTCCCATGGAGTAGGTAGCACTGCTGGTCTCAAAAGGCACGATTTACAAAAGTAAATATAAAATTCAATCAGAGATTTATATATGTGCTTGTATGTATATTCACTTTTTTCAGAATCACAAGAATTCCCCGTATTACGCCTAGGCAGCTGCACCAGGTGCAAGTTTCTAGGTATACTTTTGTGAATGTCATGTGGCATATCCCTGGGCTATTATTACTTATGTATTGATTAGGGAACCAAGGTCACTGTGCAAATGCAAAAAATTTGCTCCACATGAATTGCATTATACCACATGTTGAAAGCCTTTTCCCATATCCTCATCAAATGTGGGTGATCAATCCCTGTGCATTCTGGAAAAGGAAGTTGGCGAAATAATGCTCTCAACATTTCCATGGTGGGAAAGGGTTGCATCAGAGTATGGGAATTCCCACACTTGAACAAGTTTGTGGGCTTTCCGAAACGTATGAGACTAACAACATGTCACGCCCAATTCCCACTCCTTACACAGGATATACTGCTGTGGATTTTTCCGCACTTGGTATTGCAATAGAATACATCCAGTTACCCTGCAAGCAAACTATATCTGAATTCCTGGAACACATGAATTAAGTATGTTCAGGCGTAATGAGCATTTACTGCTGAAATTATCTTTGCTAATTGGGTCTGTAATTCTGTTATGCAGTTATGTTTTGTGTACAGAACCGAGAAAATGCATTTTGTCCAGCTTCGCACACTAGGATTCCAAAACCTTTTGCCCATTGCCCATCTATGAGAAGGCATTATCTTTGGTGGTGTCAAAAACATGCCAAAACCTTGAGGTTGTATATTCATATCTACTTTTTTCATTATACTTTCATATTTTAAATACAGTTTTATTTTTGTTTTTAGAATTGTAAGTAGGAAACAAGAATTTAAGTGGTGACCAGGTCAAGTTACTAACATAATTACGCAGTGAAACCTAACTAAGATTGATAGAGCTGCTGCTATTGTTTTTAGTGGAAAGCTTTACCACATTTGATTGATGTGACCATTTTATTGTTCAGCATAGCACTACTGCTATTTAACATTGTATACCTAGCCCCTCCTGTCAAGTTAATTGATCCTAGGACAAGCAATCCGGTCATGGCATTTAGTTCATCGACTGATGCTAAGGGCATCTTTGCATTTGTAGTTATTTATACTCACCATTTACCCTTACTGATGGCCTGTTGAGGCTGGGACTCTATTTGAATGCCCTGCTATGCCTGACTTGGCAGCAGCTCCCGCTACGTTCTTCTCCACAGCAGCAAACCCTGTTCAGTGGTCCTTCACCAAAGGGTTATCTGGCCTCCTACAACGCTCGTAGGCTACATTCTCCTGCCTTGTCGAGTTGAAGATTTTTGTCTTTGAAAAAAGAGACTACGTCTGAATGAAGAAATCTTCACCATGACTTCATCTAGCAGCACCCCGACGATAACGGTCCCTCCTCGAACACAGCCTGCAGCTTTGCCCCACTGAACTTTACCTTTTTAGAGTCCGAAGGTCATCGTCAACTGGGCCCAATCTGTGTCTTGTCTCCAAACCACTTTCCATCGTGGTCGGCCATATTTTTTAAATTTCATCTTGCCCCGCATTACTACGTGTCTGCGGTTGACACTTTGATCTCTTAGGTGCTAGTTTTTACTAAGAACATTAACAAATTCATAACTCTGGTTCTACTATTGGATTTTTTGCATTTTGATGTCAAAAAATCTATTAAAATGTACTTTATTTTTCTAAATTGGTGTGGGATTTTTCTTGTGTTGCATTTTCACTTTATTACTGCTTGTGTGCTGCATAAATACCTTACACATTGCCTCTAAGTTAAGCCAGGCTGCGTTTTGTGCCAAGCTAACAAGGCTTAAGTACAGGTTAATTTAGTAACTTTTGTGCTTCACCCTGACAAGGATCGTGGCTGTTGCTTGACTAGGGGGTCACCCCCTTCAACCAACAACCCAATTTCTCACACCAACCATTCCACATTTTTCCAACACATTTTTAACTAAATGTGATTGTGTAATTTTGAGTTATAGATCAGTCCATTCTTTCTTGACATAACTATAGTTGGTTTCTCTTTTTTAAATGTGTTTAAACGTTTTTTTGTCATTTAACAAGTTAAGATTTTGATAGCATTTTGAAGAACCATAACTCTGTGAATTTTTATGTCATATATAATTGCCAGGAATATCATAAAAAATCAGGGTATCACATTGCATTTCCCTAGACATGTGGGGCTCAGACCCCCAGTTAAGTTCATGAGAGGTCAGGTTTGATGAGTATGCAGGACAAAAACCTGGAAGCTAGGCAATCGTTACTTCGAGGTTGTGGGCATGACTTTTAGAGTCCAACAGGCCTCTCTGCTTTTTCCTCCTGTTGGAAGCACCTGTACCTCAGTTTTTGAAGTGTGTATTCTGCCTTGGCGGTAAAGAGTGTGTCAGTGTGATTGTCCTTGTATGCACGTATGAGACGGGCTATGTCCCCTTCCAATGCCTTTTGCCATTCCTCCCTTAGCCTGTTGGAGAGGGCAGCATCTTTCATCAACTGGCCTCTGGTAGTTGACTTTGCCACTGCCCACAGGGTCAGGGCCGAGTCTACTGAACCCCTTTTGTGCTTGCATTAGGCGTGGATGTGGGATTTGAGCAATTCCTTACCCGTTGGGTGTTTGTAGCAGGACAGGTTAAGACGCCAGGGTTTCCTGATTGATCATGCCAGTCCCAGGTCCATCTGCAAGTCGACTGGGGAGCAGTCCGAGAGGGTGCCCACCAGGTTGGAGGCCTCACATACAAGGGGGATCAGTGGATGGGTCACCAGGATGGAGTCCAGCCATGTCTGCATTCCGAGGACCGGGGACAGGTAGGTGTACTCCCTGTCTGTAGGGTGCAGTAGTCTCCAGATGTCCTGGAGACTGTGATTCACTCTAATGTCAGGAGAGCCCTATCTGCACTATGGATCATGTCAATGGGGCCAGTGTGGTCTAGGATCGCATCCCAAGCCAGGTTCCAGTCACCCCCAACCAAAAGTTGCACCATGTTTACCTCTGTCAGGATCCAGGCCAGCTACAGAACGAAGGTGTGTTTCGGGTCCGTTGGAGTGTATACAAATCACCTTCCCTTTGACCCTCAGTTTTCCAAGCACATAACGGCCCTCAGGGTCAACCCATGTTTTGAGGACCGTATGAGGCTGGGACCTACGAACCAGGAAGGACACTTCACATTTCCAGGAGGCAGTCAAGCCATCTGCCACTTGTGGGGGGCAGCAGCTATGGATCTTCTTACCCACCCAATCCCGCCAGAGCTTCTCTGCCTCCGTCTCCATGAGGTGCATCTTCTGGAGGAGGGCTATGTCTGCATACTTTGAGTTGAGGTATATTAGGACTTTTTTGCACTTCACAAAGTGTGTGAGGCCATTAAATTTACAGAAAATGATGTAAAGAGCAGAGTTGGAGGGCATCGCCAGTCGTGGGGCCCAGAGGTGGAACCTGCAGGGGACACAGAGGTGTCGAAGCGACCTGTTGGTCCCTGCGGGCCAGCTGTATAGGAGCGAGATATGGTAGACTTGGGGAAAGAGCTCTCACGGTGTTCAGAAGGGAAGGAGAAAATAAAATAGAACTAGTCACATGTAGGCACAACAATTAAGATCAAAACCAAGAACACTTGTAGTATCTAGAAGCAACACGCCCTAAAATTGTGGTCAGTGGGACTAAGCCTGGGGGGCTGCCACATCTGGGCATAGAGAGCGGGTGAGAGAACGAGGGAGGGGAGCGACCTGCAAAGACATTTGAGAGAACACCGGGCGGTTCACAGCAGGGGAGATCGAGGAAGAGAGGTCAAGCAAGGGGCACTCAGCCAACAAAGTAAAGGATAGGGTTGCATTGGAGGGATTGGAGGGGGAGAGAAAGGAGGGCAAGGGAACCCCCGCCCTTGTGGCATGCCTAAGGCATCGCCAGGCAATAGGAAAATTGTGGGGTTCTGCGGGAATGGTCACTAGTCTGTCATTCAGAAGAGACATAGAGGGGTTGTGGTGGTGCGCACAGCAGTGGAACAGTGGGACGTGCAGCAGGAGAGGTGTGGCGGTCCCCCTGGTGGAGCCCATTTTTTTGTACAGGCAAGTCCTACCTACTAGCAGCAAGCCCCAAGACAACAAGCCAGTAACAGGTATACCAAGCATAAACATAACAAACATGTAGGCCATACTCGGGTGGCAAGGACAGTCAATGAGAGTCAATACGCAGCAGCCGGGACAGCATCCATCAGTGGGCAGCCCCGGCTTCAGTGGTGAGTGGATTTGTTGCGCTCCCTGTCCTGAGTGTTCCCCACCATCGCTTTCAGTGCTTTCTCCCTGCCACTTTGCATGCTGTGCACCTTGTCCTGATGCCAGGGCCTTCAGGGTGGTGCGTCTAAGTGCTCTGGCACAGGCTAATCCACCTCTGCAGCCAAGATATCTGGGGTCCAGGAGGGCAAAGGGTCGTATCCTTGACTCCATCCCATATGGCATCTAAGAAGGCCTGCAGCACCTCCAGATCGTCTTGGACTTGACATCCATGGAGAGCCACCTCCAGGCTGGTTCCCAGAGACCGAACTTATTGTCACACTTGGAGAATTGTAGCCAGAGGGAGAGAAAAACTCTCTGCCGGTCATTGGTTTCCTTGGAATAGTCCACTGCTATTTGGATCTTGTGGCCTCCAAATTCGCAGGGTCCATGTGCTTTCTCCACTGTCAGGGTCAGCTGTGCCTTCTTGTGCCAGAGGAAGCATTCAACAATGGACCTGATGCCTGCCCAGGCCAGGGGTCTAGCGGCCATATTCTATGTACCCTTGCATTTCCAGAGGGAACAAGAAGGAGATGCCAAGGAGGGTGGGCAAAAAGTCATGAAGGAAGCTTCAGACATTGGTGCCCTCCGTCTTCTCCATGATGCCAAAGAAGCCAACGTTGTCTCTGCAGCTCCAGTCTTCAAGGTCCACGATATTGTTGCACAGGGCATTGAGCTCTTAGTTCCTGTCTGGTAGAAGCTTGACTCTGGATGCCAGGGCGAACAAGTCGTGGTCCAGAACCTCCACCTTGTCATGGAAGTCATAGATCCCAGCGCGGCTTTATTTTGTCTCCATCATCATGTCACTTATCTTTAAGTCCATGGTCTCCAGCTTGAGCCTCATCTCGGTCACCTCCTTAAGGATCAGTTAGGTCTATGGTGGTCTCCATGGTGCCCAATAGGGAGGACATGAACTTGACCTTGGAGACCACCTCTGTGAAGAGCAGTTGTCTCATCAACTTTCCTAAGGCCATCACGGGCTAAGTGGTCTCCTGCACCGGGCGGTGGGTGGTTCAGGTGTGGGTCTGGCAGGTGAACGACTGAATATTGGACAAAGGAGGGGCTGAAACTGGTGACTACCTCCAAGAAGGACTGCATGAGGCAAGCAACTTCCGAGGGACCCCAAGGCTGAGCATGTGCACCATAGTTGAACTGTGATGAAGGGATAACAGAGTGCCTTTTGTGAGCTTGGTATCAGCGGCCTCCCCACTGTAGGAGCACCAGTGCAAGGATTTTAGATACCAGTGAAGATGCTACTGCTGTACGGCATGCTGGACCCCTGATTGCAGTGGCTCAGGGCCAGAGTGAAGGGTCTGGCCCTGGGACCCCACAGAGTGAATGGACTTGGCAGGTGTGATGGTGAAAGGAAGTTGAGTCAGAGGCCTACTAGAAGGGGGTCTCCCAGTACCCCGTATTGGACACACCATGTGTGGTCTTTCTGCAGCGTCCGAAGTGGCAGTTCTTAGTGTCTAGAGATAACTCCTCCTAGGCGGTGTACTCACTGTGCTCGGGGCCTGATCGGACTGGATGTGACATTGGCTCTGTCTAGGTGGTGATCTCTCATGCCTACAATGTAGCAATGTCAACCTAGCGGGCTCCATTTTGCCAGTACTGATGTGACATCACACCTTGGTCAATAGATCAGGGTGGTTTGGGGGCTGATGATCGTGCAGGGCCAGTGGTTCAGTGAGGCCCTACCATGGGAAAGGCTCCATCAGGAGGGGAGCAGGGTGAGTTGTCCTGTGTGGGTCCCAGCCCTTCCAGGGTACTTGGGGCCACTGAAGTTCTCCACTCAGCATAGTGGCCATGCAGCATAGGGCAGCATAGGGCAGGAGCTGAGAATCCAAGCAAATGAAATGCTCAGAGTGGGGTCATCTGTGTGGGCAAACTGTCTTGATGTAGATTGGGTGGGGTGCAGCAGGCCACCTTCTGGCCTCCCCCATCCTTGAGGGGCTGCTGCAAGGGACCAACCATGGCCCAGCAGTGTATTGTCCAAATGAGGTGTGGCTGTCCAGGTGCCGCTGGCATGGCATCTGGGCGGGTCCTTCTGGGCCCGTCTGTTATTTTCAGAGGTCTGCTCCGACTTTGGAAGATCAGGGCCCAGGCAGTGTGGAGAGGTGAGTGGGGCACTACAGGTTGACGACGTTGCCCCGAGAGGATGGTCACGGGGGCCCAGCAAGAGTTGAGGCAGTTTGATGCTGCCGGTCTGCGACACCACGTCACATGGCTCAGGGCTCCCCAGGGATCACAAGCCTCAGAGCCATGCAGGACTTCCCAGGACAGACCACGATGTTCTGCAGCTCTCCCCAGCCACTGGTGTCTGGTATCCGGGTTCAGGATCACTTCCTGGACATCACCGCAGGTTCAGACACATCTGTGTGAGTGGCGGTCAAAGGACACATGGTGTCAGCGCTGATCACCCAGGGGCCTCCCGATACAGCGTATCTCTGGGATAAGGCAGCCATCATTGTTGGCGGCCAGACTCTGCCCCCCTCTCTTGAAGATATTCGATTAGTGGTTCTCAGACCATCCTAAGCTACTGTTAGCGCCAATCTGAAGCAGGGTCTCTGGTGTCTTTCTTCCCCCTGTAGGTTCCCAACAGGCCAGCAACAAGGTTGGAACAGGTGGACAATTGGGACTGTTGGCTACATTCCTTTTGGGGAATTATGCTGTTATCCTTAATTTCTGACAATATTAAAACCGTTTTTGAGATGGTGATAATTCAAAACAAATATGTTTTGGAAGTGTTAATGTCATTTCTCCATTGTTCATGAACAATGGACTCTGTTATCACATCTGCAATTGCTGGTATTGGACCTGATATTCTATTTTTAATTGATGCACTGTCCTCCATTGCAACTATTTTTTCATAGGACTGCCCAGTCCTGTATCAGGTCAATAAGAGCTGTAAATGACTATGGCACTGTTTATGATGAAGTTCATCTAACCTTGTCATAGGTGTGCTTGTATTATAAGGCACGAGGGATGTTGAATATGTTCCCAATAGCCTAACAAGGTCTGTCTGTGAATGTTCCCAATCACACTGTTGTGGGTTCTACAGACCCACAACAAAGAATCAACACAAATATGTTCCCACTAAATAATATCTTTTAAAAACAATATTGATGTTGGAGTAAAACTTGCAGATATGAAACCAAAGATTAAATGATGGAACGAGAAATATACATTTTTTTAAAATGTAATCAGTTTTTGTATAGTCATTAGAATACCCAAAATGAAAAGGCAGTTTTGGATGTATTTATTTATTTATTTTTGTAGTTTTACATAGTGCAAACTTGACCTGAAGGTATCAGAGCGCTTTACAGAGTTTGCACAGCAACATATACAAGGGATACATGGGAGAAAAATACAGGGTAAAAATATACAGTAGTTGGTGTAGTAGATGGGTGAAATAGTTCAGAGGTAGTGATGGTAGGTTGGTGCGAGGTCGGAGGAGTAAATGAACAGTTATTTCCAGAGCTAGAGATGATCAGGCTCATTGAGGTTGAGGGCGAAGAGTATCTAGAAAAATATAGGGGCATATTAGCAAGAAGAGGCAATAATCATCGCTAACCCTGCTTAGCGTGATTTTTATCGCTGGAATATATCGCCACGCTAACGCTGTATTAGCAACGATTAGCGCTATGGCGATGAATATTCCAGCGATAGCGGGGAAATGAGCCAACATCGCTGAAAAACCAGCGATGTTGCATGGAGAAGGAGAACACCTTGCTGATACGACCCTGTGGTCGTATCAGCATAATCCACCCCCCCATGTTAGGTATGGCTGTTTATGCAGGTGTTAAATAAATGGCGATGACCCCGGTTAGCGCGACTTTTCACGTCGCTAACTGGGGCCATGGCCACCTTGCTAATAGGCGATAGGCCTGTTAGCGGGTGTTTCCCAGGTTTGTTCGTCGGGAACGCCCACTTTGCATGTCATTAGCGATAAATATCGCTGACATGCAAAGCGGTAAAACGGGCGTTAATGCCCGCAAACTGTCTCTAACTGCTGTTAGAGACAGTTTGCTGATAGAGCGATATGAATATCGCCGCTTTAGCGGCAAAAAGTGCCGCTAAAGCGGCGATAGTGCCCTTGCTAATATGCCCCATAATATTTTTGTATGTAGGGTTCAGGTATTTGTCGAGGAGAAGTAGTTTGAGGTTTTTCTGAAGATAAGGAATGATTGAGTAGTCCACTTAATGTTTTGTGTCATGTTTATACCAGGCTGAGGGCGCATTTTATGTCTCCCTTCCTGCTCTCCTTTGGTTCTAGTTCTTTTACTGTCTGTTTGTATCGTCTTCAACTTTTTAAAGTCTGAACTCTGCTGCTGATCTGTATTACGTTTCGTCCTTCAGGCTTTTAATATTAGAACATCTTTAAATTATATTAGTGTCTGATATCCAAGTTTTATTGGTTTTTACATACAAAATTAGGTGCCCAAATGGCCCATTACATAACGCTTTTTCTCAACCCTGTTATTGCAAAGCCATATAGAATGTGAAACCATGGTTGCAAGACTGTATACTGATTTTACTTATAAATTGTATTCTATCATGCTTTTAACTTTTTGAGCAGCATGTATGTAACAAATGTATTTTTGTGATTTATCTTTTTATGGCTATTTGCTTAATAAAAACATTTGACTGACTGACTGACTGACTCAGTGGTGCATAAATCGAGTAGCACAGCATTCCAAATTCTAGGTGCAATCCCAGAAAATGAGCAGGTGAGTGACTTTTTTTTCTTAAATTTGGGGGGAATCAGGAGAAGAATGTTTGAGCTTCATAAAGGCCTCTTTCGGCCAGCTTTTGAATGTTTGTTTGCAAGGTAGATAGATTTTCATTGTAGAGAGCTTTGTCGATTCCGCAGGCCGTTTTGAATATATTTTTCACTTTGATAGGTAGCCACTTTAGTTTTTAAGTTTAGGAGAGATGTGGTTGTAGCGGCTTTCCCCGAAGAGTAGTCCAACTGCTGCATTGAGTGTGATTTTCATAGAGATGAGGTAGGTTTTTGGGGTACCGGTAATTGTTGCATCACCACATTCCAGCTTGGAGAGGACTAGGGTTTGTACTAGAGTCTTTAAGTCTTCCATGGGGTTGAAGGTTTTTTAGGTGTTTTTAATGTGTAGAAGGCACACTTTTTGTCATGGCATTGATATGGTCTTTCATGTTCAGGTTTTTGTCCAGTGCAATCCCTAGTGACTTAACAGAGTTGGAAATAGATAGTTTACAGTTAGGTGCAGTTAGGTTGTCAAGCCAGTTGTGGACGGGATTGGACTTTCCTTTTGGTTGGATGAGGGGGAGTTCAGTTTTGTTGGAATTGAGCTTTAAGTGGTTGTTGGTCAGCCAGGATTGTAAAATGGAGAGCGTGTTGTTAGGTGATTGATGTCTTTAGATGATGACATTTTAATGTAGAGTTGGGTGTTATCTGCATAGAGGTGGTAGGTGATTTTGGCTTATTTTAGGATCTTTGCCAGGGGTTCCATATAGAGGTTGAAAAATGCAGGGGACAAGATTGATCCTTGTGTGCCTGATACTGCTGGAGAGGTGAAATCATTATTATTGATTAGGTGAGATTGCTAGTTTAGGTATGAGATGAACCACTGAAGGACAGTACAGTTAATGCCTGCACATGTGAGAGGGTGTTTAGGAGAATTTTGTGGCTGACTGTATCAAACGCCACAGAGAGGTCCAAGAGGATTAAGAGGCAAGCCTGGCCATCATCTAGAGATCTGTGTAGGTCATTGTCTGTGATGTTCAGGATTGCGTTCTTTGTACTGCAGCCTTTCCTAAACCCAGATTGGAAGGTATTGTGCAGGTGGAATTTTTCAATGTTATTTTTAAGTTGTGAGAGGACACATTTTTCAATTGGTTTGGCAAGGAGGGGTAGGTTGGTTATGGGTCATTAAATATTAAGGTTGTTCGGGTCGGTGTCTGTTTTTTTGAAGAGGAGGGGTGATTTGGCCGAGTTTAAGGGAGGTTAGCATAAAGCCACTGGATAGGGAGAAGTTAATGATTTTAGTCCATTTGGAGAGATGATGTGTCTGAGATTTTTGACGAGAGAGGAGGGAAGAAGGTCAGAGAGATGCTATGTCAGCTTCATGCATGCAAGTATTTTGATGACATCTAATTCAGTGGTGTTTTCAAATTAGGTCCAGGAAGCATTGATTTTCAATTGTATGTGATTGTGGTTGGAGTTTTGGCTCATTGACGGAGTGAGTTTGGGGGGACAACCATTGATTGAAAGAGCGGTTATGGGTGGACCCACTTTGGTGAAGGGGGATTTTTGGTGTGGGAAAATGTGGGGAGGGGAGTAGAGCGGTCCAATGAGATTTTGAGGCTTGTTATTTTTTTAGAGAAGAAATTGGAAAGCTCTAGACAGCGATTAGGAGAGTCAATAGTTGGAGGTTGCAGGAAAGAGGAGATTTGCTGTTTATGATGTTGAAGAGGTCTTTAGGTCTGCTTCTGGAGTGGTCAAGTTGGGCTCAGAAGACAGATGATTTTTCTCTGTAGATATGTTTTTTAAATTTTAGACATTCTGCTCGGAGGAGAGAGAGATGGGTCAGTGAGGGTTGTTGTCTCCAGGTTCTTTCAACCAACCTGAGTTTTCGCCTTTCGGTATTAGGGTCTATATTGAACCAGGATCTAGAGGGGATGCTCATTGATTTTTTGAGTTTTAAAGGGGCGATAGTGTCAGGGAGTTCTGCCATTTTTGTGATATAGTATTATGGTGTGAGGTGAGGTCATCGGTGGAAGTAAGGTCAGGAGGAGGCAGAATTTGGGAACTGATTGATTCTAACTCTGATTGATGAATTTGGTGCATGCTCCTCATTAAGCCCCACTTTGTTCGACTTATATGTGACACCTCTAGACAATATCATCAGGCAGTTCGGCTTCACACTTATCTCCTACGCAGATGACACCCATATTGTGGTGTCCATATCTAGCAGCCCCGAGGAAACAGCTGACTGCTTCAGCCAATGCATGTCCCACATAAATCAATGGATGGGTACAAATTACCTAAAACTTAACGGGACTAAAACAGAGGTTCTCCTATTAGTATCTGATACCTCCTATTGGTCACGGAACTGGTGGCCTCCCAGTATGCGAGATCACCCCACCCCAGTCAATAAAGTGAGGAATCTGGGCATCATTTTTGATGACAAACTGACCTTCCAACACCAGATCAACAAGGTCATCTCCCAGGTCTTTCTAACATTAAAATCCATCCGTAAAATACGCGCTTTCGCCCCCCCTGAAGCAGTAAAAACACTAGTGACAGTTCTGGCCATGGCTAGACTGGATTATGGAAACGCCTTATACGTAGGCCTTCAAAAACAACATCTGCTTAATCTGCAGCGAGTGCAGAACGCAGCCGCTAGAATGCTGCTGAACATCCCCAAATTCCAGTCCATCTCAGAAGGTCTAAGGAAACTCCACTGGCTTCCCGTGAAGAAAAGGATTGAGTTTAAATCCCTATGTCTGGCGTACAAAGCAATGTTTGGAAATGGAGCAGCGTTCTTGAAAAAACACCTTACATGGTACAATCCAGACACCTAAGTTCAGCATATTATAAACTTCTCCAGACACCAAAATTTAAAAAAGCCCGCTGGGGAGGAAGAAGCTTTGTCCTGTGTACAGTGAAACTTTGGAATTCGCTCCCGCTAGAATTAAAAGCTGCCCAACGTTGCTAGGATTCAGAAAGTTGCTAAAGACATGGCTATTCTCAAACTAAGCTACACCATCTCCATCTGAATCCCTGGCACAGCCCTCCGCACAGCGCCTAGATGCCCTTGGGCATTCGTGCGCTATATAAATCCCATAATCAAATCAAATCAAATTCCTTGCACAGTGCTTAGGACTATTAGTTTGGGTGTGGTGCGTAGGTTGATTGGCAATGAGATAAAATAGAATTAGGTGGTGGTCGGTCCAGTCAGTGGGAAGGATAGACTAGAGGGATGTGGTATTAGGGTTGGAAACGATTGCGTCAAGGGTAGAGGCTGTTAGGTGAGTTTGTATTGTGCAGTGTTGAGTGAGGTCTTGTATTTGCATCATTCAAGTGTAGGTTCAGGTCTCCTAGTATAATGTCTGTGGTGTCCTTCAGGAAGTTTTGTGTTATCAAATCTATGAGGTCCTCGAACAATTGTGTGTTTTCATCTGGAGGGTGATAGATGACATGGAATTTGATAGGGTTGGAGACCAGGGAGGGGAGATCATCTCCTAGCTATTCAAAGGTAGAGTATTCAGCTGTGTGGAAGGGATTTAAGCATATTTCAGTTCTGTGTATGATAGCCAATCCACCACTAATATGATCATTAAAGTTGCAGCAAATGCTTGAAAAGTCTGGTGGGGTGAGGAGATTGATAATGGAGGCTGAGTGGTCATTTAGCCAGGTTTCAATGAGAAAAAAAATGTCAATATTGTGTAGAAGCATAGATTCTGCTATTTTGGAGGCATGCAGTTTAACTTAGGAGATGTTCTCGGTTCAGATTGATTAAGCTGGATGGTAGTCAGTTGGACAGGTGGTTACTGGTGCCAAGGACTGCTTGAATCAAATTTTTTTATTTTTTTTAGAAATCATTGCTATTTGCTTTCTAACACATAAACATTCCAACCACATCAGACAGTTCAGGTCTCATCGATAACAAAAACATATGAGATAGAGGGAGTACGACTGATCACTTCCTCTGGGAGGCTCAAAGTATGAGGACTCCAGCATGTTATGGGCATCGTGTGTATGAGTGAGCAGGGATATGGTGTGTGAACTTTGTCTCAGGTGTGGACGGGGAAACACAGGAGTCATAAACAGTGATATAGGAGGGAGGTGATGGGGGGCATGGCAGTTAGAAAATACGCTGGTGATTTGTGTTGGATCAAGAGATGGCGTGCCAGATCTGAGTGGTGCAAGTGAGGGGTAAGTTCATTCATGTGCGGGGGGACTCGGGGGTACAATGCATTGCACTGTTGTCATTGCGGCAGATGGGAGCCTCTAGATCTTCCACCCTGTTCTCCAACTGCGCAACTCGGGCTTGTAGATAAGCAATGTCAGAGCAGTTCTCCAAATCACGCAGTTGCAGTGCCGTAAGGGCCTTCTCCCCATCCATGACTGTGTCAGCCAGCTTGCATTGGACATCTGAAAGGAGCGCGAAGTCAGTCGCAAGGGACCCAAAGCGGGCCTCCATCCAGATTCTCCAATGTGGTGAGAGATGGCCTGCCATCCTCCAGCAGGATGTAATTCGATTCAGTTTGCGGGCTCCCCGGGCCTAACTGCCTGGTTGCAGAGGCTGACTGCAGCCTCCCCATATCGCCGCCACCACCCAGATCTGTGCTACAGGCTCCAACAGGACCACGGGTTGAGAGTGTGCGAAAGAGTCAGGGGCCACCCTGCAATTAGCCCTCCTGGAAGGCAGACTCAGTCCGACGTGGTCCTCCAGAACCCTCCACAGAAGGGGGGTCACCCACTTTGGTCATATGATTTTTGGGGTGAGGAGCCCAGAGCTGCCACCCTGGGGCAGTATGATGCTGCAGCTGTTCCAATGGTTCCTTAGGGAAGCCCACTTCGGATACTCAACTGTACAGGGGGGGCTAGGAGCGGGCACCTGTCAGTGATATGTGCTATGCCCGGGCAGGGCACCAGGGCTGGTCTTTCCCTGCAGTACTGTCATGGGGGAGGAGGGCATGCGCCTCGGTTGTGGCACCGATACGCCACTCAAGGTTGGTGTGTAGCTAGCAAGGGCTCCCCTCTAGCTCCTCCACCGGCGCAGCGGGCTCAAGGTGAATTCGCAGCCAGAGGGGGGAATGTTGAAAAGTTCAGCAGGGCCACGTGCTGCAGGCCAGGCCCAATAGCTTATTGAGAGGATCATTCCGAGCGAGGGGGGATTACTCCATCTGTGTGGCCTGCTCACCCTGCCTGCTTGTGCCACTCATCACCTCTTGCTGTCATGTTCACATACTGATATGCCCTCAGCTGGGGGCCTCACGCCAGTATTGGCCATTCTCTGCTGCCCCCTCCCGAGGAGAGAGGCACGTGCCTCAATTGTGGTGCCGGTGCGCCTCTTAAGGCAGCTGTATGGCAAGCAAGGGCTCCACTCCGGCTCCGGAAATCATGGCAAAGTCCAGCGGGGCCTCCTGCACTAGGTAACGCCCAATAGCTTTCTGGGAGGGTCAAGCCACGCAGGGGGGATTACTCCGTCTATGTGGCCTGCTCATCCTGCCCGCCTGCGCCACCTCTCATGTGTGACATGTTCACCGGGCCTCAGGGGATCACGCCAGCTTCCCACATCCCCCTCACCGCCGCACCTGAGCCGCCGGCCTGGCGCTTCTCTATGCAGTGCAGTTGCAGCCTGGAACACAGATCTCCGGCCCGGCTGACCTCGGCTCACTTGACAGGACACAGCAGGGGCTCCCAGCCGGGTGGGTCATGGGCCGGCACCGTCGATGCCACTCATATCTTCGGTGATGGAGGAGCGGGGGAGGGTGAGGCCTCCACTTTCTCGGGGGGCCTTCACTCTTGTAGGCCGTACCGCACCTCGGAGGTATGCCTCACCCTGATTTCACAGCCTGGGGGATGGGAGAGACTACTGTCCTGTTCCCATCACCCGGGCGCGAGCCCCGGGGTCTCCCACCAGCCGAAGTCACCACAGAGGTTGTGCGATGTTGGAAGGTCCATCTCCAGAAAAGCCCTCTTGGCACCTGAGCGTCTCACGCCTCGCTCCGTCTTCCTATGTCGCCACCATGTTGACCGCGGTCACCACTCTCGGCAGGTGCCAGGCCCCACTACATCATTCGTGGCCGTTCCTTGAGTGCCAGGCCTAAGGGGGGTGCTCCAAATGATCCGCTGATGCTAGAGCACCAGCATAGGTTGCTGTATGGCTCAGATGGATAGGTAACCATAAACGAGAGGGACCCCACTACACCAAGAGACAGGGTTCCAAATATGATTCAATTATCAAAAGAAAATTCCCTTGGAGATCATACCTCATACATCAGTCATACCGATCTCTAAGCCAGTCATTAACAGGACCCACACAACAATTAATGTTCATAATTTTTATCAAAATGTAATATTGAATAATCCATACGTCATTGTGAAATACATCCATTAAAATCTGTTAAAAACAAATAAAAACAACTTTTATCACAAATGGGGGAGAAAACAAAAAGAAGACATATACATGTGTCATTGACAGAGGTTAATTTGTAGGAATTGACACACAGTGCATAATATTAAGAATTTCTTCAATATACAACACTTTGTTCCACAAATTTAACAACAATGGGCGTCAACGTGTCTTGGTGGGCTACAGGGTTACAGCCAACTTCCTCAGGACAAGTAAAAACATATAATTCCTCCTAATGATTAATAACAGCCCTTTTCTGCATCATATCCTGTATAAAAACATAAAACAATTGTCAACTAAGACGAAATACAAAATATAGTGTACAAATAATTCATATTTTAATGTATCCCAATTATACAGTTTTAACACTTAATCAAGATGATAAGCCCAATTTCTAAAATCATTAATTGTTTAGAGAATCTCATCAAGACTGGATACTGTAGACCGCCAACAAGGAAACCCATATTACATTCATACTCATTAGGTTTTGAAAATCACTACCTCCAACTCACCCAGTGTGTAATAAGGTGAGGTAATGTGCAGCCTGTTTTTAGGATTGTTTAGACAGCTTTTGATCCTAGGTAGAAGATAGAATAAAAATATAGAATCGATCTGTATATATTCAAACACGGCAGCCCAAAACAAAATTTGTCAAGTAATGGACATACCTATCTACTAGCTGCTATGACACCAATAATAATCCAGTGCTCGTAAATAAAAGTATTGATAAAAACGTCTAGCTGGTCAGTCTGGGCTTTATTTGGATGATATAAATCTATAAGGGGGAAACAAATACAATAAAATAAGTAATATAAGTAATCAAAATGTTTACTTTTCTGAGCCTCTATCCTATAACAACATTTTTAGTATTTTTTAGCAGACTCATATCTCAACAAAAACCTTACATTTCAAGAGGGGGATGTTACTAAAATAATCGCCCCTGTGCATATGTTCCTTCTTCCATATTATAAAAATGCAAGTATGAGATGAAATAACAAACTCACGAATGTCACATACCTCCAATTTTGTAGTGAGATACTCAATTAGAATTCAAAATACGATCATTCTAGAAGCTGAACAGCTTTCCAGTTCTCGGACGGTATTTCTAAACGATTGTAAAAACAAGGGACACTGTAAAAATGTGAACCAAATACTGAGTATTCCAACAGAGGTTCCAAAAACTATGTTGTCTCAAAGGCAAGTATATTCCAATGCCAAGGTTAAAGATCCCATTTAGCGAGCTCCCATTTAGCGTGCTCCCATGGAAAGTTCTACCGGTAAGTAAAGCTGATATTTTATCGCCTTAGTAAAATATCGGCTCTACTTACCGGTAGAACTTTCCATGGCTAACACCACATCGCACTATTACCAATGATGTACCGGACCCGCGAAGCGATAAAAAAAGTCGCGCTAAGGCCCCTTAGCTGCAGGAACTTAAGACCAGAAAAAAGCTAGTCTAAAAATGGCGATAAAGGGAGGTATATAAGGGAGACTAGCGCAGAGCCCCATCTGAAGACCCACTGATGCCATGGAGGTACTAATCATTCAGCTTGGAGCACCACGAAGGCAACAACCACCACCGCCACTGCCACCTCCCCCAGGACCACCACTGAGGCAGCGCCAAAGAAGACTGCGGGCCCTGCGCAGACGTCTCAGCCTCGCAGACCTAACGCCAGAGGATGTCACTGCCCACTACAGGCTCAAAAGGACATCCATCCAACACATCCTGAACCTGATAGCCCACAGGCTGACGCCACCAACATAGCGGAGAACCAACATCCCTCCGCAGACAAAGCTGCTGGCTGTGCTGCACATGTTGGCCTCTGGGACCTTTCAACCAACAACGGCCTCCCGACTGTCTTGGATGGCATACTCAGCCTGATACCCCAGCACCTTCACTTCCCCAACACTGTGCAGGAACAGATTGAGACCAAGCAAGGCTTTCATGCCATAGCTGGATTGCTGCAGGTGTTGGGGGCAATTGACTGCACACATGTCCTATTTGGTCCCCCTGCGGTCAGCGCACACATATACCGCAACAGAAAGCACACCCATTCTACGACTGTGCAGGCAATAGTGGACCACCAGGGACTGTTCACCAATGTCATAGCCAAGTTCCCAGGGAGTGTGCATGATTCCTACATCTTCCGACAGTCCATCATAAACCAGCGCTTACAGGATGGCACATACAGAAATGCAGTTCTTGTTGGTAAGTACTAATTGAACACACCACACGCCTCAACTCCACATTCATGCAACTCACAATTGTGAGAATGTACATGTTACAATCTCACATACAACATGTCAATCAACATGCCCACTTACCAGACACAACAACACAAGTAACTGTGGGAACTGTGGCTAGCAATGTAGACAAACCATCCCCAAAGGCCTAGCCCCTCCGCCACTCATTTGCAAATGTGGGGAGAGGTGGGAACCAAGTACGTGTGACGGAGGGACTCGATCGATAAGGAAAGTATGTACACATGGCCCAGTGTGTCGGTGTCGTGCTGGACAGTTGGGACTAAGCTGAGCGCAGACCTGCCCATGTGGGCATATAGTGTGTTTCCATAGTCCAGCCTGATGGCAATGACTGTGTGGGTGACTGTCTTCCCTGACAATGGGGGGATCCATTGGAAGGTTGCATGGAGGATGCAGAGGCAGTTGAAGCAGCTGCAGGCCACTGCGTAGACCTGTTGGTTCATGGAGAGGGAGGAGTCAAATACGGTGCCTAGGTACCTAGAGTTGGGGGGGGCTGACGAAGCCGTTGGCCCACCATGTGATGTCACATGCTGATGGGTTGGTTACGAGGATGAGGACTCATGTCTCCTCTGCGTATAGCATCCCCCAGCTGTTGATCATCCATGTTGCAACCTACAGCAATCCCTACTGGAAGCCCAGTTTGGTGTGTGGGCGTATTGTTGATGGAGATTATGAGCCTGGTGTCCTTGTAGGTGGTAATATCTAATGGTATCCTCAATCTTGCAGTACTCAAAGGGGGGACAAAAGGGCTTTTAGACAGGTCCAGCATAAAGGCCCAAGGAGAGTAATTAACAAAAGAGTTATGCTGTTCCTCAAGAATGAGAGTCAGATGTAGGGAAAATAAACCAACCTGACTAGGTAGTTCAAGGTTGGGAATCCATTTTATTGGATCATAATGCCCTCACACACCCTGTTGGGTGTCATGCTTCATCATAGGGCTGCTCCTCGTCGGGTCGGCGGTGCAATACCCGACGGGCTCCCTATAATAGGGCACTTTACCAGAGATCTTTTTCCAACAGCCGTTAGGTGAAGTGGGGGTGAGGGCCTAGTGTGTGTAGATGAATGTGTATTTAAGTAATTGGAGTGAATGTAAAATAGGATTGGGAGTACCTATGACACCTATTTTAATCAAGGGGTCTCCTACCCTAAGTAAAAACAAGAAATATAAGGCGCTAAGCTGAGGTTATGTCTCAGGTTGTGGCGTTCTTATATGTGGTAGGTCAACATGTTTCTCGCCAAATGAATAGTCTTCGGGCGATTCTTCAGGACCAAACAGAGGTTATACTATCTACACCTAAAACTACAATGGTGTGTGGCTGCACACTCACATCAACCATGCGACTAACTTGTCGGATACCTGGTAGTACTGGAACTACATGCTGAGAAAAAAAAAATACATAGGTAAGTGTGGTCAGATAATAGTGAGTGAGTTCTCTCAAGTTACCAGTGAGAACCTGACTCTCAAAATAACGTGGTGAGCATCAAACATTTAGTTAAAAACAAGGTGTCAAACAGTGAGTGCACAGGGTGAATTAGCTTGAACTTCAGCCCTTGTGGCACACACAAGCGTAGCAGAGAGCAGAGGGACTTACCCTAAACTTTGGACTAACCAGGCATCACAGTACCCGGTAGGTCATAAACACGAGGGGTTCCTCATGTACTGGGAAAACCAAAGGTGGAAAAAAGGCATAAAATATCGGCTGTCCAAAGAACCTTATGAGATCTTCCTCCGGTTAAAGGACATTACCCCTGTGGGTCTTGTATGGCGTGCGCCTTCACTTCAATATTTAAATCGATCACCTTTTCAAACAGTTTCAAGTGGGAGTTGTGGTCCCACACCAACTGCAATACATCAAATTGCATATACTTGATCACCTGTCCCTGTAATCTGCAATATGTAGGGATGACCACCCGCCCCATCAAGACACGAGTTGCTGAACATCGGAGCAACATTCGGTGTCAGAGAACCAATACGAAGATATGCTCCCACTTTATCGAATTACACCACTCACCCGACTCATTAAAATGGGTGGTTCTAGAGACATTCACTAAGATTACTAAACATGCCCTCTTCCTGAAGGAACAGAGATGGATACACCGTCTATCCTCACACACCCAAGGATTGAATGATGATATACCTTGGAGCATGTTGAGGGTATGACTGATCCATTCCTTCTACTCATTGATGGAATAGTGTATACTCATTAATCACTGATTAAGGCGAGGACACATTATGATGTTTGAACCAGGCTGCCAATTCTCGTCTTCCAGTGTTACACATCCCTTGACAGAATGCACTAAGTGGACAGTATGTTGCAGGTTCCAC
Source organism: Calotriton arnoldi (assembly GCA_963921515.1). Lineage (NCBI taxonomy): Eukaryota > Metazoa > Chordata > Amphibia > Caudata > Salamandridae > Calotriton > Calotriton arnoldi. The sequence continues at coordinate 943,749 of CAWUFW010005848.1, forward strand.
GTAGTGAATCCACTGTTGTCTGTTCTTGATGAACACAGAAATCACACCTAGTCAGACTCCTCACATTGCGATTACCATGACTCCCTTATAGCGGTGAAATATGACACTATACCATCATGGCCGCCGAATTTTAGACGAACTGAATGACCCCCTTTTAACATGGCTGCTAAACTTGAGACACACCCAAGGCCCTCCTTCCAATATGGCCGCTGGGTGGGTCAGCATCACTTGCATTGATCATCCATACACTCACACCCCGCCTCCCGGAAGTGCCCGGTGATTTTAAATACATTGTAGACACTAACCACTCTACCACCCGGATCCGGTAGGAGTGGGTAGGTCTACCGACGACGTGCTACTAGCACTCAAGTGAGTACTCTGATCTGAATGACTGCGTATTGAATGCACTCGACCCAGGATACGAATCCCTCGACCCTGGTGGGCTATTGTTATGACGTCTGGGATGAGAATTTAGCGCGATTTATGGTGAACTCCTGCTGCTACTATTCCCTTCATCCTGCATTAAAAATACACATGCCTTGTACTACAAAATTGTTGTGTGCGACAGTACTATGATCGATAAACACGGTTTGCCAACGCTAATTTTTAGACGACTCCACTCAATCTGCTGCCAAACGCCCGTTGTTTTACAAAACACAGTTTTAGCACAAGTCACGCAGGGAGGTGTTATTTAATTTATCTATGCCCAATCTACCGCAAATCCCTTTACGAAGCGTTGTCTACACATGCTATGCGCAACGGCATTGTTGTTATGTATTTGTTAACACACGTAGATTAAACACAAGCCACGCAGGGATAATCTATTCCCCAATCTGTCTGCCGCCAATCACGATACCCTGCGTTGATTACACCTGCGACATTACTCTTGTGAGCAACGCTGCTGCAGTCTACACTTGTGGTATGCGGTTGCTAGAGTTTCTTAATTGACCCTCTCACTCCAACGTCAAAATGCCCTCTGTTATATTACATATACATCGAGCACACGCAGTCTAACTCTATCCTTGCTACATTTAGCCAACACGCTTCATTGCATTAAGCTTGCTCATACGATTCCACAACATCTTTGTAATTGGAATTCAACTTGTTGTGGCTCCAGTGTGTGATTGATGAGCGATGAAAAAGTTAGTAACACTATAGGCTAATCAGCCTTACATTTCTTACAATTGGATGGTCTCTACTGTGTATGTGATGACTGACACCATGATATTTTATGCCTTTTTTCCACCTTTGGTTTTCCCAGTACATGAGGAACCCCTCGTGTTTATGACCTACCGGGTACTGTGATGCCTGGTTAGTCCAAAGTTTAGGGTAAGTCCCTCTGCTCTCTGCTACACTTGTGTGTGCCACAAGGGCTGAAGTTCAAGCTAATTCACCCTGTGCACTCACTGTTTGACACCTTGTTTTTAACTAAATGTTTGATGCTCACCACGTTATTTTGAGAGTCAGGTTCTCACTGGTAACTTGAGAGAACTCACTCACTATTATCTGACCACACTTACCTATGTATTTTTTTTCTCAGCAGGTAGTTCCAGTACTACCAGGTATCCAACAAGTTAGTCGCATGGTTGATGTGAGTGTGCAGCCACACACCATTGTAGTTTTAGGTGTAGATAGTATAACCTCTGTTTGGTCCTGAAGAATCGCCCAAGACTATTCATTTGGCGAGAAACATGTTGACCTACCACATATAAGAACGCCACAACCTGAGACATAACCTCAGCTTAGCGCCTTATATTTCTTGTTTTTAGTTAGGGTAGGAGACCCTTGATCAAAATAGGTGTCATAGGTACTCCCAATCCTATTTTACATTCACTCCAATTACTTAAATACACATTCATCTACACACACTAGGCCCCTCACCCCCACTTCACCTAACGGCTGTTGGAAAAGATCTCCGGTAAAGTGCCCCTATTATAGGGAGCCCGTCGGGTATTGCACCGCTCGACCCGGCGAGGAGCAGCCCTATGATGAAGCATGACACCCAACAGGGTGTGTGAGGGCATTATGATCCAATAAAATGGATTCCCAACCTTGAACTACCTAGTCAGGTTGGTTTATTTTTCCCTACATCTGACTCTCATTCTTGAGGAACAGCATAACTCTTTTGTTAATTACTCTCCTTGGGCCTTTATGCTCGACCTGTCTAAAAGCCCTTTGTCCCCCCTTTGAGTACTGTTTCTGGCATCGGGTGACCCCCGTGGGGACCTTGTTTGGTGGGTGTAACTTGTGTTGTCCCCCAATTAACCACCTTACACGGCTACACTTGAGCCAGTGTGTTTTGAGCAACCACTATTCCAACTACTCCTCCAGCAGACCTGACCTCTACACCATGGAGGGACATGGTCTGAGCTATGGAGATGATATGGCAGCAGAGATACTGAGGGCACCGTCTATTCTGGGAGCAGAAGGAGGTGCAGCAACAGGGAGCCAGTCGGAGGACTGGCAGTCCCTTACATCTATGAAAAGAGAATGGGTCAAGATTACTCTACATGGGGCCCTCATGACTGAATATCTGAGGGCCAATATAGCACCGAATGGGCTGCTCATTAAAAATGTCCCCCGCATTTTCCTTGAGGACAGCACATTCAAGATCAAATGGTCCCAAGTGTCCTGGAAATGTACACGGGACCTTCTTATATTGATAATCAATACAGCCAAAAGACTAGCTGACGACCTATTAGCAAGGATCCAGATAGCAGAAAGCGCTTTAAAAAGCGCTACCCCGCAGACTGGCTTCAAAACAAAACTCACGGAACTGAATAATGAAATAGCGGAACATAAGGAATACCTTATGAAACAAAAGGTAGTGAAACTACAGAAAGATATCCGCAGATTTGAAAAGGAGAAAGTCTACCCATACCTGAAACAGGATTTTGTCCCCCCCGAAACCAATAGCCTCTCAGACGCAAGCTCTAATTCCACCAGGAGGGGGTCATCCAGTAACAGTGATTCCAGCACAGAGAACTGGAACAACAATTACCCCAGGAGAGGTGGCCGACAAGGTTATCAGGGGTTCCCTGTGCCCCATTACCAGAGACCAGCGTATTGGCAATACCCCATGTTCCTCAGGGCCCACAACCCTTTGGCCCTCTAGGCATGAGCCAACCTTTTTAGGCAGAGGTTGGGGCAAAGGGCGCGGGTGAAGAAGAGGCAATCAACCAGACAAGAGGGTACAATGGGAAGAACCACAACAACGAATAGTGGAAACCAGGAGCATCACCAAGAAGAGAACCTGATCGTAAACCTCTCTCCCAAGTCCCTGACAGAGATAGAACACAGAGTCCTACAAAAAGGATTGGGGTTTGTTCCCACCCCCAGGGTAGATAAATTCAAACAACAGTGTGAACTGCAGCAATTTTTTCGTAAGGTACGCCTTAGAGCCTTATTTGATGGGACACCTTCCCATGAAGTGAGTGACTCTGGCCTACATAACCCCTCTACATTTACTCCCAACATCAGTATGGTACCCAACGAGGTCATTACTTTTGAACAAGCTGTCCTGAAAGACTTACAGATGGAGTCCGACCCAAGACAGTCCTGCAACATCACCAGTGATGAACTAGCGGCCGTTAGATCTCTGGCTAATGACACTTCCATCACGATCAAACAAGCCGACAAAGGCGGGACCACAGTAATCATGGCCACTACTGACTATGAAATCGAGTGTTTGAGGCAACTGAGCAACCAGCGGTATTACACCCCCATAACCAGTAGCCCAGTGACACGTCTAACCACCACTATAACTATGCTAGTCTTTGCAGCCGAAACTCAAGGCTGGATAAGCAAGAAGGAAGCTGATTTCCTTAAGAAAAAAGACCCCAGGACCCCCTACTTCTACATACTACCTAAGATACATAAGGGGGTCACACCAGTACCTGGCCGCCCCATCGTATCTGGTATTGACTCAATACTTGAACCCTTGTCACAATTTTGTGACCATTTCTTGCAACCACTGGTTAGGCATATACCATCCTACATACAGGACACCACTGATGTACTACGCCTGGTCTCGGAATTCCAACCCACGAGTAACATTGACCTCCTCATCACTCTTGATGTTGAGGCACTCTATACTAACATCCCACAGAGAGCGACCCTGGATGTGATAGAGGAGTTACTAAACTCGACACCCTGGGATTCCCCTACACCACCTAGTTTTGTTCTTGAGTGCGCAACTTTGGCCCTGACCGAAAACTTTTTTGAATTTAAAGGACAGCTATACCATCAGACGCAAGGTACTTCCATGGGGAGTACCTTCGCTCCAAGTTTAGCCTGCCTGTATATGGCAGCTTTTGAGGGGGAACTGATCTTCCACGATTCAAACCCATATCTGCCAAACATACGCCTATGGAAGAGATTTATAGACGACATCCTTATCTTCTGGTCAGGCGATTTGACATCATGTGAACAATTCTGTGTCTGGATGAACACACTGAACCCATATCTAAGATTTACCAGTACCATCTCCCAGAACCAGATACCATTCTTAGACCTTACGCTCAAACTTGAACAGGGGTCTTTAACGACCACTATGTACAGAAAAGCGACAGACCGCAACAGTCTGCTACTTTTCAGTAGTCATCACCCCCGTACATTAAAAGAAAACCTCCCCTTTGGGCAATTTCTAGGGGTGAGGAGAAATTGCAGTAAAATTGAAGATTATAGAATTGAATCTGCAATACTGGCAACAAAATTGGCGGCACGGAATTACCCCCCGCGAAGTATTGCCCTCAGCAAAAAGAGAGCTAGGAACAATAATCGCGAGGCACTCCTAGAACAGAGAGATAAGACCCCCAGTGACACTCTCACCTGTGTTACCATTTTTACACCTGGATCCAACAAATTGAGCAAAGTGATTAAAAAACACTGGGGGATACTTAATACAGGTGCCATGACACTGGACTTCCCGTGCTTTGCTTTCAAGCCCTCGCGCAACTTAAAAGACATGTTAATCCACACCAGACCCAAGACAGTGACATCGGCTGTCCAAAGAACCTTATGGGATCTTCCTCCGGTTAAAGGACATTACCCCTGTGGTTCTTGTATGGCGTGCGCCTTCACTTCAATATTTAAATCGATCACCTTTTCAAACAGTTTCAAGTGGGAGTTGCGGTCCCACACCAACTGCAATACATCAAATTGCATATACTTGATCACCTGTCCCTGTAATCTGCAATATGTAGGGATGACCACCCGCCCCATCAAGACACGAGTTGCTGAACATCGGAGCAACATTCGGTGTCAGAGAACCAATACGAAGATGTGCTCCCACTTTATCGAATTACACCACTCACCCGACTCATTAAAATGGGTGGTTCTAGAGACATTCACTAAGATTACTAAACATGCCCTCTTCCTGAAGGAACAGAGATGGATACACCGTCTATCCTCACACACCCAAGGATTGAATGATGATATACCTTGGAGCATGTTGAGGGTATGACTGATCCATTTCTTCTACTCATTGATGGAATAGTGTATACTCATTAATCACTGATTAAGGCAAGGACACTGTAGGAAGGTGGAAAATGACTATATGGTTGCCCCCACTTTTTTTATGGTGTTTTGCTGGTTTATGACTTAGTTGGACTGGGATCCTGCTATTCAGGGCCCCAGTCTATCTGCTTTCTCTGTAAAATGGTTTCCATGTGCCTTAGGCACATCACTGATTGGGATCTGGAGTGCCCTTATAAGTCCCTAGTATATGGTATACTATGTACCAAGGGCATAGGTACCTCAGAGGCCTGCCAGGGGCTGCAGCATGTATTATGCCACCCCTGGAAGGCCATCCAAACTGACACCACAGGTCTGCTACTGCAGCCTGGGTAAGGTGGTGCATGCACCCCTTACTGTGATATAGGTTACCTATATCACTAAATACATACACACATATAAACCTATAAGTCACTCCTAAGGCAGGCCTTATCAATCCTAAAGGCAGAGTGCATGGTTCCTATGTGAGAGGGTGCCCCTGCATGAGCAGGGCCCCTCTGCAGCGTTCGGAGACCATCTCTGATGCTGTTTGTAGTGCAGCCTGACCATATACTCTTAAGCGCATTATATCCTCGCGGTAAAATGCTAACTTTGGAATGGCTGCACCTAAACATGTCGTGTTTGGTGTCAAACATCTTGGAATACTACCCCCCCGCCAATCCTGGCGGCGGGGGTAGCATTCCACCCTTCTAGAGGGAAAGACATGTTAACTCTGACTAGTCCGGTAACTTCTTTCCAGAGCCCTGGCATCACAAAATGGATGCTGCTGCCACAGACACGAGTCTGGCCTCCTGCTGCTGGACGAAACTCCGGCAGGGGAGGCCTGGACAATAGGTTTCCTGTCCCAGGGAGGTGTGACCACCTCCCAGACAGGATAATGTGTATTGGGGCTGGGCGGGAGCACTTTCGGGTGCTTTGAAGTCCTGCACTGGGGGCACATTTGGTGTCCCTGTGCATACCCCAGTTCAAACCGGATCAGGGGCTTGCAGCCCCTGCTTTGGCGTGAACTGGACAAAGGAAAGGGTGTAGCCACCCCTCTGCCCTGACCCACCCATAGGTGGGGCCACAGAGTAGTCCAACCCCTATCTTTAGTATAAAGATAGGAACCCAGTCCTTAGGACTTTAGATTATCCCTGGACGAAACTCTGTAACTGAATCCTGGACCTTCGACGCTCTACTCACGATTAGAGGACAGAAGAATCTCCCTTGGGGTCAAGGAGTGACTCCCCTGCTTGGCAGGCACCAAAGAAGCATCTGTCCGGTTCGCATTTCTGAAGCTCCCGTCGGACGCCGAAGTCATCGCATCACCAGAGGTGGATTCTCAGACTTCCCGAGGCTACCCTGAGTCCCCAGCAAAGCTGAGGCCCGTGGCTATCGTGGGTGACTTGAGACCGTGACCCCTGGACACCGAGCACATTTGCAAGTGCATCCTCTTCTGGGTCTCCCAAGAAGTCGTGCTTTGGGCTCCGAGTAGCCCTAGCCTCCAGCACCACCTGCACCGAAGATCACTGGCCCCCACTCCACGAGTGTCCTGTAAGCCAGATCCACGTGCGGCGTCACGAGGCTCCTTCGCGGTCGCTAGCCCGTTGGCTAGTAGCCCTTAACGAAGGCCAATCCTTTTCTTACTTGGCATCCTGGTTGCTCCAGGCCTGCCCTCACTTACCCTTGCTGGGTGAGTTCCACAGACCTTGCTGGTCTGCACCATCGACGATCTACATCTTCACCGAGACTTGCCGTTGCCAAGGCTTGTTGGGTCCAATCCGGTCGCCGACACCTCAGCACTCGACAGACATCGTGTACCAGCCCGAATCCTGCTCCTGGTCGCCGACAACGCCTCCTGGACCTCGTGGCTGAAGAGTCAAGACGACCATCAACGCACCTGAAGCACTCGACATCGGTGGGCATCTGTCCATCGCCTTCCTGGTCACTGGCTAGTGACCCAGACTCTGTCCCCTCTGCTTTCAGGTTCTTCAGAACTCCGATCCACTCTTGGATCCACCCGGACACTTTTCTCTTGGCCGCCAGCAGCACTTTGCAGCAGATCGCCATTCGAATCGGCGACGAAACCCGACCCCGAAAGGCACCTATGCACCCGGCTTCCCTGGGTGAGGTAACACGAGTACTCCGGTGCTCCCGTGGGTAGAGACTCTTCAAAGTCCTAGATCTCAAAGGGTTTTGTCCTAGTCCTCTTTTAAGTGTCCCTTTTCTCTAATTTCCCGATCCCGACTTTCTCCATAGAAGTCAACGGCGTATCGCGGTTGTGTATTTACACTGCACGCGTCTCCCGTGGGTCCCCTGTGTCACTACCTTGGGTGGTTCCTTGTGGTCCAAGCACTTCTAGAGGCTCTAGGCCTAGTGTCTAGTTCAGTCGTGGTTCGCATACCACTTTATTGGTATATGGTTTGAGTACGCCCCTAGGGCCCAAGCGTGTATTTGTGCTATTACTGTGATTTAATAACTTCTAACTTATGTACTTCGAACTCTAGCCTCATAAAGAGACTAGAGGGTGTGTTTAGCAATAAATACATATATTTTGAATATATACCTGGTGTGGTGCTCTTTCATTTGATCACTCAAGAGATTATAGACTGGTAAAACAAGCTGCTTTACATTCCTTCAAGACTTAGCCTGAAGGCTGCTCTCCATAGCTACCACTAGGATAGCTTTCAATAAGGTTGTCTTTAACCTATCTCCAATAAGGGGTTGTTTGGACTGGTGCAAGGTGCCCACTATAATTAGTGGACAGCATATGCCAGGCCAACTTCTCACATTGGTGTGCAGCGTGTGGGATTCCAGCTTGCTATTGTTTTACCAGATAATCTCAATTGAATTGATCAACTGAAAACCACTAAAGGTACCTAAGGTACATATAATTTAAGCTTAGAATACAGTAAGTTCTACTGAACTTAGAGTTGTGTGTTAAGGGATAGCACAACCCTTTCTACAACTCAAGAGAGTTTAGTAGGCCACACTAGAGTAGGTAGTGCATACACCACACCACACTAGTAATGTCTTTAAGGGTAGGATCTAAAGAATCCTTGCAGGAAGCCATTGAGCTTCCACCCTCCAAGTATGATACACTCCCATTCTTGGAATTGAGAGCTTTATGCAACTTGAGAAAACTAAGGACAGGCCAAAGCCCCACCACCCAACACCTCAAGGAGTTGTTGGTGGCTTATGACCTTAGTAAGCCCTTGGGGACTGAAGGGGTAGGAGCTGAGGGTGGGGCAGAGGAAGAGGAGGAGGCCAGGGGTACCAATACCCCCAGCCCCCTCTGAAACTGGCCAGGAGGGTGACAATGACCCTGACCTGGATAACCCAATCCCTCCTGTGGAAGATGATGAGGATGATCAGAATGATCCCCACTTTGTCCCCCAGGAAGGATTAAGAGTGTGCCCAGAAAGTCTAGATCTCCTTCTCAGGAGTCTAACCACTCTGGCACCTCCATAGGGAGCTCTATCTCCTCTCACAGGAGGGAATCCTCTCATGAGAGAAGAGACAGACTGGTCCAGTATGAGGAAACTCAGCTGGAAATCAGAAAAAAGCAATTGGCTTTAGATAGGGAATCCCTAGATCTCCTTAGAGAGAGAAGAAAGTTGGGACTAGAGTCCCATGGTGGCAGCCATGTCCCTAGAGACAGGGAAAGGTCCTATGACCATAGGAACCTGAGCAAGATTGTCCCTCCCTACCAGAGTGGGGATGATATCCACAAATGGATAACTGCATTAGAGAGGGCCTGTAAGGTACAGAAGGTCCCTCAGGAGCAGTGGGCAGCAATCTTGTGGCTCTCCTTTGCTGACAAAGGTAGAGATAAGCTCCTCACTGTTAGAGAGGAGGATGCTGATAATTACACAGTCTTGAAGAGTGCTCTGATAGATGGGTTTGGCCTAACCACTGAACAGTATAGGTTGAAGTTCAGAGACACCCAAAAGCTCAGACTCAAGACTGGGTTGATTTTGTAGATTGTGCTACAAAGGCTCTGGAAGGTTGGATACATGGCAACAAAGTGCATGACTTTTTAGGATTGTACAATTTGATTATGAGGGAGCAGATCCTTAATAATTGTCAAAACCAGCTTTTGCACCAGTATCTGGTGGACTCTGATCTGACCTCTCCCCAAGAATTGGGAAAGAAGGCAGACAAATGGGTCAGAACCAGAGTAAAAACTAGAAATCAGGGTGGTGACCAGAAGAAAGATTCTACTAAGTCCCAAGAGAAAGGTGGGGATAAATCTAAGGATAAGTCCACTACAGGGCCCCAAAATTCCTCTTCTGGGGGTGGGTCCCAAACTCCTTCCTCTCCTGAAAAGAAACCATATTGCCATGTCTGTAAAAAGCCTGGGCACTGGAAAACTGATCCCAGTTGCCCCAGGATTGGCAATAAAGAAAATGTTCCTCCCACAACTACTACCACCCCTCCTGGTACTACCAGTAGTAATCCTCCAGTTGGGAGTAGTGCACCCAAAAGTTGGGTGCTTTTGCAAGAAGGAACAGAGGTGAGCCCTAGTTTAGACAGGGACCCCTCAACAGACTCCTCTGACTCTGATGGTGGTATAGGATTTGCCACCTTTACCATGGGTCCCACAGCGTTGGGCAGGTACAGATTGGAGCCAATAATTAATGGTCAGAAAGCTGTGGCATTTAGGGACACAGGGGCTAGTGTCACCATGGTGGCAGGGAAACTAGTCCCCCTCACCAGTTTTTACCTGAGTTTAAGTACCAGGTGACCAACATTGATGGTGTCAGAACAGATCACCCCATGGCCATAGTCAATCTCAGCTGGGAGGGGTCACAGGCCCAAAGAGAGTGGCAGTGTCCCCCACCTTACCTGTAGATTGCCTGATGGGCAATGATTTGGAAATTTCAGCCTGGGCTGAAGTTGAACACCAAACCCATCTTAGGATGTTGGGCGTCCCTGTAAAGGTTAGTGGGGCTGTGATGGCCACAGCCCCAGCCCAAGAATTTGGAGAGATGGAGCCTGAAAGAATGGCCCACTCTCCCCCAAAGAGAGCACAAGGGTTGAAGAAAAGTCTTCTTCCCTCCAGACAGTAGGTAAGGGTCAGCCTCCTCAGGGAACTGACCCTACCCCTAGTGAAGGAACTGCCACAGAGGTAGTCAGGCCTGGCCTGGCCACACCCCTGATGGCAGAGGACCCTTCCAAGGTGGTACCCAGTCTGGAGCAGGTAACCTGCCCCTCTCTACCCTGCCTCAGCCAGCCCAGGGCTGCAGAGGTCAGGGAGGTCAGTGGACCCCCAGGGCCCCCTGTCCAGAGGAACCCCCCATCAGCAGATTAGGGGCACCCAGTCTAGTAGCCCTAGCCAGGTGAAAACTCCTCTACACACTGAGGATCCCCCATGCCTTTATGTAGGGACCTCCCCCAGAAGGACTCTGGTAGGCAAGGGCAAACCTGGGACCTGAAGGTTCCAAACCTGCCATGTCCCTCCAGTAGTCCATCCAAAGGGACCCAACCCCCAGCTGTAGGCAGCCAAAGGTTGACCCTTAGAGCAAAGTGCAACTCAGTCATGGAAAGACAGGCATACATGGTGACCAGTGATCTGAGGAAGCTGAGGCCAACATTCCTAGGGCCTCACTTCCCTACTCAGACACCTCACCAGCCTTGTACTTTACCTAAGCACACCACAGGTAGTGATTCCCCATGGTGGAGACCCTCTCATACCCTTAGGGTGAGGGATTGCTTAGTGGACCATAAGACAGGGGGCAACCATGCTAGTGCAGGTGCTTCCTTATATGACCACTTAGTCAATGAAGGCTCAACTGGCCAAGGTTAGCCTTATCTCCTTTCGTTTGGGGGGGTTATGTAGGAAGGTGGAATCTGACTATATGGTTGCCCCCACTTTTTTATGGTGTTTTGCTGGTTTATGACTTAGTTGGACTGGGATCCTGCTATTCAGGGCCCCAGTCTATCTGCTTTCTCTGTAAAATGGTTTCCATGTGCCTTAGGCACATCACTGATTGGGATCTGGAGTGCCCTTATAAGTCCCTAGTATATGGTATACTATGTACCAAGGGCATAGGTACCTCAGAGGCCTGCCAGGGGCTGCAGCATGTATTATGCCACCCCTGGAAGGCCATCCAAACTGACACCACAGGTCTGCTACTGCAGCCTGGGTAAGGTGGTGCATGCACCCCTTACTGTGATATAGGTTACCTATATCACTAAATACATACACACATATAAACCTATAAGTCACTCCTAAGGCAGGCCTTATCAATCCTAAAGGCAGAGTGCATGGTTCCTATGTGAGAGGGTGCCCCTGCATGAGCAGGGCCCCTCTGCAGCGTTCGGAGACCATCTCTGATGCTGTTTGTAGTGCAGCCTGACCATATACTCTTAAGCGCATTATATCCTCGCGGTAAAATGCTAACTTTGGAATGGCTGCACCTAAACATGTCGTGTTTGGTGTCAAACATCTTGGAATACTATCCCCCGCCAATCCTGGCGGCGGGGGTAGCATTCCACCCTTCTAGAGGGAAAGACATGTTAACTCTGACTAGTCCGGTAACTTCTTTCCAGAGCCCTGGCATCACAAAATGGATGCTGCTGCCACAGACACGAGTCTGGCCTCCTGCTGCTGGACGAAACTCCGGCAGGGGAGGCCTGGACAATAGGTTTCCTGTCCCAGGGAGGTGTGACCACCTCCCCAGACAGGATAATGTGTATTGGGGCTGGGCGGGAGCACTTTCGGGTGCTTTGAAGTCCTGCACTGGGGGCACATTTGGTGTCCCTGTGCATACCCCAGTTCAAACCGGATCAGGGGCTTGCAGCCCCTGCTTTAGCGTGAACTGGACAAAGGGAAAGGGGTGTAGCCACCCCTCTGCCCTGACCCACCCATAGGTGGGGCCACAGAGTAGTCCAACCCCTATCTTTAGTATAAAGATAGGAACCCAGTCCTTAGGACTTTAGATTATCCCTGGACGAAACTCTGTAACTGAATCCTGGACCTTCGACGCTCTACTCACGATTAGAGGACAGAAGAATCTCCCTTGGGGTCAAGGAGTGACTCCCCTGCTTGGCAGGCACCAAAGAAGCATCTGTCCGGTTCGCATTTCTGAAGCTCCCGTCGGACGCCGAAGTCATCGCATCACCAGAGGTAGATTCTCAGACTTCCCGAGGCTACCCTGAGTCCCCAGCAAAGCTGAGGCCCGTGGCTATCGTGGGTGACTTGAGACCGTGACCCCTGGACACCGAGCACATTTGCAAGTGCATCCTCTTCTGGGTCTCCCAAGAAGTCGTGCTTTGGGCTCCGAGTAGCCCTAGCCTCCAGCACCAACTGCACCGAAGATCACTGGCCCCCACTCCACGAGTGTCCTGTAAGCCAGATCCACGTGCAGCGTCACGAGGCTCCTTCGCGGTTGCTAGCCCGTTGGCTAGTAGCCCGTAACGAAGGCCAATCCTTTTCTAGCTTGGCATCCTGGTTGCTCCAGGCCTGCCCTCACTTACCCTTGCTGGGTGAGTTCCACAGACCTTGCTGGTCTGCACCATCGACGATCTACATCTTCACCAAGACTTGCCGTTGCCAAGGCTTGTTGGGTCCAATCCGGTCGCCAACACCTCAGCACTCGACAGACATTGTGTACCAGCCCGAATCCTGCTCCTGGTCGCCGACAACGCCTCCTGGACCTCGTGGCTGAAGAGTCAAGACGACCATCAACGCACCTGAAGCACTCGACATCGGTGGGCATCTGTCCATCGCCTTCCTGGTCACTGGCTAGTGACCCAGACTCTGTCCCCTCTGCTTTCAGGTTCTTCAGAACTTCGATCCACTCTTGGATCCACCCGGACACTTTTCTCTTGGCCGCCAGCAGCACTTTGCAGCAGATCGCCATTCGAATCGACGACGAAACCCGACCCCGAAAGGCACCTATGCACCCGGCTTCCCTGGGTGAGGTAACACGAGTACTCCGGTGCTCCCGTGGGTAGAGACTCTTCAAAGTCCTAGATCTCAAAGGGTTTTGTCCTAGTCCTCTTTTAAGTGTCCCTTTTCTCTAATTTCCCGATCCCGACTTTCTCCATAGAAGTCAACGGCGTATCGCGGTTGTGTATTTACACTGCACGCGTCTCCCGTGGGTCCCCTGTGTCACTACCTTGGGTGGTTCCTTGTGGTCCAAGCACTTCTAGAGGCTCTAGGCCTAGTGTCTAGTTCAGTCGTGGTTCGCATACCACTTTATTGGTATATGGTTTGAGTACGCCCCTAGGGCCCAAACGTGTATTTGTGCTATTACTGTGATTTAATAACTTCTAACTTATGTACTTGAACTCTAGCCTCATAAAGAGACTAGAGGGGTGTGTTTAGCAATAAATACATATATTTTGAATATATACCTGGTGTGGTGCTCTTTCATTTGATCACTCAAGAGATTATAGACTGGTAAAACAAGCTGCTTTACATTCCTTCAAGACTTAGCCTGAAGGCTGCTCTCCATAGCTACCACTAGGATAGCTTTCAATAAGGTTGTCTTTAACCTATCTCCAATAAGGGGTTGTTTGGACTGGTGCAAGGTGCCCACTATAATTAGTGGACAGCATATGCCAGGCCAACTTCTCACAGACACATTATGATATTTGAACCAGGCTGCCAATTCTAGTCTTCCAGTGTTACACATCCCTTGACAGAATGCACTAAGTGGACAGTATGTTGCAGGTTCCACGTAGTGAATCCACTGTTGTCTGTTCTTGATGAACACAGAAATCACACCTAGTCAGACTCCTCACATTGCGATTATCATGACTCCCTTATAGCGGTGAAATATGACACTATACCATCATGGCCGCCGAATTTTAGACGAACCGAATGACCCCCTTTTAACATGGCCGCTAAACTTGAGACACACCCAAGGCCCTCCTTCCAATATGGCCGCTGGGTGGGTCAGCATCACATGCATTGATCATCCAAACACTCACACCCCACCTCCCGGAAGTGCCCGGTGATTTTAAATACGTTGTAGACACTAACCACTCTACCACCCGGACCCGGTAGGAGTGGGTAGGTCTACCGACGACGTGCTACTAGCACTCAAGTGAGTACTCTGAGCTGAATGACTGCGTATTGAATGCACTCGGACCCAGGATACGAATCTCTCGACCCTGGTGGGCTATTGTTATGACGTCTGGGATGAGAATTTAGCGTGATTTATGGCGAACTCCTGCTGCTACTATTCCCTTCATCCTGCATTAAAAATACACATGCCTTGTACTACGAAATTGTTGTGTGCGACAGTACTATGATCGATAAACACGGTATGCCAACGCTAATTTTAGACTGACCCCACTCGATCTGCTGCCAAACGCCCGTTGTTTTACAAAACACAGTTTTAGCACAAGTCACGCAGGGAGGTGTTATTTAATTTATCTATGCCTAATCCATCTACCGCAAATCCCTTTACGAAGCGTTGTCTACACATGCTATGCGCAACGGCATTGTTGTTATGTATTTGTTAACACACGTAGATTAAACACAAGCCACGCAGGGATAATCTATTCCCCAATCTGTCTGCCGCCAATCACGATACCCTGCGTTGATTACACCTGCGACATTACTCTTGTGAGCAACGCTGCTGCGGTCTACACTTGTGGTATGCGGTTGCTAGAGTTTCTTAATTGACCCTCTCACTCCAACGTCAAAATGCCCTCTGTTGTATTACATATACATCGAGCACACGCAGTCTAACTCTATCCTTGCTACATTTAGCCAACACGCTTCATTGCATTAAGCTTGCTCATACGATTCCACACCATCTTTGTAATTGGCATTCAACTTGTTGTGGCTCCAGTGTGTGATTGATGAGCGATGAAAAAGTTAGTAACACTATAGGCTAATCAGCCTTACATTTCTTACAATTGGATGGTCTCTACTGTGTATGTGATGACTGACACCATGATATTTTATGCCTTTTTTCCACCTTTGGTTTTCCAGTACATGAGGAACCCCTCGTGTTTATGACCTACTGGGTACTGTGATGCCTGTTTAGTCCAAAGTTTAGGGTAAGTCCCTCTGCTCTCTGCTACGCTTGTGTGTGCCATAAGGGCTGAAGTTCAAGCTAATTCACCCTGTGCACTCACTGTTTGACACCTTGTTTTTAACTAAATGTTTGATGCTCACCACGTTATTTTGAGTCAGGTTCTCACTGGTAACTTGAGAGAACTCACTCACTATTATCTGACCACACTTACCTATGTATTTTTTTTTCTCAGCAGGTAGTTCCAGTACTACCAGGTATCCGACAAGTTAGTCGCATGGTTGATGTGAGTGTGCAGCCACACACCATTGTAGTTTTAGGTGTAGATAGTATAACCTCTGTTTGGTCCTGAAGAATCGCCCGAAGACTATTCATTTGGTGAGAAACATGTTGACCTACCACATATAAGAACGCCACAACCTGAGACATAACCTCAGCTTAGCACCTTATATTTCTTGTTTTTACTTAGGGTAGGAGACCCCTTGATTAAAATAGGTGTCATAGGTACTCCCAATCCTATTTTACATTCACTCCAATTACTTAAATACACATTCATCTACACACACTAGGCCCCTCACCCCCACTTCACCTAACGGCTGTTGGAAAAGATCTCCGGTAAAGTGCCCCTATTACTAGGGAGCCCGTCGGGTATTGCACCGCCGACCCGACGAGGAGGAGCCCTATGATGAAGCACTGACACCCAACAGGGTGTGTGAGGGCATTATGATCCAATAAAATGGATTCCCAACCTTGAACTACCTAGTCAGGTTGGTTTATTTTTCCCTACATCTGACTCTCATTCTTGAGGAACAGCATAACTCTTTTGTAAATTAATTATCCTCAATCTTGCACCAGTTCTTCTCCATGTGTCAGCAGATGCATCTGCCAACTTTGAGGTTGTTGGTGACCGAGGTGGCATTTATTGCATGCTGTATGTTGGAGTTGCATACTGGGGCAAGTGTGTATGCGCAGTTGGAGATACATGTCTGTAAATCGCGGACTAGCGCTATTGGTGTCGACTGCAGCCATGTGGGTGTTGCTGTTGATGGTGGTGTGTAGCATCTCCTCGGTGACTGAGCTCAACTAACTTTGTGTTGTTCCGGATGTGGCTTAGGGTGGCTTGGGGTTGACCGACGAGGAAGTGTATGCATTGGTGGTCACTACATGTGCGTTTAGTGGGGTTGATGAAGTGGACGAAGTTTACACATGCGAAGAAGGTGTCAAAGGTGTGCCCTGCCTTGTGGCTCAATGTGGTCAAGATTTGGGACAGTCTGATGTCAGCAAACATTTCCCAGAGTGTAATGGATTTTGAGTAGTCGTGGTATGTGAGTTAGAGGCTCAGCACAAGAATGAGAACATAGTCCAGGGAGTGGACGGCGTGGCGTCTGATGATGTTGATGGTGTGGGTGAAGCGTTCCTGCCCTCAGTAGGCCCTGCAGGCGAGGGGGCTGCTGAGTGTTGCTTTGTGGCAGGTCTGGACATGAAACTGCATGTGTTGTGCGGTGGGGCAGGTCTGGCGGCAGTGGCAGCAGCAGAACTGAACCTGAGCCGTATCTGATCTGGCCCATTGGCATTTAAATGTTCCCATGGCGTTGACTGCGAGGAGGGCGGATGAGTGCTATCGCTAGACGGTAGGAGAGCCTGGGTGCCTGATGGTGTTCGTGTCAGGCCTGCAGATATGCGCAGATGGCCTTGACATTGTTGCACAGTAGGAGTGCCAGTGATGCAACAGCGCAGCGCACACAATCAAATCGGCTCGGGGGAGGGAGGATCAACTGTGAGGTAATGTAATTAGCATTGATGCTGGTAACTAGTCAGAAGCGACACATGGCTAACATGAAATCCAAAATAGCACAAATCACACACCACAAAACTATCAACACTACCAACACAGCATGCATGACCAATAATGGACACATCTCTCCATCACATGTTACAGGTGACCAAGGATATGCACTCTGCCTGTGGATGATGACACCCCTCCGAAAACCCACTGCCCAGGCCCAGAGGCAGTATAATGCAGCCCACAGACGCACCCGGTCCATTGTGGAGCGCACATTTGGCGTGCTAAAGTCACGTTTCTGTTGCCTGGACATCACAGGTGGCAGACTGCTGTACAGCCCCGAAATGGTGAACAAAATCATCATAGCAAGTTGGGTATTGCACAATATATGTGTGCGCACCAATGCCCCATGGATCCAAGTGCCTGCTGCACCGGACGATGACCAGGATGATGATGAACATGAGGCAGGTGGAGGACACCCCACAGTTAATGCAGCAGGAACTGCCCGAAGGAACCGAATAATAAACAATTTCTTCAACTGAGCACGTCACATTATGACAGTCCACATCAAATGTATATCAGTGCCAAAGGACCCCAATCACGGTTTGTGCCAATAAAAAACACAACACACATACCCTGTCTGCATGTTCCTCTCCTGCATAAGTACATCACTCAGAATAGTGTACGTTGCACAATAAGTGGAAATAATATCACAATAGTCAATTCATGGTGGGAATGTCTCCTCAGTACAGAGATGCTTTTTAGTGTGTCAATTGTGCAAAAGTAGATTTTTCATGGTGTAAATTGTGGTACCAAAATCTAATATTTTGTGTGTCCTTCTGTGTAACTCATGAATTATTGGTTGTCCTCTATGCTAAATTCTGAATTGTAGGGTGTCGTTTGTGGTAAACAATTTATTTGAGTGTGTCCGTTGTGTCAAATTTTTAAATTTAGGGTGTGAAATTGGGTAAAAGCTGACAAATGGGTGTGAAATGGGGTAAAAGATGAAAAATGGGCGTGAAATGGGGAAAAAGATGAAAAGTGGGTGTGAAATGGGGTAAAAGATGAAAAATGGGCGTGAAATGGGGAAAAAGATGAAAAGTGGGTGTGAAATGGGGTAAAAGATGAAAAATGGGCGTGAAATGGGGTAAAAGATGAAAAGTGAGTATGAAATGGGGTAAAAGATGAAAAATGGGCGTGAAATGGGGTAAAAGATTAAAAGTGGGTGTGAAATGGGAGAAAAGATGAAAAATGGGCGTGAAATGGGGTAAAAGATGAAAAGTGGGCGTGAAATGGGGTATAAGATTCTTTTTAGGGTGTCATCTGTGGTGAAATATCATATTTAGGGTGTCATTTGTGTGCTAAACAAGCTTTCCATGGTGTTATTGGGCTCTGAAATGAAGTTTATTCCAGATTGTACATCTGTGTATGAACTTGCTCTTAGCGTGAAGATCTGACCGCTAAATCGCTAACGCAATGCTTCTTTCATACGCTCGATGGAAAATACATTGCTCAACACATTGTACAATACAAAATATTACTCATGAGCCTATTTGCGTGCAGATTTTCACCGCTTCATCCAAAACAGGCAGCACACACACAGGAAATGATGTCTGCATGCTTCCTGTCTACTGGAGTAGTGTTTTGCACTTTCACTCTCTCTATTTTGAGCACATTGCTGGTGACTGTGGAGAGTGTTGGAGGTGTTTGGTGGTGTGTGCTGCAGTTTTGAGATTTGGAGAGTGTTGCTGTGTCCTGTGTCCTGTTGATAGTGTCTGTGAAGTGTTGTGTACTGGTTTTTATGTGTTGTCTTGTCTCCTGTCCTCAATCTTGTCGAGTGTTTGTCTTGGGGTACTTAACTTTCTTTGTAGTTGTTGGGAATTTCATTGAGGGTTCATTTTTTTTGCTGTGGGGTCACAGGTGTGCAGGGAGTTGCCGGCTGTGGGCAGGGAGGGCAGGATGTCCGAGGGAGCATTGGGGGGCTTCCTGTGGGTTGTCAAATACTACCTGCCCTTGATGTTGGAGAGGGGAGGCCGTATCCTTGCAAGGTTACAATATAAGTGTGCGGAAGATGAGGTGGGAGCGTGTGCGGTGCAGATGCTCCGGTGCTTTGGAGTGGACCGTACCGTGCGCCAGTGGAAGCACCGCTGGCAGGATCTGCTGGCCCGTGAAGCTGACCTCCTGGACTACGTGGGAGTCATGACTGGCCTATAGGGTGGTAAGTAAAAACTCCACATTTAATCGTGAATACTGTAACTACAAAAATTTAGGCCTTGTGTGACACTGGTGTCAAAGTGAAAAAAGGTTGCTGAGTGAGGTGAGAGACGTAATGCGTTCACACCTAATGTTGGCACATCCGAGACACAACGCTACATCATATTGACAAGCATAGGGTGCTAGTCTGTGTTACCCACTGCGCTGGAGCAACACTTAGGACTGTAGTGCCAAAGCTGGCACACTTGCGCCAAACTGCATGCAGGAGAAAGATTGTTCGTGTACGGGAAGGGTGACTGTACATGAACAATCCAAGGCATTGTTTGTGGGAGCTGTGTGCTGGCCAATAGGTAGGGTAAAAATGCTGTCCTCATGAATAGTGGTACGTTAGCTACGCTGGCCTTGTACATAGTTACTGTGTGAGAATGTATTTGATGGGAACGAATGGTCAAAGGAAATCGGACATCTCCAGATTGTCATACACCAACAACATTTGTGAAACTGCCTTGTGCGATCTGCAGCGATGCAATCGTACACAGAGCATGTATGACATCATGTTGCATGTAGTAATGGGGCCTTGTGGATGTGTCACACTAACTATTATGTGCATGTTAGCTAGCATTATTGTCTTGTTTGTCCCGACTCAGCATCACAGGTCTGGTGTGAATGGCAGTCAAAGTGGACCCAATCATGTAGCCAACATGAAACGCAACACTACAGTTACGTAGCATTTTCAGTAATGGTGATGATTTGTATGAGGAATATGACACATATGATTTAAGGTCTGATACCAACACATATTTATTTTGTTGTCTCACAGATGGTCGGCCACCAATCACACAGGGGGACATCGACAGCTTCAAGGACACACACGCCACTGGTGAGTTTGGACATCATATATTGGCATAGAGCTGTGTCATGTATGTCTGGGTCAAATGATCAACGTTGTAGTATGCAGTATGGGTGTGTATCACATGTCCCTTGCCTACAGTGTGATGATGTATTGTGTAAGTTAGAAGTGTGTACAAATCTGTAAGTGAAGGTGGAGCAATGCATTTGTCTCACAGTTGTAACTTTGCTGATCCCCAGTCAGTGATACATATTGAAATTAAGGTGCATATTACCAATCCCCTATCGCCAACACAACGTCACTTTCAGTGAAGTTGTGTTTGCGTAGGGGCCTCGCATCCTGCCCGAGGCTGCGTTAATCAACTTCACGTGTGTTAACGCTTCCTTGTTAATAAGGCGCCCTTCCACGCTGTGTTTAGCGTGAAAGGGGCGTGCAGTGGGTGTTGCGGTGTGCGTTCCACAGCAACACCCATTGTATGTGACGCTGCCCCCTATGTAACAAGGGCAGGCGTTGATTGGTGGCAGCGCACAAGTCAACACCAGTGAAATCCTGGTCTGTAATTTTGGCGAAACGAGGATGAATGCTTTTTCTCATCGTTTTTGCTTTTTCCATGTGTGCTGCCTTGTGCAGCACACATGGAAAAAGCAAAATGACATGGTTTGTATATGACTGACATGGTTTGTATATGTAAAGGAAGGTGGCCCTTCCTGTACATACATGAAACATTTTTAACATTCCATATTGTAATCTTTCCTGTGTGCTGCACGAAGCAGCACACATGAAAGTTACAACATGGTATTCTAGGATTGATTATGTGCAGGAAGGGGCACCTTCCTGTACAGAAACAAACCTCCCCTGCACACACACACACCCTTGCACTCTGGTGCAGGGGTGCCTGTGTTGGCACTAAGTTGTGAGACTTAGCGCCATCACAGGGGTAACGCCAGTCTGCACCATATCCTTGATAATATGGTGCAGCCTTGCGTTTCCTGAAGTGGCGGAGAGAGGCGTTAAGCTAAGAAGGCTAACTCCTGTCTCCGCAACTTCCCTGTCAATATGCCCCTAGGTCTATGGGTTCTGTCACCACAGCACATGCCTGTGGTTTGCAGAGCGCACTGATAGGAGAGGAAACATGTAATTGGGGTTGCTGATGACTATCAGATGACATGGAATGCATGTACATCCTTGACTGAGGTGACTGTGCAAGTGTGCCCGATGATGCACAAGGAGGCAGTGCTTTTCAGTCCGTAAGTGCTCAGACACAGTTCGGCACTGTGAATTTGTAGGTATGCTGCATACCATCTTCAAACAAGTGGCAGTGCATATCTTTTAGCCAAGCATATCAATGGCACGTTCCCCAAACACACAGCAAAGATGGCCCTATGAATCACATTGGCATGTTTGGCCACTGCAATGGTGTTGACAAGCTGTCTCCTTGGGGCCATTCCCTGATTGACTCTAGATCAGGTGTAGGAACTCCTCTGTCCCAATTGGTGACATTATTCTGCACGCATTTACCACACATGCTTTAGCTCTGCCTTCATTGCTGTGCCATATATTTTACAATGCAGGGCTCTACAACGCTGTCTGTGAGAAAGCATTACCCATGACAACACTATAAGCATCATGACTCCAGTGTGCCGTTACAATGGGGAATGCATTGTGAAAGTTTGCGTTATAAAGGCCTGTATATTTTGATTTACTACGGAGTGGGATTAGCGGATACAAGACATGCATGAGTGACAATTTAGAGGAAACTATGTTTCCCCCTCTCAGCGGCAACACCTCACATATTGTGTAGTAGTGGCGGAGAGTGGGACAGCGCCTCATTTATAAGTCAAAACCAAACAACCATGCCAATACTGATGAATAATTCAAAAATTATTTTCTAGAAAGCTCATAGACATCAAACTATGACAGCCAACAATCTTCGTTTTAATTCTTCAATTTATTTTCAGTCTTTTTATCTTTTTTTCTCAATAAAGTTTTCAACAATTCATAAATGTTTATAAATACACTGTACAAAAGCTATCTACAGACACCATCCTCTCACTCTATCTTCTTTTTACACATACACCAAAAAATTCACAAAAAAACTCATTCATAATCATTTATAACCCACACTATAATACATCCACACACCAAAACACAACCAACCCTTCCTGGTTCAAACAGACTTATTTGAAATTTTACAACCAGAGGGGCCACCAAACAACGAACAATTCCTAAACGCCACACTTCCAAATGCACTACAACACGAATTTCAAAATGAATTTACAAAAATGACATAACGTTTAGAGTGCACCACAACTGAATAATTATAAAAACGTTTGTCTGGTACAATAACGCAAGGTCGACGCGTTTCGAACACACTTCTTTTTATGGGGTTCTCTTCAGGACCACAACAGCTTAATTTATCGTGAGGGACCCTACTGCTCTCTATGTCTTATGGGCAAATGGTAATGAAGGAGGTGTCCAAGTTCTTAAATATCCTTATGTATACAAACACATCCGTAAAACCTGTTCAAACAATGGCTGGCTCCAACATGAGTTGTCTGCTTTTAATTGGTGGAACTGAGCCCCAGCAAACGTTCGTGGTTAACAGACGTACTACGGCCGAAGCGCTGACCGCCGCTAGGAGAGTAAAAACCACGCTGCGTTGCCGATGGTGACAAGTAGACGAAATTAAACAAGTTCTTCAAACCAAAAGATATGCATTACTAAAGAAGAGCCGACTGCCTATGAAGTATTTGCTGGGGCTCTGTTCCACCAATTAAAAGCAGACAACTCATGTTGGAGCCAGCCGTCGTTTGAACAGGTTTTACGGATGTGTTTGTATACATAAGGATATTTAAGAACTTGGTTTTGGTGTGTGGATGGATTGTAGTGTGGGTTATAAATGGTTATGAATGAGTTTTTTTGTGAATTTTTTGGTGTATGTGTAAAAAGAAGATAGAGTGAGAGGATGGTGTCTGTAGATAGCTTTTGTACAGTGTATTTATAAAAAATTATGAATTGTTGAAAACTTTATTGAGAAAAAAAGATAAAAAGACTGAAAATAAATTGAAGAATTAAAACAAAGATTGTTGGCTGTCATAGTTTGATGTCTATGAGCTTTCTAGAAAAGAATTTTTGAATTATTCATCAGTATTGGCATGGTTGTTTGGTTTTGTTCTATGGGCTCAGCCTTACTGATTTGAGCCAAGACCCATTGTTGTTTTTCTTGTCATTTATAAGTCAGCGTTGAGCCACACAATGGGTTTCCATGTGTGCTGCATGATGCAGCATAGTTGAAAGTGTGAGTGGGGCTGTCTCAGGATTGCTCCTGTGCAGGTAGGGTAAGCTTCCAAGACATTAACTAGCCCCCCTGCACACAGACACCCTTGCACTCTTGTGCAAGAGTGCCTGTGTTGCCGCTGACTTGATGAACTGCACACAGTTGGTGGGGGACACACAGGGCTGCACATGGGCATTGTACATATCATGCAGCACTGTGTCACAGGAGTGGATGAGGGTGGTGCTACACACAGAGGGCTAATGTCTAACTCCTCCGATTGCTTGTACATGTCACCCTCAGTCCGGGTATGTCATTGCACCATCGTTTGACACTGTCAGTCTCATTTTGTTGTGACAGTACATGTCCCATGCCATGCACTGTCATGTCAGTCTCCCCAGCATGTAGTCACTGATCCAGGATTCTACATTTAATTGTCCAGGTCACTCTCTGACTTCACATAGTTACGCTGGAGTGTAGGCTCCCATGTTTAAGTGTTCTTGTATTACAGATTTGAATGGAGAACATTGACATAGTCTAAAGGACTCAATATTCCCATTGTTGATATTTTACAGACAACATGACGCCAGCCGAACAACATGCGTTCCAGGTGAGGAAGGACTGCTTCAAGCATGTCAAGAAGGTGGCAAAAGGGTACCGCAACATGGCGAAGAGGTACCAGAAGGAACGGAAGAAAGGTGCATGGAAGGCGGTGCCCGAGCTTGCAACAACTGGCACACAGGCCATCCCAGGCCCCTCTGGCATCAGTGGTGGGTCCCAGCCTGGACAGGTGTCCCATCCCCCTACGGCCAACCCCCCAAGGGACAGTCACACCTGCACCTGCCGATCAGGTGGTGCCATTCACTGTGAGGGACAGGAGGATCCTGCATGACAACAATGTATTTCTGGCAGAGATCAGGCGGGAAATGGCGGATCTGAACAGGCATTTAACAGACATGAAAAAACACTTTGGATTGCCATGATGCCTGGACATGTTGGACCCCATCCCCCTCTTCTCCCTTCCCCCAATGTTTTAACTTGTGATATTAGGTAGTGTTAGGTTAGTTCTTTTTATTGTTAGGTAGTGTAGTTTTAGCGTAGGTTATAGTTAGTGTTAGATGTTAAGGTAGTTTTTAGATATGTATTATTATGCAGTATTTGGGGCTAAGTTTCCTTTTCCTTTGGGTGGGGGGTTAATGTATTTTTTGTAATAAAAATTAAAAAAATATATGGAAAAAAATATATCTTTGTGTAGGTTACATGTGAAGTTAGTTTATGTATAGCTTAGATGTCTTTGTCCTGTCTTGTGGTGTGCCTTAAGGGTGGGAGGGGGGTTGATGTCTAAGATGTGTTGTTGCGTGGTTAGGATTAGTTAGGGTAGATAGTTTAGGTAAGTAAGAAATTTCAAGTTATTTTAGATTTCAGTAGTAGTTCTAGTGATTAGTGTTAGTTTAGGGTAGTTCATTTTTTGCTGTTCTAATAAATGTTTAATATTTTGGATTTCTGCTTGCACTTATGTCAGGGTTGATGTTGGGGAATGTGGCTTATTCCCTTGTATGCAAATCATACCATCACTGGACAATCCATGGAATGTGTAAGTCTGGCCATGACATGTTACTTAGCAGGATGTTATTGTGTCATGATACCTTAGATCTGAGCACAGTGAACTTGCATGGATGACAGGGTGGAAAGTAGAATTTACTGCCTAGTCTAGGGACAGTCGTTTGTGAGGTTCTACATCTTAAGTGTGACTCACGGAGTTGGACAGCACATTGTTGCCCATTTCCAACACAATGTAGGGACATGGCATTGAGATGAAATCGAATTAGCTACTGTTATCCATCATGGGGATGGATGTATGCGCCGGGTACCACAGATTCCGTCACACACCTGCATATCAGATGCTCCTGGCGCAGAGTCCATCTACATTGCACAGACCTTGGCACACTTGCTGCGTAGTGCCAGTGTGTCAGCTTCCTTAGAATTATATGTTCCTGTGCATGGACGCTCAATCTCCGGGCCATGCATGATTTATTTAATTTGTGTGTCAATTGTGAACGGCACATGACACAACAGTGTTCCAAATTCACAAAAGTCATCTGAGAGTAAGTAATGACTTTACATTTTACGGTATTCACAAATGTCATTTAGGAGTAGTACAGTTAGGTATACTGACTTCACTTCTCTAAATGCCTTTCGTGACTCCCTTAATTAGTCAAGTTATGATTTTGTCCCAGCTAACGTTTTGGTGCGGGCACACTGTTCTGCTGCACACAAGGGGGGAAATGTTGCATTGCTCCCTGTAGTGACAGTGTCATAGCCACTTGTCCCAGCTGTTACTTCTGGCATTGCCTCATAGTGATGCCACCCTTGAAATGTTGGCCTTGCATCAGACTATTTGCTAAGTGCGGTGCACCACACATCCCTAGACACATTGCCCGATATGCTCACAGTGGTCGCAGCATGAGAGGGGTCAAAATTTGGTATGCATTGTTTGTCCACAGGAAGGGGCTGACTGACGCCTTGCACTTTGGGGTGAGTCCCTATTGGCAACTCTACTTCACTGAGGCAGACATTGTGGTTCCATATGTGTATGGTAGACATGTGCCCTTACGTGTCTTCATCAATGTGATTATGGTGTGCACCATCTTGGGATGTGACATGCAATGCGCACCATCACACCAGGCTTTGTCCACCCCGTAGAGTGGGAGTAGATATGCCAAGAGATGATTGTTTGAAATTGTTAAGGTGGACACTACTTGTGGCATGCAACAGACTTGGACATTTTATCACACATGCCTATTTCCTTACTGGACGTGGGGCTAGGTTGGGATATTGCTAGATTGTTATTTTAGAGCAATGAGGGCACAGCTAGTTCACACAAACCCGATCATCTCACTGCCTATCTGTGTCAGGTAAAACATGTACATTGCTCGCATTTCCCTTGGTGTACCTTCTGGTGGATTCAGTGTCCATACACTTTGTACAGACTTCTATACTTGATTGGTCATGGACATGGATGCCCGTTAGAGGGCCAGACAGAGTCCTTTGGTGGAACAGGTCCAAGGGAAGAAGCAGAGTTCAGTCTGCAGGCGGATTGCAGTGTCATTGGTAAGAAAAAATAATATGGCAGTCCATGTGGAGGTCCAAGGTGATTGTCGGGGGACAGTGGAAGACAGTGGAAGATGAAGTTCCGTGGCATGATACTAAGCACAGGCCTTTTGGCGTCGATGGATGCTACCGCTTTCTCCTTAGCACAAATCCTCTTCGTCCTCTGATCTGTCATGTGCCTCACATGTGGGTGGTGGTATAGTGGGGGCAGCACTGTGAGGCACTGACACATCAGCGGGCGGAGATGAGGATGTAGAAGCAGCAGCAGCATTTATCGGCGCCGGACCTTGGGGCAGCAATGCAGTGGTGAGCAGGTGCAGGGCATGATAGATTCCAGCTACATCGCGGTGGTGTGCAGCCCTGGCAGCCATTTGTTGTGCCTGCATCCGCTCCATGCTCTCCATTATCTGACGGATTTTGGCCAAATCCTGGCTGACATTGCTGGAGCCACTCTGACCAGACAGTTGTTGTTGTCTCAGAATCATGACTCCAGCAATGTCAGCCATGGACCATTGGAGAGCATCGAGCGGGCTATGGGTGTCCGTGATCTTCTGTATGTGATCCCGGATGGGACTCAGACACCTACGTATGGCATCAAGTTTGTCTGCCAGCCTCTCAAACCCCACCCGCACTTGTTCAGCCATCTCCCGCTGGACCTCTAGCACACGGTGTTGGAAGGCCAGATGTGGGTCCTTGAGGTCCTGGGAGCCAGCTGTGGCGGGGGGTGCTTGCTGCTGGTTGGTTTCTGCAGGGGGTGGGGTTGCAGCGATGCTGCTGGGTTGCCCTGCTCCTGGAGGTGAGGTGCTGAAGGAGTCTAGCAGATTTTGAAGTTCGTCCTGATTTATGGTGGGGTAATCATCCTCGTCATCAGTGAAGGTTGGGCCAGTCAGCTGTCCAGGAGGTGGTGTCTTTCCCTCTGCAATGTGATAGGGGAGATACAGTTTAACAGTGTGTTTCATGTATGATCATGCATTTGATGAGTTTACAAGCAGACTGCAGGACAGTGTCCATTCAGACTGTTTTGAGGAGATGCCTATTTGTTGCAGGATAGTGATTATTGTGAGGACATCACGGATGAGATGTTGTTGTTGTACATTGTCATATCACAGTTTACAACTATGACAAATGTGATTGTACTATTTCTACACACAAGCGGCACCAGTTGTGTCCTCTGTTCATTTGTGTGAGTAATGCAGTTTGTACCACATAGTAGTCTATGTTGATGAGCTCAGATTTGTAAGTGTGTGCACTGCATTGTGTGATAGTGGCACCTGCAGCTTGGGCTTTACTGCCTGTTATACCTTTCAGGCAGTGAGCCTTTCACTTCTGTGCATTTACAATGCTGAGATGTTGCAAGCTGGGTGGAATATGGGTCTTGGTCAGAGTTGGGAGACTTGTGCATTGTTTGTCATCAAATGTCTTGTTTACGTCAGGGGTTGTATGTACACGAGGATGTGTCAGAGTGTGTCCTGCTCCTTTAAGGATGTGGTTCACACTCAGCCACCTCAGTGAGGTGGCCTGCACCATGTTAATATGTTGGGCCTGCAGGCATGCTATTCATCATGCACTGTCACTTGCCTTGTCAGTGTGGCTCACGGACACGCAGCTTTGCAGGGTACTGCACATGTGCATGTGTTTTGTGCAAGATTAGTTATGTGTTAGGAGGGCACCCTTTAGGCACATTAGCAATGGGGGCCTACTTGCTATTTCAACATGTGCTGCACAATGTAGTACACATGGGCATCCAGGTAGCTTTGTCTATTGTGATTAGTCTTGTGTGCATGTCGTCCTTCATGTTTTATCTTGCATGCATTGCTTACTGTCCTCCTGTTGGCTCACCCGTTGTGATTATGGTGCAGCGTGAGTTTCTATTGTTATTGCTGTCTGAACAGACAATGTCAACACCCATTACCCTCAAGGTTGACCCCACGTGTGGTGTGTAAGTGGTCCGTGATTTGATGTATGTGCATTTCCTAATGCCTATTTATGGTGCTCAGGCCTTGTCACTGCCACCCTCACAAGAGATAGAAATGGCAGGGTGATGTGTGTTTGTGTATGTGCCACGCAGCTGCTGACATGGATGATACATGCTGTCCTGGTTCTGGTATTCAATGCCTGGCTTAGTGTGTGGGTGATAACTACCTGACTGCATATTTGTTCACTAACACAGTTGACTTACCAGACATTTAAGTTTAATTGAACATGATGGTGTGATGGGCAACTCACATCAGGACTGATGTGGAATGCTGTTTTCTGTATGGCAGATTGTAGTGTAGCTCCTATTTCCCTAATAGGCTCTGCGCATTGGAATAATATACCCTATAGGCTTGACATAGGACTGAGGTCGGTATATCCCTATCGAGTATATTAAACTTAATTACTTGTGCCAGCTAGCTCAGAGGCCACTAGAAACTCCTTGACAAACAAGAAGGGAGTAGTTTCTGGCAGCCGCAAAACATGACCACTTTGTTTCCCTTTAGAATCAGAACGTGTCCCAGAGTCGTGGAAACAATAGATAACTATTTCACTCAGCTCACTCGTGCATGCTTAGTTTTCCTCAAAGTTACACAGAAAGAATAGACGGGCGTTTCAATAAAAGGTTTATTGAACAGTCTTGTTTCTTGTGTAAGTAATATGTGCAGTTACGATCACAAGACAGTATGCAAGATAAATAATGTACAGCGTAAGCAGTAGAAATAAATAATACTGCGCTATCATGATCTTTAGTAGATATTCATTTACATAAATAACACAGACTAAAAATGCGAGTACTCATACGATGCGTTTCTAAGCTAGTTCTACCCCAATGTACCTAACCTAACCTAGGTGTAGGGAGAGGTATGAAGTAGGTGAAGTATTCCTTACTATGGTATACTAAGAGTATGTTAAGTCTAGTATGCCAAGAGTCCCTCTAGGTTCTAGTCAGCTCCATACCTTAAGAATGAGAGAGGTAGGAATCTCTTGCCAGACTCAAACTCCAACACCCCGTGAGGGAAGTCAGATCACTGGAAGCTGGACTCTCTGCGTGCAGGGATGACAGCGTCTTCTCAGTGCGTCAGGCCGGGAAACGCCTCCTCTAGTTTACAAGGGCTAGGGAAGGTATATTTATACCTGAGAGGTACCTCAGAATGTTAGCATTGACGTGAATCGGACAGCGGAAGACGTCATGAATGAACCCCTAAGGTATAACGGTTCATGCATAATAGATGAGTCCTTGAAGAAATCAATAGTCCTGTGCTAGGGAAACTCCCGAAGCCTAAGGGTCTGTTCTTCAAGAACTCGTTGTGCCGTTAGGGTGGACGGATGTCGGAGACCATGCCTTTATTTGGAGTGCACGGTTTAATGCCTAAATAAGGACTGGGATTTTATGCCTATATAAGGGCAGGGCGAATTGTGCCTATATAAGGACATGATACAGGAAAACCTATATACAGACATCCTAAGAGGAATACAACACCCACTCCACTTTCGTGTGTACGATAAGAATATAAATGCTAAACATTTAAAATGCTAAACATAAAATGGAGTACCGCATATTGCTAAAATATTTCTTAAAACCATTTAAAAGGCATTTAAAAAACCTATTAGAATGCAAAAGTACTGTACATTTTTAAGCATTGCTTCTCATTTCAGGCATATATTTGAAAATAAAATGCAATTTGAATGAAATAAGCAGTAATATTTACATGTGACAAAAAAATGATCGATAAGTTGTTCAAAATCAAAAGTCATTTCATGTCATGGAAATTAATGAACTTTTTTAGACTAACACAATGATACAGTGTCTGAGGAAGTACCGCGAAGTCTGTACTATAAGAATAGTTCTACTTCAAGCAGATTGATGTGCCATTTAATTTGAAAAAACGGAAAAAAGTTCAATATGGGAAGAGTTCCAAGTTTTTGAAATATGAAGGCCAAATTGCTACTGCATCTCTGGAACACTGAGGGCTGAATCAGAGTCAGTGTACGGGTCTGGTGTAAACATGAGATCATCTATTTCTGTAGACAAAATATCGTCCACCGTAGTTGGTGACATTCGGAACACCTCGTGTAGTAGATTAATTGCACAGAGATGTGAAGCATCGCTTTCAGCATAGGATGCCGCAGCAATGTTCGCGTCCGTTGTTACCTGTGTGCCTGTAGATCCATCTCGTACCTCAGCAGCAGCCGGAAGCATCTGTGAGATGTTAATGAATGCTGTCATCAGGATGGGCAGGGCCCGATTCACAGAACTAACTTACGACAAAATCCTAAACTTACTACCATTTTGGGATTCACAGAATGAACTTACTCATTTTGGTATTCACAGAATAAACTTACTCATTTTGGTATTCACGAAGACACTTACACATTTTGTGTAACTTACACATTTTGTGTAACTTACTCATTTTGTGTAACTTACACATTTTGTGTAACTTACACATTTTGTGTAACTTACACATTTTGAGTATTCACAGAAGGCACTTACTCATTGATGAGTAAGTGCCTTCTGTGAATACCAAAATGAGTAAGTTAATTCTGTGAATACCAAAATTGTTGTAAGTTCATTCTGTGAATACCAAATTGTTGTAAGTTCATTCTGTGAATACTCAAATGTTGTAAGTTCATTCTGTGAATACCCAAATGTGTAAGTTCATTCTGTGAATACCCAAATGTGTAAGTTCATTCTGTGAATACCCAAATGTGTAAGTTCATTCTGTGAATACCCAAATGTGTAAGTTCATTCTGTGAATACCAAAATTGTTGTAAGTTTAGGATTTTGACGTAAGTTAGTTCTGTGAATCAGGCCCGCAGCCTCTGGGGACAACACAGAGCATGGGCCGTTATCGGGTCCAGCAGAGTATCGACATCCGTTGGCGTAGCTGATGGAAATGTTAGACAGGTGTCCAACACGCATTCTTCACCGCATAGCAGGCATCGTAGAACAGGTAAGATGCAATCTTGCCAGATTGGTCTGAACGACAGGAACCACGTGGTATTAAGTTCCCGTAGACGATTCATGCCCAAAAGCTGTACTATTCGCTCACGGCACTTTCGTTCAAGGAGAGCTTTCTCCATTTCGCTCGGAGTGATGTCTGCGAATAGGCTGGCCATAGCGTAATAGCAGGAAGAGAAATAGAATTCCGGCAACAAGTGCTAGAATTAATGGTATGCCACCAAACACCGAATGTGCAAAGTTCGGGATTATTCCGAGTATTGCCTGGAAAGGTGTTAACAGGCCGGAACAGATGATTAAAGTCTGTATCTCAGCTGAAGTCCTTGCGACTTGTAGATCATAGGTTTCTTTGGCCGAGGTCAAAGGCACTGTTTGTTGTAAAAGCATGGCTTTCATTCTGCTTAAAGTATCAAATCTTATAAAAGAGACGTTCAGCGAAGGCCACAAAGGCGACTCCCTGACTGTGTCTATTGGGGCAAACAATACTTGCATACAGCAAGTGACCCTGGAGTTGACCGTTACTAGATATGGGATGCCTGGCAACATGCCGCAGCAACTCTGATCATTCAACATGAGGTAACTCCCATTAGAAAGTTGGCCAAACGTTGGATTAATCACAGCAGCTGGTGTACCCTGCTGGTGGCAAGACAAATTTGCCACAGAACCATTACAAGCCCCGTGTAAAGAAATGTCCTGACATATTAGTGAACCGCTCAGTGCATTTTTACAGTGTGTACCACTCAGAAACACTTCACGATCCCCACTCCAACATCTATATGTATATGGTAAATTCCAAGATGTCTTAATGTATTCCATACCCAACCTTTCATATTTGCCTGCTTGCATTTGTTTGAGGCAATACTGAAACTGAAAAGTAGTCACAGGTAGTGTGATTTTGCCATGAATACGCCATTCTGTAGCTGGTTTTTCTGCCACAGTGAATGGTAACTTTTCCAGTTTTTCAATGCCCAGCACTGTATACTTTGCTCCTCTCTGTGCCAGTTCGATCTGTTTATCAGTTAGATTGTATTCTGAAAACAGAATTGACGTGTTGATAAAACGCCAAGGCACATAGCCCGCACGCAAAGATTGCAGCGTCCAGCTTAATAACACAATAGAACGTAATTGAGATTGGCCTTGTTGTAACATCGCCAAATCTTGTTCTAGTATGTCGATAGCAGAGGATACAATGCCATCCAAAGAATATATTCTGGAGGACAAAGTTGTTAACCCATTCTCGACCACAGAGAGGGTTTTCTCTAAATTAATACGATCAAGTTCACGTATTCGTTCTGCGGCCTCCATCTGTGACACTTTCCATGCTTCATTATAAGCAGCATAGATGCCGGCATATATGAAACGTTTTTGACGCGGTTTTCTTGGTCCAAGCAAGAATTCCCTAAGGTCTGCGTCTTCTTTAAGTAAGGATAAGAGTTGTTTCACATCCTGTAGTGTAGATTTCTGCAGCCAATCGAGGCACAATTTACCTACACTGTATGTTGTTACTACCCCCGGATGCTGTCTTTGGACGTATCTTGGGACTGGCCTATGAATAGTAAAGCCCTGAGTTTTATTCAGGAATCTTTCCTGACAGTTGTTCGTGTCTGTGGGCCAGATCAACCATTTTCTCCAATCAGGATTAGATCTGTTGAGTTGTAGTATTTTGTCAACTGTAACCGCTGCCTGTGTAATATTATTACTTAGAGGTGTTGGTACAGAAGGTGTTTTCATCTCTTTGATCTTGGCTAGACCAAGACAAGATGTTTGTTGGACAGTTTCATTCAAAAACATTATTTGTTCAGGGATGATACAGGCTCTAAATAAAGCTTCTATCCCCTGTACTTGCCAATTTTTAGTACCCCAGACAGTTTTTGTGTCTATTGTGTCTTTCCAAAAGTCGAAACCCTGTCTAGACAGTTGGGCAATAAATGCTGCAGAATAAATCTGTTTTGTATTTGTTAACATAATTTTCAGTCCTGTTTTGTTTACATTTTTATAGTAAAATGTTTCTGGATCAGATGTATTGTAACCTGAAAAATATGGAAACTTATTAACAAATGTTTTTGAACTACCTTTTGGTGGTGTAGGACAATGCTCCCATTGGTTAAACATAAACACATTTCTAGGGTATGAAGATTTATGCAAATAATGATGACCATAGTGGTTATAGCAATACAGCTGTTCATAGTCTGATGAACCCTCTAAATATTCACTTTTAGAAAATGCAGCAGAATTTTCTAGGTCAAACATTAATATCGTTAACAGTCTCAAAGTCCCAATCATCTGAATAGGTACTGGACGAAATGAGATCACTTAGTGAAATTTTAAACAAATGTGGAATGTTCAATTGTTCCGTCGGGCCGAAGATATCAAAATCTGTTTTGTCCCACACGATATCATCCTGTATAGGAACGGCTGTGATGTTCACTGTTGACAAGTCTCTTGCTTCACGATGGGAAGATTTATGAGGTTTCAAAAGTAAGTTCACATCTTTTCTTTCATTGTTCACATGGATGTATCTGCCATTTATAAGCACGCTCATAGTCATAACCAAAGCTAGCCAAAGCAGGAAAACAAATATTCCAGAAATAATCAAGAGTTCAATCCATGGTGAAACCAGATAAGTCTTTTTCAGAAAGTGAAGAAAGTCTTGTACTTGCTGCTTGAATTATGATGTTGCTGGCGTCGTTTCAGGTTCACTCGGATCTTCTGAGAACGTATCAAAGTTAATGAAATAGCCAGAAGCAGTTCTGTCAATTGTTGGAATTGCATCAGGATTTGTAGAAATCGCTGGAACCAGTTGATCACTTGCTACATTGGTGTAGACAGGTGTATTTGGACAAACTGTTACTTGATTTCAAGAGGGATGAGTTCCATTGCATTGTTGCTTAGTCCTTCATCTGTTACTGCTGAAGTCCCAATTGTTATCAGTCTTTCAGTCTGAACCTCTTGGATAGTAGCGAGAGGAGTGCGTCTGCTACTAGGTTGGAGTCCACGAGGCCTACTATTTAGTATTGGCCACATACTGTGGTTTGATGAGGTCGATGGACACAAATATTTTCTCCTTTCTTCCAGCAAGGGGCGGCAGAAGTACTGTTCTTGTTCCTTGAACTGCTAGGACAGGTACTGGTTGTCTGTAAGAAGGTCCAAATTACCTCTTGTCTGCAATCTTTTCTCTGACTAGATCCCCAACTTTTGGAATCCAGACAGGCCTTGCTGGGACCGCCGTTTTTTCCCCAGTGGTGGTTGGCTGCAGGAATACGTTGCTTTGTTTCGATCTTAATTCATTGAGTTCCTGTAAAACAGACAAACGATCTTTGATATCAAACGGTTTATTTTCCACCACTGTGCCTACGTGATCGAGGTCTGGTACCCACATTCTTGTCCCAAATAGAACCTCATATGGAGTGATCCCCCCCTAGAGAACTTCTTGGCAAGTTATTTAATGAGCGTTGGACCCCATAAAGATGTTTGACCCACCCATCACCCGAACCTAATACCCTAGCTGTTATAGACTGCTTTATGTCCCGGTTTTTCCTTTCCACAACCGAATTTCCCTCAGGATGGAATGGAGAGGAGTACCGCAATGCAACGCCCAGACTGGCCATGGCTTCTTTGTAAGCCCGAGAGCTAAACGCAGGGCCTTGGTCAGAATGTAGCGTGCCTATTGCGTATGTGCCGATAAAGACTCACAAATCTTTTATAACAGTTCGAGCATCAGCCGAGCGCTGAGGCCATATCCATAGGAACCTTGATTCAGTATTTGTGGGATTGCATTTGTCCAGAAGGACACATGCGCGTAGATAGTCTAATGCTGTCTAACAGTGGTGTCTGTACTGGGCAGCTACATTCGTAGCATGGTGTCTGGTGGCTTTCTCGCTGTAATTTACAGTCTATGCAGTTATTGATGAAGATGTGGATTTCTGTATTCATCCCAGGCCACCAGTACATCTCTTTTAATGTCAAAATTGTCTTAGAGATCCCTTGATGTGACAGACCCTCCCCCAAATGTGCTTTATAAATCAAAGCTGCTCTACGTTCCATGTTTGGGATTACCCTATCCACCACTCCAGGGATTCGAGCAAAAGGAACGCTGTTCGCATCAATTACATAAGAGTACTTGAGTGGAAACGTTTTTGGTAACGCTGCACCACTGCCTTTGCTTGTAGCATTGACAGCCAACATTATCTCGCTGTCTATTTTTGTTTTTGAACGAGTGATTGCAGCTACGGAAGCCGTCTGAACAGCCCCCTTTGCGGCTTCGTCAGCCAATGAATTCCCAGCAGCGTGAACGCCATCACGTTGATGACTCAGTGTGTGGATCACGTGAGCCTTTGGTAGTTCATTTTTTAACTGAACTAATTGTTCCCAAAGCGTTTTATGCTTTATTGTGCCACCTTTCGCATCTTTGAATCCATTTTCAAGCCAGTTTTGTATATATTCATTATACGACTGAACACAGTAAAAGGAATCGCACACTATTAGTGTGGGGAATTCTCGATCTGTACTTTCAAGTGCCAGTTTGAATGCTTGTAGTTCAGCTCGCTGAGCTGTACAATCTCCTAGAGATTGAGTTTTTGTGACCATAGGTCTGAAGATGCCATCTCGCATGTGACCTTTAACAATTGCACAGGCTGCACTGTAAGCTTGCTTACCCCCTGTTGCGGGTTGTGTGGATCCGTCAGTGTAAATTATGAATTCGTACTGATCGAGAGGCAGAATTTCAGTGGGCAGAGGACATTCTTGTTCATATTGCAGGAATGCTTGTGTTTTTAAATCAGGATCAAAAACATATTCAACATCTGTTGCAGCAAGAGAATTAACCCACTGTATCCATCTTGGATGTAATGCTTTAGCATTTGGAATGCTTGCTTTTGTGACCGCTTCTAAAGCCGGTACCGGGGTTACGACAATAATGCGTTTCCCTTGTGCTAGGGCTCTTTCTTTTGCTACAGTGGTTTGAACTGCTGTCAGAATTTTTTCAGTTGAAGTGAAGCGCATTTCCGCTTGTGTGTACAAAGGAGATTTGTATGCGATTGGTATTTTCTCACCCTCATTGAAGGTTAAGTAGGTGAATCCGCATTGACCCGAAATTATTCGGATCACCAGGTTGCGTTGACTTACGCGTGTTTGTAAGTGATTTGTTGCTAACATGTTAGCCTGTAGTGAAGGCAAGATTTCTGTGTGTTCTTGTGTCCAATTCTTGATTGAGTAATCAGGTTTGATTAATGCGTAGAGAGGTTTAACCCTCTTCGTAATTTAGAATGTATGTTCTTCCAAAATTTAGGAAACCAAGGATGGATTGTAAGTTTTTTAGCGTTTTTGGAGGTTGGAGCAGCGCACACTTTTCTAAAAAGTTAGCTGCCAAGCTCTTGCCTTTACTTGAAAGCTCATATCCTAGGAATAGGACATTGAGATGGGCAATTTGGGACTTTTTAAAGTTGAACTTGTAGCCCTCAGAGGCGAAGCCCAGTATAATGGTGCTCACCCTGTTCAAGTGTTTGTCCAGGTCATCGTCCGTCAGATATATGTCATCGACATAGGACAATGCCTCATTGTCATAAATTTGTAGTAACTCTGTTACTCTCGCTGAGAATAACCCCGAGCTGTTCTTGAACCCTTGTGGGAGTCGACAAAATTGACGCTGGGTCCCCATTATGGAGAATGCTGTTAAGTACCTGCTTTCAGGTGCTATGTTTTGACAAAAGAAACCATTGGAGATGTCTAATGTGGTTTTATATTTTTTACGCACAATGTTATTCATTAATGCTGTGCTATGTGCATTTTGCACTGCAAATGTTTTACAACAAGTGTTTAAGTGTCTGTAATCCAAAACTAGACGATAGGTGTTGTCTGGTTTGGAGACAGGAAACAAAGGATTGTTCATTGAGGAGGTGCATGTTTCAATCACCCCTTGGTATTCAAATTGATCTAAGATCTCCCTGACCTGTTTTTTAGCTTCTTGCTTTATTGGATACTGTCTTTGTGCAGTTGTTTCATGTTTCAGATGTATTTTATGGTGAGGTGAGTCTTCATCCCATCCTACATGATTTTTATATAATGCTGGGGCCTGGGCTACTGCCCATTTCCTGGCATAAGTATATTTTAGATGAATTGGAATATGGTTAGAGAAGGAAGGCATAATAATGTCT
Organism: Calotriton arnoldi; assembly: GCA_963921515.1. NCBI lineage: Eukaryota > Metazoa > Chordata > Amphibia > Caudata > Salamandridae > Calotriton > Calotriton arnoldi. Next base: position 981,560 of record CAWUFW010005848.1, read on the forward strand.
TCGCCATGTGGGCACTCCCTGACAAATTGTGGTGGCCAGTCTTTTTCTGCTAGAAGTATGTCGTAACCCCTTGAAAGTTTTTCCCAAAAGAGTGCTTTCACCTGTCTAGGTATGTCTCCCTCCATTCGGAGTGTTATTTCATATAACCTTTGTGGAGTACTAACCCTGGTGTCTACAGTCTCAACTGTAATGTACTCATTCAAGTCCACTATCTCCAGAAGTTCCTTCAGGTTCTGGCGAACTATTGTGACTTCTGCTGCACTGTCCAGCATTGTCTGAGCCCATTCTCCGTTCTTGAGTTGTGTTCTCAGTATTCTCGGCATGTCTGATCTTCAGACCTGCTACTTTCTTTTGGAGAATTGAGGTTTTGTTTTATTTTTTGTAGCGTGTTTATCTTCTTTGGATTTCACGCGTTCTTCTCTATTTTCTGATCATCCTCTTCTTTCCGAAGTCCTTGACGAGATCTGAAAGGTACGAGAGGAACGTGTATCAGTATCTTGATACCTGTCAGGTTTTCTCAAATTATCCCTATTCCTGAGGTTATACCTCCTTTCAGAGGGCTCCTTTTGAGGAGACCTACCTCGGGATTGAGAACGTTTCTCGTTTGAATTTTGTTTATTAGTCTCCCACTTCTTTTTAGAAGATGTAGGAGTTTGTTTAATAGAGTCCTTCTCAGGACTTTCAGATAGTTTCGGCTTCACTGGTCTTCCACCCAAACTATCTCTGCCTAATTCTGCATAAGATTGTTCAATTATTCTGGGTTGCTCAGTTTGATGTTCTGTAACATCGAATTCCCTTAGTTGAGACCTGGTCGAAATTCTTCAGTAATTTCATACCTAAATTTAGAGCAGGCTCTGCCCCGTATTCGTTTTGAATTTGTTTCAGGACATCAGGTATTACCGCAATTGATGGAATACCATGTGTTTTATTATAGATGGCAGCAAAGACTGAGCCCCAAGTGGTGCAGTCTTCCAGTTGTGGTGTGATCCCCATCGGTAAACTGATTGTTAGGATTCTGTGTTTCTCATACGGGCTAGTATTTGGAAATACTGCTTCGATTTGAGTAATTTTTTGAGCTATCCAGAATGGAATTTGCTCACGTTTTGTGGGCATTTTACCCATGACTGCGTATAGAGTCTGTGGTGTAATTTTAATGTATTCCCCTGTTGGGGAGTTTGATTTGGAATGGTTATTGGTGGTTGAACTGTGAAAGTCCGCATGACATATTGGACCAATTGTCTGTAGATTTTATTAACTCTGTAAGTTGAGTAAGTAATTCCTCGTCTGACATCTCTTCAATGTCAGGATGAGGTGTGTAGCCGGCTAGAATCGGCCATGTTGCTCCTGGTCTACCTAGTGGACCGAGCCTGGTAATGTTTTTGTGATGTTTTAGGGCGCCTTTAAACTAGAGCTGATGCTCCTGGTATGTTAGTGGAATGTCAATATCCTCGAAAGGAATATATTCCTCTGGTGGATCATCTTCTTTGTAGAAGTGAAACATGTGTGTTACTGGATTGGATTCAGGAAATATTACCCATGAATAGAATACCTCTGTCTGAAAGGATTCGTGTGCCTCTATCACGAAAACTGCTCTACCGCCTCTTGGTGGTAGGCCGTGTTTTATGAGTTTTAGAGTGATGGCTCTTCTTAAGTTTGGAGGGATGTTTATGACACCCTCCTCGGTTTCAATTAAACCTGTAAAGTTAAAAACTGCTATGGCTGGGACAGCCGCAGCTCCACCGTTTCCGGTGGCATCGTCCCCGTGTATGGACATTTGTTTTTTGAAAAATGTAGAACAAGTTTCAAGGAAACAAAGATAAGGTGCACAATAATTTGGAACACTGTATCCTTCAACGTTGAGCAAACCAAACAGCTAATATATAGGGTGTTTCCCTATGTAGCCGTGGTGGATACTTAACCCTGCCCACTCCAGACGTCTTTTGGAGTATATGGGTAGGGGTCTCTGAGAGAAAGAGCACAGCTGAGTTACTCAGTATCTAACGTTAAATTACCGCCTTACCAAACCATTGGGCACCATGTAGTGTAGCTCCTATTTCCCTAATAGGCTCTGCGCATTGGAATAATATACCCTATAGGCTTGACATAGGACTGAGGTCGGTATGTCCCTATCGAGTATATTACACTTAATTACTTGTGCCAGCTAGCTCAGAGGCCACTAGAAACTCCTTGACAAACAAGAAGGAGTAGTTTCTGGCAGCCGCAAAACATGACCACTTTGTTTCCCTTTAGAATCAGAACGTGTCCCAGAGTCGTGGAAACAATAGATAACTATTTCAATCAGCTCACTCGTGCATGCTTAGTTTTCCTCAAAGTTACACAGAAAGAATAGACGGGCGTTTCATAAAAGGTTTATTGAACAGTCTTGTTTCTTTTGTAAGTAATATGTGCAGTTACGATCACAAGACAGTATGCAAGATAAATAATATACAGCGTAAGCAGTAGAAATAAATAATACTGCGCTAGCATGATCTTTAGTAGATATTCATTTACATAAATAACACAGATTAAAAATGCGAGTACTCATACGATGCGTTTCTAAGCTAGTTCTACCCCAATGTACCTAACTACTAGGTGTAGGGAGAGGTATGAAGTAGGTGAAGTATTCCTTACTATGGTATACTAAGAGTATGTTAAGGCTAGTATGCCAAGAGTCCCTCTAGGTTCTAGTCAGCTCCATACCTTAAGAATGAGAGAGGTAGGAATCTCTTGCCAGACTCAAACTCCAACACCCCGCGAGGGAAGTCAGATCACTGGAATCTGGACTCTCTGCGTGCAGGGATGACAGCGTCTTCTCAGTGCGTCAGGCCGGGAAACGGGCTCCTCTGAAGTCGAGGTCTCCTCTAGTTTACAAGGGCTAGGGAAGGTATATTTATACCTGAGAGGTACCTCAGAATGTTAGCATTGACGTGAATCGGACAGTGGAAGACGTCATGAATGAACCCTGTCTGTGGGGCCTCATGGCTCTACTGTGAAAATTGTACATAAAGATGTGCACTCGTGGCCCTTGTTGAATCTGCACTCCTATTAGAGAACAAGTGCTGCAAATGCTAACTATTTGAAGGAAATGACAAAAGACAAGCTTGTACTTATCCCCAAACAGGGTAAGTTGAATCACTTCACAAAATCATTTGTATCACAGGTGGCACTTAACTTTCCATGCCATTGGTGTATTTACGCAACATATACTATAGCCTTATAGAAAATCTAATTGCACAACTCATGTTTAAACTAATTTAGACATATTTAAAGGGGGAGCACAGACACTTTGCTCTTGTTTAGCAGGGATAAAGAGCACAGATTTCTAAAATCCAGCAAAACAGATAGGGAAAACTTTTTTTTTTAGGGGGGCATCCCACAACAATTGGCAATTTCCTAGAACTAGCAACACTCAAAGTCAATGGAGGGGAGGCAGCCTAACGGAAAACAAGCTTAGAAGACGGCAACAATTGAAGAGGTATGGCTCTGAACCCACTGAAGCTCAATAGGAAACCCAACTGGATTGACGAATATTAAATCACCACCTCTGTGAATGGCTAAAATGCCAAGCCATTTGACTGAAAGCCAGGGTATACCAACGAAATAGCAAAGCCAGCTGGATTGACTAATATTAAATCACCACTTCAGTGAATAGCAAAAATGCTGAGCCATTTGACTGAAAGCCATGGAATGCCAGTGTATTAACTAAAGTGATGTATTTCTGGTGAGGTATCACGGAAGCTGAAGTGAACTTGTTACAGGATCCTAAATCTGAACTCATATAGCTACCACTTTACAATCTCTAGGGGATTAGGTTGATATTAACCCAGGAGGACAAACAGAATGGCAACATAACACATATGAGAAGAGGATGAGCATATGTGAGAACATCTGCCATGGATGAGGTTAACTGCAAGTAGAACATACCGCATGGTGTTGATTCAATTAAATGGGAATGGCACAAACACTAATGGGCACTTAATGACTGCCTTTGTTTAGATTTGTTGAGTTACATTTTATGGGAGCTTGGGTGGATCCCAGTCAGAGGACAGTTGCTGACATTCCTAATGGGTGGTGGTGGCGCAACCATCCAGGTTTATGTAACTGATACTTTACGCTTAGCAGTGTGGTGTGCAGGGAGGTGTATAAGGGTTATGAGTTGGTCATGTTCAGCAGTTGCCTGGTTACAGGTTCTTCAGACACATTGAGAGATACCTTTTGACTGGTCGTTCAAACTACAGACAGAGATGGTAATATGACCAGGGTGCACCAAAATTATAGCAGGAAGTGGATCAAATTCCTTACATGGAACATCAATAGGCCCCTAGGAAAAGTTGAAACTGAGGGGTGATGTTGTGAGCTGCAAAACAACCAGGCTTGGATATCTTTATTCTGAAAGAAACTCACTTCAAATTTATCTTTATTGTTTGATTACTTAAAACCATAACAATTTTAAAAACGTGTAATTCATGTATACAAGAAGCAAAGTTTTAAAAGACACAAATTGATACAGAAAGAGTGCAATGATCTTTCTAAAAAATGGGTTATGATTAAAATGTCCAAAAATTGATTAATTGCTTGTAATGTTCGAAGCCTTGGTTATCAAACGGTTGTGCCGTCGCTTTTAAAATCTGGAAAGGGACAGCTAGACATATATTTTCGAAAAGTCATATAAGAAGGTATGAGCAATTAATATTAGGCGAGAAGCAATGTTTGAATAAACAACACTGGAAGATCAAGGGATCATAAATTGGTCAAAGGGCGGCATGATGGTGCAACCAGAGGGAGGGAGATTTGCGGCCCTGTTTTTCCCAAGTGTTTTGGCCGCTCTGGTAACAAATTTGGTGAACCGAATGTTCAGCTTCATGTTTTCTGAGTTCATGGCAGCTATTATAGCCTGTCGGCATGTGCGAGCTCCGAGTTTATTCCATTCATCCCGCAGTAAGGTCCTTCTGTCTTTGAGCAATGCGGGACATGCGCAGGCTATATGCTCCATTGCTTTAGAGTGGTAGCTGCACTCCCTACATTTGGTACTAACACGAGGGCGCCGCCATTCAGGTAAGTGCTTTAAAAAAGGCCATTCTCCCATCCTCAGGGCCATAAACTTTAGCTTCCAAAAAGGTGCAAACGTGCTTGATAAATAAGATGATTCGGCCCCCGGTTTGAAGTCAGAAATAACCGCCCAGGCGTGTTTCCTTCTAGACAGTTTTACTCTATCGGAATGAAAAGTCCACAGCCGGACACTTCTCTTGATGACAGACTTTAACCCCAGCTGAGATGGATTTGTCCCCCAGTATTCCTTGACACCGAGTAACTGCAGGGAATGGTCCAGATGGCGCCGATGTTTTTGGCTAGATTGGCTGGTCGATATTTCATTCCAAATTCTAGCCTCCAGGCTACCTTCCCGGGAGTTACGCAATCTGTTGCAGAGCTTAATAAACGCGCCGGCCTCGACGCCGTGATGATCTAATAAGCCGAATTCAAGTCTAACTTGGGCTGTGGATGAGGATCTTGGCAGGCGCCATGCTAGTTTGAAGGTTTTGGGGGTTAATTTATTTAGTGGAATACTTATTGCACCCATCATGATCTCATGCCCATATGATAGGGAGTTGGTAATCTTTGCCTTCATCACCTTTAGCAGTGGAGTTAGGCTTGGGCCGAGAAGCTGTTTCGAGAGTTTCGCTGAGGCAACCTCAAGTGACACGGCTTTAGCCCTTACTGCCTCTTTCTGCTTTACAAAGGAGCCTCTGGTGTCCAGGAAAATTCCCAAGTATTTGTAATGGGATACTGTTTCAATATTTTCATTATTGAAAAACCACCCACCTCTCTGCTGCTTCCCCTTCCCAAAAGAAATTGTTTTTGTTTTTGACAGATTCAATTCAAGGGAGTTATTTTTTGTGTAGGGGAGCAGCTGATCGAGTAACCTCTGTAGTCCTACCTTTGTGTGACTTAGTAACACGGGGTCATCAGCATATAACAGATTGCTAATACGGGTACCATCTATTTGGGGGGGGGGTGGGAGTTAACATTGTTGAGTATGGGAGATAGGTCCGAAATGAACAGGTTAAAAAGGAGTGGAGCCAACACGCAACCTTGTTTGACACCACTTGCAGTCTGAATGTTTCTTGAGACTTGAGAGCCTTCTGCCAACTTTATTCTAATCCAGGTATTCGAGTGGAGTTGGATTATGGGTTTTAAGAGAGCCGGAGGGATACCACAGGTCTCTAATTTTTGCCATAGACGGCCCCGTGGCACCCGATCAAAGGCCGCTTTGAAGTCAACGGAGCAGCAGTGAAGTTGGTTACATTGGAATGCCGCTTTTTCCATCAAAACGGATAATGCGAATAAGTTGCTTGTTGTTCCTGAATTAGCCACAAAGCCGGTCTGGTTAATGGGGAGGCGCTTTGTATTTTCAGCCCAGTAAAACAGCTCTTCCAGTACAATACTGGCATAGTATTTAGATCCGACATCGAGGAGAGCTATCATTCTGTAGTTTTTGGATCGTTTCTCCTGCCGCTTTTATAGATAGGGTGGATGATGGCACCTTTCCAGGACCCTGGGATGTTGTGATTAAGCCTGCAGTATGCAAACAGGGGAGCCAAATGTTCTGACCACAAGTCTGCATCCGATTTAAACAGGGCCTGGGGAAGACCGTTAGGACCAGGAGCTCCTTCTGACCTAGCATTACTAATTGTGCGAGCAATATTGTTTCCGAACTCTTCTGGTGCCGTCAAAATCTCCATTGTGGGATCTTCACACTTATCCTTTCTATCAATTATTGTTACTTACAAAACGTGATTAACTAAGTTGTTAGGAGCAGTCTTACCTATGCGTTTGGCTTCAGAGGGTGGTGACTCTAATTCGATTAATGGAAGGGGGCTAGAATAACCGTCCCTGCTTGTATGTTCGCTAAAATGATTTGTTAAAAAATGAGTCCATTCTTCTTCACTTATATTTGCGCTGCCGTGCCCACTTCCACCTAATGGGCCCCTGTTCACTAGAGACCAAAATAACTTTGTATTGGAATTCTTGCCAAAATTGATCGGATGCTGTTTGTTTGTCCCTGTGTATGGATGACTTGAAAGCTTTTTGCGCTTGCTTGTAGTTGTTAAATAGGATTGCATTTCCTGGGCTTTTCCTAGCCAGGCGTAGAGCCAAGTTTCTTTGAGATTTTAACTTTTTTGTCTCTAATGAGATGCGAGGTTGTGTTATGTGTTGCCGGATACGACTCATGGACAGAAATTCATTAATTAATCGATTTACAAAAGCTCCCCAGCCATCAATAATGACAACATCTTTTTCACTCAATAAATATAGAAAAGATCTACATTTTTCCGTTATTGAGAGGACAGCGCTGGACGTCCATTTCATTCTCCTTAGGTTCTCTGAGTGGCAGCCTGATAGCGTGTGTGCAATTACCTGATGACGGGGAATGTTAAACGATAGAGTTATTATTTGAGGTCGATGGTCACTCTCCCCTTGCTGTGCGATACAATAGCTCTTGATCAAGGGAAGCAATTCGCTGCTGCCTAATGTGAAGTCCAGGAATGAGTGGGTTCTACCATTAGTTCTTGTCCAAGCAGGGGGGGTGTCCATAGGGAAACGCCCTTTCAATACGATGTAACCCACTCTGCTAAGCTGAAGGACAGTGTATTCGCCCAATTTCGAGGGTCTGTATCCTACGGGTATTGATTGTGAGGCAAGATGCGGGGGAACCGATGGAAAGGCGATCCCCAGGTCCTCAGACGAGTTTTGGAAAAGGTTTGTGTTAAAATCTCCGGAAATTATACAGGGTATACTACGCTTAATATGTTGCAAACAATTTCGATCAGATGATCCAGTTTGGGTTTTTTCTCAGTAGTACACGGAGAGATGCAGACTTTGAGCAGGAGTAACTGCCTATCTGAAGTGGGGCTTCCAACCACAATACCGGCAACCCAGTCTACTTCAAATTTTAGCTGTTTGATGCATGTGGACAGTTTAGTAGTAGCGTAAATCAAAAGGCCACCACGCAGTCTGCCGTACTTACACAGTCTTGTAGCGGGAGACATAAATTCCAGGTAGCCTTCAATAGGGATGCTAGTTGCTGACCAGGTTTCCTGAAGAAGTATAATGTCATAGTTTTTTATAAATTCTAGTGTGTCTTATGATTGGGATTTCGTCAAAAATCCATTGATGTTCCAGGAACATATTGTTACTCCATGATCAGTGTTGTTTCAATCGTTCCGACGCCGGGATAGGGCTGCTGGCAGCCATGACCAGTCTGCTCTTTGTGTGACTTGCTGGTCAACACTTTGCTCGACGTTGCCAACTGGAGAGCGGCTTCTGGCTGACTTTAGTACAGAGAAGGGAAGAGAACTTGTACTGGAAGCTTGAGCCTGGATGGTTGCGAGTGTTGATGGGGAACGGGGGACGCAGGGCGTTGTTATGATAATTCCCCAGTTTTTGAATTGATTGACTTTTGATTGAACCAGCTCCCTTATGGCAGAGGACGCTAATGTAATTAGGGTTGATTCTCCTGCTTGGATACCGTTACTTGGTTTGAATTCAATGGCAATTATATCTTTTGATTCCAGAGTGCGTAAATCCGGAGTCGATTTGAAGAGTCTGAGAATATTCCAGCGGTTTAAGATGTCATGCGGGCCTTGGGAGACGTACTCTGGAGTTAACAGCAATTTGATCTCGATGCTGTCGGTAGCTAGGTTGTAGACTTCCACTGCGGTTAGGGACTCAGTTGATTTGAAATTTGCGTCTGATGTCTGTTGAGGAATAGGTATGGGGAGCAAGAGGGGTACTTGCTCACTAAGGTGATTAGTTGTTGATGAAATGGGGACTGTTTTGCACAAGGGCGCCAAGGCTGGTTGGCTAGGTGGAGTTGTCGAATGCAGACCGCCGTGGCCTTTGCTGAGGTTGGCTGCATAATGCAAGCCTGATCTGTTGTTCCCGGCTGGAAGTAGGGGAGGGGCTCTGATGGCAGGGCATGGCTTTTGAGGATTCGTAATTGAGGCTGGCGTGTTAGCAATTGCCGGCTCCTCAATAGTTTACGGTTGACTGTTTCCTAGTGTTGCTTGGTAAATTGGATGCAGTGAGTGCCTTAACACATGAAGTGACTCTGCTGCTAAAAAACAATTCGGTTTTAAAAATGCTTTTTGAGGCATTAAAGTCTGAGCTGCTGATAATGAACTGGTACTGATGCTGGGATCTATGAGCGAGTCCCGTGATGTCACAGGTTTGTTTTTTGAGAAATAACTACTGATGATATTTTTGGATTCGACTGTGTGCCTGTTACGGGATTTCCGGAGTCTTTTTTTTTTCCCGTTTAGACAGCCGATGGGTGTGTTGTTGGTGTGGTGATACGTCGGTGGTTGCATTAGAATCAACTGTCACCATGATTGATGGAGAGGGGGCTCGTGTTTGATCGGTTGTGGGGTTAGACCCCAAGACCTAGCCCAAGAAGGGTGCCTGGGGAGGGGGGTCAGAGTGCCCGGATGTTGGTAGCTTCTTTAATTTCTGTTAATACTGACAAGAGGAATTGAGGTAGTAAGGATAGAGAGTCAATGATGGGAGAACAGCAACATACTGATTGGACTAATTGAACTTGAGATTGGGCTTTTGTTATCAACGAGTTGAGCGCCTCCAATTTTTGATCAATCCTGGCGGTGTACACAGTGAGAGTGTTTAAAAGGTCCACCTGCAGGTCCATTTTATCTGAATGGTAGGTCAGTGCTGACACTGTAGATTGAAGGGTTTGAAGAAGTTGTGACCAGAGCACGTTTAAATCGGGCGGTGGGAGTCTTTCCTGATCTGTGGACCTTTTAAGTTTGTTGGTAAAAAAAGACAGATCGAGAGATGTATTGGTCTTGATATTGTGGTCACTACCCGAATGAGCCTTTTGGTGGCATAGATTGACAGTAAATAATGAACTGATTGGGGACGACATTTTAATGTTACTTGGATGGGTGCTTGCCAAGGTCATGACTTGTGGAATGAGGACTTTGGTGCTCCCTGCTGGATGATCCATAGGAATTGGGGACTTGGTTGCTAAAGGAGAAAACTGGCTTGGATTCTGAACAGGACGAAAAGTTGACAGGGGGTCATCGCTTGCAATGAAAGTTGGTGGGGAGGCCAGCGCAATAGGAAAGTAAGCATCTTGTGAGTCAAAGAAGAACTGTTCAGGGGCCTGGAGCGGAAGAAGGGCTTCAGGGGCTTCTTTTAAGTAAAGTTCGGCCCTTATTGAGGAACCTAATGACGATGAGCTCGGGCCTGTCCCACCAGCGGCCACGTGGATCATGGGCTGAACCAGTATTTGATGCGGGACTGGGGCTGGACTGGTTCGAGAAAGGATCAAGGGTGTATCGGGTGTACTTAATCTTGGCTTTGGAGCGATAACAGAGTTTCTGAAATAATCCCTCAATGTCACCTTTTTTAACGAGGATGCTGCAACTACTGAAGGTCCCGGTGTTCGTTCCCCGGGAGTAAAGATTTCCTGGTGCTTACCTGCGCCCTGTGTTGCTTGTTGGGCGAAGGTGCCTCGGGAGAACTGGGATTGGATTGGAGATTGCTGGGGTTGTATCTCATTCTCAGAAACTGAGCCAGATTGTGGTTTTGCTGATTTTGATGACGGAGTTAGGGCCATTGCTGCAGCGTCCGAGGATGCGTGGGCGGCCCACGTCTTTAGACTTTTTTTTGAAGATTTAGCTGGGACTTTCTTGACTTTCCCGGATCTCATCGTTTGGGAATTGATGCTGATTGAAGATGCCGGAGGTTGGAAGCGGGGAGGTTTAAATAGCAAGTGGGGGCGCACCAAGGGGGACCACAACCAAATTGACCCAGACTGACCAGGCCATTGCCGCGGCGCCCTGGCCCAACACTCTGCGGCAGAGTCAATTGTGAAGCAATGGGGAGCAAAGAGGAGCGGCAGTAGGCAGATGAGGAGGGAGGGAGGGAGGGAGAGAGAGAGAGCACGGGAGCCTCAGAGCCCTCCTCACCTGCTAAGCTGCCCTGGAATGCTCACCCAGGATTCAAAGTTCTGGAGCTCCGGGTGGATAGGTGAACTGAAGAGTCAACTTTGCTCCAACTCCTCGAACTGCTGTGGTGGCGATGGCGAGGCAATGGAGAGGCGAACTGCAGTGCGTGGCAGGGGAGCAAGTGAGAGGAAGAGGCAAGCGGGGCACACGGGGCAGGGTCACAGGCTGCACCCAATCTAATTGGGCCGCCTTTGCGATCCCGCCATGGGCACACACTCACTGCGGCCACCGACTAATGGCGGCCGCACTTGCAGCTTGCCGCAGAGGCTCCGGCAGGGGCTCCTACAACGGCACTCAGCCGTTGAAGATTGCCACGGCTCCCCCCGCACAAGCGAGAAAATCTTCGGGTTGCTGCTCGCCGCTCGCTTGCTCGCTGGCCCAGAAGTCAACACTACTCCTCAGACCTCGTGACACACACACATGGGCTGGAAACTCACTTGTTGGGAACACAATTTGAATTGTTATGCAGATACGGTTTTGGACAGGTGTTGCATGCAGGTTTATCCAAAGCCTCACAATGTATGGTGTACGGATACTTTTTCAAGACAGCTCCCTTTTCACATAACCAACGTTTCACACCACAGACAAAGCAAATACATAAAGATCTCTGACTTGTTGTGAGGTATCATATTAACAAGCCTTAACATGCATGCCCACCACTATCTAGCATTTTCCTTCAAATGTTAGGTGCACTATTAATCGAGGCCCCACCAGAGCTCACAGTTTTGAGAGGGGAATTCAATAGGGTGATGACTGTGAGATGAATAGCTACATTGTAGTGGCTTTGAGTATTGAGGGTCAGACTCCCTGAGAACTTTCTCAACAAAATACATATTTCAGGGTGCACAGCGTATTTGACATCCATATGAATGGAAGTAGGCATTTTGCTCTGGAGCTCATTGATCATTCTCATGAATTTAGTAATTCTCAGCCCATTCACCAATGTGTGTAAAGATATTGGGACCACATAAAAGTGAGGGGGAGCTCAGCTCATGCTCTTGCTCCAATTAGCCTGATGATTGGGGACAGTGCTGTCTAGCAACTTCGAATGGAACAGTTTGTGGTTGTTAAATATGAAACTTAATGATGTGGTGAGGCAGGAGATCAAACAATATTTTCAGTAAAAAATAGGGATTGTAGATTTGATAGTAGTTCTTTGGAGACCCTTTCAACTCAAACAGTGAGGCAGAGCTTTCTTATACATTACAAAACTCCAAAAAAAAATTAAACAGATAGAAAAGCTCAAGGTGGAATCAGAGCTTTTTACTACTCGATCTGTTGGCGGCCTTTGATACAGTCCCACATGAGAGGCTCCTGAACAGTCTTGCAAACATCGGCCCGGGAGGGACCGCCCTAACATGGATGTTCTCCTTCTTGGTAAATAGATCTCAGGACATCTGGCTCCCACCTTTCTCATCCCCTGTTCCGGCCATTAATGTAGGTGTCCCTCAGGGCTCCATTCTTAGCCCTACCCTCTTTAATATTTAACTATGTCCCCTTCCATTTCTGGTAGAGGAAGAGGGCGCCAAAATTGTTTCCTACGCTGATGACACTCAGCTAATTTTTACATGTGATAAAGGTTCAGACTTTGATGGGGCAATGATTAGATCTTGCCTCATAAAGGTTTTCAATTGGCTTAAGATCAATCAGCTAAAGTGTAATCCTGACAAAACGGAAGTTGTTTTCTTTGGAAAACCGGAAACGCCTGACTGGAGCTCTTGGTGGCCTAAGGATTTGCCGCCCCCGCCCGTAGAAAAGGAGAAAGCCAAAAATGTAGGAATTGTCATAGACAAGACACTCTCCATGAGCTTTCAGATCCAACATCTAACTGGCTCGTGCTTCAGCATACTCCGCATGTTAAAAAAATTCCTGCCACTGTTACCGCTGGAGAGCTGAAAGATCATGGTGCAGGCGCTGGTGACATCAAAGCTTGACCACGTCAACAGCCTGTACCTCGGTCTTCCCATATCCCTGATCCAACGCTTACATGTGGTACAACACGCGGCTGCCAGAGCCATCATGAGACCAAAACTCAGATCTAGTATGACCCCTATTCTAAAATCTCTACACTGGCTCCGCATAAAGGAACGGATTGACTTCAAAGCTATGACCATCTTCTTTAAAGCGTTCTACGGCTTAGGAGCGAGTCAATCGCTACATAACTTCTAGACCCCTAAGATCTTCCAATGCCAACCTGGCCATCGTGCCCAAGATATGCCTTGCCCGTACTGGAGGCAGATCCTTTGGCTTTCTAGGCGCTAAATCGTGGAATAGCCTCCCCGAGTCTCTGAGACTTAACACAGATCTACTTTCTTTCAGGAAGAACCTAAAAACCTGGCTTTTTAACAACTATTGGGTTTTTTCGCTCATCCTCCTCCCGCTGTTTACGCGCCAGGACACTCTAGTCTGAGTAGCTGTGCGCTTTACCAAATACACTATTCCATTTCATTTCATTAACCCCTGAGAGACAAAGTAGGACCATCATCATGATAATACATCTGTATGAGATTGAAACTCCTAAACTGCATCTTAATGGATGAGGCGGAAAAAGCTTGCTTGCTTCTCAGATCTGGCTTTATGGTCAAGGTGATAAGGGCAACAGATTGTCACATTAGCTCAGTAAATGCGAAAGCTAAAACTGCCTTGTGGCAGGCAAAAGGATTTTGAGGACCCCAAGGCACTAGCTGATGACTTCACCAAATCAAATGTTGTATGGTCTTAGATCAAAGATAGGAAAAGAGACTGTGGATAGCTTTGTAGCAAACCTCCCGATTATGGGCATCTCAGAGGCAGAAAACGATCTGCTTTTGGTTAGGGAGGTTTCAGAGTTGATTGGCCAGATACAATCAGGGCAGGCACGAGGACCAAATAGATTCCTGAAAGAATTTATTAAGCTTTATTTGCATCTCCTAGCCACTCATCTATTAGCCTTATATGCTGCCTGCTTGGAAATGGAAGCATTTCCAAAAGACTAAAGGAGGCAAAAATACCAAATTCTGGTAGATCCACAAACCGCTGCAACTGATACAGACCGACATCTCACTCCTGTAGAGTATAAAGTTCTTTCCAAGATCCTGACATATCATGTGATGGCTGTGAATAAGTCACATGTGCACCATGACCAGAGTGGCTTTATGCTACATACGTCTACACAACACAACATTTGACATTTAACAACAATTTGGCATTGTGAGGGAGAAGTCACACAATACTCACAATCCTTCAAGTTGAAATTCAAAAAGCAATCAATTACTTCAATTTTAGTTATCTGTTTGCACTCATTGAATGACTTAACCTTGCCCTTATTTTGTATCGTACAATTTTATTCCATATACCTAAACCCAGGAAAGAGTGCATGGAATAACACACTATTATACCATTTCTCATAGAAAAGGCACACATCAGGGATGTCCAATGTTGCGGCTTTAGCTTGCACTCCTGGTAGACCCACTGGCCAAAAAACTCTAGATGGAGGAGGTAATCTTGATTTAAGTGGACATTAAAGGTAAAACACAGGGTCTTACTATATGCTGACAATGTCCTGATATAACACAGACAACTAGAACATTCAGGACCATCACAATGCAAATAGAGAATGATTTCTGGGCCAGTACTGGATTTTAAGTCAAGTGGGCCGAATCCATGGTATGCTATGTAGAGGGGATTAAACAGATAGAAGACTGTGCCATCCAATTTCAGCTAAAAGTAATGAGAGAAGGGATGCAATATCTTGGCATGTTCATAATAATAAGGAATCCCAGGTGTGAATAGACAATTTAACTCAAATGTTGAAAACAATAAGAAAGGACTTTTTGCATTAGGTACTGCTATCAACATCACCGATCAACTGCTTGGCACTCTGTTAAAATGGCTGCCTTCACAAATATGATATGCATACTGCTGAATGTCCCATACTAAATATAGTCCACACGTAGTAGTGAACTATGGGCAATGCGTGGACACAAATCAGTACATTTCTTAAATGGAGCTGAATATCAACAGGCACCAGCTGCTAAAGCAGTGCTGAATGTGTGGAGGGACTCTCATCCATTTATGAGATGAACGGACAATGGATGAATTGATGAACTGACCAAAGAAACTCAATTTTGTATGGGGATGCTCCTGCCACAGGTCACAGCTCTAGAGGGATCTTCAGGATGGGCTGCATTAGGAGTCACCATATTATCGAATATAACCATACACAGCTCTATGAAGTCATTTGCTAACCTACAAGAGGAATTTGTATTCCTCGAGTCCCATTTCTTTCATTATAGGTAACTCCATCATGGACAACACATTATTTGACCATCTTAGGAAGATACGCTTACCATGTCTGAACTTCCGAACAAAATTATTTTATGAATTTACAGAACCTTCTTGAGACACACACCTTGCATATTTCTATCCTTAAGACTGTTAGATTGCCGTAATACCCCTAGGAAGATTGCTATTTCTACCTGCTTCAAACTAATGCAATATAAATGCCTGCACTGCATCCACTACACCAGGAAAAAGCTTTGCATATAGGAAGGGATTCTTTCCTGATGTGTATGAGGTGTCAGAAGGAATAGAGAGAATGTTTGCATACAATGTAGATCTGTCGGGTTCTTTGTTGCTTTTGGGAGGCACTGGCAAGAGTTTTCCCTGTGTTAATAGGCCATCCAGTTGTGATCATCCCCACCAAGGGGCTCCTCAACATATTAGACACTCTGAACCTAAATAGATACACTAAGGCTTTTATGGGTCTGGGCCTGTATATAGTTAAGATCTATATTGCCCAGAAATGAACAATACACCCAGCTTTGCTTATTGAAGGCGAGCCCCAACTGATGCAGAATCCTAAACAACCCAATTTGCAAAGTTTTTGGATGCCCATAGAAGGATGATATAATATGGGGAATAAGGTTTGAATGCCAAGGCATTCTAGCTTGGGGCTTTCTTTTTGTGAATACAGTGTTATCAGAGGAGTTGATCATGTTTTGAACATCTCGTGCATAAAGGCATACTATACAAACTTGATGCATATATGATTATTTGAAGATTCTATGGCAGGACCGGAGGCTCAGATTATGCTTTTCTTTCCACGCTTTAATTAATATACCAAAATCACAGCAGCCAGAAAAGCACTAAAATTCATTTTTTGTTCCAATTATAAGAAATATAAAGAGAAAAACAACGAAGTCCAACAACGGAACTACAAATCCCATGAGTCCATATGGGGATATGATGGTATAGTCCTTCTATAGTGTCAGTACTGGATAGATAGGGCTTCCATCTTGTATAATCCTCCTCTTTCTTCGCTGCTTCGCAGCCAGTTAAGTCCATATTTTTTTTTTTTCACCTTCCTATATTGTGTGGTTTCGCTTAGATTCTGTGCTTTTTCGGTGCAGCAAAGAGTGGGCTATTGTTATTGAGGGGAGCGTATGTGTACAATTCTGTGCTTGTCTATTTTCTTCTCAGTTTCCTTTTACGGCCGCGGGAGCGTTGCAGCGCTCTTACGCGGCCGGCCCACCTGCAGCGGTGTTTCCCGCCCGCTAGGGGGAGCTCTTGCATCTCGCGGCGCGGTTTCCCTCAGTTGAGGAGCCGCGCTGCGTTGAGGCGAGTCGCCGGAGCCTGTCCCCTTGCCGCCACACTGTTACGCCCTCAGGGGTCTGTACTGTCACAATTCCCTCATTTCACGCCCGCTGGGTCTGTAATTGTCGTTTTACTGCGTAATCGCCTTCGGGCAGTTTTGCCAGCGTTACGAGCGCGCCGGTTGGCGGATCGGCCTAGTCAACTTTTAGAGGGCAGCGCGATCGGGGAAGGTGCAGCCCCTACTGGCTTTGTTCCGCATCAATAATCTTGCAGTCCTCAGGTCTGCCCACAAAAAGGTTCAGCCTTAGTCTGCCACATCATTTGCAGGGGCTTCTTTTCCCTGATAAAGGTATTGTTCCTTTGTTTTGCCTTACAGTCTTGCTAACTGACGCGGTAGAGAGATGGAACAGGGTGCTTACTACGAGGAGGAAGAGTCCAGTCAGTACCTTCCGTTAGACGACGATTTCTTTGAAGCAGTGGACAGCTCTATCTTTAGGTGTGTCACTGAGGTGGTGGCCCCCATGGAAGAGCGGCTTTCCAACCGCATTATTGCCGAATGCGCAAGATTGGCGCAAGCTCAACTAGGGCCCGTCACTCCTGCTCCCACTCCTTTGCTTGAGGGGGGCCCTCCACCGCCTAAGAGGGTATGTGATGAGGGGGTCTTGGATGGGGCGCAGGGAGTGGACAAGGATGCCTTTGAGCGCCTGAGAAGCACTTTCTTGGAAAAACTGTTCCACCTTCCCCTGCGCCACCCCCAACGCCAACGCCTCAGGGTTCTACTGCTCCTGGTTCCCCGTCTAATTATGATGGTTCCCCAGTGGAAACAGACGATGAGGATGGGGCTTCGCGTTCTTGGCGCCCCCGGCCAGTATGACGGCCACGTTGCCTCAGGATGACACGGGTATGCTTAACCCGGATGACATTGTTCACCCGCGTTCAGCAGCCTGGGCACCTGGTGATAAGGTGGCTAAGTTTGTGGCGGGCAGTCTCCGCAAGCCGCTTGAAAAGGAGGCAAGGGGTTGTCTACGGGCGGAGTGTCCACGACCCACACTGGACGGGAAAGGAGCCCTTACTCCAGAACTCGATGCAAAAATGGCTACTTTCCTCGCCAAATATATAAAGGACCTCCGTAAGGGAATTGATCGTTCCTGGCGCTCCTGTCAGGATAAGCTCTTGGGCGCCATAGGACCCTTAACTAAGATTTTGGATATGGCAGAGGAGGCTAAGGTGACGGGCTCTGTTATTTCCCCCGAAGTTCTCTCAAACTGGGCGCAGAGGACAGTAATTTTTATGGGTAACGCCAATTGCACCCTGTCAACTGAACGCCGGCGCTCCCTTTTGATTAAGCTTGACCCAAAGCTGGGCGATTTGGCCTCTTCTGAAGCAGGCGCGGTGGCTCAAGGGGGTCTCTTCGGAGATCCTTTCATAAAAGAGTTGGGCAAGTTTGTAGCCACTTTTACATCCTTGGACAGGGCCCAGTCCAGTATAAAAAAGGTCTTTAACACTCGTTTTTCCCAAGGGGCCGGTCGCTGGAGGGGCCGAGCGACCGGCCGTGGCGGTCAGCAGAACAGTAACAGGGGACAAGGCTCCGGGCGAGGGCAGTATAACTCCTCAGCCAATTATACCAACTTTTACCCCACCAGGGGGCAACGCTTCAGAGGCCGGGGCACTTCAAAAACAACTCTGGCGGTGGCCAGACAAGCGGTAAGTGTTATGCCTGCAGAACAAGTGTGTATTGGAGGTCGCCTTGCAGCTTTCCAGGATGCTTGGGCGGAGATCACATCGGATGCTTGGGTCTTACAGACCGTGAAAGGTTTTCACATAGAAATTTTACGATCTCCCGCAGCAGCAGGCGCTGCCACACCCCATTTCTTTTTCCGCTGCTGATGCCCAGCTGATCGACGAAGAAGTAGCCGCACTACTGAGGAAGGGGGCCATTTGTCGATCGGCTCGGCACCTCAACGGCTTCCTCAGCAACATTTTTTTAGTGGACAAACCCGATGGGGGGAGACGTCCGGTGATCAACCTCAAAGAGTTCAACGGGTGGTTGGTCTACTGACACTTCAAGATGGAGGGGATTGATCTCCTCCGGGATGTCCTCCTCCCCAACGATTGGTTGGTCAGGCTGGATTTAAAGGACGCCTATTTGGTGGTCCCAATCCATCCTCCGCATCGACGGTTCCTCCAGTTTTGCTGGAGAGGTCAGGTTTACGAGTTCACCGCCCTTCCATTCGGGCTTTCAGCAGCACCCTGGTGTTTCACAAAGGTGCTTCACCCGGTCATAGCATTTTTAAGAAGCCAGGGCGTGCGGATGATAGTTTACTTAGACGACATCCTTCTCATGGCCCAATGCCCTCAAAAGCTAACGGCTCAATTGCAGATGACGGTTTCCCTCTTCGAGAGTCTCGGTTTCGTCATCAACGGCGAAAAATCAGTCCTTTCCCCGTCTCAGAGGCTGGTTTTCCTCTGCTTTGTCGTGGACTCCGTCCACTCCACCTTGAGTCTCCCATCGCGGAAGATGGCAAAAATCCGTCACATTTTGAGACAAACCATTGCCAAGACTCACACCTCTCTCCGTCAGATTGCCCACGTTGTGGGTCTTCTTTCCTCATCAGTTCAGGCAATCTTTCCAGGGCCCCTTCATTACCGTGCCTTGCAACGCCTAAAAGCGTATCACCTCAGGAGAGGTCTATCCTACGATCAAACAGTTCCCCTCGCCACGGACGTCAAGGAGGAGATGTCATGGTGGCTCGCCCACATGAAGGCCTGGAACGGCCGAGCTATCTTCGGTTCAACACCGGACTTAGTCATCGAGTCGGACGCCAGCAGATCAGGATGGGGCGCCCCTTGCGGACAATTCTCCACCGGCGGCGCGTGGTCATCAGAGGAGCAAAAGTTGCATATCAACTGCCCGGAGCTCCTGGCGGGGTCATTTGCAGTTCGCTGCTGGACCAAGGATCAGGCCAGTTCATGTGTCCTGCTCAAGATGGACAACGTCTTGGCAGTCCGTTACGTCAATCGCCTGGGAGGCCCTCGTTCCAGAGCCCTGGCGGACCTAGCAAAGGACTTTTGGGAATATTGCCTTGCTCAGCAAGTCTCCGTGACAGCGGAGTATCTCCCAGGTCGAGTCAATCAGGTAGCGGATTGGCACTCCAGGTACCTCAGAGACTCCAGCCGCTGGAAGCTAGAGGTTCAAGTTTTCAACTGGTTGAACAACCTCTGGGGTCCTTTCTCGGTAGACCGTTTTGCGTCTCGCCTCGACCATCAACTTCCGCGTTTCTTCAGCTGGAGGCCGGACCCTTTAGCGGAGGCCACGGATGCATTCCTCCAGGACTGGAGTCAGGAGCAGGGTTATGCATTCCCTCCTTTCTCGATGGTGGTCAGAGCGGCAGCCCGGATCCGAAACGTGGGAGGGGACCTTGTAATGGTGACGCCATATTGGAGGTCTCAAGTTTGGTTTCCAGTTCTTCTGGAACTTTCTTGGGATTCTCCAATCCCACTCCCCCTGCTCCCTCATCTTCTTCGCAATCCGGACGGAGAACAACATCACCTCATTCTCCAAGGCTCTCTCCGCCTCATGGCATGGAGGCTTTCAGGAGACGGTGGTCGCTCCCAGGCCTTTAGGGACTGGCTCAGACTCTCTTATCAAAGGCCTGGGCAGACAGTACCTCAAAGCGCTATCGATCCGCGTGGACCAAATGGATGCGTTGGTGTCTTCGATGGGACTTGGATCCCGTGGTCGCAGGCGTCGTTCCCATTCTAAACTTCCTTGCAGAGTTGGCAACAGACGGACTGGCGTACCGGTCTATTAATGCTGTGCGTTCTGCGATTTCGGCAGCACATTGCCCGGTGGATGGGACCCCGGTGGGGGAACATCCGTTTGTCTGTCGGCTTTTGCGGGGCATTCGCCTATCTTTGACCCCGGAGCCACGGTATTCGGCTCTCTGGGACGTCAATTTGGTTTTAAACCTTTTTCTTTCTTGGCAACCCAATAAGTATCTTTCATTAAAAGAGCTTTCAGCCAAGTTAGCCATGCTTTTATGTCTAGTTTCCTGTCGCAGGGTGTCTGACGTTCGCGCTTTGGATATTACAGCAAGAGTCTTCTCCCCAGACGGGGTTGTTTTTACAGTGGGCCGACGTACTAAGTCGTCGTCCCGATCGATTTCGTACCCAGCCTTTACGGATGTCCCTAAGCTCTGTGTGGTGAATTGTCCTAAAGCTCATGAGGACATGACTCTTGAATTTCGCCCTCTGGGCGAGCAACAACTTCTCATTGCATTAAGAAAACCGCACAAAGCGGTCTCCTCCCCCACTATAGCCAGGTGGGTGCGATGGGTCATGCAGGAGGCTGGCATTGACACAAAGTTGTTTGGAGCTCATTCCGCCAGGGGCGCAATGGCCTCTAAGGCCTTTTCTCTTGGAGCTCGGTTAGAAGACCTAATGCGAGCAGCGGACTGGTCTTCTGATTCCACCTTTAAACGGTTTTACTTCAAACCTGTGGTGGATATTGCTCATTTGGTGGTAAGTAAGCTTTGAACTAGCATAATCTGAGCCTTCGGTCCTGCCATAGAATCGAAATTTGCCTAGCATATGTAACGGTAAGTTTCAATTCTATTAAGGACACGGAGGCGAGGATTATCCCGCCCGAGGCACCTGCCTGGTGTGAACCCACCCGTATTTGAGTAAGTAATAAAGTTTCAGCGTTTTCCTTGAAGTGCACTGTTTGTTCAAGGTTCATTGTCAATGTGATCTTAGTCAAATTAGTCTCTTGGAATCTTACGTGCTGTCCCTCTCTTCTAGGGAATGATGGTTCAAAACAGGACAAGTGATCGGTTGGCGTGCTCACGCGAAGAAAGAGGGGGATTATACAAGATGGAGGCCCTATCTATCCAGTACTGACACTATAGAAGGACTATACTATCATATCCCCATATGGACTCATGGGATTTGTAGTTCCGTTGTTGGACTTCGTTGTTTTTCTCTTTATATTTCTTATAATTGGAACAAAAAATGAATTTTAGTGCTTTTCTGGCTGCTGTGATTTTGGTATATTAATTAAAGCGTGGAAAGAAAAGCATAATCCTCGCCTCCGTGTCCTTAATAGAATTGAAACTTACCGTTACATATGCTAGGCAAATTTCGATTCATCCATATGTTATAACTATAATAGTTTGATGTTGTTCTATGGCAATGTTAACTAAAAATGCTAATAAAAGGTTTATTAACAAAAAAGAAAGGGAGGTAAACAAAAGAAAACTGCATTAGATGGGGGCCAGATAAGAGGTGCTGTTCGCATAGAAGAAGTTTCAACCTTTTAATGGTTACCAGGGAGGGATGGTGCCTAAGCATGGAAGGACAGTTACAAATGCTGGTTGCATTGCCCGAAAAAGACTGAACCTCCAAATGTTCTTGTTTGAAAACTGTTGAATCTAATGAAAACGATTATGCAATTTGATCTAAGCCCTCCAGTCACTTTCAGCTTCTATGTTAAATATCGAGAAGTAAATGCATGCACAACCTTGTGAGTAATATAAGCTATCTTGAAGAGAATGATTTTCACTTTCATGATAAGTCACTGAAGTATGTAACCAAAGTAATATGGTCAAAATATTTTATTTCCAGTGGTGCTGCATGTAACACTGCATTCAGATGTACTTTATGGAAATCAGTCTGAGAGTTGCCATAGTCATAGTCTCTGAGAGCAGAAGGGAGTTTTACAAGGATCTTGAGGACATGTTCTAAAATGACTTGATGAATCCTCAGTGTTGTGGCAATTTGGAGCATACTCTCTTGCAATTGCATTGATTTGTGATCAAAGGTTGAGTCTTTTGTCGAGAATGCAACCCAGTGATTTTGTACTACCAGTGAGAGGGAGTTTGCATTCAAGAATGCTACAACAGTCAATCCAGAATTTGACTTGTAAACTTGAATGTAAAGGCTAAATACAGTCAAATACAGTAAAAAAAAAACCTCTGGGATTAGGTATAGTAAGTAATATATCATCTGTGATAAGCGATATTTTGTGTTCCCAGCCCCCAAATCATATGCCCTCATCCTCTTGAGCCCATCTGATTTTAGTAACAAAAGCTTTTGCTACCAAAGCAAACAGGAGCAAAGAGATGGGAACCCCTGCCTGGTACATCTGGCTAGATGTAATAGGGAAGTTCAGCACCCAATAATCCACACAACCGCTATGGGAGAGGAGTAAGCCACCATTATTTTATCAATCATTTTGAGCCAAGCCTTATTTTAGCTAAAACCTAATTTTAGAAACTCCCAACTGACACTCTCAAATGCCTTTTAAGTGTCTGGAGAGATTACTAGTGCTGGTATGTCTCTCTGGTGAACCTTATCTACCAAATGTGCTAGGCACATGATATTGACTCTCCCTGTTGGATTTGGGTGAATCCAACCTCGTTGAGGTCTATAAGTCTCTGTAAGAGATTCCCTAGTCTCATCACCAGGACTTTGGTGTAAAGTTTTGCATCCATGTTCAAGGGAGCTATGGGCCATTATGATGTGCATAGTGCAGGGTCTTTCCCTGGTTTAAGGAGGAGCATTATCTCTACCTGGTACATAGTATGAGTGAGGATAGTGGTTTTGCAGAAAGAGGTTAAAAGCGATAATAAATTATCGTAAAATAAAAGGAGAAACATTTTATAGGAATTGGAGATGAGGCCATCTGGGTCCTGTGATTTCCCAGTGGGGAGCAATTTAAAAGCTTGACATAGTTCAGTGCTGTCTGGGGCTTCCAGTGCCTCTAGGTGCTGAGGGTCAATAGGAGGCCATTCACAGCCTTTTATATATGCCTGAATGTCCTTCAAGCTTTCTGCTTCCTTTTCATCTAGAGTTTGAAAGAAGGTGTGGAAAGTGACCTGTCTATCTCGTTTTCATTGTGTTTGGGAGGCTGCAGGATAAATTATTTGGTTCTAAACAGCCTGATTTTGCAGCAAGTATAATGGCCACTTTGTCGCCTTTCTCATATAAGAGCTGCCTCATTGTCAATAGGGCTTTTTCTGCCCTATTTGGTCTGTATGCTCTTAGATGGCCTCTCACTATTGCTAGTTTATGTTGTGTAGTTTTGGTGGGGTTTTGCTTAGCAGTGCAATGTAACGCTTCCATTTCAGTTGTAAGTATTGGCTTCTCAAGTCGTTCCTCCCTTGCTCTATCTATAGCAATTGTGATGATAATGCTTAGCTGTTCTGAAGGCATCCAAGAATATATATTTAGATGTAGCCTGCTCTGTGTTGTGCATAAAATAGCCTGAAATAGTAGTCTTTATTGTATGCCTGTTTAAAGGATCTCTTATTATTTGAGGGTTGAGGTGCCAATGAGGGGTGTATTCACTAGTGGGGTGAGCATCTTTCCACGTGACTGCGAGATGTGCGTGGTCAAATATGGATATGTTCAGCATTTTGGCTGATTTCAGAGTAGATAAGAGAGATTAATTAATTAGAACATAGTAAATGTGGGAGTAGGATGCAGGAACATGGGAAAAGTATTGTCTGTGTGCAAATTTCACCGGCATCTATTAGTCCCAACTCGGCTCTTTCTTTTTCAAAAGGGCTGAAATTGCTCTGGTACCTTGGTATATATTAGCTTTTATATCAAGTTCCATGTCCCATGCTAAATTAAAATCCCTAAAATCACCCCCTGTGGCTGTCTAGACGGAATACAGAAAGCCCAGCTGGCACCCAACCCTGACTGAACAGAGATGGCCAGCAGGCACCAAATGGTTGAAGTGAGTAAAGGCCAACTTTCTAAAAGTGGCATTTGCCAAACTGTAATTTAAAATCCAACTTCATCATAAGTTGGATTTTAAATTGTGAGTCCAGTGACACCAACTTAAAAGATCTATCTCTTCACAATTTGGAATTACACTTAAATGATGTAATATGGTAATCCCAGTGTTATCCTGTGGGAGAGATAGGCCTTGCAGTAGTGAAAACAAAATTGGGAGTTTTTCACTACCAAGACATGTACAACTTAAAGGTACATGTCCTGCCTTTTAAATACATTGCACCCTGCCCTGTGAGTCATATATGGCCTAACTTAGGGGTGACTTATGTCTATAAAAAGGGAAGGTTCAGGCCTGGCAAGAGGTTTAACATGCCAGGTCGACATGGCAGTTTAAAACTGCACACACAAGTTCTGCAGTGGCAGGCCTGAGACATGGTTAAGGGGCTACTTAAGTGGGCCGCACAATCAGTGCTGCAGCCCCAATAGTTAAAGAGACAAATGATGGATGGAATGCTGAAAAATGCAAGCATTCACCCCCAGTCACAAAGCTCTGGGTTTAATCCATCGTTCTTTGGCTCACCACGCCACCCCGGTTCGGACCCAGCCATATGCAAATCAGGAAGAGTCCAGCCGAACTTCCAAGCCAGGTCCTCCCTGGACCTGAAACAAGCATCCTGGGACCAGTTTCGGGGCATCACCCCTCATCAGCCAGGCTAGCTTGCAACCAGTGGCGCAGTGAGCACGGGACCCACATCTGGGCAAACCTTTCCCACTTAGGGCGACAAAGCAAAAAAGACATATGATAGACGGAATGCTGAACAATGCAAACATTCACCCCCAGCCACAAAGATCTGGGTTTAATCCATTGTTCTTTTGCTCACCACGCCACCCCAGTTTGGACCCAGCCATATGCAAATCAGTCTTGACACTGTTCCACATGAGAACAGTCCAGCCCGAACTGCCAAGCCAGGTCCTCCTTGGACCAGAAACAAGCATCCTGGGACCGGTTTCAGGGCATCACCTCTCATCAGGCAGACTAGCGTGAATCCAGTGTCACAGTGAGCATGGGACCCACATCTGGGCGAACCCTTAGGGCGACAAAAGCAAAAGAGACAAATGATGGACGGAATGTTGAGCAATGCAAACATTCACCCCCAGTCACAAAGATCTGGGTTTAATTCATCAATGTTTTGCTCACCACACCACCCGAGTTTGGACCCAGCCATACGCAAATCAGTCTTGATCCTGTTCCACATGGGAACAGTCCAGCCCGAACTTCCAAATCAGGTCTTCCCTGGACCAGAAACAAGCATCCTGGGACCGGTTTCGGGGCATCACCGCTCATCAGCCAGGCTAGCTTGAATCCAGTGGCGCATTGAATATGGGACCCACGTCTGGGAAAACCTTTCCCACTTAGGGCGACAAAAGCAAAAGAGACATTTGATGGACAGAATGCTGAACAATGCAGACATTCACCCCCAGTCACAAAGATCTGGGTTTAATCCATCATTCTTTTGCTCACCACGCCAACCCAGTTTGGGCCCAGCCACCTGCAAATCAGTCTTGACACTGTTCCACATGAAACAGTCCAGCCTGAACTGCCAAGCCAGGTCCTCCCTGGACCAGAAACAAGCATCCTGGGACCGGTTTCAGGGCATCACCCCTCATCCGCCAGGCTAGCGTGAATCCAGGGGCACAGTCAGCACGGGACCCAAGTCTGGGCAAACTCTTCCCACTTAGGGCGACAAAAGTAAAAGAGACCAATGATGAACGGAATGCTGAACAATGCAAACATTCACCCCCTAGTCACAAATATCTGAGTTTAATCCATTGTTCTTTTGCTCACCACGCCACCTCAGTTTGGACCCAGCCATATGCAAATCACTCTTGACCCTGTTCCACATAGGAACAGTCTAGCCTGAACTGCCAAGCCAGGTCCTCCCTGGACCGGAAACAAGCATCATGGGACTGCATTTGGGGCATCAACCCTCATCAGCCAGGCTAGCTTGAATCCAGTGGCGCATAGAGCACGGGACCCACATCTAGGCAAACCCTTCCCACTTAGGGCGACAAAAGCAAAAGAGACAAATGATAGTTGGAATGCTGAACACTGCAAATATTCATAGCACTTAATTTACAGGCCCTGGGCACATGGAGTTCACTTTACTAGGGACTTATAAGGAAATTAAATATGCCAATTTGGTATGTTACCATGTTTAGAGGAGAGAGAACATGCACTGTAGCACTGGTTAGCAGTGTTAAAGTGCTCAGAGTCCTAAAGCAAAAAAAAATGAGGTTAGAAAAAGAGGAAGAGGAAGGCAAAAAGTTTGGGGTGACCCTTCAGGATGTGCCATTTTCCAACACAGGGGGAAAGAAGAAGAGGATTGAGAAAGAACCACATACCAGAGCCAACTGGGCCAGTCCAATATTCCAAAGCCATTGAAAAGGAGGTGTGGTGATCAATCCCCACTGGAGCTGTGACCCTTGTTGGGTGTCTGGTAGTCGTGGGAGAGTTTTATTGGTGAGTGGACAGTCTATGGTATGAACATATCTGCTAGTGGTGAGATGAATAGCTGAGGTTCAGAGAGTGAAGTGAAGAGGTTTATGCAGTTCTCTGGACTCCCCTTCTAGCCACCGAGGAAGTTTTCATGCATGGGTGTATGTGATGAGTTATTCACTTTCAGACTCTTTTATAGATATCGGGAGTTGTGCTGACATACGTTTCTGTTTTTTTTTCCTTCTCTGGAGGGACGCAATGACATTTGCCCTTGCTTCCCCCAGGGCCCTTTCCATGGGCTTTCTCCGTCTTCTGTTGGTATGGGTGCATTGCCATTCCATGCAGAGATGCAGATGCAGTTAGTTTTGTTCATTGCTTTGGAAATTAGATTCTGTGTCCTGACAGATACCCAATACAAACCGTGCCTCGTCAAGTGTGCAGAGGACCCGCCTCCTTCCTGATCAAGTGAATATGAAGCTGAAAGGATGCCCCTTTTGATACTTTATGTGGCATTTGTTGAGGACATCTGATGTGGGGCGTAATTTCCTGCAGCGACCAAGCGTGAATGCAGCAAGATCCTGAAAGAGGTGCATGATGTGCCCCCACAATATCAAACCAGCTTTTCCTCGAGCTGCTCACATGTCTTCTTTTTCATCAAAGTAATGGACACGAGTGAGGATATAAGCCAAATGTGCCTCACAGGATGCTGAGGGGCTCAAGCCAGTCGGGATGCCGGTAGGTTGGTGTTGTCTTTGATGGCCTGTAGAAGGCCTTTAGTCAAATGTAGGGTATCTGGGCCCTCTGTGTACTTTGGGATCCCCAAATCCATATTTTTCTGCACCTGCTGTGATTTTTTAGGTCTTTCTGTTTCATTTCAATGTTGACTTGTTGTTCTTCCAGATAAATTACTTTCTGTCATAGTATTTCCTGATCTTCTGTTCTGAAGTCCATTGTGCACTCTAAGAGGCACATGCATCAAAAATGTCATCTGCGATTCCTGATTAGCGATTATTAAGGATTCGCTAATAAGGAATCACAAATGCCTGTGCATGTAGGAATTCGCACAAAAATAGTGAATCCCTAAAATTCCTTAATTGCGACTCGCAAATTGCGAGTCGCAATTAAGGAATTACGCCTAGAGGCCCATAGGAATCAATAGAAATTGCACGCGCAATTTGCGAGTACCCAATAGGTACTCGCAAATTGCGCATGCAATTTCAAGGGTTCCAAAAGGACACCCTGTTGCACTCCTGAATTTACAATTTAACCACATGTTACGCACACACATGCCCCAAGGGCATGTGTGTGTGTATCATGTGACTTTCAAGAATGCACTTTAGTGCATTTTTCAGAGAAATCGAAAATTACCATCAACTTTAGATTGATGGTAATTTGCGATTCTTATTAGCAAAATTGCTAAATTATTTTGTTTAATGCATTGCATTTAAGGAATCACAATTTACGATTCCTTAAATGCAAAAATCGCAATTTAAGTAATCGCAAATTTTGAGATTACTTAAATTGCGATTTTTGCATTTGGGATGATGCATCCCAAATGCAAAAATAACGGTCGCAAAGGGGCAGATTCTGAGAATCTGCTGGTTTGCGACCAGTTTTTCCTTTGATGCATGTGGCCCTAAATCATCAACGTGTTGGCCCACCTCTGTAACTTTTTTTCTCAGTTCCTGTAGGAATCGAGCCCAATGAGCAAAAGGTGGGTTAGACCACATATAACAGGGCATGTGCCTTTGCATAGGCTATGGGAAACATCCTTTACCCCGCTTTCATAACAGCTACCTGCCTTTACAACGCAGTCACTACCCCGACTGCGATGTTACCACGCGTTCCTTTAACTAGCAACGACTTGCTTCAGGGGACACGTTGTTGGAATGGGGTTGGATTTTTAAGTCCAACACCTTCCCTGCTGTTGCGTAGACTGAAGCTGCAATAGTAATTTATACTATTTCAGAGTCCAGTGGCCCCAAAGGCAAGTCATTGTAATGACTTGCATGGTAAAGTATTGCGTGGTAACATCGCAGTCCGGGTACATGTATTATACTTTATGATTGTCTCTATCATACTATTGTGATATATGTGCAATCCATTATGGATATTACAATGCATTGAAATGCACAGGTGTGCTGTGCTATGTCTGTTAAAATATATGAAGTGGCCAAGATGCTGAAATATGATATCAATGTAAACCCACATTAATATATTGTATCACTTGCAGGAATAGACACATGCTCAAGAAACAGAGGGTAATTAAACCTTATGCATTATTTGTGTTGCATGCAATAGGTCCTGATACAATAGGGAAAGGACTAGAGACTGAGTAAAATAATGTAATAATCCCAGGCCATACATTGAGGTCCTAACCAAAGACTGGGACCTCTAGTGGCCTACTAAAAAAGACTAAACCATGTTGGCACTATAGATACGGTATAAGGTATTTAATTTCCATAAGCACCCCATAACTGTTTTTATCTGTACCATGGATTCCCATAATTAAAGGGATACATAGGAGTTTTAACTGTAATATTATTGCATAGAAGGCCCCTGCAAGAAACTATCATAAGCGTTCCTTGAATATGGTTGATCCCATCCTGGCTTATAGGGACCAGGATGAGACCCGAGGATGAAGCATGCCACTTAAAGAGTGGCTGAGGGTTGTAAAAAAGGATCATTAAGAGTTCTCTGTGGGTTCTCTCTCATAGGCTCACTTTTTTTTTAACAGAGTTTTATATGGCGCAAACTTGACCAGAAGGTATTGGGAATCAGAGCACTTTACAAGAGCACCAGTTGCATTACATGAGGACACATTCATTTTGGTTAGGCACGGGGAGATTAAGTGATTTGCCCAGAATCACAGGATGTTGCGCGTCCATGCCGAGTCTCGAGCCCAGTTCCCCAGATTCGAGGTCGACCGCCCTAGCCGTTAGGCCAACTCCTCTCCCCACTTGGATTGTACATGTAAGCTCACTGACATAGGTTAATATGATCCGTTTTGTGTGCGTCGTATTGAACTAGGGAGAGAGTTTCCTATGTCAAGGAAACATATCTCCCCTCCCCAATTACTTAACCTTCCAGTAGAATGGGGGATATTGGAACTATAGGGTCAAATGAAGGTTGAAAGCTGAGGCATGGTATCATTTATCCAAGAGGATGCTTGAATGACAGAACTGTTCTATCATGGGAGCCCTCTCAGACATTTGTCACTGTTACTATTTGAGGAATATGCTGTACAAGATCAGGAAGATTAAGTGGTACCATATTATGGTAAGGTGAGACCAGGAAGGAAACTAGGAGCTCTAAAACTTGGAATGTGATTACTGCCTCTTTAGCTCAAGGCTTCTCAGATAGTTTATGACAGACCTGGCATTTTTGGCGATGAATTCTCCCAGATATGTTGTCTTCACTACCCGTTTTTTTGCTGAACTTGTGTTTTTGGCATTAGGTCTCTATACACCCTATCCCTGTTAACCACCAGTAAAATGCGTGTGCTCTCTCCCTTAAACATGGTAAAATTGGCACCTTTAATTTACTTATAATTCCCTACTATATGGTACTTTGTGTACCCACAACATGTAAATTAACTTCTTTAAGTGTGCAGAAGATGTCACTGGATGTAAAAGAGGCACCTCCAGAACCTTTCATCAGAATCTATGAGAAATTCAGAAAATTAACTACACAGCTGTCTGAAAAAGGAAGACTGGACCTGCTTGCATTGAATCCAGGACCATCAGAAGTGAATCCAAGGGTCGGCTGGCTGGCATCCTCTTTGAGCTACAGGGACACAAAGGGGCTTCCAGATTCCTTCCCTGCAACTGCCCAGCTGACCAGCACCAACTAGACCTGAATGAGATCTACTGCTGACCTCTTCTGGGGTGAGACCTGATCCCCAAGAGGTGCACCATCAGGTCCTGGTCCCTTGCCTAGAACCAGATGTGAGAAGTTGGCCTGGCATATGCTGTCCACTAATTATAGTGGGCACCTTGCACCAGTCCAAACAACCCCTTATTGGAGATAGGTTAAAGACAACCTTATTGAAAGCTATCCTAGTGGTAGCTATGGAGAGCAGCCTTCAGGCTAAGTCTTGAAGGAATGTAAAGCAGCTTGTTTTACCAGTCTATAATCTCTTGAGTGACCAAATGAAAGAGCACCACACCAGGTATATATTCAAAATATATGTATTTATTGCTAAACACACCCCTCTAGTCTCTTTATGAGGCTAGAGTTCGAAGTACATAAGTTATAAGATATTAAATCACAGTAATAGCACAAATACACGTTTGGGCCCTAGGGGCGTACCAAACCATATACCAATAAAGTGGTATGCGAACAACGACTGAACTAGACACTAGGCCTAGAGCCTCTAGAAGTGCTTGGACCACAAGGAACCACCCAAGGTAGTGACACAGGGGACCCACGGGAGACGCGTGCAGTGTAAATACACAACCGCGATACGCCGTTAACTTCTATGGAGAAAGTCGGGATCGGGAAAATAGAGAAAAGGGACACTTAAAAGAGGACTAGGACAAAACCCTTTGAGATCTAGGACTTTGAAGAGTCTCTACCCACGGGAGCACCGGAGTACTCGTGTTACCTCACCCAGGGAAGCCGGGTGCATAGGTGCCTTTCGGGGTCGGGTTTCGTCGTCGATTCGAATGGCGATCTGCTGCAAAGTGCTGCTGGCGGCCAAGAGAAAAGTGTCCGGGTGGATCCAAGAGTGGATCGGAGTTCTGAAGAACCTGAAAGCAGAGGGGACAGAGTCTGGGTCACTAGCCAGTGACCAGGAAGGCGATGGACAGATGCCCACCGATGTCGAGTGCTTCAGGTGCGTTGACAGTCGTCTTGACTCTTCAGCCACGAGGTCCAGGAGGCGTTGTCGGTGACCAGGAGCAGGATTCGGGCTGGTACACAATGTCTGTCGAGTGCTGAGGTGTCGGCGACCGGATTGGACCCAACAAGCCTTGGCAACGGCAAGTCTCGGTGAAGATGTAGATCGTCGATGGTGCAGACCAGCAAGGTCTGTGGAACTCACCCAGCGAGGGTAAGTGAGGACAGGCCTGGAGCAACCAGGATGCCAAGTAAGAAAAGGATTGGCCTTCGTTAAGGGCTACTAGCCAACGGGCTAGCGACCACGAAGGAGCCTCGTGACGCCGCACGTGGAGCTGGCTTACAGGACACTCGTGGAGTGGGGGCCAGTGATCTTCGGTGCAGGTGGTGCTGGAGGCTGGGGCTACACGGAGCCCAAAGCACGACTTCTTGGGAGACCCAGAAGATGATGCACTTGCAAATGTGCTTGGTGTCCAGGGGTCACGGTCTCAAGTCACCCACGATAGCCACGGGCCTCAGCTTTGCTGGGGACTCAGGGTAGCTTTGGGGAAGTCTGAGAATCTACCTCTGGTGATGCGATGACTTCGGCGTCCGACGGGAGCTTCAGAAATGCGAACGGACAGATGCTTCTTTGGTGCCTGCCAAGCAGGGGAGTCACTCCTTGACCCCAAGGGAGATTCTTCAGTCCTCTAATCTTGTCGTAGAGCGTCGAATGTCCAGGATTCAGTTTCAGAGTTTCGTCCAGGTATAATCTAAAGTCCTAAGGACTGGGTTCCTACCTTTATTCTAAAGATAGGGGTTGGACTACTCTGTGGCCCCACCTATGGGTGGGTCAGGGCAGAGGGGTGGCTACACCCCTTTCCCTTTGTCCAGTTCACGCCAAAGCAGGGGCTGCAAGCCCCTGATCCGGTTTGAACTGGGGTATGCACAGGGACACCAAATGTGCCCCCAGTGCAGGACTTCAAAGCACCCGAAAGTGCTCCCGCCCAGCCCCAATACACATTATCCTGTCTGGGGAGGTGGTCACACCTCCCTGGGACAGGAAACCTATTGTCCAGGCCTCCCCTGCCGGAGTTTCGTCCAGCAGCAGGAGGCCAGACTCGTGTCTGTGGCAGCAGCATCCATTTTGTGATGCCAGGGCTCTGGAAAGAAGTTACCGGACTCGTCAGAGTTAACATGTCTTTCCCTCTAGAAGGGTGAAATGCTACCCCCGCCGCCAGGATTGGCGGGGGGGTAGTATTCCAAGATGTTTGACACCAAACACGACATGTTTAGGTGCAGCCATTCCAAAGTTAGCATTTTACCGCGAGGATATAATGCGCTTAAGAGTATATGGTCAGGCTGCACTACAAACAGCATCAGAGATGGTCTCCGAACGCTGCAGAGGGGCCCCCTGCAGGGGCACCCTCTCACATAGGAACCATGCACTCTGCCTTTAGGATTGATAAGGCCTGCCTTAGGAGTGACTTATAGGTTTATATGTGTGTATGTATTTCGTGATATAGGTAACCTATATCACAGTAAGGGGTGCATGCACCACCTTACCCAGGCTGCAGTAGCAGACCTGTGGTGTCAGTTTGGATGGCCTTCCAGGGGTGGCATAATACATGCTGCAGCCCCTGGCAGGCCTCTGAGGTACCTATGCCCTTGGTACATAGTATACCATATACTAGGGACTTATAAGGGCACTCCAGATCCCAATCAGTGATGTGCCTAAGGCACATGGAAACCATTTTAGAGAGGAAGCAGCTAGGCTGGGGTTCTGATTAGCAGGGCCCCAGCCAGACTAATGTCGAAAAACAGTGAAGCATCAGCAAAAGTGGGGGTACCCATGTGAAGCAGATCCTACTCTCCTACACAACCCCCCAAACGTAGGGACATTAAACTAACCTTGCCCAGTTAAGTCTTCATGTTCTAAGTGGAAATACCTAGAGAGTCCATCTGCATTCGCATGGTTACTCCCAGGCCTATGTTCCACTGTAAAGTCCATCCCCTGTAGGGAAATGGACCACCTAAGCAGTTTGGGGTTTTCACCCTTCATTTGTTTTAGCCATAAGAGGGGCTTATGGTCTGTCTGAACCAGGAAGTGTGTACCAAACAAGTATGGCCTCAACTTCTTCAGAGCCCAGACCACAGCAAAGGCCTCCCTCTCTATGGCTGACCAACGTTTCTCTCTAGGGGTCAGCCTTCTGCTAATAAAAGCTACTGGCTGATCCTGACCTTCTTCATTCAATTGTGACAGTACAGCCCCTACCCCCAATTCAGATGCATCAGTTTGAACAATGAACTTCTTGGAGTAATCAGGACTCTGCAGAATTGGAGCAGTGCACATGGCCTGCTTGAGGTCATCAAATGCCTTTTGACAGCTAACTGTCCACTGAACCTTTTTGGGCATTTTCTTAGAAGTTAAGTCATTCAAGGGTGTCACTATTGATCCATACCCCTTGACAAATCTCCTATAGTACCCAGTCAGGCCTAAGAAGGCTCTCACCTGAGTCTGGGTAGTGGGAGCAGTCCAGTCCATGATTGTCTGGATCTTGCTCTGCAAAGGTTGAACCTGGCCTCCACCCACAAGGTGGCCCAGGTACACAACCTGACTCTGCCCTATCTGGCACTTAGTGGCCTTGATAGTCAGGCCTGCCTTTGCAGGGCCTGTAAAACATTCCTGAGGTGGACCAGGTGATCCTCCCAGGTGGAGCTAAAGACAGCAATATCATCTAGATAAGCTGCACTATAGGCTTCCAGTCCTGTGAGAACTGTATTCACCAACCTCTGGAAAGTGGCAGGTGCATTCTTCAGACCAAAGGGCATTACCACAAATTGATAATGCCCACTAGGGGTTGAGAATGCTGTCTTGGGCTTTGCAGTATCAGCTAGTCTGATCTGCCAGTAGCCAGCTGTTAGGTCAAATGTGCTGAGATATTTGGCAGAGGCCAAAGTATCTATGAGCTCATCTGCCCTGGGTATTGGATGGGCATCAGTCCTAGTGACTGCATTTGGACCCCTGTAGTCTACACAAAACCTCATCTCTCTTTTTCCACCACTGGTGTGAGGTTTCGGTACTAGGACTACTGGACTAGCCCAAGGGCTATCTGAGGGTTCAATTACTCCCAATTCCAACATTTTCTGGACTTCAGTCCTGATACAGTCCCTGACATGGTCAGGTTGCCTATAAATCTTGTTTTTAATAGGCAGACGGTCCCCAGTGTCCACTTCATGAGTGCACCAGGTGGTCTGACTGGGTGTCAGTGAAAACATATGTCGAAACTGATTGAGGACTTGCCTGCAATCAGTTTGTTGCTGGGTAGTGAGGCTGCCTGCCAAGGCTACACCATCAACTGACCCATCGTCAGGGTTCTGTGAGAGCAGGTCAGGGAGTGGGTCACTCTCTTCCTCCTGCCCTTCATCAGTAGCCATGAGCAAGCCCATGTCTGCCCTGTCCACATATGGTTTTAACCTGTTGACATGGAGAACCCTGTGGGGACTCCTGGGTGTTCCTAGGTCCACTAAATAAGTGACCTCACCCTTCTGCTCAACAATAGTGTGGGGTCCACTCCATTTATCTTGGAGAGCTGCTGGGGCCACTGGCTCCAACACCCACACCTTCTGTCCTGGCTGGTAAACAGTCAGAACAGCCTTTGGTCATGCCAGGCCTTCTGAAGTTCCTGGCTAGCCTCAAGGTTTTTGGTTGCCTTTTTCATGTACTCAGCCATCCTGGAGCGGAGACCAAGTACATAGTCCACTATATCTTGCTTTGGGGGCTTGAGAGGTAACTCCCATCCTTCCTTCACCAAGCACAGTGGACCCCTCACAGGGTGGCCAAACAGAAGTTCAAAAGGGCTGTAACCAACCCCCTTCTGAGGCACCTCCCTATATGCGAATAAAAGGCAGGGCAAGAGTATGTCCCATCTACGCCTAAGCTTTTCTGGGAGCCCTTTAATCATGCCCTTCAAGGTTTTGTTGAATCTCTCAACTAAACCATTGCATTGTGGGTGATAGGGTGTGGTGAACTTATAAGTCACTCCACACTCCTTCCACATTGCTTTCAAGTACCCAGACATGAAGTTAGCACCCCTGTCTGATACTACCTCCTTAGGAAAGCCCACTCTTGAGAAGATTCCCAGGAGGGCCCTTGCCACCACAGGTGCTGTAGTGGTCCTGAGGGGAATAGCTTCTGGGTACCTGGTGGCATGATCCACTACCACCAGGATAAACCTGTGCCCAGAGGCGGTTTGGGGATCCATTGGACCAACAATGTCAATCCCTACCCTTTCAAAGGGCACCCCCACCACAGGTAGTGGTATCAGGGGGCCTTTGTAGTGCCACCTGCTTTGCCACTGGCTTGGCAGGTTACACAGGAGCGACAAAACTCCTTACTGTCTTCAGACATGTGGGGCCAGTGAAAGTGAGGGACAATTCTGTCCCAAGTCTTGTTCTGGCCCAGGTGACCTGCTAAGGGAATATCATGGGCTAGGGTCAATAGGAAGCCCCTGAACTTCAAAGGTATTACCAACCTCCTGGTAGCACCAGGCTTGGGGTCTCTACTCTCTGAGTACAGGAGTCCATCATCCCAATACACTGTATGGGGACCACTAGCTTTCCCAGCAGCCTCAGCAGCAGCTTGCTGTCTGAGGGGTTCAAGGAAGGGGCAGCTCTGCTGCTCCTGGCTCAGATCTGCCCTAGAAGGTCCCCCTGTCCCCAAGAACTCAACCTGGTCAGGTTCAAGTTCCTCTGGGACAGTTCCTTCTTCAGGGCTGAGATCATCCCCCTCAAGGGACTGATCTTCCTCCTGAGAAAAGGGGGAAGGCACTGCCTTAACCCTACTACTCCTCCTCTTGGAAGGCACTTGGTCCATTCTTCCAGAATCCAAGGCCTGTTCAGTGCTAGACATTTTGGCTTGTGACCTGGTCACAGCAAACACATCTGCAGGGATCCCCAGCATTTCTGCATGGGTCCTGAGCTCCACTTCTGCCCAAGCAGAAGTCTCTAAGTCATTGCCAAGCAAGCATTCGACTGGTAGGTTTGCACTTACCACACCCTTCTTAAGGCCAGTTACCCCTCCCCAGGAGAAGTTAACAACTGCCAGAGTACGGTCTGTTCTGACATTGCTAGCATTGGTCACTTGGTACATCTCACCAAGCATAACTTGCCCAGGTAGCACAAGGTCTTGTGTCACCATTGTGACACTTGCCCCTGTGTCCCTAAATGCCAAAGCCTCACGTCCATTGATTAAAGGCTGTTGTCTGTACTTGCCCAGATTACTGGGACTCACAGTGGAGGTCACATCCATGCCTCCATCACAGACTAACACAGCCTGAGTCAGTTCCCTGACTAAGTCAGAGCCCAACTCAGTTCCCAGGGTGAACCCTACTAAACCCTTTGCTGGAGCACTTCCACCAACTGTACTAGGGGGAACAGGTGCCTTAGGGGCATTGGTGGGTGCTGGACTGGAGTCTTTGGACTTGGTGCAATCACTGGTCCAGTGGGTCTTTTGCTTACAGACCTTGCACCATGGTTTTCTTTGGCCTTTACCTTTGGTAGACTGGGAATCCCCACCAGAAGAAGATTTTTGGGGGCCTGATGAAGACTTTTGATCTTTACCCTTCTCCCCACCCTTGTCAGAGTTTTTAGCATCTTGCTTCTTGGTTTCCCCACCTTGGTTCTGTACCTTCTGCTTCACCCTGGTTCTGACCCATTTGTCTGCCTTCTTTCCCAATTCTTGGGGAGAGGTCAGATCAGAGTCTACCAGGTATTGATGCAACAGCTGATTTTGACAGTTATTAAGATTCTGCTCCCTCATTATCAGATTATACAATCCTGAGAAGTCACACACCTTACTGCCCATCAACCAGCCTTCCAGAGCCTTGGCAGAACAATCCACATAGTCTACCCAGTCTTGAGTTTGTGCTTTTGGGTGTCTCTGAACTTCAACCTGTACTGTTCAGTGGTTAGGCCAAACCCATCAATAAGAGCACTCTTCAAGACCTTGTAATTATCAGCATCCTCCTCTCTAACAGTGAGGAGCTTATCTCTACCTTTGTCAGCAAAGGAGAGCCACAAGATTGCTGCCCACTGCTCCTGAGGGACCTTCTGTACTTTACAGGCCCTCTCTAAAGCAGTTATCCATTTGTGGATATCATCCCCACTCTGGTAGGGAGGGACAATCTTGCTCAGGTTCCTATGGTCATAGGACCTTTCCCTGTCTCTAGGGACATGGCTGCCACCATGGGACTCTAGTCCCAACTTTCTTCTCTCTCTAAGGAGATCTAGGGATTCCCTGTCTAAAGCCAATTGCTTTTTTCTGATCTCCAGCTGAGTTTCCTCATACTGGACCAGTCGGTCTCTCCTCTCATGAGAGGATTCCCTCCTGTGAGAAGAGACAGAGCTCCCTATAGAGGTGCCAGAGTGGTTAGACTCCTGAGAAGGAGATCTAGACTTCCTGGGCACACTCTTAATCCTTCCTGGGGGGACAAAGAGGGCATCAGCTTGATCATCCTCATCATCATCCACAGGAGGGATTGGGTTTTCCAGGTCAGGGTCATTATCACCCTCCTGGCCAGTTTCAGAGGGGGGGGCTGGGGGTATTGGTACCCCTAGCCTCGTCCTCTTCGTCTGCCCCACCCTCAGCTCCTACCCCTTCAGTCCCTACAGGCTTACTAAGGTCATAAGCCACCAACAACTCCTTGAGGTGTTGGGTGGTGGGGCTTTGGCCTGTCCTTAATTTTCTCAAGTTACATAAAGCTCTCAATTCCAAGAATGGGAATGTATCATACTTGGAGGGTGGAAGCTCAATGGCTTCCTGCAAGGATTCTTTGGATCCTGCCCTTAAAGACATTACTAGTGTGGTGTGGTGTATGCACTACCTACTCTAGTGTGGCCTACTAAACTCTCTTGAGTTGTAGAAAGGGTTGTGCTATCCCTTAACACACAACTCTAAGTTCAGTAGAACTTACTGTATTCTAATCTTAAATTATATGTACCTTAGGTACCTTTAGTGGTTTTCAGTTGATCAATTCAATTGAGATTATCTGGTAAAACAATAGCAAGCTGGAATCCCACACGCTGCACACCAATGTGAGAAGTTGGCCTGGCATATGCTGTCCACTAATTATAGTGGGCACCTTGCACCAGTCCAAACAACCCCTTATTGGAGATAGGTTAAAGACAACCTTATTGAAAGCTATCCTAGTGGTAGCTATGGAGAGCAGCCTTCAGGCTAAGTCTTGAAGGAATGTAAAGCAGCTTGTTTTACCAGTCTATAATCTCTTGAGTGACCAAATGAAAGAGCACCACACCAGGTATATATTCAAAATATATGTATTTATTGCTAAACACACCCCTCTAGTCTCTTTATGAGGCTAGAGTTCGAAGTACATAAGTTATAAGATATTAAATCACAGTAATAGCACAAATACACGTTTGGGCCCTAGGGGCGTACCAAACCATATACCAATAAAGTGGTATGCGAACCACGACTGAACTAGACACTAGGCCTAGAGCCTCTAGAAGTGCTTGGACCACAAGGAACCACCCAAGGTAGTGACACAGGGGACCCACGGGAGACGCGTGCAGTGTAAATACACAACCGCGATACGCCGTTAACTTCTATGGAGAAAGTCGGGATCGGGAAAATAGAGAAAAGGGACACTTAAAAGAGAACTAGGACAAAACCCTTTGAGATCTAGGACTTTGAAGAGTCTCTACCCACGGGAGCACCGGAGTACTCGTGTTACCTCACCCAGGGAAGCCGGGTGCATAGGTGCCTTTCGGGGTCGGGTTTCGTCGTCGATTCGAATGGCGAT
Organism: Calotriton arnoldi; assembly: GCA_963921515.1. Classification (NCBI taxonomy): domain Eukaryota; kingdom Metazoa; phylum Chordata; class Amphibia; order Caudata; family Salamandridae; genus Calotriton; species Calotriton arnoldi. The sequence goes on from CAWUFW010005848.1 coordinate 1,021,036, forward strand.
CTGCTGCAAAGTGCTGCTGGCGGCCAAGAGAAAAGTGTCCGGGTGGATCCAAGAGTGGATCGGAGTTCTGAAGAACCTGAAAGCAGAGGGGACAGAGTCTGGGTCACTAGCCAGTGACCAGGAAGGCGATGGACAGATGCCCACCGATGTTGAGTGCTTCAGGTGCGTTGACGGTCGTCTTGACTCTTCAGCCACGAAGGTCCAGGAGGCGTTGTCGGCAACTAGGAGCAGGATTCAGGCTGGTACACAATGTCTGTCAAGTGCTGAGGTATCGGCAACCGGATTGAACCCAACAAGCCTTGGCAACGGGAAGTCTCGGTGAAGATATAGATCGTCGATGATGCAGACCAGCAAGGTCTGTGGAACTCACCCAGCGAGGGTAAGTGAGGGCAGGCCTGGAGCAACCAGGATGCCAAGTAAGAAAAGGATTGGCCTTCGTTAAGGGCTACTAGCCAATGGGCTAGCAACCGTGAAGGAGCCTCGTGACGCCGCACGTGGAGCTGGCTTACAGGACACTCGTGGAGTGGGGGCCAGTGATCTTCGGTGCAGGTGGTGCTGGAGGCTGGGGCTACTCGGAGCCCAAAGCACGACTTCTTGGGAGACCCAGAAGATGATGCACTTGCAAATGTGCTCGGTGTCCAGGGGTCACGGTCTCAAGTCACCCACGATAGCCACGGGCCTCAGCTTTGCTGGGGACTCAGGGTATCTTTGGGGAAGTCTGAGAATCCACCTCTGGTGATGCGATGACTTCGGCGTCCGACGGGAGCTTCAGAAATGCGAATGGACAGATGCTTCTTTGGTGCCTGCCAAGCAGGGGAGTCACTCCTTGACCCCAAGGGAGATTCTTCAGTCCTCTAATCTTGTCATAGAGCGTCGAAGGTCCAGGATTCAGTTTCAGAGTTTCGTCCAGGTATAATCTAAAGTCCTAAGGTCTGGGTTCCTACCTTTATTCTAAAGATAGGGGTTGGACTACTCTGTGGCCCCACCTATGGGTGGGTCAGGGCAGAGGGGTGGCTACACCCCTTTCCCTTTGTCCAGTTCGCGCCAAAGCAGGGGCTGCAAGCCCCTGATCCGGTTTGAACTGGGGTTTGCACAGGGACACCAAATGTGCCCCCAGTGCAGGACTTCAAAGCACCCGAAAGTGCTCCCGCCCAGCCCCAATACACATTATCCTGTCTAGGGAGGTGGTCACACCTCCCTGGGACAGGAAACCTATTGTCCAGGCCTCCCCTGCCGGAGTTTCGTCCAGCAGCAGGAGGCCAGACTCGTGTCTGTGGCAGCAGCATCCATTTTGTGATGCCAGGGCTCTGGAAAGAAGTTACCGGACTCGTCAGAGTTAACATGTCTTTCCCTCTAGAAGGGTGGAATGCTACCCCCGCCGCCAGGATTGGCGGGGGGTAGTATTCCAAGATGTTTGACACCAAACACGACATGTTTAGGTGCAGCCATTCCAAAGTTAGCATTTTACCGCGAGGATATAATGCGCTTAAGAGTATATGGTCAGGCTGCACTACAAACAGCATCAGAGATGGTCTCCGAACACTGCAGAGGGGCCCTGCTCATGCAGGGGCACCCTCTCACATAGGAACCATGCACTCTGCCTTTAGGATTGATAAGGCCTGCCTTAGGAGTGACTTATAGGTTTATATGTGTGTATGTATTTCGTGATATAGGTAACCTATATCACAGTAAGGGGTGCATGCACCACCTTACCCAGGCTGCAGTAGCAGACCTGTGGTGTCAGTTTGGATGGCCTTCCAGGGGTGGCATAATACATGCTGCAGCCCCTGGCAGGCCTCTGAGGTACCTATGCCCTTGGTACATAGTATACCATATACTAGGGACTTATAAGGGCACTCCAGATCCCAATTAGTGATGTGCCTAAGGCACATGGAAACCATTTTAGAGAGGAAGCAGCTAGGCTGGGGTTCTGATTAGCAGGGCCCCAGCCAGACTAATGTCGAAAAACAGTGAAGCATCAGCAAAAAGTGGGGGTACCCATGTGAAGCAGATCCTACTCTCCTACACCAGAGTGTACTTCTCCTTCTTCAAAACTGCAAAGTACGAACTATAGGGGAATATACAGATCATTTGGGCTCTCTGTGACCATAAGCATACTCTTTGCATTAGCAACCACTAGCCGCATCTCCCACCAATGCAAAGATTTGATGGTGACCTGCTCTTCGCACCAACAGTGACCAACTGTGTCTTGCACCAACGCTAACTTCCGGTGATGAAATGCTCCTCACGCCGACAATGATCTCCTCACAGCTCCCACCAATGCTATGCTCTGACTGAGGCTCCTCGCATGTGTGCCGGATATGAGAACATTTGTAAAGGTGTGCACAAACCACGATTTGCAATGATCGAAATGGGACAAAATCAACATTTGTCAAAGCTCCTAAAATAACTGAAATAAATAAGTAAATAAATAAATACGTTTTACTTTTATTTAAAATCTACAGTGAACAATAGAAAAAACACATAGAAGGTTTGTTAGAGTTGCAATCCTTGGCACAATTCAAATTTTTGAAGACATTTTGAAAGCCTAGATTAATCTTTTTGTTGTCAGGAAGTAATAAATTACTGATACATTTATCATGCTATTCTACATAGACTCAGTTGTTACCTAAGTGATAGATGAGGCGTTTCCATTTTCCTTGTGAAATATCAAAATTTAATTGGAAATGTTAAACATAGTTAGGAATTTATTGAATAAAAAATACAAGAATCAGATTGTGCATTTATCCCTTTCATTTGACTTGCATTGTCTCAGATCGCAAACCCATGTTGATGTGTGGCTAGTTTTCCTCTAGCACCTTCAGTTTCTCGTTATCTTTTCTCTTGCGTATGTGCTTTGTGCTATAAAATCCACTCTTGAAATGCAGTGCTATAGAGTTTTGTCAGTCATCCTAGCTTTTCTTTATTTAATTTTCATGGTTGTAAAATCTGCTCTGGACTCATCATGTAGAAGAAGGTATTCAGCATTTATGAACTGGATCGTGGCACATTCCTTATAAACGAATGGGTACCTCAACAGGCACCTGATCTTAAATCATGCTCTTCAATTTATATGCACTCACAATTGTGGGATCATGTAAAGAAGAAAATTTAAGTTGTGTTTTTAAACATTAAGAATACGCTGTAACCTTTGTAATAACTTGAATCTGTATGTTGTATGTATATTTGCCTGACTGGGAAACAGCCTTTACAGTGGAGTCATTACCACGCAATGCCTTTGACACTTGGGGGCAGATTTACAAGCCCCGTGCGCCACTTTTGCGCCGCCGTTGCGTCACTTTTGTGACGCAGCGGCGGCGTAAAGCTAGCGCCATGGTGCGGGGGATTTACAACGTGACGCATCTAGGGAGATGCGTCACGTTGTAAAGCCCTGCGCCACATGAAACCAGCGTCAGGTTTCATGTGGGCGTTCCGGCGCAGGGTGGGCGTTCCGGTGCAGGAACGCCTCGGAAAAGTGCCTGAGTGAAAACTACAAGATTTCACTCAGTCACTTTTCCGACCCCGCTGCGTCAAAACGTTGCGCCTGCTTGAAGCAGGTGTAAGGCATGACGCACCATGTTGAGGATAGGCCACGTTGGAACAGTGCTGGAGTTGCGTCGCGCCCTCGACACAACTCCAGCACTGCGCCAACCTTACGCCGGCAGATGCGACACGCATCTGTTTATCTTTGCGCCATGATGCGCCGCATTGTAAATGCGGCGCATCTGTGGTGGCGCAAGGGTAAACTTGCGTCACGCATCTTTCCTGGCGCATCCCTGCTGATTTGCAGGATGCGCCAGGAAATGTAAATCTGCCCCTTAGCCTTTACCACACAGGTATGTACGATATAGGTAAGTATTTGTGCCTTTACCACACATTCCTTTACTACTCAGATAAGTTTCTTTTAAAAAGTAAGTGTTTTCTAAATTACATTATTACTTAATGATTATTATGTTATTTAAAAAAGGGGTTTAGGTGCAGGCAGTGGTAAAGGGATATAAGGGTAATGTTAGGGGTTAGGAGTGGGTAGTGATAAAGGAAATTAAGGGCAAATTTAGGGTTTAGGGGTGGGCAGTGGTAAAGTGAGGTAAGGGTAATTTTAGGTTTTAGAGGTGGGCAGTGATAAAGGGAAGTAGGTCAAATGTCAGTGTTTAGGGATGGGTAGTGGTAAAGGGAGGTAAGGGTAATTTTAGTGGTTAAGGGTTGGTAGTGATAAACGGAGCGGGATGTAGGTGGGTTCCCCAATGAAGAAAATCAAAATGACATCAAAATAATACCCAGTCGTTGATAACAGTAATTTTTCACACCTTTGAAAAGAGCTCTTTACAATTTGTTATCAGGGGTAGATAATTGTTAGAATTGGCATCTTTTGGCGTGTTTCCCCTGAGTTTTTGCTTTCTGACCTCCCGGTTTTGACTCTGTTTTTGCTGGCTTAGTGTTTTTGCGCACTTTTCTCACTGCTGATCAGTGGTAAAGTGCAAGTGCTCCTGTGGTAAAATGTGTTATGGATTGGTGTTTCCATGATTGGCCTCTTTGATTTATGTGTCAGTCCCTAGTAAAGTGCACTGAGTGTACCAGGGCCTGTAAATCAAATGCTGTTAGTGGGGTGCAGCACTGGATTGTGCCACCCACACCAACAGCCCGTAAATGTAACTCTGGCCTGCCATTGCAGAGCCTGTGTGCAGTCTGGTACTGCCATTTCGACTTGGCAAGTGCACCCACTTGCCAGGCCCTAACCTTCCCTTTTCTTACATGTCAGTCACCCTTAATGTAGGCCCAAGATACCCCTGTGGGCAGGGTGCAGTGTATGTGAAAGGTAGGACATGCCCTGGTGTGTGTGGCATGTCCTGATAGTGAATTACTGCCAATTTCGTTTTTCACTATTGCAAGACTACCTGTTCCCCATAGGACAGACTGGGGAGTTTGTTTATAACATCTTATAAACATAACTGGCCCTGGGAACTAGGTAAGAAAATAATGTTTAGTAAGCCTGAACTCAGAATCTAAAGATGCATCTTTTAGTGAAGGTGATTTTTACATTCTGTGTTTGAAAATACCACTTTTAGAAAGTAGGTATTTTCTTGCTCAACCATCCAGCAGGCCTCTGCTGGGTTTGTGAATTGACTGTCTGGGTTTTGGATGACAGGGGGTGGGGAGCAGCAGAGGCTTCAGATAGTCTAGGTGGGTCAGGAAAGGGCTGAATAGACCTGGGCTGCATTTAGAGTAGGGGGAGGAGATTTCCTTGCACCTGAATGGGCCTGGTCTGCCTCTGACAATGCTGTCTCCACCTCCTGCCAGGAAGCCACACCAGAGAGGGCAGAACTGGTTCTGGCTGGGCACAGACACTCTATGCCTGAGAGGACAAAAGGTTTTGGGCTACAAAAAGTAGAGCCCAAACCCCTGAACTTTAGAACTCTTTTGGACCAAGAAGACTGCCTAGAAGAAGAGCAGGAGAAGCTGTGAGGAGGAACTACCACTTTCCTGAGTGCTTTGCTGTGTTGGCCTGCAGTGGCTGCTTCTGTCTTGGGCAGTGAAAGGACTGGACTGAACTTTCTGCAATCTATTTTTGTGAGTTTCTCTAAGGGCTAGAGGTAGAGCTCAGTGGCGGCTCGCATAGGGCGTGCTGCGGGCAGTGGGGCGGGGCAGGGTGGGGGGTAGTAAACTCGGACATACGACAGAACTGAGGAACGTATTAATTACTTTCCTCCGTTCTGTCGTATGTCCGAGTGTACTACCTCCCCACCCTGCCCCTCCCCCGCTCCGCCCCACCGCCCGCAGCACGCCCTATGCGAGCTGCCAATGGTATAGCTTGCCCCCTGTTCAAGAAGTCTCAGAAACAGCAAAGACTTCAAGTTCTTCTGCCCTCAGCACTGGGGACTGTGTGTTTTGTGCTGCAACAGAAGAAAAAGCAACCAGACGCCATCTACGACACTGCTGCCGACTCCGTGTCCGGAAGGCACCGCAGAGTGCACCGCCGCAATGCTGTACCGCGACCCTGGTCTCACCGACGACGCCTGCTGATGCCGCCACCTCTGGGCACCGCACTCCGCATCGCCTCGCTTCACGACACCGCCTTGGTATCCCCGATGACACCGCTCCACGCCAAAATCAACGCCGCTGCTTGCACCGTGGTTCGAGGGCACCGCTCGTAGAGTTACACGACGCACCGCCCTCATCCTGCACCGTAGCCTTGGCCTACCGGCGTCATCGACTCCCGTTCGTCAGCCGACGACATCGCTTCAGCAACGACGACGCAGCTGGTTGCACCGTGACCTGCCAGCACCGCGACGAGCACCGCATCACTTTGCACCGCGACCCTGGTCTCACCGACGACGCCATCTGATGCCGCCACCGAGCCGCTGCTCGCACCGCGACCTGAGGGCATCGCACGCCGCACCGCTGCACTTCGCACTGCAGCACCCGATGCCTGCCGACGCCAGCGCTCCTGACTTCAACAGAGAGGAGTTCGATCTGCAACGCGTGTGACTTCAAGGGCCCGACGACTCCTGCACCGACCTCCGGAACTGACACCTGTGGACGCTGTGCTTTTGGAAGCTTAACGAGAGGTCGCCAACGCCCTGCATTTCTAAAGGTACTGTTTTGCGGGTCTTCCCGACACCGTAGCTGGCCCGCAACGCCGTGGTCAGCCAGAACTGTTTGGATTTGTTGTGCACGACGCCGTGATAGTCCCAGACGGACCTATTGACTTCAAGGAACTGTTTTTCAAGTTTATTTTGACAACTGAAGATTTCTAAATACTATGTTGTGGATTTTTATCATTTTTTGTCTTGTCTTAAGTATATAAAAAATATTGGATATTTTTCTAAACTGGTGTGGTGTCCTTTTGTAGTGCTTACACTGTATTACTGTTGGTTATGTGCAAATGCTTTACACACTGCCTCTAAGATAAGCCTGACTGCTCATGACAAGCTATCAAGGGGGTGAGCACAGGTTATTTTAGGAGTGTAACTCTCTTATCCTGACTAGGAAGAAGGGTTCCTATTTGGATAAAGGTACCTACCTCTGCCAACTAGAGACCCCCATTTCTAACATTGGTTGTCAGCGGTGAGGATAGGACTTGTGTTTGCACTTGACTTACAGTGATTGGTGTGCACTACTACCATATCGCAGACCATTACGTACCACATACTGTTTTGGGTTTTTTTGCCTTTCCATTGGTTTTGAACTTGAACTTTCCAGTACAACATGCCTGAATCAATTGCATCATCTGTTGCATCCTTGGAAGTGGCCTTTGAGGAGGAGAGGTTAGAAACCTACAATGTGAAGGAATTGAAGGCTATCTGCAAGAACCGCAAAGTCCAAATCAGGGGCCTCACCTGGAAAGAGGAGCTACAAAAGGCACTGATTGCCTGGGTAGCAGCCAGACATACCAGTGGGCAGTCTGGGGAGCTTAGCCTGGAGGCGGAAGAGCCTATTCCAAGGGTGGATGTGCTTTTGGGAGGGGGGCACCCTCTAAACCAGGAAGCAGCAGAGGATCTGGAGGACAGGCGGGACGCAAGGAGAGTTGCGGTGGAACTAAAGAAGCTTAAGTTAGCCATGGAGGAGAAAAGGATGATGCTAGACCTTGAGATTAGGATAAAGGAGCTGGATCAGAGGAGTAGATCCGGCTCAGATGGTGGCAGCAACCCGTCAGGACAGGCAGACAGAATTGTGCACATCCCTAAGAATGTAGGCCAGGAATTCAAGAAGGGGGGTGACATACAAAGGTGGTTTCAGGGTTACGAGGCAGCGATACACATAAATGGGGGTCCCTGAGAAGAATTGGGGAGCAGGATTGTGGCCATTTTTTCCAGAAGATGCAAGGGATACTTTGATAGCTTTGGGTAAGGGGTGTAACCTCACCTATGCTCACATGAAGGAGGCCCTTCTCACTAAGTATGGTCTCACTCCTGAAAAGTACAGGGATCAGTTTAGGTCCAGTAAGAAGTCTGATGCCAACACTTGGTTGGAATGTGTAGATTCGTTTTGCGGGTCACTGGATGGCTGGGTGAAGGGCAGTAATGTAACAGATTTTCAGGGGCTCTACAATTTGATTGCTTGGGAGCACTTGTCTAGTCTGTTTTGCAGATCTGCGCCAGCACTTGGTTGATAGTAAGCCAACTAGCCCCAGGAAGCTTGCTATGGAGGCGGACCTCTGGGTGAGTACCCGGGTCCACAAGAAAGCATTTGGGGGAGACTCAGCCAAAGGTGGGCAGGTTCCCCAGCAGAAAAGTGGGGGGACAAGGGTAAAACACAGGAGTTCTCTAAAGGGCCCCAAACTAACACCCAGGGTAAAGGTTCCCATCCCCCAGGAGATAAGAAAGCAGTGGTCTCTTCAGGAAACCCTGCTGAGACCGACCCGCAAGTGTTTTGCATGTGACCAGGTGGATCACATGAAGGGGGACCCTAAGTGCCCAAAGGGGGCACAGCCACCCACTGGTGGGCAGTCCAAGGTGTTGGCTAGTGTAGTGCTTGGGGAGTAGGGGTATCCTCAGGAGGGTGGGGATCCCACAGAAATGACCCTCGTCTCACTAGGGGACAGTGAGATGGTCCCAGGAAACCAGGTGCCCCCTAACACAAAGAAATACAGCACCTGGGTGACCATCAATGGGAAAAGGGTAGAGGCTCTCAGAGATACTGGAGCCAGTGTGACCTCAGTCCGGTGTCACCTGGTCTCTGAGGAGCAGGTAGTCCCAGGGGTATTCCACCAAGTAGTTGCTGTGGACAACTCAGAGTGCCAGTGTATGGTGGCGCAGGTTCCCTTTGAATGGGGGTGTCTCAGGTCCCTTGAGGGTGGTTGTGAGCCCTACCATGACTGTAGATTGTCTGCTAGGTAACGACCTGGAGCAGTCCTTATGGAAGGATGTTGAGCTCAATCAATCAATCAATCAATCAATCATGGGTTTGTTAAGTGCAAATGTAAGTAAATGTAAGTCCGTTTTTATATAGCACAGCTACTCACCCTTACGGGTCTCAAGGCGCTGGGGGCCGTAGTGGAAATTAAGTGAGCTATTGCCCAGAGTCACATGATGCTGAGCTGAGCTGCCGCCGGAGCCGCGGATCAAACCGTGAACCCTGTGCTCCGAAGTCAGCTGCCCTGGCCGCTGCACCACACCTCTCCACTGAGGTGCGACTACTCACCCGTAAGGGTCTCAAGGCGCTAGGGGGGGTGGGAGGGGCAGGGTCCTGTCCATCAAGGAGGAGGTCTATCGAAGAGCCATGTTTTGAGGTCCCTAGTGAAGTTGGGGAGTGATGTCGTCTGTCTGAGGTAGAGCGGGAGGGCGTTCCAGGCTCTGGCCACGAGGAAGGAGAGAGAGTGGCCTCCCGATCTGGACTTCCTGGTGCGAGGGACCACGGCGTAGGAGAGCTGGTCTGATCGTAGGGTCCTTCGGGGTGGGTGGAAAATGAGTCGGCTATTCAGGTATGCTGGGCCGGTGTTGTGGAGGGCTTTGTGTGCGTGGGTGAGAAACTTGACAGTGATTCTTGCCTCGATGGGGAGCCAGTGGAGTGTGTGCAGGTGCTGGGTGATGTGGCAGTGTCGTGGCAGGTTGAGGACTAGTCTGGCAATGGCGTTCTGGATGTTTTGAAGTTTGCGGGTGAGGTTTTTGTTGATTCCAGCGTAGAGTGTGTTGCCGTAGTCAAGTCTGCTGGTGATGAAGGCGTGTGACAGTCTTTCTGTGTTCGAGGGGGATCCATTTGAATGACTTGCGTAGGAGGCGGAGGGTGTGGAAGCAGGAGGATGTGACGGAGTTGCTCTGGCGGTCCATTTTGAGTTCGGAGTCCAGGATAATTCCAAGGTTGCGTGCGTGGTCCGTGTGGGTGGGCGGGCTTCCGAGGGCGGGGGACCACCAGGTATCGTTCCAGGCATCAGGGTGTGGGCCCAAGATGAGTACTTCTGTTTTGTCGGTGTTGAGTTGTAGACAGCTGCACTTCATCCATTTGGCGACTGCTTCCATGCCTTCTTGAAAGTTGTGTTTGGCTGCATTGGGTTCGTTGGATAGGGAGAGGATGAGTTGGGTGTCGTCTGCGTATGAAACAATGTTGAGTCCGTGGGTTCTGACGATGGGGGCGAGCGGAGCCATGTAGATGTTGAACAAAGTGGGGCTGAGGGAGGATCTTTGGGGGACTCCGCAGGTGGGCGGTGTGGGGTCCGAGAGTAAGGGAGGGATACTGACCCGCTGCGTTCTGCCGGAGAGGAATGAGCGGGTCCAGTCGAGGGCCTTGTCCCGGATCCCTGCGTCATGAAGTCTGCATGTTAGGATGCAGTGAGAGACTGTGTCGAAGGCCGCTGAAAGGTCGAGGAGGATGAGGGCTACTGTCTCTCCTCTGTCCAGGAGGAAGCGGATGTCATCTGTTGCGGCAAGGAGGGCAGTTTCCGTGTTGTGGTTCTTTCTGAAGCTGGATTGGGAGGAGTCAAGGATGTTGTGCTCTTCGATGAAGGTGGCGAGTTGGCTGTTGATGGCTTTCTCAATGACTTTCGATGGGAACGGGAGCAGGGAGGTGGGTCTGTAGTTTTTGAGGTCGGTGGGGTCTGCTTAGGGTTTCTTCGGGAGGGGTTGATCTCAGCGTGCTTCCAGTCATAGGGGAAGGAGGCGTTCGCGAGGGAGAGGTTGATGGTGTGGCGAAGCATGGGGGCGATGGTGTAGGCAGCTCTGTTGAATATGTGGTGGGGGCAGGAGTACATGGGGGCCCCGGAGTGAATTGACTTCATTGTCGTCAGTGTGTCTTCGGTGGTGAGGGCTGTCCAGCTGTCAATAGTTGGTTTCAAGGTGTCAGGGTGGTTGTTGTGGGTTCTGTGTGTTGGCTGTCTTCATCAAAATTGTCGTAAATGTTCTTGATTTTGTGGTGGAAGAAGGTGCTGAGTTTGTCGCAGAGATCTTGTGAGGAAGGTATGTCTCTAGACTCGCTGATGGGTTGGGCGAATTCCTTGATGATGCTGAAGAGTTATTTGCTGTTGTGCGCGTGCGTGGAGATTCTGTCTTCGATCGCTTTCTTTCTTGTATTCCTGATGAGTTGGTGGTGGGCGTTGGTGGCAGCTCTGAAGTTGTTGTGGGCTTCTGTAGATTTGGAGTTTCTCCAGGCCTTTTCGAGATGGCGGCATCTGCGTCTGGACTCTCGGAGTTCGGTGGTGAACCGGCTGGCTTTCCTGGTGGTTTTGTTGTTGTTCTTCTTGAGGGGGACTATGGTGTTGGCGCAGTCGGAGATCCATCTGTGCAGGGTTGGGGCTGCGGTGTTGGGATCGTCGTTGTCCTTGATGGTAGGGGTGGAGTTACCGAGTGAGGTGGTGAGCTGGTCGTCGGTGATTTTGGTCCAATTTCTTCATGGGAGCAGGTGATGGGTTCTGTGGATGGTGGGTGTTCTGAAGGTGAAATGGATGCAGCGATGGTCTGTCCACAGGAGTTTGGTGGTGTGGCTGAAAGTGATGGAGTTTCCTGTTGTGAAGATGGGGTCGAGGGTGTGTCCTGCTGAGTGCGTGGGTTCAGTCATGATTTGGCGGAGTCCTATGTTGTGGAGGTTGCCCAGGAGGGATGTGGTGTTGGGGTCTTGTTGGTTGTCGAGGTGGAAGTTGAGGTCTCCCTGCAAGCTGTAGTTGGTGGACGCGATGGCCTGTGGGGTGATGCTGTCCATGATGGAGTTGGTGAATGGTCCGCAGGGTCCGGGGGGTTGGTAGATGAGGGTTCCCCGGAGGGTGGTGGTTTGGCTGGCCTGTATCTTGAAGTGTAGGTGTTCCATCAGGTCTGTGGGCTCATCGCGAAGTGTGCTCAGTCGGAGGATGGATTTGTGGACAATGGCGATCCCCCCCCCAAGAGCGGGCGGGGCAGTCCTTCCAGGAGATCTTGTATCCTTGGGGAATGGCGATGGTGGGTCCCAAGGTGGTGTTGGTCCAGGTTTCAGTGAGGAACGCGACGTCCGGGTGGTGCTGTCGAGGAGGTCCCAGATTTCGGTGGCGTGTTTGTGGAGGGATCGGACATTGAAGAGGATTGCATTGCAGGGTCTTTGGTGCAGTCGCGTTGTTGCTGGCGGGTTGTGCTGGATCCATGGTCTTGACCGTGCTGCAGGAGTAGTGGCAGCAGTGACAGCTGAAAGGTCCATGGGTGTCGGCTGGTGAAGCTAGCTGGCAGTTGTTGTTGCGACCTGGATTGAGTGCGTAGAGTGCAGCTGGGTTGTAGCGTTGACGGTTCGGAGGTCCAGGGTTCCTGGCGCTGGTCGTGGACAGGTTGCGGACGGGCACAGTCGGACTTGCCTTTGGCGGGCCACCGGCATACCAGCGGCACGCCCGCTGCGCGCGGCCGCCATTAAGTTGGGGTCGGGGAGGGCTGGACAGCTGGGAGGTGGGACCGTGGAGGGGAAACTGGCTTGGGCTGGTCGCGCTGGGGGGGAGGGGCCAAGGGGGCAGCAGCAGTGGGAAAATAAACAGGAGAGAGGTGCGCAGAAAGAAGTGAAAAGTGAAAGGAGGATGGAAAGTGATAGAAAGAAAGTGACAGTAAATGGGTGAAAAAAACGAAGGTGAAGGAAAAGAAGAAAAGCAAACAGAAAAACGAAGCAAGAGAGAGAGTGAGAGGTCCACTGGACCACCAGGGATGAGGCGCAGGTATAGCCTGCAGGTGGAGGAGGGCCTCGAAACACCAACACTGAGAGTGCAGTGGCTCAGGAGGGCCTCACTTGATGGTGGAGCTGTGAGGGTGGGAGAGCAGTTTCACTGACAATAAGTCAGTGGTCTTGCTTGGGTTGCCAGAGTGGGCATGCATGTCTACTCGGTCAATGGCGGCCAGACAGGGTGATCAGAAGGACTTGGAGCCTGAAACAGTGGCCCAGGTCCCTGCCAAGAGAAAGGGCAAGGGGCGCGGGTAACCGGCCCCTGAAGTTCCCACGGACCGGGAGGAGGTGGACCTTGAGGGGGACGCCCCGGTGCCTACAGGGGAGCAGGTGGCTGAACTGGGGGACATCTCTGAGCTGGCCCATTGGCAGCAAGAAGGGGGTCCTACCAGGGAAGAATTCTGCAGGGAGCAGAAAGAGTGCCCTTCTCTGGAGGGTCTGCGGCGGCAGGCTGCAGACCAGGCAGCTGGTGATCAGTCTGGATCACATTGGATCTACTGGGAGAATGGTCTCCTGTATAGTGAGCCTAAGGTCGCTGAGCCTGGGTCAGCCCGTGTGCTGGTGGTACCCCAGCGCTTCAGGCCCTTCCTACTGGGTCTGGCTCATAATGTGCCTTTGGCAGGACATTTGGGGCAGGACAAGACCTTTGACAGGCTTGTCACCCACTTCTTCTGGCCCCAAATGCGAAGGCAGTTAGATGGACATTGTAGGTCTTGCCAAAGTTGCCAGGCAAGTGGTAAGAGTGGGAGGAAGGTCAAAGCTCCTCTCCAATCTTTTCCAGTTGTTGGAACGCCCTTTGAAAGGGTAGGGATGGACATTGTGGGGCCACTGGATCCCAAGACAGCCATGGGCAACAGGTACATCCTGGTCTTGGTGGACCATGCCACCCGGTACCCGGAGGCCATCCCTCTCAGGACAACGACGGCGCCAGTGGTGGGCCGGGTGTTAATGGGGATCTTTTCCCATGTGGGGTTCCCCAGAGAGGTGGTATCTGACAGGGGGACCAATTTCATATCCAAGAATATGACATCCTTGCGGAAGGAGTGTGGTGTAACCTACAAGTTCACCACTCCTTACCACCCACAAGGAAACGGTCTGGTGGAGAGATTCAACCAGACCTTGAAAGGCATGATCAAGGGTCTAACAGAACCCATGAGGCGTAAGTGGGACGTCCTCTTGCCATGCCTACTCTTTGCGTACAGGGAGGTGCCACAGAAGTCTCTTGGGTTCAGTCCCTTTGAGCTTCTGTATGGTCACCATGTGAGAGGACCTCTGAGTTTGGTGAAGGAAGGCTGGGAGGCAGCTCCCAGGAAAACTCCCCAGGATGTGTTTAGTTACATGCTGGCCTTCAGAAACCAAACTGCCCGCTTCATGAAACTCACTCAGGCGAACCTAGAAGCAAGCCAGGAAGAAATCAAGAAGTGGTATGGCCAGAATGCCACTCTGGTTGAATTTCAACCTGGGCAAAAAGTGTGGGTCATGGCCCCAGTGGAACCTTGTGCCTTGCAGGACAAGTGGACTGGGCCATTTGAGGTGATGGAGCGCAAAAGTGATGTCACCTACCTCGTGGATTTGCGGACTCCAAGGAACCCTTTGGGGGTCCTGCACGTGAACCGCCTCAAGCCCCACTTCGAGAGGTCCAAAGTGAGCATGCTCTTGGCGACAGATGATGGGGTGGAAGAGGAGAGTGAACCTCTCCCTGACCTCCTGTCTACCAAGGAGCACGATGGGTCAGTGGAAGGTGAGATCCTCTCCCTTACACTGACCCCAGGGCAGCAGAGCGACTGTCACCAGTTGTTGGGACAGTTTGCCCCCTTGTTCTCTCTGACCCCAGGTGTTACTCACTGATGTACCCATGACGTGGACACCGGTGACAGCCCTCCTGTGAAGCACAAGATTTACAGGTTGACTGACCGGGTCAGGGCCAGCATCAAAGAGGAGGTCTCTAAGATGTTGGCGTTAGGGGTGATCGAGCCCTCCAACAGTCCCTGGGCCAGCCCAGTGGTTTTGGTCCCAAAGGCTGCTGCACCCGGTGCCACTCCAGAAGTGCGCTTTTGTGTGGACTGCCGTGGGTTTAATGCCATCACCAGGACTGACGCGCACCCCATTCCCAGAGCTGATGAGCTCATTAATCGGTTGGAAGCTGCCAAGTTCCTCAGCACGTTTGATTTACCGTCTGGGTACTGGCAGATTGCCTTAACCGATGGGGCTAAGGAGAGGTCAGCATTCTCAACCCCAGAAGGACATTATCAGTTATGGGTGATGCCCTTTGGGTTGAAGAATGCCCCTGCCACCTTTCAGAGGTTGGTCAACCAGGAGTTGGCTGGACTGGAGGATTTCCGTGCTGCATACCTGGATGACATCGAGTTCAGTTCCAGCTGGGAAGAACACTTGCAGCACCTCAGTGAAGTGTTGAGGGCTCTGCAGAGGGCAGGCCTCACGATCAAGGCCAGTAAGTGCCAGATTGGACAGGGTTCGGTGGTGTACTTGGGACACCAGGTAGGAAGTGGCCAGGTGGCGCCCCTACAAACCAAGATTGACACCATTCGGGCTTGGGAGCCCCCCAAGGCCCAGACAGAGGTGAGAGCCTTTTTAGGTCTCACCGGGTACTACAGGAGGTTTGTTAAGGGGTATGGCACCATTGTTGCCCCTTAACAGAGCTGACTTCCAGGAAGCAGCCCAAGAAGGTGATCTGGACTGAGTCCTGCCAGAAAGCTTTTGATGCCCTGAAGGCCGCCATGTGCACGGCGCCCGTGCTCAAGGCACCCGACTTCTCCAAGGAATTTGTCGTGCAGACTGACGCTTCAGAGCATGGTGTGGGAGCGGTGCTCTCACAACTGAATGAAGAGGGCCTAGACCAGCCTGTAGTCTTCCTTAGCAGGAGACTACTCCCCAGGGATCAGAGGTGGAGTGCCATAGAAAGGGAAGCTTTTGATGTGGTCTGGGCACTGAAGAAGCTGAGGCCCTACCTGTTTGGGACTCACTTCCGGGTTCAGACAGACCACAGGCCCCTCAGATGGTTGATGCAAATGAGGGGTGAGAATCCAAAACTGCTGAGGTGGTCCTTCTCCCTACAGGGAATGGACTTTACGGTGGAACACCGCCCTGGCACAGAACACGCCAACGCAGATGGTCTATCCAGGTTCTTCCGCCTTAGTGAAGAGAACTCCTGGAATGTTGGGTAGTTCTCCCAACTTTCAGCTGGAGGGGACATATGTTAGACTTGGCATCTTTTGGCGTATTTCCCCTGAGTTTTTGCTTTCTGACCTCCCGGTTTTGACTCTGTTTTTGCTGGCTTAGTGTTTTTGCGCACTTTTCTCACTGCTGATCAGTGGTAAAATGCAAGTGCTCCTGTAATAAAATGTGTTATGGATTGGTGTTTCCATGATTGGCCTATTTGATTTATGTGTCAGTCCCTATTAAAGTGCACTGAGTGTGCCAGGGCCTGTAAATCAAATGCTGTTAGTAGGCTGCAGCACTGGATTGTGCCACCCACACCAACAGCCCGTAAATGTAACTCTGGCCTGCCATTGCAGAGCCTGTGTGCAGTCTGGTACTGCCATGTCGACTTGGCAAGTGCACCCACTTGCCAGGCCCTAACTGTCCCTTTTCTTACATGTCATTCACCCCTAAGATAGGCCCAAGATACCCCTGTGGGCAGGGTGCAGTGTATGGAAAGGTAGGACATGCCCTGGTGTGTGTGGCATGGCCTGATAGTGAATTACTGCCAATTTCGTTTTTCACTATTGCAAGGCTACCTGTTCTCCATAGGACAGAATGGGGAGTTTGTTTATAACATCTTATAAACATAACTGGCCCTGGGAACTAGGTAGGAAAATAAAGTTTAGTATGCCTGAACTCAGAATCTAAAGATGCATCTTTTAGTGAAGGTGATTTTTACATTCTGTGTTTGAAAATACCACTTTTAGAAAGTAGGTATTTTCTTGCTCAGCCATCCAGCAGGCCTCTGCTGGGTTTGTGGATTGACTGTCTGGGTTTTGGATGACAGGGGCTTGGGAGCATCAGAGGCTCCAGATAGTCTAGGTGGGTCAGGAAAGGGCTGAATAGACCTGGGCTGCATTTAGAGTAGGGGGAGGAGATTTCCTTGCACCTGAATGGGCCTGGTCTGCCTCTGACAATGCCGTCTCCACCACTTGCCAGGAAGCCACACCGGAGAGGGCAGAACTGGTTCTGGCTGGGCACAGACACTCTCTGCCTGAGAGGACAAAGGATTTTGGGCTATAAAAAGTGGAGCCCAAACCCCTGAACTTTAGAACTCTTTTGGACCAAGAAGACTGCCAAGAAGAAGAGCTGGAGAAGCTGTGAGGAGGAACTACCACTTTGCTGAGTGCTTTGCTGTGTTGGCCTGCAGTGGCTGCTTCTGTCTTGGGCAGTGAAAGGTCTGGACTGAACTTTCTGCAATCTATTTTTGTGAGTTTCTCCAAGGGCTTGAGGTAGAGCTTGCCCCTGTTCAAGAAGTCTCAGGAACAGCAAAGACTTCAAGTTCTTCTGCCCTCAACACTCGGGACTGTGTGTTTTGTGCTGCAACAGAAGAAAAAGCAACTTGACGCAGTCTATGACGCCTCTGCCGACTCCGTGTCCTGAAGGCACCGCAGAGGGCACCGCCGCACCCCGACCCTGGTCTCACCGACGGCGCCTGCTGATGCTGCCACCGAGCCGCTGCTCGCACCGCGACCTGTGGGCATCGCACTCTGCATCGCCTCGCTTCACGACGCCGCCTTGGTATCCCCGACGACGCCGCTCCATGCCGAAATCGACGCCGCTGCTTGAACCATGGTTCGAGGGCAACACTCGTAGAGTTACACGATGCACCGCCCTCATCCCGCACCGCAGCCTTGGCCAATCGACGCCGGCGCCATCGACTCCCATTTGTCAGCCGACGACAGCGCTTCAGCAATGACAACGCCGCTGCTTGCACCGTGACCTACCAGCACCGCGACGAGCACCGCATCACTACGCACCGCGGCCCTGGTCTCACCGATGACGCCATCTGATGCCGCCACCGAGCCGCTGCTCGCACCGCAACCTGAGGGCATCGCACGTCGCACTGCTGCACTTCACACCGCAGCACCCGATGCCTGCTGACGCCAGCACTCCTGACTTCAACAGAGAGGAGTTCGATCTGCAACATGTGTGACTTCAAGGGCCCGACGACTCCTGCACCGACCTCCGGAACCGGTGCCTGCGGATGCCGTGCTTTCGGAAGCTCAACGAGAGGTCACAGATGCCCTACATTTCTAAAGGTACTGTTTTGCTGGTCTTCCTGACCCTGTAGCTGGCCCGCGACGCAGTGGTCAGCTAGAACTGTTTGGATTTGTTGTTCACGACGCCGTGATAGCCCCAGATGGAGCTATCGATTTCAAGGAACTGTTTTTCAAGTTTATTTTGATAACCGAAGATTTCTAAATACTGTATTGTGGATTTTTATCATTTTTGGTCTTGTCTTAAGTATATAAAAATATTGGATATTTTTCTAAACTGGTGTGGTGTCCTTTTGTAGTGCTTACACTGTATTACTGTTGGTTATGTGCAAATGCTTTACACACTGCCTCTAAGATAAGCCTGACTGCTCGTGCCAAGCTACCAAGGGGGTGAGCAGGGGTTATTTTAGGAGTGTAACTCCCTTATCCTGACTTGGAAGAAGGGTCCCTATTTGGACAAAGGTACCTACCTCTGCCAACTAGAAACCCCCATTTCTATCAATAATTATGATTGAATAGTAAATCAGGAGTTTTGGAGAATCTAACACTTAAATACCTTTTGGGGTTTGAGGACAAAGCATGTGGTAAATCCTATCTAGGGGTATTACAAAACAACACCTTAGCTTTTAACTCATCTACCCTATAATACACGGTGTAGGATATTTGTTTTAATTGCAGAGAGCACAGATAAAACTTTATTTTATTTTTTGCTATGTAAAGAACAATGTAATTTTTATATAATGTATTTACTCTAAAGGTCCTTTTTATAATCTTAATTGTAGGAAGGGAGTAGATGAAAATAGCTGAAGGTTCTAGAAATAGGCCAAAGAGAATAGGAAAGCTACGGCATCCTTAACGTTTTTGGTGTTACTGAGCCTGTGTTTTTATTGATAATAATTAATTACATTTTAGATATCTGACACAAGAAGGCAATCAAGCTGATGTGCCGGAAAGGCAAAAAAACCTCCTTCAAAATTATGAATAAGAATTCCCAGCTCATCAGCTAGAAAACCTTCTCTGCATTTAACAGAAGAGCAAAAAAAATCAGATTTTTATTCTTGTGAAAATATGAAGATTGCACCGTGGTAGAAAGCCACTCTGATCTATAGGGATCAAAAACTGGGCAAACTTCAATAACTGATTCATGATAATTTTTTGCTAAAATGATATAGTCAGATTGTACAGCACAGGAAGCGTACTCCTTTACCTGGCCTAAAAACCTTACTATAACACCCTTTCCAAAATATGAAGAATTTTTCCTCATTCAAATATATGATTCATAGATTGTGTTTCGGAAAGTGTAACTCAGAGAGCAAAATTTAAAAAAAATGCATAATCCAACCATCCTCCTCAGGAGATTTGCCACTGGCCAGCTGTATAACTGCCATCATTGACATAGCCAATTAGTCATTTTCTTCTAAAGAAGGTTTGGGAATGGGGAGCCTAGACTGAAATGATGCACACTCTTCTTTCTGATATATTAGTTTATATTGTTGTGAAAATAAAAACTCAGGGGTATATTCACAAGAATGTGTGCTAAACATCTCCAAAAAATGTTAACGCAACTTTACACATCGCAGCCCATCGCGGGAAAATAACTCCGTGTTAACGTGGAATTCACAACACGGCGGTACCATGCGATAGTCTCCCGAAAACGCGGACAATGTCCGCGATACAACCACCTCGATGGAGATAAAAACACAAACCCCAACACCAAAAAACATGCGATGAGCCCATTCGCGAGGAGGAAAGCAGCGATAAGCAGCGCAAGGCCCGCGACAAATATACGGCATGCAGGAATTAGCACAACAAAAGCAGGAAAAAGAAAGACAAACCAAACAGAAAACAGCGAAGCACAATGGAGGCAGTCGGAGCTAGCACACAACCCCACAAGCACCATTGGCAACAAAACATTAGACATGGCAGGCCATCGTGGACAAGGTGAATGCAGCCGGAGAGCGGAGGAGGACAATGGCAGAAAACCAGAACAGCTGGAATGATGCGAAACGCACAAACAAGCACAAACACGCCAACAACCAGAAGGCAGCAATGCACACCGGAGGTGGGAGTCCAGCGCCACACCAGGAGCTGGATGACATGGAGGAAATGGTGTCCACCACATCAGTCTGGAGATGGTGGCAGGAGTCGGGGACCAGAAACTGCTCAAAATCAACAGACACAACAGCAACAGGGAGAGGAACGACCAGGAACTGGGGGGACGGGGGTAGATGGGCACAATGGCACACATGCACAATTAAGCACAGCACAACTGCAGACAAACCATGCCCAAGAGGAACAACACCAACCAAGAGCACAAGTCACAAAAGTCGGCAATATCACACCACTGAACAAGCACAGAAGTAAAAACAACACTGCCTGAAAGGGAGAAGGGTGAGCCAAATCAGAGCTGAAGGGCCATCTCACACACAATGCAGCACACACACATAGGAAGCAGAGCACCCCAACATCCAACACAATGTGGTACAAACACCAACATCTGCACAAACGAACACAGGACACAAGTGCACCCGCTTGTCAAATCAAATCAAATCAGGGACATTTGTAAAGCGCTCATATCACCCGAAAGTCTCATGGCGCTCACAGGCAGCTCCAACTAAAAACAGCTAATAAAGGAAACAGGGGGTCAGTTGTCAAAAGACCATGTTTTTAGTTCCCTACGAAAACGATGATGATCAGCAATAGTGCGAAAGTGTAATGGCAATTTGTTCCAGAGAGTGAGGACTAGGAACGAAAAAGATCTTCCTCCATTTCTAGTTGTACGAATTCTGATGGAGGTAAGAAGGTACCTGTTGCTGGATCTGAGGGGCCTGCTTGGCTGATGCCAGTTGAGCTTCTTTTTCCAGTAACAAGGGCCACTACCGTACATGTTTTTATGTACTAAGCAAAGAATCTTAAAACGCGTTCTCTTTCTGACAGGCAACCAGTGGAGTTGCTTCAGGTTAGGCGCAGATGGGGAGCCCGACGGAAGATTCAGGACCAGCCTAGCTGCAGTATTCTGTAGGACCTGCAGTCTAGATAAAAGATCCTCATTTATTGCCGATAGTAGGGCATTACCATAGTCCATGCGATTAATAATCAATCCCTGGACTAATGGTTTCCTGGCTTCCATGGGAATCCATTTAAAAACTTTACGCAGGTTGCGCATACCAAAACAGGAGCCGATTATGTGGTTCACCTGATTTTTCATCGATAGATTACTGTCGATTTGGATTCCTAGATTGCGAACCGATTGTTTGCGTATTGGACTAGGGCCAAGAGTTGCAGGCCACCAGTCATTTGTCCAATGCTTTTGTGCATCCCCGAAGAATACTATCTCCGTTTTGTCACCATTTAGCTGTAGATGGTTTTCATTCATCCACATGTTAATGTGGATCATGCAGTCTTTAAAACGAACCTTGGTGTCTATGGGGTTCTGACCAAGGGTGACCAGAATTTGAGTGTCATCGGCATATGACATTACGTCAAAGCCGTATGATCTGATCACCCTGGCCAGAGGTGTCACGTAAAGATTGAAGAGTGTTGGGCTCAGAATGGAGCCCTGTGGCACTCCCATCATGACGGGCCTACTACAGGAACTAATGTCGCCAACCTGGACAGTGTTGACTTGGTCCGTTAAATAACTCCTGAGCCACCCCAGGGCCTTCCTTCTGACATCAATCTCCCCTAGCCGTTGTATTAGGAATGCTGTGGGAGATGGTGTCGAAAGCCGCCGACAGGTCTAGTAGGATAAGAATAGAGGATTGTCCTTTATCCAGTGATAGTCTAATGTTGTCTATTACCTCTACTAGCACTGTTTCGGTGCTATGGGCGGCCCTGAAACCAGACTGTGAGAGATCCAATAGATGGTTACTCTCAAGATGGAAAACAAGTTGTTTATGGACCAAGGCTTGTGGCCGGTAAATGGCCATACGCATCTGGCAAAGCACGAAACAGGGGCATGATAATGCACAAGTACCAACCCACAGCCCTGATGGGGCAGCAATACATGTAAGGCAGGGACCCAGATAGGCCGTGACACACACATTGGCATACAAATAAACACTCAACACAGTTGGAGACAAGTGAACGTGCGGAAACTTTATCAACAATTGCGTGTCAGTACGGCCAAGGGAAGTGCCACGACATGCAGACCATTGCAGCAGCATGTCTGAATGAGGAACGTTGGAAAGCGCCCATGTCCACCCCGGGGGAGTCCATCACCAACACAAGTCATTGCCAACTCGCGTATGTTGTCCGTGCATGGATCAGGAGTCCAGGCCAATGCTGCCATGTCCACTGTCTCCTAGGGACATGTGACCAGATCCCCAACATGCAACCAGGCGTCGGGACACGTTCAATGGGTCACATGCAGTCACTCATCCATGAACGCGAGTGCAGCAGCGTAGGCCAACATTTTTAATGCAAGATCGTTGTCCACCACATCTGACATGTCGGCGACGTAACCCATCAGCCGTCCCGGACAGATGTGCTCACTCCAACCCCTGGCCCCAATATGCACGAAAGCCCAATCAGGGAGCGGCTCAATGTGGTCACTACACACGACGACTCCTGCAATCTCCCAGGTCCAGTTCCCAGAATGCATGCCAAACATCCAGGCATGCCATAACCGGGCATCATGGTGACACTCCTGGTCGTGGTCCAACAGGGGGTGCACACACACGTCGAAATCCAGGTCAGCTACCGTAACGTTGGAGAGGCAGACATCCATGGACCACTCGAATATGCACGAGCGACAGTGCAACACAGGCTGAACGCAGGTGATGTTGGCAATGCGGAAGCTCAGCCTGTAACTGATCCGCAGCACTGCCAATGGCAGTGCCCCCAGTACATGCAGCAGACGTGCACGGTACAGGTCCACGTGACTGGAGTAGAGCATGTGTCCGGGATGGTCTGCCATTGCGTCAGTGGCTCTGCTTGAAGCAGCACTGTGAGGACCTGCGCCAGTCCTGTGGATGAAACGCCACAGCTCGGAGCAATGTGCAGTGTCTGTGTGCCACGGGTGCAGGCCTGGGGTGTGGTGGGAGTACGAGTGAAGGCCATTTCACGCACGCAAACTACGACCAAGGACTTCTGCGTGTGGGATGTGTACACGTTGGCCTCACGTCTGGCAGTGCGTAGTGTGGGAGTCGCCTGGAAATGCTATCCTATCTGTCAGGGGGTGCTGGGCACATGCAAGTCACATCTAGGAGCTGCAGATATGCTACCACCCGATAGTGCAGACAAAGGACCATTCATCCCTACAGTAACTTCACCATCTGCATGCATACAGGAGATGCAAAGAGGCCTATCGTGGGTGGGGTGGGATGTCTGCGACCCAGGGAATCATGGATGACAAGCCTAGCACGTGGCACATGAGCGGCATCACTGTGTGTCAGGTTGCCTCACAGCTGCTCCTCCCTCCCACGAGCCTCCACACATGTGTGCACTGTGCGGTTGTATCACGTGCACTCCTACGGTACACCATTGTCATGCCTGTCCGCGCATGTCCAGCAGCATGCCAACAACACCTGTAAGCTGGCCGTTGAGGGTGTGCGGCCACGTGAGTGTAGGCCAATGGTCTGGACAGGGCAGACACAGGTGTACAGTCCATGGCTGGCTGTGACCACGCTGCGATTGGGGCCAGACACCTGACTCATGCAGCCGCAGGACTGATACACATAACACTTGGCATGCATGTGCCAAGACCCCGAGCGAGCTTGCGCTCCTACATATCCCCGTACGTGCGGGCCCGCCCTCTGGGTGCATGCTACATTGCAACATCGACTACTGTGGCCCTGATGGCGACAACACCCCAACACAAGGACACACTTATCTCACTTCCTGTTCAAGGCCAGACCAGAGCTATGCCCTGATCCCCCTGCCGAATCAGCACACCCCTGCGCTGACCTGACGTTTGCCGGACCAGCACACGCCGCTTGTGCATGCAGGGGGGGGCGGGCGAAGCTACATGTCCAAGGTCTCAGCCACTGCTGAGGTGACATGGTATCCTCCGCTGAAGACAGCACACTGGTGTTGCAGGGCTCCGGCCCATCATGCTGACATAATGACCACACGGACACCCTTGCTTAGATGTTGGGAATGGTCACGGGCACGTGCGCCCAGCCACTTTTATTAGCAGGCTCACATGTCGAGTGACACCTGTGTTGGATGTGTGTGGGGTGTGTGTACACCAGCCGTCATGGAGTGCCTGGTGCAGTCAAAAAATGACAACAGTGTACATCGTAAAGGACACAACCATTCAACCGTAAAGGACCCATGACCTGAGCTGCACAGAGTTAGTGGCCCTGGATGCACAGCATCCTGCACGGGCCTACCGACACGGGCCGCTGACTTGCGGTGCACTGGGGCAGGGTCACGAGAGCAGAGCAGGTTCCCGCAGATGACTAGGGGGGTTGTCGCGGAGTGTCTCGGTGGACAGTGGAAGGTGTACCCCCAGGGCATGATGCCGAGGGCAGAACCACGCTGAAACAGTCACCATGGTGGAGATGAGTGGAGCAAACACATGTCGGACACCAAGTCCGTCCCAGCCAGATGATGATGCAGCCAACCCCAGGCCATGGACTCAGACGCCACCAAAGTTCAACCAGAGAGTGCCCATGAATCATTGCACACAGAGTTAGTGGCACCAGTGCTGATAGGGGATGCCGCCTGCGATGAGGCGTGTCCAATAGTGTGGACTCCTCCATATCTTACCCAGGACACAGTTCCACATGTGTGGCCTACTGGACCGCAGTGTAGGCCAGAGGCAGCGGCCAGCAGGGGCCATTCACCGAGTGTTGCTGGCTTAGGTTGGATGGTCCCACCGGCCTGCGTAGTTCAGGTTCAGTGGCACCACGGGACGCGGACTTGCGTTGCACAGGGTTAGTGGTACCAGGTCAGTTGTTGCCAGTGTTCGGTCACCTCCGTAACGAGGATCCGGCTTTCATCCGGACTGAACCGCATCTTCCTCTTACTCCTCTCCGTGGGTTCACTGGTATGGACTCTGCCATCCATGAATCGCGACTGGGTGCTGGATGTGGGGCCTACTGGACCGCAGTGTAGATCGGGGGCAGCAGTCAGCACGGGCCCACAGACACGTGTTGTGTGCTTGTGATGCATTCGTTTGCTTCACTGATAGCAGGGAGTTTAGTGATATCACCCCTGCAGTAGACATCTGGTCACTGCCATTCATGACTCAGGACACAATTCCACATGTGGGACCCACTGGGCCGCTGTGTAGGCCTGTGCCCCCATCCACGTGGCGCCGGCTTGCGTTTAACAGGGTTAGTGGCACCACATGTCGCCGGCTTGCATTGAACAGGGTTAGTGGCACCACGTGTCGCCGGCTTGCGTTGAACAGGGTTAGTGGCACCACGTGTCGCCGGCCTGCGATATGGAATTATGCCTCACTGATCGAAGAGAGTCTGGTGCTCTGGCCGCTGCCACTGACTTGGGGTCACTGCCATTCATGACTCAGGACACAGTTCCACATGTGGGACCAACTGGACCGAGGAGGACGCCGGTGAAGTAAGTAAATGTAAAAGGAGTTCTGTGGGCCTGCGCCATGGAGGCCAGCGATGGTCTGCGGAGGCTGCAAAGGGCGCGGGCCTGGGGCCTGGAGCTTGCACCGGCACTTGGTGGGCCCTCTTTGACACACGCCGGTGTCGGCAGGTGAGCGGAGCCTTGTTGGTGCGCTGGGGCAGGCATCACGGGTCTAGGGCCCAGTTGCCCGGGGTGCAGCAGGCGCACAGGGACGCAGGCCACGCCGCGCTCGGCGCAGGACTCGTGGTGGGCTGAGAGGCGCCGCCCTGGCAGACGCGTTGTCCATTCCGAATGAGAACCGCGCCCAGTGCGACGGGCTTTTTGTTCACACCCCTACGCAGGCCTGGCGTACGCAGGTCCAACCCACTCCGCCCGCGCATGCAGGGGGGGACGTAACGTGCGATATTTCCGCGTTCTGCCCCACAGCCTGTGGGGACATGGTAGCGTCCACTGGCCACTACACTCCATGCACCAGCAGTTGATCTCCACATGGCCATTTCCGTGATTTGCACGCTGTGGTCTGTCCGGCATCTCCACGCCACATCTGGCATTGGATAGGTTCACATTCCTTTGTCACTTGCCGCTCTCGCACATGCCTGCACCATGCCTCTCCTCACATCCTGCTATTGTGTGCCTGTGGTGCCATGCCGTGGCTGGGTTGTGGGCATGGCAAGGCCAAGTTCCTAATGGAGTCGTGTTGTCGTGTCTGGTCGGTTGGCATGTTGTGTGGCATGTTGAATGTAGTTGTGCTGCGTGCCCATTGACAGTGTCGTGAGTTGCATGACTGTGGACTGGAGGTGTGTGGTGTGTTCATTTGGTACTTACCAACGAGCACTGCATTGTCATGGGTGCCATCCTGGGAGCGCTGGGTGATGATGGACTGTCGGGAGATGTGAGAATCAGGCACTCTGCCTGGGGAGTTGGCCACGACATTGTTGAGGGGTCCCGGGGGGTCCACTATTGCCTGCACATTCATGGGATGCGTGTGCTTTCTGTTGTGGTAGTTGTGTGCAGTGTCAGCAGGGGGCACGAGGGGTACATGTGTGCAGTTGGCCCTGACACGTGAGGGAATCCAGCTATGGCGTAGGGGCCTTGCTTGGTCTCCAGCTGCTCCTGCGCAGTGTGGGTGAAGTGGAGGGGCTAGAGTACCAGGCTGATGTTGGCATCCAGGACAGGTGTGATGACCTTGGATGGGGCTGGCTGTGTGACTCCTCCGACTCTGGCAGTTGTGGGTTGGATGGTACCAGAGGCCGACATGTGCTGCGCAGCCGGCAGCTTTGTCTGCGGAGGGATGTTGGTTGTCCGCTGGGTTGGTACCGTCAGCAGGTGGGGGATGTGGGTCAGGATGCGGGGGTTGGTTGTCCTTTTGGGCCTGTAGTGGGCAATGTCCTCCTCTGGCGTTGGGTCTGGGCGGCAGGTGCGTTTCAGGTGGGTCCGCTGTCTTTGTGTACGCTGCCTCTGTGGTGTTCCTGGGGGGGGGGGCGGGACGGGTCATGGGGGTGGTGGCGGGCCTGGGGGTGGTGGCGGTGGGTGTTGTGTGCCTCATGGGTCTCGGAGCTGAATGATCATTGTCTCCATGGCATCTGTGGGTCTTCCGATGTGGCTCTGTGCTGGGCTCCCTTTCGTACTGCAGGTAGTCATCCTGCTTAACACCAGCAGAAGGCAGGTGTTAAATCCCTGCTGCTACCGTGGCTTATCGCGTGTCTTTGGTTCGCATTGCAGATCTGGCAGTTCGTTGTGAAAGTGGTGTTGTGGTGTTTTCGTGTGTTTTTGCACGGGAACACCTACTCTGCATCTCATTAGGGTTAGTTGGTGGTGTCACCCGTGGGGGTAAATGTTGAGGCAGTTATCGCGGGAATACTTGCGTTGTCTGCAGTTTGCAACCGCTTGTGAATGGGGTGTTAAATCTGTCACCACTTTTGTTGCGTTAAGTTGGCGATAACTCGGAGATAAGTCCTTGTGAATATCCCCCAGAATTTTTCCATTTTCCTGAACACTAACATTTGTTCAAGGGTTCCTTATTGCTGTTTGTATTTTGTTTTTCAAAGCAAACCAAAGTATGACTAGTGTTTTCTCCTTGCTCATGTGCTTGAGCCCCATTTATCTTTTCCTTTAGTATATCCTTCTGTATACAAAATGCTCTCCAGGTCTGTTTTTGCCCACTTCAACACAAAGAGAGTACTCTCTTCTGAATTAAGCAGCAATGTCCTTTCTTTCTCTCTTGGGCTTAATAAAATTGTTTACTGCCAATTTTACGTTGATATGACTTCAGAAAAATAAAAACACCACAATTTGTGACCTTATAGGTTTCACATACCATTACCAAGTCTGCACTTAAAATATTTCATTATTTCTATTTTAATTCTGGAAATAATTTCTTGTCCAATGCTAGAGTTACAACCAATCTGCATCTGAAACACAAGGCGCCCGCTTTAGGGACACCGCGCTCAGTTTACATTTTTTTTTTTTTTAAACTTTGATGTTCAGCACAATGCCCGCTTCAGGGATACCGCGCTCTGTTTATTTATTTATTTTTTTAAATGCAATACTGAGCGTGGCGCCCGCTTCAGGGACACCGCAATCGTTTTTTGTTTTTTTTTAACTTTAGTAATGAGCTTCAGGGACACCAAACTCTTTCTTTTTTTTTTTTTTACTTTAATAATAGCCGTTTTGTATTAATGCTGACCATGTATGTACTGCATTGCATACGCGGAGCTGTAGCGATACCTAAATAATGGGCGTTTTTATCAAACTCGAGGTGCTTATTTTATAAGCTGCAGAAAGGTAGAGAGCAAATTTAAACCCAAGGACTGCAGCAGGCACACAACCGAGCTAGCTTTTAGCAAGACATACAGACAACAGAATGTAGGGCCACTCGAGTATGTCACAGCCTGGTCACGCTGGCCTCAATACAGCAACTTAATAATCCTTTTATTTACCCCACCATTCTGCAATATTTTAAGCAACGTGTCAGTTCTCATTTGCTCAGTCACACTGACATATTTCAAACAATTTGATCATTCTTCGCTGATTGCATGCTAGCTCATGATGAACAGCCGAGGAAGGCAATGAAATACGCTTCCCAATAAATTCTGCACCTAAAATAATCAGGAACAAAACATAATGAGCGCAAGAGGAGGAAGGGTGCTTAAAAATATGAGCAGGCACTTGACTGGCATTGCCATGGTTAATACAGTCGAGCTGTTTGGTAAGGCTGGTGCCATGGATATGGTCATGCCCGTGGTCATGATCTTCTGTGTGCCCTTCCCAGTGAGTGCCATAATGAGCAGCTGTTACAGGAGGCTTTCCTTGCGTTTTCCAACTGGGAAGTTTTCCTGCGGAGTGAGTGGTGCGGACTCGGCCACTCTTGAACCAGGGGTGTTTGAACTGCCAATTTGGCCATGTGTTGGTCAGGAAATAAAAGCAGCATCACACTGACAGAAAGGGCTGGGTTACTTCCAAATACCTGCACATAATCTCTCACATAAAAACACTCGAATTTCTTGTTTTCAAACACATTAACAATTCCCCTTTCGACCACAATATTGCGTGCTGGGAGGGTACTTGCCTGATCGGAAAAAACTTGCCCATACCCTTGTTTTTGATGGTTTCCATGGCACATCTGTGAAGCAGGAATTGGCAAAGAATCGTTCTGGCTTTGTTCATAATGAAAAACATTTGTATTAACCACCGGAGATGTTTTGTAGGTGTGCACTGAAATTATGGTTGGGAGTGGTATTTACAGAGAGCATTTCCGTAGGCAAGCTGACGAGAAAGGGAGGGGGGGAAGCAACATAGATGGAGAGAGGAACACTGAGGAAGGGGAAATACACAAGGGGGGCAGCTGAAAAAGACGGCCTCTGGTGCTTAAACAGGAAGGAAAAAGAAAAACAAGCATTTGCAATGCAGTAGGTGTCGCATTTATGCAAGTTTTAGCTATTGGCATTGTAAATGACAATGGGCCATATTATCAAGAACGGCGCAAACATTATC
Organism: Calotriton arnoldi; assembly: GCA_963921515.1. Taxonomy (NCBI): domain Eukaryota; kingdom Metazoa; phylum Chordata; class Amphibia; order Caudata; family Salamandridae; genus Calotriton; species Calotriton arnoldi. Next base: position 1,050,390 of record CAWUFW010005848.1, read on the forward strand.
GCCGCTTTAGCGGCAGGAAACTGCCGCTAAAGCGGCGATAAGGGGCTTGATAATATGCCCTATAGAATTCCAATAGAAGCCCAGGTTCTGGTGTCAAGGACATCAAACCTAGGCTTCTATTGGAATTCTATGGGGCATATTATCAAGCCCCTTATCGCCGCTTTAGCAGCAGTTTCCTGCCGCTAAAGCGGCAATAATGTTTGCGCCATTCTTGATAATATGGCCCAATGTGTTTTATTTATTTTTTAAAAACTAAAACATAAATAAAATGCATTGTCATTTACAATGCCAATAGCTCAAACTCGCATAAATGCGAGACCTATTGCATTGCAAATGTTTGTTTAAATCTGTAAGCTGGGGCACTTATATCTTGTCCACCTTGTGGGTGTTCTGAGCCTCTAAAACATGATGAAATTGTCTATACCAATTGGCATATTCAGGTTTGAAATAAGGCCATAATATTTGGTGAAAGGAAATACCCAAATGGCCTGGAAAGTTGAATTTCAACTGGGCTGACACAGAAAACATAGCTTTAGGCTAGGCTAGGGTGTAAAATTCTGGTCCGATCGTGGATAAGGAGGAGTTACCGATAAACTCCACACTCCACAAACCAGTGGATTTTTTTTCCGTTCTGCTCGTCATTTTGCGCATGCAGGGAACGTGAAGAGACTTGACAGTCGTGAGCGAGCAGATGGACAGCCATGTAGTGTGCCAGAAGGCCGCTTTTCAGAGTTGTTGAGAAAGGGGGCAGGGCCTCCTACGATGTCTCAGCAATCCCACTGTGGGGGAATTACTTGTTGCAACACTAGGGGATCTTGGCCCCCAGTGACCCTCAGCAGCCAAGGGGACTTCATCCCCAAACCAGTAGTCCTGCCGGAAGCCCCTCTGCAGAGTGGTTGAGAATGGGGCAGTGCCTGCAACCACGTCTCAGTAATCCCACTGTGGGAGACATATTTGTCACAACAATATAGATTCTTGGCCCCCAATGACGCTCGGAAGCCAAGGGGACGTCATTTCCCAACTAGGAGTGTGCCAGGAGGACCCTTTTCAGAGTGGTTGAGAAAGGGGGCAGGGCCTGCAACAATGTCTCAGCAATCCCGCTGCAAGGGACTTACTTTAAAAAAAAAAAAAATGTATAACTTTATTTAGCGTTTTATCGTAGTGCAACTTACAGCAGTGCATATACAATCAACAGTATCTGTCAAGTGCGGGGTCTGTGACAACATCACGGCTCGTAAACAGGCAAAGTCATTTCGCACCATAAAAATCATAATGTTAATATCTCAACAGAACTTGAGAGTGGCACCATCAGTCGCATGTGGCAGCTTAATGCAGCGGGGGAGATGTCCCTATCTGAGCCCTTGGTGCAGCCGGTGGTGGATGTCAACAATGAACAGGCAATGTAAAGAGATCTTGGTCGGATGTCACTTGTGTCTTAACGTTTCAACTACCCAATTCCCGCGGGTACCATGCCCTGTTCCAGTGGAGTGGGGGGGTCCTGTCGTATGGCTAGCAGATAGTCTTTGAGGGGGCCCCAAATGTCCCTGGGTCATGAGGTAGTCAGAATCGTGGTGGCATATATCTCGCTCTGTGTGCTACATGAAACTAAGCTTGTCATACAACCAGCGACCGAGGGTGCCGACCTACTGCCCCAGTGTATGGCCACTTCTCTCTTAGCTAGTAGTAGGCAGATGCCGGCGTAGCTCCTCACCTTTTTGGGGAAATTAACTACATAGCCTAGGAGGGCAATTTCAGGCAAGGGGTTGAGAGGTATTGCAATCATGACCCCTAGGATCCTGTGGACCTCTTTCCAGAAAGAGTGCAAACGGGGGCATGTCCAGGCAATGTGGGCAAAATCTGCTTGCGGGGCGTTGCACTTGCGGCAAGTATGGGGCTTGGATGGATCTATTCTATGGACTCTAGCGGGGGTGACGTAGATTCTGCGGAGAAACTTGAAGTGGATCAGCTTGTGTCGGCTATTTAGGGAGATCGTTTTGTTACTGCGCAGCAGGCCTCCCACTGGTCATCAGTTATTAGGTTGCCCAGATCTCCCTCCCAGTCTTTACGAATCTTATCATCATTCAATGGGACAAGAGCCGCACACGCTTTGTATAACCTGGAGATCAGATGCACCCCCCTGTCGTCCTCAATGATCATGGTGAGAGGGGGGAATGATTGGGGTGCTAGAGGGAAGTCGGGGAAAGTGACGCGCATAACAGAACGGACCCGTTGGAGTACAAATCTGTCCATGAATGTAGCGTCTGGGAACCTAGACTCATCGTCTATGTCAAAGGCATGCCCATCCGGGAACAAGTCGTCTAGTTTAGACACCCCAAATTTAGTGAAGGTGCGTTGTATGAGTCGCTCATCGGTGATCGGCAACCAACGGGCGTTAGGCAGTGGCAGGGCGGCAGAATATAGAGTAGCGGTGCCAGTGGCCTGCCTGAGTTTGTCCCAGGCCCAGCTGGTAGTGGAGACCGTTTGGATATCGGACGGGTCCCTGGGCAGGCCTTTGGGGAGAATTGCCGCCAATCTTTCCGGGAGTACCAAGTCCGCCTCTGGGCGGAGATAAGGGATTCTGGCGTCTGGGTGATACCAAGCATGCGCGTAGCTGCACTGGGCAATTAAATAATATAAGTGCAAGTCAGGAACACCGTAACCCCCCTCTCGTATGGGAGAGTCATGACCTGCCAACGAACTCGGGGCCGCCTGTCTCCCCACACCAGACGTATTAGATGAGAGCGGAGCGTCTGAAAGAAGCTGTTTGGAAGAGGGATGGGAATGTTGTTAAAAAGATATAAAAATTTGGGGAGAATAATCATTTTAATGAGCGCCACTCGACCGGCGATCGATAGTGGCAGTTTGAGCCACTTATCAACTTGCGCTTCCAGGGTGTGAACCGCCTGTCCGTAATTGAGGTGTATTATTTGTGCTGTGTCTAAGTGTATGTGGATGCCCAAGTATTTGACGGAGTCCGCGCACCATTCCAGCGGGAACTCCAGGTCCCATGTCGTCGTGCTGGGGGTGAGGGGGAAAATCACAGACTTGTGCCAGTTGATGCCTAGGCCCGAGTACAGTCCGAAGCGGAGTATTTCCCGGATGAGGGGGTCTAGGTTAGCCCGCGGATCTCGTACATAAAGAATCGTATCATCGGCATACAGGGATACTAAGAGTGGGCCCGTGTTGAACTGCAGACCTCTGTGGAGATGTTTTTCCTGAAAGTGGCGGATCAGTGGGTCCATAGCGAGGATAAATAATAATGGTGAGAGTGGGCAACCCTGTCTCGTGCCCCGTGAGAGTGCAAAGGGGTCCGAGAGTGTTCCATTCAATCTGAGCCGGGCGGTAGGACGACGATATAACAGTGCTGTGAGTGCGATGAACCCCATGGGCATCCCCATTCGGCGCATGATAGAGAGGAAGAAGGGCCATTCGAGAGAGTCGAAGGCCTTTTCAGTGTCTAATAGTATTGCGGCCGCTGGCACCTCAGGAGCTATCCTGTGCAATACAGAGAATAGTGTGCGCAAATTAAACAATGTGGAGCGATGGGGGACAAAGCCCAATTGGGCCGGGGAGATTATGAATTCCATTAGTTGGGAAAGACGACCCGCAATCACTTTGGCCAGGATTTTGTAATCCAGGTTTAAGAGCGAGAGGGGTCTGTATGAGCCGCAGAGCAACGGGTTCTTCCCGGGTTTGGGGAGAAGGATTATGACTGCTTCACGAAGGGTGGGTGGTAAAACTTGTCTCTCCAATGCCTCAGCGTAGACCTCTATAAGTTGCAGCGCCAATACATCCTTGAATGTCTTTTAAAAGTCACCCGTGAATCCATCGAGACCAGGTGCGGACGAGGATCGCAGGCTATCTATGGCGGCGATGACGTCTGCTTTTGAGATTGGTTCCGCCAGGAAATCCTGCATATGTTTCTCTAAGTAGACTAGAGCTATCTCGGATAGATAAGACTCCTGGACCGTGTGGTCACCTCCAGCTCTGGAGGCATAGGGGGGCATATTTACGTTCCCTGGCGCATCCCTGCAAATCAGCAGGGATGCGCCAGGGGAAATGCATCACGTAAGTTTACCCTTGCGCCACCTCCGATGCGCCGCATTTACAATGCGGCGCATCGTGGCGCAAGGATAAGCAGATGCGTGACGCATCTGCCGGCGAAAGGTTGGCGCAGTGCTGAAGTTGTGTCGCAAGCGTGACGCAACTCCAGCACTGTGCCAACCTTCCCTATCCCTAACATGGTGCGTCAATCCTTACGCCTGCTTCAAGCAGGCGTAAGGATTTGACGCACCAGCGTCGGAAAAGTGACTGCGTGAAATCTCGTAGATTTCACTGCGTCACTTTTCCGAGGCGTCCCTGCGCCGGAACGCCCCCCCTGCGCAGGAACGCCCACATGAAACCTGACGCAGGTTTCATGTGGCGCAGGGGTTTACTACGTGACGCATCTCCCTAGATGCGTCACGTAGTAAATATTGCGCAACGCGGCGCATGGTTTGCGTCGCCGCTGCGTCACATGCGTGACGCAACGGCAGCGCAAAAGTGGCGCAAGGGGCTTGTAAATATGCCCCATAGTGTTTTAAAATAAGACAAAAATTCTGCTTGGATTTCTGCAGTGCTAGTGAGCTGCTGGCCTGACAGGGACTGTACTTCGGGTATGTATGCCCTGTTGTATGGGGGTCTGGTCATCTGCGCTAAAACCCTCCCTGGTCGCTCACCCTCGCCATATTGTCTTGCTTTATGATATTTACCCATAAATAAAATCTCCCGCTCTGCCTCGTCTCTGTATTCTGATAGTAGGGCTATACGCTTTGATTCGGCTTCTTTGTTGGGACCATGCAACAACCCGGCATCTAGATCGGCGAGCTACTGTTCCAACCGAGAGAGGGTGCCTCGTAATGCACGGAGCACTCCGGAATGTTTTGAAATGCAGACTCCCCATATGTACGCTTTAAAACCCTCCCACAGAACCGACATCGTGTCCACCGAGCCTGTGTTTAAGTCAAAATAGTCCTCTATTGCCTCCTGCATTTCGTGTAAAAAGAGGTCATCTGCCAGGGCGCGGCTGGGGAATTGCTATTGTCTCTCAAAGCCCTCGGGTCGGGGAACCCCCAAGCGCCATAAAACTGGAGAATGATCGGAGTAGGTCCGAGGGAGAGTCTGTATCGAGCGACTCCAGCCAAGGATATTGGGATAGGCCAACCAAAAATCTAGCCTGGTCCAGGTGTTGTGGTAGCCTGTATAGTGGGTGTAATCTGTGTGTTGAGGGATGCCTGAGCGCCCCACATCTATAACGGACATTTGTTCGCACAGGGAGAGGAGGGCTCTACGCGCGCGTGGTTTGGGATCAGGAGCGAGAGATCTGCTGTCAAGTGTTGGGTCCAGGGCTATATTAAAGTCACCCCCATCAGGAACGTCACATTGCCAAGGCTCAAAAGTTGGGATAGCAAGGAGTGATAAAAATCTGGCGAGTCAGTGTTCGGGCCATACACACAGACCAACGCTAGGCTGTGTCCCATTAGAGTCCCCACTACCATTACATATCTGCCCTCCTTGTCTCGAATAGTGGTGCGCAGGCTAAAAGGGACACGTTTGTGAATGAGTATGGCAGTGCCTCTAGCATAGGTGCTAAAGCCCGCAAAGTATCGGTGGATACCCCAGCTAGCGGCGAAATGGGTGGGATCAGTGGGGGACAAATGAGTCTCTTGTAGGAAGGCGACATCCACTGTGTGCCGAGCCAAGTAGTGTAAGACGTGGCATTTCTTGCGTGTATCATTAAGTCCCCGTACGTTCCACGTCAGCAGCGACAGCTCTGAGGGGCCATTACTGCGACCTAACTGGGCCATTTATGGGGCGATGCCTGAAAATTGAATAGGTGCTGCCGTGCAACGTGATAATTCCTGCTGGTTTGGAAATGCCAAATTAACCATGCGTGACTACATATTAATGAAAACACCCCCCCCCACCCTCCACCCAGCCTCCCTACCCCATATGAGAGGCAAACCCAACCAGAATGAAATGAACCATTGTACCAATTGACATGTCCAATAATTGCAAATAGCACAGTCAGGGTACATACGTAATCAACAAAAACAATTCTCAGTGTACACCAACTGGGGGTGGCAACGCCTCGCGGCCTTCCAGCAATGCAAAATGGTGCGTGTAGTGAAGGAATATCCCCAAGTTCTCACATAGTTGTGGGAAATGCAACCAGTCAGAGGGGCTCAGCTGGGGGCAGCCCCAGAGAAAAGTTCCATGCTGGCGTCAGAGCCGCTGTGGGGTGGAGATGGAGTATGATTGTCAGCAGGTCTTTGAGGGTTTTGTTTGTGAGTGCGGCAGAACTCCTGAGCTTCCGTGGGGCTATCAAAGATGCGGACCCTGCCGTTGATCTCGACCCGCAGTCTCGCTGGGTATAGCATGCCATACTTCAAGCCGAGGTTCCAAAGTGCGGCTTTGACGCCGTTGTATTTGCGGCGGGCTTCTTGGACCATGATGGTATAGTCCGGGTATAGAGACAGTCGGGAGCCCTGCCAATGGGTTTCGCCGCGCTCTCTGGCCAGGCGGAGAGCGGTGTCCTGGTCTCTAAAGTTCATGAGGTGGGCGATAATGGGATGCGGGGGGCAACCAGGATTTGGTCGGGCCCCCAATGAGCGGTGGGCCCGCTCCACCACGAAGCCAGGCGTGAAGGCGTCCCTTCCAAAGATGTCAGCTAGCAGCGTCTCTACAAAGGTATCCATGCGGCCCGTAGATGTAGACTCCGGAACCCCAATAATACGTAGGTTATTTTGACGGCTGCGGGCTTCTAAATCTTCATTTTTGATGGCAACATCTTTCAGGATCTGTTCCACCCGTTCAAGCCGCTTGAGAGATTGCGCGGCGCCGTCGTCGAGATCCGAAATGCGGGATTCCGCTACATCAAGGCGCCTGTCATGCACTTGGATTTTGGCACCTAGGTCTGCCATATTCTTGTCCAGGGTGTCGAATCTTCCATCCAGGGCCTTGAATCCTGCCCGCATCTCCTGCAGCAACGCGCTGATTTGGTCGCCATTGTCCTTGGAGCGCCCCGCGTTTTGCTCGCCCTCCGCCATGGTTGATGGTTCGTCCAGGGGCGTCTCGGGCACCTTCTCGAAGGGTAGGAGCCTTTGTTTCGGATCTTTGCGGCCCATGCCGCTGCTCCTGCGCTGAATTGTAACTCTGCAGGCTGGTCCAGATCAGGGGCGCATCCGTGGGGTCTCCGGATGCGGGGAACAGCAGGACCTCTCCGCTACTCACAGGGCGCTAGGCCAGAAACTCTGTAGCCCCCACCGTGGGAGCTCCACGAGTGTTTCGCCCTGGTGAGCCGGTGGCATGTCTGGATGGGTCGCAAGGGTTTGCGTCAGCAGGGTGGGCAGTTATTGGGGAGACCGATATCTGCCGTCTCCGGCCAGCCGTAACGGGATGAAGCGGGCCCGGGGGCAAGGATGGAGACAGGCCGTCGAGGCTGTGGGGCATTTTCAAATGGAGCAGCTAGCGCTGTGTTCCTAGGCGGGAAGGGGGGGGCTGCACAGCGGGGACAGCGCAAATCAGAGGCGCCCTCCGGGACCAGTAAGCAGCGGGCAATGTTAGGCCTGGGGGCCGCTAGCGAGAGGAACACCCGGGCCCTACCCCCGTGGGTTCCCGCGGCCTTCCCGGGGTGAAGGCTGAATGTGACGTTGGCCTCGACTGCCCGGGCCCCAATGCGAGCCGCCGCCAGCCGCACCGCCCCGCGCCCCTAGCGCTTACCGCCTCTCTCCGTCTGCCACTCTGTGGCTGCCGCTACCCGGCTTCCGCTCCCGGGCCGCTCTCAATCCTCAGCAGGCCCCACCGCCGCCATCTCTGAGACCTTCGCCGGCAGGTGATCGGCCAGTATCCTGAAGCCAGTCGCAGCGTCGAGCATGTCACAGGGCTCTTTGGACTCAGGAGCCGTTCTGGAGTCCAGCGGCGCTCATTTCCGGGCCCATAAGCAGCTGGATGTGGGGGATATTATGGATCGGGCTGGATCGGCCGGTGGAGCTTCAGAGCCGCGCGGCCATCTTGGCCCGCGGCTTGGCCACGCCCCTGCAAGGGACTTACTTGGCGCAACAATAGGGGTTCTTGGCCCCCAACGACCCTCAGCAGCCAAGGGGACTTCATCCCCCAACCAATAGTGTGGCAGGAGGCCCCTTTGCAGAATGGATGAGAAAGGGGTCGGGGTCTCTGATGACGTCCCAGCAATCCCGCAGAGGGGGACTTACTTTTGGCAACAATAGGGTTTCTTAGCCCCAACGACCCTCAGCAGCCAAGGGGACTTTATCCCTCAACCAGCAGTGCTGCAGGAAGCGCCTCTGCAGAGTGGTTGAGAATGTGGCAGGGCCTGCAACCACGTCTCAGTAATCCACGGTGGGAGACATACTTGTCACAACAATATAGGTTCTTGGCCCCCAATGACCCTCAGAAGCCAAGGGGACATCATTTCCCAACCAGTAGTGTGCCAGGAGGACCCTTTGCAGAGTAGTTGAGAAAGGTGGCAGGGCCTCTAACAATGTCTCAGCAATCCCACTGTGGGGGTCTTACTTGTCGCAACAATAGGGGTTCTTGGCCCCCAATGACCTCCAGCAGCCAAGGGGACTTCATCCCCCAACCAGTAGTGTGGCAGGAGGCCCACTTGCAGAATGGATGAGAAAGGGGATGGGGTCTCTGATGACGTCCCAGCAATCCTGCTGTGGGGGACTTACTTGTGGCAACCATAGGGGTAATTAGTCCCCAACGACCCTCAGCATCCAAGGGAACTTAATCCCTCAACCAGTAGAGTGCTAGGAGGCCCCTTTGCAGAGTGGTTGAGAAAGCGGACGGGACCTCCAATCACGTCTGAGCAATCCCACTGTGGGGGACTTACTTCTGGCAACCATAGGGGTTATTAGTCCCCAACGACCCTCAGCAGCCAAGGGGACTTCATCCCTCAACCAGTAGTGCACTAGAAGGCCTCTTTGCAGATTGGTTGAGAAAGGTGGCAGGGCCTCCGACCACATCTCAGCAATCTCACTGTGGGGGACTTACTTGTGGCAACAGTAGGGGTTCTTGGCCCACAACGACCCTCAGCAGCCAAGGGGACTTCATCCCCAAACCAGTAGTGCTGCAGGAAGCCCCTCTGCAGAGTGGTTGAGAATGGGGCAGTGCCTGCAACCACATCTCAGTAATCCCACTGTGGGAGACATACTTGTCACAACAATATAGATTCTTGGCCCCCAATGACCCTCAGAAGCCAAGGGGAAGTCATTTACCAAACAGTAGTGTGCCAGGAGGACCCTTTGCAGAGTGGTTGAGGAAGGGGGCAGGGCCTCTAACAACGTCTCAGCAATCCTGCTGCAGGGGACTTACTTGGCGCAACAATAGGGGTTCTCGGCCCCCAATGACCCTCAGCAGCAAAGGGGACTTCATCCCCCAACCAATAGTGTGGCAGGAGGCCTTTTTGCAGAATGGATGAGAAAGGGGTCGGGGTCTCTGATGACGTCCCAGCAATCCCACAGAGAGGGACTTACTTTTGGCAACAATAGGGTTTCTTAGCCCCAACGACCCTCAGCAGCCAAGGGGACTTTATCCCTCAACCAGCAGTGCTGCAGGACGCCCCTCTGCAGAGTGGTTGAGAATGGGGCAGGGCCTGCAACCACGTCTCAGTAATACACGGTGGGAGACATACTTGTCACAACAATATAGGTTCTTGGCCCCCAATGACCCTCAGAAGCCAAGGGGACGTCATTTCCCAACCAGTAGTGTGCCAGGAGGACCCTTTGCAGAGTGGTTGAGAAAGGTGGCAGGGCCTCCAACAATGTCTCAGCAATCCCACTGTGGGGGTCTTACTTGTCGCAACAATAGGGGTTTCTGGCCCCCAATGACCTTCAGCAGCCAAGGGGACTTCATCCCCCAACCAGTAGTGTGGCAGGAGGCCCCTTTGCAGAATGGATGAGAAAGGGGATGAGGTCTCTGATGACGTCACAGCAATCCCGCTGTGGGGGACTTACTTGTGGCAACCATAGGGGTTATTAGTCCCCAACGACCCTCAGCAGCCAAGGGGACTCCATCCATCAACCAGTAGTGTGCTAGGAGGTCCCTTTGCAGAGTGGTTGAGAAAGTAGACGGGACCTCCAATCATGTCTGAGCAATCCCACTGTGGGGGACATACTTGTGGCAACCATAGGGGTTATTAGTCCCCAACGACCCTCATCAGCCAAGGGGACTTCATACCCCAACCAGTAGTGTGCCAGGAGGCCCCTTTGCAGAGTGATTGAGAAAGGGGGCTGGGCCCTCCAACCATGTATCAGTAATCCTGCTATGGGGGAATTACTTGTGGCAACAATAGGGGTTCTTGACGCCCCAATGACCCTCAACAGTCGAGAGTACTTCATTAGGGGTGGCCGAGTAATACTCCACCTGCTCACGGAACTCTGTGCAAGCTCTGCCCAGGCCTACGTTAGGCCTATCTGTGTAGCCTCACTTTTTTTTAACCTTACCCTAATCTAGCTTTTAATAAATCATTTTTTCTACATAAGAGGTAATATTAAATCACGTATTCTGGTGCAGATCCCCACTAATTCTCTTTGATCAAGAAATATTACCTCCTGGTGGAGAAAAAAAGACCGAATGACGATGGTACCAACTACTAGTACGTCAATGGCAAAGCATATTCCATTGACCGAAAATAGCTGTTGAGGGTCCCACAGATTTGTTTCAAAGGGATTGCTCCAGAACATCTGATCCCACTCTCCTTCGATTTTTTTTGCTATATACCTGGAAGGCGGAAGCTGAGTAGGGTCTAGTTACTTGTGGCTTCTCCTTCCCTCCTATGATATTTATTAATTAGCATTAGCCTCTGCCAGCCTGTGATCAGCCCAGGAAGAGGTATTAAAGAGGTGTGATATTCCTCCCACAGGCACACAACAGGCTAAAGTCAATTGGAAGAGATGGCTCGACGGAGCACAAGGAAATATGCAGGGTGGGAACTGCTGCCCTTAATTTGACACCTCAGTGTCAACTCATGAGCGACAGGTCTATAGAGCTAAATGTACCACTTTGGCACACTTTACAGAAAGAGTGTGTAAGCGTTTATCCTATGTCTGGTTTTTGAAGGACCCTCCTTTTATCTCTGGGGTTGTTGTTGGTACAGGGTCTGATTCAACCTGGATATGAGTGTTAGATATGGGAGAGAACTAGGATTACCATAGTACACTCCCCACTCACACCACGAGCCTCAGAGCCAAAGCTGAGTGCAGCCAAAGATAGTCGCCATATTGGATTTGCTCAGACAGATTGCCTTTTGGGCTTATTTGTATTTCTACTACAAGTACTACTTCATAAGTGGGTAGCTCAGGGCCTGGGAACCTTACTTCATTTGTCAGAGAGGAACTAGGAGAGTCTTAGTATGTCCCCTATCGACAGGATAGTGAACCTCACAAAGTTGTACCCTCACCCAGCTTTCCTTAGAACACTGCTGGCTCGCAAAAGTAGACTGAACCTACTATACATGGCTTCTTTGACTTGCGAGAATGATCTGATGAGGTTTGACCTCCTTCCACTTGAAATGCAAGGACAGAAAGATCTCCATTGCTCATAAGGCTGATCCCCTGGGTGGCTCCAGCAACATAGCAAAGCAAAGCTGAAGAGGACATTCCTGTGAAGAATCCTAGCTGAACAGTGGCAACTAGACCTGGACTGGACTTTGCTGTTGCCCCCTCCCTGACATCATAAGATTCTCTAAAAGCTCTTCCTAATGTTGAAGGACATTAGAAATGTACACCTGTGGTTATGTGGGCACCAAAAGAATTTTGCTAACTTTTTCAAAACATTTTCTCTGGAGAACCAGAGCTTTAAGGGCAAAGACAACGAAAAGTAAAGGTTTGCCCAGCGTGGAGAACAAATTCCCTTTCCAGATTGGGACTTAGAAAACATTTTCAAACTTCTCTACTTCCAGGCCCTAGTCGGGCCAATCTACTTGTGTAACGGACCCATATTTCACTACAGTTGGCTTCAAACCATGCATAGGTCCTAGTTTACCACAACCATTGTTTACCATTGCGCTTTGTACTTCTTGGCGAAATTTTCACTTAAATTATTGAAAATCTAGTTCTCTTTATTTATTGATCGTCATTTTGGTATAGTTTTGCTTATAAGTTTTCCTCTGTTATTCTAAACTGAAGTGGAATTTTTATTGTGTTGTGTTTTTAACTTTTTAACTGGTTATGTAATTCTAAATGCTTATGTCTGTCTACTCTGTGTGATAGCTGCCACTGGTGGAGCTCAGGTTTAAAATATTGAAGCCTTTGAGTAAACCTAATAAGATAGGGACTTTATTACTTTTGGTGGTGCACCAATTCAACCCAACCAATATACCATTTTCACACTTGGTGTTCAGCGGCAAAATCCAGGACATGTGCAGAGCACTACCACTCAATTTAAAAAGTTGATATTAAAAATGGGTAAATGTAATTAACAGAAAAAATAAATGTTTAGTTTTTAATTGGCAAAATACTTTTTATTGGATAATTTTTAAATATTTCTAAATTATTTTTGCGTCCAATTTGCGCACCTTAAATTCTTTCTGGGAGCATGGAGGTGGATCAGGCAACCCTAGCTAGTATTACTGCAGTGGAGCTTTAGGTCTTGGGTAAGGCAAGGAAGCTGGAGACTACCCCGAATGCCAGGATGTCAGACTATTAGAAGAGCCTCAAGAATCAGGTGATGTTCTGTTTTAAAGAAAATTCTTGTGCACCTTCCAGGGTAGGGTGGAAAGTGAACGTTCCGACAGCCTGGCATCCTCACAGCTCGCAGCCCACCAGATGGAATTCCATGGCAATCAGTCAGAGAGGGATGGGAACTCTTCTCCATCATCAAGGAATTTGCCAAACCCAACAGCGAAACAACTAACATCTAACCCTCCCAAGACCTCTGCAACAGACTCAGCACCTTTTTTCACCTCAAGATAAAGATGATCTATGACAATTTCGACAACAAAGACCTCTGCACCTCTCAAGCTCCCACCCCCAGTGATGCCACCCAACGAACCTTGCTCACCTGGACCCCGATCACGACAGAAAACACCCTAAAGACCATGAAGAGCACCCCCTCTGGAGCACCCTCAAACCCCTTCCCACCCCACATCTTCCACAGAGCTGCCATGGCCATCGCACCCGAACTACGCCAGACAATCAACTGCTCCCTCGAAACCTCCACATACCCCAATAACTGGAAACAGGCTGAAGTCAACCCCCTACAGAAGAAACCCTCCCCAGACCAGACGGACCTCAAGACCTTCAGGCCATTAGCAGCCACAGTCATCAAAAAGGCCATCAACACCCAGCTAGCAAACTTCACTGAATCCAACAATGTAATGGACATCTCCCAATCCAGATTCCGCAGCAACCACAGCACCAAGACCGCCCTACTCACCACCACCAACGACATACGCTCCCTCCTCAACCAGGGCCAAAAAGCAGCCCTCATCCTCCTGGACCTCTCAGCTGCCTTCGACACCGTCACCCACCGCACACTAGCCACCAGACTCCACGACGCCAGCATCTGCAAAAGGCCCTAGACTGGATATGTTCATTTCTTACAGGCAGAATCCAGCGAGTCAGACTCCCACCCTACCTCTCAGAACAAACAGAGACCAGATGTGGAGTGCCCCAGAGATCCTCCCTCAGCCCCACCTTCTTCAACATCTACATGGCCCCCTCGCAGCCATCGTCATAAACCACGGGCTCAACATCGTCTCCTATGCCAACAACACCCAGCTCACCCTCTCCTTCACCAAGAACCCATCACCAGACACAACTTCCAAGAAGGGATGGAAGCCGTCGCCACCTGGATGAAGAAGAGCTTCCTGAAACTCAACTCAGAGAAAATAGAAGTCCTCATCCTTGGCACCACGCCCTCCGTGTGGGATGACACCTGGTGCCCCCCTGCCCTCGGAAACCCCCCCTACCCGACTGACCATGAACGAAACCTCGGCATCATACTTGACTCATCGCACATGATGAACCACCAGATCAATGCCGTATCCTCGGCCTACTTTAACACCCTCTGCATACTCCAAAAAATGTTCAGATGGATCCCTTCCGAATCTAGAAAAGCGGTCACGAACGCCCTGATCAGCAGAAGACTGGGCTATGGCAACACTCTCTACGCCGGATTCAACAAGAAACTACTTTGCAAACTCCGGACCGTCCAGAACGCCGCAGCCCTACTGATCCTAGACATCCCCTGTTACAACCACATCACCCAACACTTCTGTGATCTCCATTGGCTCCCCATCGAAAGAAGAATAACCTTCAAACTCCTCACTCATGGATCCAAGGCCCTCCACAACATCGGACCAGCATACCTAAACAACTGCCTCTCCTTCCACTCACCCAGGAGACACCCCCGATCAGCTGACCTCTCTCTCGCCACCATCCCACGCATCTACAAGACCAGATCAGGAGGAAAGTCCTTCTCCGACCTCGCAGCCAAGGTCTGGAACGACCTCCCCCTCCACCTCCGCCAAGTCCCTACACGGCTCCAGTTCAGGAAGGACCTCAAGACCTGGCTCTTCAGATGACCCCAGCACTCAACGCAGCCACTCCTTCTCCCCCCCTAGCACCTTAAGACCCTCGCGGGTGAGAAGCGGCACTTTAGCAACCCAGATTGTTTGATTCATTGAGGGATCATCAGGCCAAGCAGGCTGCATTAGCTCTGGAAGAGAAGAAGAGTGTACTATAAGAGAAGACACTAGCCTTAGAGAAGAATAAGACCAGACTAGGACTGTGTAAGATCCTGGTTTCAGCTCAAAGGATCAGTCAAAGGCAGGTTGTGGAGAGAAACTCATGTTTAATTCTTAGAAAGAAGATCCCATCCATGTCCCAGCAGCTGTGTTCCTCAACAGTCTCCACAGTTATTTCAAAGCATAACATTCCAACCCACCAGTAACAGAGATACCATTCTAGTGGGTACATTCAATTGTCACCAAGGAGAGTCTCAGCATCACAAGGCACAGATGCCACACACCTCCCCTCTTTTCATATGAATGCAAAATGAGAAGAAAAAAAACAATAAAACAGAATACAACAACCTAATGCAAAATCTTTTCCATTTGAGAAGATAGCATAAGCCTAACCTTTGTACTTACAATCTGCTGTACAAAGTCTTTTAGATGGGACGGTTTCTTACAGACTCTAGATGACATTCTAGTAATGACTTTTTTATTCTCATTATGCACCTTCACACCCTCCAATTAATCTTTTCCCTTCACTGCCGTACTCAAGAGACACTCAGGCCCATTGTACAGAACAACTCTTCCTAGATTCCAAATGCGGTGATCTTGAGTTTCTACATCATTATTAAATACTTTAATCACCCTAATGGGTTTAGAGAATTAGGAATTAATACCATTCCAGCCTGGCTGCTTAATAACAACCATGTCACCAACATCAACAACAGTACTTCTGGTAGCTTTTCTAGAATCAAAGTGGGATTTCCTAACTAAGACCTTCCCAATTTCTCTCTCACGCCAATCAACTGTGCATTCCTTCTCCTTTGCTGCCTCCTCCAAATCTCTCACCCATGTTGGCTTTACTATGGTACATGGGGGTCTACCCCTAAACTATGCAAATGGGGATTTCCCTGTTGTAGTGTGGGGTGTCAATCTGTATGTCTCAACTTTCTTTATAACCTCCTTCTTCCAGTTAAGACCACTGTCTTTGGCTAATGCAATGGTCTCCTTTAAGACTCTGTTAAACCTCTCTACCATGCCGTTAGTTTCCGGATGATAGAGAGAACACTTCTTATGTTTAATGCCACGCTTCCTCAAAAATGCTTCCATCTCACGAGAAATTAATTGAACACCATTATCAGTAAAAATTGTATTGGGGTAACCTTCTCTTGCCATTAGGTTCTCCAAAAACTCAACCACATTTTTGGTTTCAATTCCACTTGTGAAACACACTTTTGGTCACCTCGAAAACATGTCTATAACAACAATGACATAGAGCTGCTGTCCTTCTCCATGAATAGTATGTCTAAAGCTATTTCCTTCCACGGTCCACCAGGTAACTCTCTGACGACCATGGGCTGTACCCTCACAACTTTGGACTTCTCACTCCTGGCGCATGCAAAGCAATCTTGCACCATCCTTTCAACTTGTAAGTCCATACCTGGCTACCAGTAAGAGGACCGAAGTCTCTCCTTGGTCTTGGACATACCAAGATGAGAAATGTGGGCTAATTCAATCAATTTGCCACAGAGTTTTAGAGGTGGAACCAATCTCATGCCCCGAAGTGAAAGATCGCCACATGTACTCAATTCATCTCTCACACACCAAAATTTCCGAGCTTCCTCAGAAGCTTGTTTCCTTGAATGCCAACCCTTGATGACAAGAAGCAAAACTTCAGACAGTATTGGATCAGCATTCAATTCCTCTCACCACTGATCCTCAGTTACAATCTCCTCATCCACAATGCACACGTGCGTATCATCATCCAAAAGTTCAAATTCATCACGAACATCATTTTCCTTCTCCACCAATCTAGACAACATATCAGCCACCCCATTTTCCACACCTGGTATGTACTTTATCTCGAAATCATATTCCTGCAATACAATCACCCATTTTGTTATCCTCCCTGAAACCAGATCTATGCCTTTCTTAGTGAAAATTTCGCAAAGAGGTTTGTGGCCAGTTTTGACAATAAACTTCGTCCCTCACAAACATTTCTTGAGCTTCCTAATCGCCCAGAACACAGCAAGGGCTTCACGCTCAATTACTGAATATCGAGACTCAGCATCCTTCAAACCCCGAGATATAAACATAATAGTTTCCATGCACTCAGAAAATTTTTGCTGAAGCACAGCACCTAAACCCTTAAGCCTCGCATCAGTAGTGATTATAGACGCCTTGCAAGGATCAAAACTCTTAAGCTTTGGAGCGCAATTAAGCTTTTCTTTCAAGGTTGCAAACTCTTTCTCACATGCATCATTCCAAATAAATTCAACCCCTTTTTTGAGGAGCATCCTCATGTTTACACTTAGGGGCTCATTACGATGGCGGACGGACTTCCGTCCATCCGCCATCGTGTCGGATTTGGGACCGGCCGCCCATGAGGCGGCCTCCCCACAATCCAAATTACGATGCGACCTCCACCATGGCGTTCACATCACCTATATTTTGCATTGTGGCGGGGAAGCGTTCAGCAGCCGCCGCCGCAATGCAAAATTAAAGGCACTTGCATATCCCTGCACTATGTGGCAGGCACCATGCGGTGCCTGCCACATGGTGCAGGGATATGTAGGGGGGCACCATAGGTGCCCCCCATTGCCCTTGACCCAGTCCCAGGGATCCAGGGGGGCCCGCTACGGGCTCCCAAATCCATGTCCGCCATTTGTATTGCGGCAGTTTGGCCGCTGCAAAACGAATGGATGAAAGGGATATCCTAATCCCTACGGCGGTGCCTGCAAGGCACCGCCGCAATGTGAGCCTATGGTGTAGTTCCGCAAGGCGGTCGGAAATGGACCGCCTTGCGGAACTGTGGCGGGCAGTCTTTACGACCGCCACGCTGCACCAACGATTCCCCTCGCCATCATAATTTGGCGCGGGGAAAACAGCAGCATGATGGCAGAAGGCCCGCCACCGACAGGCTGTCGGGCCTTCCGCCATCGTAATGAGGCCCTTAGTTCTGCAAAGTTCTCCACAAACTTATTGTAGTATTTAATCATGCCAAAGAATTTCATCAACTCTTCCCTGGAGGTAGGTGCACACATGCGCAAAATGGTATTTACCAAATCAGTCTTTGGCATGACCCCATCCCCAGAGATGGTGTGACCCAAGTAGTTGATAGTGGTGGTGGAAAGTTGACACTTTTCAGCTTTAATGGTTAGATTTGCATTATCAAGTCTTTCTAGCACCCCACTAAGATGACCTCCATGTTCTTCTTCATCTTTACCAAACACAAGGATGTCATCTTGCTATACACAGGCCCCTTCACAGCCCTTAAGAATCTTCTCCATGGCACTCTGAAAGACGGATGCCTGCTGACACTAAGCCAAACGGCATCCTCACAAACCTGAATGTGCCAAATGGTGTAATGAACGTTGTGTAATCACTTGTTGACTCCATCAGTTCTACCCGGTGGTAAGCAGATGCCAGGTCAGGGGTGCTGAACACCTTAGCCCCACCAAGCAGCACCAATAACTCCGAAATATTAGGTACGGGATACTGATCCACAATAACATTCTTATTAAGCTGCCTCAAGTTTACGCAAAGACAAAAACTTCCATTGGACTTACGAGCAGCCACAACAGGGGCTAACCATTCGGTACCTTCCACCTCCTCAATTATTCCCCCTTTCTTACGTTTCTCTATTTCATTTTGCCTTTCATCCCTAATGGCCAAAGGTACACTTCTCACTTTGCAGCATGATGGTTGAGCCCTGCACACAAACATATTTCATGCTGGAATCCCTTAAGACACCCATGCTCTTCTCTAAAAACATTGGAAAATTTCTCTTTGATTTGACGCTCAACCTCCTTGTGGAGAAATGTATCCCCTTGAATCATGTTCACTTTTTCTTTCAACAAAATGGGAACTTTGCCACTAGGGTCAAGCATAACACCCAAATCACTCTGGTGAAACCAACTTATAATACTGTCCCCTTTTTCAGAGACATATATCTTACCTGAAACATAACGTTGTTTGTACTCAATTAATCCTACAAAATACCCTCGCAAAGGTATTGGTTCACCACCATAAGCAAAGGGGTTTATATCAGGTTTATGTAAGGAAATTTTGTTAACAAACTTATCTTGAAAAAAAAACTTGGAAACAATTGTAATCTTAGCACCTGAATCAAAAAGAACCCCAGTGGACTCTCCTTCCACTAAGATGGTATCAACAGGACATGTTTTGCTTTTAACATCAGTGTTATCAACTTGAATAACAATCTGCCCACATACAAAATCTTCTTCATTATCATCTGTTTCCACACACTTCATATTAGAAAAAGTGTGCCTTGCCTTACACACAATGGCAAAATGCCCCCTTTTTTTACATTTTCAACATACTACTTTTAACGCAGGGCAATTCTTGTCATTCGCCAAATGACCAGTCTTGTTACACCTGTAACACCTGCGTGTTGTAACTTTGTTCTTCACTCCACTTCCTTCTACTTTAATAGTAGGTTTCTTACTATCATCTTTCACTACCTGAACAGTTGACTCCTTATCCTTCTTGATAGTTTCCACACATTTCAAAGAATGTTCAACTGTTTTAGCAACTTGTATCACCTCCTCTAGAGAGGGTTCATCTCTCATCCATAATTCTTCCCTGATTCTTTCCATATTACATCCCAGCATAAATTGGTCTCTAATTCTCTCATCTAGCAGATTGGCAAACTTGCAAGAAGAAGCAAGCTTCCTTAGTTGAGTAATGTTACACTGAACCGATTCTCCATCATTTTGCATCCTCTTGGCAAAGTGACATCTTTCCAAAACCGTGCTGACCTTGGGAAGGAAATGCTTATCTAATTTTTTTAAGCAAAAGTCATACTCATTCAATTCTGTAGATTCAGACCCACTCAAATCAGGAAGATGATCAAAAATCTCTTGACCCTCAGAACCCAAACAGTGCAATAAAAGTGAAGATCTGCGTTCTGCACTCAATGATGTCCCACATACTTTAGCATAACGCTCAAATACCTTCTTCCACTTTTGCCTTTTGATATGGGGCTCACCAGGGGTCACCAAAAAGAAAGGAGGTGCAGTAAAATTTTGCATTTTTACAGAGAGTTCAAAAGGACCAAATAAAATGTAGAAAACCTAAACCCAATGAGCTGAGACACAATGATAATGCCAACCTTTCGAGATAAGAGTCTACAATTAAAGTGTGCCTATCACTGAGCAGGCAGAGGTGAAGTCACCAATAAGTGTGCCTGTCACAGAGGAGAAAACGTAGTATAAGCAAGAAGTGTGTCTATCACTGGATGGACAACATGGCCACTGAAGATTACGCGTTTATGTCACTGTAGAGCTAAAGTAGAATAGGCATCAAGTGTGCCTATCACTGAATGGGCAAAGTGAGCCGGTGAGCCAACAATAAGTAATAATAATCGCATAATAAAGAAAAAAAACTGCTTGCATTCAAGTGTGCCCATCACTGTGTAGGCAATTCAAAACCGTGTAGTTGAACTTTAATGCTTCCTAATCGGTATGCATCCAAGGAGAAGAAGATTAGCAGTCTAGTTAATCACTGCCCGGACCCATGTGACAGGAAGAGCCCTGAGGACAGGAAAAGTACAGTATTTCGTAACGTACGGCAGGTAGCGGTCTAGTTTATGACCCGCGAAGACATGTGCAATTAACGTGCAGCTGTCGAGACGTGTCCAGAAGCATACAGCAAATGACGAGAAACATTTGCGGTCACTGGAAAGCGGAATGGGCTCCCACAAAATAAAGGCAGCTCTGGAAAGCGGAGTGGGCTCCCGCAAAACAAAGACAGCTCTGGACAAGCAAAGGCACACCAGCGATCTTCACTGCAGGGAAGCTACCAACGGAGGAAAACTACAACAGCGATAATTAAGTGAGTACTCACGACCTTGAGGCCACTCAGCACGGGGTAGAAGTCCAATAGCACCTTTGTAGTAGAATCGGTAGGTTTGTTGAGATCTTCTTTACACAACGTTTTGTTTACACAACGTTTTGAGCTGCAGACTACGCCAGTGTAAGATCCTGGTATCAGCCCAAAGGATCAGTCGAAGGTAGGTTGTGGAGAGAAACTCATGTTTAATTCTTAGAAAGAAGATCCTATCCATGTCCCAGCAGCTGGGTTCACCAACAGTCTCCACAGTTATTTCAAAGCATAACATTCCAACCCACCAGTAACAGAGATACCATTCTAGTGGGTACATTCCATTGTCACCAAGGAGAGTCTCAGAATCACAAGGCACAGATGCCATGTCCAGTGAAGATGGTGCCAGAAATGCTGAAGCATCTACTAGGGTGTCACACATTTCTCACTTACCTAAAAGGGTAGTGCCTAGCTTTGTGGTGGGGGACAAATGATTTACCTCCTGTGAAAAGGCATTGAGAATGTACAGAGTAGACAAGCAGCTCTGGGAGGTGAGTGAGGAGGTCATCGCTCCTGACTCTAGAAGAAGGGTAACTGCTTCATACCCAAATAAAAGAGGACCTAGTGCAGAAGTCTGGTCTTACACCTGAGGATTACCTGAAGAAGTTCCGGGACATCCACAAAGAGTCACAGCAAACTCAAGCAGATCGAGTAGACATCTCGTTGAAAGCATTAGAGGGCAAGGAGAATGGCAATACAGTTGATACATGTGATGGATTACACAATTTGATTTTAACAGTGCACATCTCAAGTAATTGTTCATAGTAGTTACACCAACATTTAATAGACTCCAAGCTGACTGATCGCAGTAAGTGTCGAGGGGCAGCTGAAGTATAGGTACACATTAAGTTATCCAAAGCATCTCAGAGGGGTGAGTCCAAAAAGAAGGGGCAGGCCTGCAGCAGGGAAAGTAGAAGAGCAAAAGGTCTCAAATAGAAAACTCCTTATGGCCACAAACTTCTACAAAAGGGTACAGAGTCTCAACCCAACCCTGAAAAGTAGTGAAGTGGGAATACAAGGTGGCAGGTAACCTTCTGAGAGGGGTAGGTACTTCGACTGCCACCAGCCTGGACACAGAAATGGAGATTCTTTATGCCCCAAGAGGAAGGCTGGCACTAGTGGGCACTCCACAGGGGTGATTAGTGTAGCTTTGTGGGAAGGATTACCCAGAGGAGGCCCTAGTGGCACTTAGCTTGGAGGTGGACCCAGAAGGTAATCTGGTGATACCTGATAACTATAGGAAGCACTTCTATAGAATCACAGTGAAAGGGGCCCCTATAACTGCCTGTGGGTTACCTGTGGCAGCCACACTATAATGGTGGAAAGACTGGCTTCCCCAGACCAGTATCTGCCAGGACATATTTTCAGGGTCAAGAATATCCATGAGCGGGAACCTTTCTGACCCATGGCCTACTTAGCATTGAAGGAGGTACTTGCAGAGGATGATGAATGTCATTCCCCACATCACACATTACAAGACTGCTTCCTTGGTAATGAGCTCCCAAGGTGAAAAAAGGGCAGGGAGGACACCTCCACAAAAAATGTTTTATAGGGCTACTGTCCCTAAGCAGAGGGTACGGAGCTCCTTGAGAATAGTAAGGGGTAGGAGGTGGATGTAAACCACAGTGGGAAGACCAGAGGGCCAATGCTTACCTACTCAGAGAGCAGATGACATCAAGGCATGCATCACCTGGTCCCCTCCATCATCTGGCCGACACCCTCACAGGTATCACTTGGCCCCCGCCTAACACCCAGCAGCAGCTCCTCCATAATGGTGGAGGAGCGTCACTCCACTACCTGGCTCAGAGCCAGCAAATGTAAAATAAAACGATGTTCTTGCATTGTTTTATTTTGCATTTGCCAGCTCTTAGCCAGTGCTGTAGGGAGGGGAGTGGCGGGGTCTAAGCATGGGAGGGGGGAGGAATAGTGCTACATGCACTCCACTCCCTAAGTGCTCATGTGTGTTTGGCTGGCCGTCCCAGGCCGACCAAAACACACATGCGCACTTAGGTTTTCTCCAGCACAGGTAAATTGAGCAGCTGGGCTGGAGAAACCTCCACAGACTCCCTGGTCTGAGCAGGGCGCCTTTTCAGCCTGCTCAGACCAATCCCCGCGCTGCTCTGCAGCATGGGGATTGGATGGGAGTCTGTCCCAGGGGCTGCTGGGGCCTAGGAAGTGGAGAGGCGGCAAACGCGATGTGACTCTTGAGGCGGCTAAAGGTAAGTTTTTTAAAATATATTATTTATAACCCCCGGCGCAACCCCTCCCACCAGTGCTCCCTCCACCCCCCCCACCACCCTTTATTTGGGGTGGCCCCCACTGCTATCACCTGCTCCCTAACTTTTGCCTCGTCTATTGACCATGTTGAAAAAACACAAGGGAACCCAATATGCAATCGGTCAGGGACCTTGGGTACGTATGTAACTTCTAAAGACAGTGGTCCCTAGACATCTAAAATAGTATAAAAATAAATATAGACTGAATCAGTACTATATTCTTTGTCCAGCCGGACAGATTTTTAATATGAAATGAATATATAACAAAAAATTAAACAAGAAAAATTCAAAGTGGGACACAACTTGCGTCCTAAAGACATTAACAACCAGATAACATTAAGGGGAAGGGTTCAGGCAAGGGGGACGTGTCTGCATAAAATTTAAAAATATTTCAGACGTAGTAACGTGAGACCACCACTACATATTAACATCACAATTAGTTTATGCATATGGGGTACATTACGTCGACGGCGTTTCGATCCCTTAGACCAATAGTGGGATCATCATCAGGACATTTCAAGTAAACATGCCTGTATACATATAACAGTTATTACTGTAGTTGCACAAAACCATCAAATTAGGAAGGAGAAAGAAAGAAAAAAGACATAAGATTACAAAAGGCATTTACTGATCCATACAGTATTATAAAAGAATTATTATGAGTGTAGTGAAATCATGCAACCGGCCGAGTGAATAATGTGGCCGTGTCAAGAACAGAGAAAAAAGGAAAAAGGACAGAAAGAAACCAAAAAACCAGTAAATCTGACAAGACAAAGAATAATTATAACGTGAATGAAAGAGAGGCCGTGCTGCATATAACGTTAAAAATGAAACTATTGTGAGTACTTGTGAGTAACCGGAGGGGTCTAGCTTACCCGATTCACGGGCGCATATCAACCTCTTGTCAATACACGAGTGTGTAAGCCAAAAACGAACAATTGGCTTAAGGGCATCAACGAAGCCCAGATAATTAAGTGGTACCAAGGGCAGTTGCCTGAAAGAAATAGAATTATTAGGAGACCTTCCGCTGACTTAAAAGGACATACCAAAATGATTCAGGTCACCGCTTACCTTGGAGTATCAGGTAAGGCTGAAAAGCGGGATCGCTCGCAGGGGATGTAGTAATCTATAATTATAAGGAAATTAGGTATCAACCACCCGGAAGAAAGCCCGTTAAGATGTAATATAAACCGACCTTGAAGCTTACCCAAGGTAAATTGGTGAAGGTAGGTGCCGGAATCACTGGCAAGGAATTAATTAATCTAAGGAGGAAGGCACAAGGAATTGGAATTAATAAAGATTTAACCACAGCCTACTGCTGAAGGAGGGAGAGAAAAGAACGTAACCTTACCACAAACCGGTACACGACGGCAGTCCAATTAGAGCCAAAATCGCGATCAAGGGTGAGAGAATTCCTAAGAGTAAGATTAAATAAAATAAACCACTCACTAAAAGGAACCAAGGCAATTGCATGGAATCAACCAAAAAGAGGGGGATGCCATATGTACTTACCAAGAAAATCTCGGCTCGCAGCATTCTCGAGTGATCCCGGCAGTTCCAACCCGGAGTGAATACTCGTTGTAACCTGGACGCGCAAACTAGACGCATACAAGTAGACTCAAGGGGGCATGTGATCAGGGTCACATGACAGTAAGAGACTCAATGCTTAGAGTCAGTCAGTAACCACAGCGGCCATCTTGAAAACCGAAAGTTATGTATTAATTAAACCAATATTACCAAAAAGTTTTTTAAAAAGGGGTTTGAAGCCCAAAATTAACAAGGATTATCATCAACATTATTAGCCAGGGAGGCAAGCAACCAAGTTCAATAGCTTGGCGAACGAAACGCAATTGGGAGCGCGTGAATTAAACAAGGTCACATGACCTGCCTAGACTCAGAACTAGTCACTTACGATCAAACCATAATTGAACGGCCAGAAAAGAGAAAACACCACGTGTTTTAAAGAATAAACTGATAACAAATAGATAGAAAAGTAGTTAAAGCTAGTCATTTAAAAAGCAAGGGAAATCTTACAAGGATAATACAGTTGAACAACAATCCACAATTAAAAAGAACCATATTTCAGTCGGGAGCATGAAAGAATCAGAGCAAGGAAGTCCAATCTTCAAGGCGGTTTAAGCCATTATGGATACTGCCAGTTTTCAATATCCATTTTAGTTCCTCTTTGTTGAGTAACTGATGAATATCGGCACCCCGTGGAGGAGGTTTAATCACATTAATGATTGTCCATTTAATGTCTTTTTCAGTATGTCCAGTCGCGTTGAAATGATCTACCAGTGGTGCATTGGGAGTATGGCAACGTATCCTGCTACGATGTTGACAGATCCTAATACGTGCCTTCTGTGTCGTTTGACCAATATATATCATTTTACAAGGGCAAAAAATAGCATATACAACATTACAACTGTTACAGTTTGTGAAATTTTTTCTTTCGAATTTAATTTTGTCATATACAAAATCTTTGCCCTCAATTGTGGTTTCACACACAATACATTCTCCACATTTCGCATGGCCAGTAAGGCGCGGTAGCCCCCAAAAATCATTCAAGGTACCTTTAACATCCGTAATGGGTAGTGCTGCACGGACCAGATGGTCTTAAAATGCACCACTGGTAGATCATTTCAACGCGACTGGACATACTGAAAAAGACATTAAATGGACAATCATTAATGTGATTAAACCTCCTCCACGGGGTGTAAGATTTCCCTTGCTTTTTAAATGACTAGCTTTAACTACTTTTCTATCTATTTGTTATCAGTTTATTCTTTAAAACACGTGGTGTTTTCTCTTTTCTGGCCGTTCAATTATGGTTTGATCGTAAGTGACTAGTTCTGAGTCTAGGCAGGTCATGTGATTTTGTTTAATTCACGCGCTCCCAATTGCGTTTCGTTCGCCAAGCTATTGAACTTGGTTGCTTGCCTCCCTGGTTAATAATGTTGATGATAATCCTTGTTAATTTTGGGCTTCAAACCCCTTTTAAAAAACTTTTGGTAATATTGGTTTAATTAATACATAACTTTCGGTTTTCAAGATGGCCGCTGTGGTTACTGACTGACTCTAAGCATTGAGTCTCTTACTGTCATGTGACCCTGATCACATGCCCCCTTGAGTCTACTTGTATGCGTCTAGTTTGCGCGTCCAGGTTACAACGAGTATTCACTCCGGGTTGGAACTGCCGGGATCACTCGAGAATGCTGCGAGCCGAGATTTTCTCGGTAAGTACATATGGCATCCCCTCTTTTGGTTGATTCCATGCAATTGCCTTGGTTCCTTTTAGTGAGTGGTTTATTTTATTTAATCTTACTCTTAGGAATTCTCTCACCCTTGATCGCGATTTTGGCTCTAATTGGACTGCCGTCGTGTACCGGTTTGTGGTAAGGTTACGTTCTTTTCTCTCCCTCCTTCAGCAGTAGGCTGTGGTTAAATCTTTATTAATTCCAATTCCTTGTGCCTTCCTCCTTAGATTAATTAATTCCTTGCCAGTGATTCCGGCACCTACCTTCACCAATTTACCTTGGGTAAGCTTCAAGGTCGGTTTATATTACATCTTAACGGGCTTTCTTCCGGGTGGTTGATACCTAATTTCCTTATAATTATAGATTACTACATCCCCTGCGAGCGATCCCGCTTTTCAGCCTTACCTGATACTCCAAGGTAAGCGGTGACCTGAATCATTTTGGTATGTCCTTTTAAGTCAGCGGAAGGTCTCCTAATAATTCTATTTCTTTCAGGCAACTGCCCTTGGTACCACTTAATTATCTGGGCTTCGTTGATGCCCTTAAGCCAATTGTTCGTTTTTTGGCTTACACACTCGTGTATTGACAAGAGGTTGATATGCGCCCGTGAATCGGGTAAGCTAGACCCCCTCCGGTTACTCACAAGTACTCACAATAGTTTCATTTTTAACGTTATATGCAGCACGGCCTCTCTTTCATTCACGTTATAATTATTCTTTGTCTTGTCAGATTTACTGGTTTTTTGGTTTCTTTCTGTCCTTTTTCCTTTTTTCTCTGTTCTTGACACGGCCACATTATTCACTCGGCCGGTTGCATGATTTCACTACACTCATAATAATTCTTTTATAATACTGTATGGATCAGTAAATGCCTTTTGTAATCTTATGTCTTTTTCTTTCTTTCTCCTTCCTAATTTGATGGTTTTGTGCAACTACAGTAATAACTGTTATATGTATACAGGCATGTTTACTTGAAATGTCCTGATGATGATCCCACTATTGGTCTAAGGGATCGAAACGCCGTCGACGTAATGTACCCCATATGCATAAACTAATTGTGATGTTAATATGTAGTGGTGGTCTCACGTTACTACGTCTGAAATATTTTTAAATTTTATGCAGACACGTCCCCCTTGCCTGAACCCTTCCCCTTAATGTTATCTGGTTGTTAATGTCTTTAGGACGCAAGTTGTGTCCCACTTTGAATTTTTCTTGTTTAATTTTTTGTTATATATTCATTTCATATTAAAAATCTGTCCGGCTGGACAAAGAATATAGTACTGATTCAGTCTATATTTATTTTTATACTATTTTAGTCGTCTATTGACCAGGCATAGCCCTTTCAGGCCCTGCTCCAGCGCAGAGGTGTAACAGAACTTTATGGCCCCCCCTGCGATGTACATGAATGGGGCCCCCTTGCTCCCTGGGATCCAGTCAGGAGCTCTCAAGCCAGGGGCTCCTATATGTGCACAGTGTCAGAGAGGGCCCCTGGAGCTCTGGAACCCCCTGCACCCCGGGACTAATGTAACCGCACTGCTCCAGCACCTTTCTAGGCTCCACACCTCATCCTCTTTCTCTCTATATTTGTGCTCCTTCACTTCTCTCCCACTCCCCTGCTCTCTCTTCCGTGCCCCCACTCTTTCTATTCCCTTTGCCCTTGATGAGTAGGTGGTCAGATGACTAGACTTGAAAAAGGGACCTTTCCCGTTAACAAATCTTTTCTTTCTATAAACAAAAATACATGCTATGTTGTAATAAGAAATTGAATTAATATGAATTATTATTTAGCCAATTATTATCAGAGTTTTCTATGGTAATCATTTCATATCAGTTTTTCCATTACCAATGGCGAAACATTTTTTATTAGTCTTCAAAAACACAGCATAGATTTATTTTCGCTGCAGGTTCTGGAACATTCATCATTTCCTCCTGTCGTCAATCAATATTCATAGATTTCTTAAGTCATGCAGAAATGTCAGAATACAAGAGGGTGAATTAAACTGTTTCTAGAATGGTAATCTACAGTAGTAAATGCAATGAACCTTTATAACACATCTAACGTTATTGATTAATATTGGAATACTCTTCAAAATATATCTGAAACACAAGCGAAAAAAAAGAACTTCAAGAATACACATTGGTTTACGGACTTCCCTGAATTGCTTAGATGAAGGCGGTATGCATTTTAAATCACTACCATTTGCAGAAATCAAATACCACTTCCAAAAAGAGAAAAAAAGGATGCATTGTGAAATTGTGTATCTAAGTCACAAAGAAACAGCTAAACTGGAACGTCATTGTACTAACTGTGTTACACACTGAAGATAACCCCTGCTCACCTCCTTGGTAGCTTGGCAGAGCAGTCAGGCTTATCCCAGAGGCAATGTGTAAAGCGTTAGCGCAACACACACACACACACACACACACATACACACACACCAGTGACACACTAGGCACACCACAAAAGAGACTGCACACAAGGTTATATAAAAAAAATATGCTTTGTGTTCATACATAAACACATTAGACCATAAATCACTTCGTAGCATGTAAAGGACTCTAGACCACATAACATAAATCACTGCGCCACTAGGCACTTGTCATAAAGAAGGCATGTAAACACACATCAGACAACAACTAAATGAATTACTGTGCCACTAGGCACTGGTCCTAAAAATGCGTATAAACCCCATGTCACCTTGCCAACTAGGCAATTGTCAGAATCATAAGAGTTTCAAACCTTTGCATTTTTATCTGAATTCTGTTAAAAAACCAGAAAAAAAACGGATGCAAAAGAAGATAACAGCATGCTTTGTAAATTCTTGACATTATGATTAGTTGTGGAACGTGTCAAATAAAAGTTATCTAACTGGACAAGTAGCACAGTGTTGTGCACTCCACACAGGCACATGCCTTAATTGTACGCTGCCAAAATATACGTCGCTCAGCACATCCATCCTCTTGTTTCCCTAAACAAAATGTTGCTTCTGGACATCTGGTACTAGAGCTCTGCTGTTGCCGGTAACTCATTATCTTCCAGTTACATGTGATGTGATCTAAGTGGATTACTAGAAACTAAAAACAGGTTTGTTGATGCCTAAATAGTTTATATTAAGTGCTCCACATCAATTCAGGTCTACTTGTTTCAGCCATAGAGCGCTCTCAACAGGTCACTTTTGCTTTCTTCAGGACCAGCAGTTGTCTAGGTCCCTGCCACTAATTAATTTTTAAGTTTTGACCGTTTAAGTCATAACCATATGACTTCAACATTCAACCATTCAGCATTAAATATCGCCAACTTACGCAACCTTTTGAGGTATTTTCCCAGTCTGGTTCCTGTGGGTAAGAAAAAAAAGCATATCTTTTGTCAGTCCAAATACTGTTTGTAGGGACTCTTTTTATATCTACTATGTTATTGATCGTAAGTACATTCCAACTATGTGCCTCATTGTCAGTGAAGATAGAAAAAGCTTTATGGACAAACCATCATGCATCATCACACACTGTGGACGAACCGTCCACAGGTGAAAACTACATGCATTTGGTGTAATTTTCAAGAGTTGATTTCCCAGGCTAAAGCTTAGCATTCATCATTTTGTTCGAGTGATCCGTCATGCTCAATAGTGCTTTGCCTCAGACGTTCGTCTCATACTAACATACTTATTTAGTACTGGCTACTTTCCCCAAAGGCAGTTCAAGGGTGGTCAGCCTTGCAGTCACATACTAAAGGTAACACAGGAATTCAAGGTATATTGAGGATTCTATTGAGGTGCATAATAGTTTCAGCCTTGTTTCTCACCAAAGCCACTTACCACGTCAAAGGACTCGACCGGCTACTAGCCCATTACCTTCCCCAGTAGCTGTATCTTGAGACAGAGACTGGTGCCGCATCCTGTAACACTTCCAGGTCATGTGACCCAGACCACGTGAGCCATGCAAATGTCTAATGTAGTGGTTCCCAAACTTTTTCGACCCATGGCTCCCTTGACCTATTTAGGGCAAACAAAGCAAACACAATAAGATTATGGACGGAGCGCTGAAACTTTTCAGACACTCACCCCCAATCACTATTAGATCTGGGTTGAATCCATCATCATTCTTTTGCTCACTTCACCACCCCAGTTCAGACCCAGCCATATGCAAATCAGTCTTGACCCTGTTTCTCATGGGAACAGTGCAGCCCGAACTGTCAAGCCAGGTCTTTCCTAGACCAGAAACAAGCATCCTGGGACCGGTTTCGGGGTAGCACTCCTCATCAGCCAGGCTAGCTTGAATCTAGTGGCAAAGTGAACAAGGGACCCACGTCTGGGCATACCCAGCCAACTTAGGGCGAACAAAGCAAACACAAGGAGATGATGGACGGAGCACTAACACATTTCCATCACTCACCCCCAGTCACATGGCAGTTCGGCCTGTACTGTTCCCATGAGGACCAGGGTCAAGACTGATTTGCATATGACTGTGTCTGAACTGGGGTGACAAAGTGAGCTAAAGTATAAAATGATGGATTCAACCCAGATCAGTGACTAGGGGTGAGTGTCTGAATAGTTTCAGCTCACCGTCCATCATCTACTTGTGTTCCTTTGTTCAATTTAAGTTGGCAGGGTACGCCCAGACGTGGGTCCCTTGCTCACTTTGTCACTGGATTCAAGCTGGCATGGCTGATGAGAGGTGTTACCCCAAAACCGGTCCCAGAATACGTGTTTCCGGTCCCGGGAAGACCTGGCTTGGTAGTTCGGGCTGGGCTGTTCCCATGAGTGGGGGAGGAACGGGAGCAGTCGCCTAGGAACCATATGGGAAACTTTCCTTGAAGCAGGTTTGACAACAGGGGTTTCCCCTCCCCTCCTTCCATGGGGCAAGTAGTTCTGATATTTAGGGCTTGAACATAGAAGCCATCAAGTTGTGGAGAGTGACAATTATCACGCCCACACAGTGGTTTTCTCTTACTACTAGCTGGTAAGAACGGAGCCCTTTATGTTCTAATTAGGTCCTGATGAATGCCCTGGACCCAACTGGGCCAACGCAGCAGAAACATGTTGACCTCACACGCAACGGTTAGGGGACATTAATTCCCCCATACACTCTCTATCAAACCAAGGTTTTAGAGGGCGAGGACTGGTCAATGATGAAGCATGACACCAGGTGGTGTGTGAGACCAGTCCGTTACATTTTATGAGATGTCTTCACTCGTAATGTAACCCACATCTCACAGTAGTTATTAAGTTAGGAGCAGCTTTTTGTGGTTAACATTTATTGTTGGAGGCTGCTAGCTCCTAAAAAAAACCCTGCGCCTCTTGTTCCCCTCTCCACACAGTGTGGAGCTTATGTGGTTTTCTGTTCCCATGAGTAACAGGGTCAAGAATGATTTGCTTATGGCTACGTCTTAACTGGGGTTGCAAAGTGAGCTAAAGAGCGATGAGGGATTCAACCCAGATCTGTGACTGGGGGTGAGTGACTGAAAAGTTTCAGCGCTCCATCCATCATCTCCTTGTGTTTGCTTTGTTCTCCCTAAGTTGGCAGGGTATGCCCAGAAGTGGGTCCCTTGCTCACTTTGCCACTGGAATCAAGCTAGCCTGGCTGATGAGGGTTGTTACTCCGAAACTGGTCCCAGGATGCTTGTTTCCGGTCCAGGAAAGACCTGGCTTGGCAGTTCGGGCTGGACTGTTCTCATGAAGGCACAGGGTCAAGACTGATTTTCATATGGCTGGGTCTGAACTGGGGTGGCGAAGTGAGCTAAAGAACGATGATTGATTAAACCCAGATCTGTGACTTGGGGTGAGTGTCTGAAAAGTTCCAGTGCTCCATCTATCATCTCCTTGCGTTTGCTTAGTTCACCCTAAGTTGGCAGGGTATGCCCAGACATGGGTCCCTTGCTCACTTTGCTACTGGATTCAAGCTAGCCTGGCTGATGAGGGATGTTACCCCGAAACCGGTCCAGGGAAGACCTGGCTTGGCAGTTTGGGTTAGCCTGTTCCCATGAGGAACAGGGTTAAGGCTGATTTGCATATGGCTGGGTCTGAACTGGGGTGGCAAAGTGAGCTAAAGAATATTGATGGATTCAACCCAGATCGGTGACTGGGGGTGAGTGTCTGAAAAGTTTAAGCGCTCCATCCATTATCTCCTTGTTTTTGTTTTGTTCGCCCTAAGTTGGCAGGGTATGCCCAGATGTGAGTCCCTCACTCACTTTGCCACTGGATTCAAGCTAGCCTGGCTGATAAGGGGTGTTAACCAGAAACCGGTCCCAGAATGCTTGTTTGCGGTCCAGGGAAGACCTGGCTTGGCAGTTCGGGCTTGACTGTTCCCACGAGGAACAGGGTCAAGACTGATTTGCATATGGCAGGGTCAGGGCATGGGATGCCATTTCTACTTAAAACTTTTAAAATGCGTAAATCCAGTTCCTCCTATTGGACTTCTGTTGTTTTCCTGAAATTTTGTTTATTACGTTTATTAAATTTTACTCACTTTTTTTTAATTAAGTTTGGAATTTCTATTGTTTGGTGTATTACTGTTTTGATACTGCATAAATACTTTACACGCTGCTCTAAGTTAAGCAGTCACCCATCCAAAATAATAATCAACTTTACAAAATTACTAGAGGAAGACTTCATTTAAAATTGGACTAGTTTTTTAACAGCATTTGCAAAGATTTTCAACATTCTGAATCATCTTCTGAGGCCACAGTCCTGCAGATAATTAGATCAGGGAATGATCAAGCCCCATGTGATTGCTATAAGCCCAGTATAGCGTCAAATTTCATTCTTATGATTTGTCCCCAAATCCTGACTAATTGATTACATCTAGTCATACGCTGTCAAGCTGACACAGACCATAAGATTTAGGAACATATTTGCAAAGGGATTGCACCACCGAAACATTACTTTTTCCGATGTTCCATTGGAGCAATGCCCTGTTCCATATTTACTAAGAGGCGTTTAGCCACTTTGCGTGGCTTAACACTACTTTGTAAATATCGTCTCCTTTTACACAGGTATCTGCGTGAAAGGGGCATGATATGGGTGTTGCTGTGGGCATTCCAACACAAAACCTATTGCTTTTTGACACTGCCCCAGATTTACAAGGAGCTGTAAATCTGAGGCAGAACCAAAAACTGACACCACTGAATAGCAGGAGTTAGAATGGCGCAATGAGAGAAACACTTTTATTTATCCTTGCTTTTTCTCTTTCTATGTGTTTCTAAGGGACCCCTTCCTGCACATAAACAATAATTTCCTGCAACACAGACACCCTTGCACCATGGTGCAAGGGTGCCTGCATTGCAGGAATGACTCCCTGCAACACAGACAGCCTTTTACCATGTTTTGGTGAACAAGAAACTCACCAATGCATAACAAGTGAACAAGGAACTAGACATGAGAGATCCATTTTTCCTATTATATCTATACATAAAGACTTTCGCTAACAAGATAACAAGGTGCAATAGATTATAACCTTTGAATATAAGTTATGTGAAAAGAACGCGTAGACTTGATTTTTGATTACCAAGTGAGCATTTGTGGTTTAATAGTACTTAGTAGATGATATCACCCAGATCTATGGGTAAAAGGTTAATAAAGAAAAGTATGGGACAATGACCGTGAAGACAGACTTTCAATCCCATTTAATCAAAACAAGATTGCATATTTAGGTGTGATAAGGGCATCTGCCATGCACTGCTTCCTCTAAGGCAATATAACTAGAATAATTTTAGAATTCTGGACTTGCCTGAAGAAAAGGATAAGACTTTTATTAACCTTTATATGCAGGGTAAATATAATAAAAAATATATTTTTAAAATAAAGCATCATATTCCATAGAGTACCTCCCATCTAAATAATCACAGTATCAAAATCAGTCCTGATAAATAATTCGAATTGGGGAATTAGGGGCAGTTGAATGGCATGAAAGACATTTTTAAGACTATGTTATAGAGTGAAGATAATGCCAGCAGATTGCTCTCAAACTATGACCGACAACTATTAATTGAAAGTTTATCCTTATAGATGTGTGGCTCCAAAATTAATTGAATGTAGGCTGGAGGTCAAGTCCTGAAATTCTGATGTTAAGTCATTAGAGCCCTAAAAACTCCATATGGCACACTGGGTGCTATAAAAGCTGTTGTCCACTAAGGAAATCAGGGATATTAGGCTATCAATTCTTTGTTAGCCAGCCAGTCTGGTCGGCTGTCCAAAGGAAATAAACATTCAGAATTCCTACAAGAATCTTTTAATATTGAACTCAACGGTGCTGCACACATTAAAGCAGAACAATAAAAGAGATACTTGAAAGTGTTGCCTGCTAATGCTAGAGGGAACACTTTCAATGCAAGTATCTGTTGATTGCCCTGCTACGCACAAAATGCATAGCTTTTTCTGAACTACTGGCCATACTGTACACCTTTGAAAATTGATGAAATTACATCAAACATCTCTGGATAATCACAATAGAGATGGTGAGGCTTAAAATGGTGATCTTTATATGTTTGCCCAATGTGCTACTCTGAATAACTTACTGGAAGCTGTAAGTAGTGTCATCTCGGGTAATCTGTAGAATTATTCATTATTTTATGCAGGGTGAAATGGGTAAATATCAGATTCATCTAATCTTCCACTTGGTACAAGTAATGAAGTGACATATATTTGGGATAAAGTACATCCTGCCGTACATTATAAGGATATTGTAGGTCACAGAGGAATTCCAAAACCATATATAAGAAACGAGGCTAAAGGAACTCCATAA
The DNA here is from genome assembly GCA_963921515.1 of Calotriton arnoldi. NCBI lineage: Eukaryota > Metazoa > Chordata > Amphibia > Caudata > Salamandridae > Calotriton > Calotriton arnoldi. Next base: position 1,085,299 of record CAWUFW010005848.1, read on the forward strand.
CGGACAGAGACATTTAGGTTTAGATGAAAGGTTCTAAGAAACTCGACCAATTCAGATTCAAAGCCTAAGTCTCTTAAGCTAACCCATGGCAATGATCGATTAACCCGGTCATAAGCCGAGAAAAGGTCCATAAATGCCAGATATAGAGCCCTTCCCTTAGCCAAAGTCTATTTCTGAAATAACATGTGGTTTAGGCTTAGCTCAATAGTACCTAGGCCTTCCATAAACCCATACTGGACTGGGGTTATGATGTCATGAACCTCATACCAGCTTATAATTCACTTCAGGACTATTCGACCTACTATTTTCACAGTAGAGTCCAACAAGGAAATTGGTAGATAGCACACCCGGTTTTCCCTGCTGCCTTAGTAGCTTAGAACAGAGACCATGCAGTGAAGTGCATTTGTAATGATAGGAGCCCAGAAGCCCAGCCTTGCTTTAGTACAATCCATCGGGACACCATCTGGACCTAGAGCCTTATTGCCAGGGCTAGAGGCGAAAGCTCAATGGACTTCTTCTACATTTAACAAAATGGTTAACAGTTACTGTTAAAACAGACACCATTAGACATGGTTTCAGCTGAAGTAAGCCCATAAATAATTTTAAAAGGAGACACCCATCTATCAGCAGAAATGACTACACCTATATCATCCATCTGTCTAGTGAGGGGATCGCCCTTGTTGACAATCTTCAAAAAACCTCCAATGTAATTTTAACATTAACAACATGTGATTTAAGACAAAGACCTTTATCTGCTGTCCTAACACCTGTGGAACAAGGTTGGATACCTTAAACGTTAAAATGTTGGATTGTGGTCACTAGCACATTTCTTTGTCATGTCCCCTCCCACAATAAAAGGAATCATGGTAGAGGAGATAAAGATAAAGTCTATCTGATTACCCCTACTTCTTCCAAAGAATGTAGGAATGTGGCTACCCGAGCAGCCTTTAGCTTCAGTATAGTTGATTAACCCATGGTTTAAGTAGTATCCTCAATGGTGGCTCCTCCGCTAAGGCGGTGGGGCGATGCCCCACTGCTCAAAAGGAAAAATAAAATGATAACGTAACGTTATTATCATTTTATTTTTCCTATTGCAGTCAGTGGCTGGGCGGGGCTGGCCCTCTTAGGCCGGCCAAACAGTCATGCACACTTTGCATGTTCCACACCAGGCTGTATTACACAGCCTGGTGAGGAACATGCACAGGCTCCCTGTTCCCATCTAAGCGTCGAACCACAGCGCTCAGAATAATCACAGCGCTGCTTTGCAGCATTGTGACTGGCTCAGGAGAGCCTGTGTGCCCGGATCCTTTCTGATGCCGGCCGGGACAGGAGACAGGAAGACCCTTATCAAAGCTTGGGCACTGTCCCGGTCATAAAAAAATCAAGGTCTATAAGGCCTGGGTTTGAAGCCAAACGGTAGGCTCACACCGAATCAGGTCCAATGCATCAAATAAGTTAAAAAAGATATTGCACACTTCCCCTTGCAGTTTAACTCACTGTTGTTAAAATAACCATACAGATTATTATACAGGTTAAAAACCACGTACTTGGGGGGTGGACCAGCCCAGCCTCGTCCGGGTGCGGATGACCTCTTAGCCCGTTCTTCACCCGGACACACGCCTGGGCGCATATTGTACTGCTTGTGCTGTGCTTCTTCGTCTCTCTGACTCATGGCAGCAGAGACTCCTGGGAGATGGAGTTTCAGGCCCCCACCAGCCCCTGATGGAGCAGTGTCTGTTCCCACCAGCTTTCAAATCTACCTTAACTTGGCAAAATGTTGAAAAGCTGTGTAGTGATACAACTCAACCAACATATCAAGGAGAATATCTTTCTGAGTGATTGTCAGTCAGGCTTCATGAAGGGATGCAGCATTAAAATCAGCTATTCTAAATAGATCAAATAATAGATTGCACACCGACGATTCTGGATGCTGGAGGTGCCTGTCTTCTTATCCTTCTAAACCTCTCAGTGATGTTTGATACAGTCAACCATCACAGACTCCTGAAAATCTTTTCCCTGGCAGGAAACAAAGGGGTGGGGCTAACATACTGTAGCAATGAATGGAAAGCCGCTTTTCATTCACCTCCAACAACAAGCAATGGTCTCCCAATTATTCTTGCCTCAGCTCCGCACTGGAGTCAGCATCATCATCTTTACTGCAGCTCTCCGGGAGGGAAGCCTTAGAGGTGCCGGGAGGGTTGGGACTGCTGCCTTCCCTCATTGACTGTATTAACCTATAATGGACGAGTTTTTACTTATTTTCTTTATAATCAATAACTGGATGCGTCGCAACTCAACGATTATAAAGAAATTAGAGACTGGCATTCATACAGGTATTAAAGAATCCCATGTATTATCTGTGGAATTAAAAGAATGAAGATGACCCTTGTTACAGTGAATGAGTACATACTGGCTATATCTTTGCCATGATTTATGTAAAAGAACAGACATTTATTCCAAAGTCATTTGTTTCTTGTGTTTGACCTGGTATAAGCAGATTTATTTGAAGTGGACCTTATGATTATGAGAAATATGCCGATCTCAATGGACTTCATGGCTTGGGAACCTTCTACCTTCCTTAAAGCCATCATCTTGTTTTAAGAATGATATTGGTAATGACAAAACTCTCCACTCAGCAAATACGAGGAAATGAAAAATATAAACTTCCAGCATTCACTTAGATAAGTTTGTCAAACTTAGAGGAGACCACAGATTGCAATTATCTACACTCCTTGCATATGCATTATGTCTTGTCATATTGCCTGCCTGAGGTTTAGGTACTGGGCTAAAGCTTGCCCCTGGATGAGCCCCCTGTGGCACACGCCTAGTAGTTCCACTTCATGAATACACCCCACTGTATCTACCAATGACTGACTTTCTGTGCATGGCTTCAGTGGTCTTCTGGAAAAATGGACTCCAAGTCACATTTCCCTGTGAAAGAAAGCCAAGCCACATGGTCCCCTTACAAGCAGAACTACTCACAGCCTGTGTAACTCAGAATTACCATCAGTCGCAGGCAGATTTGGTAAAACCTTTTACTGATTGCTGTAAGAAAAAGGAAAAGGGAAACTTGAACTCTGTGCACTGGAGGAATCATGTCTGCCTGGCAGAGGATGTTGGAGAGAACTATGCCTTCAGTTCTGTGCTGCAGATCACACATCCAGTTCAAGGGTTGAGGGTGACTTCTTCTTCCTGATCCATGTGGAGCTTGCTTGCAAACAGAACTTATTTACTGAAGTGAGACTACAGAAGGCCTTGGTGGCAGGGCAGTTTGTGTCTGTCTGGAAAAGAACTAGAAAAACAGGTACAACTGGGTTTTTCTTATGCCTGCCCGTGTGAAATTTCTCTCCGGGTCTGAAAATTAAAGAACGCCCTGTAAACTTAAACAACTATGGCAACTCAATTTGCCCAATGCGAAATATCTGTGTGAACGTGAGCTGAAATGTGGGTATATATTTATTGGCAGTTCAGAATTAAAATTACAAAAAAATGGTAATACACACAACATTATGATATATGATTAAATAGTCTGACATTCGAATAATTGATTTCCCTATTCGGTACTGCAGGGGTATACAGGTTCAACCTCTTATCGATCTTATCTACCCAGCCTCCACAAGGATGATAATGAACAAGACACCCTGAATTGACCAAAATCACATGATAGGGAAAGGGTCCTCTTTTTCTGCCATTTGACTATGGCACCAGCTCAAGCTTCTCTCTTCATGAAGAGTGGAAAGGTCCCTCAATGGGCAGGCAGCCAACATCATTTTAGAAGGGAATTTGCAAGAGCTGCTGTCGGTCGAATAGCTGGTACTGGCAAGCAGTGCTTCTTATACTATATAATTAATGTGATTTCTCTCTAAATGTGTCTGACAAAGGAGCTAGCTTTCAGCGAAGGAATTTAATAAGAAAGACGATGATTTGTGAGAATTTCAGCACAAGTGGAATCCTATCAATTTTTAAGTAACACGAAAATTAGAATCTTCACAATGCTCCATGTTGTGTGGAATTTTTTTAGGGGCCCGTACTATATTGGGTGCCTTGCAAAAGAAAAAAGAAAAATTATGTTTAAAACTACTTTATTTGTGAAACTCCGATCGATTAGAATAACTCAAAGTGTGAGTTCCTTGAAATAGGAACTAATAACATTCTGATAACGTGTCATTCTGAGCACCACCATGAAAAGCTGTTGTATGGCTTCCATGATACTTTAGTGCAGTTTATTGAATCTGCACAAAACAGTTCAAGATAATAGTGTAAATTAATAAGTTTCTGCATGACATAGTTCCTGCATATCTGTGCATGGGTGAAAAATATCTATTCAGGAATACAACAATCTTGGTGCAACTGATTATAAAATTCGATCTTTACTCAGAGGAGTGTCTTTGCTTAGCTTAGTATAAATCTGTTCAGCAGTTTTTGTGGAATTTGTGTTAGTAAAAGGAGTTATGTGGGCTTTGAATGACCAAAGTGATGAAGAATTGTGTGTATCTTGACTGGTAATTCACAGACAGTTCACAAATCCGTTCTCGCGTGTGGTGAAAAATACAAAAAGCAGCCGCGGCCCATGCAGGTAAGAGCAGTCGGGCCGGCTGGGGGGGGGGGATTTCGACAGACGATGACGAGGGAAAATTAATTATTCATTTAATTTTCCCTCGCCATCGTCCATTGAAATCCCCCACAGCCGGCCCAACCGCCCCACCACTCTTACCTGCACTGGCCATGGCTGACAAAAAGTAAATGCATCCTGTTGTACGGGGTGGGGGTCTAGTTCTCCAGTCATCCACTGCAGACCGGAGGCCAGGAACAGTGGGAATGGAGGTCAGGCTAGGCTCATGGAACAGGTTGGGTGCCCATTATAGGTTCTGCACTGGGTATGAACATAGGTCCGAGATACAAGTCAGAAACAATGAGATCAGCCATGGTTTGCAATAGGAGTAATATGGTGTTGCTGTCTTTGTGAATCTAAAAAGAGGCTCAATTTGAAATCCACAGGGAGCCTAGAGCTGGAGATAATAACTGACACTTCACTGCTCCCAGTATTCCACCTTTTTTAAATGTTTGGGGCACTTTGAGCTTAAGCCTTCATACCTTTCTTTCCACATTAGGTATCAGGCCAAATGTGCTTGTTTGTCTATATGGTGGAGATCCTAAAGATATCCATGGTTTGAGTCTCCTGGACAGAACAATGAATGAAGTCAAAATGTTGAAAACGTTTGCGGGTCAGGAGACGTGGAAAAATGTGAAAAAATGGCATGGAAGAAAGAATGTTCTTTTTCTAAAAATGGAAATGGCACAAAACGTTTTCTATACTAAGATCACCCTCTTTCCATATTTCAGAAACAGAGTTGTAAAAAAAAAATATGTTATTAACACATTTTTCCTTTTTCTAATAGGGAGTCGATTTTTACAATTTTTGTGGTTTCTACCTACTGGCAGTTTGTGGTAATAACAGTTGTGACACCCATGAGTGAATCAAAAAAGCTATATATTTTTAAAAGGCAGAGATCATTTGAAATTCAGCAAGGGGTCATTTGTATAGATCACTTATGGTTTTCCATAAAAAAACTAATCATTGACATAAGAAAATGTGAAGTCGGTAAGTCGGTAGGAATTATTTTTTTTTTTGTTCTGATGGTCGATTTCCAAAAGTAACTGTAAAAGTAACTGTTATGTCTGTTAGTCCCATCTGGTCACAGGGATATAAAGTGCTTGTTGGTTGTCCAAAAACATGGGGGCCCGATTCACAAAAGTAATCTGAGACAAAGTCCTAACTTTATGACTTTCGGTATTCACAAAAGGCATTTAGGAGAAGTAAAGTTAAGATTCCTAACTTTACTACTTCTAAACTGAGACAAAATCCTAACTTTACGACTTTTGGTATTCACAAAAGGCATTTAGGAGTAGTAAAGTTAGGGGGCCCGATTCCCAAAAGCAATCTGAGACAAAATCCTAATTTTACGACTTTCGGTATTCACAAAAGGCATTTAGGAGAAGTAAAGTTAGGATTCCTAACTTTACTACTTCTAAACTGAGACAAAATCCTAACTTTATGACTTTCGGTATTCACAAAACGCATTTAGGAGTAGTAAAGTTAGGAATCTTAACTTTACTCCTAAATGCCTTTTGTGCATACCGAAAGTCGTAAAGTTAGGATTTTGTCTCAGATTACTTTTGTGAATCAGGCCCAGGATTCCTAACTTTACTACTCCTAAATGCCCTTTGTGAATACCGAAAGTTGTAAAGTGAGAATTTTGTCTCCGTTTAGGAGTAGTAAAGTTATGAATCCTAACTTTACTACTCCTAAATGCCTTTAGTGAATACCAAAAGTCGTAAAATTAGTATTTTGTATCAGATTACTTTTGTGAATCGGGCCCGGGATTCCCAGAGCCAACAACTGAGCTGTAGCTTATAATGATTTCCCATCATGCATAAATTGATATGGAGCAATCTAATGAATGAAAAATAGATATGAAGGAAATCAATGCATTTTTTAAATGTGCCCAAGATATTGCATTTAGGAATAGTAGTTAATTGTACAACTGTGTATTTGGGGGTCACCCATGCTGTTATGCGATTCAGGGGACATTTTGCAAAATATTTTCTTGCTTGCTCATTGCAATAGTTTTGGAAGCCAAGCATAGAGAAAAATGACTGACAACAAATAATGTTCTATTATTACCTTGTTCCTCCATTTCTGATAATAACAGAATTTCATTTATGTGGCCACACCTATCAACCTCAAGAGGAAAAGGCCAGAAATGCAGCAAGGAACACCCCGATTTTGCATTGAAAATTAACCAATTCTGATGATGTGGGTAGCTGTGGTATTTGGGCATAGGCTTGGCAAGCACCAAGGGAAACCTATCCAACCCAGAAATTTCTAAAAACTAGTCACCTAGGGGAGTCCAGATGTTGCAATGTGTGTGGATCTTACTATGGTTTTATTCCTCAGAATGCCCTGCAAACATTAAACTTTGGAAACAATCACTAATTTTACCCATGTTTCTCTGAAGATGGCGTTCACGTTGCAGGGAATTCATTGGCTGATGACGCCGCAAAGGGGGCTGTTCAGACGGCTTCCGTAGCTGCGATCACTTGTTCAAAAACAAAAATAGACAGTGAGATAATGTTGGCTGTCAATGCTACAAGCAAAGGCAGTGGTGCAGCGTTACCAAAAATGTTTCCACTTAAGTACTCTTATGTAATTGATGCGAACAGCGTTCCTTTTGCTCGAATCCCTGGAGTGGGGGATAGGGTAATCCCAAACAAGGAACGTAGATTAGGACTAATCCTAGCAGCACACAAAGGGATAGCTTCTGCCCATGCAGGTGTTTCTGCAACAGTATCTTTACTCAAGCAAAGATATTGGTGGCCTGGCATTTGGAAACAAACAAAGAACTATGTTTTAGAATGTGATATATGCCAACAGATGAAAGTCTCCACAGTGAAACGCCCTGCGCAGACACCCCTGTTAATTTCAGACAAACCATTAGCTTGTGTTTACCTGGACCACTGCGGTCCCTTGCAAAGGGACGGTAACTATAAATATATCATGGTTGCAGTGGATTCATGCTCTAGGTTCCTATGGATATGGCCTCAGCGCTCGGCTGACGCTCGAACTGTTATAAAAGATTTGCGAGTCTTTATCGGCACATACGCAATAGGCACGCTACATTCTGACCAGGGCCCTGCGTTTAGCTCTCGGGCTTACAAAGAAGCCATGGCCAGTCTGGGCGTTGCATTGCGGTACTCCTCTCCATTCCATCCTGAGGGAAATTTGGTTGTGGAAAGGAAAAACCGGGACATAAAGCAGTCAATAACAGCTAGGGTATTAGGTTCGGGTGATGGGTGGGTCAAACATCTTTATGGGGTCCAACGCTCATTAAATAACCTGCCAAGAAGTTCTCTAGGGGGGGGTCACTCCATATGAGGTCCTATTTGGGACAAGAATGTGGGTACCAGACCTCGATCACGTAGGCACATTGGTGGAAAATAAACCGTTTGATGTCAAAGAACGTTTGGCTGTCTTACAGGAACTCAATGAACTAAGATCGAAACAAAGCAACGTATTGCTGCAGCCAACCACCACTGGGGAGAAACCGGTGGTCCCAGCAAGGCCTGTCTGGATTCCAAAAGTTGGGGATCTAGTCAGAGAAAAGATTGCGGACAAGAAGGAATTTGGACCTTCTTACAGACAACCAGTACCAGTCCTAGCAGTTCAAGGAACAAGAACAGTACTTCTGCCGCCCCTTGCTGGAAGAAAGAAGAAAAGATTTGTGTCCATCGACCTCATCAAACCACAGTATGTGGCCAATACTAAATAGTAGGCCTCGTGGACTCCGACCTAGTAGCAGATGCACTCCTCTCGCTACTATCCAAGAGGTTCAGACTGAAAGACTGATAACCATCGAGAATTCAGCTGTAACAGATGAAGGACTAGGCAGCAATGCAATTCGAACTCATCCCTCTTGAAAATCAAGTAACAGTTCGTCCAAATACACCTGTCTACACCAATGTAGCAAGTGATCAACTGGTTCCAGCGATTTCTACAAATCCTGATGCAATTCCAACAATTGACAGAACTGCTTCTGGCTATTTCATTAACTTTGATACGTTCTCAGAAGATCCGAGTGAACCTGAAACGACGCCAGCATCATTAAAATTCAAGCAGCAAGTACAAGACTTTCTTCACTTTCTGAAAAAGACTTATCTGGTTCCCCATGGATTGAACTCTGGATTATTTCTGGACTATTTGTTTTCCTGCTTTGGCAAGCTTTGGTTACAACTATGAGCGTGCTTATAAATGGCAGATACATCCATGTGAATACTGAAGGAAAAGATGTGAACGTACTTTTGAAAATAAATCTTCCCATCGTGAAGCAAGGGACTTGTCAACAGTGAACATCACAGCCGTTCCTATACAGGATGGTATAGGGTGGGACAAAACAGATTTTGATATTTTTGGCCCGACGGAACAATTGAACATTCCACATTTGTTTAAAATTTCACTAAGTGATCTCATTTCGTCCAGTACCTATTCTGATGATTGGGACTTTGAGACTGTTAACGACATAATGTTTGACCTAGAAAAATCTGCTGCATTTTCTAAAAATGAATATTTAGAGGGTTCATCAGACTATGAACAGCTGTATTGCTATAACCACTATGGTCATCATTATTTGCATGAATCTGCAAACCCTAGAAATGTGTTTATGTTTAACCAATTGGAGCATTGTTCTACACCACCACAAGGTAGTTCAAAAACACACAAGTTTCCATATTTTTCAGGTTACAATACATCTGATCCAGAAACGTTTTACTATAAAAATGTAAACAAAACAGGACTGAAAATTATGTTAACAAATACAAAACAGATTTGCTCTGCTGCATTTATTGCCCAACTGTCTAGACAGGGTTTCGACTTATGGAAAGACACAATAGACACAAAAACTTTCTGGGGTACTAAAGATTGGCAAGTGCAGGGGATAGAAGCTTTATTTAGTGCCTGTATCATCCCTGAACAAATAATGTTTTTGAATGAAACTGTCCAACAAACATCTTGTCTTGGACTAGCCAAGATAAAAGAGATGAAAACACCTTCTGTACCAACACCTGCATGTGATAACAATACACAGGCAGCGGTGACAGTTGACAAAATACTACAACTCAACAGATCTAATCCTGATTGGAAAAAATGGTTGATCTTGCCCACAGACACGAACAACTGTCAGGAAATTTTCCTGAATAAAACTCAGGGCTTTACTATTCATAGGCCAGACCCAAGATACGTCCAAAGACAGCATCCGGGGGTAGTAACAACATACAGTGTAGGAAAATTATGCCTCGATTGGCTGCAGAAATCTACACTACAGGATGTGAAACAACACTTATCCTTACTTAAAGAAGACGCAGACCTTAGGGAATTCTTGCTTGGACCAAGAAAACAGAGTCAAAACGTTTCATATATGCCGGCATTTATGCTGCTTATAATGAAGCATGGAATGTGTCACAGATGGAGGCCGCAGAACGAATACGTGAACTTGATCGTATTAATTTAGAGAAAACACTCACTGTGGTCGACAATGGGTTAACAACTTTGTCCTCCAGAATATATTCATTGGACGGCATTGTATTCTCTGCTATCGACATACTAGAACAAGATTTGGCGATGTTACAGCAAGGCCAATCTCAATTACGTTCTATTGTGTTATTAAGCTGGACGCTGCAATCTTTGCGTGCGAGCTATGTGCCTTGGCGTTTATCAACACGTCAGCTCTGTTTGCAGAATACAATCTAACTGATAAACAGATCGAACTGGCACAAAGAGGAGCAAAGTATACAGTGCTGAGCATTGAAAAACTGGAAAAGTTACCATTCACAGTGGCAGAAAAACCAGCTACAGAATGGCTCATTCATGGCAAAATCACACTACCTGTGACTACTTTTCAGTTTCAGTATTGCCTCAAACAAATGCAAGCAGGCAAATATGAAAGGTTGGGTAAGGAATACATTAAGACATCTTGGAATTTACCGTATATATATAGATGTTGGAGTGGGGATCGTGAAGTGTTTTTGGGCAGTACACACTGTAAAAGTGCACTGAGCGGTTCACTTATATGTCAGGACATTTCTTTACACGGGGCTTGCAATGGTTCTGTGGCAAATTTGTCTTGCCATCAGCAGGGTACACCAGCTGCTGTGATTAATCCAACGTTTGGACAACTTTCTAATGGGAGTTACCTCATGTTGAATGATCAGAGTTGCTGCGGCATGTTGCCAGGCATCCCATATCTAGTAACGGTCAACTCCAGGGTCACTTGCTGTATGCAAGTATTGTTTGCCCTAATAGACACAGTCAGGGAGTCGCCTTTGTGGCCTTCGCTGAACGTCTCTTTTATAAGATTTGATACTTTAAGCAGAATGAAAGCCATGCTTTTGCAACAATCAGTGCCTTTAACCTCGACCAAAGAAACCTATGATCTACAAGTAGCAAGGACTTCGGCTGAGATACAGACTTTAATACGTACAAACTGCCCTATACATTTCGTGGAAATGATAGGATGTATCTTTAACATGTCTGATACAAGCGGAATTGTACATGTATTTAAGAGCATCTGTTCCGGTCTGTTAGCACCTTTCCAGGCAATACTCGGAATCATCCCGAACTTTGCACATTCGGTGTTTGGTGGCATACCATTAATTCTAGCACTTGTTGCCGGAATTCTATTTCTCTTCCTGCTATTACGCTATGGCCAGCCTATTCGCAGACATCACTCTGAGCAAAATGGAGAAAGCTCTCCTTGAACGAAAGTGCCGTGAGCGAATAGTACAGCTTTGGGCATGACTCGTCTACGGGACCTTAATACCACGTGGTTCCTGTCATTCAGACCAATCTGGCAAGATTGCATCTTACCTGTTCTACGATGCCTGCTATGCGGTGAAGAATGCGTGTTAGACACCTGTCTAACATTTCCATCAGCAACGCCAACGGATATCGATACTCTGCTGGACCCGATAACGGCCCTTGCTCTGTGTTGTCCCCAGAGGCTACCAATCCTGATGACGGCATTCATTGAGATCTCACAGACACTTCCAGCTGCTGCTGAGGTACGAGATGGATCTACAGGCACACAGGTAACAACGGACGCGAACATTGCTGCGGCATCCTATGCTGAAAGCGATGCTTCACATCTCTGTGCAATTAATCTACTACACGAGGTGTTCCAACTGACACCAACTTCAGTGGACGATATTTTGTCTACAGAAATAGATGATCTCATGTTTACACCAGACCCGTACACTGACTCTGATTCCACCCACAGTGTACCAGAGACGCAGTAAAATTTGGCCTTCATATTTCAAAAACTTGGAACTCTTCCCAAATTGAAATTTTTTCCATTTTTCGAACTAAATGCCAATTCAATCTGCTTGAAGTAGAACTGGCCTTATAGTACAGACTTCGCGGTACTTCCTCAGACACTTTGTCATCTTATTTGTCTAAAAAGTTCATTAATTTTCATGACATGAAATGACTTAGATTTTTGAACAACTTATCGATCATTTTCTGTCACATGTAAATATTACTGCTTATTTTCATTCGAATTGCATTTTATTTCCAAATATATGCCTGTAATGAAAAGCAATGCTTAAAATGTACAGCACCTTTTGCATTTTAATAGGTTTTTAAATGCTTTTTAAATGCTTTTAAGAAATGTTCTTAGCAATATCCGGTACTCCATTTTATGTTTAGCATATTAAATGTTTGGCATTTTATTATGCAACGGTTAGTTGCAGCGCGTACCGAGCAGGCTGCTTTTGGGTGCACTAGAGCGCTGAAAGATTGTTTTTACTCTGTTTTAAAAGTGTATTGCTGTGTTTTTAGACTGGTTTTAGTCAGTCCCGCATTTACACTCTGAAATCCCTACCTGTCCCCGGTCCGCCGCGGCTGCTGTGCCGACCGTTGCGGAGGGATGTGGCTCCTCCCCTAGGCTCCTACTTCCGGGGGTGTGGATAAAGGAACCCTGCTGAGGCGGCCGCGCAACGGTTAGTTGCAGCGTGTACCGAGCAGGCTGCTTTTGGGTGCACTAGAGCGCTGAAAGATTGTTTTTACTCTGTTTTAAAAGTGTATTGCTGTGTTTTTAGACTGGTTTTAGTCAGTCCCGCATTTACACTCTGAAATCCCTACCTGTCCCCGGTCCGCCGCGGCTGCTGTGCCGACCGTTGCGGAGGGACGTGGCTCCTCCCCCTAGGCTCCTACTTCCGGGGGGTGTGGATAAAGGAACCCTGCTGAGGCGGCCGCGCAACGGTTAGTTGCAGCGTGTACCGAGCAGGCTGCTTTTGGGTGCACTAGAGCGCTGAAAGATTGTTTTTACTCTGTTTTAAAAGTGTATTGCTGTGTTTTTAGACTGGTTTTAGTCAGTCCCGCATTTACACTCTGAAATCCCTACCTGTCCCCAGTCCGCCGCGGCTGCTGTGCCGATCGTTGCGGAGGGATGTGGCTCCTCCCCCTAGGCTCCTACTTCCGGGGGGTGTGGATAAAGGAACCATGCTGAGGCAGCCGCGCAGCGGACGCGCGCAGCGGGCACGCCTAAGGCAAGCCCGTCTGCGCCCGTCCGCGACCGGACAGCGGCCAGCGCCAGCCACGCTGCCCGTGGGGACCCAGCAGGCCTTACCTGGACCAGGGAACAATTACTAATGCTAGCATCAACGGGATGTGTCAGTCCCACCTGTCTAAATGTGGGCTTTATAGAAGAGGGGTGGGACACACAGGCAGGACGATGCAATGCTTGTTCCTATTCATTGGATAATAGGATAAAGGGGGAAGAAAGCAATATTTTTGTTCCACACATATCCCTACAGTTGGCCGGCCCCTCTACTGTTACAACTAGATCAGATATCAGGGCCTGCCTAGTCAATTGTAGATCCCTTCCCAAACATGCTGATGACATTTGGTATCATTTAGAGTCCCATTCTTGGGACCTTATGTTCCTAACTGAAACTTGGTTAAGGGATCATTCCTACCCTGACCTATCTTTAGCCATCCCAGAAGGCTACAGGATTACAGCAGTCAATCGGCCTGACAATAGGTTAGGGGGTGGACTTGCAGTGATTTATAGAAGGGACTGGGAGATCACGGTGAAGAAAATAGGGAATACTGGGATGATTGAAGCACTGTCGTTTTGCGTTAAAATCACCCCCACTTTTCCATTTGCTGGATTGTTGGTATACAGACCCCCTGACTCACCAGCTGCCCAGTGGTCTGCACTATATAACATTATTGCTGACCTCTCTTTAAAATATGCAAATTGCACTATTCTCGGAGATTTCAATGTCTATATGGACAATGACATATGCCCATTAGCCGCTCAATTACTACACACCCTTGAAGGGTTGAACTTGGTTCAAAAAGTGTCAGCCCCGACACACGTGGCTGGCCATATGTTGGACCTTATTTTTACCAACATTTCCTCTTTAAGAGTGGACTCTCCTCTCCCACTGACCTGGTCAGACCACTTTTTAGTCCCTTTTCACTTGACCACTCCTTCCAATAATAATCAGGCCAGTTCTACACCCGAAATGAGAAGAAACTGGAGGAAGGTTACATCGGATGCCATTGATCATGTGTTACATGATACAGTCCCAGTTTTGACGGGAGAGCCCAGTCAAGATGCCTCTCTTTTAATAACTGGATTACACTTGCTTTGGACAAAGTTGCTCCACTTAAAATCACGAAACTGTCCAGAAAAAATCCCTCTGCCCCCTGGTTCAGCACTGAACTTAGGCTGGAGAAAAGTTTATGTAAGCAATTGGAGCGTACATGGAGGAAATACTATCACCCCGACGCCAAATACAGATATAAACTTGCATTAAAGAAATTTCACATCTTAAAACGTAATACGATCAGGGATTATGTTGCTAACCAGATTAAAACTTCAGATAATTCGACTAAAGAAGTGTTCAAAATTGTTCAGGGCTTTTTGAAGCCGTTAGCCTTGAAAAGCACTATCTCCCCTTCAGTGTCCCTCTGTGAAGATCTTTCCAGGTTTTTTCATGACAAGATCCAGAAAATCTACTCCTCTTTCCCTTTAGCTGGGATCTCTACTTCATCAGCTAAAGTCGACAATTCCAACCTTTCCAACATTTGGTCGGAATTCCACCCATTAGGTACAGCGACCTCTTTGATGGAATTAAGTAAAATTAAATCGGGTGCCCCGACCGACCCTTGTCCAGCCAGCTTTTTTAAACTCCTGTCTCTACGGCTCAACCCCATCTTAAATGCCGTATGGAACGCTTCCCTGAGCCTGGGTATTTTCCCTGTGCCATGGAAAACGGCTTATGTCCAACCAATTCTAAAGAAAGAAGATGCGGACCCATCAGATCTAAAAAATGTTAGACCTATCTCTCTCCTCCCGGCTCCGGCCAAAGTGCTGGAAAAGGTCGTCCAAATGCAACTATCGGAGTTCCTGGAGAACAACCATCTTCTCCACGACTCCCAGTCGGGTTTTAGGAAGGGATATAGCACAGAAACGGCCCTCCTGGAAGTGGCGGAAACCATACGGGAAACGGTAGACCAGGGCAGATGTGCAATGTTAGTGCTGTTGGACTTGTCCGCAGCCTTTGACACTGTGTCACACCAGATCCTACTCGAGAGACTTGAGTCCCTAGGTGTGAAGGGTACTGTTTTAAACTGGTTCCGCACCTTCTTAGAGGGCCGGTCTCAAAATGTGTTCCTGCGTCCATTTACTTCGGCTACCAGATCTATTAGCTGCGGGGTCCCACAGGGCTCAGCGCTCAGCCCCACCCTCTTCAATGTGTACTTGACCCCTCTCTCCACACTGATTGAACAGTGTGGCGTGAAGGTGGTCTCGTACGCTGATGATACTCAGCTTGTCTTCTCTTTTAAAGAACACACGGAGGCAGCCTTCATGAATTTTAAACTCTGTCTGCGCACAATCTTAGCATGGATGACAAATAATTGCATGAAGTTGAATACTGATAAAACAGAGGTACTGTTTTTTAACCAACCCTCTCCTCCCGCATCTGAACTCTGGTGGCCGGCTGAGCTTAACCCCCCTCCTAACCCGGTGAGCTCAGCTAGGAACCTAGGCTTCCGATTTGATTGCAGCCTATCAGGTAGTGCTCAAGTTTGTAAAGTTTCTTCCGCGTGTTTCTGGAAATTAAAAGTCTACGCAAATTCCTGCATTTATTACCAATGAATTACAGGAAAAATGTGGTCCATGCGCTTGTAACCTCCCAACTGGACTACGCTAACAGTCTCTATCTGGGGCTCCCGGATTACCTGCTAAGAAAACTGCAGATCATACAAAATGCTGCAGCCAGGCTAATAAGAAATGTGCCTCTTCGCCATCACATCTCTCCTCACCTGCGAAGCCTTCATTGGCTCCCGATCAAGAGACGGATCGAGTTTAAGGCACTGATACTGGCCTTTAGATCTATTAGTGACGCTGGCCCCCAATATCTGAAGCATAGACTTCGGAGATATCACCAATCAAGATCTCTGAGGTTTAATCATCAGGACCTAATGGTGATCCCGCGCTTTAAAAAGGCCAGGATGGGGGGTCGGGCTTTTGCAGTAAAAACCGCCTCGCTGTGGAACTCTATGCCAGTCCACCTTCGAAAGGCGAAGACAGAGCCCTTGTTTAGAAAGGCCTTGAAAACTTGGCTCTTCAGCCTAACCTAGAACACTTGTGGAATTCCTCAGTCCCTGTATGCAATCTGCACCTACCGTTAGAGCCGGGACACTTCCGCTGGAGGTAGCCGTGCGCTCTATAAAATGCACTAATAATAATAATAATAATATTATTATCGTACACACAAAAGTGGAGTGGGTGTTGTATTCCTCTTAGGGTGTCCATACATGGGTTTTCCTGTATCATGTCCTTATATAGGCACAATTCGCCCTGCCCTTATATAGGCATAAAATCCCAGTCCTTATTTAGGCATTAAACCGTGCACTCCAAATACAGGCATGGTCTACGACATCCGTCCACCCTAACGTCACAACGAGTTCTTGAAGAACAGACCCTTAGGCTTCGGGAGTTTCCCTAGCACAGGACTATTGATTTCTTCAAGGACTCATCTATTATGCATGAACCGTTATACCTTGAGGGTTCATTCATGACGTCTTCCGCTGTCCGATTCACGTCAATGCTAACATTCTGAGGTACCTCTCAGGTATAAATATACCTTCCCTAGCCCTTGTAAATCAGAGGAGACCTCGACTTCAGAGGAGCCCGTTTCCCGGCCTGACGCTCTGAGAAGACGCTGTCATCCCTGCACGCAGAGAGTCCAGCTTCCAGTGATCTGACTTCCCTCGCAGGGTGTTGGAGTTCGAGTCTGGCAAGAGATTCCCACCTCTCTCATTCTTAAGGTATGGAGCTGACTAGAAACCTAGAGGGACTCTTGGCATACTAGGCATACTGGGCGTAACATACTCTTAGTATACCATAGTAAGGAATACTTCACCTACTTCATACCTCTCCCTACACCTAGGTTAGGTTAGGTACATTGGGGTAGAACTAGCTTAGAAACGCATCGTATGAGTACTCGCATTTTTAGTCTATGTTATTTATGTAAATGAATATCTACTAAAGATCATGCTAGCGCAGTATTATTTATTTCTACTGCTTACGCTGTACATTATTTATCTTGCATACTGTCTTGTGATCGTAACAGCACATATTACTTACACGAGAAACAAGACTGTTCAATAAATCTTTTATTGAAACGCCCGTCTATTCTTTCTGTGTAACTTTGAGGAAAACTAAGTATGCACGAGTGAGCTGAGTGAAATAGTTATCTATTGTTTCCACGACTCTGGGACACGTTCTGATTCTAAAGGGAAACAAAGTTATCATGTTTTGCGGCTGCCAGAAACTACTCCCTTCTTGTTTATGAAGGAGTTTCTAGTGGCCTCTGAGCTAGCTGGCACAAGTAATTAAGTTTAATATACTCGATAGGGACATACCGACCTCAGTCCTATGTCAAACCTATAGGGTATATTATTCCAATGCGCAGAGCCTATTAGGGAAATAGGAGCTACACTACAGACCGGTAATCATTAGGGTGGTCTTCCCCCAAACCTTTTGCTTGCTTACCTCCTCCTTTTGCTGTATCTTGTTGTTGGCCCTAGGACTCTGAACACTTTACCATTAGTGACCATTACTAAAGCGCATGTGCTTCTCCTCTAAACATGGTGACATTGGTGTGTACCCAATTGACATGTTTAGTTTACCTTTAAGTCTCTTGTAAAGTGGTATACCATATACTAACGCTGGGCGGAGTTCGCGGAGTTGCACTACGCAGAACACCGCGAAGTGCATAAAAAACTCTGTCGCACTACCCCGAGCTCCGCGAGCGGCGGAGTATGATAGAAAAATGCCATTCGCGGTGATTGCACAGTGCCGGATGCTTGTCCGCACTGTGCACTCATTGCGAACGGCACCATGCACAGCGCAAGCTTTCCTTTTCTGCCGCTCGAGTAGATTTTTACTCGAGCGGCAGCTTTCTCAACGCGAACGGGCAGGTTCTCAACGCGAGCGGTCGCGAGCATACGCAACCACTCGCAATGAGAAACCTGACCCTCCCGCGTTGAGAAATCTCGCCGGGATGTTGATGTTCCACGCTCCTGCTCGCCAACTTGATGTTGACGATCGTGAACGAGGAAAAATCTCACCGGGAGGTTGATTTTCCTCGCTCACGGTCGCCAACTTGACGTTGACGAACGCGAGCGAGGAAAAAAACTCCGCTCCGCGAAACGGAGTTTTTCGGAACTCCGTGATCTCCGCGTAACGCGGAGTGCAGAAAACTCTGCAAACTCCGCGAGCGGAGGGGAGTTCACCGCCCAGGCCTACCATATACCCAGGAGTGTAACCTAAATGCTACTAGTGGGCCTGCAGCACTGATTATGCCACCCTCACAAGTAGCCTTTAAACCTGTCTCAGGCCTGCCATTGCAAGGCCTGTATGTGCAGTTTACTGCCACTTTGAGTTGAAACCACTTGCGAAGCCTTAAACTCCCCTTTTATAATATATAAGGCACCAGTAAGGTAGGCCCTAGGTAGCCCTAAGGGCATGGTGCTGTGTAATTAAAAGGTAAGACATGTACTTTTAAGTTTTACATGTCCTGGTAGTGACAAACACACAAATTCATTTTTCAATACTACGAGGCCTACTCCACTCATAGGCTAGCATTGGCTATTCCTTAATTCACTTTTGAGCTCTAATTTCTGATCAGAAAGTAGTGGCTGCATCATGTTTTATATCTTTGGAATAGTAATGATAAAACCTCTTTATTGGTAAAGTCGTATTTAACATTAATATTTTAGAAATTACACTTTTAGAAAGTGAGTTAAGTAAAAATGCCAACAAGAGAATTATCTGAAAAAGAATAGCTTATTCCTATTCTTTGTTGATGTCCACAAATGACATCAAAACAAAATTATTCAGTAGGGAAATGTTACTTTTTCTCTCATATCATGGCTTTCAAGTCAAATGCTGTGTTGATACAAGGGCAAAAGTAACATTTCCTTATTGGGGTATTGCTTTGTGCGGTTGAACCATATAAAATAATCTTATTTCATTTTGTGGATTTAACCAAGTCATACTCAGCACAGAAAGAAGGGTAGCGGCAACCACGCACCGTGCTACCTGCACAGCCACATACTTCTATTGTGGCTTAAAAAATCTCAATTTATATAGATGACTCTGGGTTTCTCTCACATTTGAGAAGTTCTGCATTGACCCGAATAAATAGCGGGGTCCTCTAATTATCATCGCTAGCAACAACATTGTCCTGAAGATGGTCTTGTGGATGATCACCAACTGACACCGAAATTTCCACTTACAACTCATGTGTCTTTTGAATTACTTGTATCATTGATTTGTTAGAGTGGTAGATTAATACATTAGCAAATGTTTAGAATTGCAAGTTGCATATATTTCATTGTTGATATATTAGGCAAGATTCTGGATATATACATATCATATTAGCAAAGCTTTTGTATGTTGATTTTGAATACAACATGTTGAAGCATATACACCTGTTTCTCTGTGATTCATTCTATATATTCTTGGTTTCTTAAAACAGATTATGATTAAATCTGTTCAGATGTCATTTGTGGACATCAACAAAGAATCATACAAATAATTCCCTTGTTAGCATTTTTACATATCTTACTGTATATACCCAAGCCGACAAGAGACTACTAGGTTGCCCTTTTGTTGATTATTTACTTTTAGAAAATGGGCATTTCTCTGCTCTTACTACTCTGTGTGCCTTGCAGCCTGTCTCTAATACACGTCTGGGGTGGGTGACAGATACTCTTTGTGCATTCCCTCTAGACAGCTGGAAACACAGGAAGGGTGGGTGAGACAGAGACCTCAACTGCATTCCTCTGCATTCTGATAACCTTTCCTGCAGAGGAAGAGAGGGAGAAGCTGACACACCTGAATAGGCAGTGTCCTGTTTCCCACACAAAGAGCTAATTACCCCCTACTGATAATCTGGAGCCAGGTCTGGGAAGGAAGGGGACTTTAAGGGCCTGCTTTGAAGTCAACCCCACATCAAAGGCACAACTGGATATAGGTATTGAGCCTCTGAGCCTACCAAGACAGTACACTATTGGACCTGTGAAGAACTCTGCAAGGAGTAAAGACTGCTGTGCTACAAGGATTGCCACTCTACTTGACTGCTGCTCTGGAAGAACTGCTTTTCTGCTTTGCTGTGCTGCCCTTTCAACCCAGTCCTGTCTGCCAGGCTACCTGTGGGAGGGGGATTAAATCAGTGCCCTCCCTTCCTAGGAATCCCCATCAGAATGCAGATGAGTGCAGATGAGGGCTCATACAAACCTATCCTTCCTGTGTTGTGGCTGTCTAGAGGGAATGCAGAAAGTGTAGCTGTCACCCAACCCAGACGTGTATTGGAGACAGACCGTCAGACACACAGAGTAGTAAGTTTCCAAACATATGAAACATGAAAAAGCCACTCCTCTCTGATCAGGAATTACAGCTTAAAAGTCTATTAAGGAATTCCCAATGCTAACCTATGAGAGGAGTATGCCTCACAGTAGTGAAAAACGAAATAGGCTTTTTGTCACTACCAGAACATGCAAAACATAAAGGTGCATGTCCTACCTTTTAATAACACAGCACCCTGCTCTATGGGTTACCGAGGGTATACCGTGGGGAGTATGTGTAATAAAAGGGTAGTTTAAGGCTTTGCAGGTAGTTTAAAATGCAAAGTTGAAGTGGCAGTAAACTGCACGCACAGGCACTGCAGTGGAAGACATGAGACTGGTTTGAAAGACTACTTCTGTGGCTAACACAATCAGTGATGAAGCCCACTAGTAGCATTTGAAATACAGGTCCTGGTTATATGGTATAACACTTTACAAGGGACATACTAGTACAACAAATATGCCAATTAGGTATAAAGCAATGTCATCATGTTGAGGGGAGAAGCACATGAACTTTAGCACTTGTTAGCAGTGGTAAAGTGCTCAGAATCCTATGGCCAACAAAAAGAATCAGAAAAACGTGGGGGTAAAAATGCAAAACGTTTAGGGAAAGACCACCCTAAGGATGTGAGGTATAACACCCTCCTTAAACTTACTTAACTTTTCCCTAAACTGCCCCTGGCTTGTTATAATAAATACAATAACACTTTTATGTTACATCACGCGATGCATTGGGGTTGCCATGATGTTGACTAGCACAGAATGTCCCCTCAAACAAAGTTTGAATTGTCTGTCAGGATTGTTGATCCTAGCATTAGCAAAATGCCCACAACCAAACCTCTTTTCTTTAGTCATTGAATATCAACAGTATGACAAATCATGAGAAACAAAAGAAAATCTTGATGTATTGTGCCTCTAAAAAAACTGACATTCTTCTCATCCACGAGATCCCCATGTCACACTTAGAATCAGATGGGTCAGACATGTGGTCTTGGCGTCCTACTCCTTCCATGAGACTGATACAGCCAAAAGCTTTAGAATGTATGGAGTAGCAATACTCTTTCATGAGCATCTCACAGTGTTCCAAACACTTGTATTGAGCAATTCGGCTAATACTCATTTGCAAATAAAAAAATGCAGGACTGCCTCCAAGTTAGCCTTCTCCATGAAACCTACCCAAAAGATGTGATTTTGGGAGGAGATTAGACTCTGGGCCAGACGCATTACTTGATCATTCGGGTCCACCAGACATTCACAGCAACCCAGACAGATGCTTCTTTTGAGAATTCCTACACTGTCTCTTAGCACCATGGAAACTTGACCATCCATCAAAACATGATTACACCTTCTTGTCATGCCCCCATGGTTCAGAAAGCTGATCTGACTTTTTTCTGACACACTCTACTCTCCTAGCCCACCATCTTCAGTTGTAAAATCGAAACAAGAGGGATTGCTGACCATGCTCCAATTTCAATACATCTAGACTTTCAACTTCAATCATACCGATCAACATTTTGGAGGATGAATACCCTTTTTTATAAGCTGCCTGTGGCAAAAAATCTATTGATGGTCTGTTTTAAAGGCGATATGGCCTGAAACAAACAGTCTGTCACATGATCACACAAGTTATGGGCTACGGGCAAGGCCTACCTGTGAGGTATGATGACCAGAGACAGCAATATGAACCATAAACAATTTTAGAAGTGTTCATACACCACCTCCAATGTCAATATCCAACTTGTGCGGTCAATACCCTCCTTTGACCATCGCTGTCCACCATCTAGCACAAGCTGAGAAAGCACTACTGTATCTTTTGGACAGATAATATGAACACGGAAAAAAGGCAGGAATATTTGTGGCATTACGCCCCAAACAACAGAAGGCCCTCTCAGATATCCCAGCAGTTTGTAACGATTAAATGATACTGACCCTCCAGACAGATATATTAAAGGAATTGTCCTCATTCTATACTTTCTCTACACTTCAGAAGCCCAGTCAGACAAAACTCTGAAATACACCTTGTGGCCATGAGACGACTACCAAAACTTTAGGACACTCCCAGAATGGATTTAGATCAACTCATCTCTGATAAAGAAATAGCAGATGCTATTTAAACAATGGCAAATGACAAATCATCAGAGGAAGTCACACGTCTAGAAAATTGTCATCCCCGTCTACATTCCCCTTCTTGCGAAGGTCTTCAGAGAGGACATGGCAAACGGGGGCCAGACTTCTGCCTTTAGCAGGGCCTTAATTTCTCTAATTCCTAAATCTGGGAAATATACCCTGCTGTGCAGTAACTACAGACCTATAACGTTTCTCAAAAGTGATGTAAAGATGTCAACTAAAGCATTAGCTGCATGTCTCAAAAAAGTAATACGGATTCTGATCCAAAAAAAATCAAGTAGGCTTGGTACTGTACCAGGCTGTCCCTCAAGAAATCATTTGAGTAAATTTATGGTGGTTCTCTTTCTTGATACCAGGAAGACCTTTGATCGACTGGAGTGGGGCTACCTTTTCAATGACTAGAATGGGCATTGGTCAAAATTTCGTAAATATGAAAAATGGCTATAAGAAGGCCCCACTAATAAGATAACTTGTAATGGGTTTCTGTCTTATACAATAAACATTAAGAGAGGCACCCGACAGGGCTGTCCTTTGTCCCCCTTATTTTCTTTTTGTTTGCCTTGGAGTCCTTAGCTATAGTGATTAGCTCAACAGGGTCCATTAAGGGCGTTTTGTACAGCAGATGGAAAGATTAATGTGCTGCTGTATGCAGACGACAGTCTACTGAATCTATCCTCATCAGTAACTCTGATTGCTTCTTTAATGCCTGTCACTGCAAATGTTTCAATCTTCTCTGGCTATAGAAACAGGAAAGGCCACAAAATAAAATAGGGAAACATCAAGATTTCTCCTTCAAATTTTTAAAATGTATATTTGTACTTGGGGTGAAAGGCACTGATGTTAATCTACCCAGACAAGATTTTCTGGAAGCAAGATAACAGAGGAGTCCAGGTTGGTGTTGCATGTGTCAATCCCACTACATCTTTTACCCAGGATGCTCTGCATGCTTCATAAACATGCCCAAAACAAACCAAACTCTTCCCACTGTCAATGAGTGATGGATACACAATTGGTCCCAGTGTTGACTGTCACCAACAGAACCCTTAGCAGAGCTAACTATGACTTGTGCCCCCACCATGCACTGCTTATGACCTCACAAATTACATAACTCATGACATGTTCTATGCCATCATTTATGACATCACTGATGACATCTCAAATGGCATCATTGATGACATAATTTCTCTTTTTTTTTTTTAAAGATTTTATTAAGTTTAAGAAATATTGCCATCATACAATTATGAAATCACAACAATGAGTGGCTTGCTGCACTTACAGAAACGAGAATGCCCTCCGCCGGCAGGTGAAGGTATATGACTATAATAGTGGATAGTCCATATTTGTTCCATGGAACTGTACATAGCCTTAGTCAACAGTAGCTTAATAGACAATGGGGTGACCCTGTGTCCCTCAGAACCTGGGTATAGGATTATAAAAGTACAATGGTTCTGTCGGGTATAACCACAATATTT
This sequence comes from Calotriton arnoldi, assembly GCA_963921515.1. Taxonomy (NCBI): domain Eukaryota; kingdom Metazoa; phylum Chordata; class Amphibia; order Caudata; family Salamandridae; genus Calotriton; species Calotriton arnoldi. Next base: position 1,109,380 of record CAWUFW010005848.1, read on the forward strand.
CTTATAATTACAATTCAATTTCAAGGACAAATTATTTCCTACACAGATTAAATGTGAAAACATGTAGGAAGGAACACACAATAAGGACAAAGTAATCGAGTTTTTTAAAGGGTAATACGATATTTTATATAAATTACATCATTTATATTTTCCCACATATAAAGATTTATGTTGCATATACAGCTGCCAACAATGTGAAGATTAAGGTGAGTTGTGAACAAGTGACATAGTGTGATAGGTGACACAATAAGTGCGTGATATGTACAAAGTGGTTAAAATATATACATATTTGGTGGACATGGAGTCCATACGCTGATTTAGAGTATCTATTTTATTGTCGATGGACAGGAGACTTTGCTGCATTGCTGCATGGCTTGAAGCATCGTCGCTAGTTGCGCGAGGTCCGGCATAGCTGGGGCCTGCTCCTGCTCGACCAGTTCGTCCTGGCCTCCCTGCGCAGTTTTTTTAGATTTTTTAGCTTCGAACGTGAGCCGGGGCTGACTTTTATCTGGTTTGCCCATCATGCTTCAGAACTATCAGGATCGCTGAGCGGTGCTTCGGTATAACAATCGCAGGCAGGCCGCGGTAGCGTATATGCTTAAAATTGCAGCGTTTGTGGGCTACTTTCATCGGTTCGCCAGCACAATGAGCGATCCTCCTGGAGCCAGATCTAATTTCCACGGCCACTTCTCAGTGCCGCTCAGAGGATCCAAAGCTAGGCACAGCTGAGGCCCGCTTAATGGCCACACAGCCACGTGTGTATTTAATTTGTCAGCAGATTGGTTCAGGCGCCCGGGAGTGCGACCGTCCCAGTGCCTCTTATTCAGCCCAGCGAGAGGGGAACGCCACGGAAGCCGCTCTCCCTCATTGCAGTCACAGCAGTGTCCGGTCCGTCACTTTGGGCCTCATGCCCCTGGAGTCAAGATGGCGGCCGTACCCAACCACCGGAGGCCGCAGCTGGCGCCGCAGTGGTACACAGCTATTCCAGTAGGTGCTACGGGCAGAATGCAGAGTCTCAGAGAGCACCGACACATCGCCTCTCAGCACCGGCAGGTATGTCGCTCTCCGGCGTCCCACACTCACTACGCGCAGGGCTGTACTCACTTATTGGAGCTGGGTAGCGCCGTCAGCCCCACACACGTCGCTCGTCTCACAGCCTCGCAGTTCCCAGCAGGGGCAGCACACCAATCCCACCTGCCACAGCTGATCTCAACTCCGGCCATCTCACCGCTGCAGGGTCGATGTATCACAAGGAGCGGGGTAGTAGCTCAGCGGGTCATCAGCTTCAAATGCGGTCAGTCGCACAGGCCGCGCGGGCACCGCCAGGCCACGCTGCTCCGCTCACTCAGCCACGGCAGTTCCACGCCACCAAACGACTCCACCGGCCAGGATCTGCGGCTACACCTTGTCCGCAAGTATTTCGCCGACTTTAAAGTTTGCGGGTGCTGGGATGACAGGATTATTAACGGATAGTGTCCGCCTGGCCAGCGGAGCTGCACTAAAGCGCGGCCATCTTGCGCCGGGCTCTCTAGCGCCCCCATTAATGACATCATTGATGACATCATGCAATCAGTATGTTAGTTTGTTTTATAGTTGGCATATTGGCGGGGAGCTACCATATTACTTTTCTACCCAATTTTGTACAGCCTGTGTGCAGGTATTGGGTGAAGTGGTTACAAAATGCATGTTCTCCCAATGCATCATAGATATGTAGAGGTATAAATATTTACATTGAGGAGTAACTCTGTGTGCAGGTGACAGTTGACAAATTGTGTTCAACATGTCCCAAACAAGTTTACGTACTGCATACTAAGGGCCTCATTACGATGTCGGTAAGAAAGGCTCTGAACGGCATTCAGATTTTCCTAACCCATGTCGGAACCCATGTTTCCAACCAACTTGGAAACATTTCCGACCGACCGATTACGGTAGAAGGTAACCGTACTGTCTTTCCGACTCGGTTCCGACCGGATTCGGAGACTCCAAATCGGTCAGAGCAGAATCATACAGGTCACTGGACAGCGTTTCTGACCAACGTATTACGATGTCGGATTCGGACAGCCTTTCCGAATCGGTCTGTCCGACACAAAATGGCTGTCAGAAACTGACTTTGGGGGCCGTACCAGGCCCCCCTTCACCCGGAGGCCTCCGGTTGGAGCCTGTGGGGGTACCCATGGGACCCCTCTTTCCAACCATGCACAGTGTGGCAGGCACCATGGGGTGCCTGCAAAAGGGTGCAAGGCTTTCCGCAACCACCCCATTTTTCAATGGGAGCCTGTGTTGTCGGTCGCAACACAGGCTCCCATTGAAGTCAATGGAAATCCAAAGGAACGGTGTTCGGAAGCATCGTAATCGGTCAGTCAGACTCGCCGAAGCCGAGTCAGTCAGAACCAATTCCGACACGGAGTCGGTCGGAATGCTTTCCGACCGACATCGTAATGAGGCCCTAAGTATTATAGGCAGCCTTGAGTTATTAGACAGAACTGTCATAGCATGACAATTTCTACATAACATAGAAGACAGTGTGTGCCAGGTATTAACCTATGTACATGTGCTTCTTTTTCTTCAGAAGATGGGCTGTCTGTAAAGTTTTCACCACAGTATGAGGACTGCAAGTAGTATAATTTTTCACACCTGCAAACCTTGGTTATTTTAATCGAATAGTGTCTTTTTTGACAAGTATTGCATAGAGTGTACACTGTTCTTAGTAGATAATTTGTAATACTCTGTGGTGTATTTCTCCTGAGAGTTTCACTATCTGCAAACAGTGTGGTAAAGAGAAAACTCTCTCCATAGAGTGGACACTGTTTACAGTACCCACTTTTCTACTGATCTCAACTTCATTTCTCAGCATAGCTTCGTTGAATGTGAGGAGTCTGATACAGATAAAAGCTGTGAGTAGTACGGCATTCACTTTCGAACAGACGTTGGGTATCTTGCGTAACATCTTTCTCTGAACAGTTGTATATATATTGAACATGTGTGAAATGAGAGTTTCCCATATATCTGTAGTTGATTATTAATGTGAACTAGGCTACCCATGAAGTGTATGGTATAAGGTCAATGTTGCTCATAACACATGCTTGCTACACCTAAGGGACTCTACCATGCACTGTGTTCTCACGAATGATGTGATTTGCAATGCCATAAGTGTTGTTATAAATGCTATTATTTTAGATGGCATAAGTGATATAATATAAAATGGTCTAAGAAGAACATGGTGAAGGCGTGAGTTATAGTTAATGTACTGTGGCTACCAAGTTCAATACACAATGTACAGAGGTGCACAAGTTATAATTTAAAGCTCTTTCGAAAATTAGAAATTAGGGCCATATTATCAAATCCACAACCCACAGACATTTTTTAAAGCTGGACTCCAGCGACAGTCTAGTATGATGTGGCTTGCAAGGATTCTACCTATTTTTGCACCACACAATGCCCTGTGAATGTCAAAGTATGAGCAAAAACCCAATTTCCTTATATTTACATGACACAAAGCGTTGTGGCTTACAGCCAATAGCAAAACTTAATTTCATCCATTCCCACATTTCTTTTGATGAAATGAGCGGTAGGCCCGGGAGGTAAACTCCTCTCAGCTTGCAGAGTTTGCGGAATTCATGCTCTCCACACTCTGTGGTGGAGTTCCTTGATTCTGTCTTCTGGGCGTGAAGCAGAGGTTTTTTTTCAGTTGCGCACTTGAGATTTGTTTTGGTGCTCACTCACAAGCGCCACAATATTCTTGGACTGCTAGCGCGCCCTCAAGACATTTTGCGCCCCCTTGCACGGCTTCAGGCTGTGACAGTGCCAAAGTAGTGTCGCTTGTGAATGTGAACGCACCACTTGAGTAGCTATTGTGCTCGAAAAGCAGCTACATCTACAATAAGAGCTTTTTGAGTGGATTTTTTTTCCTCTTTGAAGTTGTTTTTTGTGCGAGAAACCATTTTTTAAAACTTTTTTTTACCAAGAGGAAAAAAGTGCCCTAGAGAGTCCAACTTCCTGTTCCTGTCCAGCAGGCTCCTCCCAGTGCTTTGTCCATCTCCTGGTCTCCTGGTCACTTTTCATTTGGATTTGGAGCTGGAAGGATCACTCTCTTTGTCTGCTGCATATATATTTTTGGATTTAAGGACCTTGTATTGGAGATTTCACAAGTTAGTTAAAAAACTCTTGTATAAGGGTGTTGTTTGCTTGATTTTGTGGAGACTATGACCATAGGCCTGAATGTGTTCTCTTTGTTCTCCATCTCCTCCTTTCTCACTGTTATTGTTTGGCCATGTGGCTGGCAGCCATTTTGTGCACCCAGCCAATATGCCTTTGCCATAGGCTTGCATGGGCACTTTTTTTCCCATGCCTCCTTGCTTGCTGTTGTTGTTTGACCATGTGGCACTGGCTGGAAGCCATTTTGTGCATCCAGCCAATATGCCTTTGCCATAGGGTTGCATGTGTTCTTTGTTCCCCATTTCTCCTTCCTCATTGTTATTGTTTGACCATGTGGCACTGGCTGGCCTGGCAGACATTGTGTGCATCCAGCCAGTGTGTCTTTGCCATAGGTTTGCATGTGTTCTTTCTTGACCATGTGGCACTGGCTGGCCTGGTAGCTATGTTGCGCATCCATCCAGTATGCCTTTGCCATAGGCTTGCATGTGTTCTTTGATCCCTATGCCTCCTTGCTCGCTGTTGTTGTTCGACCATGTGGCACTGGCTGGCAGCCATTTTGTGCATCCAGTCAGCATGCCTTTGCCGTAGGCCTGCATGTGTTCTTAGTTCCTCATGCCTCCTTGCTCACTGTTATTGTTAGACCATGTGGCACTGGCTGACCTGGCAGCCATGTTGTGCATCCAGCCAGTGTGCCTTTGCCATCGGCTTGCATGTGTTCTTTGTTCCCCATGCCTCCTTGCGCGCTGTTGTTGTTTGTACAGGTGGCACTGACTGGCAGCCAGTTTGTGCATTCAGACACTGTGTCTTTGCCAGAGGCTTGCATGTGTTCTTTGTTCCCAATGCCTCCTTGTTAGCTGCTGTTGTTTGAAATGCGGCACTCGCTGGTAGCCATTTTGTGCATCCAAGCAGTATGCATTTGTCATAGGCTTGCATGGATGAATGTGACATCAGCTTAATATTATGCTTGAGGATCACTCTATCAGGTATATTAAGAATATATATGGATTTTAACACTCTATATAGATTGCTGAATGAACTTAAATCGGGTTCCCCCCTAGATGTTGTCCCCCCCAGCATTCTTCACAAAATTGCGGAGGTGGTATCACCGGTTATACTTGAATGTATCAACTCCTCACTTAGAAGCGGGATTGTGCCACCACAATGGAAACATGCCCGGGTGAAAGCGCTTCTGAAAAAACCGAACCTGGACCCAGATAATTGGGGAAATTATCGTCCAATCTCTTTACTGCCAGGGGTCAGTAAACTTACTGAAAAATATATTAATTCAATTTTATCAGCGTTCCTGGAAGACAATAATTGTTTACACTCCACTCAAACGGGGTTTAGGCCCCAACATGGCACCGAGACGGCCATACTGGCTGCAGTAGAAGAAATGAGGAAGACTATCGACAACAGAGGCTGCGCTGCGCTTATCCTGTTAGATCTCAGCGCAGCCTTCGATACTGTCAATCACCAACTTCTGATACAAAGACTGAGAGATGCGGGAGTGACTGGACTGGCATTAAAGTGGTTACAGTCTTTCCTTCTTGATAGGGTTTATTCGGTTTTCGAAGGGGAATGCTCTTCAAAACCCATCTCTTTGACTTGTGGGGTTCCGCAAGGGTCTGCCCTAAGTCCAACGATGTTCAACGTGTACATGAGCTTGTTGGCCGAATTAGTACTCCCATTTGGGGTACAGATAATTACGTATGCTGATGATACACAACTTATTGTCTCCTTGAAGCAAGTTAACCAACCTGACCCCGACCTATCCACCTGTCTTCAAAAAGTTTTTAACTGGATGAGTAGCTCTTTTCTCAAACTTAATGGATCTAAGACTGAATTGTTGCTCCTGGGGAAGTCTGCCCCCCTAAACGAGGAACACTTGTGGCCCAAATGTCTTGGTTCCCCTCCTGCTCCGAAAAAACAAGTAAAGAGTTTGGGAGTATGGATCGATTGCAAGCTTGATTTTAGAGAGCAATCACGCATGGTGGCGGCGAGTTGTTTTGGTCTACTAAGAAAATTTAGAAAACTACTTCCCTTGCTTCCGCCTTTGGCGAGACGACTGTTGGTACAGGCCTTAGTGCTTTCACGGCTCGACTATGCTAATGCCCTGTATTTGGGAGCTCCCCAGGCCACCATTAAAAGACTGCAAACAGTACAGAACTGTGCAGCACGGATACTCCTGAATATACCTAAACGCTCTTCTGCAAGACCTGCTCTTGCTACCCTTCACTGGCTGCCTGTCCAGGAAAGGGTGCAATTTAAGGCCCTCTGTATCACCCATAAATCTTTTTTTGGGAAAGGCCCGACTCTGATCCGTTCTTGGAGTAAACCTTATGTACCCAACAGAACCCTGAGATCGGGGAAAAAAGGATTGATCTGTGTACCTAAGATTAAACGTTCACGTAGTGGAGGTCGACTGTTCACATATAATGCATCTCGACTCTGGAACAGTCTGCCTCTACACATACGCTCTGAATCTGAACATCTTAAGTTCAGAAAACTTTTGAAAACTTTTCTTTTTCACTAGTCTTCTTTTAGCTTACTTCCTTGTAGCCTACCGGACGTCTAGCGCTGGGATGCCCCTGGGTAACCATGCGCTCTATAAATGTTCATTCATTCATTCATATGATTTTGATGGACAGTGAACATATATTACATGCATTTATTTTAATTTTGCACTTCCTTGCCTCACAATAGGTTTCTTCTCATCCTCCCATACAAACATGGGCATTTTTTTTTTATTAATATCTTGTTTTTTATTTATTTATTTATTATTATTTTTATTTATTTTGTTCTCTTTTTTAAAAATGTTTACATTTTGGTATTTTAGAAGCATTTTTTTTATTTTAGTTTTAAAAAAAAAATTGCGTCAGTCAATCCATCCATCCATCCACCACAGGTGCACAGCCACACAACAACTTTCAGCTTTTTTTAGCTATAATTCCATTTCCTACTGGACACCCTGGCTGCAGTGCACTGCAGACACACCAGCATCATTCATTTTTTTAATGATTATTCCATTTCTCCCTGGACCACATTGCCTGCCTTAAGCGCACGCTAAATCTCCATTTAAAAAAAAAAAAGATTATTATGTCATTTACCCATGCAGTTTCCTGAGTGCAGCAGGTGTCTCCTTAGAATATATGGATGTGAAAGAAAGAGCTCTATCAGTATGTTGCGTTATCCTGAAGGGAAATTACATCTTATGGTATGGTGGTGGTGTGGTATGACTTTAAAGTGGTTGATTTGTTATTACCTAAGTAACCACCACACTAAAATTACCTTTTTCTGTATTAATTCAAACTGCACCAATGCCACATTTCATTAAATCTTTTTCTTGCTTGTTTGCTTTTAGGTGCATAAAAGAAGAGACATCATCCACAGTACTTCCGAACAGAAGGCCTGTACAGTGACATCAGCCCTTCAATCTCTTCCACTTGTGCAGCTTAGTGCCACTGCCAACTGAGAGCTGTAAGATGGCCCCAAAGAAAGTTGTTCCCAAGAAAGTGGTCAGTGAGAAGAAGAAGATTTCCACCTGTGGCGTGTCAGCCCAAACCTTTTTCGGACAACATTGTGTGCCTATTTGCCACACGAATGTTCATCGAGGTAAGCATGGTTCACATTATGGTACTGGAGGCCAAATGACCAATATGAAAAAACACCACACAATCTAGTGCGAGGAGCACCTTAAAAACATTGCTGAACGTGGTTGTGGTGATGAAGGTGATAAGAGCCAGGGAAAATCAGCTACAAGTCCAACCACAGTGGGAGGTTATGAGGAAGAAGAGGGTGACATCCTTGCGCAAAGCAGCCCTGCCTCCAGCATTGCCCCAGCAGAACCACCCTCCTCAGCGACTTAACAATGGCACAAGACTCAGAGTCATATGAAGACAGGCTACTATTATGGGCATGTTTAGCCATGAGGGCCCTCCAACCGCAACCTCCCAATGGCACATTTTTACAATTGGAAGCTGGCAAATGTTTTAGCACTGGACCTCCTCTCTTTTTCTTCTGTGGAGGGAGTGCTATTCTTAGAATTTGTGGTAGCCATCTGCCCAAAATGGAAGGTTTCAAGTTGGACCTGTTTTTCCAGAGTTGCTGTTCCATTGCTTCATCACGATGTGCTGCAATTGATTGGACAAGCTTTGTAGCAAAGTGTTGTTCACACTAATCACCTGATGACAGACATTTGGACCAGTTGTCAAGCGACTGATTACACATGCATCACTGCACACTGGATCTCTTTTGTGGGGGTAAAGCAAAAGCTATCTACAGGTCTTGGCCATGAAGAAAGTTTTAAGAGTATTTGGCGGCATGCAACAGTGGTAATGTTTGCCATGGAGAAATCACATACAGCTGCAAACATCTTGGATGAATGTACAGCAAGGTGTCTGTTGGACTTGGCCCTTTTTGCAGGGTCATCCCTGAACTTTTTGCCTTCCTCCTGGTATTTTTTCTGACCTGGTGTTGGTGGTTTTAGGACTCTGGGAACTTTATCATTGCTGTCCAGAGTAAAGTGCATGTGCTCTCCATGGTAAACGTGGTAAGATTGGTCTACGTCTGTTTGGCTAATTTAATTTACCTTTCAGTCCCCTGTAAAGTGGTATCTCAGATACCCAGGGCCAATAAAGTAAATGCTACTGGTGGGCTTGCAGTGCTGCTTGCGCCACCCACCAAAGTAGCCTTTCAAACCTGTCTCAGGCCTCTGCCATTGCAGGGCCTGCACGTGCAGTTTACTGCCGCTGTGACGTGGCACATAAAGTGGGTGCCACGTCTTTAACTCCCATTTTACTACATATCAGTCACCTCTAAGGTAGGCCCTAGCTAGCCCTATGGGCAGGGTGCAATGTAGGTAAAAGGTAGGACATGTGCCTTAACTGTGTGGCATGTCCTGGTAGTGAAAAACAGCCATTTTGGTTTCTCACTACTGTAAGGCTGCCCTCTCGTAGGAATGCATTGGGGATTCCCTGATAAGTGATTCAGTGGTAATTCCTGATCTGAGAGGAGTAGCGCATTCAAGTTTGGTATGTTTGGAATAGTGGTGATAAATGCTGCCTGGTGGTATGCGCAGATTTATTATCACTATTTTAGAAATGCCACTTTTAGAAGTGGGCATTTCTATGTGCTATGTGTCTTTGTGACTGCCTGTTGTGTATTGCACGTCTGGCTCTGAAGTGACAGGGGCTAGGGAGGTGCAGTGGCTCCAGAGGGGCTGGTTGAGTCAGCGCTAGGCTGAATAGGCTGATCTGCATTTGGAGAAGTGGGAGGAGTAGCACCTGGGCCTGAATAGGACTGTGCCTGCACTACACAATGCTGACTCCGCCCCCCTGTGGTGTGTCTGGGGACAGGACCTACACTGTCAATGGGGACTGTTGTGCACTTGTTAAGTGCCCCCCAGAACTGGTTTGAACTGGGTCTCAAGCTCTGTGCCAGGGCAGAACAAAGACTCTATGAGGTATAAATATTGGGGCTGTGACCCCATGTAAGGTTGTACCTGCTCGGAACTGACTTGGGGGGGGACATTCTGATAGGAGGAACCGCCGTGGGACCCAGTTGCTGCCCTCTGCTGGGAGGCCCTGCGTGCCGGCCTCCTGGTGGGAGTCTCAGGGACCCGAAAGACTCCAGGAGAGGATCTGGACTGTTCCTTACTCTTCCTCTCTGCTACAAGGAGGAAAGTTTGCAGGAGGGCTGGGCTTTATCCAGCCGGGCGCATGGCTCCGTAAAGACAGCGCGTGGTGAGCGCTAGGTTCTTGACCCTATGCGAGGGTCCCAGCAGCAGTGTGAAGGAAGTGTTGCTGCTCCCTGCTGACACTGTTGGGAGCTGGGCCACAGAGAGCGCTATGGGAGCACTGTGAGGCCGAGTGTCCAGGAGGAGGCTCGCTCCGTGTTGCCCGAGAAAGAACCCAAGCGGCAGGGAATCCTGGCCGAGGATTGCCCAAGAGACGACAAGGTCGGAAGTCAGGCAAGTTTGTGCCTGACCATGGGTGGGGCTCCAGTGAGGAGAGGGGGAGCCCCGCATGTTGCCTGGAGGTCGCCGAGAGAGAGGGGAGAGGAAGTCAGGCGAAGGATGCCTGGTTGTGGGCGGGCCGATGGAGGCTTCGCTCCATGCCCGACTGCCTGTCTTTCCTTTTGGCTGCAAAGCGGATGCACCGCATGGTTGTGGGCAGCCCCCGAGTGAGGTACCAGGTAGAAACCTCAAAGGAGGCCCCTGGGAGAAGTCGCTCCATGTGTCTGGCCTGATCACAGCTGCGCCGCACGATCGCGGGCAGCTGCCTTCTCCCTGCAACACAATGGGATGAGACAAGGGTGAGTTGCACCCCGCCCCCGGAGTACTTGGAGGATCTTTTGGGGGCATCGTTTCGGCTGCGCCGGCAGCCAGGGGGCTAGTTTGGAGGCCTCATGCTGGAAGGGGCATTTGGGGGCCGGGGCCTTATGATGGGTCTTGGTAGCTCGGGGTAAACCTCGACGGAGGCCCCCGCGCCTTGATTGAGGAAGGAACCTTCACAAACCTACCACGCAGTCCAAGTGGTGAGCGCAGGGGCGCAAGGACTGTCGATTGGGGGCCAGTGGGCACCCAGGGATATTGGGACCTGCTGATTATGTTCAGCGATGGTGCAGAGGCACCCCGATGTTATGGAAGTGAGTTATGCCTATGGTGGTGGGACCTATTGCAATTAGGTGATGTTTTATTTCATTGCCAGTGATGTAATGACAACATGTGCACACTACTGAGGTTGCTATAATGTACACTGCTACTGGTGTGGCTATATTATGTTTTGCATAATATGTGGTCCTAGGTGTTGACAGGATGTTGATGCCTAAGGTGTGGTGCTAAGAGCACCTTTATCAGTAGTTCCTGGTGGTGTTTATTCCTCACTATTTGTGTGTGCTAATAGTGATTACAGTGGCCCGATGGGCCCTGTAATGTATATAATCCCCTGTAAAGTAATACCTAGTGCCAGGTGGCACAGTGTATATATGTGATTACGTTCTAATGTGTCTTATGAGTAATACAAAGGCTATTTTTGATATAACCTTGTGTAGAGTTTCTTTTGTGATGTGCCTAGTGTGTCGCTGCTGTGTGTGTGTGTTGCGCAAACGATTTACACATTGCCTCTGGGATAGGCCTGACTGCTCGTGCCAAGCTACCAAGGGGGTGAGCAGGGGTTATCTGCAGTGTGTAACTCCCTTGCCCTGACTAGATTGGTGGTTTCTGCCTGGCTTAGGCGCTGCCCTAGCCAACCAGAAATCCCATTTCTAACATTGGTTGCCAGCGGTGAGGATAGGACTTGCGTTTGCTCAGTACTACAGCGACACCTGGTTGCATTACAAACCCTGCATTTAGATAATCACATGTTTGGGGATTTCTCCAGATTTTTATTTCTCCTGAAAGTGTCATTTTGTGAATTGTGTTTTACTGCTCTTCTAAAATTTTGGTGACACCCCTAAAGTGTCAGTCATGTCTCACCGTGGTGATCCAGCAGTTATTGTGACAGAAAGTGCATTTAATGTAAGGATGTTGCGTAGATATACTGTGAAGGACCTAAAGAGGTTCTGTCAGGATCTTGGGTGTCAAGTGAGTAGGTCTGCTGGGAAGGTGGAACTGCAGGAGGCCGTGTTGGCCTGTTGGACATCCAAAAACCGAGTGAGGGAGGAGTCCGGGAAGGAGGACCCCAAGATCAGTGAGGTCTCTGAGACGGAGGGTACCGGACCAGCACCCATAGAGGGCAGTGGCACTGGAGAGTTTGAGCAGGAGGGAGAAAATGACAGGGCAGGGACACCAGTAGATAGTGAGGACCCCGTAGAGAGGGAGTCCCTTGCTGGGTCCAGTGCCGGGGGCAGTGCCCCATCCCTTTCCCTGTCTCCAGAGGAGTGGGTAGATAGGAGGGAAGAAAGGGAGCATCAGCTGACTTTGGAAAGGCTCAGGTTGGAGCTAGCGCAGCTGGGTGTGAAAGAGAAAAAGCTAGAGACTGAGAGGGTCTTAGCGCAGGAGAGGATGGCGGAGGCAGAGAGGGCCTTCACCCGAGAAAAGCTGACTCGTGAGGATATGCCCCCTGAGTGTAGTTTTAGTGGTCTGGATTCACCAGTGAGGGTGGGGTCCAGTGGTGGAAGCAATATGGAGTCCAGTGTAGGAAGTCCCACTCCCAGAGCACAGAGTATGGTACCTAGTTCCCAGGAAGAGGGTGTCACACCTGAAGGGTACAGGTTGAGGTTCAGGGGCAGTAGAAAACTGTCTCACCAGTATTGGGGGGAGTTTGTGGATGAATGCTGTGATGCACTGGAAGGTTGGGTGATGGGTAGCACGGCAAACAATTTTGAAGGGCTGTTCAATCTGATTGTCAGAGAGCACATGTTCCATTGTTGTTTTCCAGGGTGAGTTCTCTGATCCCAGGGAGCTTGAACGGGAGGCAGACCTCTGGGTGAGTGCCAGAGAGTCTGAGAAGGCATTGGGGAGTGTCCCTAAGAGGAGTGGCTCTGGTATTTCCCAGCCCAGGGTGGTGGTAAAGGTTCTTAGTAGCCCAGATAGGTCCCGGTGTAGTGGGAGGGGTGTAGGGACTCACGTCCTGTCTCCTCAGAGAAGGAGAGAGAATGGGATGCATCCCAAGGTGCCCGAAACCCAGTCTCAGGGCCTGGATGGTTCCCTAAGGGACCACCAGGTGGGGAGCCTAGGCTGTACTGATAGGCCGTCCGTTGAGGGGGATCTCCTAGTGTCAGGAGAACTTGGAGCGTCTGTAAGCAGAGCTCCACCAGTTCTGGTGTCTGGCGGTGCCACTCCTAAGTGGAGGGTGCAGAAGTCCAGATGGAGGGGTGAGAGGGGGATGCTGTCCCCAGTGGGAGTACCAGTGGGTCAGGGGCCAGTCATAAGGGCTGAGCCTCCTAGGAGTGACCATGGTGACACCACTTCTGTTTTGGGGGGTCTTCGTGCACTGTCAGATGGACAGGGGTCGGGAGATCAGCGCCAGGCAGACTGTCATGCAACACATGAGTTATGTGTTACCCTTGGGGGCATGCGTGCTCCCCAGGAAGTCCTGGTGTGCCAGGCAGGTGCTCAGCCGCAGGGTGTAGTCCCTGGGTTGGGAGGCCAGGTTCAGGTTCTGCCTGACCTGGAGGAAGGACATCTGTAAGCAGTGTCCTGACCAGTTTGTCTTCTATGGGTACCACTTCAGATGGGAGGGTGCAGAACTCTGGAAGGGGGTGCAGAGGAAGGGAGTCCTTCCCTCTGCTCCCGGTACAACCTGAGGGTTTCCACCCTAGGTTGGGAGACAAGTTGCAGGAGAGAGGTCCTGAACTGGTGGGAGAATTGTGTAGGAGGGCTGATTTCAGCATCCTGACAGTTTTTGTTCTGGGGGTGCTTCTCCTGGGAGGAGAGTGCGGGACCCCATAAGGAGAGGTAGGGGGAGGAGAGCCTCACCCGTGACCTCTGGTCAGCCTGAGGGTGCAGACCATAGGTTGGAGGATCAGTGGCAGTTTAGAACTGCACTGATGAGAGGAAGAGTGGAGAATGGATACTATGTACCAGGGGCTACTGCCCCCACTCTGTGAGATGGCAAGGACCAGATACATCTGGATGGCCTAGGGCCTGGTCCTGGTCGCGGACAACTAGGGAGTCCCAGTGGGGTAGCTTAGTTGGTCCTGGGAGCTTTGACAGAGGGAACCACATGGGTTCAGATTGGCGTAGAACTGGAGTGTGCCCCTGCAGTTGTGGGGCCCGCGTCCATGTTCTATCACCCCAAGCAGGGAAGCCCATCAAGGTATTGATTCGTCTACCCTGTCTTTAGGCTGGAAGGGGGTTGTGTTGGACTTGGCCCTTTTTGCAGGGTCATCCCTGAACTTTTTGCCTTCCCCCTGGTATTTTTTCTGACCTGGTGTTGAAATAGTAAATAAGATACTACGTCATACACGTAACATATAAAATACGGATATTATTATACTGTCTGCCATAAGTAGACAGTGGGCAAAAACTCATGCACTGCACTGCACTACAGGGAAAGGAGCGGGCTATATAGATTGCATTTGGCTTGTTCATCACAGAGTATTCCTTATGCCAAAATTCGAAAGGGAAAAATGTGATAAGGTGTAAATTAAATCTGTTATGGGAAAACATGAAATATATTTTGGAATCACTTCACATGGCCATAAAAATGTGACACTAATCAATGAGAGGGGAGAATGGACCACTTGTCCTGTGTAACCAGGGTCTTCATATATAAAGAAACTTTCATAAAAACCCTCAAACAAGTACACAGGCCGTTGGCGGTATATCTTAATGTACTGTTTCAGCATCATCATTGGGTCTTTTTTGTAAGTTGCTGACCTCCACCTGGAGGAGGGCCTACTGGTTTTACAGTAGTGGTCAGAGAAGTGAGAAAGTGCTCGTGCTATCGGTGTAGTGAATTAAAATTCCCTACATCGCAATCAGTGATAATATTTTATTTGTGACGATGGCGATGTGGGAAATTAAAAACAAAGGCGGTGCGTTATTAGATCAAGTTACTAATCTGTTGCACTATCATGGTCAACATGTTTCAGCCCCATGGAAACTCTAGAGGCTTTCGTCAGGACCGGAATATTTCATATGGAGATTATATTATCTCCTATGGAGTGGTGTATTCGCCACTCTTGTGGTGTAAGGATCAGACCGTTAGTATCTGTACCTATAGGGGATAAAGAAAAAAACTTACAGATGTATTCACAGAAATAATTTTCTCATCTTAGAGTCTGCTCAAAAACAGTACACACTAGAAACCACAAAAATTCATTGGGATGAGTATTACTCAGTTACGAATCCATACAAGTGAAGACAAATCGTATTGGTGGAAAGAAAGGGGGAAGCTATCAAAGGGATGTTATCGTTAGTAAATATAGCTGATGCCAAATTAAAATTTATCAGAAAAGCCATATATAAAAGGACGTTAGTGGTCCGAAAGTAATCGCTATAATTGGTATTCGTGATTATATTCGTTCGTGTTTCAAATAGAGAACTAAGGCATCTGAGGTCCACTGCGACCAAACTATCAAGCATGCGAAAATTGGAACAAATGTGACGAGGATTTAGTCACAGATTCATTGCACTGTGCACCTGTTCGAAAATGCAGCATTGTTTATACTTAATTTGAAAAAGCGTGGAGCATGTAACTAAGGATTGGTCTGCTTTAAAAGAAAGCGACCTATATCATAAGTTTTTACCTTGTTGTATCTAAGTGCGGCCTCCTCGGGGTTCCGTCGAGTTAGGAAATCCGAAATCTGTGGAGATAAGAGAATAAGTCAACCGCATCTTACTTGGGTATTCAGGCGCGTAAGCGGAAACTCCCAACGCCTCCTCACCGATTCCTGCAAGTCATTCTGCTTGTACTGGCTCTTCGAACGTTACCCCGGGTGACGCGGGCCCGTCCAGAGCTCATTCTTATTCGCGGGCAAGGTAAAAACAAAAGGAGGACTCAAGTGCGGTTGGCAGCAGTGGTTGGCATTCTCTACAGTGTAGAAGGGCAACATAGTAAAAAGACTGTTGGTAGAGATTAGAATGGTATAGAACTTAGTAATATTTACTCTCATTTGAGATCCAGAGAGTTAATACATGATTAGGAACAATCTTCCATAAAATTAAAATTAAAATTAAAAATTAATCTAAACTTAAATTAAAGGAAGTGTTCTCAGTTCTCAAGCCAGTCATTATATGTGCGTGCCACAATTAAAGATGAAAAAGAAAAATGATAATTATCTCTAGAGTACTGGTCAGGTCCAGGCATCTTAATTCAAGTCGTAACTTAGTTGCAATGATCAAGAATACTTTCCTTGAATGTTTTCAGGGTCTCATGCAAGCTAAGTTATCTTACAGATCATGTTAGTGAATGCCACGGAATAAAATCATTTAATCCTTCAGTATCCGTTTTAAGGCGATACACCCAACGTTGTTCTTTTTCAAAAAGAATCTTGTCCGCGTTGTGTGTTTTGCTTCGTAATGTCTCTAGAATTACCCAATTGAGATCATCTGGGTCATGATTATTCTCAATATAGTGCTTGCTCATCTTAGTGGTTACTCTTTTGCATGTTACATTGCTCCTATGCTCGCAAATACGTTGTTTGATTTTGCGGCACGTCATCCCTATATATTTAAGACCACACGGGCATACTATCATGTAAACCACATGTGTGGTGTTACAATTCGTGTGGCGACGTAGTGTCCACTTTAAGTTGTTTGAGAGCTGTAGAGTTTTAGTAGGTTTTGTTAGTTTGCAAACAGAGCAAAAGCCACAAGGGTAATGTCCCACTATTGGGCTTAGATTCCACAGCCACTGTTAAAGTCTCCTTCTTCTCATGCAATGCTGGTCTAGTGTGTACAAGAACATCCTTAATGTTCCTTGTTCATTTGTTTGCAAATCGCGGTTTAGGCCACTTAAGGGTGTTAGATGTAAGAATCCTCTAATTTTTGTTAACAATTTTCTTCACAGCATTTGAGGATGTGTTGTATGTTGTTACACAAGTCAGTAGGTCCTCAGGAACATCCTTAGGGATCGTCTCTAATAAACTTTCTCTCGGCTGGTTTCTGGCTCGTTTTTGACATTGTTTTATCGTTTTTATTGGATAGTTCCTGAGTGTAAGTTTATGTTCCAGGGCTCTTGCTTGTGTTTTGTAGTCCTTCAACTGACTAAAATTTCTCCTCAGTCGTAGAAATTGGCTATAGGGTAAGTTATCCTGCAATGGTCGGGGATGAAAGCTATTGTAGGATAGTATGCTGTTCTTAGCTGTTGGTTTATAGAAAGTTCTTGTATGTAGTTTGCTGTTTTCTGTATAGATCATGACATCCAGGAAGTCTATTTGTCTTTTATCTGACAAGCATGTAAACTTCAAAAATTCATCTCTGGTATTTATCCAGGTCAGAAAGTCCTGTAATGCTTCTTGAAAATCCTCCCAAATCATCAGGACGTCGTCGATATATCGACGCCAGAATTTCATGCGTGTCAGAAAAGGGTTGTTGGGGTTCTGTATGTGTAGTTGTTAAAATAGCTCACATACAGACCAGCCACACTAGGGGCGAATGTGCTGCCCATCGAAGTGCTGTGGCACTGTTTAAACAGGGTTCCTTCATATTCAAAAAAGTTCTCAGTGAGGGCCATCCTGCAACATTCCAGCACAAAATGTCTTGGGGTTCTGTGATGCCACTCTTCAGAGAAAAGAATATCCTCCAGAGTGTCCAAGGTCTTCTGTTGTGGAAGACTCATGTAGAGACTCTCCACATCGAGTCCTACCAACAGCATGGTTTTTTCATCATATGTTTGGCCATCTAATAAGTTGAGGAGGTCTCTTGTGTCCTTCAAATATGTAGGTGTTCTCTTTACTATTGGTTTGAGGAATTGATCCGCAAACTGAGACAGAGGTTCCAGTACTGACCCTATCCCTGACACTATGGGGCGACCTGGTGGTGGTAACTTGTTCTTATGAGTTTTAGGTAATGAATAGAAATAGGGTGTGCGTGGTGATTTAGTTTTTAGAAAGTCTGCCTCATGTTTGGATATCCACTGGTTGGTTGCAGCTTCTTCAACCATTAATTTGACTGTTCTCTGAAGTCTCTTTGTAGGGTCAACTGTGATCTTTTGATAGAATTTTGTGTCAGAGAGGAGCTGTAAGCATTGGTTGTTGTATCCTTGTTTGCTGAGAAGGACAATACCCCCACCCTTATCAGCTGGTTTGATTACTATATCTTCATTTTTCTTTAATTCATTCATAGCTCTTTGTTCTCGTTTTGTCATGTTCACAAATGGTCTTGTGGTGGGTTGTATGTTGTCCACTTCTCTCATAATTGCTTGTTCAAAGGCCTGTATTTCTATTGGGACCATATGGATCGGTGGACAGAACGTCGATTTGGGCCTGAGGTTGGTGTCACTCTCTGGGGTTTGATCTTCCTTGTTCATGAAGAAAGCTTTAAGCTTGATTTTTCTGCAGAACTCGGCCAATTCACATCTTAATTTGAAGACATCCAAAGTAGGAGTGGGAACGAAACCAAGTCCTTTATTCAGAACCACTTCTTGGTCATCTGTGAGGGTTAAGTCGGTCAAGATGACTACCAGTGATTCATTGAGCTGGTCCCTGGTTGTTCCTTGGTCATGCTTCGGGTGTGTATATGTCTGCCTTCCTCGTTCCAGGTCACTCCTTTTCTCCTTCCTCTTTGGGTGCCTGGGCCTCTCCCTAAAAAAGGCGGAGGTGGTTGTACATTCATCATCAGTGTAATGTTTGGTGGTCCTTGGAAGTAAGGGTTCATCAAGACCAAACCCCAGAGAGTGACACCAACCTCAGGCCCAAATCGACGTTCTGTCCACCGATCCATATGGTCCCAATAGAAATACAGGCCTTTGAACAAGCAATTATGAGAGAAGTGGACAACATACAACCCACCACAAGACCATTTGTGAATATGACAAAACGAGAACAAAGAGCTATGAATGAATTAAAGAAAAATGAAGATATAGTAATTAAACCAGCTGATAAGGGTGGGGGTATTGTCCTTCTCAGCAAACAAGGATACAACAACCAATGCTTACAGCTCCTCTCTGACACAAAATTCTATCAAAATATCACAGTTGACCCTACAAAGAGACTTCAGAGAACAGTCGAATTAATGGTTGAAGAAGCTGCAACCAACCAGTAGATATCCAAACATGAGGCAGACTTTCTAAAAACTAAATCACCACGCACACCCTATTTCTATTCATTACCTAAAACTCATAAGAACAAGTTACCACCACCAGGTCGCCCCATAGTGTCAGGGATAGGGTCAGTACTGGAACCTCTGTCTCAGTTTGCGGATCAATTCCTCAAACCAATAGTACAGAGAACACCTACATATTTGAAGGACACAAGAGACCTCCTCAACATATTAGATGGCCAAACATATGATGAAAAAACCATGCTGTTGGTAGGACTCGATGTGGAGAGTCTCTACACGAGTCTTCCACAACAGAAGACCTTGGACACTCTGGAGGATATTCTTTTCTCTGAAGAGTGGCATCACAGAACCCCAAGACATTTTGTGCTGGAATGTTGCAGGATGGCCCTCACTGAGAACTTTTTTGAATATGAAGGAACCCTGTTTAAACAGTGCCACGGCACTTCGATGGGCAGCACATTCGCCCCTAGTGTGGCTGGTCTGTATGTGAGCTATTTTGAACAACTACACATACAGAACCCCAACAACCCTTTTCTGACACGCATGAAATTCTGGTGTCGATATATCGACGAGGTCCTGATGATTTGGGAGGATTCTCAAGAAGCATTACAGGACTTTCTGACCTGGATAAATACCAGAGATGAATTTTTGAAGTTTACATGCTTGTCAGATAAAAGACAAATAGACTTCCTGGATGTCACGATCTATACAGAAAACAGCAAACTACATACAAGAACTTTCTATAAACCAACAGCTAAGAACAGCATATTATCCTACAATAGCTTTCATCCCCGACCATTGCCTGACCACTACTGTAAAACCAGTAGGTCCTCCTCCAGGTGGAGGTCAGCAACTTACAAAAAAGACCCAATGATGATGCTGAAACAGTACATTAAGGCAGAAAATTAAGATATACCGCCAACGGCCTGTGTACTTGTTTGAGGGTTTTTATGAAAGTTTCTTTATATATGAAGACCCTGGTTACACAGGACAAGTGGTCCATTCTCCCCTCTCATTGATTAGTGTACCAACCATTGGAAGCCAAATGGATCACAGCTTCTTTTTCCCTCCACATTGATTATCCTGCATAAAAATGTGACACATGCCAAGAATGGATTTTTTAAAGTTTTGGTAGGCTGGGATGGGAGAACTTTGGAAAGAATACAGGAGTTAAGTTCTAAGAGGTGACTGATTGGGTGAAAGGAAACACACCTTATGTGTTCAGTTTGCAATACACTGAAAACATTTTAAATGCTGCATTAACTGAAGCAGATGCACATTGCACAGCCAGCACAACAGTCAAAAATTGAAACATACTACACTTCCGTAATGGGTAGCTAAATGCCATGGGAAGGGAGCGGGGTGATAAATGACGATGGGTGGGATACATATCTGCCTCGCTAAACAAATACAATGAGTCGAGGGATTAGAACAAAAATTGAAATACCCCCCAACTTTGAACCTTAACTTTGATAAACATAAAACGAAGTAAGCAAAGTAGGTGAGCAGCATGCCCCTCTCCAGAAAAGCTCCCTTGTTTATTCATCCAAGCAATTATTCATCCATCCTTTCATTCTTCTATATTCACACATAGCCACCATAATTTAAGCTTTACTTTCTCTCATCCAGTCTTTCACTACATTTTCAATCCATTATAAATCCAGTCAGTATCCACCCTTTCTTTCAACCATCCTTTCATCTTTCCATCAATTAACCCAATACCCACCCATTCATCCTTTCATCCACCCATGCATTCTTTCACTCATATACCCTTTCACCCATCCTTTCTTTTAACCTTCTGTTCTTTACTGTTTCCATCAAGCCTTAATTTTTAGAGTTCATTTTGTGAGCTTTTTCTAATTTGTAAATGTAAGAGGCCATTACTAAACCACCACTGTAGCTGGTAAAGCGGGGGTTCATGATCACGAGTCACAACGATGCCCTTGTAGCTAGTGAGTACAATCGTAATTGACAATAAGCAAGCACTGTGACTAACAACTGCCTGTCCCTGCCACCACTTCTTCTCCTCCAACTGAACCTTCTTCTCCTCCTGCAGCAGCACTTGAGCCGGCAGCATTCTGTGTGGCTAGAAAAAAGCATTATTATTGTTTTTAGATGCCAGATATGCCTCCCCTTAAGTTTTTTTATCAAAATACTAAGCCACATAACATCACTACAGTTCAGTAGTGATCCTCAACCCCCCGAAATCCTCTGCAACCCATCAACCACCAACCATCCGCTCACCACATGGGAACAACTCAGCACCCCAACAACTACCACCCTGATGAACTGCATCCACTCAGGAGCACGAACCGACCCATGCCCCCATCGAATCTTCAACCTAGGAAGCAACAAGATCAGTCACCAGCTCACCACCATCCTCAACGCCTCCATGACTACAGCCACCTTTCATGACTGTAGAGGTTAGACCCCCTCCTCAAGAAACCTTCGGCAGATCCCAGAGACCCACAGAACTACGGTGCCATCTCCCTCATACCTTTCACCACCAAAGTCCTGGAGAAGGCCACCAACTGCTAACTCACCGATCATCTGGAAAGAAACGAATTGCTGGACCCAGAGCCAACCATAGAACAGAGACAGCCCCGATCATGGTAACAGACAACATCCATGCTCTACATGACCGAAAATAATCATCCACCCTCATCCTCCTGGAACTCTCTGCAGCTTTCAACACTGTCTTCCACCACACCCTAATTGAACGACTTTGCCAGATTGAAAACACAGAAGACGCACTCAGATGACCGGCATCCTTCCTCACAGGATGCACCCAGAGAGTCTGCCTCCCTCCCTTCACCTTGCAACTCAAGCACACCATCTGCAGAGTTTCCCCAAGGCTTGTCCTTCAGCTCTACTTTCTTTAACATCTACATGACACCACTCGTAGACATTGCCAGATCTCACAACATCAACATCATCTCCTACGCCGACGACACTTAACTCATCCTCTCACTCTGAGCGAACCCCAACCTGACGAAGACCAACTTCCATAACTACATGAAGAATGTCACAACATGGATCAGAGACAACTGCCTTAAACTTAACCCAGACAAAATGCAAGCCCTGACCCTCGGCAAACAGACCGACCTTTGGAACGAGTCCTGGTGTCCAGCGGAGCTCGGACCGACCCCCACACCGAATGACCACGCCCACAGCCTCAAAAGACACACAGATGATGGATGGAATGCAGAGCAATTCAAACCTTCATGCCCAGTCATGAGATCTGGGTTAAATCCATTGTTCTTTTGCTCACCATCCCACCCCAGTTTAGACCCAGTCATATGCAAATCAGTCTTGACCCTGTTCCCCATGGGAATAGTGCAGCCCGAACTGCCAAGGGAGGTCCTTCCTGGACTGGAAATAAGCATCCTGGGACTGGTTTCGGATCATCACCCCTCATCAGCCAGGCTAGCTTGAATCCAGTGACACAGTGAGTCCGAGACCCACGTCTGGGCATACCCGGCGCACTTAGGTCAAGAAAGCAAAAGACACACAGATGATGGATGGAATGCAGAGCAAATTAAACATTTACCCCCAGTCAAGAGATTTCGGTTAAATCCATTGTTCTATTGTTCACCATGCAACCCCAGTTTAGATCCAGCCATATGCAAATCAGTTTTGCCTCTGGTCCTCATAGGGACAGTCCATCCCAAGCTGCCAAGCCAGGTCCTCCCTGAACTAGAAACAAGCATCCTGGGACCAGTTTTGGGGCATCACCCCTCATCAGCCAGGCTAGCTTGAATCCAGTGACACAGTGAGCCCGGGACCCACATCTGAGTATACCCAGTGCACTTAGGGTGAGAAAGCAAAAGACACGCAGATGACAGATGGAATGCAGAGCAAATCAAACATTCACCCCCAGTCAAGAGATCTGGGTTAAATCCATCGTTCTTTTGCTCACCATGCCATCCCAGTTTAAACCCAGCGATATGCAAATCAGTCTTGACCCTGTTCCTCATGAGAACAGTCCACCCTGGCATCATAACGGAGAACAAACTCTCCATGATCTGTCAGGTCAGTGCCGTTGCCTCAGCCTGCTTCCACATGATCCTCTTGCACTGCAAAACCTTCAGATGACTCCCCATCAGCACAAGGAAAATGGTGGCGCAAGACCTCATCACCAGCTGGCTCAACTACATCAACACACTTTATGCTGGCACCACCTCTAAACTCATGCATGGACTCCAGTCAGTCCAGAACGCAGCAGTCAGACTGATCCTCAACCTGCCCAAAAAGACACACATCACCCAAATCTGAAATACCTCCACTGGCTCCCCCTCCAGATGAGACGCCAGTTCAAGCTCCTGACCCATGCCTACAAAGCCATCCACAACCAAGGGGCCACACTGCATGACCCACTGCCTGACCTTTCACCAACCAACCAGAAACATCCGCTCCACACTCCTCGCCCTCGCTCAGACACCACTTATCTGCCACAGCAGCACCGGAGGATCCTCATTCACTCACTTCACTGCCAAAGACTGGAACACCCCCCGCACCTCTGCACATCATCCTCACTGATCCACTTAAGGAAGGGACTCAAGACCTGGCTCTTCAACTGATACCTGCAGCAAAGTGCCTGGATACCCCCGGGGTGATGAATCATGATGTACAAATTCAACTTGGTTGATTAATTGATTGATTCATTTAACACTGCAGCTTCTAGCTAATCAAAAACAATTGTAATGGAGGTACAGAACTATAGCCTATGATGATGATGATGACTTTGAGTCATTGAAGTTCAATGAAGGGGTGGAATAATTACGGTCAATGAAAGACATGTGGTGTTGGTTGGCAAATGCAATGGGACCTCATACTTTCCAACCATGCTGCTCTGTCATGAAAAATTGCTGGTATACGGTATAAACGAATTACACAGCACAAGATTGGGGGTGTGGGGGTTGGTCTCTGACCATGGCCACTGTCTTGTTAGTTGTTAGAGCATGAGCAATAAAAATAAAGCCTTCTCAACAAACATACATGGTGAACATTATTTATAATACCAGCTTACTTGAGCCTGCAATCTTCACAGACAGTAGAGTACCAAAAATATTTTCTCAGTGTTACAACACCACAAGGTATATAGATTGGGATAGATTACCAACAAAGCAGAAGAAAACTACAGACTAGTACAGACCGGAAAAATTCAGCTACCAAAAAAAAAAACATGAAAGAAGCAAAAAAAAAAACATAATGTAGGGATAACAGGAATTACGCAAAAATTGGATAGGGGAGTTGGAAATAAAGGAGACAGTATAAAAAATAAACAAGGCAAAATTAAAAGTAGTTTAATATTGAGCAGAGGTAAAGGTTAGGGAAATAATAATGATAAATAATAGGATTTACTGGGCTAAGCAGAGCCCTCAGCAGTGGCGCTGGCGGTCTGCACCTCCTCCCAAGCTCTTCCCGGATCCCGCCTCAGCACTGCATCACTTCTTGCACTTGGGTGCTGATGTAAGAAATAACGAAGATGAAAAGAAATAGATTAGTGGTACAGTTAATCTGCACATAATTATTATGCCAGGCAAACGCAGTAACATTGTACTTATCTAAATCAGATCAGTACTAGTACGGACTGTTGTTAGTTGGACATACTAATCCTAAAATCCCATTTCCAAATTTCCTTAACAAAACCTACATTTTGAACTAATGAATTGCAATGAATGATGTTTGATTCTATTGTCATTTCTCAACCCCATTGCTGGACTGACTCAGTCTCCTTTTTTTGCTATGTATAGATGCATACTAGTACTACACATCACTGTGAAATTGCTCCGGACTGTACGAGTTACATAAAGAAAGTCACAGAGAACACTACCACACTGATATTACTAATTCACTATGGAGACAGGAGGACAGAGGAATCTACAATGGCTTCTTAAATATGCAGCCAAAGCGAGCACCAACAAATACGATTCGGTAGCTCCGAGCACCTGCCTAGCTCAAACTGGTTCACATAATAATATTCTTAACATAAAATAAATGTAACTTACCTTTGAGTGTGAACAGCATGCTATTCGGAAATTGTTTTTAGCAATGTAGAACACAAGCACTACAAATAATTGATACTCACTGAGCCCCGCAATCTCAACATCTAGCAGGTCGAGCAGGTCCTGCTCCTGGTCGAGGATATCCGCCCAGCAGTGCATCAGATGGTGGGCGGAGCACTGGATTTGTCTGGTGCTCCGCACACACCTGCGCACTCTCCCCCAATGCAGTTGACACCCCCTCAGGGGGTACCCAATGCCAGGCCTGCCACATGCTGCCAGCATGGACGGGAGGTGGCACTGTACAAAAAAAAACAATGCTGCCATCTCTGCCTCACAAAAGATTACTGGGGCTGCACCCCTTGGTGGCGCCACTGTCTGCAGGGTAGGCGGCTGAAGCTGCTCGCAGTTCGGGAGGTGCCTGGTGCTGCCACTCCCCTGCTCGCCCTACTCTGACATGGTGCTGGGTGGGGGGAAAAAAGCAAAGCAGGGGAAGGAAGGAAGAAAATGAAATACAAAGAAGGAAGTAAAGGAAAAATACAAAAATACAAAAACTCATGAAAAAAATGAAAACATGTAAAATACGCAGACACAAAAACACACAATAATACAAAAAAATAAAAATGAGGAGTAGATTAATTTGGAGGGTGGAGGATTGAAAAGATTGAGAAGGGATTCAAAAACAAGCCCAGCACCAAGAAACAAGATGACCGCGCCCATGCAACCTCATGATGCAATTCCCCGCAATTGCTAAAGCGAGAACGTACTCCGTGTTGCATTTGATGTAAAAACACAATGTGAAGGGGCACACCGGGAAACTCCACCTACCTGCGGTACTCCATGTAGTGCTGCAGAGTTTTTTTACCACTTCCCGGAGTTCCACGTAGCGCAACTCTGCGAACTCTGGCCAGGCCTTATGAGCACCCACATTTAGGAGTTGGCCTATTGTACCACCAGGAAGCGGTCAAAACTTTCACTGTGTGAAACCATTACAGTGATAGTGTGGTCTTCATGTGTTTACAGTTTTTGACTATTCTTATTACAAGAGATTGACCCACTCACACATGAGGTACAATTTTTCTTGGGAGAAGCGGGAATGTTGGATAGTATAATTTTTTCTCTTGGCTAGAAGTGCCAGGAGTTCTGTTACACTAATAGGGATTTTGCATCTTTGGCCCATACTTTGATTTCTGCAGGGCATTCTGGGTAAAAAAACATGCTGCATCCTTTCAATCCTCATCACCCTCTATTGCTCTCAGGTTTCTGAAATGCCCAGTGTTGATAGACTTGCCTTAGTGCTGGCCTGCCCCAACCAAATGCTGCAGCCATCCACCAGGGGAACAATATGGAAATGTTGTGATTTTTTCACAATGTTTCCATTTAAGGCATTCTGGGTAAAGAGTGTGCTGGGATACACACAAGCCACATCACACTGGATTTCCCTGTGTCTTTAAGTTGTAGAAATACCCAAGGTCGGTAGGTTTCCCTGGGTCCCAGTGATCTCCTATAGCAAGTGAGAGGTAAATATTTGTTTAGGTGTTGATTAGACATTAGCTGAGCATTATGTGCTGGGATGGAGGCTGCCTGATGCCAGACGGGCAAACACCGTCCCATTCCATTATGTTTTTATGTCCATAGTGCCAGTAGGCTTTTTGCCATTCCTCTTTTAGTAGCCAGATAGGGCATACACATCCTAATCTCAAAGCTCAAGAAGGAAAATGACTGTTTAGGGATTGGGTGGAGTGTAAACTAGGGGTGTGGAAAATTTGCATTATTTGCTTTAACCTAATTATGTGAAATTACAACAAAATTATGAAAAATTACTCATAAATCAGGAAATGCAAATCAGTCATTTTGCCCTGAATTTTAGCGTAAATTAATTTAAACACTGCAATGCTAACAACATTGGTTTGTGATTTGTTGCTCCTGTGCATTTTCCGTAAATGTTTACTGGTAATGGTGCGTAGTTATGCAAAGTGGCCTAATGGTGTAATTTCAGCCATTTTCCCTAACAAGAGTAAGGTGAAAATAAATGAAGAAAACCAGCGGAATTTACAATGCATCCGGGTCTGGTGTAAACCCATGTCTCTGGGGTTGCTCCACCCATGAAATCTTCAATGGTGTAGTGAAGTGATTTCCTGCCCATGGACCTTTCTCTGGTAATCCCCAATCAAAAAACCACAAAGGAGAGGTACAAGTGAAAGTGGAGAATCCCCTTTTCATCAGTACCTCTCTCGTTGAGATAGGTATTTGAGACCTGATCAAACATAAAGCTAACAAACCTGATGATCCACGCATCATCAACAAAAAAAGCCTCAGGATGCAAGGAAAGCTTTTTCCTTTCAACCTGAAGTTAAGACATCAGAGTGGCAGCACCATAGTTATTTCTAGCCCTAGGAGCACCCATTAACAATGATGGGTTGCACTATTGACAGGGAGCTCAACATCAATAGCACCCAAGGGATTATTATATTCTGAACAAAAGAAGACCCAAAATTACAAAAATCCAATCAGTGGATCTCATGATATGCTTCTTTAAAGTATAATTGTGAAACAGTGCTTAAAGGTCACTAATACTTTCAAATAGATTAAATGTGGTAATGCAGACTGGGGTAATGTGACACAAATCCCTCAGAGCATCACCAGAGAGACTGCATCACAATGGTGATGGAACCATGCACACCAAAAATCACAAGGGATTCAATACTTAATGCTGGTCACTGAGATCGAGGTACTTTCACAGGTACGGCAACCTGCAAGGGTGCGCAGGCTGGATACAGGCACCCACAGATTCCACAGCACACAGTAACGCATCATCGAGTCTGTAGGACGAGAGGGTGGGTACAGGAGTAAAACACACACAGCGTGGATTCTCGTTACGTAGGCGGGCTGCGGCTATGTCAGGAAGGAGTGCGGTGACTTCAGTCAGTGCGCAGCTATAAACCGCTGCTCCTGTACACACTCTGCTGCCGATTGGAAATGAAGCGATGATCGTAGACAAACTTCACTGTCACTCAGACACAAAGCACTGATCATAGACAAACTCCGCTGTCACTCGGACACAAAATGCTGATTGTAAGCAAACTCCACTGTCACTTGGGCATGAAGCGCTGACCATAGATAAACTCTGCTGTCACTCAGGCATGAAGGGCAGTGCCCAGCCGCCATGTGGGCAATAACAAAGTCTTTGTTGTCCCTGAGGCATACTGAACAGGGAGCAATCCAACAAGCCCTTGGAGATCACCTGGCAGTAGGCAGAGTCCAGCTGTCTTTCAACAGAGTCAGAGAGCAGCTGTCAGCAGGGCAACAAGCAGAAACGCAGACCTTCCAAAAAAGAAGTCTAGTTGAGTCCTTTAGGCTGCACAACAGTTCTTCTGGCAGAGCTTCAGTTACAAGTCCAGTAGTGTCTCATGTTAGGGGTTCTGAGACGCTGAACTTATACCCAAAAGTGGCTTTACTGTGGGGGGTGACTTCAAAGCAACTCTCTGAAATGCATAAAGATCCCTTTCAACCCAGTCCTGTCCGCCAGTCTATCTGTGGGGGGTCACCAGTCCTTTGTGTGGAGGCAGGACACAGCCTATTCATGTGAAGTGTTAGCCCTACTCTTCCATCCTGCCCAGGCAAGGCCATCAGTATGAAGATGTATGTAGATGGGTACTCAGATACACGTGTCCTACCTGTGTTGTGGCTGTCTAGAGGTAATTCACAAAATGTACCTGGCACACACCTCAGATATGTATTGAAGACAGGCTGTCAGGCTCACAGAGCAGTAAGTGCAGAGAAATGTCCACTCTCTAAAAATGGCATTCCTAAAATAGTAATGTTAAATCCAACTTCACCCTTAAAACTGACATTTCTAAAACAGTAATGTTAAATCTAACTTCACCAGTAAGCAGGATTTATTATCATTACCATTCCAAACATATGAAACATGAAAAAGGCACTCTTCTCTGATCAGAAATTACAGCTTAAAAATGTATTCAGGAATTCCTACTACTTAACTATTAGAGGAGCAGGCCTCAGAGTAGTGAAAAATGAAATAGGCTGTTTGGCACTACCAGACATACAAAACATAAATGTACATAAAAGTAAATGTCCTACCTTTTGCTTACATAGCACCTTGCCCTTTGAGCTACCTGGAGCCTACTTTAGGGATGACATATATGTAATAAAAGGGAGTTTAAGGCTTAGCAAACAGTTTTAAATACCAAGTTGAAGTGGCAATAAACTGCACACACAGGCACTGCAATGGTAGGCCTGAGACAAGTTTGAAAGGCTACTTCTGTGGGTGGCGCAATCAGTGCAGCAGCCCACTGGTAGCATTTAACTTCCGGGCTCGGGTAAATAGTATACCTCCTTATAAGTACATTAAATATATCAATAAGGCATACAGCAATTATACACATGTTTAGGGAAGTAGTGCATGCACTTTAGCACTGATTAGCAGTGGTAAAGTGCTCAGAGTCCTAAGGCCAACCAAAAGATTCAGCAAAACGTGGAGGCAAAAAGCAAAAAGATTTGGGGAATACCACCCTAAGGCTGACAGGTCTAACATGTGTCTCCCTAGCTGAAAGTGGTGAGAGCTACCCAGTCTCTAGGGAGTTATCTTCACTAAACCGAAAAAACCTGGCTAGACCATCAGCATTGGCGTGGTCTACCCCTGGTCTGAGTTCCACCCTCAAGTCCATACCCTGTAGGGAAATGGACCATCTCAACAGTTTTAAATTCTCACCCCTCATTTGCATGAGCCACCTGAGGGGTCTATGATCAGTCTGAATCAGGAAGTGAGTGCCAAACACGTATGACCTCAGCTTCTTCAGTACCTAAAGCACAGCAAGAGCTTCTCTCTCAATAGCTCTCCACCTTTGTTCCTGGAGATGAAAGCTACAGTTTGGGCTAGGCTCTCCCCTTTAATATGAGATAGTACTGCCCCCATGCTATGCTCTGAAGCATCTGTCTGTACGATAAACTCCTTGGAGAAGTCAGGAGCCCTGAGCACAGGAGCTGTGCACATGGCTTGCTTAACCGAATCAAAAGCAACTTGGCATGAATCTGTCCAATTTATATTCCTGGGCTATTTTTTTTAAGTCAGCTCAGTCAAGGGGGCCCTAATGGTGCCATAGCCCTTGCCAAATCTCCAATAGTACCCGATAAGGACCAAAAATGCTCTGACCTACATCTTGGTTTTAGGGGGCAGCCAGGCCATGATGGTTTCTCTCTTGTCCTAAAGGGGTTGCACCTTCCCCCTGCCCACCAGGTGTCCGAAGTATGACAGAGACCACTGCCCTATCTGTCACTTACTTGCCTTGATAGTCAAGCCTGCCTTTTGCAGAGCTTGAAGCACTTCCTGGAGGTGAAAAAGGTAGTCCTTCCAGCTGCTACTGAAGACAGCTATACCATCCAAATAAGCACCTCCATACCAGCAAGGACATGGTTCACCAGACTCTGGAAGGCGGCAGGGGAGTTCTTTAATCCAAAGGGCATCACCCTAAACTGGTAGTAGGTCTCAGGAGTAGAGAAGGCTGACCTCTTCTCAGCTTCCTCTGTTAGGGCAATCTGCCAATACCCTGATGTAAGATCAAAAGTACTGAGATACTGGGCAGCCCCTAACCGATCAATCAGCTCATCACCCCATGGGACAGGGTGAACATCAGTCTTAGTCACAAAATATAGCCCTCTAAAATCCACACAGAACCTCAGTTCAAGTGTGGTGCCCAGTGGGGTAGCTTTTGGTCCCAGAACCACAGGACTGGGCCATGTGCTACTGAAGGGTTCTATCACCCCAAATCAATTATTTTGGACACTTTAGCCTGAATTCTGGACCTTACCTTATCTGACAACCTGTAAGACTTATTCTTAACAGGGAGGTTTTCCCCTGTGTCCACATCATTGGTACACAGGTGGGTAGTCCCAGGGATAAGGGAGAACAGAGAGGAGTACTGCCCCAACACTTGGTGGCAGTCTCTCTGTTTTTCAGGAGTTAGAGCGGGTGAAAAGATTACTCCCTCCACAGACCCATCCTTCTCCTTGCAGGCTAAGAGGTCAGGGAGAGGTTCACTCTCCTCTTCGCCATTCGTCACCAGCAGCATGGTGACCTCAGACCTCTCAAAGTGGGGCTTGAGGGATTGACATGCCGCACCCGTTAGTATTACCTAGGGGTCTTGAGATCCTCAAAGTAGGTGGTCTCCCTCCTCCTCTCAATCACATCATATGGGCCAGTCCAGCAGTTCTGGGGAGCTCTGGGCTCCACTGGCTCCATTATCCACACTTTCTAACATGGAGGCTAGTCCAGAGTGGTAGAATGTTTGTCATACCACTCCTTCATTAGAGCTTGGCTGGTTTCTAGGTTTTTGAAAGCTAAATTCTACAACTTAGCCATTTGGCTCCTGAAATCCTGAAAGCCAGCATGTAGCTCACTTCATCCTGGGGAGGTTTCCTGGAAGATTGCTCCCAGCCTTCCATGACCAAACTCAGGGGTCCTCTAACAGAGTGCCCAAACAGAAGTTCAAA
The DNA here is from genome assembly GCA_963921515.1 of Calotriton arnoldi. NCBI lineage: Eukaryota > Metazoa > Chordata > Amphibia > Caudata > Salamandridae > Calotriton > Calotriton arnoldi. The sequence continues at coordinate 1,140,718 of CAWUFW010005848.1, forward strand.
CGGGCTAAAGTCCACTCCCTTCTGTAGTACCTCCCTTTAGGCAAACAACAGGCATGGCAAAAGGATATCCCACGTTTTCCTCAAGGCCTCAGGCAGTCCTCTAATCATGCCTTTAAGGGTCTTGCTGAACCTCTCAACAAGCCCATTGGTTTGTAGATGGTAAGGGGTAGAGAACTTGGAAGTAACTCCATACTCCTTCCCCATTGACTGCATATATGCAGACATGGATTTTGTGCCCCTGTCAGACACAACTTCCTTGAGGAAACCCACCCGGGTAAAAAATCCCTACCAGGGCCTTTGCCACTGCAGGTGCAGTAACAGTTCTTGGAGGTATTGCCTTTGGATACCTAGTGGCATGATCCACCAGAATCAGAATGAACCTTTGCCTGAAGCAGTATGGTGTTCCATAGGCCCTACAATGTCAATGCCCATCCTCTCAAAGGGTGTCACAATGACTGGAAGTGGGTTAAGGGGAGATTTGAGCCTTTTTCTTGTTCTACTAGCCTGATGTGTCACACAATACCTACAGAACGTATCTGAGGAAGTCTTGATCCTGGTCCAATAAAAGTGTGGGACAATCCTTGCAAAGGACTTGTCTTGGCCCAGATGTCCTACCAGGGAAATGTTGTGAGCCAACTCCAGTAGGAAGGCCCTGTAGCATTAGGGGACCACCAGGGCCCTTGTTGTCCCATGCACAGAAACTTTAGGCTCACTGTAAAGGAGGCCATCCAAGGGAATTCCCAATTCTAGCCTCTGAGAGGAGTAGGCCTCAAAGCAGTGACAAACAAAATAGGCTGTTTTTCACTACCAGGACATTCCACACATAAAGATATCCTACCTTTTGGGCTCCCTAGGGCCGACCTTAGGGATGACAAGTGTGCAATAAAATGGGAGTTTAAAGCTTGGCAAGTAGTTTTAAATGCCACATCAAAGTGGCAGTTAACTGTGCACACAGTCCCTGCAGTGGCAGGTCTGAGACAGGTTTGAAAGGCTTTGTCTTTGGGTGGCACAGGCAGTGCTGCAGGCCCACTAGGAGCATTTAATTTACAGGCCCTGGGTATATGGAATACCATTTTACAAAGGACTTACAAATAAATCAAATATGCCAAACAAGTGTAAACCAATCACACCATGTTTAGAGTGGAGAGCACATGCACTTTTAAAAATAAATCAAATATGGCAAACAAGTGTAAACCAATCACACCATGTTTATAGTGGAGAGCACATGCACTTTAGCAATGATTAGCAGCAGTAAAGTGCCCAGAATCCTAAAGCCAACAATAAGAAGGTCGAAAAATAGCCAGAGGAAGGCAAAATGTTTGGGGATAACCCTGAAAAAAGGACCAGGTCCAACTGTCTGGTTTCCCACGTCCCATGCCTTTCCCCTTTTTGGCAGCTGCCTGAGCCATTTTTCAAGGTGCCAGCCCTTTTTTACTCATATCCTGGGCAGCCACGGACCATGTTGTAGCACAGATCCACTCAGGTAATCCTAACGTCTCCACATGAGCCTTGAGCTCCACATCCTTCGAGGTAGTATGCTCAAGGTTGTTACCTAACAAACAGTCCACAGGCATGGCAGGGGTTACTGCATCTTTCAGAAGACCTTAAACCCCTTCCACTCAAATTAAACCAGGCCACAGGATAGTGACCCTCTCAGTTGTCATCTACATCAACCTGGTGGAATGCATTTGGAATTACCTGCTCTGGGGAAACCAGCTGACTATTTACCATAGTCATACTGGCTTCTTTATGCCTCAGAGCCTCCACATCTTGCCCATTGATGGTGACTCATTGCCTATACTTTGCTGTATTAGAGGGCACGTGGATCTTAGGAACCATCTCACTGTCACACAGGAACACTTGGGTGACCTCACTAAACTCCCCCACATTAACTGGGACAAACTCATCCCCCAGCACTACACTCAACACCCCTGGAACCTTTTCTCCACTGGGAGGTTGTGCTCTTTTTGAACACTTGGGTCATCCTTGTAGTGCCCATACTCGTAGCACTCATAGCACTTAACTGGCTTGCGCTACTGACTTTTGTCAGGGTAGTTTTTCTTATGGTGGCCAGATTGGGAATGGGAGCCAGACCATTTCCCCTGTGACTTGTTTTGGGGGCCTGTAGAGAACTCCTTCTTTTTTTCTCCCCCCTCCTTCTTTTGACGGGAACCTCTTTGGAGTCCCCTACAGATGCTATCTTGGACGCTCTGCGCTGACCCAGATGTCTGCCTCCTCAGTAAGCTTCCTAGTGTCAGAAAGCTTACTATCAACTAGGTGTTGGTGCAGCTCTATAGCAAAAAAAGTATAAAGCATGTGCCCCTTTAAAATTTAATTGTACTGCCCTGAATAATCATCTACTTTGCTGCCTTTTAACCAGCCCTTCCGTGTTTTACCAGCCTAGTCCAAACTGTCAACCCAGCTCTGTGTGCCTAGCTTGTGACTGGCCCTGAACCTCTGTCGTATTTCTCAGGTGTCAGCCCTAACTTACTGGTCAAGAAGGCCTTCATAGCAGTTTAGCATGCCTGGTCCCTCACCTCTACTTTAAGAAGAGTGTCATTTCCTACCATGGGCATGTACCGCCATAGACTACCACCCCAGAACTCCTCTGGGACCTTGTGCACTGCTAGAGCCACATCACAGGTTGCAAACCACTTGTCTACATCATCACCCACCACATAGCTAGGCACCAAACCCTTGGATATTCTGAGACTTGACTCCTGTGAAGACCCTGCAGGTATGCTGCCACCCTTACTGTTGCTGGGCCCTACTTGCAGGGCTCTGATATCCGTGTCTCTGAAGTTGAGCTCATGGGTACATTTCCTCTCCTCCATGGCCAGCCTCCTTTTGTCATGAGCCTTCTCCAACTTGGCAAGCTCTAATTTTAATTTTCTTTCCTCCCTCCTCTATCACAGCTCCTCTGGGGACGAGTGCTATGATGAGACACTGCTCCCTGCTCTGGCAACCACTACTGCTCCCCATCTAGATTGTCATCCCCTGCAACCTGGGACTCCAACCAGGCCCTCAAGGCTTTCTGCAGCTCCCCGTTCCGGGTGAAGCCTCCCATGGAGACCTGAATCTTTGCAAAAAACTCTTCATCTGAGTCACAGTGTAAGACTCTTACCTGGCCAGATCAAACTCCAAAACTTCAGGTGCAGTTGCAGGTGTAGCTTCTCCTGAATTGAAAGGCCAATCAGGGAAAATTGAAAAAAAATTCAAAATGGTCTAAGTATAGAGTTGTAGTGAACAAAGAGTTACTATATGGCATTGCACAAACACAAGGCCTGTCCTCACTGCTGATCACCAATGTTAGAACTGGGATTCCTGGTTGACTGAGATATGCACCCAGGCCAGGCAGGAACCACCACTCTGGTCAGGGCAAGCTAGATACACAATAAAATAACCTGTCCTCACCCTCTGGTAGCATGGAACAGAGCAGTCAGGCTTATCTACAAAGACAATGTGTAACATATTTGTACAGCACACACACACATGCACACACCCACACACACACACACACACACACCCACACACACACACACAGGAACACAATGAATACACCACAAAAAGACTCCACACAGGTTTAGAAATAGAGGTTATTATTTTCTGAACAAAACAAGACCAAAACGACAAAATCCAATCAGTGGATCTCATGATATGCTTCTTTAAAGAATAACTGCAAAACAGTGCTTAAAGGCCATCAATGCTTTCAAAAAGGTTAGTTGCAGCTGAGCAGACCGTGGTATAGTGGCACAAATCCCACATAGGCTCAACAGAGAGATTTGATCACAATTGTGATGGAAATATGCACCCCAAAAGCCTACGAGGGAGCGCAGGCTGGCTACAGGCACCCACAGGTCCCATAGCACACAGTACCGTAGAGGCGAGGCCTGCATCGTCAAGTCTCTAGTAAGGGAGGGGGGCTGATGGTGTAGCACACACACACAGCGTGAATTCTCCTTATGTAGGCAGACTGCAACGGTATCATGAAGGAGTGCGGGGGATTCAGTCAGCGTGCAGCTACAAAGCACTGCTCCTGGAAACACTCTTCTGCCGAACTGACATGAAGCACTGATCACACAAAAACTCCACTGTCACTCAGACACAAAGCACTGATCATAGACAAACTCCGCTGTCACTCTGGCACGAAGCGCTGTTCGTAGGCTAACTCTGTCATCACTCAGGCATGAAGGGCAGTGCCAAGCTGCTGTGGAGGCAAAAATTAAGTCTTTGTTGTCCCTGAGACTTCTTGAACAGAGGGCAAGCCAACAAGCCCTTGGAGATCACCTGGATGAAGACAGAGTCTAGCTCTCCTTTAACAGGGTCAGAGAGCAGCAGGCAGCAGGGCAACAAGCAGAAAAGCAGTCCTTCCAGAAAAGCAGTCCAGTTAAGTCTTTTAGAAGCACAACAGTTTTTCTGGCCGAGCTTCAGTTACAAGTCTACTACCAGGACATGCAAAACATTAAATGTACGTCCCACCGTTTACTTACATAGCACCCTGCCCTTCAGGCTATCTAGAGCCTACATTAGGGGTGACTTATATGTAATAAAATGGAAGTTTATAGCTTGGCAAGTTGTTTTAAATGCCAAGTCAAAGTGGTAGTAAACTGCACACACAGGCACTGCAATGGCAAGTCTGAGACAAGTTTGAAAGGTTACTTCCATGGGTGGCACAATCAGTGCTTCAGGCCACTAGTAGCATTTAACTTACAGGCCCTGGGTATATAGCATTACTACCTTACAAGGGGCTGACAAGTAAATCAAATATGTCAGTCAGGTATACACCAATTACACACATGTTCAGGGAAGAAGCACATGCACTTTAACACTGATTAGCAATGGAAAAATGCTCAGAGTCCTAAGGCCAACAAAAAGATTCAGTAAAACATGGAGGCAAAAAGCAAAAGCATTGGGGGAAGACCACCCTAAGGCTGACAGGTGTAACACATGTCCTCCAATGGAAACTGCCTATTTCTTTTCGCAGAATTTTTAATGCAGTTTTCATAGTTAGACAAAAGTCTATCTTTACTACTCATGAATGCCCTTTGTGAATACCGAAAGTCGGAAAGTTAGACTTTTGTCTCAGTTTACCTTTGTGAATCGGGCCCACTGTGTTTCCATCCTTTTCAAAATAAAACTTAAAATAACCCTTACACTGACAGATCCATACCCTCAATTCCGAGGGTGGTGGAGCACCTGTAAACATACAAAAAAGTATCTGGGTTCAAACTGAAGTTAGCAAAACAGAAATGCTTAGTGTGGGTTTACCACCAGAGATTCGAACTAAGCTGTTGCCTATGCTCCCACTCTGTTGGGGTTCGAATCAAAAACTCAAACATTTACTCCGCACCATTGCCAGCTCTTTGCAGCAAACAACCCATGCCTCCTTAATGCTATTAAAAATGACCTTCTACGTGAAAACATTTATATATGTCATGGTTGGGGAGTGTGGCAGTTATTAAGCAAAACAAACTACCCAGGTTAATCTACATCTTCCAGTCACTTCCTGTCAAGTTCTGTCATATGGCTCATACTTTGTCAGTAACACTGTGCATTTGTTGGGCAACACAAATGTCAAAACTACGTGAGCCTGAGTCCACGCACTCAATCAGCATATGTTGGCCTTAGTCATGGCTAGCTTACAGTGCACCATCTGCACCCCAAACCTAGCAAGGTAACAGGTGGTATATGCAACATCAGAACATGACAACTTTGACTCCCCAAGGAAATTGTGAAAACAAATCAAAATCCCTTTGAATTGGTAACTCATGCATGCCCAAAGGGGTGCACAAGAAATACTAGGATTTTTTATTTAAAAATGTATTGAAGTAATATTTCTTGTGTAACATGTGTGTGCTGCAATTATTAAATGAAGGAAACCAAACAGAGTAATTAGCATCACAAGAATGGTAAAGAAAATGAACAGCTTAACCCTTGTGCTCTTACGTAGAATATATGCGTGCATATGAGTATAGTTACAGTTATACTCCTAACTAGCGCTCCCTATCCTATTGTGCCTAGGGTGGGTGAATCTCCCAGAATCCCTGAGGGTAATCTAACTCCCCAGTTACCTGTGGGTATGTTTCATCTGGTAGCCTTTCTTGGTTAGAGCTGGGCACCATCCTTCTCAGGAGATAAACAGGATTCAGCTGGGCTAGAATTCTGGCATATGGTGACCTCAACTGTGTCAGCAAAATGCTCCTCTAATTAGACCAAGGAGCAATGTTGTTTAAACAACAAACTTCAGGCATGTTGCCAGGCCAAAGCCTCAGCCAGTCCACCTTTATTGATTCTATCCTTACAGAGCTGTCACTGAGCAGACACTAACAAACAACAACATTTTGCGCACTGCAATAATGTGGCGGCCACCCTGGGCTATACCTTGGCTCCCAAAACATGTGAGGCCTTCAGCCTGCTAGTTCTCTGATATTCTCAAAACCACTTTCGAGATTTGGGATTTCCTCACCAGGAACCATAAATTGACCTCTTTCTCGTCCCCATTTACTTTTTCATGGAAAATGTAGACTTCTCCCCTGGCAGAGTACAGGAAAACTACTCCCGATGGGCTGACGGTGGCTGTAGGATACTGTGTGACCTATTACAGAAGGGATTAATCAAAGACATCTCAATGTAGATAAGACTTTCGGGTTCTGGGGATACTTTCAGCTGTGTCACTGGGTCCTTTCCTCTAAGAACAAACTGGTGTCCAATAGACCTTTGATGTTATAGCAAAAGACGTTTACCACCTATACTGGTCTCAAATGCCTCATCTCCAATATCCACACCCTCATGGTGAATGTTTCACAGGACACAGCTTGGCCCTATATGAAATGCTGTTCTCGAACCCCGGGCTACTCTGTCCCATTGGCAAAGTGGAAAACATTTTGGGAAGACATACCCTGTAAGAGTGTACAACATAGGTAATCAAAGTATAAGTTGAGGATGTTGTGGCATGACACACCTATTCACTTACAACAAATATATGGCACGGAAGATTGTAGGAGAGTAGGATCTGCTTCACATGGGTACCCCCACTTTTTGCTGATGCTTCACTGTTTTTCGACTTTAGTCTGGCTGGGGCCCTGCTAATCAGAACCCCAGCCTAGCTGCTTCCTCTCTAAAATGGTTTCCATGTGCCTTAGGCACATCTCTGATTGGAATCTGGAGTGCCCTTGTAAGTCCCTAGTATATGGTATACTATGTACCCAGGGCCTAGGTACCTCAGAGGACTGCCAGGGGCTGAAGCATGTATTGTGCCACCCCTGGAAGGCCAGCCAAAAGGACACCACAGGTCTGCTACTGCAGCCTGGGTAAGGTGGTGCATGCACTCCTTACTGTGATATAGGTTACCTATATCACTACATACCTACACACATATAAACCTATAAGTCACTCCTATGGCAGGCCTTGTCAATCCTGAAGGCAGAGTGCTTGGTTCCTATGTGAGAGGGGGCCCCTGCATGAGCAGAGCCCCTCTGCAGCGTTCGGAGACCCTTCTCTGATGCTGTTTGTAGTGCAGCCTGACCATATACTCTTAAGCGCATTATAACCTCGCGTTAAATGCTAACTTTGGGATGGCTGCACGGAAACATGTCGTGTTTGGTGTCAAACATCTTGGAATACTACCCCCCCCCGCCAGTTCTGGCGGTGGGGGTAGCATTCCACCCTTCTAGAGGGAGAGACATGTACACACTGGCCTGCCCGGTAACTTCTTTCCAAGCCCTGGCATCACAAAATGGATGCCGCTGCCACAGACACGAGTCTGGCCTCCTGCTGCTGACTGAAACTCCGGCAGGGGAGGCCTGGACAATAGGGTTCCTGTCCCAGGGAGGTGTAACCACCTCCCCAGACAGGATAATGTGTATTGGGGCTGGGCGGGAGCCCTCTCTGGTGCTTTGAAGTCCTGCACTGGGGGCACACTTGGTGTCCCTGTGCATACCCCAGTTCAAACTGGTTCAGGGGCTTCCAGCCCCTGCTCTGGCGCGAAACTGGACAAAGGGAATGGGTGTAACCACCCCTCTTCCCTGACCATCCCATAGGTGGGTCCCCAGAGTATGTCCAACCCCCTAACTTAGTATAAGTATGGGACCCCAGTCCTTAGAACTTTAGATTTACCTGGACGAAACACTGACACAGAATCCTGGACCTTCGACGCTCTACTTTAAGATTAGAGGACTGAAGAATCTCCCTTGGGGTCAAGGAGTGACTCCCCTGCTTGGCAGGCACCAACGAAGCAATTGTCTGGTCTGCATCACTGAAGCTCCCACCGGACGCCGAAGTCTTTGCATCACCAGATGTAGATTTCCAGACTTCTCCGAGGCTGCCCTGAGTCCCCAGCAAAGCTGAGGCCCGTAGCTGTCGTGGGTAACGTGGAACCGTGACCCCTGGACACCGAGCACATTTGCAAGTGCATCCTCTTCCTGGTCTTCCACGAAGTTGTGCTTTGGGCTCCGAGTAGCCCCCGCCTCCAGCACCGACTGCACCGAAGATCACTGGCCTCCACTCCACGAGTGTCCCGTGAGCCAGCTCTAAGTGCGTCCACTCGAGGCTCCTTTGCGGTCGCTAGTCCGTTGGCTAGTAGGCCCTCCCGAAGGCCAATCTTCTTCTGCTTGGACTTCCCTGGTTGCTCTAGGCGTGCCCTGACTCACCCTTGCTGGGTGAGTCCCTCAGGCCTTGCTGGTCTGCACCACCGTCCTTCTTCTATTTCCACGAGCCTTGCCGTTGCCAAGGCTTGTTGGGTCCAATCCGGTCGCCGACACCTCAGTAATCGACAAACTTTGTGGGGCAGCTAGAATCCAGCTCCTGGTCATTGTCGATGCCTCCTGAACCTCGTGGCTGAAGAGTCAAGACAACCGTCAACCTACCTGAAGCACTCGACATCGGTGGGCATCCGCTCATCACCTTCCTGGTCATTGGCTAGTGACCCAGACTCTGTCCCCTCTGCTTTCAGGTTCTTCAGATCTTCGATCCACCTTTGGATCCACCCGAACACTTTCGACTTGGCCGCCAGCAGCACTTTGCAGCAGATCGCCATTGAAAACGACGACGAAACCCGACCCCGAAAGACACCTATGCACCCGGCTTCCCTGGGTGAGGTAACTCGAGTACTCCGGTGCTCCCGTGGGTATAGACTCTAGAACAACCCAGTTCTAAAGGGGTTTGCTCCAAGTCCTCCTCTAAGTGTCCCTTTTCTTTAAAATTCCAACCGCGACTTTCCCCATAGAATTCAACGGCGATTCGCGGCTGTGTTCTCACACTGCACGCGTCCCCCGTGGGTCCCCTGTGTCACTACCTTGGGTGGTTCCTTGTGGCCCAAGCTCTTCTACAGGCTCTAGGCCTTGTGTCTAGCTCAGTCGTGGTTCTTATACCACTTTATTGGTATATGGTTTGGTACGCCCCTAGGGCTCAAACGTGTATTTGTGCTATTACTGTTGATAACTAACTTATAACTTATGTCCTTCGAACTCTAGCCTCATAAAGAGACTAGAGGGGTGTGTTTAGCAATAAATACATATATTTTGAATATATACATGGTGTGGTCCTCTTTCATTTGGTCACTCAAGAGATTATAGACTGGTAAAACAAGCTGCTTTACATTCCTTCAAGACTTACCCTGAAGGCTGCTCTCCATAGCTACCACTAGGATAGCTTTCAATAAAGGTTGTCTTTAACCTATCTCCAATAAGGGGTTGTTTGGACTGGTGCAAGGTGCCCACTATAATTAGTGGACAGCATATACCAGGCCAACTTCTCACAAAGATGGTCTGTGCTGGAGAGGCTGTGGCCAAGTCGGCAATGTTTTGTATGTGAGCGGGTCGTGTCCCAAGTTAACAACCTTCTGGAAGGAGTTCCTTAACTATATTAGGGGAGTAATTGGCTATCCACTACGGCCTGGCCGTGCAACTATCATTCTGGGTCTCATCGAGTGGGTTACGACCATATGGTGTGTGGAGACTGGAGACTTATTTTCAATATACTCCTAGCTGCGAAGCAGCTAATAACGCAGAGATGGAAATCCCCAACCCTTCCCACAATATATAAATGGGCGGGGAAGTTATGGGCTATGGAGGGATGAACCTGGGGGCTCTATGATATGGATCATAAATTTGACAGCCAGTGGCAACCTGGTGGACTACTTGGTGGGTGCAGGATTTGGTTTGGGTTGTCCTAGGTCATTACGTTCTCTTAGATTGACGACTTGATGGGGGATACTTAATTTCATTCAGATTTTATTAATCTATATGCTTATTTCCTAAAAGCGAACCATTCTTAAATACATTAATGTGCCCTGGACGTCCATGTTTCCTGAGAAATCTTTAAGCAGGGGGTAGCAAGGGTGATGGTTTGGGGGGGGTGGACGGGCTTTTATTTGTCTTACCTATTACAAACCGACGGACTGTTTTTGATTGTCTTGTTTGGAGATATTTCATAAACTATCTGTGGAAAAAAGAAAAAAAAACAAGAAAAGTTAAGACGGGGGAATATACGTGTCTCGGAAGCAGGAACGCTCAAAAGGAAAGGTCTAAGACGAGGAAAACGAAATGAGTTAATGCATGCTCTGGCACTTTAAAGCCAGTAAAGGAGGGGGCCCTGGTGTATTCACGCTGTACCAGAGTTTATAGCAGGCCGATTGCTATTCTAAACAACGAAGACACAACAGACTGGTATCTCCATTAAGACAATCTTGTCCTTTTCCTCAGACAGTGACTGGAAGATTAATAACATAGAGGAAATACCTGGGGCCGCGCACTTCGTTTTAGCAACTTGAGCATTTACATTAACTAACAATGTCTCCAAGTTAATGTCTGTTTTTTCGAACAGCAGAGTTCGAAAACGCACAGAGGCAATTAATTTCCTGTGTTTCCAAGCTGTGCTGTCAGCAACACATACATTAACTTAGAAATGTTTCGAGTTAATGCATACCCACAAGGCGCCAAAAAGAAGCACATTACCAATTCTGCGCTGCGCTGGCACAACGCAGACCAAGGCATAATGAGATAGCACCAAATCGAGTACTCCTTTGTCGGGTTTTAACTATTATGCATTGTGTGAAGGATGTGTTTTGAAAAATACAGGGGCATATTATCAAGAAACGGCGTTAAAATTATCGCCGGTTTAGCGGCAGAAAACTGCCGCTAAAGCGGCGATAATGGGCTTGATAATATGCCCTGGAGAATTCCAATAGAAGCCCATGTAGCGGCGATAATGGGCTTGATAATATGCCCTGGAGAATTCCAATAGAAGCCCATGTAGCGGCGATAATGGGCTTGATAATATGCCCTGGAGAATTCCAATAGAAGCCCATGTAGCGGCGATAATGGGCTTGATAATATGCCCTTGAGAATTCCAATAGAAGCCCATGTTCTGGTGTCAACATGGGCTTCTATTGGAATTCTCCAGGGCATATTATCAAGCCCATTATCGCCGCTTTAGCGGCAGTTTTCTGCCGCTAAACCGGCGATAATTTTAACGCAGTTCTTGATAATATGCCCCACAATCTTATGTTTATTCATTGCTAGGGCGGTAAGAAGCAGTGGTGAAAGCCATGGTGATGTTTAGTGAAATGGTCCTTTATTAAGTCATAGTCGACAAATTTGACAATTATTAAAGGTATTTAACTGGTATAGGACAACAACAAATAAAAAAAGATTATGAAGGAGTCTAAGTATCGGCAGTACTCAGCCTTTACAGGTGGTGCTTATTTTGACTGTCTTGTGTTTTGTTGAAAATGTATGTACATTTTACTTGAACAATTAAAGTGGTATGAAGCACTTGTGATTAACTATTTTATTTAACATAACATAAATTGTGCATTCCTTTTAAGTATAAGATTTTTTAACTCATATCTTTAAAACACGCTTTCAAGAATACTAATTCATATTCAGAACACATTCTCCTCTCTGAAAAGAACCAGGAAATTTTGCTGAATGTAAACACCGAGTCGTAGGCTTGGGTAAGTATGGGGCTAGCATTAATAACTGTAGGGTTTGGAAAAGCTGCAATTTTAAGATCTGCAATATCATTTTGGTAACTGCTATAATTTAAAGTGACAGATGTCAGCGTCTATAATACATTGTATTTTATTCAAAATAGCATGGCACACTAACTAGAGATAAGTTGCAGTACGTGTGTCACTAGGCCTTATGCAACTGCCATTCTTGTGTTTGCTCGTATTTTCCAACAAAGAGATATAAAATGTTTTTTTCTCACAAACTGAATGAAACTTTACTGGTTTCATGACATTTCGTGAAATGTGGCTTATTAGTAGTGAGAGACCAAACACACATGAACAAGGATGTAAATTATAAAGAAAATGTGGAGGAGAAGGCATTTTGTTTTTGTGTTGTGTGGCAGCAGTGTTATTCTGTGTATACTCTTTATGAAATTTCAAACGGATATATATCAAATCTACGACCAAAAAAGGGTTTTCATTTATCTATTTTTATGCTTAATGTTGGTAAACAGCTTATTTTAGTGCATTGAATCTGTGGTACTGCGTCCAATGATGTTATGTTACATCACAGTCTGTCCTACTAATTGTTGTATAGTTGAGTTGGTGTTTATGTCTCATCACACTCAGAAATTAGAGTTTAGTCTCTTTGTGAGGCTCAGTTCCAGGTTAGAGGACATTATTGTCTCGGTGTGGTAGATTAACTTGCTGAAGAAGCAGTTGAGTTGGATCTCCTTTTTGCCTATTTGTAGACTCGGGAGGAAGCAACCGGAATAAAGATTGCTGATTCGTCCACATCTAGTCATGTCAGGAATTCTTATCTTCAATCGATCAAAGTAGTTGCAGTCCGCCTAGAAAATCTAATATGTTATTAATAATTGTGCTAAAGGTTACAAAATTCAGTGGTACCTGTGAGTTTTGCTTATGAGCTGAATGGGTGCGATGATATGTTTCTGAATGTCAGGAAATATGCCCTCTTGAAGGAGACTTAAAATATCTCCATGATATCTTGTGGGAGAATGTTGATAAAGTCTGTCAAGAATGAGAGACAATTTGAAAATGTTGAATGAGCCAACGACCTCCATTACCTGGTCTCCAAATGTTACTTTGAGTCCAGGAAGAATGGCTTTCTTCAGAGACTGGAAGCATCAGAGGTGCTGGAAGTAAGGGTGCTGCTTTTTTGGACTATATCTATATTCCATTTTGCGAAGTACAGGACAGAGCTTATCAGGGCTCTCTACGCCAGTGTCGCCCATGACTGAATAGCAACACTGTTAGAAATTGGATTACCAGGGTTTGAGCTCTGTTCAAGCAGCAACCACAATCCTAGACAGAGTAAGGCCCAAGCAAATCCCAAATTAGCCTGTGCTCACCCTCTGGTAGCTTCGGACAGAGCAGTCAGGCTTAACTTGAAGTCAATGCATAAGGTATTTATGCAACATTTCAAATCTGGGTCAAAAAAGTGCCCTACAGCCGAGGCGATGCTTCGTTTTGTAGTGTAGTTCCTATTTCCTAATAGGCTCTGCGCATTGGAATAATATACCCTATAGGTTTGACATAGGACTGAGGTCGGTATGTCCCTATCGAGTATATTAAACTTAATTACTTTTGTGCCAGCTAACTCAGAGGCCACTAGAAACTCCTTGTAAACAAGAAGGGAGTAGTTTCTGGCAACCGCATAAACATGACAACTTTGTTTCCCTTTTAGAATCGGAATACTTCTCAGAATCGTGGAAACAATAGATAACAGTTTCACTCAGCTAATCGTGCATGCTTAGTTTCTTCAGAGTTACACAGAAAGAATAGACGGGCGTTTCAATAAAAGGTTTTATTGAACAGTCTTGTTTCTCGTGTAAGAGATATGAGCTGTTATGATCACAAGACAGTATGCAAGATATATAATGTACAGCGTAAGCAGTAGAAAGAAATAATACTGCGCTAGCATTATCTTTTAGCATATATTCACGTACATAAATAACATGAGCTAAAAATGCGGGTACTAATACGATGCTTCTCTAAGCTAGTTCTACCCCAATGTACCTAACCTAGTCTAGGTGTAGGGCAAGGTAAGAAGTAGGTGAAGTATTCTCTAGTATGGAATACTAAGAGTATGTTAAGTCTAGTATGCCAAGAGTCCCTCTAGGTTCTAGTCAGCTCCATACCTTGAGAATGAGAGAGGTGGGAATCTCCTGCCGGATCTCAAACTCTAACACCCCGCGAAGGGAGTCAGAACACTGGAAGCTGGATTCTTCTGCGAGTAGGAATGACAGCGTCTTCTCAGTGCGTCAGGCCGGGAAACGGGCTCCTCTAAAGTCGAGGTCTCCTCTAACTTGCTTGGGCAAGGGAAGGTATATTTATACCTGGTAAGTGCCTTGGAATGTTAGCATTGACGTCAAGTCGGACAGAGGAAGATGTCAGGAATGAACCCTTAAGGTATAGCGGTTCATGCATAATAGATGAGTTCTTGGAGAAATCAATAATCCTGTGCTAGGGGAACTCCCAAGAGCTTAAGGGTCTGGTTTTTAAGAACTCGTTGTGACGTTAGGGTGGACGGATGTCGGTGACCATGCCTGTATTTGGAGTGCATGGCTAATGCCTAAATAAGGACTGGGATTCTATGCCTATATAAGGGCAATGCGAATTGTGCCTATATAAGGACATGTTTCAGGAAAACCTATATACGGACACCTAAAGCGGAATACAACACCCACTCCACTTTCGAATGAACGATAATACTAAATGCTAAACATTAAACTTGAGTACCACATATTGCTAAAAACATTTCTAAAAGCATAGTAAAAGAAGTTTTTAAAAGAACTGTTGCTAAAACATGTAATGCAATAGGTACTGTACATTTTAAAGCATTTTTTCATTCTAAGCATATATTGGAAATAAATGCAACATGAATGAATAAACAGAAATATATACATATGATGAAATGGTTGACAAGTTTTCAAAAATCAAAGCCATTGCATATCATGGTACTAAATGAAATTGTGGTAAATAAGGTGACATTGTGTCCCTGGAAGTATTCAAAGAAGTCCGTTTTATAAGAATAGTTCTACTGTAAGCAGATTGTTTTGCCATGTATTTTCAAAAAATAAAGAAAAAGAAAAAGTTCAATTTTAGGAAGAGTTCCAAGTTTTGAAAATATGAAGGCCAAATTCATTGCGTCCCTGGTACACTGTGAGCCGAATCAAAGTCAGTGTATGGGTCTGGTGTAAACATGAAATCATCTATTTCTGTAGTCAAAATATTGTTTACCGAAGTTGGTGACATTTGGAGCACCTCGTTCAGAAGGTTAATTGCACAGAGATGAGAAACATCGCCTTCAGCAGAAGATGCCGCAGCAATGTTCGCGTCCGCTGTTACCTGTGTGCCTGTTGATCCATCTCGTACCGCAGCACAGCAGGAAGCGTCTGTGAGATCTCAGTGAATGCCATCATCAGGATTGGTAGCCTCTGGGGACAACACAAAGCATGGGCCGTTACCGGGTACAGCAGAGTATCGATATCCGTTGGCATGACTGATGGAAGTGTTAGACAGGTGTCTAGCACGCATTCTTCGCCGCAAAGCAGGCAGCGTAGAACAGGTAAGATGCAATCTTGCCAGATTGGTCTAAATGACAGAAACCACGTTGTATTAAGTTCCCGTAGACGAGGCATGCCCAAAAGCTGCACTATGCGCTCACGGCACTACCGTTCTAGGAGAGCTTTCTCCACATCGCTCGGAGTGATGTTGGTGGATAGGTTTGCCATAGCGTAATAGTAGGAATAGAAATAGGATTCCTGAAACAAGTGCTAGAATTAATGGCACACCACCAAACACCGAATGTGCGAAGTTTGGGATGATTCCGAGGACTGCCTGGAAGGGTGCTAACAGTCCTGAACAGATGGTCTTAAATACATGTACAATACCGCTCGTATCAGACATGTTAAAGATACGTCCCATCATTTCTGCGAAATGTATAGGGCAGTTTGTATGCAATTAAAGCCTGTATCTCAGCTGAAGTCCTTGCAATTTGTAAATCATAGATTTCTTTGGCCAAGGTCAGAGGCACGGTCTTTTGCAAAAGCATGGATTTCATTCTGCTTAAAGTATCAAAACGTATAAAAGAAACATTCAATGAAGGCCATAGAGGCGACTCCCTGACTGTGTCTATTGGGGGAACAATACTTGCATACAGCAAGTAACCCTGGAGTTGACCGTTACCAGATATGGGATGCCTGGCAACATGCCACAGCAACTCTGATCATTCAACATGAGGTAACTCCTGTTAGAAAGTTGGCCAAACGTTGGATTAATCACAGTAGCCGGTGTACCCTGCTGGTGGCAGGACAAATTTGACACAGAACAATTACAAGCCCCGTGTAAAGAAATGTCCTGACATATGAGCAAACCGCTTAGTGCATTTTCACAGTGTGTACCGCTTAGAAACACTTCACGATATCCACTCCAACATCTGTAGTCGTAAGGTAAATCCCAGGATATCTTAATGTATTCTTTACCCAACCCTTCATATTTGACTGCTTGCATTTGTTTGAGGCAATACTGAAACTGAAAAGTAGAGACAGGCAGAGTGATTTTGCCATGGATAAGCCATTCTGTAACTGGTTTTTCTGCTACCGTAAATGGTAATTTTTCCAGTTTTTCAATGTTCAGCACTGTATACTTTGCTCCCCTTTGTGCCAGTTCGATCTGTTTATCAGTTAGATTGTATTCTAAACAGAGCCGACGTGTTGATAAAACGCCAAGGCACATTGCCTGCATGCAAAGATTGCAGCGTCCAGCTTAATAACATAATAGAACGCAACTGAGATTGGCCTTGTTGTAACATGGCTAAATCTTGTTCCAGTATGTCAATAGCAGAGGATACAATGTTGTCCAATGAATAAATTCTGGATGACAAAGTTGTTAACCCATTGTCGACCACAGAGAGAGTTTTCTCTAAGTTGATACGATCAAGTTCACGTATTCGTTCTGCGGCCTCTGCCTGTGAAACCTTCCATACTTCATTATAGGCAGCATAAATGCCGGCATATATGAAACATTTTTAACACGGTTTCCTTGGTCCTAGCAAGAATTCCCTAAGGTCTGCATCTTCTTTAAGTAAAGATAAGCGTTGTTTCACATCCTCAAGTGTAGATTTTTGTAGCCAGTCGAGGCACAATTTTCCTACACTGTATGTTGTTACTACCCCCGGATGTTGTCTTCGAACGTATCGTGGGTCTGGCCTATGGCTAGTAAAGCCCTGTCTTCTATTCAGGAATCTTTCTTGACAGATGTTTGTGTCTGTAGGCCAGAGTAACCATTTTTTGCAATCAGGATCTGTTCTGTTGGTTTGTAGTATTGAGGCAACTGTAACCGCTCCCTGTGTAGTGTTATTACTTGCAGGTGTTGGTACAGAAGGTGTTTTCATGTCTTTGATCTTGGCTAAACCAAGGCAAGACGTTTGTTGAACAGTGTCATTCAAAAACATTATTTGCTGAGGGATGATACATGCTCTAAACAAAGCTTCTATCCCCTGTACTTGCCAATCTTTAGAACCCCAGACAGATTTTGTGTCTATTGTGTCTTTCCAAAATTCAAATCCATGTCTAGACAATAGGGTAATAAATGCTGCAGAGTAAATCTGTTTTGTATTTGTCAACATAATTTTCTGTCCTGTTTTGTTTACATTTTTATAGTAAAATGTTTCTGGATCAGATGTATTGTACCCTGAAAAATAGGGAAACTTTTTCGCAAACGTTTTCGAACTACCTTTTGGTGGTGTAGGACAATGTTCCCATTGGTTAAACATAAAAACATTTCTAGGTGTTGCAGATTTATGCAAGAAATGATGACCATAGTGATTGTAGGAATATAGCTGTTCGTAGTCTGATGAACCCTCTAAGTATTCATTGTTAGAGAATGCAGCAGACTTTTCTAGATCAGACTTCATATCATTTACAGTCTCAAAGTCCCAATCATCAGAATAGGTACTGGAGGAAATAAAATCACTTAGTGAAATTTTAAATAAATGTGGAATGTTCAAAAGTTCCGTAGGGCCGAAGATATCGAAATCTGTTTTGTCCCACACTATACCATCCTGTATAGGAATGGCTGTGATGTTCACTGCTGACAAGTCTCTAGCTTCACGATGGGATGATTTGTGTGGTTTCAAAAGTAAGTTCACATTTTTACTTTCAGTGTCCAAACGGATGTATCTGCCATTTATAAGCACGCTGATAGTCATAACCAAAGCTAGCCAAAGCAGAAAGAAAAATATTCCAGAAATAATCCATAGTTCAATCCATGGTGAAACCAGATAAGTCTTTTTCAGAAAATGAAAAAAGTCTTGTACTTGCTGTTTGAAAGTTTTTGATGCTGGCGTCGTTTCAGGTTCACTCGGATCCTCAAAACGTATCAAAGTTAATGAAATAGCCAGAAGCAGTTCTGTCAATTGTTGGAATTGCATCAGGATTTGTTGAAATCGCTGGAACCAGTTGATCACTTGTTACGTTGGTGTAGACAGGTGTATCTGGACGAACTGTTACTTGAGTTTCAAGAGGGATGAGTTCCATAGCATTGTTGCTTAGTCCTTCATCTGTTACTGCTGAATTCTCGATGGTTATGAGTCTTTCAGTCTGAACATCTTGGATAGTAGCGAGAGGAGTGCGTCTGCTACTAGGTCGGAGTCCACGAGGCCTACTATTTGTGAGAAGTTGGCCTGGCATATGCTGTCCACTAATTATAGTGGGCACCTTGCACCAGTCCAAACGACCTTTATTGATGATAGGTTTAAAGACAACCTTTATTGAAAGCTATCCTAGTGGTAGCTATGGAGAGCAGCCTTCAGGCTAAGTCTTGAAGGAGTGTTAAGCTGTTGTTTTACCAGTTATAATCTCGTGAATGACCAAATGAAAGGCGAACCACACCAGGTATATATATAAAATATATGTATTTATTACTAAACACTACCCAATAGTCTCTTTATGAGCCTAGAGGTCAAAGTACACAAGTTACAAGTCAAATAGCACAGTAAAGTAGAACAATATACGATTAGCCCTAGGGGCGTACCAAACCATATTTAAAGAAAGTGGTATAAGAACCACGACTTAAGTAGACACAAGGCCTAGAGCCTGTAGAATCGCTGGGACCCCAAGGAACCACCCAAGGTAGTGACACAGGGGACCCACCGGGGCTGTGTGCAGTGTGTGAACACAGCCGCGAGCTCCATTAAAGTCTATGGGAAAGTCGCGGTAAGAGTTTTAGAGTTTAAGGACACTTAGAAATGGACTAGGACCAAACCCTCATGGACTTAGACAGTTCTAGGGTTAACACCCACGGGAGCACCGGAGTACTTGAGTTACCTCACCCAGGGAAGCCGGGTGCATAGGTGTTGAATGGTGTCGGGTCGCGGCGTCAATTTCAATGGCAGCCTGCAACGAAGTGCTGCTGCCGGGAAGATGCAAAGTGTCCAAAGAGATCCAAGCCTGGATCGGA
This sequence comes from Calotriton arnoldi, assembly GCA_963921515.1. NCBI lineage: Eukaryota > Metazoa > Chordata > Amphibia > Caudata > Salamandridae > Calotriton > Calotriton arnoldi. Next base: position 1,160,153 of record CAWUFW010005848.1, read on the forward strand.
GATGAGAAGAACCTGAAAGCAGAGGGGACAGAGTCTGGGTCACTTGTCAGGGACCAGGGGCATGATAGTTGAATGCCCACCGATGTTGGGTGCTTCAGGTGAAAGAGGTGAAGCTTGACTCTTCAGCCACGAGGACCAGGAGGCATTGATGATGACCAGGAGCTGGATTTGAGCGGTCCCACAAAGGATGTCAAGTGCTGCAGCATTGGTGTCCGGATTGAACACAACAAGCCTTGGCAACAGCAACCCATGCAGAAAGAAGAAAGATGCTTCGGTGCAGACCAGCAAGGTCTGAGGGACTCAGTACTCGGTGGAGAGTTAGGGCATGTCTGGAGCAACTAGAAACAACCCAAGAAAATCAGAGTTGCCTTCACACGGACCCACCAGTTGACGGACCAGGGATTGCGAAGGAGCCTCAAGCAGAATTGCAAGAAGCAGGCCCACGGAACACTCGTGGAGTGTAGGCTCACAATCTTCAAAGCAAATGGTGCTCGGGGCCTGGGCTACAAGTATCCCAAAGCAAGACTTCAAGAGTCATCGAGAAGTTGATGCACTAGCAAATGTGCACTGTGTCCAGGGGTTCTGGTTCCACGTCACTCGTGAGTGCTGCGTGTCTCAGCTTTGCTGGGGACTCAGGTCGGCCTCTGAGAAGTCTGGAAATCCTGTTCTTGGGCTGCAAGTACTTCGGAGTCCGGCGGGAGCTTCAGAGATGCAGACTGGTAAATGCTTTGTTGGTGCCTGCCAAGCAGGGGAGTCACTCCTTGACCCCAAGGGAGATTTTTTCAGTCCTCTAGACTTTAGTAGAGCGTCGAAGTTCCAGGATTCAGTTGCAGAGTTTCGTCCAGGGATATCTAAAGTCCTGTTGCCAGGGGTTCCTTACTTATACCTAAGAAAGGGGTTGGACTAACTCTGGGGACCCCCCTATGGGAGGGTTTGGAAAGAGGGGTGGCTACACCCATTTCCTTTGTCCAGTTTCACGCCAGAGCAGGGGCTGGCAGCCCCTGCAACCGGTTTGAACTGGGGTATGCACGAGGACACCAAATGTGCCCCCAGTGCAGGACTTCAAAGCACTCTTGGAGTGCACCCACCCAGCCCTAATCCACTAAGGCCTGTCTGGGAGGTGGTAACACCTCCCTGTGACAGGAAATCTATTGTACAGGCCTCCCCTGCCGGAATTTCGGTCAGCAGCAGGAGGCCAGACTCGTGTCTGTGGCTGCAGCATCCATTTTGTGATGCCAGGGCTCTGGTTAGCTGGTACCGGGTATACCGGTGCTGTCATGTCTTTACCTCTAGAAGGGTGGGATCATACTCCCACACCAGTTACTGGGGTGGGGGTATGATTCCAAGGTGTTTGACACCAAACACGACATGTTTCCGTGCAGCCATCCCAAAGTTAGCATTTACCGCGAGGATATAATGCACTTAAGAGTATATGGTCAGGCTTCACCACAGACAACCCCGAAGAGGAGATTCCGTAGGCTACAGAGGGGCTCTGCTCATGTATGGGCACCCTCTCACATAAAACCAAGCACCCTGCCTTCAGGATTGATAAGGCCTGCCATAGGGGTGACTGATAGGTTTCTATGTGCAGTGATAGGTGAGATATAGTGAACCTATGCACCACCTTGCTCAGGCTGCAGTAGCAGTCCTTTGGTGTCATTTTGGATGGCCTTCCAGGGGTGGCACAATACATGCTTCAGCCCCTGGTAGGCCTCTGGGGTACCTATGCCCTGGGTACATAGTATACCATATACTAGGGACTTATAAGGGCACCCCAGAATCCAATCTGAAGTGTACTTAAGGTACATGGAATCAATTTAGAGAGGAAGCAGCTAGGCTGGGGTCCTGGATAGCAGGGCCCCAGCCAGACTAAAGTCAAAAAACAGTGTGACATCAGCAAAAAAGTGGGGGTAACCATAAGAGGCAGATCCTACTCTCCTACACAACCCCCTCCCCCCAAATGCAGGGACATTAAACTAACCATGGGCGTAGTTTGCGTTGTAGCGCTACGCGTAGCTACGCGAAGTGCACTTCGCACTACGCGAGCTATGCGTAGCACTACGCGAACTGCGTAGCGTGGTAGGAAATGCTGTTCGCAATGATTGCACAGTGCCGGATACTTGTCCACACTATGCAATCATTGCAAACGGCATCTTGCACAGTGCAAGTGGTCGTTTTCTGCCGCTCGAGTAGATTTGTACTCAAGCGGCAGTTTTCTCATCGCGAGCGGTCGCGAGCATACGCGACCACTCGCAATGAGAAACCTGACCTCTCCGCGTTGAGAATCTTGCAGGGAGGTTTATTTTCCACGCTCGCGATCGGCAACTTGATGTTGCTGATCGCGGACGAGGAAAAAGTCTCGCTGGGATGTCATTTTGCTCGCTCGCGGTCGCCAACTTGACGTTGAGGACCGCGAGCAAGCAAAAAATGCCCGCTACGCTACGCGTTTTTGCACTGTGCTACGTGCAATTCGCGTAGCGTGTAGTTGCGCAAACTACGCAAACTACGTGAGCGTAGCGTAGTTTTCCGCCCAGGTCTACATTAAACTAACCTTGACCAGTTGAGTCTTCATGTTCTAAGTGGAAATATCTGGAGAGTCCATCTGCATTGGCATGGTTACTCCCAGGTCTATGTTCCACTGTATAGTCCATCCCCTGTAGGGAAATGGACCACCTCAAAACTTTGGGGTTTTCACCCTTCATCTGTTTTAGCCATATGAGGGGCTTATGGTCTGTCTGAACAAGGAAGTGAGTACCAAACAAGTATGGACTCAGCTTCTTCAGAGCCCAAACCACAGCAAAGGCCTCCCTCTCAATGGCTGACCAACGTTTCTCTCTGGGGGTCAGCCTTCTGCTAATAAAAGCTACTGGCTGATCCTGACCTTCATCATTCAATTGTGACAGTACAGCCCCTACCCCCAACTCAGATGCATCTGTTTGCACAATGAACTTTTTGGAGTAATCAGGACTTTGCAGAATGGGAGCAGTGCACATGGCCTGCTTCAGGTCATCAAATGCCTTTTGACAGCTAACTGTCCACTGAACCTTTTGGGCATTTTTTAGAGGTTAAGTCATTCAGGGGTGTCACTATTGATCCATACCCCTTGACAAATCTTCTGTAGTACCCAGTCAGGCCTAAAAAGGCTCTCACCTGAGTCTGTGTAGTTGGAGCAACCCAGTCCATGATGGTCTGGATTTTGCTCTGCAATGATTGAACCTGGCCTCCACCCACAAGGTGGCCCAGGTACACAACCTGACTCTGCCCTATCTGGCACTTGGTGGCCTTGATAGTTAGGCCTGCCTTCTGCAAGGCCTCCAAAACATTTCTGAGGTGGACCAGGTGATCCTCCCAGGTGGAGCTAAAGACAGCAATATCATCTAGATATGCTGCACTATAGGCTTCCAGACCTGTAAGGACTGTGTTCACCAACCTCTGAAAAGGTGGCAGGTGCATTCTTCAAACCAAAGGGCATCACCACAAATTGGTAAAGCCCACCAGGGGTAGAAAATGCAGTTTTTGGCTTTGCATCATCAGCTAGTCTGATCTGCTAGTAGCCAGCTGTTAGGTCAAATGTGCTTAGATACTTGGCTGAGGCCAAAGTGTCTATTAGCTCATCTGCCCTGGGGATTGGATGGGCATCAGTCCTAGTGACTGCATTGAGGCCTCTGTAGTCCACACAAAACCTCATCTCTCTCTTACCATCTTTGGTGTGAGGTTTAGGCACCAGGACCACTGGACTAGCCCAAGGGCTATCTGAAGGCTCAATGACACCCAGCTCCAACATTTTCTGGACTTCTGTCCTGATACAGTCCCTGACTTGGTCAGGTTGCCTGTAAATCTTACTTTTAACAGGCAGACTGTCCCCAGTGTCCACTTCATGAGTGCACCAGGTGGTCTGACTTGGAGTCAGAGAAAACATGTGTCTGAACTGATTGAGCACCTGTCTACAATCAGTTTGCTGCTGGGTAGTGAGGCTGCCTGCCAAGGCTACACCATCTACTGACCCATCATCAGGGTTCTGTGAGAGCAGGTCAGGGAGAGGGTCACTCTCCTCCTCCTGTCCCTCATCAGTTGCCATGAGCAAGCCCGTGTCAGCCCTGTCCACATATGGCTTCAGCCTGTTGACATGGAGCACCCTGTGGGGGCTCCTGGGAGTTCCCAGGTCTACGAGATAGGTAACCTCTCCCTTCTGTTCAACAATTGTATGGGGGCCACTCCACTTGTCTTGGAGGTCTGCTGGGGCCACTGGCTCCAACACCCACACCTTCTGTCCTGGCTGGTACACAGTCAGCACAACCTTTTGGTCATGCCAGGCATTCTGTAATTCCTGGCTAGCCTCAAGGTTTTTGGTTGCCTTTTCATATACTCAGCCATCCTGGAGCGGAGACCAAGTACATAGTCCACTATGTCCTGTTTAGGGGTTTGAGAGGTAACTCCCAACCTTCCTTCAACAGACACAATGGACCCCTTACAGGATGGCCAAACAAAAGTTCAAAAGGGCTGTAGCCAACCCCTTTGAGGCACCTCCCTGTATGCAAATAAAAGGCAGGGCAAGAGTATGTCCCATCTTCGCCTAAGCTTTTCTGGGAGCCCTTTAATCATGCCCTTCAAGGTTTTGTTGAACCTCTCAACTAAACCATTGCATTGTGGGTGATAGGGTGTGGTGAACTTATAAGTCACTCCACACTCCTCCACATTGCAGTCAAGTAACTGGGCATAACGTTTGCATCTCTGTCAGATACTACCTCCTTAGGAAAGCCCACTCTTGAGAAAATTCCCAGGAGGGCCCTTGCCACCACAGGTGCTGTAGTGGTCCTAAGGGGAATGGCCTCTGGGTACCTGGTGGCATGGTCCACCACCACCAGGATAAACCTGTGCCCAGATGCTGTTTGGGGATCCATGGGACCAACTATGTCAATCCCCACCCTCTCAATCAAATCAAATCAAATCATGGGACATTTGTAAAGCGCTCATATCACCCGAAGGTCTCATGGCGCTTACAGGCATCTCCAACTAACAACAGCTGATAGAGAAAAAACAAACAGGAGGGTCAGTTGTCAAAAGACCATGTTTTTAGTTCCCTACAAAAACGATGATGGTCAGCCAAGGTGCGGAGGTGTAGAGGCAATTTATTCCAAAGGGTGGGGGCTAAGAATGAAAAAGATCTTCCTCCATTACGAGTTGTACGGATTCTAATGGGGGCAAGAAGGTGTTGATTACTGGATCTGAGAGGCCGGCTTGGTTGATGCCAGCTCAACTTCTTTTTCCAATAGTAGGGGCTGCTACCATACATGTTTCTGTGTGCCAAACAGAGAATCTTAAAACGCGTTCTCTTTCTCACAGGTAACCAGTGGAGCCGTCTCAGGTTTGGGGCCGAAGGGGAACCTGACGGGAGATTTAGAACCAACCTGGCTGCAGTGTTTTGCAGGACCTGCAGCCTAGATAAAAGATCCTCATTTATAGCTGATAGCAAGGCATTTCTGTAGTCCATGCGATTGATAATCAATCCTTGGACCAACGGTTTCCTTGCTTCCATGGGAATCCAACTTAAAAACTTTACGCAGGTTGCTCATAGTACCAAAACAGGACCCGATTATATGGTTCACCTCGTTTTTCATCGATAGGTTATTATCGATTTGGACCCCTAAATTTCGGACCGATTGTTTAGGTATTGGACTAGGACCCAAAGTTGCCGGCCACCAATCATTAGTCCAGTGTTTTTGTGCGTTCCCGAAGAATACTATCTCGGTTTTATCGCTGTTTAGTTGTAGATGGTTTTTGTTCATGCACCTGTTAACGTGTATCATACAGTCCCTGAAACGGGCCTTGGTGTCTATGGGGTTCTGACCAAGGGTGACTAGAATTTGAGTGTCATCAGCATATGACATTACGTCAAAGCCGTACGATCTGATCACCCTGGCCAGCGGTGTTACGTAAAGATTAAAAAGTGTTGGGCTCAGGATAGAGCCCTGTGGTACTCCCATCGTGACTACTGATGTCGCCAACTTGGACAGTACTAACTCGGTCCATCAGATAGCTCTTGAACCATCCCAGGGCCTTTCCTCTGACACCAATGTCCCACAGCCGTTGTATTAGAATGCTGTGGGAGATGGTGTCAAAAGCCGCCAATAGGTCTAGTAGAATGAGGACAGAGGATTCGCCTCTGTCCAATGATAGTCTGATGTTGTCCGCTACCTCTACCAGCGCTGTCTCGGTGCTATGGGCGGCCCTGAAACCAGACTGTGAGGGGTCCAATAGATTGTTACTCTCCAAATGGTGAACAAGTTGTCTGTTGACCATGGATTCAAGTACTTTCCCAAAATATGGGAGCAATGAGATCGGACGGTAGTTGACCAGGAGATTAGGGTCTGCAGTAGGTTTCTTCAGGATGGGTCTAACTCTAGCGATTTTCCATATTTTGGGAACTGTTTCTTGGACTAATGAATAGTTGAATAAATCGATGACACTTTCAAGGACAATGGGGGCTATCGTTAATAGGAAACGTGGTGGAACAGGGTCAGCTGGTGAGCCAGATTTTATTTTCAACATGGCTTCTGTCACTTCCGTGGATTCAAATTGGGAGAATTCCTCCAGGACGGGGGACTGACATGTTTGTAAGACCGGGTTATTTTCCAAGTTTTTAGTTGGAGCTTCCTGAGGTGGGAAGGAGTTATGTATTACATTAATTTTATCTTCGAAAAACTTGGAGAGGGAATCAATCCAGTCCTGCGAAGGGGTAAACCCTGTCTTTAGTTGGGGGGACGTGAACTCCTTTAGGACCTTGTAGAGCTCCTTGTTAGAGTTTGCCGCCTTTTCTATGCGATTTAGTAGAAACGCTTTTTTTGCCTGTCTGATACTCTCCATGTAATTACGATGAATATATTTATACTTTCTGTGATCCATATGATCTTTACTCCTTCTCCACTTACGTTCAATCACTCTGCAGGAATGTTTTATTATTTTTAGCTGCTCCGTGAAGCAAGGAGCAGATCTAGATTTAATTTTCACCTTAGTAAACGGGGCAATCTTATCAAAGGTGCGAGTGATTTCATCTTCGAAAGTAGTTGCCATCCTGTCTACGTTTTCGGCCTGGTCTTTTAAAAGTGGCCTGAAAAAAGCTGAAAAAGAGCAGGCCGTGACCTTTCACCAGGACCTGCGCCAAATTAGTTCATTTTTATGCTCTATCTTTTCTAAAAAAACTGGAATCGAGAATTTTAAAAGATGGTGGTCTGACCACAGTAGTGAAAGGGAGGGTTCGACTATGACACCCGGAGAGTTGGTGAATAGTAAGTACAGGGTATGTCCAGCAGTGTGAGTAGGACCTGTCACCATCTGAACTAGCCCCAGAGAATCCATTTCAATGGTAAGCTGGTTGGTGTCTGAGTCAGTCAGGATTTCAGCATGGTAATTAAAATCCCCTATTAGAAAGAATTGGTCAGTGGCCAGTACATGTGGGGCTATCTGTTCACACAGCATGTGTGTGAAATCTTTCTTAGGGCCAGGGGGTCTATATACTAGAGCTCCTCTCCATGGGCCATGAAATGTACCATCGATTCTAAAAATACATAATTCTATCTGTTCGGTACTGATTGAGTCCAAAAAAGTAATTTTTATGCCTGGACCGGTGGCAATAAGTAGGCCCCCTCCTCTCTTTCCCTTTCTATCAACTCTAATTATCTCATATGTTGGTGGAAAGGCAATTGCCACGTCTGGGGAGGCATATTCATGTAGCCAGGATTCAGTTATGAAGCAGATATCAGGAGATTCTGCATCCAAAAGGTCCCATATTTCAACTACATGTTTTGGTATAGAGCGGGCATTCAGGTATATTCCTTTTAAAAACTTTGAAAGTTTTATATTATGGATATTGTGCGGAGCTTGTAAAGTGGTAGGGGACGCATGAGTAGTAGAACTTGCGTTTGACTGCCGGCATATGTAGTCAATGTCTCCTGGAATTACTGGTTGCTCCAAGTGGTCACGGTTAAGATTACTTGACTTGTGGCTGGAATATTGTTTTACATTCATTTTTCCTTCAATTAGTACACTCACCTAAAGAGCAGATGTAACCCTGGGGAGAGGCGAGGCAACCCCCACCACAGGTAGTGGTATCAGGGGGGCCTTTGTGGTGCCACCTGCCTTCCCACTGGCTTGGCAGGTTACAGAGGAGCGACAAAACTCCTTGGTGTCTTCAGACATGTGGGGCCAGTGAAAGTGAGGGACAATCCTGTCCCAAGTCTTGTTCTGGCCCAGGTGACCTGCTAAAGGAATATCATGGGCTAGTGTCAATAGGAACCTCCTGAACTTCAGAGGTATAACCAACCTCCTGGCTGTTCCAGGCTTGGGGTCTCTACTCTCTGAGTACAGGAGTCCATCATCCCAATACATCTTATGGGTGCCACTAGCATTCCCAGCAGCCTCAGCAGCAGCTTACTGTCTGAGGGGTTCAAGAGAGGGGCAGTTCAGCTGCTCCTGGCTCAGATCTGCCCTGGAAGGGCCCCCTGTCCCCAAGAACTCAACCTGATCAGGTTCAAGCTCCTCTGGGACAGTTCCTTCTTCAGGCCTGAGATCATCTTCCTCAAAAGACTGATCTGCTTCCTGAGCAAAGGGGGAAGGCACTGCCTTACCCCTACTGCTCCTCCTCTTGGGAGGCACCTGGTCCATTATTCCAGAATCCAGGGCCTGTTCAGCTTTTGACATTTTTGCCTGTGACCTAGTCACAGCAAAGACATGTGCAGGGACCCCTAGCATTTCTGCATGTTTCCTGAGCTCCACCTCTGCCCAAGCTGAGGTTTCAAGATCATTGCCAAGCAAGCATTTGACTGGTAGGTCTGCACTCACCACAACCTTCGTAAGGCCAGTTACCCCTCCCCAGGAGAAGTTAACAACTGCCAGAGAATGGTCTGTTCTGACATTGCTAGCATTGGTCACCTGGTACATTTCACCAAGTATAATCTGCCCAGGATCCACAAGATCTTTTGTCACCATGGTGACACTTGCTCCTGTGTCCCTGAATGCCAAAGCCTCTCTTCCATTAATTAAAGGCTGCTGTCTGTATTTGCCCAAATTATTGGGACTCACTAAGGGGGACATATCCATGCCCCCATCACAGACTAGGACAGCCTGAGGTGGCACTCTGACTAGGCCAGAGCCCATCTCAGTACCCAGGGTCAACCCTACTAAACCCTTATTCTGAGTGTTTCCACCACCATTTGTAGCTGGACTAGGGGGAACAGTTGCCTTAGGGGCAATGGTGGATGGATTAGAGTCTTTGGACTTGGTGCAATCACTTGTCCAGTGAGTCTTCTGCTTACAGATTTTGCACCATGGTTTCTTTTGGCCTTGTCCTTTGGTAGATTGGGATTCCCCACCAGATGCAGATTTTGGGGACCTTGAGAAGACTTCTGGTCTTTACCCTTTTCCCCACCCTTGTCAGAGTATTTGGAATCTTGCTTCTTCTGGTCACCACCTTGGTTCTGTATCTTCTGCTTCACCCTGGTTCTGAGCCACTTGTCTGCCTTCTTTCCCAATTCTTGGGGAGAGGTCAGATCAGAGTCAACCAGGTACTGATATAGCAACTGATTCTGACAGTTGTTAAGAATCTGCTCCCTCATGATTAAATTATACAATCCTTTGAAGTCACACACCTTACTGCCAAGTAACCAGCCTTCCAGAGCCTTAGTAGCACAATCTACAAAGTCCACCCAGTCCTGTGTCTGTGCCTTTTGGGTATCTCTGAACTTTAACCTATATTGCTCAGTGGTTAGGCCAAACCCAACTAACAGGGCACTCTTCAGGACTTGGTAATCATCAGCATCCTCTTCTCTTACAGTGAGGAGCCTGTCTCTACCTTTGTCTGCAAAGGAGAGCCACACGATTGCTGCCCACTGCTCCTGGGGGACCCTCTGAACTTTACAGGCTCTTTCCAGTGCAGTAATCCATTTGTGGATGTCATTCCCACTCTGGTAGGGAGGGACAATCTTGCTCAGGTTTCTATGGTCATAAGACCTTTCCCTACCACTAGGGAAGTTGCTGCCACCATGGGACTCTAGTCTCAACTTTCTTCTTTGTCTATGAAGCTCTAGGGACTCCCTGTCTATAGCCAACTGCTCTCTTCTGATCCTAAGCTGAGCTTCTCCATACTTGAGCAGTCTCTCTTTCCTTTCATGAGAGGATTCCCTCCTATGAGAGGAAACAGAGGTCCCTACTGAGGTTTAAGAATGGTTAGACTCCTGAGAAGGAGATCTTGACCTTCTAGGCACACTCTCAACTCTTCCTGGTGGGACAAAGGGGAGGTCATTCTGGTCCTCCTCCTCATCTTCAGGAGGAGCTGGATTTTCCAGGGCAAGATCATTGTCATCTTCTTGGCCAGTTTCAGAGGTCAGGTCCTGGGTTTCTTCACCCCTGGTCCCTTCCTCATTTTCTGCCCCACCCTCTCTGCTTACCCCTTCAGACCCTGGGGGTCTTCTGAGATCATCCAACAGAAGCACCTCTATGAGGCGTTGGGTGTTGGCACTTTTGCCTGTCTTCAGCTTCCTACTACTGCACAATGCTCTCAATTCCAAGAATGGGAGGTTGTCATACTTTGGATGGTAGAAGCCCATGGGCTTCTGGCAGGGACCCACTGGTTCCTGGCATTGAAGACATCACTAGTGAGGTGTGGTGTATGCACTACCTACTCTAGGTGTGGCCTACTAAACTCTCTTGAGTTGTAGAAAGGGTGTGCAAAGCCCTTGACACACAACTCTAAGTTTAGTAGAACTTACTGTATTTCTAAGCTTGAATTTATATGTACCTGAGGTACCTTTAGTGGTTTTCAGTTAGTCACACACTTGAGATTATCTGGTAAAACAAGGCAAGCTTGAATCCAACCGCTGCACACCAATGTGAGAAGTTGGCCTGGCATATGCTGTCCACTAGTTATAGTGGGCACCTTGCACCAAAACGACCAAACGACCTTTATTGATGCTAGGTTTACAGACAACCTTTTGTGAAAGCTATCCTAGTGGTAGCCAATGTTCCCTCTAATTTTTTTCCTCTGTGTGCGGCAGTGTAGGGTCTCTGTGCGCTGCAGCCATGGCTATGTGCGCCAGGAACCAGACCGCGGGTGTGTGCAGCGCCAAATATCCCTCCAAACCTTTGCTTCAAAAAATGAAAAGACGCTGCATTTCCACACATATTAGTCAGTTATTTGGAGTGAGAAGGATAGCGGAGGGATAGAAGGGGAAGAAAGGTTTGCATTCATATAGCACCTGTTACCCCTGATGGGTGTTGAAGCGCTTTTCTGGCGAGTAGCACGCTACTCCCGAACCCATAAAGTATTAGTGTTGAAAATTAGTATAGTGAAATATGAAGTAATTCGAGTGGTGGATATGTTATTCAGTTATTTGGATAGCGAAGGGTAGGTGGCGGGATAGAAGAGGGAAAGAGGTTTGTATTTATATAGCGCTTGCTACCCCTGATGGGGTTTTGAAGCGCTTTTTTGGCGAGTAGCACGCTACTCTGAAACCCATAAGGATTGGTGTTGAATTAGTATAGTGAAATAAGAAAGTAATTTGAGTGGTGGCTATGTTAGTCAGTTATTTGGATTGATCAATCTATTATATTTAATAACTGCTGAGTGGGGTACAGTGATGAGGTCTGTGCTGAAAATTCTGCTTCACAGAGCCGGCGCTGTGGTCAAGCAGTCTGTCCCTTCCCTTCTTTGTATGCTTTGGGGTTAGGCATTTACCTTGCATGGATGGAGTGTGTGCTTCTTGTTCACTTATTTATGGATCCTTTTTGGCTTTAGTAAGTGTGGCATGTAGAGGGGGCATCACTCACTTTCTGTAATAACGTCCATCCCCGCCTTTGTTGCCCAGTTGTTGCAATAAGACCGCAATAGCAAACTGGCCATGAAGCCAGTCACTGCTGCAGCTGAACATAGTATAGGCCTGATGCTTCCCCAATTACCGCACAATTCTTTATTTTTTTATTTTTGTAAATTTTTATTTCAGGTTTTCACAATATTTGCCACTTCTGTCTGCAAAGCCCATTTAGAACTTAGTGGCTGTGAAGTGTCCAAGATGGGAGACAAGTTGACCTTTCTTAAAATGCCCTGTATCACCAATCTAAGCCTTCCAACCAATATCCTGCCCATATATTTCACAATTCCATGACTTCATCCACCTTTAAGTTGCTGTATCTATCTGTGGTGTCCACCAAGCTCTGTGAAGCAGAATTTTTTGCCCACCTTTAGAAATGGTGATGGCAAGGACAGCATTGTGAATTTGTGCTCTATTCATGTAAAGTGATACAAGATACATGATGCTGTGTCTTATATTCTTATACAGGTTTGCCTTGCATCCATAATTCAACAGGAGATTCTTTAAGTGAATTGATCTAAAACCCCTCCTGCAGGTCAGTGGTGTCCACCTCATGTGCACTGCTTTAACTGTGGTCCCTTTGAGACTTTATTACGTGATTCCACTCACTTTTTCTCCCTCTTTACCTCCTATGTGGTGCTTGCTTTTGCCCTTTCTTACAGACTGCCATTACAAACTAGGATTATTCAGAAAACCCTTCATGGCCAGAGGCATGCCCCATGCCAGCATCATTAACTTCATACATTTGGGCCAAGTGCACAGCTACGGGGCTGATTGTGGGCCTTTGAGTAAGTATTCATGTTAATTGCAGCCCGTGTGCACTGTAATTCACAAGAATACTATCTTAAAGGGTCACAAACAGCCCCGCAGCTGTGCACAATTAAGAAAGAAAAGCAGTCTCAAACACGGCGTGTGCTAAAGCACACGCCGTGTTTGAGACACTGTTTTTAGGTCTCGCCTACACAGCGCGCATGCACTGCTTAGGAGGGCTTTGAGCCGTCGCTCTGCTCATTTTCAAGCACACACTCGTGCTTGTGGCGGCATCCAGCTTGCGGGAGCGAGCATGGGCACTCCACAAGCACGAGTGAAGTGTTTGAAAATGAGCAGACTGCTCTCCCAAGCACGCACACGCGCCTCTCCTCGCCCACACGTCCCGGCCACTCACTCGCTCCGCCCTCTCCGTCTCCTTTTTGCTTGCGCTCTTGTTTTAGCAAGGCACGGACGTTCCTTGCTCAGGAGACACCATGGTCCAGTTTGAAACAGTTTTCAATTGCAGTGCGCTACCGATTAGACGTACAATATCACTGTTGCCTCGTCAAGCACTATATAAATACATTTATGCAAACACGTTTTGTGCATTGGGTCCTTTAACCCAAACCCTCCCCATACACGCCAATCTAATGCATAGATCATATGTGCGGGGTATTTAAGGGCAGCACATATATTTACTTTTTAATGTGAATGTGCACCCTACGGTGGCATCAGTCATTGCAAATAGGTGCCAATGACAGACTTCAAACCCCATTAAAGGAAGTTATTCCATTCTGGCCGATTGATTGCACATCGTGCTGTCTCACATGGGCATTATTGCTTGTAGCATACTTATCGTAGCATTTTACTCTTTAGCAACTGTCGCCAAGATCCCAACACTACACGCAGTCTTTACTTTTTGGCACTTCGCAGATTTACTGGAAAGCTAAGCTCACTCGTATTTCAGTGGCCCAAAGGCACCTATTGTGGTATTGTACCAAGCTGGTGTTTTGTGAGCCCTTATTTTAGTGATAAATTACAATTACTGTGCTGCTTTCAGATCCCTAGTTCCTTGCTATCAGATGCTAGGAATGAGGTGCGAGTGACTTGGTTTTTGGTGTACGCATCATAGGCAGCATCTGAAGCAGTTCCATTTATGCCTTGTTGAAGTCATAGAAAATTATAGGTGTGGCCTGTTATTTTAATGACAGCACCTTCATGGGGAAGGGAAAACAATCGGCGAATCCTACTTTGTTTTCTTTATGCACGTTTCTTCTCTCGTGTCTTTCAGGCCTTTTGTTGCTATATTCCTCTGATCAGGTGAAAGGGTAGACTAATTATATATTATATAATTATATTAGCTAATTACTGGCTCAGGATCTAAAATGGCAGTTCTGGCAGTGTTATTAAAGTAGGTGCCACAGAAAATTTTGGCTACTCATCAATCTGACCATTTCAGCCGTTTGTATTTGTATTCTCAGTTCCCAGACACATTCCTATTACTGTAAAGGGCTTAGTTAACTCGACTTTAGGCTGTCATTTAGTGGCCTATAAACTTCCACTGAGTCTGTAAATGTTCCAATTTTAATTGTCCACCTTGCTTAGTCAAATGTAGTTTGAACTTGTGCAATTTATGTAGTTTGAATTGTGCATTTTTATGGTTACTTGAAGATTATCTGATACTTTTCAAGCTTGAATAGATGACCAATCATGCTAGATGGAACTACCATTTTACAATGTCACTTTAACACTAACAGCAAATATACAGAAGCAATGGGAAAAATGCCATCTAGGTAGGCTCCAAAGCTGCTGGCAAAATGAATAGCCAGTATTTAAAGTTAATATGAATGATAAAACGCACACTTAAAACAAGCTTTCTCTGTAGAGAAAGGAACTGTTTTTAGGTAAATGCGAACATTGTGTGCAGTCCACCAAATTGAAAGCAGCCAGTGGTTACTGTGGCTTGGTCCATTTCCCCGTTTTTTTGCTAGATCAATGGGTGAAGCCCGCTGACCCTGTTTTTGGAAAAACTGTCGTATTGTATCGGCAGATATTAAAGGCCATATCTAAACTTTACTTAGTGGAGGGCCTGTGAGAGTCACTCGTGTATCTCAAGCTGAGAAGTTGGACTCGTCTGAGTGAATACAAAAACTGAACAACCATTATATGTTTGGAATAGGACCACAGTGAAAAGTGATTGCACAGACAACGAAAATGTATCATATATTGGTTTCGATCTTCAATAATTCAAATACGTTTGTACAGAGGTTCCCAAAGTGAACAAACTACAGTGTGTGACCAGTGACAAATAATATTGAGCACCACAAGTGAAACTGTTTATAGAAAAGACAGTGTATTGAAATAGCAGTCACAATTAATGGCTGGGGCAGAGGAAAATACAATGCATAGTGTACCCTACTTATGGCTAGACATTCTCTTTAACGTCCAAGAATATTCTAAACCATTGAAGTTTCAACCCCGGTGCATGGCTATTCCTCAGGACCAGGTATGGCAGCACCCACGTTTTTTTGCGAAAATAAAGTACGTTCTGCAGTGCTTAGCAATGATGTAGATAACTAACGAAAAAATAATGCATAATCTGTTTGAATTCACGAGGTGGTTCTGCTCCGTGCCGCATCTGACTTGAACAGCGTTGGATTGCAGTGTTGATTATATCTTGGACCAGCCCATAGAAGTTTAGTCGTGTTGGCTGTGAACTCAAAATGCAAGCTAGTTGTATTGATATTGCCAGTGATTATTTTTGTCTGGTCTTTGTCCACTTTCTGTCTCGCCTGAGTATTTTTTCCTCCCAAACAGCATACATAGTTTACATACACAAAGGGGTTGTTAATCAGCGGGCTTCATCCATTGCTCTACCGACCACAGCATGCAACAGTGGGTCAGCCCATTTTGCCCATTGGGTTCCTTCACTTTGACTGCACAAAGCCTGTGCGCATTCATTTTTGCTGAAAGTTTCTCTTCAGTTGTTCAGCTGGTTCAAGAGTGCGTTTTAGTTTTAATAATAACTTTTAAGTACCGGCAATTTATTTTTGCCTGCGCCCCTTTACTTTTTAAAGCTTTTTATAAAGTGTTAAGTGACATGGTAACTGCCTGTGATTTGATTGATTAGTTTTGTGGTTTTTTCCTTGACTCAAATAATAAAATGCTGTTTAAAAAATCTTAGTAACAGCGGCATCAGGGGATGTTTTATAAGTATACATTTGTGTACAAACCCAAGACAGCCATGTTAGGTGGTGAAAGCATATTGTCTTTTTTACTTTTTAAATGTGTGGCATATGCTTGGAATAAAAAAATGCACAGCTTGCCAAGGCCAGATCTTTTGACTTTGGCATTGTTTGTTTCTATTAAGAGCATTGGCCCAGTTAGAGTGCAATTGGTAAGTCAGCCACTTGTCTTCTGGGCGCCCCTCCCCTCATGTTAAGTTTGCAACCCTTTCGTTTCCTCTTACCAAACTTCCAAACACCTCTGGCAAAACACATAAGGTCCCAGAGGCGAGACCTATTGGCTATGCTAATGCTTGTTCTTTTCTTAACAGTGCACAGCTGCGGGGCTGATTGTGGGCTTTTGAGTTAGTATTCATATTAATTGCAGCCCTTGTGCGATGGAGTTCACAAGAATACTATCTCAAAGGGTCACAAACAGCCCCGCAGCTGTGCACAATTAAGAAAAGAAAGCAGAGTCTCAAACACAGCGTGTGCTAAAGCGCACGTCGTGTTTGAGACACTGTTTTTCTTTTCTTAACCGTGCACAGCTGTGGGGCTGAGTGTGGGCCTTTGAGTTAGTATTCATGTTAATTGCAGCGCACGGGCTGCAATTAACATGAATACTAACTCAAAGGCCCACAATCAGCCCCGCAGCTGTGCCCTCCCAAAACCCAGAGCCACAGCCAGAGTTTTTCGCGCCGCTCGCGTTTTAAAAGCGGACGCGCGAACGGTCTCGCAGGATGTGCGCGCTAAATAAAGTACACTGCGCGCTTGGGGTGACTTCTGTGCGCGGGCGCGCACGCGCGCAGGCTATTGGGAACAGTGGTGGTAGCTATGGAGAGCAGCCTTCAGGCTAAGTCTTGAAGGAGTGTTAAATTGTTGTTTTACCAGTTATAATCTTGTGAATGACCAAATGAAAGGAGAACCACACCAGGTATATATATAAAATATATGTATTTATTACTAAACACTACGCAATAGTCTCTTTATGAGGCTAGAGGTCAAAGTACACAAGTTACAAGTCAAATAGCACAGTAAAGTAGCACAATATACGATTAGCCTTAGGGTCGTACCAAACCATATATTAAGAAAGTGGTATAAGAACCACAACTTAAGTAGACACAAGGCCTAGAGCCTGTAGAATCGCTGGGACCCCAAAGAACCACCCAAGGTAGTGACACAGGGGACCCATGGGGGCTGTGTGCAGTGTGTGAACACAGCCGCGAGCTCCGTTAAAGTCTATGGGAAAGTCACGGTAAGAGTTTTAGAGTTTAAGGACACTTAGAAATGGACTAGGACCAAACCCTCTTGGACTTAGACAGTTCTAGGGTTAACACCCATGGGAGCACCGGAGTACTCGAGTTACCTCACCCAGGGAAGCCGGGTGCATAGGTGTCGAATGGTGTCGGGTCGCAGCGTCGATTTCAATGGCAGCCTGCAACGAAGTGCTGCTGCCGGGAAGATGCGAAGTGTCCGAAGAGATCCAAGCCTGGATCGGAGATGAGAAGAACCTGAAAGCAGAGGTGACAGAGTCTGGGTCACTTGTCAGTGACCAGGGGCACGATAGTTGAATGCCCACCGATGTCGGGTGCTTCAGGTGAAAGAGGTGAAGCTTGACTCTTCAGCCACGAGGACCAGGAGGCGTCGACGATAACCAGGAGCTGGATTCGAGCTGTCCCACAAAGGATGCCGAGTGCTGCAGCATTGGTGTCCGTATTGAATACAACAAGCCTTGGCAACAGCAACCCACGCAGAAAGGAGAAAGATGCTTCGGTGCAGACCAGCAAGGTCTGAGGGACTCACCAGTCAGTAGGGAGTTAGGGCACGTCTGGAGCAACCAGAAACACCCTAAGAAAATCAGAGTTGCCTTCACAGGGACCCACCAGTCGATGGACCAGGGATTGCAAAGGAGCCTCGAGTTGAAATGCAAGAAGCGGGCCCACGGAACACTGGTGGAGTGTAGGCTCACAATCTTCGGTGCAAAGGGTTCTCGGGGCCTGGGCTACAAGTAACCCAAAGCAGGACTTCAAGAGTTGTCGAGAAGTTGATGCACTAGCAAATGTGCACGGTGTCCAGGTGTTCCGGTTCCAAGTCACTCGTGAGGGCTGCGGGTCTCAGCTTTGCTGGGGACTCGGGTCGGCCTCTGAGAAGTCTGGAAATCCTCTTCCTGGGCTGCAAGTACTTCAGAGTCCGGCAGGAGCTTTGGAGATGCAGACTGGCAAATGCTTTGTTGGTGCCTGCCAAGCAGGGAGTCACTCCTTGACCCCAAGGAAATTTCTTCAATCCTCTAGTCTTTAGTAGAGGCGTCTAAGTTCCAGGATTCAGTTGCAGAGTTTCGGTCCAGGGATATCTAAAGTCCTGTTGCCAGGGGTTCCTTACTTATACCTAAGAATGGGGTTGGACTAACTCTGGGGACCCACCTATGGGAGGGTTTGGAAAGAGGGGTGGCTACACCCATTTCCTTTGTCCAGTTTCACACCAGAGCATGGGCTGGCAGCCCCTGCAACCGGTTTGAACTGGGGTATGCACGAGGACACCAAATGTGCCCCCAGTGCAGGACTTCAAAGCACTCTTGGAGTGCACCCACCCAGCCCTAATCCACTAAGGCCTGTCTGGGAGGTGGTAACACCTCCCTGTGACAGGAAACCTATTGTCCAGGCCTCCCCTGCCGGAATTTCGGTCAGCAGCAGGAGGCCAGACTCGTGTCTGTGGCTGCAGCATCCATTTTGTGATGCCAGGGCTCTGGTTAGCTGGTACTGGGTATACCGGTGCTGTCATGTCTTTCCCTCTAGAAGGGCTGGATCATACTTCCACACCAGTTACTGGTGTGGGGGTATGATTCCAAGGTGTTTGACACCAAACACAACATGTTTCCGTGCAGCCATCCCAAAGTTAGCATTTACCGCGAGGATATAATGCACTTAAGAGTGTATAGTCAGGCTACACCACAGACAACCCCGGAGAGGAGATTCCGAAGGCTGCAGAGGGGCTCTGCTCGTGCATGGTCACCCTCTCACATAAAACCAAGCACCCTGCCTTCAGGATTGATAAGGCCTGCCATAGGGGTGACTGTTTCTATGTGCAGTGATAGGTGAGATATAGTGAACCTATATCTCTGTAAGGGGTGCATGCACCACCTTGCTCAGGCTTCAGTAGCAGTCCTGTGGTGTCATTTTAGATGGCCTTCCAGGGGTGGCACAATACATGCTTCAGCCCCTGGTAGGCCTCTGGGGTACCTATGCCCTGGGTATATAGTATACCATATACTAGGGACTTATAAGGGCACCCCAGAATCCAATCTGAAGTGTACTTAAGGTACATGGAATCAATTTAGAGAGGAAGCAGCTAGGCTGGGGTCCTGGATAGCAGGGCCCCAGCCAGACTAAAGTCGAAAAACAGTGTGACATCAGCAAAAAAGTGGGGGTAACCATAAGAGGCAGATCCTACTCTCCTACACTATTTAGTATGGGCCACATACTGTGGTTTGATGAGGTCGATTGACACAAATCTTTTCTCCTTTTTTCCAGCAAGGGGCGGCAGAAGTACTGTTCTTGTTCCGTGGACAGCTAGGACAGGTACTGGTTGTCTGTAAGAAGGTCCAAATTCCTTCTTGTCTGCAATCTTCTCTCTGACTAGATCCCCAACTTTTGGGATCCAGACATGCCTTGCTGGGACTGCCGGTTTTTCCCCAGTGGTGGTTGGCTTCAGTAACACGTTGCTTTATTTCGATCTTAGTTCATTTAGATCCTGTAAAACAGCCAAACGATCTTTGATATCAAAGGGTTTATTTTCCACCACTGTGCCTTTACATTCGAGATCAGGAACCCACATTCTTGTCCCAAATAGGACCTCATATGGAGTGACCCCCCCTAAAGAACTTCTTGGCAAATTATTTAATGAGCGTTGGACCCCATAAAGATGTTTGACCCACCCATCACCCGAACCTAATACTCTAGCTGTTATAGACTGCTTTATGTCCCGGTTTTCCTTTCCACAACAGAATTTCCCTCAGGGTGAAACGGAGAGGAGTACCGCAATGCTACGCCCAAACTGGCCATGGCTTCTTTGTAAGCCCGAGAGCTAAACGCAGGGCCCTGGTCAGAATGTAGTGTGCCAATTGCGTATGTGCCGATAAAGACTCGCAAATCTTTTATAACAGTTCGAGCGTCAGCCGAGCGCTGAGGCCATATCCATAGGAACCTTGACTTAGTATGGGATTGCATTTGTCCATAAGGACGCCTGCGCATAGATAGTCTAATGCTGTCTAACAATGGTGTCTGTACTGGGCAGGCTACTTCGTAGCATGGTGTCTGGTGGCGTTCTGCATCACGCTGTTTATTGCAGTCTATGCAGTCATTGATGAAGATGTGAATCTGTGTATTCATTCCAGGCCACCAATACATCTCTTTTAACCCCTTTACTGCGGCGTAGAATCCGCCGCGGTGCGGACAATTCCGAGCGCGGGCGGGGCCGCGTCGGCCAACGGACGTGCGCACCACAACGGAGGTAGTGCTTGCGACGGCCGTTGTCCGACGCACGCACGCAAGCGGTTAATGTTAATATTGTTTTAGAGATCCCTTGATGTGACAGACCCTCCCCGAGATGTGCTTCATAAATCAAAGCTGCTCTACGTTCCATGTTTGGTATTACCCTATCCCCCACTCCAGGGATTCGAGCAAAAGGAACATTGTTTACATCAATTACATAAGAGTACTTGAGTGGAAATTTCTTTGGTAACGCTGCACCACTGCCTTTGCTTGAAGCATTGACAGCCAACAATATCTCACTGTCTATTCTCGTTTTTGAACAAGTGATCGCAGCTACGGAAGACGTCTGAGCAGCCCCCTTTGCGGCTTCGTCAGCCAATGAATTCCCTGCAACGTGAACGCCATCACGTTGATGACTCAGCGTGTGTATTACGTGAGCCTTTGGTAGTTCGTTTCTCAACTGAACTACTTGATCCCAAAGCGTTTTATGCTTTATTGTGCCACCTTTTGCATCTTTGAACCCGTTTACAAACCAATTCTGTATATATTCATTATACGAATGCACGTAGTAGAAAGAATCGCACACTATTAGTGTGGGGAATTTGCGATCTGTACTTTCAAGTGCCAGTTTGAATGCTTGTAGTTCAGCTCGCTGAGCTGTGCAATCTCCTACAGATTGAGTTTTAGTGACCATTGGTCTGAAGTTACCATCGCGCATGCAACCTTTAACGATTGCGCACGCTGCACTGTAAGCTTGCTTACTCCCTGTAGCGAGTTGTGCGGATCCGTCAGTGTAAATTATAAATTCATACTGATCGAGAGGCAGAATTTCAGTGGGCAGAGGACATTCATGTTCATATTGCAGGAACGCTTGTGTTTGAAAATCAGGATCAAAAACATATTCAACATCTGTTGCAGCAAGATAATTAACCCATTGTATCCATCTAGGATGTAAAGCTTTTGCATTTGGAATGCTCGCTTTGTAACCGCCTCTAAGGCCGGTACTGGAGTTACGACAATAATGCATTTCCCTTGGGCTAGAGCTCTTTCTTTTGCTACAGCGGTTTGAACTGCTGTCAGTATTTTTTCTGTTGAAGTGAAGCGCATTTCTGCTTGTGTATTCAAATGTGATTTGTATGCTATTGGTACTTTTTCACCCTCATTAAATGTTAAGTAGGTGAATCCGCATTGACCCGAAATTATTCGGATCACTAAATTGCGTTGACTTACGCGTGTTTGTAAGTGATTTGTTGCTAACATGTTAGCTTGGAGTGAACGCAAGATTTCTGTGTGTTCTTGTGTCCAATGTTTGATTGAAAAATCAGGTTTGATTAATTCGTAGAGAGGGTTAACCCTTTCTGCGTAATTTAGAATGTAAGTTCTTCCACAATTTAGGAAACCCAAGATGGATTGTAAATTTTTCAGCGTTTTGGAGGTTGGAGCAGTGCACACTTTTCTAAAAGTTAGCTGCCAGGCTCTTGCCTTCACTTGAAAGCTCATATCCTAGGAAAAGGACATTGAGATTGGCAATTCTGGATTTTTTAAAGTTTAATTTATAGCCCTCAGAGGCGAAGCCCAATATAATGGTACTCACCCTGTTCAAGTGCCTATCTAGTTCATCGTCTGTCAGATAGATGTCATCGACATATGACAATGCCTCATTATCATAAATTTGTAGTAACTCTGTTACCCTTGCTGAGAATAACTCCGGGCTGTTCTTAAACCCTTGTGGGAGTCTACAAAATTGACGCTGGGTCCTCATTATTGAGAAAGCTGTTAAGTACCTGCTTTCAGGTGCTATGTTTTGACAAAAGAAACCATTTGAAATGTCCAATGTGGTTTTATATTTTTTACGCACAATATTATTCATTAATGCTGTACTGTGTGCATTTTGCACTGCAAATGTTTTTGAACAAGTGTTCAAGTGTCTGTAATCTAAAACTAGATGATATGTATTGTCTGGTTTGGATACAGGAAACAAAGGGTTGTTCATTGAGGAGGTGCATGTTTCAATCACCCCTTGGTATTCAAGTTGATCTAAGATCTCCCTGACCTGTTTTTTAGCTTCTTGCTTTATTGGGTACTGTCTTTGTGCAGTAGGTTCATTTTTTAGATGTATTTTGTGGTGAGGTGAGTCCTCATCCCATCCTACATGATTTTTGTATAATGCTGGGGCCTGGGCAACTGCCCATTTCCTGGCATAAGTATATTTTAGGTGAATTGGAATATGGTTGGAGAAGGCAGGCATAATATTGTCCTCACCATGTGGGCACTCCCAGACAAATTGTGATGGCCAGTCTTTTTCTGCTAGAAGTATATCATAACCCCTTTAAAGTTTCTCCCAAAAGAGTATTTTCACTTTTCTTGGTATGTCTCCCTCCATTCGGAGTGTTATTTCATATAACTTTTGTGGAGTACTAACCCTGGTGTCTACAGGCTCTACTGTGATGTACTCATTCAAGTCCACTGTCTCCAGAAGTTCCTTCAGGTTCTGGCGAGCTATTGTGACTTCTGCAGCACTGTCCAGCATTGTCTGAGCCCATTCTCCGTTCTTGAGCTGTGTTCTCAGTATTCTCGGCATGTCTGATCTTCAGACCTGCTACCTTCTTTTTGTGAATTGAGATTTTGATTTATTTTTCTGAACGTGTTTATCGTCTTTGGATTTCACGCGTTCTTCTCTGTGTTCTGACCGCCCTCTTCTTTCTGATGCCTGTGACGATATCTGAAAGGTACGAGAGGAACGTGTATCAGTATCTTGATACCTGTCAGGTTTTCTTAAATTATCCTTATTCCTGAGGTTATACCTCCTTTCAGAGGGCTCCTTTTGAGGAGACCTACCTCGGGATTGAGAACGTCTCTCTTTTGAATTTTGTTTATTAGTTTCCCACTTCTTTTTAGAAGATGTAGGATTTTGTTTAATAGAGTCCTTCTCAGGACTTTCAAATTGTTTTGGCTTCAAAGGTTTTCCACCCAAACTATCTCTGCCTAATTCTGCATAAGATTGTTCTATTATTCTGGGTAGTTCATGTTGATGTTCTGTAACATCAAATTCCCTTAAGCGTTAGCGGATGGCCACTGATGCTGCCTCTCCTTTAATATTAGATAATATTATTGTTGAGACCTGGTCGAAGTTTTTCAGTAATTTCATACCTAAATTCAGAGCAGGTTCTGCCCCGTATTCGTTTTGAATTTGTTTCAGGACATCTGGTATTACTGCAATTGACGGAACACCATGTGTTTTAGTATAGATGGCAGCAAAGACTGCGCCCCAAGTGGTGCAATCTTCCAGTTGTGGTGTGATCCTTATTGGTAAACAGATTGTTAGGATTCTGTGTTTCTCATAAGGGCTAGTATTCGGAAATACTGCTTCGATTTGAGTAATTTTTTGAGCTATCCAGAATGGAATTTGCTCACGTTTTGTGGGCATTTTACCCATGACTGCGTATAAAGAATGTGGAGTAATTTTTAGTGTATTCCCCTGATGAGGGGTTTGATTTGGAATGGTCAATGTTGGTTGGACTGTGAAAGTCTGCATGACATATTGGACTAATTGTCTGTAAATTTTTATTAACTCTGAAAGTTGAGTAAGTAATTCCTCGTCTGACATTATATCGAGGTCAGGATGAGGAGTGTAGCCGGCTAGAATCGGCCATGTTGCTCCTGGTCTACCTAGTGGACCGAGCCTGGTAATGTTTCTGTGATGTTTTAGGGCGCCTTTAAACCAGAGCTGATGCTCCTGGTATGTGAGTGGAATTTCAATATCCTCAAAAGGAATATATTCCTCTGGTGGTTCATCTTCTTTGTAGAAGTGAAACAGTCTTGTTACTGGATTTGATTCTGGGAATACTATCCATGAATAGAATACCTCTGTCTGAAATGATTCGTGTGCCTCTATCACGAAAACTGCTCTACCCCCTCTTGGTGGTAGGTCGTGTTTTATAAGTTTTAGAGTGATGGCTCTTCTTAAGTTTGGAGCGATGTCTATAACACCCTCCTCGGTTTCATTTAAACCTGTAAAGTTAAAAGCTGTTACGACTGGTTGAGCCGCAGCTACACCGTTCCCGGTGTCATCGTCACTGTGTATGGACATTTGTTTTTTGAAAAATGTAGTACAAGTTTCAAGGAAACAAAAGATAAGGTGCACAATATTTTGGAACACTGTATCCTTCAACGTTGATTAAACCAAAATAGCTAATCTATAGTTTTTTTTGTCCTATTTAGCTTTGGCGGATATTTAACCCTACCCACTCCAGACGTCTTATGGAGTATGTGAGTAGGGGTCTCGGAGAGAAAAGCACGACTGAGTTACTCAGTATCTAGCGTTAAATTAGTGCCTTACCAAACCGTTGGGCGCCATGTAGTGTAGTTCCTATTTCCCTAATAGGCTCTGCGCATTGGAATAATATACCTTATAGGTTATCATAGGACTGAGGTCGGTATGTCCCTATCGAGCATATTAAACTTAATTACTTTTGTGCCAGCTAACTCAGAGGCCACTAGAAACTCCTTGTAAAGAAGAAGGGAGTAGTTTCTGGCAACCGCATAAACATGACAACTTTGTTTCCCTTTTAGAATCGGAATACTTCTCAGAATCGTGGAAACAATAGATAACAGTTTCACTCAGCTAATCGTGCATGCTTAGTTTCTTCAGAGTTACACAGAAAGAATAGACGGACATTTCAATAAAAAGGTTTTATTGAACAGTCTTGTTTCTCGTGTAAGAGATATGAGCTGTTATGATCACAAGACAGTATGCAAGATATATAATGTACAGCATAAGCAGTAGAAATAAATAATACTGCGCTAGCATTATCTTTTAGCATATATTCACGTACATAAATAACATGAGCTAAAAATGCGAGTACTACTAATACGATGCTTCTCTAAGCTAGTTCTACCCCAATGTACCTAACCTAGCCTGGGTGTAGGGCAAGGTAAGAAATAGGTGAAGTATTCTCTAGTATGGTATACTAAGAGTATGTTAAGTCTAGTATGCCAAGAGTCCCTCTAGGTTCTAGTCAGCTCCATACCTTGAGAATGAGAGAGGTGGGAATCTCCTGCCGGATCTCAAACTCTAACACCCCGCGAAGGGAGTCAGAACACTGGAAGCTGGATTCTTCTGCGAGCAGAAATGACAGCGTCTTCTCAGTGCGTCAGGCCGGGATATGGGCTCCTCTAAAGTCGAGGTCTCCTCTAACTTGCTTGGGCAAGGGAAGGTATATTTATACCTGGTAGGTGCCTTGGAATGTTAGCATTGATGTGAAGTCGGACAGAGGAAGACGTCAGGAATGAACCCTTAAGGTATAGCGGTTCATGCATAATAGATGAGTTCTTGGAGAAATCAATAATCCTGTGCTAGGGGAACTCCCAAGAGCTTAAGGGTCTGGTTTCTAAGAACTCGTTGTGACGTTAGGGTGGACGGATGTCGGTGACCATGCCTGTATTTGGAGTGCATGGCTAATGCCTAAATAAGGACTGGGATTCTATGCCTATATAAGGGCAATGCGAATTGTGCCTATATAAGGACATGTTTCAGGAAAACCTATATACGGACACCTAAAGCGGAATACAACAGTTTCTGAGATGTGGTGAGACTGCGGTGCGAGGCCCTGCTGCGTCGTTGTCAAGGATCCCATCGACGGGGCTTGTGATGGGAAGTCCTGGCATTGGGGATGCGATGTGTAGCTGGAGTTGCGTTGGTTCCAAAGCACTGTGAGGCTGTGATGCAGAGTCCGGCATCGTTGTTGAGGCTGTCGTCGATGAGAGATGCTAGGACCTGGGCTGGAGATGTGCCGCCTTCGATGATGTGTCAGTTCTGAGAACTGCGAGGGCGATGCAGGCCTTCTGTGCCGGGTCCAATCCATGCCACAGCAGCAATGCATAAGTTCTGCTGGAGAATGCACTGCTCAGCTGAGGAGATACATTGGTTCAGCTCGGGGATGCACAGCTCAGTAGAGCTGACGCTTTGGTTCAGATGGTAAGCACCTTAGGCCCACTTTCAAGCATCCAGGACTGGGGTGGACCACTTGACACACAGACGGCAGAGCCCAAGTGCAGATTCAAGGTTGTTGGCAGCCTGTTATGTCCCTGACGCTTCAGATCAGAAGGCCAGCCAACTAGACCTTGGAACCACTCTGGGTTCTAGGCTCAAGAGGTGCAGGTCCAGTCCTTGTCATCCAGGTAAGAAGGCAGCAGGCAGCGGGTCAGCACAGCAAAGTGGAATCTAGCAGAGTAGCAGTCCAGCAGAGTGGAAGTCCTTTCAGCAGCACAGCAGTCCTTCTTCCTGGCAGAGTATCCACAGGTCCAGAAGTGTACTGAAGTGGTGGTGTCTGAGGTCCAGTACTTATACCCAGTGGTTCCTTTGAAGTGGAGGATACTTCAAAGACATGCACAGATGTCCTCCCTTCCAGGCCTGGCTCCAGACTAACTATAGGGGGGTATGCAGCCCTTTGTTTGTGGACTGGGCACAGCCTATTCAGGTGAAAGTGAGGCTATGCTCAGCTCCTCCCTCCCATCCTGCAAGAGGTGGCCCATTGAGACATACCTAAGTACATATTGTATGTGCCTGCCTAGGAGGAATACACAAAACCCAACCCCCAGATACACCCAGTTATATGATCAGAAACAGGCTACAGCACCAAATGATTAAAGCAAGAAACGCCAACTTTCTAAAAGTGGCATTTTCAGAACTGCAATTTAAAATCCGACCACCATAATTTTGGATTTGAAATTGTGATTTCAGAGACACCAAACTCGGACAGTTATATCTTCCCATTTGGAAATTACACTTATAAAGGTAATAAGGTAAAGCCAATGTGATCTATGGGAGATATACACCTTGCAGTAGTGAAAAATGAATTTAGGAGTTTTTCACTACCAGCAAATGTAAAACCTAAAAAGTACATGTCCAACTTTTTAAATACACTGCACCCTGCCCACGGGCTGTCCAGGGCCTTGCTTGGGGGTAACTTTAATTTCTTAAAAAGGAAGGTTTATTTTGCAACGTCGAAATGGCAGGTTAAGCTGCACACACAGGCTCTGTTTAGCAGGCCTGAGACATTTTCAAAGGGCTAATTAAGTGGGTGACACAATCAGTGCTGCGTGCCCAATAGTGATACCAAAGGGGATGATGGACGGAGCGCTTGAGCTAATCAAACACTCACCCCCAGTCAACTGATCTGGGTTTAATCCATCATCATTCTTTAGCTCACTCCACCACCCCAGTTCAGACATGGCCATATGCAAATCAGTCTGACCCTGTGCCTCATGGGAACAGTCCAGCCCGAACTGCCAAGCCATGTCTTCCCTGGACCAGAAACAAGCATCCTGGGACCGGTTTCTGGCTATTCAGCCGTCATCAGCCAGGCTAGCTTGAATCCAGTGGCAAAGTGAGCAAGGGACCCACGTCTGGGCATACCCTGCCAACTTAGGGCAAACAAAGCGATACCAAAGGGGATGATGGACGGAGCGCTTGAGCTAATCAAACACTCACCCCCAGTCAACTGATCTGGGTTTAATCCATCATCATTCTTTAGCTCACTCCACCACCCCAGTTCAGACATGGCCATATGCAAATCAGTCTGACCCTGTGCCTCATGGGAACAGTCCAGCCCGAACTGCCAAGTCATGTCTTCCCTGGACCAGAAACAAGCATCCTGGGACCGGTTTCTGGCTATTCAGCCGTCATCATCCAGGCTAGCTTGAATCCAGTGGCAAAGTGAGCAAGGGACCCACGTCTGGGCATACCCTGCCAACTTAGGGCAAACAAAGCGATACCAAAGGGGATGATGGATGGAGCGCTTGAGCTAATCAAACACTCACCCCCAGTCAACTGATCTGGGTTTAATCCATCATCATTCTTTAGCTCACTCCACCACCCCAGTTCAGACATGGCCATATGCAAATCAGTCTGACCCTGTGCCTCATGGGAACAGTCCAGCCCGAACTGCCAAGCCATGTCTTCCCTGGACCAGAAACAAGCATCTTGGGACCGGTTTCTGGCCCAATAGTAGCATTTAATTTACATGCCATGGGCACATGTGGTACATTTTACTATGGATGTATAATTAAATGAAATATGGCAATTGGGTATAAGCCAATTCTGCCATGTTTTTAATGAGAGAGTACAAGCATCTTAGCACTGGTTAGCACTAGCAGTGGTAAAGTGCACAGAGTTCTAAGGCCAACAAAACAAATTCAACAAAAAGAGGAGGAGGAAGTCAAAACATTTTGGGGTGGCCCTGCAGAAATGGGCCATTTCCAACACAACCCCCATCCAGCCTAAAGCACTGGTAGACTAATCAATACCTTAATGGGCTTCCCTGCTTAAGTAATAGAACATGGACAATGGCCCTCAAATGCTGGGGCATTGCTAGTTCTACATCTCTCTGAACTTGGTTGGATCCCGCTGCCTATACTCTACTGAGCCACTGAATTGACCTATGGGAAACCCTTCTCTTCATCTGTGGGCCCTATCTGTGCAGCGCCTAACCTTAACTTGCTCACAGATGCATCCCAGTAGGCATACAGTACCACCATGGCCCATTCCACCCCTTAGTTCAGACTTCTGTCCCCAATCCAAGGAAAACTATGCCCATAAGGACAGCAACCAATAGAGGCCACAGACAGCTGTTAGTGTCAAGAGCTAGACCCCAGTACACCCAGGGCTCCCTGACCTCAGTGGTTTCTCATAGTGGTAGGTGGTAGCCCCAGGTGTTTTGCACCGTACTTCCACTCTACCTCCTACCAGTTCATGGGTGGTATCCTGAGACTGTTCACTGAGCCTTGGGTCTGTACCCTGAGTCTGAACAGGAGAAGTAGTGAGCTCTACCTCACTGTGCCCCTCCATCTGGGCTCCCATACACTCTGCCTTGGAGTGGTAGCCCCAGACAGCTGAACAGTTAGGGAGTCCTGGGTGGCCAACCCTTCAGTTCTCCTGACACTAGGTGCAACTCATTCCCCAGAATGCAGTCTATGGGCATCTGGGGACTAACTATGACCCAGGGCCATAGGGCAGAAAAAGTCCTGCCAATGGTCCTGAGTTACCCTGCACACCTGGCCAGTGTACTGCTCTGGAGAAACTAGCCATTCCACTACCATGATCTGGCTTGCCCCGGTGTCCTTCAGAGCAGTAACTTGGACCCAATTTCCTTTCACCTAGTGGCTATGGCGACTCCCACCCTCAGGGATCACCAGCTCACTCTCTTTGTCTATCCCCCAGCAAAGGGAGAGCATGGCATGGTCTATGACCTGCCCCTGGGGACTATTTACCCCTAAGGCCACATTAGCTGGCCTTGTAGAGGTCCCAGTGGGTGGTTTCTTAGGACAGACAGAGTCCCCCTGCTTGTGTCCTAGCTGGGAACAGTCAAAGCAGCACTGTTGAAAGTGGGGCTCCCTAGTTCACCACCCACCAGAAATTTCTCTCTGTTTCTCAGAAGGGGCATGGGAACCCTTTCTACCCCTGCACCCTGAGACCTGTCTGTGTCTTCCTTGACCGCCCCCTCACTCTGCTGGGGGGAACCTGAGCCACCCTTCTTGGGGTCACTTCTAATTACCTTCTTTTGGAACCTGGTGATTATCCAATGGTTCACCTCCTTAGCATGCTTCCTGGTGTCAGTGAGATTACTATCAATCTGGTGCTGGTGCAGCTCTGGAATAAAAAGACTGAACATGTGCACCATTGCAACCAATTTGTACAGTCTTTGATAATCCTTTTCTTTGCTGCCCTTCACCCAACCATCCAGTGACTTGCAAAAGGAATCTACACAATCCACCCAGGTCTGTTGGGCCACTTTCTTGCTGCCTCTGAACTGTTGCCTATACTTTTCTGGGATCAGAACATATTTCCTGATAAGGGATTCCTTCATTGGGGGATACCTCATTATGTCTTCCTTCTCTAGGGCCAGTAGGGGGTCCCTTCCCTTGCTAGGGATATGCCTCCACAGACGAGCCCCTCAATGCTCCTCAGAAGCCTGTTCATATCTCATAAGCCTCAAACCACTTCTCAATATCAACTCCCACAACAAAGTTAGGCATCAGACCTTTAGGGATGTGGACCCTCATGTCTCTAGAGGGCTCTGAAGGAATCATTCCCCCATCACCACGTGTCTTGAGCATGTACCCTAACCCTTGCACAATATGCACTGGCATTCATAACACCCAGTCTTGAACGAAAGCTGTGCGAATGTGAAGACAGTCAAGCACCACTTAATGCTTAGAAACATGGAGGAAAGAAGAACTTATGTGAGTGAGTAAAAGTTGTGAGCCTGCATACGACCCTTAAGGGGACATAACATAATACATTCACCAAATACCCACACGGTTAGACTTGGGAGAGGGAGGTGTGTGCACATGCTCTGTCACTTGTTGTATCACAAGGTGAGAGGCGCGAGATCCCACAAAACCACAAGTTCCCAGCGGCTATTTTAGATGCGCGGGCAATAAGCTATGCCCTGACTGAGCCCTATTGCTAGGCAATCAGAACATCACAGAAATAACACATACCTGATTTGGCTCTTAAGCTCTCTGCTGCATGCTCCTCGAGTTCTTCGCAACCGCCGCTGCTGCTGCCGCAGAAGTTGCAGGTCCTGGCCGCATCACCTAGGAAGGAGAAGAGAAAAAGATCATAAGTAAGTAACACACTGTCATAATTATCGCGCTCATGCATGCCGCGCAAACAATTTATTACCAACCAAAAGAAACACACTAAAAGCGTGCCCTGGCAGAAAGGGTCACTAACCCCTGGAAAAGACTTAACTTGACACAAAGGATAATCTTGAGATGTTTGTTGCAATCCACGTTCGGGGCAGCACTAGAGACTGAGGGCCTTATTACGATCTTGGTGGATGGCATACACTGTCACAAACATGACGGAAATCCCGTCCATCGTTTGCAAGTTGCATTGGGTATAATGGATTTGTAATTTGGCGGATGGGATATCTGTCGCGTTTGTGACGGAGTAACCCTGTCCGCCAAGATCATAATCAGGCCTTCAATCTTCAACATTGTTGCAAATATACCTTCTGAGCCACTGCACTACATTTTATTTAACTGCGCAAGAACTATCTAAAAACAAGTGCACTATCGAGCATCAAACTGTGCACATTCTAGCCACCTAGTGCAGGAACAGAGTTGGCCAGCATCCACACAGTATTTAGTCTGCCAATGCCAGCAGAAATTCAACCAGTGCAAGAACCAAGTTGGCCAGCATCCACACAATATTATGTCTGCCAAAGCAAGGGGGGCATGGCTAACCACCAAAGATGGCGGTCACATAAACGAGCGGCTCCGAACCCAGGGCCTGGTATCTCCTCCACATTTGCCCACTGCATGAGTCATTGCTCCGATCCCCCACTGTAGATCTGTTACACTATACTGTGGGGCTCATACGGCAGAAACAAGAGCACTCTGTGAATGGACACACGAGACCGAGGTTCAGCCAGCACAAAATGGTGGGCCCCTTCGCACCCGGTCTACACTAACAGCCGAAACTACGCCGGCGCCTCGGAGGAACCACTCAATGTGGCCGCTTGAAGGCAGTAACTGACGCGAAGATTCCGGTGCAGAAGAAGGCAGGCCAAGACCTCTACAAAAGCGAGCAAACGTGGCTGTCCCCAAGACACGACAAGTACTGCAGTCTGCCATTACGAGTGATTGACGAATGTAAGGCTCCACCTGCAACTTGCCGGGCACATCCCCCGTGGAGGCCCCTTCAATCCTCTTCATTGAGGACCTCTCTACCCTCCTAGGGTTCCCACTCTGGACCCCTAACTTTGTGTAAAAGGGGGCAAATAAAGGATCAACAAGACCGTCCTAACACTAAGGTTCAGAAACCCTTGAAAACCTTCAACTCGAACTTCACAAACAGTTGTATCTTAACAAGCTATGTAACAATGGGGATGAACAAGGGAAAGCAGCTAGATCCTTAAGAGGCAACACACTCGATGGCAAACACTCTCCTTATCAGCATAACCACTGAGGTGGTGCCCCCGTCCCCAGGATGTTCACAACCTGAAAAGCTGGACATTATACTTCAAGAGATCAGAGACTCATGAGCAGCAGTGGAAATGCAGCTTGGTATGTTGAGCACCAAAATCACTCTAATTAGAGCAGACCACAAGAAACTGACAGACAAAGTAACCCCCAACACTGCTACGTTACAAGATTTATCCCCCTGACAGAGAGAACAAGATGATATAGTGGAACAACTACAACATCAAGTCATGACACTCCAGAAAAGAATGGAAGATGCTGAAGGGCATTCACGCCACAATAACATCCATATAATTGGGCTACCGGAACACAGTGAGGGCCAAAATGCTACCGAATAGTGGGCCCGGGGGAACTATCAGAATATTTCTGCGTTGAAAGAGCACACAGAGTTCCCACAAGGAGAGGTGCGCCTGAGTCTCCCCCTCGTCCTCTAGTCACATGTATACTTAACTGCAGAGATCGAGACCGAATTCTACAAATGGCGCAAGAAAAAGCACAGATCAAGCATGACAACGTGGAGTCTCGCTAGTCCCAGATTACACCCTCCAAGTCCAAAAGAAGCGCGCTTTCTACCAGGGAGTCAAACAGCATCTTTGATCTCTCAATTTGAAATATGCCCTTCTTTTTCCCACCAAACTCAAGATCATCCTAGATCTAAAAAGTAATTTCTTAGACACACCAGCAGAAGCCTGGGAATGATTAGAACACACCTTCCCTGACCTGCCAATAGAGGTGGCCCTCAAACGAGACACGGAACCCAGAAATGGTAACCGTCCACTGAGAATTCAGCGTTCAAAACCAGGAAGGAAGAAGATCTAGGGCCCACACCCGAACAAATGATAGAGGAGCAATGGTCAGCCATATGGTCAGCCGCCACACTTCGAGATCCACTGATGAGTACAGATGATGAATCCTCCAATGGGGATACGGCTTACTCGGAATCAGACAACAGTCAACCGCTCTTCCCATCAATCACACCACAAACTGTAAATTACTTTTTGACATAATAAGTAGTTGTGCCAAAAGATAGCTCAGTCTCATCCCACTTCGCATTGCTGTCACTACTACACAGTGTGATACAGTGAAGAAACCGCTACGGACATGTAGGTGAGTTACAATGGGATGATTACTCCACTCAGAGGTGAGAGACCAGACTGATTTGCTAATGTCCCTGTATGGTGCAGGTTGCCTGTTAGATGAGTGGAAGAGGATCATGCAGATCCACTCCTGGTACCCCAACCATCTCAAAATGAACACAAAATGGACACTATATGGAAGAGAGACCGGGGGATTGGGACTGATAGAATGTATTTTCATGTTCTATTAACCTAAGGCTGGATACGAGGGGGGCTGGGCCCTGGTGGTTTACACACACCCCTGAAAGGAGAGTCACCTAAGATCACTCAGGAACTCTCTTGGTCCTTTAAGCCAATATGACCCCTTTTGCAGTTGCACGAGTTGCAGTCACCCGGCTGCTTAAAGTTGCTAATAATGTTTGGTTCCATAGTTGGTCCTAGTATTGGGTTGTTTAAAAGGGAAGCTGATGGGTAACAAAATGTTCTTAAGCAGAGTTGACCAATACAGTAACATGATTTCTAGACCAGGCAAAGAAGAGATACATGGCGACAATCAAACAATATAACTACACCACATGGAATATTCAGGGCATAGATCATTACACAAAAGGCAAAGAATTCATGCACAATTAGCTAGGCGCAAAGCAAAAATAGTGTTCTTACAGGAAACCCACTTATCCTTGGTGGAAGCCCTTAGACTTCAGAAGAAGTGGAGGGGACAATTATTTAGCGCGACCGACTCAGCGTTTGCGCGAGGGGCAGCAATATGGATAAGAGCCGGGATTCCATTTATTGCACTTGTGATATGCATCGATAAGGAGGGCAGATACATACGAGTGCGTGGCACCTTAGACGGCAGCTCATTGGTACTGGGAAGTTTATACGCTCCTAACGTGAACCAAGAAGCATTCGACACCCAGGTGGGAACGTAACTTGCTGATTGGACCCTATTTCACTGAATACTAGGTGGCGATTTTAATGCGGTTTTAGACAGCGCATTGGACAGGTCTCACCCCCTTCTTCCTGGAGCGACCGCAATAAGATTAGCAAAGTCATTTCAGAGCTGAGCACAGGGTTGGTCATTAAGTGAGATTTGGTGCAGTCACAACAAAGGAATGTGGGAATACTCATTCTATTCACCCACGCATGAATTACATACTCGAATAGATCATATTTTCTGTAGCCTGCAGCTGCTAACACAAGTAACACATACAACATACATTGGGAAAACAATATCAGATCACAGCTTATTTGAAGCCATTACATCCTGGGGACGGGTCCCAACACCGAGTGCCCTCTTGGAGGCTTAATCCTCGCCTTCTTGAAGATGGTGCATTCCGCGCCACTATAGCCTCCACTATTGAAACATACTTTACCAACAATGCAGGAATGCAGGGATAGAATGGGAGACGTTCAAGGTAGTGTTACGTGGACCGCAATCAGTTCCATGGTAGGGGTCCGCCAGGCCATAAATAAGGAGCTCAAGAGGGTGGAAGACACTTTAGCCACATTGGAACGAGAGGCGATCCAAAATGAAGCTGCCAAAACAGATCTTCAAGAGGCCCTTATTAAATATGCGGAGGTCTTAGAGCAACGTGGACAATCAACTATAGTGCATACACACAAAAAATACACAAAAAGCGGATAGGTCAGGCACACTACTGGCGCGGATACTCAGAGATGCCCCCCAGTCGACACCAATACTAGAAATAATCACTCCCCAGAAAACCCGCGTAACAACACAGAGAAAAATTAACTAAGCTTTTTACGCACACTATAAAGAGTTTTACACTGCCCCACGGCTGGTAGAGCCACAGGAGATTTGTGATTTCATAAGTTCGATCTGGCTGCTGCAGGTTTCAGCGGAGGTACAGGAGATGTTAGCTGCACCAATCTCTACTGCTGAAATAAGTGCAGCTATCAAAGATCTCCCCAAAAATAAAACTCAGGGCTTAGACAGAAAGCCGGGATCTATACACCTATATGCCCAGTTGTTAGTCCCTAGACTGAAAAAAATATATTTAGAGGCATTTAAGATTGGACCCCTACCTTCCACCACAGTGCAGGCCTTGACAACCTCCCTACCTAAGCCCGACAGAGACCAAACTAACCCCTCTGCCTATCGCCCGCTCTCTTTATTAAACACAGAATATAAAATCCTCAACAAAATTTTAGCCAACCGTATCCAACCCCTTCTGCCAAAATTAATACATATTGACCAATGCGGATTCATACCAGCGCGCAACACTTCTCTCAACATACGCTGTTTGTGCAATGTCATGTTTTCCTGTTTCGAAGATTTGGTAGGTGCGGGATGTATTTCACTCGACATCCGTCAAGCATTTGATACACAAGTTTGGGAATATATGCTAACCACCCTAAAAAGATATCGTATCCCACCTGAGTACATACAATGGATTTGGATACTCTATCAATCTCCCACAGCCCAAGTACGCACAGGGGCACACATATCACCAGCATATCCCATACAGCAGGGAACGAGACAGGGCTGCCCCCTTTCACCTATGCTGTTTGTGCTAGCACTCAAACCTCTTGCCCAGAACCTATGCACCGACTCCACCAACTGGGGAATTGAAATTAACCACACACTCCATGCGATATTACTTTATGCAGATGACATCATTCTCTATTCCAAAAACTTACCAAACAACCTACACACACTGGCACAAATTTTCACGCAGTTAGAACACATAGCGGTACTCAACTACAAAAAATCTTGCGCATTCCCTTTCAGAAAGGAGCTCAATAATCATAAGATTCCCTTAGGGGACTGAGACATCACAGTAGCCCCGACCTGTTTCCGGTACTTAGGAATAAAAGTATATCGAAATATGCAGGGTCTTGTGGAAGGTAATATACAGAAGGCAATAAGCTGCCTATGCACCCAGGTCACTTTCTGGACATCACTACCTATTTCAATTGCAGGCTATCTAGCAACTTTAAAAATGGTGATGCTACCTCGTCTTCTTTATCTCTTCACTAACTTGCCGGTAACAATCCCCAGATTGGTCTTTAAGACACTGAACTCATTGCTAACTGACTTAATATGGGGACTAGGCCGCCGACGAATTAGCCTTGCGAAACTACAGCTCCCATCGAATGCCGGGGGAATGGGAGCGCCCGACTTTTACACCTACTGCCTAGCAGGACAATTGCAATGGCTCTCTTACTGGTTAGCGGGCTGAAAAATGCATAAAAAATGCATGAAATAGCGTACACAACCCAAATTCTGGACCGAGGTAAACTACATGCACTTTGTGGCCAGGCGGTACAACCCCAACGGCAGCACCCCTGCTTCTCAAAACTGCGCTAAACTATTGGAAGCAAGCTATTGAATACATAGCACATACCTCTGCATACGCTCTGAATATTCCTATTTTAGGAATACCAACTAATATAGGGACACTCACAATGTGTAGAATTTCCCCGTGGGTGCAAGCAGGGGTTTTGGAAATTGGTGAATTGTTTAGAGATGGAATGTTACTATCCCATGCTGACTTTGTTAATGAAATGGGAGTTACAGGGACACTTTTTTTAGTACATGTCAATCTGACATGCTTCAATAAACAACACTGGGCACCCCAGGGGTTAGAACCTACCATAAACTAATTTGTACACTTATTATACCTCATGGGTACGGGATGTAACTTAATTAGATGGTTCTATTGAGGAATTAGATCACCACAACGCCACACAAGCTACACGCCACACAAGCTACACAAGCTATTTAACGCCACACAAGCTACACGTTATCTCCCCCAACATTTAGGTGGCCTGTCCTCATTGCACAGTTCAGTATGCAGACCTACTACACGTGATCTGGTCATGTCACAGACTGCGCAACTATTGGGACTCGGTCACAACCACCTCAAAGGAAGTAGTGGGTGATATGGGTTGGCAATCTGCTGAAGCATGTATACTCAGTCTCTATGCTCGGCGCAGGGGGCGGAAAGTGCAGACTAAGTTCACAGACTTAGCCCTTATTTTAGTGAAGAGATGTATTTCAAGGAGGTGGAAATCAACAGCCCACTCAAGGTGAGGCATGAAAAGAAGAATTTAAATAAATAAAACGAATTTCTTTGTGAGGGCCGCATCGCCAAATGCGATGCGGTGCGCGCAACAAAATTTGTTTTATTTATTTAAATGTTTACTTACCTGTATTCGGCAGTAATCTGTGGTTTACTACCCCCCACCCTGCCCCTCGCCCGCCCCACGTCACCGCCCGGCCGGCACTCCTACCACGGACCGCTACTGGTTGAGATATGGCGATTAGCAGTCAGTGGAGCCCTTTGAAAAGAGAAAATATAGGGGACTCCGGAAGAGACCCATAGCAATATAATGGGGCCTAATATTCTAATCCTTTAAAGCATAAAACACACTCCATCATTAAATGTAGAAATATTGGATAACTTCGCACTACCCTAGACTGCACCTAGATAACATGTGGCAGAATTCTTCCCACCGGAAACAACTACTCTTTCCTCATAGTCAAATGGTACTTGCCACCCAACTCGGCTCCTCAGGCTCCCTGACCCTCACTTGAACGGTCACTCACGCCCTCACCCATGACATTAGACTTGTAATACAGAATTGGTCCACTAACATGACACTCTTAAAATGTTACCCGTCAGCGAGGAGGGAGGGGGGGGGCAACCAGTTACTGCAATGTTTTTTCTGCTTTATAATCTACACGACTTTGCAATTTCGAATCGGGTATGCTTGGATTAAAGCCAGGGCCACAGTTGGCTCTCGAGTGGAGATGCAGTAACTCCATTCTCAGTGCATTGTAAACCATTGAAGAAATGTATCTTGAAGCAGTAATGTATTGTCACGTGAGTTGTATGTAGAAAATCCTTATATGCGACTCAATTGCTTTTGCCTGTAAAAACTTATGAGAAATGGCGAATAAACTAAATATTAAAAAAATTCTGCCAAAGCAAGCAGAAATTCAACCTGAGTATAAACTGGTATTCACCCATGACAGACAGGGACACTAGACTTTTGAGGTGCTCCCCAGCTTAGCTCTCAGGTCCATCATGGAACTGGTCATAGACTAGGTACTTGGAATGACTAAATGATGAAAATGCATGCAAGAGTGAAAGGAGGTAGTGAAAGAGATCATTATTACACTTTTGCTTCCCCTGCAGCACTCACAGAATCCTCAGAAACACCATCCAGTCAACAACTTGGGAGGTGCGGGTGTGACGAGGGTAAGACCATGAGACAACAGACCAGATCTTATTTTTTATTTTCTACCATTCTCCCAATCCCCTTGTTGCAAATAGGGCCAGCAGCAATGGGTGTAGTTTGACTACCGACGAACATCGCTCCCGCTGCGCCAGGATTTCAGGTTAGTGTATCTGAACAGTTTCAATTCCGACAGAGGACCTAGTCTATGGGTATCTCTGGCCTGAGAGATGGACTCAAATTATGTACTGATATCTGTTTTAGAAACAATCACTAATCTACAGCTGGAAGTCAGGAGCTCTGTAGGGAACTAGGAACAGTCAGAAGGGAGGTAGCTGAACTTTCCCGTAAGAGTAAACCCAATACTAGTTGTAAAGAACACTCTTGTACACTTCCTCCACCTTTACACATTTCCAGTAACACCTCCTCTGATCATGCTTCCACTCCCTCTCCATCAATAGGGCCTTTAGGGACAGAGATTCAAATACCTCTAGCAAACCCTATATACGTGGTGGAACCCCCTCCCATTCCAGTGGCAGCCCCTGAACAGTTCTTTGGGGGCACAAAGAAATGTGCTATATTCCTGAGTCAGTGCAAGTTACATTTTTATGCAAACCTACGGCTTTTCCAGATGAGCAGAGCAAAACAGCCTTTCTTCTTTCCTACCGAGGTGGTCCATTCCCATTATAGAACACAGTGACCCTATACTATATGATTTTTCAGCCTTTTGTGAGGAAATGAAAAAGGTCTTCTACAGAAAAACACATGCGTTGTCTTTGGACTAAGATTTAACCACCTTGTGTGAAGGGACACAATACTGTTTAACGTGTATCACAATGTTTGTTAGATTAGTGGTAGAGACAACGTGGCCTAAAGCTAAACATTCCTCCTTGTTCCACCAAGGTCGTCGTAGTAAGCTTAAAGATGTTTTAGCCTATGTGGTAAACTTAC
The DNA here is from genome assembly GCA_963921515.1 of Calotriton arnoldi. Classification (NCBI taxonomy): domain Eukaryota; kingdom Metazoa; phylum Chordata; class Amphibia; order Caudata; family Salamandridae; genus Calotriton; species Calotriton arnoldi. The sequence continues at coordinate 1,199,701 of CAWUFW010005848.1, forward strand.
CTGATACCTGTGAGGAATTAATAGATCTCACAGTCTAGTTAGATCATAGGTAAATGGAAAGAAAGGGAGACAAGCCCAGGACAGACCCTGAGATCATTAAGGTCCTCTCTAAGGTCCCTTAAGGGGAGGAGGGTACTAAGGCAACTAGTGTTCACGGGACAATGCAAGTGAATGGAATCAGAGCACAAAAGGAGAAAACTAAAGCTATGCATGTATTGTGGTGAATGAGGCCATTTCATTAAGGACTGTAGGGCTCGACCTATGATAGGAATTAGAAGGTTGGGTAACAGAGAACATGGAGTGGTTCATGCCCAGGCTATAACTCCAGAGGAGATGGAAAACTAGTGCTCTCGGGTCTGACAGAGATCCCCGAATCGAGAGGGAAGACGGATCAAGAGATCTCCTTATTCTTGGCTAACACCCAACAAAGCTCCGTAGCTCATATCAACGTGAATGTTACTTTGACCATATCAGATGGCAGACAAGTGCAGGTGGCCACATGCGTTGATACCGGAGTCACCTATAATTTCACTGATTAATCCGTCACTCATCAGCTGAATGTACCTTGTACCAATAAGGCTGTTCCCGAACTGATCAAGGCAGTTGATAGAACGGCCTTGACCTCTGGACCAGTACGTTATCACACCCAAACCATGGTCATGTTGTTAGGGTTTAGTTATTACGAACACATCCAGTTTGATCTCATCAAGCTTCAAGCTCTTATTATGGATGTCTTGGTTGACAGTACTACATGAGCCGACCTTCTATTGAGCAGCAAGAACTGTTCAACTAGACTCCATCTACTAATCACAGAATTGTACTAAAGATCTGTTAGAACAAGGTTCTGAAAAAAGTTCCCCTGCATGATGCCTGTGCTATGGGAGTGAGACACAAATTTGTTGCATTTTGACCTTTCCATCTGAAGACCAAGACTTTCACAAAGTGTCCAATAAGGAGTACGTTTATCAACTGACATCATGACTAAGATTATAGAATTGATTTAGTGCTGGGAGCAAGCATGCTTAGAAGCAGAATTTATGCCATAACAGAATCAACATCTATGAAAATACCTGTATGCAAATTTGGCATCAGGTTTCATACGGCCATCACAAACCCTGGCGTCCTCACCTCTTTTCTTCATCCCAAAGAAATGAGGGGAATTAAACAGCTGTATTGACTAGAGGGCAGTAAATAAGATCACTGTAAAATATAGATATCAGTTACCCCTTATATCGGTACTACTAGATCAGCTAAAAGAGGCCCCAGTGTTCACCAAAATAGATCTTCGAAGAGCATACCATCTTGTGCTGGTTTCTCAAGGAGATGAGTTGAAAACTGTATTCAGGACCAAATTTGACCTGTTTGAATATCAGGTCATGCCCTTAAGACTGTACAACACTCTTGCTGCTTTCCATTATTTCATGGATGATGTTCTGCAAGGGAATCTGGACGTCTTCTGTATCATCTATGAAGATGACATCTTGATTTTCTCAGACAGAGAACAGGCACATGTTCAGCATGTCATGGTTGTCCTCACTTGTCTAAAGGGACACCTCTTATTTGCTAAACTCAAAAAATGGCAGTTTCAAGTATTAGAAATAGAGGGGCATATCAGCAAGGGACGGCGATAATTATCGCAAGCGCGCTTAGCGCTAGGATAATTATCGCCGTCTATCTCTGGAATTTATCGCCCTGGTAGCGCGTTATTAACAACGCGTTACTCCAGGGCGATAAGAATTCCAGCGATAGCAGGGAAATCGCCGTTTTGCAGGGAACATCGCTGGTTTTCCAGCGATGTTCCCTGCAAACGGCGATACCTTGCTGATACGACCCTGTGGTCGTATCAGCAGAATCCATCTCCCATGAAAAGTATGCTTAAGTCAGGAATTTAACAGACGTTAAATTCCTGAGTTAAAGCTGAGGTAGCGCGATTTTTTTTATCGCTGCACCTCCTTGTTAATATCGCGAAGCTGCCTTCGCGATATTAACATGTGTTGTTTTCACAGCCACGCCTTCTTTGCATCTCATTAGCGATGCAAGGCGAGGCTGTGAAAAACAGGCTCTACATCAAGGAAACACGCGCTAGCGTGTCCTTGATGATATACCGATATAATTATTGCCGCTTTTCGCCCAAAAACGGACGCTAAAGCGGCGATAATTATATCGCCAGCCCTTGATAATATGCCCCAGAGTTTCTGAGATACTCCATCAGCCCCAAAGGCATAAAAATGAATGAACGAAAGGTGTCGGCCATTATGCAGTGGAAGGCACGAGCGATTGTGAAGTCCTTACAGAGCGTTTTTGGCTTTGCAAAAGTCTACAGGAGATTCATACAGAATTTCTCAGCCCTAGTTCGTCCACTGACACAACTGCTACAGTAAAAGGTTCAGTGGACGAAGGAAGCTGAACAGGCTTTTAGTCAATTAAAGAGTTGATTTATGCACACCCGATTCTGCATCATCCTGCTGTTACCCTACCCTTCCAATTGGAGTTCTCTCGCAGAGACATCTAGTCACTGGCCAGAAGCACCAGGTGGCCTTCTATTCCCAGAGGTTCTCTCATCCAATAGAACTTGTCCTTCATCTTGATATTACCCTTGGACATCATGAATTCCTTTCAGAACTAAAGGAGAAGTACTAAACCAAAGATACACAAGCTGGGACCTCTGCAGATACTGAAAGAAAGAGAATACTTGTAGTTTCATCTAGGAACCCTATACATGCCAACCAGGTCCTTGCAACAAAAGGTTCCTACCTGGTTTCATGATTCGGGCCTAGATGGACAATTGGGGTTCTGAAAGACAAAAACAGTGCTTCAAAAGTATTTGCAGTGGCTAACCTTATAGACAACATCTAGCTGTACATAGCAACCTGCATTGTTTGTACCTAAGTGAAGGCGGACCATAAAAACCCTAGTGGCCTACTACGTCCAATACCAACAACCCCCAGTTCCTGGCACACAGTATCCTTGTACTTCATTGTAGAAATTCCATCCAGTCATTGAAACACATCTATACTAGTGGTAGCAGATCATCTAACAAAGGTGGGACATTTTGTTACACTACCCAAATAACTGTCATCAGACACTCTGGGCCACATATTCACGAAGCACATAGTCAGGCCACATGGCATACCCAGTGTTCTAATAAAGGACCAGGGTACACAGTTTATCGCACACTTTTGGAAGCTGATTTGTAACATCGAAATTATAGAACAACTAAACCAAACCCAGTACTTGCGGTGCCTTTCACTACAACAAAGGGAGGGCTGGAGTGCACATTTTATGGATGGCACAGTTTGTGTAAACCAACACAGAACATTCTGCATTAGGTTTTTCTCCATTTTTTGTCTCCTTTGATTACTACCCAAATGTACTACCACTTGAGTGGCTGGCTCAGACTTCCACCCCATCAGTATTGGAAAATCACCAAAAGTTGAAAGCCATACACCTGCAAGCCAGGAAACATCTCAAATTAGCAAAGTGTAAAGCCAAGGTGTACACAGATAAAAAAATAAATCCCCAGACCAGACCATTCATAGTTGGTGATAGTGTGTGGTTATCTACTAGACATCTGTCCATGAAAGGCAATAGGGAAATAAATTCAAAATTCATAGGCCGGTATACTGTCAACAAAATCATTAACCCAGTAGTGATTTTACTAGAACTTCTCAAAACCCTCCGCATTCACCCAGTATTTCAAATAGCCCTGCTCAAGCCCTGCCATCTAGATCTGTGCCAGAGCCAAGCACCAGCTCCAATTGAGGTAGCAGGGGACCTGGAGTATGAAGTCAAAGGAATTCTAGATTCCAAACGGGAGCTCTGACGTTTGTATTACCTGGTGGACTGGAGAGCGTTTGAACCTGAGGAACGGGCTTGGGAACCAGTCAATAACCTTCATGCACCCCGATTGGTACAACAGTTTCATCACTTAAACCCGACTAAATCTGCCCTACCACACACAGCCAAACAGCCACTGAGACAGCAGCAATTAAGGGAGAGAACTGTTATGAGTGCATACCCAAACCCTCGCACAACACGTATTGGTGTTCATAACACCCAGTCCTGAATAAATTCTGTGTGAATGTGGAGACAGTCAAGCACCACTGAATACCTGGAAACATGGAGTGAAGAAGAACTTATATGAGTGATTGAAAGTGGTGAGCCTGCATATATCCAATGATGGTTTATAACTGAGCAAACGCACCAAATATCCACACGGTTAGACTTGGGAGAGGGGGTAGTGTGCACGTGCTCTGTCACTTGCTGCATCAGCAGGTGAGGGGTGTGAGATCCTGCAACCTTCACATTTTAGGCAGCCATTTTGGATGCACGGGCATATAAGCCACACCCAGACTGCACCCTATTGCTAGGCAATTGAGAAGTAGAAGGAACAACACATATATGATTTGTCTCCCAAGTTCTCTGCCGCACACTCCTTGAGTTCTTTTTTGCCACCGCAGAGGTCACAGGTCCTGGCCTTATCACCTAAAAAGGAGAAAATAAGAAGATAGTAAGTCACGCTCTGCACTAATTATCACACTCATGCATGCTTCACAAACAATGTGTTACCAGCCAAAACAAACATGCTAAAACCATAGCGCACCCCGGCTGCGAGGGTCACTAACCGATGGAAAAGACTTAACTTGACACAAGAGATAATCCTGAGACATTCGGAGCAGCACAAGAGACTAAGGGCCTGATTTAGATCTTGGTGGAACTTTTCCAGCAGTCCCTTTTCCATTGGTTTCTCTGTCCACCTACTAGATGCTGGAGCGTCTATGGATGATAGTCCGTTCGAATGCCGCCTTCTCTGTCAGAAATTTCCTCCTGCGTTGAGGGCACTATAGGCAAAAGCGGCTATCTGAGGGCGTACAGCCAAGATTTCTGATGGTCTAATCATGATATGCCTTCCCGCTGCTGTAACAGTGGATGGTAAAACTCCACACCTAAGCTGGCTGTGTCGAAGGTATATAAGGTAGAAACATAACTTTTTTTTTAACTTTATTTATTCTTTTATTAATGCGCACAATAAAGGAATGTCATTTTCTCACACCATGACAGAGTAATTACAACAAGTGTTTGCAATGAATAATCCATACTTGGTCCGCATACACGGTACATTAGACCGTCCAGTGAATTTACATATCTCCCACTCCCAAGGCATCCAAAATGATGCATTTGGTCGGTTTCTATCAGAGAAACCCAGTTTACACATCTTATATGTAGTAAAGTACAAAGAAGCATAAGGAAACCAGTGTCAATTTAAAACTTAACCCACACCAGTGGGGACGATACCAGCAGGCTGTGATACAGACGGGGTGGAGCTGGTCTGAAGGAGGTAAGCCTTCAGGGGATGCCAAATGTCTTTGGGCCTGGATGCAGGGGGCTGCAAAGATGCATATAATTCACAATTAGTGTTACAGTATGTAAGGCTCGCCTGCCAGGCATTAGTTGTGGGGGTGACCCTACTTCCCCAGCAAATTGCAATTTCCCTCTTCGCAAGGAGTAAAGCAATTGCTATGAATTTCCGCAATTTCTTAGGGAACCCATGAACATAACCCAACAGAGCAACATCTGGCAGGGGGACAATATCCTGTCCTACTGTGTGCGACAAAATCTCATGAATAGACCTCCAATACTCTCCTATTTTTGTACAGTTCCATGTCATATGTGCGAAGTCAGCATGTGAGCCCCCACACTTCTGGCAGCTGTGTGACCTATCGGGATCAATAGAGTTAATTTTCGCAGGTGACATGTATGTCCTCCACAGATATTTGAAATGAATTAACTTGTGTCTGCTGTTGAGTGAAACCTCCTTTGTCTGAGAACAGCAATATGCCCAATGTGAGTCCTGTATTGGGTGTCCCAAATCTCGCTCCCACGCTTCTCTAACTCTGGCATCTCTACAAGGAACCAGAGCCATGGATGCTCTGTAAAGTTTGGAAATCAGATGATCCCCCTCTTTGCTGGTAATCAATAACGTTAATGGAGAGAAGGACTCCGGCAATCCTCTCTCTAAGCGCTCTGGGAACAATAACAAGACAAATTGGTCCATGGAAGTGGCTCCACTGAACCGCTCATCTTCCGTACTGCTGAACACATGTCCCCCCGGAAACAAATCCCCGAATTTCTCCAGGGAGTAGGAAGCAAGAGTACGCTGTACCAATCTCTCCTCCATAACGGGGAGCCATGGGTTATCACCCAATGGAATCTCAGACGAGTACAACACGCACCTGCCCATCACCTGAGCCAGCTTATGCCAAGCCCAACTCGTTGTTGAGACTGTTTGAATGTCACGGGGGTCCCGAGGGACTCCCCGCGGTAGAACTGTTCTCAGTGGGGCTGGTAGCACCAAGTCAGCTTCAGGTTTCGCATAAGGGATCTGGGCATCAGGGTGATACCAGGAGTGCGCAAAGGTACATTGAGCTACCAGATAATATACCTGGATGTTTGGAACCCCAAGCCCACCCCTCTCGTATGGCAGGGTCAATGTGTCCCAGCTAACTCTGGCCCTACCTCCTCCCCAAACTAGCCTGATAAGATGGGACCGGATAGTTTTTAAAAAACTGTTGGGGAGTGGGATGGGGATATTATGAAAAAGATATAAAGATTTTGGGACCACCACCGTCTTTATAATTGCTACATGGCCAGCCATTGATAAGGGGAGTTTTAGCCAGCGCTCTATCTGTTGCTCAAGCTTATTAATAGCTGGGCCATAGATTAGCATTATAAGCTGTTGAGAGTGCCGATGTATCTGAATTCCTAAATAACTAGTTGACTCCTCACACCATTGCAAGGGAAACCCACAATCCCATTCGACTGTGCTTGACGTAAGAGGGAAAATTAACGATTTACCCCAATTAATGCCAAGTCCAGAGAAACCTCCATAGCGAATAATCTCCCTGATTAATGACTCTGATTTCTCCTCTGGATGTCGAACATAGAGGATAATATCATCTGCATAGAGTGAAATTAATGAAGGACCCGTCTTAAACTGGAGGCCTCTGTGTAGATGCCTCTCCTGGAAATGTCGCACTAATGGGTCAAGCGCAATGATAAAGAGTAAAGGAGAGAGCGGGCATCCTTGCCGTGTGCCACGGGAGAGCTGGAACTGCGAAGACAGAGTACCATTTAATCGGAGTCGGGCGGTGGGCGAGGTATATAGAAGTGATGTGAGTTCCACAAATCCCTTTTAGGCATTCCCATCCTTTTCATGACCCTAACAAAAAAGGGCCAGTCTAAGGAATCAAAGGCCTTTTCAGTGTCTAATAAGACGGCCGCAGCAGGAACTTCTGGCGATATCCTGTGTAGGACCGTGAACAAAGTTCGAAGGTTTAATGCCGTTGACCTTTGGGACAAACCCTGACTGGGCCGGAGAGATGATACGGTCTAACAAAAGGGCTAACCATAGCGCAATCATTTTGGCAAGGATTTTATAATCAAGATTTAAGAGCGATAACGGTCTATATGATCCACACATGAGTGGATCTTTCCCTGCCTTGGGTAAAAGGATTATTACTGCCTCACGCAGCGTGGGCGGCAATTCTGTGCTCTCCAGCACTTCATTATACACCTCAAGAAGATAAGGAGCTAAGAGGTCCTTGTAAGCTTTATAAAAATTACCGGTGAACCCGTCTAGCCCTGGGGAGGTCGAGCCATTCATGGCTTCAATTGTGCTTACGATTACCTCAGCAGAAAATGGTTCCGCCAAGAACTCTTGCATCACTTTGTCAAGCCAAACAAGTGCAATTTCAGATAGGTAGCCATTTCGGACCTCGTCACTGTGCGCAACGCGCAAAGTACATAGCACAGCATAATACTCTAGGAATTCGTCCCGTATCTCCCGGGTGTCAGTCAGTTTCCTGCCATCCGAGGAACAGATACAGGAAGTACAAGACTGACCCGTTGTGGGCCGCAGGAGGCACGCAAAAGTGCAGTCAGGCCGGTCATCTTCGGCATATCGTCGAGCGGTGGCGTATTTGCTCAAAAAAAGCGTCTCCCGCTTCGCTGCTTCTCTGAACTCCAGTAGGAGCATCAATCGGCGGTTCCATCTGGTCTGGCCAGGCTGCGCCATTTGCTCCTTGTCAAGTGCCTCAAGCTGCTGCTCAATAGGAGAAAATGTGCCGCTTAGATCTCTCAACACCCCCGAATGTTTAGCAATACAAACTCCACGCATATAAGCTTTAAATGCTTCCCATAATACGGCCCACGTCTGCACTGAACCCTTATTTAACTCAAAGTATTCTACAATAGCTGAACGGAGCTCAGCATTGAACACCGCGTCCATCAATGCTTGACCCAGGAACCTCCACTGTCTTTCACAACCCTCTGGTCTAGGAACCCTAACTGTGAGAACCACAGGGGAGTGGTCGGAGAGCGTTCTGGGAAGGTGCTTTGTCTCCTGGTACCAAGAAGTTAGATTTGGGGACACCAACCAGAAGTCCAATCTGGTCCAGGTTTCGTATTGTGCCGCGTAGTGTGTAGGCAGTTTCCCCGGGGCAGCAGAGCCACCACATGTCCACCAACCCCAGTGAATCACAAATCTCCAATAGTGCACGTCGAGATCGCGACTTGGGATCAGAGGGAGCCAAACGTGCTATCAATTGTTGGGTCTAACAACAAGTTAAAATCACCGACCATACAAATGTAGTCTGTGTCAAGCTGCAGTAGCTGCGTGTGGAGGTCATGAAAAAAGTCTGGGTTATGAGTATTCGGAGCATACACACAAACAAATGCCAACCAATAGCCCATTAATCGCCCCGTTACAGTCGTATAGCGACCCTCACTGTTGTTACGGACATTTTCCACCTGGAAAGGCAAGCGCCTATGTAGAAAAACTGCAGTCCCCCAGCATATGTACTATAGTTTGCAAAGTAACGATGGGGGCCCCAGGAGGAAGCAAAGCCAGCGGCGGTTAACTTCGGCAAAGGCGTCTCTTGCAAAAAAGCGACATCTACATGGTGTCGCTGTAGATACTGCAACACTTGCTTCCCTTTTATGACATTATTAAGTCCCCGCACATTTCAAGTGATTAATGTTAGGTCTGAAAATGCGGAAAGCCTACCCCCTGAAGCCATAATAATAGTTCAAGCCTGATCGTGTATGTGGGTGACAACAAGTACAAATCTCAGCATGGTGAACATTGAAAACTGTGCGCAATAGAACCCCAATGAAACAAATCGCCCCACCCTGCACCCCCCACCATCCCTGCCCAAACCCAAGCAGGGAAGATCCCCACTAGCAAACCTGTAGAATGTGTCATGGGAAAATAATGTGTAGCAAGCAGGAATCAGTTTCACGTACATTCCAACCAAAATAGAAGATTAAAGGTGATACAACACTAGGGGCGAGGCAACGCCACGCTGCACACCCAATTATTCATAATCACAAACATTAGCAATATATGCAATAGCCCTAACTGCAATAAGGGATGGAAAAAAGGAAGATTAGCTTTGTGTACAAGATACAGTGACATAGCTTATTCTGATGAAAAGAGATCTCCACTAGCCACCGAGCCGCTGTGCGATGGGGAGCATCTAGATGGATCTTTGCCCTTTCCGCTGGAAGTTGCTTTATAGTCTTGGCAGAATGCCTGGACCGCAGAAGGGGTGTCGAAAGCACTGGACCTGCCGTCCACGTCCACCCGAAGGCGCGCCGGGTATATCATGCCATACCGTAGGCCCAGATTGCAGAGCGTGGCCTTCACTCCCGTGTACTTTCATCTCGACTCCTGAACCATAGCTGTAAAGTCAGGGAACAGCGCCAAAGTTGAACCTTGCCAGGTCGTGGTGCCATTTTCTCGAGCTAGTCTAAGCACTGTGTCCCTGCCTCGGAAGTTAAGCAGGCGGGTGACTCAGGCCTGGGAGAGCATCCAGGATTGGGTCTAGGACCAAGGGAACGATGCACCCGCTCTACTAGGAAGGTGCGAGTGAAAGCATCTCTGCCAAAAAGGTCAGTAAGCAACTTTTCTACAAATAAGACAATTCGCCCCATGTTGGTGGACTCCGGACACCTAAAATGCGAATATTGTTGCGCCTGCTATGCGCTTCCAAGTCCTCGTTCTTTAAAGCTACAGATTTGGGGATTTTCTAAATTCAATCAATTCTTTTTGTGGGCTGCGTAGCACCATCTTCCAGGTCTGACACCCTCCCTTCAACATTGTCCAGTCTCAGTTTGTGTGTATCGAGTTTAGCCCCCATATTGTCCAGCCGTTTTTCTGGGGCATCAAAACGCCCATCTAGCGCTCTAAATCCTGCCCTGAGTTCTTGCATCAGAGCCTCTGAGCCCGGGGGGCGGGGGGGAGAAATCGAACTAGCACCCTCCACTCCCCCCTCCACCATGTTCACTGCAGTCTCCACTGGCACAGTGTCGGGGCGGCCAAATTGCAGTAGGCGCTGCTTCGGGTCCTTGCGCCCCATATCCCAGACTATGCACCCGAATACAGTCACTCAATGCCCAAAAATGAGGGTGGTGGGTGATATTTCAGTCAGCCATGAGAAGGGAGCAGTTCATCAATCACCTGAGGTGTATTAAAATGGTCGCAGCAGACAATAACGCCTACACGTGGGCGCACAAACTCCCAATGTCTAGCAGGCAATGGATCTCGCTTTATGCAGGCGTCACCGTGTCCAGGCAGGGGCCACTTACTAGTATTTGTCGCCGCCGACTCTTCCCTGTAGCAAGCATGGATCACTCCGATCGTCAGAAGGACAGGCCCAGAGAGCCTGGACACACCACGCCCCTGATGGGTCAATAAGGAGCTCTGATCAGCCCCACAGTAGCGACGTACTCCATCAGGACGCCACACGGGCAAGAACCTCAGCGGGGGATCAATGTTATTCCCCTGACCCCCCAACACCACCACCGCTAGCCCGCTCTGTCAGGTGACAGGCCCCCAGGCTCTCCCACGGCACCTCTTGCCGCAGGGCCTCCGGGGACAGGCAGGCCGTCTTTACCGCAGGGCGCGGGGGGTCACATGCGGCAGCTTCCAGGCCCGCTATCTGTGCTGCCACAGCCGATGAGTCAGCAGCCCCCAGCACGTCTGGATTCGCATCGGGTGCCGCAGCTGACGCACGCCCGGGGGCAGCACGCTACTCAAGTCCACGCGTAGGCCCACAGCGTCCACACCTCGCAGGCCTAGTCAGGTAAACACTGCCTCGATCATTCTTCGTCACTTCTGTTCCTTCTTACAGGGCAGCCAGGATCTCCACGCTCTACAGCATACAAATTTCAGGCTAATTACACAGGATGTGCACAGGATAGGGCCAGGATGTCGGGCTTTGCGGCAGAGCTTCAGCGCTGCGCGACCATCTTGGTCGGTACCCTGGCCACGCCCCCAAGGTAGAAACATACCTTTGTTTATTTTTACACTTCCATTTCTGACATGAACCCAACCCCACAGACCCCTTCCCGCCGGACATATTCCACAGAGCCGCTGCCGCCATAGCACCCGAACTACGACGCACCATCAACTCTACCTTCGAAACTGGCATGTTACCCGAAGACTGGAAACACGCAGAAGTCAAGCCCCTCCTCAAGAAGCCATTGCATACCCGACAGACCGCAAAAACTACAGACCCATCTCTCTCCTCCCCCGCGCAGCCACGGTCACTGAGAAGATCCTAAACATCCAGCTTACGAACTTCATAGAAGCCTACTCAATCCTCGACTCCTCCCAATCCGGATTCCGCAGCAACCATAGCACTGAGACCACCCTCCTAGCCCTCATAGACGACATCCACACTCTCCTGGACCAGGGCTACACAGCGGCCCTCATCCTCCTTGACTTCTCGGCAGCCTTCGACACCGTCTCCCACTGCACACTTACAGCCAGACTCCATGACGCCGGCATACAAGGAACTGCCCTAGGCTGGATCCGCTCATTTCTCACCAGCGGAACCCAAAGAATCAGACTCTTGCCCTTCCTCTCTGAACCCACAGACATCAGCTGCGGAGTACCCCAAGGATCATCGCTCAGCCCCACACTCTTTAACATCTACATGGCCCCCCTCGCCGCCATCGTCAGAAAGCATGGACTCAGCATAGTATCCTATGCCGACAACACCCAGCTCATCCACTCCCTCACCAAGGAACCCCACACCCCAGACTCAGCTTCCAGTAAGGGATGAAAGACGTTGCATCCTGGATGAGCAGCAGCTGCCTGAAGCTCAACTCAGAGAAAACAGAAGTTCTCATCCTCGGATCTACCCCCTCCACATGGGACAACACCTAGTGGGCCACCGCCCTCGGCAACCCCCTGACACCCACGGACCATGCCTGCTACCTCGGCATCATACTCAACTCCTCCCTCACCATGACCTGACAGATCAACGCCATCTCCTCCACGTGCTTCACCACTCTATGCATCCTCCGCAAGATCTTCAAATGGATCACCCCTAAACCCAGAAAGGCCGTCACCCATGCACTCATAACCAGCAGACTGGACTACGGAAACTCCCTCTATGCCGGAATCAACAAATCACTACTCGCACAAACTCCAGACCATCCAGGACACCACTGCCAGACTCGGCCTCGCAACACCACATCAAGACCACATCACCCAGCACCTTCGTGACCTCCATTGGCTCCCCGTCAAGAAGAGAGTGACCTTCAAGTTGCTCACTCAGGCCTACAAATCTCTCCACAACACCGGACCCCATTCCTCAACGAAAGAGTCTCCTTCTATGCACCCAAGAGAACCCTCCACTCTGCCAACCTTGCCCTGGCCGAAACCCCTCACATCCACTGAGCCAGAATGGGAGAAAGAGCCTTGTCCTACATCGCGGCAACGACCTGGAACGAACTCCGGCTCAGCATCAGACAATCCCCCACTCTGCAAGCATTCAGGAAGAGCCTCAAGACCTGGCTCTTTGGATGAGACGGAGCTGCACGATAACCCCCTCCTCCTCCCAACGCCTTGAGACCCTCATGGGTGAGTAGCGCGCTTCACAAATCCCTGATTGATTGATTGATTGCTTGATCGTCTATGTCCTTTCTTTGTTGCTCCTACTTGACCACGAAGCTAATCAACCACTTTGTCGCCGGAATGGAAGGTAAGCTTCTTTTTTACTTGTTTTTATTTGCATTGTCTGTTTGCATTAGTTAAGGACTCATGCATTTGAAATCTCTCTTACAAGAACAATTTTATGAATATGTAATGCATATGTGTGTAATGTTGCTGTTTAAGAAATTTAAAGAAACACACCTGTACAATTAAATTTTAATTTCAAATTTGGTGCAAGCTACCTTCATGATAATGGACACTTACACAAAAATGTGCATTAATAAAAAATTCTAAATGTGTCCATACAGGTATGTTCAATTAATTTTTGCAAACTATCAAATTATGAACCATATGTATTGCACATTATTGGAATAATTTAAATTTAATATAATGTAGAAATTGAACTAGACAAGGTACAATGTTTTGTTTTTAAAATAAATGTAAAATCAATGTTAGTTCTAAGCTTAAATCATTGCATATATATAATGTAACATTCCTCTTGTCTAATAAATATTCTGCATTTTATTATTACATTTGACATTTTCTCTTCATTTTTTTGAGGTGTAATGCATATGTGTTTATTTTTATTGCTTATCAAGTTAAAATAAGCACACCTGAATTAACACAAGATAAAGAAAAATACTGGTTTATTTGATGTAAGTGTCCAATATAATGATGAATGCTTACACCAAAATTTTAATGTCCATTACAAACATTTTTTATCACTAATCTTTGGACTGTACAAATATGTAATTTAAAAAACCCTTTTGTATTTTCATCATTAACATTTTAAATAATCAATGACTTGTAGATGAATAAAATGTTAGGACAAACTTTGACAAATTTTAAAATTGTATTCATAAATGAGATACTTCTCTCAGAGTTTTGTTCTCCAAAATAACATGAAAGGAGAACAACAGTGTTTCCAAGTCCAACAGGCTGTGGTTCTGTAGCCCATAACTTGCCTCCTGAACATACTGCAAAAGGGTAACTGTCTCACGAAGGGGCATTTTGGGCACAGAGCAGGCACCTTAAGGATCTTTCTTGGGAGGGGCGGGTTTAGGTTTGACAGGGGTAAAGGACAGGTAAGAGGTGAATTTGGGAGGAGGATAAAGGCTAGGAGGGGTAGGAAAGGATTGGGTTTTAGAGGTAGAGGTAGAGGTAGTTGGAGTGAGTGATGTCTGTGTGTCTATATGTTTGGCAGTATTTTGGCAGTTGCATGTGATGTCTGTGTGTCTGTATGTTTCGTAATTGAATGTGGGTCCGGTGTATGTGGTGTATATTTGAATGTGTGTTTTTTGGCAGGTGTTTGATATTCGGGTGTGTGTGTGCGTTTGGTTTTGGTTGGTGTTGTTTTGGTTGTAGGTGTGCTTTTGTGTCAGTGTGTTTGTTTTGATGGGTATGCTGTTGAGGTGGTTGGTGTGGTTATGGTACATGTGGCTGTGGTGGTGCTTGCGGGCAGGGTGGTTCATGTGGATGTGGTGATGGTTGTAGGTGTGGTAGTGCTTGTGGATGTGGTGGTGGTGGGTGTGGTTCTTATGGGTATGCTTGTGGGTGTGGTATGGTTGTGGGTGTGGTCATGGTTATGGTGCTTGTGGGTGTGGTGATCATTGCTTTGGTTGTGGGTGTGGTGGTGGTTGAGGTGCTTGTAAGTGTAGTGTCAATAGTGTGCATATGTTGTTTGTGTGAAAGTTTGTGTCTGTGTTTGTGTTCATGTATGTCTGGTAAAGTGGGTGCATGCAAAGATGTTAGTGTGCTTGGGCTTGGGGAGGGAGTTTGGATTTCAGCATAGAAAGGGACCTGAGTTGGGGCAGAACATAGGGCTAGTTGGGAGACTGGGGTGAGTGATGAGGCTATGTTTGCAGGCAATCTCTGCATGCCAGACATTGAACTGTGAATGGCATCCAGAAAAACAACAATTTGTTGCATTTAGCTGCTAAGGCCCTAGATGCTATTCGCTGGGGAAGCTGGAACGATGTCAGGAGAGAAGGCGATCACAGGAAACAGGTGAGTGGTCAGCAGGGAGATCAAGCAACGCTAATGGGCTAAGGCGGTCTATTTATAGAACTGCTGGCCACCCACAGGGCATGTGAAGGGGAAAAAACACTGGAAGTTGCTAGAATCTGAGTCACATGGTTTTAATTGGCAGGAAGCCAAGGTCATGAAATGTTCAACACTGCTCCAGACTAATTTCTGTGATTGAGGCTAATTGCAGGAAGGCACCTGTCGGAGTCATGGAATGTTCAACACCGTCTCAGATAATTTTCTGTTGATTGAAGCTAATTGTCAGGAACTTACAGCAGCTGCTGAACTGGAAAAAGTAATTAGTTTTGATTGTTTAACAGGTGCACCTGCAGAGTTGACCAGAGGTTGAAGACTTTTGGAAGATTCTACTGCTCACTCATTTTTCCAGATAGTTAGGTGTCTATTTTTGAAAGAGTCAATGGTTGCTACTGCATCACTTGGGTGAAAATAACACACACCATTTTAATACAGAGAATAAACAAATAAATATGTTATTTACACTGACCATTCAGCTCAGCCTGCTATAGGTTCTAAGCAGCAATATTGAGCTGTGTGCACCATCTTTATTGGTGTTATGTTGGGTGGCATGTTCCAACCTCAAGCAACTCGCACAGTCTTTAGGAGACTGCACTGCACAGTTGGCTGAACTGGAAGCTTTGGTTCTTGCACTTGAAAATACGGATCCTGCATTCCCCACTCTTATTGTGTGCCAAAGAGCTTTCCTTCTATGCTCTTATCACTTAAATGACCAGAATGTTCCTTTTATAACAATTCCTGCGATTGGTGACCATTTGATTCCGAACCAGGACTGCAGACTTGCTTTGGTTGTATCGGCACATGAAGGTGTTGCTTCAGCGCATGCTGGGGTGGCAGACACAATTTCCCAGCTACAGCAACATTATTGGTGCCAAGGCTTGTACCAGCAGGCCAAAAAATAAGTCCTTTGTTGTGACATTTGTCAACAGATTTAAAGCTCCACTCTGGCTCATCCACCACAAACACACCTCTTCATTTCCAACAAGCCTTTGTCACATGGCCCATGGAGACATTGTCGTCTTCTCTAAGTTAGCATGAGCACGCTGCAGACTGTCCTCTGCTTTGCGCACGTTACTACATGAGTTTATTTTGCAAATGCCTGTTTTGCCATTTTCACATGAGAACCTACCGCTGTGTTCACACTCTGCAGGTTCCTGGGATTTAGTCTGAACATTGTGAGCAAGGTCGATCAACAATGCCCCTTGTTATTCTGTTCTGGTCAGGCCCTAGCACATAGACAAAACATACCGATGCAGCTGTTGTTTGGGAATACGTACTTTGGTCTAATTGGAATACACAAATAGGTAGCACACACTTGGAGAAGGACCTTTCCAGTGATAAGATCAAGGCAGGACCTATGATGTTGATCTACCATCTATAGACTGAGGTGTGGGGTCTGCAGATAACACCCAGAGATCTTCTAATATATAATCATTTGCTTCTATACAAGGGGAGGGAGGTTAGGCTACACTGTCTTTTCATAATGACAGCTCCTTTCATGATTTATGGACTCCTTGCTATGCTGACAGTATTTGTGTTATGCATTTTCCTGCTTATTGTGTCACGTATACTGCGTATTAGAGCACGTTAGTTACAATAAATATTTTAAACTTGCTCATGTCTTTGTCAGATCTTATTGTGGACAAGTACAAGAGTGTGAGCGAAAGGGTGTGTCTTGCAAACGCGATTCCTGAGAGAGTCAGGAGTGTTGTGTTCTGGGGTGTCAAACCACTTGTTTTTCTGTGTGTGAGTAGGAGAGCAAGTGATACACTATAGCTTGTCGGTCCTGGGCTCATGGGTACTAAGGTGGTAGGATGGCTCAGTCCCTATGCACTAAGGTCCCATAATCCTATGCATAGTTCTGTGTTTGCACAGAATCCCTGCAACACCTTTTGGCTGTATTTACTTGGATAATTGTGGTCCACTGATTTCGGATACTGCTTTCAAATTTATTTTGGCTGCAGTTGATTCTTGCTCTAGATTACTCTGGGTGTGGCCACAGTACTCGGCTGATGCTCGACCTGTTATTAAAGACTTGCACGTCTTCATCAGGACATATG
Organism: Calotriton arnoldi; assembly: GCA_963921515.1. NCBI lineage: Eukaryota > Metazoa > Chordata > Amphibia > Caudata > Salamandridae > Calotriton > Calotriton arnoldi. Next base: position 1,216,825 of record CAWUFW010005848.1, read on the forward strand.
GTTGCTGTGCATTTCATTCGGACCAGGGTCTGGCTTTCGCTTCTAAAGCACAACAAGATACAATGATATCCCTGGGTGTACAATTGCATTATTCTTCTCCATATAGGCCTGAGGGCAATTCTGTTGTAGAAAGAATATACTATGACTTAAAGCAGTCCTTAATGGCTGGAGTATTAGGTACTGGGTGTGGTTGGTTGAACCACCACTATGCTGTCCAACTAGGTCTCAATAATCTCCCTAAAGGATCTCTGGGTGGGCGGACCCCGCACAAAGTACCCTTTGGCATCAAAATGTATGTTCCAGACCTTGACGGTCCAGACACTGTGGCGGCTTCTGCAACCTTTGACATAGAGAACCATTGTGCTGTCCTACAGGACCTACAAAAGTTTTATAACTCTCAATCAAGCAAACACTTGCACATGTCTCTTTCTCGAGCTGCAGACACTAGGCTTGAAGTTTCTGGCTGGATTCCAAAAATTGAGAAAAAGTGACAATTAAAAATCCTACCATGCTCCTGTGCCGGTCCTTGGAATCCAGGGTACGAGAACTTTATTCCTGCCACCGCTTCCTGGTTCTACAGACAAACGCTTTGTCTCCATCAAACATGTCAAACTACACCATGTGGCCGATTCTAAATAGTAAGCCATGGGGTGTTTGTGCTCCTCCACGAGACATTCCTTTGCAGCCCACGGGCACCTCTGTTGCTGATACTCCCTGGCTGGGGGGGGGGCTGATTCCTCCACCGACGCCATGACCAAAATGATGGAATTTTCTGCTACTGTGTTTTCTACAGCTGAAGTCGTTTACACTGACCAACCATTGGTGGAAACACCTCTATTGGATTTTTTGAGTCCTGCCATTAAACCGGGGTAAATAAGTACCTCTGAGTATTACATGGATCAAGATGACTTTTCTTCAGACTGTTCTGTTTTGCATCCACCTCCAGCACAGCTTTGTGTTTTTATTTCACGGTTGAAATGCACTTATCTATTTCCACCTTTCATATATGTCTGGATCATCCTTTGTTTTCTTGTTCATGAGGATTGGATTTGTGGCTGTTTTTTCCTGTTGATCAATGGCCACTACCTCCCAGAACGCTCTGCTATGGAACTGCTCAACATGGTGTTGGCCCTCCATTCTTCTTCGCATAAACTGGAAAGAGACTAGTCCCTTGTCAACATTTTAGCTTTTTCAGTGACTGATGGGATTGTTTGGGACAAAGTTCCTTTAAATATATGTGGCCCTATGGAAATCCCGCAGATACCATATGTGTTCAAAGTTTCTATGGGTGATGTAATAGTACCTGGGTTACATTCAGATGATTGGATGTTGAAACTGAAAATTCTATGCTTCCAAAATTGGAATATTATACTGTTTTTGAATCAGAAGACCTATACCTTAATTCAGCTAACTATGCTCATGTGTACTGTTATCACCATTATGGGCATCATTTCTTACACAGAGCCAGTAGTCAACGTTCCACCTTTGAATTTTACACAATGGGAATATTTTCTGACTCCCCCACAAGGGAGTTCTAAAATACATAACGACAAATTCATATATTTCAAAGGATATGACACTGTATACCCCACGCCATAATATTTCAAATTAGTCCGTACCCTACAAAAAAAATATATGCTTACACAGACCAAGCTTATATACAGAGCTTCATTTGTTAACCAGTTAGCCCTTGAAGGCTAATATTATTGGAAAAATACAATTCATTTGAAACCAACTTGGGGAACAAAATCTTGGTAGATTCAGGTTCAGGGAATGGATAGCTTATTTCGAGCCTGCTTAATTCCCACACAAATGATCTTTTTAAACAGCACAGTCCAACAGACTACATGTCCGGGCTTGGCAAAAATTAAAGAAATGGATGCCCCAACAATTTCTTTGATTGCCGCTTTTAATATTTTGCAAAGTTTAACAAATTATACTGAAGTACAACTCAATAGCAGGATGTAGAATGGTACATTTAATTCCACACTTTCAGGTCCTCATAGGTTGTTATTGTGTCCAGTGGACACTAATGGTTGTCATGCTCCTTTTATCAATTCCACACATGGGTTCAAATCAAGCGGACCCGATCCATGATACTCTCGATCACAATACTCTGGTATTGTTACCACCTATTCGATGGGAAAATTGGATGAAAAATGGTTGGAACATTCTAAACTGTCAGCAGTGAAACAACATCTTTCTCTCCTGTCTAAAGACATGGATTTTTCAGATTTTCTTTTTGGGTCCCAAATCTCCACATGCTAAAAGATTTATGAATATTACCTATAATGAAATTTGGAAACTGTCCCAAATGGAGCTGTCACACGTTTAAGATTTTGATAAAGTGCTTGCTGTTGTAATAGTATTGTAATAGTATTAATACGCTGTCTTCTCATATTTATAATTTAAATAAAATTGTGTTGTCTGTTATTGATATTATGTAAAGTGACCTGTCAACATTGTATCATGGGTAAAGTCAGCTTAGATCTATCATGCAGATTAGCTGGGCACTTCAAACACTTAAGAATGGGTGCATATTATGGCGTTATCTGAATTCCCGCAGCTTATTTTTGCCTTTTCATTTAAAATGCAAACAACAACTGATGCCAATGAAAGACATAACCTACACAATGCTGCACTTAGAGAAGTTAGAACAACTTCCATTCACTATAGCTGAAACACCTTCAGCTGTATGGTTAATACACTGCATTATCTCGACCTTTCAGTTCACAACTTGCATGAAACATTTTCCTGTTGGCAGATTTGAACCCCTTGGAGGTGACTTTATTCATGAGTTATGGTCTTTGCCCTTCTCCTATCGTTGTGAACGTGCCAATAAGGAAGTTTCCTTACTGGATAGGAATGTGCTTCTTCCGTAGGACATTCACTCATTTGCAAACATGTTCAAATACAGGGCACATGTAATGCATCAGTGCCAAATTTGGCCTGTTATTTAAAAGGAATGCCAGTTCCTGCAATTCTTTCAATCGGTAGTTATACAATGCTTAGCGAGCAAGAGTGCTGTGAGCTGAAGTTCCCTATATCTTGTTCGTTTTCCAGCTCGTCACTTGTTGCAACAACATCCTATTCCCCCCTATGCATTGGAATGTAGCTAGCTCGTTGTGGCCTTCCATTCCAACTTTGAAAGCAGATTTCAACAAGTTAAACAGGCTCAAACCATTATTGTTTCAAGAAGAAGTAGCTCTCACATCTGCTGATGAAACCTTTGATTTGCAGGTGGCTAGAGCTTCTAGTGAAATACAGTCATTGTTAAATACATATCTTCCCTTGCATTTTGAAGAATTAGTGCATGGAATTTTTAATGCCTCTAACACAGCCGGTCTTGCACCCTTTTTAAAGTTGTCAGTTCTAGCCTCAATTGGTACCATCCAAACTGTCTTTGGAGTAATGCCAACTTTTATTCATTCCATTTTTTCCAGTGTATTCGGAGAATTTCCATTGCTGTTGTCCCTCATTTGCGGAATTCTCATCCTATCTTGGATTCTCTGTGATGGATGTTCCTTGTGCAAGTCCTCTGGAACGACAACCGCTCCAACACTATTGTGAGCTCATGCTCTAGATTTTTTGAATATTTTTTCTGCAAGAGCTGGATCTTGATTGGTCCTTAACATTACGACTAACCCTGGGCGTATTTGCGCTATGCGTAGCTACGCGAAATGCTCTTCGCACTACGCGAGCTACGCGTAGCACTACGCGAACTGCATAGTGTGGTAGGAAATGCTGTTCGCAATGATTGCACAGTGCCGGATGCTTGTCCGCACTGTGCAATCATTGCAAACGGCATCTTGCACAGTGCAAGCGGTCGTTTTCTGCCGCTCGAGTAGATTTGTACTCGAGCGGCAGTTTTCTCAATGCGGACTGGTAGTTTCTCATCGTGAGCGGTCGCGAGCATACGCGACCACTAGCAATGAGAAACCTGACATCCCCGCATTGAGAATCTCGCCGGGAGGTTTATTTTCCACGCTCGCGATCGGCAACTTGATGTTGCTGATCGCGAACGAGGAAAAAGTCTCGCCGGGATGTCATTTTGCTCGCTCGCGGTCGCCAACTTGACGTTGAGGACCGCGAGCAAGCAAAAAATTCCCGCTACGCTACGCTATGCGTTTTTGCACTGTGCTACGTGCAATTCGCGTAGCGCGTAGTTGCGCAAACTACGCAAACTATGCGAGCGTAGCGTTGTTTTCCGCCCAGGCCTAATTACGACCTGCCTGGTTTACCTGTGCACAACCTGTGTTCCGCTGCCTCTGGTTCCCCATTGAATGGGTGCTGGATATTTGCTTGGCTTCACAGACACCCATTACAGTGGACATTGAACTGCTGATGAGTCCCTTAGCGACCCATTTTCACAACTGTTCTTTGGGTTTGTGGCTTCTACACATTGCGATGTTTGTGCCATTTACCTTTGAGAAAATATGTGCATCTGCACATGGATCACAGGATACAGGCTCTACTAAGATGGAGGCAGGTTGCCCAGTAACTATCTCAGCACCAACTGAGATGGAGGACCATGTCTGTTTGGAACTCGTGACTTGGGCTGTAAATCAATCATCTTGTGTGGAGTCTGACACCTTTAGGGTGTTATGTATCTGAGGTAGGCCCACATAATACTATCACCTTCCCTTTCACACAATAACCGTTTACATACATTTGCGTGCATGAAAATGTAGAATTAGTTTATCTGAAACTGCTTTGCTTGCATATTTTGCTTCGCCTCATATTATCACGATTCCTTGAACGCCAAGTGCAAGGCCTCTACACACATTGTGCAAATGTCATTCTATTTTTCACCCATGGGGTGGCATGGCTATCTTTAGACCAAAACAAAATATTGGCTTGCAAAGGGCTTGCAAGAATGCTTTTCATTATAAATAAAGAAGCATTTCCAGGTTGAGGCAGAGGAGCACTTTGCTGATATTGACATGGTCTCTACATGCAGATGCTTTGGCTCAGTAGCTTGCTGACTTCTTCTTGCAAGAGTGTCCAGCTCATGGCCATGACAGGGACTTACATTCTTTCCCATCAGGTAAACGGGGTTGGATCATCCACTAAGGAGATTCTTGGATGTACATACACACACTCGCACTTCACACTTAGGTTAGGGACTGCACAGTAGGAGTACAACCAATACTTTATATTGTATTTTATGCCTGCATAAATACACTCTTTTACCACCATTCGGGAGATTTTTTTCTGTTCATAGTTCTGGTGCTTTTAATAACATTCAATTGCTTTTGTTTGTTGATCATTGCAGCACATATATTTCATACAAGGATCATGCTGTTTCAGTAAATATTGAAAATGTCCCTCTGTGTATTCCTTGTGTATTTCTCTGAGAGTAATACAGCATGAGTGACTGAGCAAAAGGGTTCTAGATCTGTTTCCACGTTTCCAGGGGGGCCAGGGTAGTCATGTTCAGTGGTTCCTAGAACCATTCGCTGCTCAACTAGGTTTAGGGGGGCTATGGTGGCAATACAAGCTTGCTGGTCAATAGGACAAAATATCCTGAGGGGATGCATAGATTCAATCTGGCACCATCCCAATGTTTATGCTGTTCACATGCATGCAGTTCCTACTGTGAGATGGAAACTATGTGACATGGGCCTCCAATGTTGGTTAGGTTCTTATTTAATGGATCACCTGAGTAGTTCAACATGCCTTCTCTGAGACCCTTACTTACCTACAAACCAGAGACATCCATTGTGGTAGGGAACATCCTTATTAGCTGACTAGGTAGCACCAATGTATTGGCTGTAGACATGCGGTTACTCTGAAACTATTACAGCATGGTCTCTCAGCAAGAGGAGGAGACGTTACCTTCGTGGTTGAGGCACATGAATAATTTAGGACAGAGGTGTTCTATTCTTGGGTTACATTTCCAGCTGCAGACAATGTCACACAGCTATTTCACACATACACTGAGGATGAAATACCAGAAGAATGCACTCCATCTGAAGAAATAGAGATACCTCTCACTTACCAAGAACACATGAATTGGTTTAAAGGTGCCCTCCCACACAAGTTAGACTCAGTCCACTCAGGAATGAGAAAGTTACACGGCTGGTCTTAACCAGATACACACTAGTGCAAACACTGTATAAAGAGTCTTACACAGTTTGTTATGCGGACATTGACACTTAACCCTGCGCGGGGTACTCAAGCTGCACAACCACAAGTGGCTATCCCAGGCATCAGCCAACAAACACTACATGCAGTCATGGGAAAAGTTTGTCTCCTACGTCAATTACACACAGTTGATTCTCTCCCTCACCGACGAACCTGCAACCGCTAAGAGCAACTTCCATGACAGGATGAAGGCAGTTGCCACCTGGATGAAGGAGAGCTGCCTCAAAATCAACTCTGACAAAACCAAAGGCTTCATCCTGGGCTCCACTCCCTCCACATGGAAGAACTCCTGCTGGCCAGCAGTGCTTGGGACCCCCACACCCACCGACCATGCATGCAACCTCAGCATAATCCTCGACTCCTCGCTCTCTATGAACTGCCAAATCAATGCCATATAATCCTCCTGCTTCCACACTCTCTGCCTGCTCCAGAAGATCTTCAAATGGATCCCCACTGAGTCCAGGAGGATGGTCACCCAGGCGTTCGTCTGCAGCAAGCTCGACTACGGCAACGCACTCTACGCCAGCACCACCCAAAAACTCCAAAAGAAATTGCAGAGCATTCAGTACGCTTTCACCAGGCTTATTTTGGAATCCCCAGCTGAAGCCACATCTCTGGTCACCTGTAAAACCTCGACTGGCTCCCAATCAACAAAAGAATCACCTTTAAGCTCCTAACACACGCCTACTAAGCCTTCCACAAAACAAGACAAGAATACCTCCACCACCGCTTCTCCTTCCACACACCAACCAGACATCTCCGCTCTGCCCACATGGACTTGGCCACCATCCCACGGATCCGCAAGACCTCGACTGGAGGAAGATCCTTCTCCTACCTCACTGCAAAGACCTGAAACTCCCTACCTCTGCATCTCAGGCAATCACTGTCACTGCCTCAATTCAAGAAGGACCTCAAGACCTGGCTCTTCCACTGAACTGCTGATTCCCCCCCCCAGCGCCTTGAGACCCTTATGCATGATTAGCTGCGCTCTACAAGAACCTGATTGATTGATTTATTGATTGAGATTGCGTTCTGGATTGCACATAAAACAAGTCAGCTTGAAGCAGTGTTTTCCCATACAGGCCTGCAGGGAAAACACAGAATATTAACTATTTGCTTGCCGATGGAGATGGCTCCCCCAGTGGAAGATCATACCACCTGGGGTACAGTCTTTGCTGTGGTATGTACCAGAACACATGGTACCCCTTCTCTGGCTGTTTTGCCTGAAGTACTGAAACAGCTTCAGATTGAGTTCAGGACAGCACCTGTCCTGGACTTGGGAATAAAACTGATGGGCAATTTTGCTGCAGTATCTGCCATTGTGTTAAGTAACATAAATAGGGAAGCAGCAGTGTTAGCTATATACCAACGCCTAAGAGATTTGACTCTTGCACAGCAATAGTGCGAATCACCTAAAATTATTGAAGAAACCTATGCTACAGTAGAGATAGTTTGGGAATCATCCGATAAACATTTGGAGAGAGGTGGATGGTCAGAGCGCAGATCAGAGGAGAATGTGAGACCAAAGAAGGACTCACACCACTCATCTGACTACATAAAAAAATAGGAAGCTAAACAGAAACCTTCCAAGCCTCAATTCAAAAAGAAGAAGGTAGCTGGACTGAAGTGCAGGCCTGCCCCGGATATTGAGGACTCTGATTCTAAGTGGGGGATGTGCACCTAGGCTCACGTTGCAGTTGAGTCCATCACCTATACGGGGTCCACAGGGCTCTAAATAACATGCCAGGAAAATCTCTGGGTGGTCAGGCTCCATATAAAATCCTGTTTGGGGTAAAAATGTGGGTCCCAGACCTCAACAGTCCCAGCACAATGGTGGCAGAAACACCTTTTGACTGAACGATTTCCTGGAGGAACAAAGGAATGTCCAAGTAAAACGCACCGCCACTGGAGAAGTGATGGTAGTGAAGGCAAGATCTGGCTGGGTCCTGAACGTTGGGGATCTGGTCAGGGAGTAGATTTTGGAAAAAAAGAGTTTGGCCATTCTATAGTATGCCTCTACCTGTCCTGGCTGTTGAAGGTAAAAGAACTGGACTTCTTCCACCCATTTCTGGTCGCAAAAACAAACAATTTGTCTCCATTGATCAATCAAATCTCACTATGTGGCTGATTCTCAACAGTAAGCCACACGGGCTCCTGGGTAGCTACCTGCCTCCTCTCGCTACTGTTCAGGAAGTTCAGATGGAAGCTTTAATAACTGAAGAAGCATCCTCTCTTGCATGAGAGACACTGACCAAAAACATCAAAGTTTATCTTCTACCTGGTGCAACTGTAACAACTGTACAGTCAACTAGTACAGAAACACAAATTTCAATTCGGAAACCTGGCAAGAATAAAGTCTACGTCCAATGCACCACAGACTGAGTCATCTCCTAGTCCTACAAACCCTGCTGAGCTGCCAAAAATAGATTGGACGGCCTCTGGCTATTTCATCAACTTTGATGACTTCTCATCGGATTCAACTGATCCACCGCTTCCGACACCACCACCTCTCTCCTTCAGGCTGAAAGTGTGTGTTTTAAATCTTTGACTGAAAAGGACATATTTTGTTTCTCCTCGGTTCCAATTTTGGATTACAATTGGGTAACTTTTCCTGGTCCTCTGGATTGGTTTAGTAACTGTCTTTTTCCTGATTTCAAACAGACACTATCTTCTGGATTGCTCTGCAGTACAAATGGTGAACTTGGTACTCAAACCACCTACATCATCACACCATGAACAGAGAGACCTTTCCCTGGTGAACATTACAGCGGATCAAGTTCCTGAGGAGATTGTATGGGATAGGGTATTGTATGATGTATATGGTCACACCGAACTTCTACAAATTCATTGTTTGTTCAACATTTCTTTAAATGATGTCATTACCCCTAGTATTATTTCTGATGATTGGGACAGGGATACAGTGCACGAATTGCTAGAAGAGCTAGACATTCTACTGTATTTTCCTCTGATGAATTGTATGATGGTACATCTAAATATAATGACATGCTTTGTTTTCAAGATTATGGTCATCATTTACTGCATAAAGCCAGTGTTCCACTTGCTGTTTACAATTACATGACTGTGATTCATCTTGCATTCAGATTGCTCTCTAATAGTATCTATTTGATGCTTAACAGTCAAGGCTGTTGTGGAATGAAACCAGGCATCGCCTATCTGGTGATGGTAAATTCCTTAGTTACTTGTTGCACTCAAGTTTTTGTTCCAACTGACCGCACAGTTAGGGCGGAAATACAGTGGCCTTCGATAAGCATTTCCAAAATCTGCTTTGATGCTCTGAGCAAACTGAAAGCCATGATGTTTCAAAAAGATGTGGCCTTAAAATCCGCTACAGAGACGTTTGATCTCCAGGTTTCAAGATCCTATTCAGAGATACAGGTGTTATTTAATACTAACTTCCCACTGCATTTTGGGGAGCTGGTCCATCATATTTTTAACTTGTCTGATATGAAGGGAATAGCACACTTTTTTAAAGTCTATATGCTCTGGGTTTGTTAGTACCTTCCAGACAGTTTTCGAGCTTATTACATTTTTGGAGGTCTTCTGTTTGTCCTGCTTCTGGTTAAGGACTGTGATTTCGATTTTTCTGCTCCCCAATGGATATCCCAGCTCAAAACTAAATGGAACGAGCTTTGCCACATGTGTTGGTGTGCCGTGAAGGCATGATACAGTTCTTCAGCACACCTCTGAATCAGGAACAGAATGAGCATTGGTTCTTGTTCTTTTGGCCTGTCTGACTGCACTGCGTGCAACCTGTATTCTGCTTTGCACTTTCTACGGTGCCCTGGATATATGCCTCGGATTGCAATTGGTTGAGCCATCGGACATACATGTACTGGTGGAACCTTTAAAGACCTATTTGTATAGTTGTCCCCAGCGTATTCCATTGCTGCTGAACGCATTTTTCGAACTGTCCTGGGATGCCTCAACTCCTAGGGAAATGGATCTTGCCTCTGTGGACGATCTACAGACTGTGGTCACTCCCTCAGTGACTGCTGTGGGGGCTGGATGGTAACACATTTGCTCCATAAACCTTCATGGAGTTACGCCTCTGAGAACATCATCTGCAGTTACTGGAACAAGATATGTTTCATCTACCACTTGGAACACAGAAACAATTGGCTATTCCAATTGGTGTGAATTTTAATTTGGTCTGCTTTTTAATACAGCTTTTAAATGTCCTTCATTTTATACATTTTAAGCGAATGTCTTTAGGTGTGCTTTGAATTTCAAAATTTGCATGATTGCCCCCTTTGAAACCCTGTAATTTGACTATTTTTCATAATTGACAATTCATTTATTTTTAGTTTTTCAGTTTTGTTTAACATTTAATCTTTGAGTTTTTTATCTTTCAATTACATTTGTATTTTTAGTGCTTTATCGTCCTATTTTCCTGACTAATTGGAGATTGTTGTGTGTTTCTTGAATGACCCATTGTTGTTTTCCCTATGTTAGCCTAATTGCGCACATTGTAGGTCACTTGTCTTTTGCACACGTCACTAAATATTACGCTTGCTTTTGTGCCACATTGTATTTCGAAACAGCGCCAGTTCATGTCGTCGCATTCTACTCTTTTCCTGGGATTTAGTCTGAATAGCCTCAGCAAGGTCAAACAACATTGCTCCTTGTTATTCTTTCTGGTCAGACACTAGCATCTAGTCATAATAAAGCAATGCAGCTGCTGTTTTAAAATACACATATCTTGTCATATATCTGAGGACAGGGGTTCTAAAAAAAGACACACAGAGTGAAGGTCCTGAGACAAGAGTGAAGCATCAGCTGAGATGTAGAACATCCACCTATGTATGCTAAGGTACAGGGTCTGTCACTAAACCCAGATATCTATAATATATAACCACTTGGCTTCAGTAGTACAGGAGGGTTTAGGCAGAACTGTTAGATAACATGACAGGCCTTTTCATGGTATATGGTTTATTAACCATGCTGATAATATTATTGATAAGTATTTGTTTTCTAATTGTGGCAGAATTATTGCATCATAAAGCATGATAGTTTAAATAAACATTGTAAACTTCCTTAGAGTCTTTTTCTTATCTCATTGTGGACAAGTATGCGTGGGAGAGAGAAAGGGGGTGTTATGTTACCATAATCCCTGAGAGGGTCAAGAGTGTTGTGTTCTGTGGTGCCAAATCATTTGTCTCTCTGGTAAGGTTAGGATGGCAAGTGAGGCACTATAGCTAGTTTGACTACCACTCATAAACACTGAGGTGGTACGGTGACTCAGTCCCTACATACTGATTTTCTACAGTCCCACAGTTATGTTCCTGAGCATAATCCCTGCAACAGGTCCACCACCACTAGGGACTGGTCACTTGTGGAGGCCTCTGAAGATAATGACGAGATGGCGGTCTCCTTCCCAGTCCCCTCATCCTCCATGCCACTATGTCCATTGGTGTCAGATGTTTCATCACCAGAAACACAGTGAGCAGTTGCTTCCCCGGCTTCTTGGGCCACTTCCCCTTAATCTGCTCCTGAAGATGTTGTAAAGATATATACAATAGTTTTACTGTATCTGTGTAAATACAACTGATCATGAATTTGTTTCTCAAAACATTTTCCAAATTTTCAAATTTCTACTGCTTCAATCCTTTTAAACTTTGGTTTGTTTTTATCATTATCTCCTGCATGTAGGGAACTTCTTCAGAAACCATTTGGTGCCAGTTTTATTATTTCCCGTTATTGCTCATATATTATTTTTTATCTTTTCTCTTAACCATATTTAACTCTCTCCAGAAACTTTTTAACACCTCTGAATGGTTCTGATTTGTTTTTTTGAAGTGAACTTATATCACAAAAATGTATATAAAGCTAAAATCCTTTTGTGCACTGGGTGTGCAAGGCAAAAATATATCAGATTTTTTTCATTTAAAAAAAAAAATCAATCAATGTGTGTCAATATTTACTGCAATTTTGTACCAATATTTGGATAAACTGAAAACCTGTTTCATTTGTTTGGGCATTTCACAATGGTAAAACTTATCTCAAATAACTTAAGTAATTTTCAAATGTTAAAATAAATTTTATGGATTCAGTTCTTGAGTTGCTTATTACTGTATCACACCCTATGTATTTACTTATGCTGTTGAAGAAATTCATAACTATGTTTTTTGGGTAGTTTCAATTTACTTCTACAGCATAAGTAAATGCATAGGCATTGATATATTTCTAATCCACTTCAGAACAGAGCTACATAAATTACAATTTGACTCCAAAATATCTAAAGTGATTTTTAGTTTGTTTTTAAATTAAAATAAATATTCTGGATTTCGGTTTAATCAAAAATTGATACAAAAGTACAGTAAATTGCGAATACAGTGATTCATATATATTTAAAAAATATGAAAAGAATTTCCAAAGAGTTGTTTTTATGTGCCTGATATTATGTTTTTCAGATGGGATAATTCAACATATATGTGATGAAGGATTCCATCTGCAAAATTCCCTTTAAGTTATCTATTTTTGTTCATTATTACTCTTTCACCAATGTGTTCACATTCTTGTCTGTTTTGCTAAAAAAATATGTCTATCAAGCCTCCGAGAGAAACTTCAAATGCCAAATACTTCACTTTGAAACAGCTGGGAGACCCCAACAGCATTAGGGAAAAGCCCTAATAATCATGATCCAACTGGGAGAATAGATCTGGAGGTCCACTATTCCAAGGGTGTTCTACACTCCTGCCAGACGCTACTCCCTATGCTTTGAGTCTATTAGGGGTCCACGGCTTGAATTTTAAGGCAAAACAATCCTGGGATGACTTAAAAAATAAGACAATACACTTGATAGGTCAACAGGTCCCGGAGGTTAATATACTCTTTAATATAATCCTGATAATAAGATGGAAAGGATGGATCGGAAGATCACAGAAAACTAAGATGGGGGTCAGTATTATATTGAACTTCAGCAACACATGTTTGATGAAGAATATCCTCCACTCACTTCAGCATCCACAACCCTCAAATCTTTGCCCAGGAAGTAATATCAGAGCAGTTCCTCTGGGATTTTTTTAAAGACCCGAATCCCGGGCACAAGTAACAAGACAAAGGCCATCTATTAGAAACCTGAAGACCACAACCCAAGTTATTCCAGTCCCCACGAACAATCATTTTGCTCCTCTAGAAGCCCTCGACGATCTGGACTGACTCGCTTATAATGACACCCATAATCATGGAAGCAACAAGGAGGCAGTCAGTGTTTCAGGATCAGCATGCAGCATACAGCCCACCAATAACAATTGAGGGCCAAACTATACATAGGGTAGTGATTCCTAACTTTAACAAACCAGGTCCCTCTTACATTACAGTCATTTCATGGAATATTGCTGACTTGGCCAATAAAATGCATCCAAGAGACTTGATTGACACACTTGATTGATTTTGATGGTTTTCCATCTTATAATACTGCAGCCACAAGTTCTACCAAGAGGAGGTCTATGTGAGTCCTTTTTGTTTTAATATCGACTAGCCTTGCACTTAAAATTAAAATAAACGTTTTATTGTCTTCTTATTACCAATCCATGCTGTTAGTATAAAATGTTTAATCCAGATATCTTACTAATAAATTATTATAATAACGTTTTTAATTCTTCAAAAGAGCTGATGTGGTCAAAGCCCTTGAAATAGACCTGGAACATTTAGTTGATAAATATAGCAAGGATTTATTTCTAGTATGGGCTGGGGATTTCAGCAATACTATCTGTCCTATATCGTCAAAACAGGTGTGTGGCTTCATGGACATTAGGTGAAATGCCATGGGCCATTTAAAATATTGTGCATATGGCTCAGCATTAAATGTACTTATGATGAAATATAATCTAAATATTGTAGAAACCTGTACCCCTAATTGCATCCCTCAGCCTTCAACCTTTAAAGAGAGAGGTTGTAATTGTAACACCAATTACTACCTAATTACAGTTAGTGACAGAATTATCCCATGTGATTTTCAGGTGGGAGTAAATTGTATCAGCAACCATAATCCAGTCATATTAAAGTTAATGATCAGTTTACACCTAAATCCAGAGTCAGGTCAGAATAGACAATATCATTTCTGTTCGTATAAACCACATAAAAATGAAGTGGGCAGATATTGATCCTTCCAGTTTATTAAACGATTTGGCGGCCAGGAATAAGGATTTTTTTATGATAGGTCTGACCTTCTAATGTAATCATGAGGAGACAATGGAGGCCTGCATCGCCATATCAAATTCAATTAGTCAAATACTGACCACAAGGTCCAAGGACAAAAGGAGGGAAAGCAAAGGTTGGTTTAATCTCCAATGCTCCCAGGCATGAAAGGAGTTTATAATCTTAATACATTTGATGCCTAGAAACCCCATGGATGTTCGGGATGCCAGATTCAGGTACATTAAGGCAATGAGTAACAGAAAGAAAGAGCTGCAAGCTGAAGCCTGGGAGAATTTATTCCAAGCCACAGATACTAAAGCATGTACCTTATTTTGGAGAACTATTAAACTCATATTTGTTCTCCAAGGGGCATGGCCTTAATCCGGAATCCTCTATTACCCCTGCACAGTGGGTGATCACTTTGGAACTGTATTTTCTCATATAGCAATGGTGGAAGAGGGGATCAGGACTTCTGGGTTCAGTATGCCAACCACCGTGGCCTTTAATTTGGATGAGGTGTTAAGGGCAATTAGCAAAAGTCCAAGGGGGAAGGCCCCAGGACCAGATGGGGTCACAATGGACTCTTACAAGTCTGAAGTGAATCTTTGGGGCCCCCTTATGATCAAGGTACTGAATGTGGCAGGGGCATGTTTTATATCCCCATCCTGGGCTAAATCAATAATCATCCCCATATTTAAGAAGGGATTAAGGAATTACCCAAAATATGATCGACCAATCTTACTACTCGACTGGTCAGCTAAACTATTAGGGAGGGTCCAATTAACAAGTACCCAATATGGGTTTAGTAAAGGCCTGGGGACAGTTGAGCAATCATTCAACCTAAACCTTCTGATGGGGAAATATATCCTAGCAAAAGAGGGCTCCCTGCATATGTGTTTTATAGATCTAAGTTTCGCATTTGACTTTGTCAACCTTCAAAAACTGTGGGAATATATGGACCTATTTAGGACCCCAAAAGAGATAATTACGCTCTTAGCTCATATGTATAGTAACCTAACTGCCAAAGTTTGCTTTGGGCCAAATGGAGAATTAATACCACCCTTTAATATAGGGAGAGGAATTTGGCAGGGGTGTGTGTTGGCCCCTTTCCCTTCTCCTATATATCAATAGTGTACATGAAAAACTCTGGTCAGTAGGTGCTGATACCTCTAAAGCTGGTAGCCAACAAATACCAAAACTTGCAATGTTGCAGCGATATTGGCGTTGACCCTGAATAGTCTGCAAAGTTTAATCAACTGTTTTGAAGACTATATGGAAAGGAAAGACCTGAAATTTCACCTAGGGAAAACCTTTACAATGAACTGTGGTCTAAAGAAGAAGTAATTCATTTTTTCTCAAGGGGACCAAAATACAAAAAGTACAAATACTTTTAACTACCAAGGAATACAATTTTCCTCCAAGGGGGGATGGAGGAATCATAGGGAGCTATGTTTTTCTAGAATGACTAGAAACAATGATTTTATATTTAGGTTCACCTCCAAACTAGGCTCAAAGCCAACTAGAGAGCTGTTAACCCCATATAAGGGAAAATCGATTTCAGCGGCATGCTATGGAGTCAGTATATCAGGTAAAGGATATTGGACCCATCCAAACCCAGGAGAATATGTTCCTTAGAAGACTTTTGGCTGTCCCCCAATCAACTCCAGACACCATTGTACATAGTGAACTGGGCATTGACTTCCTAGAAGATCTGATAGAAACCAAACCCTTTCACCTATGGCATTCAGTATTGTCTAATCATAAAATACTGCTTATATCTCTACTAGGCACATAAGATTCCCTGGCTACGGTACATCAAGAACATATTGAGAGGGGTTTGGACAGACAGGGCAGGATCTCTGGGTACAATTGGAGGCTATAACCGACTACTCCTATCATTCACTGCATGGTGTCATTTCCAAAAAATTATAGGTGGAGACCCTTGACCCACAAATGTCCTTGTCACAACAGATCAGAACAGATGACTCAGCATATCACAATTTTTTGCCGATTTTATCTTGCACCTTGGAAGCAATATCTCAAACTCCTTTTTCTGAAAGAAAGTATTACAAGTTATTAAGAGACCTTTCAGTTTATGTAAGATCTAAAAGATGTGTCAGCTTGTTACCACTTAGCCATGTTTTTCTCAAAGGTCCTTTGTTTGAGGGAAAGTTTAATTAATATTGAAAATGAAATGATTCAAGAATGTACTGTAACAGCTCATGAATTGACATAGTAGAACAGAATTTTAATTAATTTTGTACAGTGTTTTTATAAATGTGAAAGTTAGTTCTTTTATAGGTAGACCTTATGTCTTTTTAACATGAATTGTATCCGTATGTTTTATGGTTCATTTTAAACTCTGAAAGTTTTTGAAGTAATGCTTTTATGGTTTATTTTAATATAAACTGAATAATGTTTATTGACTATGTATGCCTAGCAAATTCATTTTGTCAAAAAACTGGCTTACACGCACATATGTGAAGGAGTAAGACATCATGCAAATCTGTCACTTTTAACATAATTAAAATGTTATCTTTTATTTAAAACATATTGTTGCAGGGATTCTGCTCAGGAACAGAACTATGCTTGGGAACCTATTGCATCAGCATGTAGTGACTGAGTCACCATACTACTTCAGTATCTATGGGCCAGAATCCGGCTAGCTTATAGTGCTTCACTTGCCCTCCTAATCTTTTCAGAGAGACAAGTGATTTGGCACCCCAGAGCACAAAACTCTGAATCCTCTCAGGGATCGTGGTAGCAGGTCTCCCCTTTTGTTCTCTCACTCATACATGTCCACAATAAATAAAAAAGAGACACGAAGGAAGTTTAAAATGTTTAGTCAAACTACCATGCTCTAATATGCAATGATTGCTACACAACTAAAAATCAGATGCAGGTCAGCAATGTCATGAGCATGATTAGCAGACCATATATAATAAAATCCCTGTCATTTTATCTGACAGATTTGCCTAAACCCACTAACACTACAACATCTAAGTGAATATAGATTATGGATTATAGAATATAGGGGCATATTAGCAAGACCCACGTTAAAATTATCGCCGTTTTAGCGGCAGGAAACTGCCGCTAAAACGGCGATAATGGGCACAACCTAACCTGGGCTTCTATTGGAATTCTATAACGCATATTAGCAAGCCCATTATCGCCGCTTTAGTGGCAGTTTCCTGCCGCTAAAATGGCGATAATTTTAACGTGGGTCTTGCTAATATGCCCCTATATTCTATAATCCATAATCTATATTCACTTAGATGTTGTAGTGTTAGTGGGTAATTTTAACGTGGGTCTTGCTAATATGCCCCTTAGATCTGGGGGCTTAGTGGCGGATACCGTAGTATATATAGATAGTTGCACTACATCACAGCTGATGCAGCCCTCTCATCTCTGTCTGCAAGTCTCAGCTCTGTGTGTTTTTTAACGACACGTTCATTGTTATATGACTAAATATGTGTGTTTGAAAACACCAGCTGGGTTTCTGTATTATGTTTTGGTGATAGTGTCTGACAACAGCGAATAAAAAGGAGCAATGTTGTTTGACCTTGCCTAGGCTGTTTCGACTAAATCCCAAGAAAGGAACAAAATACAAAAACGTGTTCTGGCTATGAGCGAAAATAAATGTGGCCCAAAACAAGCTTGTTATTTGGTAACGTGTGCAAAGCAAAAGCGGCCTACAATGTGCATACTCAGGCTAACAGAGAGAAAAGAACAATGGGCTATATAGGAAACACGCAACAATATTTGTAATATGAATTTAATCAAAAATGCATCCATCTAATCTTATGTTTCTAGTCATTTCGGCTCACATGCTCACTATCTCTCTCTCTCTCTCTCTATATATATATATATATATACATATATATATATATATATATATATATATATATTATCTATTGGCGGTCGCCAGTAGATAGTTATAGTTAGGACCTATTTTCCATAGGAAATCCGCAACATTCTATTCCCAATAACTTTAGCGCCGGTTGACGAATCTTCACGAAATTTTCAAAACTCGTGGGCGCTCCGGTCCGCTCCTATCCTGAAAGTCTCGGGTGATTCGTCAAGTGGGGGCCGAGAAAAAGGGGGTCCCAAAACGTGTTTTCCCATGCAATTTTCCATAGGAACCTTTAGTCGCAGCTACAGCCCGAACTGCTGAACGGAATTACACCAAATTTGGCAAAAAGGTAGCCCTTGGTTCAGAGTCGTGCCTTTTGGTTAAATGGTGTAAATCCGTTCAGTAGTTCCTGAGAAAATCAAAAGTAAAATCACATATATATCCATGGCCCTCCCAATCACGAGCTGTATGCTAATTGGCTGTCAACACTCCAAACCAGGAAGTGTTGGCAGCCATCTTGTTCCTCGGTAGAACTGAGGCACAGAAACAAGTGCGCAAAACACAAAAAGGGGGCAGGGTAGAAACGCCCTGACCCCCTAGGCCTGCTCAGGGGGTCCCACAAGGACCCCCAGGGCCCCACATTTTTTAAAAAAAATTTTTTAAATCGGCGGGATGCGTGTAGGATGCGCGGATCCCGCCGTGGAAAAAGAAAAATGAAGCGCGGACTCCCGCGCTTCGTTGTGATTTGGCCTCCGGGTGAGGCAAGTCCAGGGGGCATGCGGGGGGTTAATAAAAATGTGTGGGGGGCCTCTAAGGCCCGCCCTAAGCCCCGGGGACTGCCACCCCCCGGGGCTTTGAAATAAAAATGGTGCTGGAGGGCACTTGGCCCTCCCGCAGCCCCGGGGACCGCCACCCCCCGGGGCTTCTTTTTTTTAAAATTAACTTACCTGTGTGGGGGGCTCGAGCCCCCCCACACGCCCTGGGGACCGCCACCTCCCTGGGGCACTAAGAATTGGAATGTGGGGGTCCGTTTCGGACCCCCAAGCCCCGGGGACCACCACCTCCCCGGGGCTGTGCATGTGTTGGGAGGGGGCCGCGTGGCCCCCTCCTGGAGCCAGTGATGGCCCTGGGGACCGCCAAACCCCAGGGCCGGCTCCTGCAGTGTCCCGGGTGCCCACCCTGGGACACTGTAGTTTGCTATGGCAGGCGGGAGCCTCGCGGCTCCCGCCCTGTCATTGCAAACTGCTTTGGTTTTTGGAAGAGAGAGCAGGAAACCTGCTCACTCTTCCAAAAACCAAAGCAGATTGCTTTTCCACACGGGGAGCTGCATGTCAGCAGCTCCCCATGTAGAAAAGCAATGCCGGCTCCCGCAGGACGTGGGGAGCCGGCGGGACTGTGGGGGGATTGGGGACCCCCCCACGGTCCCCAACGGCGAGGGCCAGCCCCTGGGGATGAGGTCCCCGGGGCTACAAGTTGCCCGGGAGGGGGGCCACGCGGCCCCCTTCCCCAAAATTAAAAAAATTAATAAAAATAAATTTAAAAAAAAGGCCGGCCCCGGGGGATGGGGTCCCCGGGGCCGAATAAGACCTCAAGAGGGGGGCCACGCGGCCCCCTTCCAAATTTTCTTTTAAAAAAAAAAAAAATATTAGGGGGCAGGCCCTGGGGGATGGGGTCCCCAGGGCCAATAAATTGAAAAAGAAGGGGGCCACACAGCCCCTCTTCGTAAAAAACCACAAAAACACCGGCATCGCGCCGGAGGCCACGCCCTCCTTGGCAGCACTCTGCAAACGCGCCCTGGCGCGTTTGCAGATGAGGAACGATTCCCCTTGAATACTGGGGTCCCTGAGGCCAACTAGCCCACCAGGAACCTCCAGTATGCGCTAGGGGCTGCGTTGCAGAGAGGTGTTCTGAGGCCACGCCCCTTTACACCTCTCTGCAACGCAGCTCTGTGGCGCTTAATGGAGGTAGCTGGTGGGCTAGTTGCACCCCAGGGACCCTCAGGATTCAAGGGGACTTAATTCCCCAACTTAAAACACGCCACAGGGCGCGTTTGCACAGTGGTGAAGGGAGGGGGCGGGGCCTGCGGTGACATGTGTGCAAACACGCCCTGTTGTGCGTTTTAAGTTGGGGGATTAACTCCCCTTGAATCCTGAGGGTCCCTGGGGTGCAACTAGCCCACCAGCTACTTCCATTAAGCGCCACAGAGCTGCGTTGCAGAGAGGTGTGAAAAGGGGTGTGACCTCTGACCACCTCTCTGCAACGCAGGCCTGTGGCGCTTACTGGAAGTACCTGGTGGGCTAGTTGGGCCCCAGGGAACCTCAGGATTCAAGGTGACCTAATACCCCAACTTAAATCGCGCCACAGGCGCGTTTGCACAGTGGTGAAAGGAGGGGCGGGGCCTCAGGTGACATGTGTGCAAACACACCCTGTGGTGCGTTTAAGTTGGGGAATTAATTCCCCTTGAATCCTGAGGGACCCTGGGGACCAACTAGCCCACCAGGTACCTCCAGTGCGCGCCACAGGGTTGCGTTGCAGAGAGGTGGTCCAGGCCACGCCCCTCTTTACACCTCTGTGCAACGCAGCTCTGTGGCGCTTACTGGAGGTACCTGGTGGGCTAGTTGGACCCCAGGGACCCTTAGGATTCAAGGGGACTTTATCCCCCAACTTAAAACGGCCAGAGGGCGTGTTTGCACACATGTAACCTCAGGCCCCCCTCCCTACACCAGTGTGCAAACGTGCCCCATGGCGCGTTTTAAGAGGTAGTTTTAATCCCCCTGCCCTATTATGTACTAGGGAGTTACAGAGGAGGTCATGCTAATCACAGGGGTACCTCAACGCATAGTGTTCCCTAGTGTATGTAGGTGTTTTAACTGTATTCTAAGTGTCTTTTACCATAGCACTGGTTCTAGGCCTGGTTAGTCAGAGTCAGTTACCACCAGTACACGTCTGGAAAAGGTGTGGGCACAGGATTATTTTGCAACAAGGCCTCTTTCTGCTCCTCTGTTGGTTCTTTCTGAACATGTCTTGCTTCTACCTGGATTTTTCTTTGTCTTTGTGCACTTCTGTTTCTTTCGACATTTCTTTTGCTTCTTTCTGTGCGTTTTTTCTTCTTTCTTCCCATGTCCTACTTCTGTAGGAATAGTTACAAACTAGCATTTGAAAAACCTTTGAAATTCACTGAAAAACCATAGGTTTCAGGCACGTTATAGTTAGAAATTAGCATTTAAAAAACCTTAGAAATTCACTGAAAAACAATAGGTTTTAGGGAAAGTTATAGTTAGTTGGACATTGCACTCGTACAAAACCCGTGAAATTCCCCGTTATAGTTAGTTCAGCTAACTATAACTCGCGCCCCCGCAATGCACTGCTGATGACGTCACATATTACATCACTCATGACATGGTCAGTGACATCACTGATGACATCACTGATGACATCTCAAATGACATCACTCATGATGCCCAAATATAGCCTAAGAAGAAGGGCGCCATGCCCGAAACGCGTCGGCGATTTCAAATCGGAATGCAGCCTGAATTGATGCACGCAGCTTGTAGAAAATAAAAGACTTTTAGTCCAACTGCCGTTTGAGTGCGTTCTTGTGTAGCGGCACTTTGGAGCTTTGATTTAACACACGGTCGCCCAACCGTGAAGAATCGCACCACCACTTGGAAAAGGGTAAATGTTTTTTGTTTTTTTTGTTTATGCAATGACTTTCTAATTGCATAGTTATTTTTAATGTTTTTACTGTTGGTTCTGTTTATTTTTTCATTTTTTAACAAAAAAACACCAAATAAATTTAAAGAAGAGTTAAAAAAAACACACAAGAAATATAAAACGAAAAAAAGAAGAAAAAAAATGGTACTTTTCAGAACCGCCTATTTGGTTAAAAATAGACAAATTGGTAAGTGTTGTATGAATTGTGCAAAGTGGAATATATGGAGAAGTGTATGGGTAGTGCATGTGTGATTGCAGAAGTGCATGTGTACTACCTGAGTGATTGCGTGAATACATGGGTATTGCATCGGTGAGTGTAAGAGTGCATGGGTAATGTGTAGGTGCATCAAGGAGTGTATCAGTAGTGCCTGTGTGATTGCATAAGTGCATAGGTAGTGCCTGGATGAATTTAAAAGTGCATGGGCACAGCCTGATTGATTGAAGTAATGCATGGGTAATGCCTGGGTGATTGCATAAGTGCAGGGGTAATGTCTGGGTGATTAGAGGAGTGCATGGGCACTGCCTGAGTGATTGAAGGAGTGCATAGGTAATGCCTGGGTGATTGCATGAATGCAGGGGCAATGCCTGGGTGATTAGAGGAGTGCATAGGTAGTGCCTGGATGATTTTATAAGTGCATGGGTAGTGGTTGGGTGATTGAAGGAGTGCATTGATACTGCCTGGGTGACTGGAGGAGTGCAAGGGTAGTGCCTGGGTTATTCCATGAGTGCATAGGTAGTGCTTGGGTGATTGCATGACTGCAGGGGTAGTGCCTGACTGATTGAAGGAGTGCATGGGTGATGCCTGTGTCATTGCATCAGTGCAGGGGTAATGTCTGGGTCATTGAAGGAGTGCATGGGTAATGCCTGGGTGCATGAAGGACTGCATGGGTAATGCCTGGGTGATTGTATGAGTTCAGGGGTAATGTCTGGGTGATTGGAGGAGTGCATGGCTATTGCCTGGGTGCATGGAAGAGTGAATGGGTAGTGCCTGGGTGCATGGAGGAGTGCATGGGTAGTTCCTGGGTGATTGGAGGAGTGCAAGAGTAGTACCTGGGTGATTGCATGAGTATATGGGTAGTGCCTGGATGATTGGAAGACTGCATGGGTAGTGTTTGGGTGATTGCATAGGTGCAACAGAAGTGCATGTATGAGTGCATGGGTAGTGCCTGGGTGATTGGAGGAGTGCATGAGTAGTGCTTGGGTTATTGCATGAGTGCATAGGTAGTGCCTGGGTGATTGCATGAGTGCATAGGTAGCGCCTGGGTGAATTTCTAAGTGCAAGGGTACTGGCTGGATGATTGGTGGAGTGCATAGATAATGCCTAGGTGCATCGAGGAGTGCATCAGTAGTGCCTGTGTGATTGCAAGAGTGCATAGGTAGTGTCTGCATGTTTTTATAAGTATTTGGATATTGCCTTGGTAATTATATGAGTACAGTGGTAGTGCTTGAGTTATTGGATGAGTGCAATAGTAGTGCCTGCGTAATTGAAGGAGTACATAGATAGTGCATGGCTGATTGGAGGAGTGCATGGGTAATGCCTAGGTGCATCAATGAGTGCATCAGTAGTACCTCTGTCATTCCATGAGTGCATAGGTAGTGTCTGGATGATTTTATAAGTGCATGGGTACTGCCTGAGTGATTGAAGGAGTGCATGGGTAATGCCTGAGTGATTGAACGATTGCATGGGTAATGCCTGAGTGCATGTATGAGTGCATGGGTAGTTCCTGAGTGATTGCATGAGTGCATGGGTAGTGCCTGGGTGCATCGAGGAGTGCATCAGTAGTACCTCTGTGATTGCATGAGTGCATAGGTAGTGTCTGGATGTTTTTATAAGTGTATGAATACTGCCTGGGTAATTATATGAGTACAGCAATAGTGCCTGGGTTATTGGAAGACTGTAAGGGTAGTGACTGGGTGATTGAAGGAGTACATGGATAGTGCATGACTGATTGGAGAAGTGTATGGGTAATGCCTAGGTGCATTGAGGAGTGCATCAGCAGTGTCTGTGTGATTGCATGAGTGCATAGGTAGTGCCTGGATGATTTTATAAATGCACGGGTACTGTCTGAGTAATTGAAAGACTGCAAGGGTAATAGATAGGTGATTGCATGAGTGCAGGGGTAATGTCAGGGTCATTGGAGGAGTGCATGTGTAATGCCTAAGTGATTGCATGAGTGCAGGGGTAATGTCTCCAGCATTAGAGGAATGCATGGCTAATACCTAAGTGATTGCATGAGTGCAGGCGTAATGTCTGGGGGATTAGAGGAATGCATAGTTAATACTTCGGTAATTCCATGAGTGTAGGGGTAATGTTTTGCTGATTGCAAGAGTGTAGGGGTAGGGCCTAGGTAATTGGAGAGTGCTTAGGTAGTGCCTGAGTGATTTTAAAACTTGAAGGGTTCTGGCTGGGTGATTGGAGGAGTACAGGAGTAGTACCTGGGTGATTGGAGGACTGTATAAATAGTTCCTGGGTGATTTTATAAGTGTATGTGTACTGCCTGAATGAATAGAGCATTGTATAGACACTGCCTGGACGATTGAAAGAGTGCAAGGGTAGTGTCTGGGTAATTCCATGTGTGCGGGGATAATGTTTAGGGGATTGGAGAAGTGTATAGGTACTACCTGGGTGATTGGAAGAGTGTACGGGTAATGTCTAGCTGATTGCATGAGTGTACATATAGTGCCTGGGTGATTGGAGCAGTAGATAGGTAGTGTCTGGGTGATATTATAACTGTATGGGTATAGGCTAGGTGATTGGAGAAATGCATGGATAGTGCATGGGAGATGGCAGGAGTGTGGGAATTGTGCCTAACTGAATAGATCAGTGCATGTGTAGTGTTTAAAAAAATGGATGAGTGCAGTAAAAGTGACTGTAAACATTAGTTCATATTATTATGCTTATTACATTATTTCATCTTACCTTCTTTATTAAAGAAGATCCAAAACTCAGTGAAACTATTTTACAGTAGTTTTGTTGTAAACTGAATTTAAAATCTTTTCAAACTTTAGTATTACTTTCTGTAAAAAAAAGAAGAAATACTGTTATTACATATAATATACTTTTAAGAACACAACATAATTTTAGAATTAGATAACATATTCAGTTTCCCTTTTTTGCTGTTTTCAGATTCTACTGAATTTCACCATACACAGTGATTTCAATGTAGATCATCATATAACAGCGGGGAAAAAATACAATTAATGAGATTGTAAAAAAAAAAATCTGCGTAGAAAATATTAACAACAAGTTCAACTATCAGTTTACCTATCTACAGTTTCTAAATTACATTCTTCAACTACATTAAATCATTTATTTTTCTTAAGTACATTTTCTAAAATCTACACTCTCATTTACATTGCGCATAATATAAAGATCAAATATATAAACTATTTCTTTCAAACACAATTTTGCAAATGTAATAAGAATTAGCGCAAACAATAATCCAAACAGTAATTGTTCACATCTTCCCAATAGGCCAAATAATGTTTCCAAATCATTTGCATTGAAAATATCCCAAATAAACTCATTAATTCGTGTTCACATCTTCCCAATAGGCCGAATGATGTTTTCAAAACTTTGGCATCAAAAACATCAGATATGAATCTGGTAATTCAAAAGGCAACCTACATTTGAATTCTAAATGGGCATCATTGCAATCTGTCCATCCTTTATTGCACTTTAAATACACAGTATAGTGTCCAGATGTTGTAGTAGGTCCATCATGGAAAATAATAGCCACTGCTTTAAAAGTTCTTCCTGAAATTGATTGTTGACGTGCCACAACATTTTTAATTTTGGTTTCCAATTTTCTTTTATTTGCTCTACAACATTGTAGCATTAAAATTACATATTTTCCAAATCTTTCTATATATAATGTTGACAACATTTCCGATTTACAATGAGAGCATTTCATATCTTGATTAGCTGTTTTTAATAGTTTGTTAAAAGACACTGATTTGCAATCTGGTATTGTCAAATATATGAATCAATCAGTGTCTATTTCAGTGGTAGAAGAAAATGAACACTCTTCATGTTTATGATCCCATCTGTAACTTAGTAAAAACAAATTTTCAATTTCTATTCCTTCATCTTCCAATAGTGCAGGCATAAACATAAGAAATTCTTGTGCATCTTGTTGTATATTAAGTGTAAATTGTGAAGAACCAGTACATATATCCCAAAAATGCAGAATGCCAGAAACAGTATGGATTTTAGTTCTATCAGTTATCAACTTTTGAAAAATATAATGTAAAAAAGAACAGAATCTTTTTTCTCGATTTTCCATAATTTCATGATGAAGATCTTCTAGATAAAAGACAACATTCACAATTACATTAGCATAGCAGTTGATACCTGAACTATTTTCTAACTGGTATCCTACAATATCATCAACAGTGTCCATTTTCACTTTCTTTGCAGCTTCATCATTCTTTTGAACTGTTTTCCTTTTTTCAATCACACTAGAATGTTTCTCATATTTCCATTTTGGACATACTACACATTTCTCATATATGGGATATTCACCTATGTTAGGAGCATAAAGCCTTCTTAACCGATTATACTCTCTTACACAATTTCCATCAGCACTAATCTATTTCTCGTCAAAATCAATCAAATACAAACCAGATAATGTTCTTACTCGAGACAATGCAACATATGCCATGCCCTCTTTAAACACTGTACTTCCAATATTTACCAAACCACTGTCTACTCTTAAATGTTGAGATTTATGAATGGTTACTGCATCTGCTAAAGAAAGAGGGAACTGTTTTCTACGAACATACAAGTCTTTTACAAGCAAAAACAAACAGCACAACATCCAATCTGTTTTACCTCTTCTATCTGATCAAATGTAATCTTTAAAAATTCAATTCCATCTCTATTCTGAAAATGTACAAAATCAACAACTTTTCCCATTGCTCCATTTACTAAACCTTGTTCTACATTCACATTACGCCGTAAAATTACCCGACAATTTATACACACATATAAAGTTTTTTCTATACCGCAAGTCTTAGACACTGACTCTTCCAAAGAATCCAATTTTGACTGTAATTTCTCTGAGAGAAGAATAGTAACTCCTTCGTGTTCCATTTTATCAATAGCTTCCATTTTCACTATTGGTTGTTTTTCCAATTACAACAGTTCTTGATTGAATGTAGAACACTCTTGCAGAGTAGGCATTAGGCAAACTATAGACTTCTTTTCTCCAATTTTTTTATACATTATTTCAGCTGGTATGTTTTCATTTGCAAACAAGTTCGTTAAAAGCCGACTTTGTAAAGCTTCTTTACCATGTTTTGTCACAACACCAATTCTTATATCTTGAAGAATGTTTCCATAATGTTCCTCATTTGCTTGTCGCATATTCTTAATAAGTTCTTTATATTCAAAATGAGACCAAATGTTGACGTTTCCAAAACTTCCCAAAGATTTCCTAGTGTCTTCATGTACAAGTGTTTTAAAAACTGGTTGCCCTTTCACAGGAGGAAGTTGTAGTAGGTCGCCAAATACAATTACATGTTTTCCTCCAAATAGAACATCATAATCTGTTTATAAAATCTGTTGCATTCTTAAATGTACAAAAGCAAGCATTAAGTTTGAGACCATGCACACCTCATCAATGATTAGGAGTTTCATTTTCTTGAGTACTCTTGAAACGTCATAGCAAGCTTCTCCAGATTGCTTGTCATATTCCAACTTATTTTCATGTTCAACTGGTAGCATGATTAATCGATGTAACGTAATCCCCTTTAATGTTGTGTGCTGCTAACCCAGGTGGAGCGGTTACAACACAAGGTAAACATGAGTCAGTGGTTTTGTGTAGATAACTGGTCAAAACTTTAATTAAGAAACTTTTTCCTGTTCCTGCTTTCCCACTGATGTACATTCGAATAGGTTTAAATGATGTGCATTGGCATTCTTTTTTTTTCATGCAGTAAACCATGCTGTAACTGTTGTGTCACTTGCTGATATATTTCTTTTTGTTCAATATTTAGTTGTTCTTTCAAGTCTCCCAACTCAATAATATCCTGTTGTGCTTGTTGCATTGCCGTTTCTACTTCATTCATGTCTATTGCTGCTTCATTTTCAAGAATTGGTTGTCCTAGTGGATCTTGACTTAGTGGAGCAGAACTTTGACTATCTTGAGAACTGTCTCTAGCTATTTCAGCTGCAATGGTTGTTTCTTGTTCAATCCCTTCATATAACATTTTCAGATAATTTGGAAAGATTGTGCATTGAATGCTATCTTTACATGCATTAAACGAATCTTCATAGCAGTCAAAATCTCCAAGTAATTCCATTTCACTACGCCAAGGCTTGAAAAGTTGCAGAGGTGCTAAATAGAAAAATTCCCTTTTATCTGGAGTTTCACAACTGAGTTTACTGTGGTTAATAAGATTTCCTTTGGCATGTTTTACCAAACATCCATCACATCCAATTACTGCATATTTTTCTTCATTTATATTTTCTGTAACATTTCTCTTAAAACTGTAATGTTGCAGTACTTCATGGAGACATATGTTTTCCAGATGTGGTCTTCTTTTGGGATAGTACGTATCTATCATATTAGTTTTAACAATATCAGTACTTTCTGGTTAATTCAATGCTAAGTATTCAATTTCTTGTACAGATTTCAATACTTGATTTCATGTTGCAGCAAGACCTAGACTTACCCAAATGATTCCTCTTGACTTTTAATATAAACTTGCAGAGGTCAACTGATCCGAACATTCGTAGTATCAAATCTCTCGATGGGAAAGCATCTTCAAACTAAAGCTGTACAATTTGGTACTAAAAGTCTTCTCTTGTGAAATTTCTTCCCACATTTCTTTCTACTCCGTCTTTTCAGATTTGGTTATATATGAAGTAACATAGCGAGCAACAGTAATCGAATTATCTGCAACATACTAGATATCCATATTTGCATTCAACATTGTCAAAATCACTGGATTGTAGTCATTAATATACTTTGAATCTCCAGTACTTTTTATGTTGTAAGTATTCTTCGGAGATTTTCGAGTTATAGTATGCCTTACTGCTGACATGAAACTGTTGACTCTTCCTTTTGAAATTACTGCACGTGAGAATCCAAAACGACATTTTGTATAAAACTTTCCCTTTGATGTGTATTTCCATCGACAATATTTTCCACATCGATGACTTTGAAACCGTAAAACCTGTTGTCTCAAGTTGTTTTCTCCTCCTTCTTTTGGAATGGCACAGGTAACATATTCTTCAATGAAAGACAAAACTCTTTCATCAGTATCAGTTCCAAATTTTGGTGCATTCTTGATCCATAACAGCATGTGTATATGAGGTGCACCTCTGGCTTGGTACTCCTTTCTCCAAAAGAAATCAATAACTTCTCCAAGAGGTGGATTATTTTTATTGCTGATAAAAGACATCATAGCTTGAAACCTATGATTAAAAGATATGCACACATTTACAGGATCCAAGGAACACAGTTCTCCAGCTGTCTTAAATTCAATGTTTTTTACATTTGAATTTGCTTGTCGTAGAAATTCAAGTAAATAGTCCCATGCGTATTCAGCATAGCTAGGCGTAACAAACCACGTAGGGGTTCCTAAGTTCCTTAACATACATTTACGTTCTCTGTGACCACGATACCAATACTCATTAGTACCACGTTGACACGCCATCAAATTAATTAACTGAGATTCTAAATGATCATCTCTTTGTTGAACTTTGTCCAAAAATTTCTTTGCAGAAAGATGTGTAAGATGAACTCCTGTTTTTAATATGTGGTTCACTGCATATGAAAGTCCAGACAAGTCACTTTCAAACAGAAGATGAAATAAATATGGAATACACTGTCGAAATCTTGGATCTTCAGAGTACAATCTTGTTGTACGATATTCTGAAGCTGGAATCTATACTGGTTGTTCATCATATTGTCCACGTTTTCCAGTGGGGAAGAGCTGTGGAAAACAACGAGCTTCTAAACTTTTTTTCACATACACTCATGGGAGTTCCCTTCACTTTCTTCATTTGGAATAATTCAATAGTGTTTCCTATCACTTCTTTTGAATGTAGAGGATGTATACTATAATGTTCATAAATTTCTTCACTCCTTGAGTTGTCCACTTTTTCTATTTGGCCAGTTGAAATTTCTCTTTCATCTTCTAAAGATATTTTTTCTTCTTCCACATATATATTTCTATAAAAATATTTTTTTGTACAAGATATAATATAGCCTTTTGAAGTTTGGTGACATCTACTAATCTTGCCATATTTTCTGACTCTTTGTTGGTACACCACTAACTAGAATAATTACAGGTTCCCTTTCCTCTCTCTCTACACCAACAGTTTCAATATTTTTCTTAAAATCTAAATGTAAATACACAACTCTTCCTTTTAAACCTCTTTGTAAATCTGTTGGAGGCAGCTTACCTGCTTTAGGCTCCATACGAACTATAGAGTGAAATGAGTGCACGGATTGAATAAGAATGGACTCATACGTATTTAAATCTACCAGTTCCAAAGGAATAGCTACCAACTCTAGGTTATTATGTACAGCTCTAGCTGGGATTTTGTTCTCTTCTAATTTGCTGTAACAATATTTACAAATACGTTGATCACTATCCAATTCAAAACGACATTCCACCAACAAATAAGCACCAAATTGCTCCCACTTATCATTGTTTTCCTTTTCACTTTTTAAATACACATCAACATTCCTAGTTTGACTTCTATAGTGAGTACGTCGACAACAAATACAAACATAGGGGGTCATTATAATGACAGGCGGATCGCCACCGCCCGTATGGCGGTAGAGATCTGCCCGCCATTCTTCACCGCCCGCATGCCATTTCCCCCCCGCCATATTACGATGGCGGGGGGGACCCCGGTGGACGGAAAGACCGTCTGCTGGTTTTACGCCAGTCTGACAGTGGACCGGGCGGTAAAGGGGCCTAGTATGGTGGCGGTGTCTGCTAGACACCGCCATCCATATTAGGATGGCAGCGGAGAGCAGCCTTTCCATGGCGGCGTTGCCGCCATGGAAAGGCATACTGTGTTTGCTGTTGGGGGCTCGTTGGGGGTCCCCCCAGATGTTGGGGGATGGGGGGTGCACATGGGGGGTACCTATGGTACCTCCCTGCATTTGCATGCACAAGGTGGCAGGCACCGCACGGTGCCTGTCATGGTGTGCATGCAAAAGCACAAGTTGCATATATTGCATTGTGGCGGGTGATGCTTACAGCACCGCCCGCCGCAATTCAATATATGCGGAATGCCACCACCACCGTGGCATCCTAACTTCAATGGCGGGACCGCCACTCCTATGGCGGACGGTCCCATTCTCCGTTACGGTGGCGGGTGGACTTTGTCCGCCCGCCATCGTAATGTCCCCCATAGTTTGGTTTGTCACAAGAAACCACCTTAAACTTTGTAATGTCTTCTGCAAAGTTCTCAGTAGTACTATCTTCCACCTCTTCTTCAACACCTACACTTATCAAACTCTCACTTTCTCTACACTCCTCTTGAGGACCAAAGACACAAAACTGTATATCATCAGAATTTTTTTTTACATCCAATTCTGAACCATGCAAAAGAGCTGTGTTTATTTCACTTAAAAATAATGCAGAACTTTTTATATAGTACAATCTTCTTATAAACTTCCGCATTTCTGAGTGATGTACTGCTAACATTCTTAAATTATGAAAAGTACTTCAACATACTTTTCTAGAAAGACAATCCAGAGAATGACCCTGCAAGTTGGTATATTTTCTCACTTTACAAGGATCTAGTCCTTGCAACATCTTAATCTTCTGTTTAACACTTTTTTTACCATAATCTTGTAAGAAATTTCATAATATATCAATAGATTCCTGTCGTATACTACAAATGCTACTCCAATCCCACTTATTCACTGGAGCTTGTGTACGTCTCCCTTGAACGCCTTCAGCTATTACTTCTTCCACCATTCTAGGAACCATCTTTTCTTTTTCAATTGGACAACCGTTTTTAACCTCATTACAACGACCACTGGTATCGACTGCATGAACTAATGTATTTTATTGAAAATAGCTTTCTTCATTAAAAAAAGGTTCAGTACTACAAGTGTGCTTCCATTCACCCGAATTTTTTTTACAAACGTTAGTTCTATTAACCAGTATTTTTCTTTTACTTTCTCCTTCATAAAGTGCATTGTTTTAATCATTGTCTTCATTCTCTTCAATACTAATATAAACAATCTTCTTTTCAATTCAAAAGCCTTTTCGACTACACTTTCAATCTGTTGTTTATTTTTGTAAAATGCTGATTTTCTTTTATATTTTTTGCAATCTTTCAATAAATTTTGTAGTACTCTACTTTTATACATTCTCTTCCTAATGTCTTTATATTCTTTCATCCTTCTTCTAACATAGATTGTTTTTCCCATAACCTGATTTTCCATTAATTTGTCCTTTTTTCGTTTCCTTCTGATTGGTTGTAGTACTTTTTTTTCTCTTTTCCCCATTTTGAAAATTCATTACATTCTTTAAATGTCTTTTAACAAATACTTTAGTTCTCTTACCAGAAGACTTTTTCTTCAACATCACATGTTGTACTTCATCTAATTTCTGCTTTTCTATCTCCTTTAAATAGTACTGTTTTTTTGTTGTCTTTTCTTTTGCACTATTCTTGTCATACTGAATCTTTCTTAATAATTGTGGAGAATAGCTGAAAAAAAGAAAAGTTTAAATAGTTTTGTTAAATAATTTAATATTATTAAAATAATTATATACAAATATTCTCATGTATAAATAAATAAATATTTTTAATTGCATTCCAAAGCTATGTCAGACACTGCACAATTCCTACAATTAGAAGACATCACAACCTACACAATAGAATAACAAAGCACAACTAAAGGATTTCTCTACTGCTACCCATATCAAATCTAAAGTGCAGTCTGTCAACTTTTAAGGCCTGTATAATGTTGTGATTGAGGTATGTCTCTACTTGCCCATGTATTCTCATATGTGTCATACATTTGAAAATGCTTTACATATAAAACAGAAGTATACATATATTTGTATGCTCCTTTTATATATAGTACACTAGCAAAAAGTACAGACTCATGCATGCATGGTTTCAGAAACATAATGAAACTTACAGCACAAACATGTGAAGGGTTGCTGCTTTGTTTTTACCTATACTCAATACCTAACTATTACTCCTTTCTATATCATTCTTCCCTCTTTCTACACCTCTCTTCCCTCTTTCTCCACCCCTGTTCTCTCTTTCTGCACTTTTCTTCACTCTTTCTACACCCTGCATCAATGTTTCTGCACTTCTTTTATCTGTTTCTACAACTCTCTTGCTTTGCTTCTTTCAGCATACCTGTTTCTCCTTCTCCACCTCTGTTGGTTCTTTCTACACTACTCTTGCTTCTTTATACACCTCTCTTCCCTCTTTCTGTATCTCTCTTGTCTCTTTCTGCACCTCTGTTGCTTATTTCTGCACTTTTCTTGCCTCTTTCTCTACCCCACGTGACTCTTTCTACACCTCTCTTCTTTCTTTCTGCACTTCTCTTACTTCTTTATACACTTTTAATACTCCTTCTGCACTGCTCTTGCCTCTTTTTACATCCTTCTTCCCACTTTCTGAACCTCACTTGAATCTTTCTGCAACCGTCTCGCCTCTTTCTGCACCTCTTTTGCTTGTTTATGTACTTCTCTTGCTTCTTTCTGTACCTTTCTTGCTTCTTTCTGTACCCCTGTTGCCTCTTTCTACACCCTTCTTCCTTCTTTCTACACCTCTGTTGCCTCTTTCTGCACTCCTCTTCCCTCTTTCTGTACCTTTCTTGTCTCTTTTTCCACCTCTCTTCCTTCTTTCTACACTTCTCTTACTTCTTTGTACACTTCAGATACTCCTTCTGCACCGCTCTTGCCTCTTGATACATCCTTCTTCCCTCTTTCTGAACCTCTCTTGCCTCTTTCTGCACCTGTGTTACTTGTTTGTGTACTTCTCTTGCTTCTTTCTGTACCTTACTTGCTTCTTTCTGTGCCTCTCTTGTCTCTTTCTGCACCTCTCTTGCTTCTTTCTGCACTTCTCTTGCGTCTTTCTCTACCCCACTTCCCTCTTTCTGCACCTCTCTTACTTTTTTCTCTACTACTCTTGCTTCTTTCTGCACTTCTGTTACCCTTTCTGCACCCCTCGTACCTCTTTCTACATCCTTCTTCCCTCTTTCTGCATTTCTCTTGAATTTTCTGCATCTCTGTTTCCTTTCACTGCACCTCTCTTCCATATTTCAGCAACTGTCTTGCCTCTTTCTACAGTTGTCTTGTCTCCTTCTGCACCTCTGTTGCAAATTTCTATATCTCTTATCGCTCCTTCTGTACCCCTCTTGCCTCCTTCTGCACCTCTGTTGCTTCTTTCTGCACTGCTCTTGGATCTTTCTGCACTTCTTTTGCCTGTTTGTGCACTTTTCTTGCCTCCTTCTGTACCTCTGTTCCTTCTGTCTGCACTTCTCTTCCCTCTTAGTTTTTTATTTTGACTATGGTCAATACCTAACTACTAGTAAAATGGTAAAGCAGCAGCACCAGAAAACTAATATTTAACATATGATGACTGACAAATTAGTGATTATGACACTTTGTAAGACTCTCTGGAAAAGTTCACTTGAAGTGCACTAAATAAATCTAAGTATCTCTTTGAAATATAAAGTGCACTCTCTCAACTTTTAAAGTCTTCATTATCTTCTGTTTAAGATATGTATGAACTTGCACATGTATTGTGATATGTCTTATATAGCTGAACATACTACACATATAAAACACAAGTATACATCTATTTGTATGTTTCTTTGATATACGATACTACTAACAAAAGGTACAGACATATGCATGCATATTTTTAAGAAGATTGTGAGACTTACACCAGAGACATATGAAAGACTGCTGCTATATCTTTCACTAGGTTACTAAGTCACAAGATGGCTGCCAACACATTCTGGTTTGGAGTGTTGGCAGCCAATCACAATGAAGCTCGTGAGGGTTCGCAAATCCTCCTCGGTGCTAAGATATATAAATCATTATATTTTGAATGTCTCAGCAACTACTGAACGGATTTACACCATTTAAAAAAGGTCTCCTTCTGGACCAAGACCTACCTTTTTGCCAAATTTGGTGTAATTCCATTCTGCAGTTCGGGCTGTAGCCGTGTCCAAAGTCCCCCTGGAAATTGACATGGGGAAAATGCGTTTTGGGACCCCCCTTTTTTCTTGGCCCCACTTGACGAATCACCCCAAAACTTTCAAGATAGCAGCTGACCTCAGTGAACCATTAGTTGTGAAAAGTTTGCGAAGATTCGTCAAATGGCGCCAAAGATATTGGCAAAAGAAAAAACGCTTTTTGAATAGAGACAAGGTCCTAACTATAACTACCTACTGGCGACCACCACCTCCCCGGGGCTTAGATAATTATACGTTGGGGGGCACGTGGCCCCCCCACAGCCCCGGGGACCGCCACCTCCACAGGGTTTTTTATTAAAATGCATGGGGTGGCTTCTGGCCCCCCACACTGCTCTGGGGACCACCACCTCCCTGGGGCACACTTTATTAAAATGCGGGGGTCCGTGCGGCCCCCCTCCTGGAGCCCTCCTTTGCCCTGGGGACCGCCACCCCCCAGGGCCAGCTCCTGCAATGTCCCGGGGTGCCCATCCCTGGGACACTGCCATTTGCTATGGCAGGAAGGGAGCACGGCTCCCACCCTGTCATAGCAAACACTGCTTTTCTTCTTGGAAGCGAGAGCAGGAAACCTGCTCTCGCTTCCAAGAAGCAAAGCAGTATTGCTTTTGGACAAGGGGAGCTGCATGTTAGCAGCTCCCCTTGCCCAAAAGCACTGCTGGCTCCCGCAGGAGGCGGGTAGCCAGCAGGGACAATGGGGGCATTGGGGCTCCCCCCACGGTCCCCAACTTGAAGGCCGGCCCGGGGGGATGGGGTCCCCGGGGCCATTATTGGCCTCAGGAGGGGGGCCATGTGGCCACCCTTCATATTAAAAAAATATATATATATATCTGGCAGGCCCCGGGGGATGGGGTTCCTGGGGGGAATATAGAATAATGGAAGTGGGGCGGTTTTTTTCTTTGTCTTTTGGAGTCGTGACCCCAACGTGGCTCTCAGCACGGCCCCCCCGTAACGTTGCGTTGGATTCGCGAATTCACCTCAAATAAATAATTTAGTAGTCTATAATTTAGAAGGTAGTGTTGTATTTGTGAAGTTGTTTTAAAGAGGTACTGTGATTGAAGTTAATGACAAGATTACAATTGATGGAGTTGTTAAAAATATATAAAATTAAAAATTAATAGTTAAACCTGAAAAGTGTATTGTTTTGTAGTACATTGAATTCATGCTTTTGCAGATTCACGAAGGATTCGCGAATCCTTAAAAAATGTTTTAAAAGAAGTATGTATGTTTAAATAAGAATATGATTTACTGTTGTGTTATAGGATGGCTCTAAAAAGAGCCCTTGTTTTTATTATGAGTATGTGTAGCTACATGTAAGTGCGGATGCACAGCTTTAGGTTGTTGAGAAAGACTGTTCCCATGATCTGTGAAGTGTACTCCATCACTTCTGTAGATGTCATCCATATCAAAACGTAGATTGTTGTTATAGATGGAGCCCAGCCTATGGTCTCTGAGGTAAGCAGAAACAGCTTTATTGACATACTTTCTAGCTTTCTCAATCTGTGGATAGAATTGTTTTTGTAATTTTTTTACGGAGTTTTATATTGCGCAAACTTGAACTGATTCGGGTATCAGAGCGCTTTACATAGTACCAGTTGTGTTACATGAGGACACATTCATTTTTTTGTTAGGCACAGGGAGATTAAGTGATTTGGCCCGAATCACAGGATGTTCAGCGTCATTGCCGAGACTCGAACCCAGTTCCCCAGATTCGAGGTTGACCGCCCCAGCCGTTAGGCCAACTCCTCTCCCAAATTGATTTGACCACTTCCATTTCTGTCTTTGGCATATATTAGAGTATACAAAGACAGTTTTGGGGAAAAGCAACATCAATTGTGCAAAGGTATCCTTCATGAGCATTTTTAGTCCTACCCCAGTCAATGTGCCTAGGTCATTGCCACCACAGTGCACAATCATGAGGTCAGGGGGTTGGAGATGCAAAAAGGTTTTAACCAAAGGCATCAATTGGTGCCACTTTAATCCTCTCTGTGCAATCCATTTAATATCCACATTTTGCAAAGCTAGGTCTTTGTCAATACCTCTGCGTTCAGCATACCTTTTGCACCAAAAAACATAGCTGTGCCCAACAATCCATACTGTAAGCATCTTTAAGGGATGTCTGGAAGTAATGAAAATATGTCTGTAGCTGAGGTAGTCAGTTGGTAGAATGAGAGGTATCTAAAATGGTGGACAAGACGCTGTTTTTTAAAAAGTAGAGAATTGATTGGCTGTTTAAGAACATTGTACATTCAAAAATAGGGTGCATGTTACTTTCTTTAAAAAGCATGTTTCTTATTGGTTAGTAGAAAGTGTTTGAAAGGTACAGTAGATAGGATAAGGTGATATTTTGCGAACGTCAACCACACCTGCTATTTGCATTTGTAACCTTGTGTGCTGAACTTGAAAATATGGTGACCTTGCGACCTGTCAGTTCAGTTGAATGTTCCATGAACTGTTACTATGGAAACTGGCATTAAGCAGAATGGGGGAAGGGTTCAAACTTAACTGTGGACTTAAAATATGAAATTGTTATTTATATATTAGTGATATGTTATTAAAGTCTAATTTCCCAATCAGTACTATCTTTAGAAGTGGTGTTTTTATTTGTAATATATTTTTGAACTCCCGTATGGATTTGCGGCTCCATCGCATTGGTGCACGGTGGAGTCGGGACTCCAAAAAATTCCAGAACCAGTTTGGCCATTTTTAAAAGTCAGTTGGTAAGTTAATATGTCTAACCAATTGAAATGTGTTTTACAATTTGAAATTATGTAGGAAGCAATGTGATTTGTTACTTACATTTATTTGTGTGGAGAAAGAGAGGGAACGTTTGCCATTACTGGTTTTACCTTGTTGAGAGTGGTGCATTACATTGATTGTGTGAATAAGAAAATCTTTATGAGTTTGTGAGATTTCATATTCTACAAATCAATTTGGAAAGTGAGTTATAAATTTGTGAGATGTATTATGTATTAGCTTTATTTTTAAACTTTAAAAATTATTCAAGAACTGTGATGTTTGAAATAGATTATTAAATGTAGAGATGTGGATTGTATGTTGTTTTACTGTAGTTAAATGTTGTTTGAAATAGATTCTGTATAGTAATATGCGTATATTGAAAGATGGATTAGGGATTATGGTAGTTTGTTTTAGTGTGTGGATATGTACACTCGTGGTATACTGCATAATTTTAAGTGTCGCTTTTAAATTGGAGGTGCTGTCAAGTTTTAAGGTGTGCATGGACTTGTGTCTGAAGTATGTCTCTACTTGTATATGTATTTTCATATGTCTTATACATTTGAAGGTGCAGGACGTATAACAAAGAGGTGTTGTTGCTTTGTATGTGGTAGGCTCAAGACTGTGAGTAGTAGTAGAATGGTGAAGATGCAGCATAAAAGTGTGGTTTAAAAGATGTTGACATAAGGTATTATTGATTAGGCTACTTCTTTTAAGTGTCTAGAGAGGTACAGTTGAAATATGCCACATAATTTTGGGTGTTTGCTTGAAATTGGAAGTTTGTTCTGTGAATTTATGAGGTGTGGATAGTGTTATGGTACAGACATATGCATGCATGCTTTTAGGAATATGGTGAGACTTTTAGCAGAGACATGTGAAGGGTTCCTGCTTCGTATTTGGGTAGGTGTAACATTATAAGTAGTTGTAGAATGGTAAAGCAGCAGCACAAAAGTGAGGTTTGAGATGTGTTTGTAGAGATATTATTTATTAGAGTAATTAGTATGATGTGTGGAAAGGTATATTTTATATATACCACATAATTTTCAGTGTCTGTTTGAAAATTGAAGTGTAGTCTGTGAAGTTTTGAGCTGTGGATGGTGTTGTGATTGAGGTATGTCTCTACTTGCACATATATTATGGCATGTGTTATACGTCTATAATGATAGATGTATAAAACACAGGTATACAATTATCTGTATATTACTTTTATATATGATGCTGCTAGCAAAATTTACAGACATATGCATGCATGCTTTTAGGAATATGGTGAGACTTAAAACAGAGACTTGTGAAGGGTTGCTAGTATATATTTGAGTAGGTCCAATAGCATAAGTAGTTGCAGAATGGTGAAGCTGCAGCTCGAAATTGTGGTTTAAAAGATGTTGGCAGATGAATTAGTGATTAGGGTATTTTGTATGAGTCTGTTGAAAGGTATGGTTGAAATATATCACATTATTTTAGGTGTATATTTGAAATGAGAAGTGCAGCTTCTTAAGTTTTAAGATCTGCAAGGTTTTGTGACTTTGGTATGTCTGTATTTAAAGATGTATTTTTATATGTGTTATGCATCTGAAGATGCTAGATTTATAAAATATAGGTATAGATCTAATTGTATGTTTCTTTTATATATGATGATAGTCAAGTCAAGAGATACTTTATTTCGGCCTCACAAGATTATAAAAGCACAAATACCACATTTAAATATTCAGTGCAATTTATCAGTATAACAGTTTTTTATTTTTTTATACACATTAAAATATGAGAACAATAAAATGTTAAAAAGAGTATTAAATATCCTGAGGCGCTAAGTATCTCGAGCATATGGTACAAAATCATGTGATTAAAAAACAGATTAGAATACAGAGTCCCAAGTAATAGTAAAGGCATAGAGTGGGTAATTTAAACTTGATCTATCTTTAAAAGTGCACGGCGTACACACCACATTGAACACATATGATGATAGTAGGAAAAGGTAGAGATATATGCATACATGCTTTTAGAAATATGGGGAGACTTTCATCTAAGATAAGTGAAGGGTTGCTTTGCTATTAGCTATGCTCAATACCTGTTTAGTACTAGAATAGTGAAGGAGTAGTAGTAGAAAAGTGATGTTTAAGATATGTTGGGAGGGGAGTTATTGATTATGGTACTTTATAGGAGTCTGTGTTAAAGTTCACTTGAAATTTGCCGCATAAATCTGGGTGTGTTTGAAATGTTAAGTGTACCCTGTCAAGTTTTAAGGCCTTTATGGTCTTGTGAGTGTGATTATGTTTCTACTTGCACATGTATTCTAATATGTGTAATACATTTGGCAATAGGTATATATAGAAGCATGCATGCTTTTAGGAATATGGTTAGAGTTATGGTAGAGAGATGTGATAGGCTGTTGATTTATGTTTGGCTAGGCCCAATATTCATAGAATGGTGAAGCTGTAGAACAAAAGTGAGTTTAAGACATCTTGGAAGAAGGGATTACTGATTAGGCTACTTTCTATGAGTCTGGGGAAAGGTACACTTGAAATACACTGCAGAAATATAGGTGTGTCTTTCAAATGTAAAGTTCAGCCTATTTGTTTATTTCTTTTATATATGATGATGATTTCATAAAGGTAGACATATATGCATGTATAGATTCAGGAATATGGTGAGATTTATAACAGAATCATGTGTAGGTTTGATGCTTTATTTTGGGTACGCCCAACACCCTTAGTAGTTACAGAATTGTGAAGCTGCAGTACAAAAGTGTACACCATGTCATAGACCTAATTTTTGTGATGCAATTTCAGTATTCTGCTACTACTCAGGATGTTGCACTCCTCCAATCACT
Source organism: Calotriton arnoldi (assembly GCA_963921515.1). Classification (NCBI taxonomy): domain Eukaryota; kingdom Metazoa; phylum Chordata; class Amphibia; order Caudata; family Salamandridae; genus Calotriton; species Calotriton arnoldi. The sequence goes on from CAWUFW010005848.1 coordinate 1,257,461, forward strand.
CAGGCACTACCGCAGTACTACTCCAATAACCCAGGCAGTACACATGGACTTATAAAATCAACCAGGCACTTGCTATGTACTCCTGTAATCTCCCAGATATTACCCGTGCAATCATGGAATCACCAGGCATTACCTATGTACTCCTCTAATCCCCAAGACATTAGTTATGCAATCATGCAATCACCAATGCGTTAGCTATACCCTGGTTTAATCACCCAGGCACTACCCTTGCACTCCTCCAATCACCCTGTCAGGATATATGCACTCCTCCAATCACTTAGCCAGTGCCCATGCACTTATAAAATCACCCAGGCACTACCTTTACACTCCTCCAATCACTGAGGCACTACCACAGTACTACTCCAATCACCCAGACAGTACCGATGCACTTATAAAGTCACCCTGGCACTTCGTATATATTCTTGTAATCCCCCAGATATTATCCCTTAACTCATGCAATCACCCACACATTACCTATGTACTCCTCTAATCCCCTTTGGACTACTTCCAT